>CM066728.1:41522351-42772351 GCA_033961575.1 Aselliscus stoliczkanus
CAATAATTACATATCTATCATCAATTACTTTCAATGTAAATGGGTTAAATGCTCTGCTCAAAGGGCAGAGTTGCTGAATGCATAAGAAAACAAAACTTTACATATGCTACTTATAAGAGATTCTCTTCAAATCAAAAGACACACAGACTGAAAAAGTAAAGGGATGGAAATAAAAACAAACGAACAAGAAAACTGGGATAACAATACTTATGCTAAATAAAATGACTTAAAATAGAGACTATTACAACAGAAAAAGAAAGACCCAGTAATCCCACTTCTGGGTATTTATCCGAAGAAACCCAATAACAGTACTTTGAAAGGATGTGTGCATCCATATGTTCATTGTAACATTATTTACAATAGTGAAGATATGGAAGCAAACTGGGTGTTTGTCAATGAATGAATAGATAAAAAAAGAGGTGGTATAGACATACAATAGAATATTACTCAGCCATAAAACAAATGAAATCTTGCCATCTGCAACAACATAGATGGACCTAGAGGGTATCAGTTTTGTGGAATAGGTGAGACAAAGAAGGACAAATGTCATATGATTTAACTTATATGAGGAATCTGAAGAACAAAATAAACAAACTAAACAGAAACTGACTCATAGTGACAATGAATATTTTGATGATTGTCAGATGGGAGGGGCATTGTAGGAATGGGTAAGAAAAGTGAAGAGATTAAGAAGTACAAATTGGTAGTTATAAAATAGTCATGGGGATGTAGGGTATAGCATAAGGAATATAGTCAATAATATTGTAATAACAATGTATGGTGTCAGATGGATACTAGATTTATTGGGATCATCACTATGTAAAGCATATAAATGTCTAACCACAATATTAGCACACCTGATGCAAGCCTTTAAAAACATTAATCATATGGCCTTGAATTTATGAATTTATGAGTGGGCATCATGTGGAAGGCGGAGTAATGTGAACAAACTATTAGTGAAATTAAAAAAACAGTGAGGAAATTACCACTGGAGTATAGAAGGATGGTAAGCTGCTTTGTAGTGGTAAAATAATAGGAGGATATGTAAGGAGTCAATTGGCTTCTTTCAGCCACATAGAATGAGAGAGATGGAGGTACAGGAAGAGAGAAAAAGTGAAAAAAGAACTGTTTAGCTTTCAAGCAGAATTTATAGGAAATATAGAGAATGTAAGAATTGTTGAGTTGACTAATAAAACACTTCCAAACCCATTCCACTTGAGAAAAACAAGATTCTCAAAGAAATGGCTTCAGAGTAAGGATCATTCAAGAGTGTTGCTGTAAGTTATTTTGTTAAGACATTACAAAGTTGAATTTAATGTGTGAATACCTGAACTTTAATCAAGAAAAAAAAATTCTAAGAATTTTGTAGGTATTGTTCTCTAACACACCCGGAGAGAATTACGGATATGATTTTTGGAGCATGAAACAAGCCATGCTCCATTTTTGGAGCAAGATACATAGGAAACTGAGAATTTTTAAAGATAGTTGTACAAGCTTGTCTACAAAGTATCAAAAACAAGTCAAAACGAAAAGAAGCTTCTGGACCATCAACTTTTTACAGCGATTAGGCTAAACACAAACAAACAAACAAAAAAACCCTATTCATCTTCAAATACACCCATTTACTAAGGAAAAGGAAATACAACTCACAGTGCAGAGCCAAACATTCAGAGGTAAAACAATTACAGAAGAGAATATAGATTAGGAAACACTACCAGCGAGCAGAACTGGATACTTACTAATCAAGGAGCATCCCTGTCCCCTTAGAATGGGAGGCCCTGACAGTCTGTGCTTGGCTGGATTTCAGAGTCACAATCTACAAGTTTTTACTAAGGTTTCCAGTCCTCCCCTTTCTGGCCTTTGCCAAGCATTATACAGTGGGTGATGCTTACGTGTTTGCTTGCTTCCTTGGTTGTTTGTTTTTGGTTCTGAGATCTCAAGATCATGAGTAGCTGCAGTTGAGAAGCCTCATCCTCATCTGGAATCAATGAAGATTAACAGATCATGAAATTCAGGCATGATACTGCCAGTGTTTCCCAGCCAATGGCATCAGGATACACCTTTAAAAGAACAAGTGGGTTTATTGACTCATTGTATCTAAAGAGAATGCACCCTATGGGGAACCATGGGGCATCTCAGTAAGAGAATGTTAGGAAGGATTTACCATAGGATTTGGTTTGTGTTTTATGATTTGCGGAAGGATTCTAAGTGTTTTTTTTTCTCTCAATTTGATTCTCTCAGGAAGTAGGAATGATTTCAAGACTTGATATCTTAATAGTGACTTGAAGGCGGAAATACTAGAGCGGGGCTAAAGTCATAAATGATAATTACTGGATGCTAAATTTTAGTCAGGAGAGGGGGTATTTACTGTGTGTGTGTGGGGGGGTGGTGGGGTGGGTGTGTGATTTCCATAATGATTTTGCTTTTGTTTGTACTTAGATAAAGTTTCGTAAGGGTATTTTTTTTTTGGTTTCAGTTTACTAAGGTTTCAAAGTAGCCTTATATTGGTGTTCTGCATTTCCTTATTTTCATCAGAAGACTACCACAACCTACTGAGAATATTAGGCTACTCCTAACAAGACTATGACCTATATGTTAGTATCAGATCAGTCCCTTGATTTCACAAACTGATTTTCTCTTTTTTCTCTAGTCTTTTTTCTCCTCCTTCACTCTAGTTTTCCATACTTCTAGGTAAATAGTCCTATTTCCTGACAGAACCAAATTCAGAGCAAACCCCCATTACCTTGAACATTATGAGGAGATGAGATATTTTGGGGTCTTGGGAGAAATGAGTGTATTTTGCATATGGAAGGGGCATTAAACATTGTGTCCAGACACCAGATTGTGATAGATTATATGTCAGTGTTTCCAAATAAATCACACCCCTGGGGACCCATGCTTCTCTGAAGTTCACCCCTGTATTGATTCTGAGCTTGGTCATATGAACTCAATTATAATTTATTAGATATACTTTAAATAAATGCCAAACTTACTAATAGATACCAGTCAACAATACATAGCAGGTAATTTAGTTTCATTAGCCTGCACTACCTGGTACTTTTATTTGCTATCTTTTGAACATGCTGACCCATAAATGAAAGTGCAGGCAGTTTTGTATACATGCTTTTGTTCTGGGAAATACTTCTTTTCCCATTTGTTTTATTCTTCCAAACTTTTAGTTGCAAATCTTGCTCATTCCTCAATTCTTTCTATACCTAGTTTTTCTATGTCTAACACAAGATTAGAAAACCCAAGTTCTAAAATATTTGCTGCCTTTTCCACATTGAATATATCAATGGTCCATTTTAATACGGCAACATTTTAAATGAATTTTCCAATGGTATCCCATAGATTGAGCTTAGTTAGAGAACTTCTGGCCTTGGTTATTGCCCCCAAAGAGATATCTGATGACTACAGAACATTTATTTTATGAGGTAACATATGAATGAGGCTTTGAGACCAAAGAGGTAGTCTAAAAGTGAAGTTGTGTGAGTTTATCACTGTGTGCCTTAAATACACTGTGCACCATAATATAATACATAACATAATACATGTGAAACAAGATATTTCAAATACACAGCACTAAATATACATTATCATGAAGAATGGGTAGGATTTGAAGAGGCAGGAAGTGCACATTAATTCTAGGCAGGGGTATGTACATCAGCATAAAGGTGGGAAAGTCTTCAGCACATGGAGAGATCAATGCCTATGAAGTAGGATTTATAGGGTGAACGGCAATTGCAAGCTAGATTAGAATTATTAATTTTACCTGGGATTTGAAAGGAGTTGAATGTCAATTTAACAAACCAAACGCTTCCCCCCTAGAAAATGTCATTTTAACTAGTTAAAAGAGGATTTTAATGTAGAGAAGAAAGTGCATGGTGCACAAGTTCCGTTGTGTAATATGAAAAGGACCATCAGATGGAAGAGACTTGTTCTGTGTTGTTCAAGATTGTAAACCTAGAGCTACCAATTTAGTTTACATGCAGACATATTTACCTTTGGAGTCATAAATTATTAACTGCAAATAGATGTCTCTCAAGGAAAAGGGCTGCTGCATGGAATAATGAAATGTTGCTCACTGGAATTATAGCAAAGACTGGAAGACAAACCACAGAAGCTACAGAAGGTATAAATATAGACTTAATATAGTAGTTAATGTGTGTATGTAAGCCTAGTTCATTTTTCAGGAAAAGGGGTCCATGATTTCATCGGGCTCTGGAAAGAATCCATTGCTCAAAAAATATTAAGACCTATAAAAATACAATATTGGACTTGGATGCCTCAATGGGATTTCTAAGATCCCAATGGCTAGTCGGTATTCATAGAGAAGCATATAGATGTCACAGCTTTGGCATAGCAATTGATTTTGTTATGACATAACCTGATTTTCTTTGATTTATCATTCTGGTGGTCTCCATCTTTATGTTGTTACCTATTTCTGTGTTTGCTTTATCTAGTTCTTATATTTTCAATCCCATCCGGATCATCTGAGCTATCCTTTAGTATTTTTATTTTGTGGGGTTCAACATTTATCTTCTGACTTTTTAACTTCAAAATGGCCTTTGGGCTGGAAGGACCAAAGCCTCCCTTCTAAACCTTTCTCTCAACCTCCCAGCCCCCACACCTAGACACAGTTTTCCCCTATTTTTTTTTTTAATTGCTTTCAGTGACAGGTTTTGCTTTTGTCATCATTCTTTTGTGAAGAATATTTTTCACAGGTCTGGCATTTGTTAAGTCGTGAACTTTATCTGTAGACCAAAGTCTGTTTAGGGGGAAAAAAGGGATTCTGAAACACAAAGCAAGGTTAAGGGACCAAACTATGACTCTTTCATTTGGAAGTTATCTTAACTTTGTAGGCAAGGACTTTTATTTTTATTTTTATTCAATTAATCTAAATGAGAGAACCATATGATTTCACTGATACGTGGTATATAAAACTGAAAACAACAAAGGAACAAGACACACAAATGAACAAAAACTCATAGACACAGACAATAGTTTAGTGGTTATCAGAGGGTAAGGGGAGAGGCGGGTGGTAGATGAGGATAAAGGGGATCAAATATATGGTGATGGAAGGAGAACTGACTCTGGGTGGTGAACACACAATGTGATATATAGATGAGGTGTTACAGAATTGTACACCTGAAATCTATGTAACTTTATTAACAATTGTTGCCCCAATAAACTTGAATTATAAAATAAAATAAAATGAAAAATTCATCCTATAAATTCAAACCACAGTGTGATTCACTGAGTCAGGCAGAACCAGTGGTATATTTCTCCAAAGGCAATTGCATTAGGATTCTCCTAGGATGCTAGCAGGTTTATGATACTGTGACTCCTCAAACAATCAAGTTTCAGTGCAATGAGTATGGCTTCATAATCCATAATAAGTGTGCAGTCTTCTGTAACTCCTTAAGTGATCTGAAAGCATTGAGGTCCCAATGCCCTTATGTTCCTCTTGACCTTTAAAATCACCAATTCTTAGCTCATTCTTGTCAATTCAAGACAAGTCAGACACAAAGCTGTCCTCTATGAGTCAGAGTGATAAACACTTTATGCAGGTCTAATTATATATATTTTTCTCATTACAACCAATGACTTAATATATACCTTTCATAAAACGATGCAGACATAATTTGTACATACAGGCTTAAGGGGAAAGGAGTGGGTTACTTGAGCTATTCACTGACATTGTGGAATCAAAGAAAAATTGCTCAAAGATAGGACTGAGAAGCTGATTTTACATGGAGTAGATAGTGTTTCACTTACAATACAACATTTGATATATAGATTCATGGCATTATGTTTTTATCTTGCCATACTGACACTGCTGGCAGCTCAACCTGCTATTCCATTAAAATATCTCATAGGAATTCTGGAATTTATCTGCTACCAAAAAAAAAAAAAATAGAAAAAGAAGATCAAGCAAAGGAAAAAAATATTAAGATACATTTTTATCAATAACTCAGGTCCTCACCTCAAGAATCAAAGCTTTTAAACCTCTATCATGAGCAGCCTGAAAGAAAGCTCATGTCTAGTAGGAGCAAGTTGAGGAACAATGGTAAAATGTATATGAACAGTACCTTTTATGTCGACACATACATTCTATCCAATTTAATATATCCATTCAAAGTCAGTGAATAGCAAAGCCTTACTTGTCCTCAATTCTGAATCCACAGCTATAACAATGCTCTGCTTAAAAAGTGGTAAAGATGGAGGCGGTGAAAATGCCTAAAGTCAAAGCCCCTGTGTTCTTTGGGGAAAAGAGTTTAAGAAGGGTATTAAAAGACAGAAATTCACTTTTAGAGGAGGTGCATCCAGCATGCAGACTACAGATCCTACGTGGCCAGTGGAATCTTAGGGAAGAATCTTACTGAGATCACTGAGTAAAAAGTTTGTCTAATTAGCCACCAAGGTCTAGAGCAATACTACCCAATAGAAATTTATGAGACGATGGAAATGTTATGTGTCTGCACTGTCTGTAACAGTAGCAACAAGACACATGCAACAAATAACTACTTGAAATATGACTAGCTGGACTAAGGAACTAACTTACAAATTTTATTTAATTTTAATTCCTTTAAATTTAAATAGTCACATTTAACTAGTGTCTACATTATTGCACAGAATAGATTTAGAATATAAACTAACTAAACCTATCTGTAAAACCTTAGTTTGTGAAATTATAGGGAAAAAAGTTCTAGAACTGTAGGTTTAGAGGGGAAAAACCCAGTCTTCCACCTTCTGCAAAGGGAAAAACAAACAAACAAAAAACAGGTCTTCCCTACTATGTCTGACCTCCCTGTGTGTCTCTACCTTTGTAGAGAACACTTCACTTCTGACTCTTCTGGTCACCAAATGTGTAGAGGGTTTTCCTCACCCCAGTGAGCAATTCTTAGACACCAGTAGGGTGTCCAAGAATTCAACTCAATTCTGACCCTGCCTACCTCCTGTGGACCTCTCACATGATGGACCTCTTACAACAAAATGACACACAAGTCAAAAGATCCTGGCACATTACTAGAATCCCATGCAGTCATTAATAATCACTCTAGTCCATTATTATATATGGAAAATGTGTCCCAGGGTGAGGCCACTCAGGTTTACAGGTTTCCATTCAATCTTTTCAGGTTCCAAAAACAGGAGTGGTCTCCACAAACATAATGTCACCCTTGCAGGCATCTGATATAATTGAGCTAAGAGAGAATATCATCTCTTGCTCTGAGCCTCTTTCCAGGTGTTAAAGTTATATTGGATTTCTCTTGCTATGTACTAATTTATTCATTACCCGGAGTTACTATTCCTCCTTCTTTCCATTTATACGTGAACTCTTCCACCTCTGGAAGGGACATTAGGTTTGGCTACTGTGCTCGTCTAGATTGCAGGCAGCAGTACTAGGCTAGCCAGTGCCTCCCCCTCAGTCCATTCCTGTTCACATAGGGTTAGATTATACAGGTGTAGAACTAATGGGTTATCTTTACCACCAGGCCATGCAGCTGCATTCACTGTTAATCCCAATTTTGCCAGATGAGGTGAAGGCATATCCTGTCCCATTAGGCCCTTAAGAATTGTGACATAAAGGTTAACAAACAGTTACAGTTCCTTGCATAGCAATTATTCATGATGGTAGCCCTGTAGTTGCACACCTGGTCATATGCCCATTGAATCAAGTGTGTGTATGTGGTGGTGGCGGTGGGGCGGGGGGGATAGCTGAGGTGATACAAGAAAGAAAGAATACCAGCACCTTTTCCAGCCCCTCTTCCCAGATCCAGCAGAAAAACAGGAAATCTATCCAATAGGACCCTCCTTTAGCTCCACTCATGTTCACGTTGAATCTGAGCACACAGTGATAAAGGCATGTAAGCCAGCCCTTCATATTTTCACCTCCCCTCCATTTTAGACAATCAACATTTTAATTGCCTGTTCCAATTCTCTATAAAACTAGTGCTCTGAGGAGGATAGCTCTCTACCTACCATTGGACATTATGAACAGCAAAGTATGTTCTTTGGTCTGAAGGAATGATGGTCAGCCATCCAATTTGGTGCAATATCCTCTGTTCTGGTTCTGTCATAACACTGTGAGCATTTTCATCTACTACTGGGTAAGCAAAGAAATGTAAATATGACTAGGATATTTAACATTAAATATGTTGAATTAGTACTTAAAGTCTGCCAACTGGATTTCAAATTGTTTCAACCACTTCAGAAAAATGTTTGGTAGGATCTATGATCCAGCAATTCCTCCCCTACATATACCCAACAGAAATATATGTGCACAAAAAGGCAGGTAGAATATTACTTATAGCAGCATCATTTATATTAGTCAGATAATGGAACAACCCAAGTGCCTATTTGTAGAATAGGTAAGTTCATATAATACATTCTTATTGAGCTATGAAAGGAACTATTGTTAAATGCAAGGATGCATATTATAAACTTCATTTTGAGTTAAAAATGCCAGATACTAAAGAGTTAATTCCTACGAAGTTAAATAAATAAAGAAACAACCATAACTAATCTATGTTGCTTTACGTCAAAATAGCAGTTATCCTTCAGGAGGATGGAGAGCAAGATCTAGATTATGAGGGACTGCTAGATGCTGATAATATTATATTTCTTTGGTGGTAGCAATTTGGATTGTTTACTCGGTGAAAATTCAAGCAGACATATACCCATAAAAGTATCTGAGTACATACTGAAGGAATATTGCATTCTGATCTTCTAAATCAGGGAAGATTTTCCACTCTTGATACTAAATCCATGTGATGACAGTATGAGGAAGGATATTTACTAGCCAATCTCATTTTGCACATCAAAATAAAAACCCTAAACAAAATATGAGTAAATAAAGTAGCTAAAGCAGCTATGTAGGTATAATATAGAGAGATCTAAACTTTTAAAAAGTGCTTAACTCAGGAGGGGAAGGGGTGGGGAGAAAGAGGTAATACATTTGAAAATGGATTAACAAATGACTTTGTTTATTAGGATTATTATAGACATGTTAAATAACATTTAGACAATACTAAAGACAGAGATTTGATAAAATGGAGAAATTAACCGGAATAAAATACAGGGCAGCCAAGAGATTAAAAACAAAGACCTCAAGAGACATGGAAGATAAAATAAGAAGGTTTACTATTCATCTGTTCAAAGAGAATATACAGAATAAGAGAGACACATTAAAGAATTTATTAGCATAATGTGTTTTACAGCAATCCCTCATGAGTTTCTTTAGCTCAATAACAAAATTGGGTTTCTATATTGGCACAAGTGAATGAAAGGGCCAGGGAAATATTTACCCAATTGTTGGGTTGGTGTTGAGGGGCAAACCATGCCTGCGGACCTGAGATACCCTGAGGTGGCACTAATGCCTGCATGCATCTTCAAACCAAAGCAATCATGTTCTTTTATTTGTACTTGAAAAGCATATGCTGGGAAATCATGCAAATAATTGGACAAGATGAAGGAAGCAAATACTGCTCTAACAGTTTTTTCTATTAAATAAAACACATTCTTCCCAGGTAGCTTGCATGTTCCTTATAAATGCTCTTATCTTAGAAGTATAAAAATTGCATTTTAATAAATAAAATATCAATAATAGATAAGTATAATATCTAGTATTTCTACTCCTAATTTAATTTGTTTTAACAGTTTCTTTCAAGTATATTAAATAAAGAATATTTACTTTTGTGTTTAATTCACATTTCTTCCCATATTGAATTAGACACTTTCATAACAATAAATAAACAAGAGTCTACCAAGGAATAACTTTTATGGCACATTTAACCATAAAAAGCAAAATAAATTTTGTCAGCAACCAAATGTTATGGTGCATAAAAAGCATGCTTTTGTTTTGTTCTGTAAAGCCATTACCTACGTTAGGATAGGAATCCATTTATAGTAGAATTGCAGTAAGATGGAAAAGGGCTTTTAGTTGTCAAGTGTTAGAGCTGAAGTATAATTTTTATTAAATGTTAAATGAACTAGGGGCAGTCTCCATCAATTGGAGAAAGAGAAACCAACCTTACACATAGAGTAAGGTAACCTTACACATAGAGTAAAATTAGTCTTGCCTGAGAATAGTCAGTATTTCAGTTAGAAAGAGAAGTGGCAGTAAATGTACACAGTTATTTCTCAGGGAGAAAACACCAAAAACAGAAAAAAATCAAAAGAAAGCTAATCCCTATTTGACGTTTCCCAAACCAGAAATCTTTAATGGCTTCAAATACATAGCGCTTCTCCATCATTTACTTAGGTCAGCAACAGCAGGCTCTTTAGTCAATCAAATACCTAATCTTGTTCCTTGGAGCAAAATCTTTCAAAACTGTGCTTTGTATTCATGGAATTTATTGTAATTTTATCCATTTTTTGGAAATTCAGAAAACTGTGCTTTTGTATACATCATATTTGTTAAATACACGTGTGTGTGTGTGTGTGTGTGTGTGTGAGTGTGTGTGTGTGTGAGAGAGAGAAAGAGACGATAGTACAGATATAAAAGACTTAGTGTTTATAGGTAAAAAGCACATATTACAAGTATATTTGTTAATTTCACATTTTTCTTTGTCAGCAATAACACCCATTAGAAACAAGACAAATTAAAAATAAGCATTTTCAATTATTTTGAATCTTGTTTTTTCCTCAAATTTAACAATTTTTCAAGAGCAAACAACCTACACTATCAGACTTTTCTTCCCGGATTAGTTCTCATTGTTGATTCCCTAAAGTTGAGATAGAGGAAGAATTACACTTCAGTTGAAAACACAAATATCAGGATGCATTTCCTTCTTAAGTCCTTATTCTGTTAGTATATGGTAATGCTTTCATTTATTTTGAGATTTTCAAGCCCAATAACCTTTCAATTTCATTAAATATAAAGCTGATTTCCATGTTAGATTAATGGATTTGACATTACTAACATGTCAAAATAAGCTGGTAGGGTAAACAACTTTGTTTACATACATTAGAACTGCTTTTTGTTCTGTTTTTTTTTTTTGTGTTTGTTTTTTATTGAGGGCAGTGTCACTGTCCCTCATATGTGGGACCCAAAGCGGGGCTGCTGGCTTCCCAAGCCAGCACGTAACCACCGCGCCACTTGGCCGGCTCCTGGAACTGCTTTTTAATTACAGCAACATTTAATTGTGAAACTCATTAGAACATGAAGTGAAACAACAGAAAACTTATGAGCTTTCCCAGTTAAACTAAAAGCTTAATAGAGATTTGTTATTAAATATTTTTTTCATATTTTGACATTTCAGGTAAATGCACATACACTTAATTATATAAATCATTTTCATTCATTCAACTAAAATAAATAAATAAGGAATAATTTTCAGAAACTACTACGAAGAAAAATGAAAGCAGTGTAACATACAGGGAAGTAGACTTTTCAAAATAGGCAGTAAGAGAAGGTCTCTCTGAGGAAATTACTTTGAGCCAAAACTCAATGGAGCGAGAGTAAGGCCATGTGGATTTCTGCAGGAAGAGCATTATAACAGAGAGAATAGAATGCATACAACTCTGAAACTAGGGAGTTCTCAGTGTGTTGAGGATAAGGTGCCTGATGCATACTAAGAAAAGGTGAATGGTAATAAATGTGTTCGGAGAGGTAGCCAGGGGCTAGATTTAGTTGGATTTTAGAGGCATTAATAAAGAATTTAAATTCTATTTTAAGTGTGATGGAAAGTGCTGGAGAAGTCCTAGAGTATGGCTGTAGGCAGGTTACAAGAACAACCAAGTTCAATTCCTCAGCCCTTAGTTAAGGAAAGATAGATTAGGTTGCTAGATAAAAAGTCTGAAGATGAGAAATAACAATTTGGTTTATATCTGCAGGTTACATACTGTACCCAAACAAATACATTTCTATCTCTAAGACAGAGGTGATGACTCTGGTCCAGGTGAATGAATGGGGATACAAGGTTATATGCTGGATTACTCCAACTTCATGTAGATATGGGCCTGAAAGGAGTTCGTTAAACTTTCAGGAGGTGTCTTATGACTGTAACTCATTCACTAACATTTTAATTTACATATTTGCATAGATTTATATGACCCTAAAGCTCATAGTTAGATTTCTTGTAAAGTCAACCCTCCATATCCATGGATTTATCCTACAGGGCATCAAAATATTCAGAAAAAAAAAAAAAGAAGTTATGTAGTTGTTGATGTGTGCTATGTGGTTAGGCCTATTATGATTGTCTCTCTACTGAAAATGTACAAACTTGTTTCTTGTCATTATTTCATAAGTAATATAGTATAACATTATTTACATAGACTTTGTATTGTGTTAGGTAGAATAAGTAATGCAGAGGTAATTTGAAGTATACAGGACTTTTTCTGCTTGACTTATTTCGCTTAGCATTATAATCTCACGAACCATCCATGTTGTTGCAAATGGCACTATTTCTTCTTTTCTTATGCCAGAGTAGTATTCTACTGTGTATGTATACCTCATCTTCTTTTTCCAATCATCTACACTTGAAACCTTTGTAATTTTACTAACCATTGTCACCAAAAAAAATTTTAATTAAAAAAAAAAACTTATTGAAATTTTGCAGAGATATTTTCCCATGATTAAATTCTGGGAAATATTGATCTAGGGGACTGCTATTTCTCTACCTAAAACCAAAATTCAAACATATGGTAGGTGTTAGACTTAGTTTTTAACCCACCTAGGCACAATTTCCATGTGTAGAGCTTTTCAGCTTAAACATTAGTGAGGACATCTAAGAAAAGTGAAGTTCAAAATGTAAATTCAGTTAAACCTGCTTTTTCTGTTTAAGAGGGCACTGCTAATTGACATCTGACAATTTAAATATCTGACTATATTATGGAATATGATACATAACTACCATGTGAACTTAAGATTTTCGAAACAAAGAACATTAATATTACTTTAGAACTAAAGACAAATGTATAATGTCCCTTGACAATATGTGTAGGATCATGTTAGATTCTGGTTTCCAAGCTTGTAGCTTTTCGAATGCAAGATTAATGAAATTATCAGCATAAACTTTGTTGACTGCTTTCCCTGGGCACTGAGAAACAAAGTCATTGTTTTTTGAATGGTCCACTAAACACAACACGTATCTATTAATATAACTTTTGAAAATTGCTTTTCCTTTGAGACCAAAATAAGATATCAAACAAAGCAAAAGCAAGACACAATTTTATACATCAATGATACCCATCATTGGGAATGCAAATCCCTTTGCATTTCCTTCAAACAAAAATAATCTAACTTTTTCTTTAGATCATCCATTGGAAAACCCTCATAATGATATCCTCCATTCAGGGATGGAAATGATAGGATAATATTCACTTATTATAATAATAACTTTCAACAAGATAGCACTCACAAAACTTAATGACTCAAGTAGACATTAAATATATAATTTCAGCAAGCAACTATGTGGTAGAAAAAGAACAAGTATATACAAATTACCTAATATAACTATTCCATGTACAATGCATGCGACAAAGGCAGGATTAGGCCTTTAACAGCTATAAAACATGCACACTAGCATAATCTAGTGAAATCAAATGTAATGATATGAAAATAAACATTACAAATAATAAGTTTTGTAATTGTTTAGACATTTGAAGTGTCTATTATGGTTATATACACACACACATACACACGCACACAAGTACACACACAATGCACATGCATTTTACTACTAAATTTTGAAGCAAATGGCAAAAATTATTACAGTATGAAGCTTTTAAATAGATGTGGTAAATCTGCCATGATTAGTAGATTCATATTCAATTAGGTAGCTTTTGACCTCACATATTATAAGTTTTTTTAAACTTAGGTGAGTAGGTCAATTTGTCACTTTTTAAAAGTAAATGATCTCCCATGCTATACACTGGGTTGCTCAGGAAAAATACTGGGTTGTCGGAAAAGTCATGACATATTTTTTTCTTTTTTTCATTGCAAAAGTCATGACTTTTCCAACAACCCAATATATTAATAACTTGCATCAAACTTAAGCTAAGTGTATAATTATCAACTAGAGACAAGCATTTTGTGATATTTCAAGCCTTTTAGTATTTACTCTTTTGTGATGGCCTTCAAGTTAAATAACTATGACAGCAAAACTGTACCTCATTTTACATAATAAAATCCATCAACCATGCTCTTATTGAACTAAGCAATTAAACTATATTTCACTACATGAACTAATATTCATAGTTTTGGCATCATCATTTTTGGTTATCAATCAATTTGAAATAATTTAGAAGGGAGAAAACAGAGAGATTCTGTGCTCCAACTTCTATTAAGTTTAGTATTTCCCAAGTCGTGCTCACCGAGGGCTAATTTCATATTGTAGTCAACCACTTGCATGTCTCCTTTATCCATGTCATTTAGAAGTTTAAATTTAATCAACATTAAATGAAATACAGTAAATATATTTGTCTGAATTAATGTTGGGGAATATGTTATTTAAACAATTTGATGTTAAGTTCTCTTTGACAGCTTTCAAAACAAGATATGAGTGTTTCCTGAGAAAATGAACAGGAAAAAAAAAATTGCTCTGTTTCTATTCCGACATGGGTCAAAATATAGCATTCTTGATTTGATATGAAGAGCTGTAAAATAGAATACCACTGATTGGTAATAAGATCAATGTTAATATAATAAAATATATATTTTTCATAATTATGCATTATAAAGTTGAGCAACATTCCCAGCTATCTCTATTAATATCTATATATGATATAAAATATTATTTGATAAAATTGATATTTTTCTTCTTAATTGTTTGCTCAAATACTGTGCTACTGTGCATGAAGAAACATTTTTTTTTAAAGTTTTAGTCTTCTGATAAGACAATCATATCAATTTCTACTCATACTACAATTTTTCCCTCAGATGCTCAATAACCACAAATCCTATTGTGTTGTCAACACCTGGAGAGAGGAGAAAATGTTGTTTGAACACAAACTCCATGTTAAAGATTTATGTTTACAAACACAAAAAGACAAACTGATACAAAGCATGCAGGTTTCCTGATAAACCGTCTGTTCCCTGCCATCACTCTTGGATGGTATAATTGATCTGAGGAACTTGATTGCCTCCAGTGCTGAGTAAATCATCAAGTGCAGATGTTTTTATTTCCATCATTCACAATTCAAGTCAAACGGTCACCTGCTCCAGTCAAAAGTGCTTATTCGGTACCCTCTATTCTTTCCTATAAAGTATCCCAGTTTAATTATTTTAAAACAGTCTCAAGTGTTTTGAAAGTCCTAATCATTAAGGTTTATTTGGAAAGTAATTAAGAAAACTGTCCCCGTGGCATTTCCATCTTTTTAACCATTTCTCAGGCCATGACAATTGAGTACATAAATACAGAACCACAGGCCAGAATTGACTTTAGGGAGTCATTGGTTTCATCTGCTATTCCACATTTGAACTATTACTATTGTAAAAACACAAGGCACTTAACAATTCCTCTTAAAATAAATTGGGATCACAACAGGAAATGAATAATAGAAAAACAAAATTACTTACATCAGGGGAAGGAATAAAAAATTTAGTTACTGAGCAAAATAGGACACTGTCAGAATAACAGCTCCACTTGGAGTTGGGCTGCTGTGAGTCCCCGGGAAGGCATGGCTGCAGCCCCTGCTGCAGTGGGCTGCCATAGGCTACAGCGAGCAGCCAGCAGCCTGTGTGAGCTGCCAAGAGCCACTGTGAGTGGCTGTCCAGAGGCCGGCTACCGACCTGCCTCACCAGAGAAGAGTGCAACGATGATACCAACCTGGGCTGGTGAAGGAGTGTCCTCCACAACTAGACTGAAGAACAAAAGGACAGCAACTTTGTTATCCTTTCCCGGTTCCCCAACGCTTTTCCCCTCCCCCAACTCCCCAATAAAATCTTAAAAAAAAAAATATGGCACTGTCAAAGAGCTCAACTTTTCATCATGAAAATACAGTGATCATTTTATACTTCAGGTTCAAGTGTAACACAAAATTTATATTTCCTTTTCAGGTATTTGAACACTTGGTTCTATCCATAGAGTTTGAAAAGGAGTGTACATATTCATACTCCAATGTTTATGTCTCAATAAAAAGTGAAAGCAGTTTTCATCAATATTACTTTTACTTTATTTAATTGAGTTGCTTCAACAGCATCTTACAATTTTACAACTTAACTGACTGAGAGATAAAAAATGATGCAATCCATGGCACATTAACATCCTTTCATTTTCAAATACAGTTCTGCTTTTATATGAAAAATTCTTGCCTGTTTTCTTTTTTTTTTTTTCTGCATTTCTGTAAAAATAGGATGCATATATTTTCAAAGGAAAAGTGTATCTAACTGTACCAAGATTTCCATCTGCATTCAGTTTAGTTGGAACATATGCTCGATTAATTTATATGGCCAAACTGAGGATTGCATATTCAGCTTAATTTAGTTCTCTATTTTTGAAAAGATTGAGATTGAATAGAATGCCTTTTCCTTTGTGTGCCCTGAATTTGTTCCACCTTCCTATAATGGAAGAATCTCATTCTGCCCTTTATTTCAACCTGGAGGGTAGTAAGTCACTCCCTGAGGTGTCATAACCAAGGCACTAACGGTGATTCAGTTAGCAAGATGGTGATAATGATAACAATATCTCAGAGTCGTTTTTCCCTGGAGACTCTCAAAGACACTACCGGTACTCACTCTCCCACATTATGAATTTCATGAACTGTACCTGAAGGCTTAAATGTAGCCCTAAGCTGAAAAGTATTTTTTTTTTAAAGTGGCACCTTGTTATCATTATAGCATACATCTGTTCCCTGTATGCCTTTGGAGTTGTCTCTGCTTATGACAACAACAAGTTTTTACAACTGTCAGCAAGTGCCAGCACCACTGGGAAAGGGCAAGTGAGAATGTCTTGTACTTCATGTACCTCCAATATCACTACCCGTATCCCTTTGCTGTGGATAGTTGTGGAGTAAATATATATTTAGTAGAGTCAAATGGTGCCAGGAAAAAATTATTGGGGTCATGAAAGGGGCAAGGAGAGCTGAAAGCTGTCAAGTTGTATCATTTTATAAGAAAATCTGGCATATCATTTTTGCTTGAAGCAATATGTCTCTTTAGTGTCTAAAGGATGTTTCTGAATTTTCATTTAGTGGATATATTTGAGTACCAGTGAACAGTGAACAGCATCTCTTTAAAATTTCCTCTCTCATGAATTTGCTCCATGGGGTGAAGTGAAGAGGCCCAACAAATGCTGAAAGAATATACAATTTTTTTAAACAGTTCCCCTTTGATCAAAACTGCTTTTAGAATGATTGAATGAATATGTGAGAGAAGACAAAAGCAGAGGTTAGGAAGTATTGGGAGTGTGTCAGTCTTTTCTGATATCAGACATCTTTGCTGACTGTGAACATAATGTTTCTGAGTGCATGAAAGTGGCAAGGGCAACATATCCAATGGAATTATAATTAGATCATTTTCATTATTAGTCCATTTTTGACTGCCATTAAAGGACAGTCAGCAAAAGCATTTGTTAAGTAATAGTTTTCCTTCAATGAAGTATTTGAGCTGAACACCTTGCATCTGCATACATGTGGGCAGGCACTTGTAAGCAATAAATAAACTCATATACTCATGATTACATGACTGGACACAGGTAGAGATCTAGAAGAAGGTAGGAGAATGAATGTGAACTACTGGAATCATTCTCTCTGAAATAGTACTAGACATCATAGCCTAAATATCTAATTCCTATTAGGCAAGGAAAAAAGTGTATGTCCATAGTGGACAAGGTCAGCACCTTCGTTTTCAACAGGAATGGAATTGCAAGTGCAAGGCAGCATTGTGCGTGAATATCCAGCTCTCCTTCACAGGCCAGGGAGCACAGCAATGGATCATGTTTTTATGACTTCCTATCATTTGAAATATTCATGACCAATCACCCCCTCCATGAACTTTATCTTCCATCTCTTCACAAAATGCCATGTCAAGTTTTTTCAACAAATTGTCTCTGAAAAACTTTCTAGGTTTTTAACATACATAAGGGATGTATATATAATAGGAGCAGTACATTATATATATATATATAATGATTACTTATATATATATATAATTACTTATGTATATATATATATAATGATTACTTATATATATAATGTATAACAACACAGATTATTTGAAGGAATATATATATATATATATATATATATATATATATATATATATATATATATTAAGAAAAATGTTGTATTAAATGATCAAAATTTAAAACTTTTCCTTATCACAATTTCTTAGTTTTAAGCTCCAGTGATTTGTATTATAATGGGGCATGAGATTTGGGGAAAATGCTGATTTGCATAAATGGCTACCCCCAGTCCCTCTGTGTTGTAATTTATTCATACTCTACACACTAAAGAAGAACTACTGCCTGAGGTTGTCAGGTAATTTCACAAAGCCACATCACAGATTTATAACCAGTTGATTATACTGATCAAAGTATTACAATAGAAATTGCAGTATTGGTTCAAGAGAGGAAACCTATGAAATTAAAGATTTATGAATAGTAGGGCACATTTGCTCCAAGTGATGCTTTCATGAATATCATCCCAAATAAAACAGCATACTATTCTCAGGACTGTAGAAACTGACTGAGGTCTGTGGCTTGGGGCTATTAACTGACAGCATGCCTGTAGGCACAAACTTGCTTTCATCTGCCTTGACTAACTATATGTAGGCCAATATTTAAACAGGAGTTTTAACCTAACTGACTAACAGCTCCAAATGAGTCATTATGAACTATCGTTGAAGCCCTTCTTAGTTCACAGATAATTGGCCTGAAATACTAGAAGTACCTCAGCCTTTCATACCCATCAATCTGCTTTTACTCAGATCACCTTTTTCACAGGACTGAAGCCCATATGTAATCTTCAATAAGTATTCAATGATTATACCCTATGGAGCATTCATGTATAAAACACTTTCCCAGACATTTTTAAAAAGGGCTGCTGAATTTATGAATAACTTCACACATCCTCATTTGTAAGAGAGTATCCTTAGGGATTTCATTTTGTAAAGATTAGATGGCAGAACTCCAAACTAAATAACCTCTTGCTTTGTGCACTTGTTTTATAAGTAAAATAATTGGAATGAAATTCATTCTCACAGGTGATTCAGGTGGTCATTGGTTTTGAATTTATTTAAATAGCCATTTTCTAAAAATTCGTAGGCCCATTTTAAAAATGCTTTAACATCTTAATATCCTAGAATGATCAGAATCTTTTCCCCAGTATTTCCAAGGCTTAAGCTTAATTTAGAAGTGACTATTAACATAATTAAATTTAACTTAAACATTTAATTTAACATAAATTGAGTGATAGTGTGTGTGTTTTAAATCTCATACGGAGGATTTTTTGAGGGATTGACCATACCTATCTAGTGATTTCATTATTTGTAAGCTCATCACCTTCTCCTCAAATTGTGCCCTACAGGCTGTAGATAGGAAAGTGGGCTGAATGGTGGGTGGAGCTCAGCTTTTTCTTTCAAGAGTACAGTTCTGCCAATAATTATTTAAAATAGTGAGTTTACATGTAGGATTTCACTTAGAAATACATTTGTGCTACTGAAATTCTTCCAAAAGATCTTGTTTGAAACCATGAATCTTATTTATGCATTAAATTGTTTCTTTGAATTATAAAAAATTGAAAGAAATGTTTTATGTTTACAATTTTTAGATGGAAATGACTTTAGTTTCATCAGTAGAACTTCAATGGATACTATACAAAAATAGGTCATGACAATCACAATGGATTACAATATATTTTTTATTTATTCTTATTGTGAAAATTGTTTTATTCACTGCTATTTGGTTATTGTCAGATGTCTCTTTATATTATTAATAAACAAATATTTTCTAAAAAGATACCAGATGGAAGACACTCAGCTAAAACCATATCTAAAATATTTTAAGTGTCTTACCTTGATGGATCTTTCAATCTTATATGATCAAAGCTGTATCCATATAAACACAAATAATAACACAGCGGTATATTTCACAGGAATGCAATGTGTTCTATAGGGACAGTGTGTTCTATGTACTACCTGCATCTCAGTTCGTTAAAAATGGAGATATCCAATCCTACTCTACACCTACTGAAACACAGTAATTCTCAGTGCCTACTGCAAAATGAAAATGTATGCCCTTGTTTAAAAAGCAGGAAAAAAGTACCATGGAATTGTAAAGCTTTTTCCTTTGTGCTATAGGCCTTCTGTCTTACCTTTTCATGATGTTTGTTGCTTGTCATTTTGTTCTAAAGAAAAGTTAAAATTATTTTTTTTTTCATTTTAAAATTTTTTAAAATTTTATTAAATGTATAGGGGTGACATTGGTTAGTAAAATTATATGGGTTATACGTGTACATTTCTATAATACATCATCTATATATTGCATTGTGTGTTCACCACCCAGAGTCAGCTCTCCTTCCATCACCATGTAGTCAACCCCCTTTACCCTCTTCTGCCATCACTCCCTCCCCTCTTACCCTCTGGTTACCACTATTTTATGTTCATTTTTGTCTTATGTAATGCCAGTTTAAAATGCAAATATTAAGAGCATCTAACATGTATATGGATTTACTGAACTTATTCAATTCATAATTTTAGTCAATACATGCTATGTATTTCATTCTTATGAGAAAAATAAATGCCCCACAAAATCAATGCAGTTGTTATTTCATTTCCTGATATGCATACATCCTACTAACACTTCCTACTTTATGCTTAGTGATGAGTAAGAAAGGACTAAAAGGCAAGAAACTATGGGTTATGTTATCTTTCTTTTTCCTTCCGTGTCATCATTTTCAGCATAAGTGGTTGGCCAATACAGGGAAGTAACAAAATGAAAAGATGGGGCTTTTGGTTGATAATGTTCCTTAGAATGCCATTTCCATCTTTACATTCAAAGCAACATCTAATTTGAAGGAAATTTGAAAAAAAAAACACACACACACAGAAAACAAAAACCCTGTCAGGACTTTCTGTTTATCTCCTTACTTAGTTGTAGATGAAACATGCTTATCTCGATTTCACACTAAGTTTAGCTGAACACCTGAGCATCACCAGAAGTCCGTGATCATGGAGCATAACAAATGCTATCTATGAATGGTGTCACAAGAAATAGTGGACTAAGTTATTGCAAAGTTATTGGTAATGCACATCCTCAATTGTTCCATTGGACTCCACTTAAAAAACCTTAATTCAAAATAAAATTTCTATAATAAGAATTTCAAGATGATGAAACAGAACATTAAACCAAGTGTGGGAGCCATCCGAGCATGGGTCCCTATGCTACTGCACAGGTTTTACACCAAAGATGTGACCTCTGAAAAAAGTCAGGGATTTTGCTTTTTAAATAAGCACCCCAGGGGGTTCTTATGCATTTGAAGTTTAAGAACCACGGTGGCTAGTGGGTTTCAGAGTTAGGAGAGTTCTCTTCTACCTGGCTATGAAAAGACTCATAGGCTCAGATGGACTTGAGCTGCTTACTTGAGAACATTGCTTCTGATCTCACCACCATTTGCCTGCATCCTTGCCCTGAATACTCACCCAGGTTAGTGTTCAAGGGCCTGAAGTTCTCTAATTTCAAAAGTGACAGTGATGGGGAGAAAGGCGTGGAGATTTGAACTGGCCATGGCTTTTCACAGGAAATTTCCAATTTGATGACAGTAATAATATCATCCCTATGACTTTCTGCCCTTTCACACACATTTCAAAACCTGAATATGACATTCCATAGAAATGCATATGGCCTCGAATATTCAGTAAACTGCCCTTGCATTTTGAACCACTATTGAAATAACATAATTTTTTAGTATTTATAACATTTAATTATTGTATAGCAACCAAATTTGAAAACCAAATACACAAGACCAAACATTTTTCTTTTTTAAAATTATTTTTATATTCATTTTTTAATTAAAGTTTACTGGGGTGACAATTATTAGCAGTTACATAGATTTCAGGTGTATAGCTCTGTAATACATCATCTATATATCACATTGTGTGTTCATCACCCAGAGTCAGATCTTTTTCCATCACCATATATTTGATCCCCTTTACCTTCATCTACCATCCCCATCCCTTACCCTTTAATAACCACTAGACTATTGTCTGTGTCTATGAGTTTGGTTTCTTCATTTGTTTTTTAATGCTCTTTTGTTGTTTTCAGTTTTATCTACCACATATCAGAGAAATCATATGGTTCTCAATCTTTTCTGTCTGACTTGTTTCACTTAGCATTATAATCTCAAGGTCCATCCATGTTGCAAATGGCACTATTTTATCATTTCTCATGGCAGAATAGTATTCCATTGTGTATATATACCACAACTTCTTTATCCAGTCATCTACGCAAGGACACTGGTTATTTCCATGTCTTGGCCACCAAAAGTAAAGCTGCAATGAACATCGGAGAACATATATATTTATGGATACATGTTTTCAGATTTTTTGGGTATATACCCAAGGAGGGGTTGCTGGGCCATATGGTAATTCTATTTTAATTTTTTGAGGAATCTCCACACTGCCTTTCATAGTGGTTGTACCAATCTGCATTTCCACCAACAGTGTATAAGGGTTCCTTTTTCTCCACAGCCTCTCCAGCACTTGCTATTATTTGTCTTATTTATGATAACCATTTTAACTGGTGTGAAGTAATATATCATTGTGGTTTTTATTTGCATTTCTCTGATGATTAGTGATGTTGAACATTTTTTCATGAGAACCCAGAAATAAACCCACATAAATATGGACAGATAATTTTAGACAAAGAAACCAAAAACATACAATGGAGAAAAGAAAGCCTCTTCAATAAATGGCGCTGGGAGAATTGGAAAGCCACGTACAAAAAAGTGAAACTAGGCTGCTATCTGTCACCATGTACAAAAACCAACTTAAAATGGATCAGACCTAAACATAAGACTTGAAACAATAAACTGGATAGAAAAATATAGGTGCTAAACTTATGGACCTTGGGTTCAAAGAGCATTTTATGAATTTGACCTCAAAGGCAAGGGAAGTAAAAGCTCAAATAAACGAATGGGACTTTATCAGACCAAACAGTTTTCAATGCAAAATTTAAAAAACTGGTTGTATTTCACACTCAACAATTGATGGTAAGCAATAATTTTACATCTTTAAAAAATACGGTACTCCAGAATTCTTCATATAAGCCAATGAAAATGCTCTTTTCACTATGATGATGTCAATTACAATAGAAACATAATTTAATTATATATTAACATGCTATTTTTACCTGCTTCTTTTTTAAGAACTTAGTTTCATGAAATTATTAAAAAACCCATAAAACTTTAGAAACAAACAGGGAATAAACAAAAGTGGTGCTACGGATGTATATTGTTTAGTTATGATGAAAAATATTTCTTTTTCGCTGTGAATAATACCAATTTAATTTGTTACCATAGATAAATGGAAATTGTCCTTAATGTAGTTAAAAAGTCTTTTGAAAATTTATCTGAAATTTATAGAAAATGAAAAGTATATGTTCAAAGTAGATACATGGATGCAGATTTTCACTCAATCTGTGAAAGAAGTTATAAAATTCTAGCTAAGAGTTGAAGGGATTACTTCAAGAAAAGTAGACTCATCTTCATGGAAGGCATTTAAGCCAAGACTAAATGAATGTTCCTTCCATTTTCATTCAGAGGAAGTTTGGACAGGATCTCTCTAAAGGCATTTGCATACCTTGGAACATATTTAGGAAAACAGCTTATTGTCCAGCCTTTCTCTTTGGTTCTATGAATCTTTTCTACTCTGTCTCAATATGAAAACAAGATTCTTACCTTTTTTCTTCATTGGAATAGACATGTTTGTATTATATCACCACAAGACAGGCACATTTTCCTTTTACTTCTAGTCTCTCTTCAGTTGAAATGTGCTTTTAGCCTAGTGGGAAGAAATTTATTGAGTTACTTTTACAAGTGTATCATGCAAGTCACCATTAAAGTATAATTTACCACAGGCATTACTATATGACTCATACTGAGTCATTTAGCTTTCAAGTCAACATATACTTTGAAGAACTGTGTAATTGAAGATCTTGATTTTGTTTTTCTTAGTCCTCCTAAGGATGCTTTTTCAGTCTAAATTCATTTGATAAACTATATTGATTATGAATCCAATTGTGGTAGATATCCTTCAGTGAAAGTCCACATTAACTATTCCTACAGTGATATACCTAACACCATAGTTTGTGTTTTTTTGTTTTTTTGTTTTCCAACAAAGACTTCTTATTATTCTTTTGAATAAAAGCCACTATCATTTTGGATAAAAATCACTATGAGTGTTTGCTTGTTGTAAAACTAGATTGACAATTAAATATGTCATGTTTAGAAAAACAAATGATTTTGACATATTTAGGTTTGCTGTAAGTTAAAAGTCCAGTGAGTTCTTTTTTTTTTTTTAATTAAATTTATTGGGGATGACAATGGTTAGTAAAATATATAGGTATAATTCTATAATACATCATCTATATATTACATTGGGTGCTCACCTCCCAGAGTCAGTTCTCCTTCATCACCATATATTTGACCCCCTTTACCCTTTTCTACCATCCACCCTAACCCCTTACCCTCTGGTAACCACTAAACTGTTGTTGTGTCTATGAGTTTTTGTTTCTTCATTTGTTTGTCTTGTTCCTTTGTTGCTTTCAGTTTTATATCCCACATATGAGTGAAGTCATATGGTTCTCCAATTTTCTGTCTGATTTATTTTTCCTAGCATAAAAATCTCAAGATCCATCCATGTTGGTGCAAATGGCAGTATTTTATCTTTTCTCATGGTAGAGTAGTATTCCATTATGTATATATACCACAACTTCTTTATTCAATCATCTATCGATGGACATTTTGGTTGTTTCCATGTTTTGGCTACCTTAAATAATGCTGCAATGAACATCGAAGTACATATATATCTTTATGGATAAAGATTTTTAGAGTTTTTGGTATATACCTAGGAAAGAGATGTATGGGTCATATGGTAATTCTATTCTTAATTTTTTGAGGAACCTCCATACTGTTTTTCCACTGCAGCTCTACCAATTTACATTCCCACCAGCAGTGTATGAGGGTTCCTTTTTCTCCACAGGCTCTCCAACATTTGTTATTATTTATTTGTCTTGTTAATGATAGCCATTTTAACAGGTATGAGATTATATCTCACTGTGGTTTTGATTTGCATTTCCCTCATAGCTAGTGAAGTTGAACATTTTTTTCATATATCCATTGGCTGTTTTTATGTCTTCTTGAGAGATTTTCTGTTCATGTCCTCTACCCATTTTTCAATAATCAAAACAGCATGGTATTGGCAGAAAAACATACACACAGACTAGTGGAATAGAATTGAAAACCCAGAAATGAACCCACATAAATATGGACAGATAAATATTTGACAAAGTAGCCAAAAATATACAATAGAGAAAAGAAAGCCTCTTCAATAAGTGATGCAGGGAAAACTGGAAAGTCACATGCAAAAGAATGAAACTAGACTTCTATCTGTCACCATGTACTAAAATTACCTCAAATGGATCAAAGACCTAAACATAAGACCTGAAACAATAAACCGCATAGAAGAAAGCATAAGTACTAAACTTATGGATCTTGAGTTCAGAGGATTTTATGAATTGACCTCAAAGACAAGGGAAGTAAAAGCTCAAATAAATGAATGGCACTAGATTAAATTAAAAAGCTTCTGCACAGCAAAGGAAATCATCAGCAAAACAAAGAGACAACCAACCGAATGGGCGAAGATATTTGCAAACAACACCTCCAATAAGGGGCTAATATCCAAAATATATACAGAACTCATACAACTCAATAACAAAAAGACAAACTCCAGTGAGTGTATAATGTTAAAGCCTCTTATCTCTTCAACTCAGTTACCATATCAGGAGAGTCCCTATGTCTGAGAAAGTTTTGCCAAAGTAGGTATTAAGGAAACAAGGGAAAACATGGCAGTGATACAAGTGCAGTGTGGAATTCCCTTGCTATAGACATAGATTCCACTTTCTCATCCATTTCTGTATCTTTGTCCATGCCCATGGACAAATAATTTACTCACTATAGGCTTCAATGTCCTAACTCAATAAAATAAAGGGGTTGGACTATTTGACCTTTAATGTTCCCTTTAGCCTTGAAAAACCATGGTTCTATAGCCTTCAATTGATGAACTATACAGAGAGAGGAATACTTTAAGAATAATCCTCACAGCTTACATGCCAAGGATAACACAGATGCTGATGTTTTTAAGGAGGTTATAGAAGATATTTGATCCCAATGGTTTGGAGTCCCCCAGCTGTGATAAAGGGGAAAAGCTGAGAAGCTTCACAACATTAGTGTTCTTTGTCTCTTTGTGGATGACCCTTTCACATTAATATCAACATCAGAAGCTGAATTCAAGAAAAGAAAGGGAGAGTCACACATTCTTTCAATAATCCTTTGTCAGTGAACATTTGAGAACCACAGGAAGCCAAATCAGACATCACTTAAAATAGTTTTTGGGTCAAGATTACAAAAAAAAGGAAGACAGGGAAGAACAGTGGAATCAGCAGGAGTGTGTCCCCTCCAGTCCCTTAAACTAAGTTGTCATACAACCCAGAGCAAGTTAGCTAGAGCACTTCTCAGTGGGATTTTACCCATGGAAAGGCATTAACCACAAATTGTTCTCTGGAAGTATTTCCCCTCAACACTAAAAATCATCAGGAATAAAGGATGATATTTGCTAAGGAAACATTCAATACAGCATGCATGCCAAACTTACTGTCTACAAAATTTATAATCAAACCTGAGAATAAGCATTGTAAAAAGTGGAGTATGAATCTATGTGTGTTTTTTTTTTTTCCTCAATCTCAGATCAAGATCATATATATGGCAATCGTCAAGCTAGTCTGTAAATGTTGGTTATTATTCACGGGTTTTACCAATGTACAGAGTGGAGAGAAAAAACTAATAATAAACAGTATTTCTCTCTTTCTGGTTAGGAATCAATATTTTTTAGTTGTACATAGTCAATTTTTAAAGTCACAAAGTGACTGTGGCTATCAAAACAAACTACAGAGCTATTTATATTCAGAGAGCATTTCAGTTCATACAATGACTAGAAAAATAAAATTTCAACACCACTTGAGTCTTTGACATATCTCTGGTAAACTGTTCAAGTATATTTTATATATTTAGTGGACCACAATATTTACTATATTCCTTCAGAGATTTTCCTATTCATTTCCCTTCTATACATTTCAAATATTCAGATTGTTTATTTTCAAAATGTCTGTGCAAACTAATAAGCATACTATGAAAACAAAATAATGTGTGCCCAATAATTTTTCCACCAGTAAATTATTTTTTTAAAGATTTAATTGCTCCAAAGGCAAGTATAAAGTCCTATCATTTAAGAAATATTAAAGTAAATATCAATTTATAGAAGTTACATTAACATTTCCTATATGGCTTAGTTATGCAAATTATCTAAGTATGCAAAACTTGGATAACACAGAGGAATTTGGAAATATGATTTATTATTTCAATTGTGTGTTCTTAACTGGCTACCTGTAAAACAGAAGTTTGAATTGCTGATCTTTGGACCAAGAGTTGAATTAATTTCTACAGCTGATAAATTTTTTTATAGAATTAGGAAGCTATTTGTAGTCTCAAGCCATAGATAAGATATGATTATTTAGCATCATTTTACAATGTGTGAAAAATTATGAAAAGAAAACAAAAAACATATAGCAATCTATAATCAGTATTAAGTATGGATCAATTTTTTTGTAGTTTTTTTTCATTGAACATATCATAAAAATAAAAAATATTGAATGCTTGTTTGTCACACTTTAAATGCCTTAAAATGTAGCTTTTAAATTTAATGTATCACAGAATAATATTATCCATGTGCTCAACCATGCAAACAGTATATTTTCAAGATAACAATCTTATGTGGCTAAAATCTATACTTTTTTTTTTCCCTTCCACACATGCAAAAATGAATTCTAGGTTAAGTGCTTTAATCTATTTTATATTATAGTTCATTGTAAATCCTCTCTGAGGTTACACGCTCATTTTTTTCTGTTTATGTTACACAGTACACAGCCTTTATTTTATTGATTGAATTTCTCTTGGTTTTATTATATCTCATTATTTCCAAAATAATTTGCTTTTTAAATTAAAAAAAAATTGAAATATATTTTTAATTTCTCAATTACAGTTGACATACAATATTATATTAGTTTCAGGTGTACAGCATAGTGATTATACATTTACATAACTTATAAAGTGATCACCCTGATAAGTCTAGTACCCATCTGACACCATGCATAGCTATTACAATATTTTTTACTATATTCCCTAGGCTGTACTTTACATCCCTGTGACTATTTTCTAACTACCAGTTTGTGCATCTTAATCCCTTTCTCTTTTACTCCCATCCCCCCAACACCCTCCCATCTGGCAACAATCAAAATGTTCTCTGTATCTATGAGTTTGTTTCTGTTTGGTTTGTTTGTTTATTTTGTATTTTTAGATTCCACATATAAGTGAAATCATATGGTATTTGTCTTTCTTGGTCTGACTTATTCACTTAGCATAATGGGATGGACCCTCTAGGTCCATCCATGTTGTATATGGCAAGACTTCATTCTTTATTTACACTGAGTAATACTCCATAGTATGTATGTATCACTTCTTTATTAATTCATCTATTGATGGACACTTAGGATGCTTCCATATCTTGGCTATTATAATTAATGCTACAATGAACATAGGGATTCATATGTCCTTTCAAATTAGTGTTTTGCTGAGTCATTCTTTGTCTCTTGTTTAGCTTTGTTTTAAAGTCTACTACATCTCATACATGTTGCTACCCTACCTTTTTTGTTTGTTTGTTTCCATTTTCATGAATCATCTTTCCATCCTTTCACTGTCAGTCTCTGTGTGTCTTTCAATCTAAAGTGGGTCTCTTGTAGGCAGCCTATTAATGGGTCTTGTTTTCTCATCCATTCAGCCACCCTATATCTATTAATAGGAGCATTTAATCCATTTACATTTAAAGTAATTGTTGATAGATATATAGTTAATTCCATTTTATTATTCATATTTGTTTTAATTTTTTTTTTTTCTTCTTAAAAAAGCCCCTTTTACATTTCTTGTAATACCAGTTTGGTGCTGGGAAGCTCTTTATCTCTCCAGTTCTAAATGAAAGCCTTGCTGGGTAAACTAATCTTGGTTTTAGGTCCTTGTTTTCATCACTTGGACTATCTTGTACTAATCCCTCTTGCCTGCAAAGTTTCTGTTGAGAAATCACATGACAGTCTTATGGGGGCTCCCTTAAAGGTAATTGCTTTTCACCTGCTGCTTTTAAGATTCTCTCTGTTTAGTTAATCTATGACAAGGGAAGCAAGAATTTACACTGGAGTAAAGATAGTCTATTCAATAAATGGTGCTGGGAAAATTGGACTGACACATGCAAAAAAATGAAACTGGATCATCTCCTTACGCCTTATACAAGAACAAATTCAAAATGGATTAAAGACTTAAATGTAAGACCTGAAACCATAAAAATCCTAAATGAAAATATAGGGAGTACATTTGCAGACATTACCCGGAGCAATATTTTTACTGATACATCCCTACGGGCAAGGGAAGTAAAAGAAAAAATGAACATATGGGATTATATCAGACTTAAAAGTTTTTTCACAACAAAGGAAACCATTAATAAAACAAAAAGGAAGCCTACTGAATGGGAGAATATATTTGCCAACGATATATCTGATAAGGGGTTAATATCCAAAATTTATAAAACACTCATGAAACTCAACACCAAAAAAACAAACAACCCAATTAAAAAATGGGCAGAAGATATGAAGAGACATTTCTCTAAAGAGGACATACAGATGGCCAACAGGCATATGAAAAAAGTTCAACCTCACTGGTCATTAGGGAAATGCAAATAAAAACCACCATGAGATACCACCTCACTCCAGTCAGAATGGCTATCATCAACAAATCAACAAACAACAAGTGCTGGCGGGGCTGTGGGGAAAAGGGGACCCTGCTGCACTGTTGGTGGGACTGCAGATTGGTGCAGCCACTATGGAAGTCAGTATGGAGGTATCTCAAAGAACTGGAAATAGAGCTACCTTTTGACCCAGCAATTCCACTCCTAGGTATTTATCCTGAAAAAACCAAGACACTTATTCAAAAAAGTTATGCACCCCGATGTTCATAGCAGCACAATTTACAATAGCTAAGACTTGGAAACAACCAAAATGCCCGTCAGTAGATGACTGGATTAAGAAACTGTGGTATATTTATACAATGGAGTATTACTCCGCTATAAAGAAGAATGAAATCGTGCCATTTGCAATGATATGGATGGACCTAGAGACTATAATGTTGAGTGAAGTAAGTCAGTCAGAGAAGGACAAATACCATATGATCTCACTTATATGTGGAATATGAAAAACTGTATGAATGAGCAAAGTAAACAGAAACTGTCTCATAGATATAGAGGAAAAATCAGGGTTGCTAATTTGGAGAGGAATGGGAATGAGGGAGAAGGGGAAGGGATTAGACAGCAAAAATAGGCAACTACAATATTGCTACTGGGATAGGAAAAACAGTTTGGGGAATATAATTAATAATGTTGTAAATATTCTGTGGAATGTCAGATGATCATAGGTCTTGTTAGGTAGACCATTTCATGGATGGAGTAGAGGTTTGATCACTGCACTGTATTACTAAAGTGGAGGTGGTATATCTACTGTAATTGAATATATATAGATAGTCACGGGATGTGGATTATACTGTGGAAGAGAGTCAGAGGAAGAGTAATAGATATGTATGATATGGGGGTGTGTGGGGGGGTGTATTGGGGGTGGGGGGTTTGTCACTTTGGGGGGTAAAATGTATAACTATTGCACTGTGTTGTACACCTGAAACTATTGGGGGTGGGGGGGTTGTCACTTTGAGGGGTAAAATGTATAACTATTGCACTGTGTTGTACACCTGAAACTAATTAAAAATAAAATAAAATTTAAAAAATAAATAAATAAATAAATAAATAAATAAAAAAAAAAAAAAAAAAAAAAAAAAAAAAAAGATTCTCTCTGTTTTTAACCTTTGGCATTTTAATTATGATGTGTCTTGGTGTAGGTTGACCTTGTTTGGGACTCTGTGCTTACTGGGCTTGTATGTCTATTTCCTTTTCCAGGTTAGGGAAGTTTTCCATCATTACTTCTTCATTTTTTTTTTTTTCTTCTTGAATTTTTTTTTCTCTTTCTCCAATTTTTTGCTTTCTTCTTGTTCTTGTATCTCTATGATGTGAATGTTGATAAACTTGATGTTGTCCCAAAGGACCCTAAACTATCCTCATATTTTTGGATTCTTTTTCTCTTCTTTTTGCTGTTCTGATTGGGTGTTTTCTGTTAACTTGCCCCCCCCCCAGATTGCTGACTGAATCATCTGCCTCATCTAATCTACTGTTGATTCCTTCAAATATATTCTTCATTTCTGACTGGTTCTTTTTTATGTATTCTATCTCCTTTTTTATGCTTATTGTCTCTTTGGTGAAGTTTTTACTGAGATTTTCTACTCTTGCCCTAAGTTCTCAAGCATCCTTATAAATAGTGTTTTGAACTTAGCATCTGGTAAATTGCTTGTCTCCATTTTGTTTAGTTCTTTTTCTGGAGTTTTATTCTGTTCTTTTATTTGGCACATGTTTCACTGTCCCCCCATTTTGGCTGCCTCCTTATGTTTGTTTCTATGTATTAGTTACAACTACTAAGTCTCCCAACCTTAATAGAGTGGCCTTATGTAGAAGTTGTCATGTTGGGCCCAGTGGTGTAGTTATCCTGGTCACCTGAGCCAGGTGTTCCAGGTGTATCCCTTGTATAGGTTGTGTTTGTCCTCCTACTGTAGTTGAGCATAGATTGCTGTTGGCATGTCAGTGGGAGGCATTGACCCTCAGGCTGACTGGCTGTGAGGACTGGCCATGACAAAATGGAGGATCTGTGGTGCAGGTCCTAACTAACTCTATGGAGCAGGATTTGCTTTACTGGGGCTCTGGTACCTGCCAAGACTGCCCTTTGGTGTGTCATTTATGGAATTGATTGAGTGGTGCTCTGCTGTGGTCTGAGGCTTGCTACCAGATGTTTTGGTTCTGAGGCCTCTTGTGAGGGGCTCTAGCATAAGCTCAGGTCAGCTGCTGCCTGTGTTCTGCCAGAGGCCACTTGGTATGAACTACAAAGTGATCTGCAGATTGTTGCCACTTCTGCTGGGTTTGGAGGTGCCTGGGAGAGGCTAAGCTGTGAACCAATGCTGGCTGCTGCTAGTGTTGATCTTGGGGCTGCTTAGCAAGAGGTACAGGAGGTGCCAAGGCCAGAGGATGATGATTTAGGGATTGTGAACCTTTGAGAGATTTTAGGAAAGTCCTCCTCAGCATGAGCCAGGACAGGCTGTTCATGTGGAAAACCACTGGAAGTGTGTTGAGTGCACCCCAAAGTTGGGTGGGGCAGGATCTCAAGGAATTGCCATGGCAGCAGGAGCACTGTTAGCCAGGTGGAGACTCAGATATGATGCTAACCTGTGTGTGCAGACTAGGTAAAGGGAGGTCTCAACAAAGGAACAATGGCTTCTGTTGGCACTTTTGTCTTGGAGAAAGCTGCCCCTCCTGCCCTGTATCTGAATATAGATAATTCAGTTTCTCCCTTTATGACATGGCTCTTTATGAACTGCTGTCCCAGCACTGGAGCTCAGAGTAAGTCAGTCTGGCAGTAAGTAAGTCTGTGTGTGGGCCCTTTAAGAGGAACACCTGGGACTCTGGCAGCCCTTATTGCACTCAGCCACCATCCCCACCACTTTTCAGAGACAGAAGTTATGGAGACTTCTCTTTTAGCACTGGAGCCCTGGGCTGGGGACCCTGCTGTGGGGCTGGAATCCCTTGCTCTTCAGGGGGACTTCCATAGCTGAGATCTTGCTCCTGATTTTTAACAACCACACTTGGGTATAGGACCAGCCTGTTCCCCATCTCTGCCCCTCCTACCAATCTCGATATGGCCTCTTCTATATAGCCTTAGTTAAAACGCTTTTGTTAAGCTAGACTTCAGGCAGTTCTCAATCATAGTTGTTCTGTAGGTTACCTGTAATTCTGAGGTGGTTGTAGGAGAAGGTGGGCACAGTATTTACCTACTCTGCCATCTTGAACATAAGCCCAAATAATTTGCTTTTAAGAAATATATAAACTACTATAAATTATCTTATCAAAGTGTTTTTTAATAAGACTTGTATGTGGTTATTTTTTATGGTTCCTTATAATGAATATATATTAAAAAGGGGCCAGTTTATTCCAGTAATGGAAGAAACTTATAGTGTTAATATAGTGATACAACTACATAGGGATGTGTCGATCCATTCGTTTGATAGTTTGAGTGTGATAGACATAATTATGGACTACGTTCAAACAAGTTCAAACAAGTACACTAAAACTAATAAAAGATTGAGATTAAATAAAAATACCATCAATGTAAATAATGGCTGAACTATTTGTTATTAAAAATGGTGATTTAACTGGCAGAATTTGAAAATTTACTAGCTGGGGTAGTTTTAAAACTCAAATCTGATGGTCTAGACATAGTGAAGAAAATAACAAAACTATAAGTTTTTCAGTTAACAGTTTTTGAATAAACATCCTAAATCAAACTAACTGGTCATTACATTTTTATCAATAAAATAGGCTTTATATTTTATTTATTTATTTTTTTGAGGGCAGTGTCACTGGACCTCATATGTGGGACCCAAACCAGGGCCACTGCCTTCCAAGGCCAGTGCTTAACCACCGTGCCACTTGGCCGGCCCTATATTTTTATCAATAAAGTGTCTTCTGAGTATTTCTTTAGCTACATTGCAAACCTTTTGGTATATTGTTTTTATTTTAATTAATTTTAAATTATGTGCACATAAACACAGTCCCCCAAAATATCTGAAACAAAAATGAATAATTGATGGGAGAAATAGAAAATTGAAAAATTTTTGTTAGACTCTTCAATACCTGTACCCTTAATGATAGAAAGAAAACATTAGGCAAAAGATCAACACAGAAATAAAAGACTTGAAAACACTATTAATCAACTAGAAATAAATATGTATAGAACACTTCACCCAACAGCAACAGAATACACATTTTTCCGAGATGCACATAGAACACTCTACAGAAGAGACCATATGCTAGGTCATAAAACAAGCTTTGATAATTTAAAAAAAAAATAGAAATCATGACTGGCCAAGTGGCCCATTGGTTAAGAGCTGGCTTGGGATGCTGGTGGCCCTGGTTCGGATCTGACATATGAGGGCAGTGAGACTGCCCTCTACAGCTAAGATGGTGAACAACAGCTTCACCTGTAGCTGGGCTGCTGTGAGTACCTGGGATGGCATAGCTGCAGCCCATGCTGCAGTGGACTGCCATAGGCTACAGTGAGTGGCCAGCAGCCAGTGTGAGCTGCCAAACGCTGCTGTGAGTGGCCGTCCAGGGGCCAGCGACGGATCTGCCTCACCCAAGAAGAGAGCAATGATGATACCAACATGGGCCAGTGAAGCAATGTCCTCCACAACTAGACTGAAGAACAAAAGGACAGCAACTTGTCTGTTCCCCTCCCCCAATTCCCCAATAAAATCTTAAAATAAAATAGAAATCATACACAATGTTTTTCCAAATTTAATATAATTAAATTATAATTCAATAGTGGAAGGAATTTTAGTACGTTTACAAATAGATGAAAACTTTTAACTAGACTGAGTAAGATAAAAATAAATAAGACTCAAATTATTAAAATCATAAAAGGAACACGGGTAAAGAACATACAGAAAAAATTTCAAAAGAAGATAAGAAAATATTATGAGCATCTGTTGTCTTACAAAATAGATAAATGAACTGGACAAATCCCAACAAGGCAAAATCTACCAAAACTAACTCAAGAGGAAGTATAATATTGAAGAGTCCTATAGTAAAACGTTTGATTAGTAATAAGTAACTCCCCTAAAAGAAAAGCTCAGACCTACATGACATCACTGGTGAATCACAGGAAACACTTGAAGAAGAGTAAATACCAATTATTCACAAAATCTTTCAAAAATAAAAATAAAGAGGAAGAAACACATTCCAATTTATTCCATGAAGCCAAAACTAGGCTAAGAATATATAAGAAGAGATGACTACAAACCAATATGTCCTGCAAATATGGATGCAAAAGCCCTCAATAAAAGCCTAGCAAAGCAATTCTAGCAACATATAAAGAGGATTACACAGCATGACCAAGTGGGGTTTATAAAAGAATGAAAGGATGGTTAAATTTAAGAAAATCCAGCCAGCGGCCCCGGTTCGGTCCCACATGTGAGGGCCAGTCACACTGCCCTCGAAAAAAAAAAAAAAAAAGAACTGCAAAATTTGTATACCAATTACAAAATATTGTTAAAAGGAATGAAAATATTATCAAATGAAAATGCATCTCTTGCTCCTGGATTTAAAGACTTAATATTGTTAAGATGGCAATGCTCCCCCAAATGGTCTTCATATTCAACATAATTCCTATAGATATGTCCACTGCCTTTTTTTGCAGAAAATGTCACATTCATTCTAAAATTCATGTGCAAATATAAGAGATGGATAATAGCTAATATGCTCCTGAAAAAAAGAACAAAGTTGGAGAACTATAGTTATTTGAACTGTGTGATACTGGTATAAGGACAGGCATATAGATCAATGTAATAGTTTTGAGGATCCAGAAATCAACCCTGACATTTATGGGTAACTGATTTTCAACAAGGGTGTCAAATTTATTCAATTGGGAAATAATTATCTTTTAAAAAAATGGTGCTGGATAATTCACATGCAAAAAAAAAAAGGAAGAAAAGTAAAAGAAAAAGAAAAAGTTGACTCCTACCTATCATCTAAAAGTTAATTTAAAATGCATCATAGACCTAAAAGTAAGAGCTAAAACTGTAAAATTTTAAAGAAGGAAACATATAAGTATCATGGTGACTTTGGGTTAGGCAACATTTTCTTAGATATGACACCAAAATCACTAATGACAAAGGGAAGTTAGATAAAGTGGACTAAATCTAATTTATTCAGAAAAATGTTTGTGCTCAAAACAATACCATCAAGAAAGTTCAAAGATAACCCACCGAATGCTAGTGTTTCAAATAATACACCTGAAAGGACTTGTCTCCAGGACATATAAAGAACACTTACAACTTAGTAGTAAAAAGATGAATAATAAAGTTAATAATTGGGCAAAGAATCTGATAGACATTTCTCCAAAGAAAATGTACAAAAGGCCAACAAGTACACGAAAAGATGCTCAAGATCATTAGTCATTAGGGAAATGTCAATCAAAACCACAGTGAGGCCCAGCCGAGTGGCATGTTGGTTAAGAGTTGGCTTGGGAGCACCAGCTCTGAGCAGTAGGGCCGCTGGTTCAGATCCCACATGGGCCAGTGACGCTTTCCCTCTACAGCTAAGATGGTGAACAACAGTTCGACCTGGAGCTAGGCTGCCGTGAGTCACCGACCATGGTGGAGGCTGCAGTGGGGCTGCAGTGGACTGCTGTGAGCCACCGGGAGTGGCCATCCAATGGCCAGCCAATCTGCCTCAGCTGTGAAGAGCGCAATGATCACAATACCAACATGGGCCAGTGAAGCGACGTCTTCCACAACTAGACAGAAGAACAAAAAGACAGCAACTTCTCTGTTCCCGTCCCCCAATCTCCCAAAAAAATCTTTAAAAAAAAAAAAAAAAAGAAAAAGCACAGTGAGATACCACTTCAATTCTATGAGGATTGTTATCATCAAAAGACAAACAATAACAAGAGGATGCAGAGAAACTAAAATTGTCATTCATTAATGGTGGAATGTAAAATGGTGAAGCCTCTTTGGAAACCATTTTTGGAAGTTGCTGAAAATATTAAACATGGAGTTACAATATGACCCAGCAATTTCACTCCCAGGAATAGCCAATCGACATGAAAATATGTTTGTGTATAAACTCAAACATGAGAGTCATAGCAGCATTATTCATCATAGCCAAAAAGTAGAAACAATTATGGTGTCCATCAACTGTTGAGTGGATAAAATAAATGTGATATAGTCATACAATAGAATATCTGGCAATAAAAAAATGAAGTACTTATACATCTTAAAATATGAGTGAATATTGAAAACATTATGTTAGAACTAAGAGTCCACTCAAAGACAGTATAATGTAGGTAACATTTTTGTGCAATGTCCAGAATAATCAAATTTATAGAGACAAAACATAGATTAGTGGTTGCCTAGATTTGAGTGTGGGGTGGTGGGTAGAAATAGGAAGTAAACTGCTACTGTGTACCAGAATTATTTTGGGGATGATAAAAATGTTCTACAATTAAATTGAAGTAATGGTTACAGAACTCTGTAAACATACGAAAAATCACTGGATTATACAATTTAAATGTGTAAATTTGAAGGTGTATGATTACATCTCAATTAAAATGTTTAAAAATATAGAAATAAAACCAACATTTGAGTATCATTTCCTACAAAATTGTTTAATATAAATCATCCTGGAAGACAATTGTATACTAGTTGATTCAAGATGGTTTAATTACAACATACAAAATAAATATTGCAGGGCCGGCTGAGTGGCACGGTGGTTAAGAACTGGCTTGGGAAGCCACCGGCCCCGGTTTGGGTCCCATGTATGAGGGCCAGTAACACTGCCCTCAAAAAATAAATAAATAAATAAGTAAGTAAATAAATAAATAAAATATTGCAGAAATAATATAGGTTTGGACACCAATCTAATTGTCTAGGAATGTCCCCTTAATTCAGTTTTTGCAGTTTTTTTTTTTATACCAAGATGCCACAAATTCCTTGAACTATAATGTGCCTATTATATCCTATTTCAAATACCTTCCATTTCTTTTTACTCACTAATAGCAACCTTCTCAATCTTCCTTCAAAATAAGATAAGATTTCATATTTTAATGCAAGCTAAAATTTTAGGATTACAAATATAGTTTATCTTATTTCCACTGTAATTTTAACAATGTGAACATACTTCTGGAAGCAACAGGGGCTCCAAAAAAATCACAATGTGGGCCATAAATCTGTAGAGTATATCATGTGGCTATTTCTTTTATTAATATCTTTTGACAGGAAAACTGCCTCTCTTCTCAGTTGTTTAAACTATAGGGGCAGACACTGTTCTTACTCTTTAAAGAGTATCTTTACCTAGCCCCTTTTTTCCCCCTCAATGCTTTCCTTTCATCGTCTTTTCCCAAAAAACTTTAAAGTTTCTGCTGACTCCTCTGCCACTCAGATAGTGTTTATTTTGGGACTTCAGTATGCTGTGCTTCATCTAAAAACGTTTCTGTCACTTCCACCTTTCCCAGAATGTAGTCTTAGGGTTATAATTTCAAATCTACAGAGCATAGAAACGCTGATTTTCATTTGGTGTTGGTGGTGGTGGTGGTGGTGGTGGTGGTGGTGGTGATGTGTGTGTATACACATGCGCACATATATATATATTTTTTCAGAAAGCTTGCCTATTACCAAATCTTTCTTTGTAGAAACTAGTAACATAACCAGGGATAAGTATCATGTAGCTAAAGCTGAAATCTCCCGGACTCTCTGATATATAAATCTCAGGAATGACCACCATCAACTCTTTGATTACTGTATAACACTCCTCCCATCAAGAGATCTTATCTTATCTGATATTCTGGGTTGGTCTTGGAATTTATTTTTATTAATAGAATACAGTGAAATTGATACTGAATTAGTTCCATGTCTTGCCCTTAAAAGGCCTGGCAGCTTTATTTTTCAATCTCTTGGAGCCATGAGGTACCATGTAAAAAGGTATGGCTACTCTCCTATAGAAACCAGAGGGAAAAAATAGTACCTGGCCAGCCCATCACTATTACAGGCATAGCCACAGAAGCTCATTTCATGTGAGCTACAGCATGTTGAAAATTTCAGCTCTAGTCAAAAACTCCCAGACAATGCACTGCATGAGTGACCTCAGCCAATCACGTGGAACAAAAATGAGTCCTACTCAAGTTTTAGATTCATGGGCAAATAAATAGTTGTTATTTTTGCCACTAAGTTTTGGGGTGATTTGTATAATAGTGATAGACAGACAAAATAGGCATAAAGAAACCACAAAAGAAGAAAATATGGAAGCATGTTTACCACGGGAAAGAGCTACCATAATTAAAATTTTACAAACTTAGAAAAGAACCTTCACATTGATCTGTCTTAAAAGATTATATGAATATAAAAATACACTGTAGAAAATTAGTAAAGTTGAAATACAATGGATGAAATACAATGGATATCAACAGGAATGTATGTTGATGTTTTCCCTTAAAAATTTGAGTCATTACAGTAAACACAAAAAATAAAAGGAAAACCAATATAGATATGGTGGGTTATCATCATTCATTGATCACAATACATTAAAATAACATTTTTTAGTATAGCAAGAATAACAACGAGAAATGTATAGGTTTTAAATTTCATGATTGCCAGGATGTATAGGAATGGTAGATAAAACAATTCAGAATCTCTCCTTTATTATCTTCCTAGAAACGATTTCATTCTTTTTATAACTAGACAATTTTGTCATGGTCATAATTTTCATCAATAAAAGCTAACAATTTTTGATGGCAGCATTAGTTATCTATTTCTGATTTTAAAAATTGTTCCAAGATTTAGTGGCATAAATCAACAAATATGTATTATTTTATAATTTCTAGAGTTCTTGAATCCCAGTTGGGCTTAGCGGGGTGCCTCTGCCTCAAGGTCTCCCATAAGACTGCGATCAAGGTATTAGCCAGGGCTGTTCTCCTATGAAGGCACGAGGGAGATAGCATATGCTCCCAAACTCATTCAAGTGGCTCTGGGCAGGATTCAATCCCTCTGGACAATTGGACTGAGGGCTTCAACTCGTGGTTAATTTTATGGCCTTTACAGGTCAGCTCATGTTCCTTCAGAGCTAGCCGGTAAGAGATCAAGAGTGGGCACACAAAATAGAAGACCAAGCCTCCTTGTAACCTAATCTAAGAAGTAATATTCCATCAGTTTTGCCATTTCTATTTGTTAGAAGCAAGTCAATAATACTAGACCTCTCTCAAGGAGAGAAATAGCAAAAGAGCATAAATAGCAGGAGGTGATGATGATTGAGGTCAGCCTATTGGCTGCCTAACACAATGGTTAACAAAAATGAATAATGTCTTGGGGCTGGACGAGTGGCGTGGTGGTTAAGTGCTGGCTTGAAAAGCCAGCAGCCCCAGTTTGGGTCCCACATGTGAGGGCCAGTGACACTGCCCTCAAAAAAAAAAAAAAAAAAAAAAAGGTGGCTTGGAGGTGCCAGCTCTGAACAGCAGGGCCCTGGTTCAGATCCCACAGGAGGGTCAGCAATGCTGCGTCCTCTACAGCTAAGATGGTGAACAACAGCTCAACCTGGAGCTGGGCTGCCGTGAGTCATTGGCGATGGCGTAGACTGCAGTGGGGCTGTTAAGCTACTGTGAACACCCGGCAGCCAGTGTGAGCTGCTATGAGTGGCCGTCCAATGGCCAGTGACCAATCTGCCTCAGCTGGGAAGAGCGCAATGATCCCAATACCAACATGGGCCAGTGAAGCAACATCCTCCACAACTAGACTGAGGAACAAAAGGACAGCAACTTGTCTGTTCTCCTTCCCTGACTCCCCAATGTTGTTCCCCTCCCCCAATTCCCCAATAAAATCTTTCAAAAAAATAAAATAAAATAAATAAAAATTAATAATGTCTTTTAACCATAGATCACAAACTTGCATGAAATGTTTAATTCAATTTACAGAACAAATTAAAACAAGTTATTAATTATATTTAGTTCACATTTTAATAAGAATAGGATGCTATCTTTTAACAATATTAGGTTTCCTTTATTTTTAACTGATCTAAGTATATTATTTATTCCTATATAATCATTTATACATAACTACAAAATAATAATTTGTTTTTAAATTATATGTTACATATGATTTTTAGGATAATAACTTAAAATTATAAAAGCATTCAAAAAGAAGAAAATATTCCTGTTTTAGGGGGGAGTCAAACTTTGATATTTATTATTTTTGATGGGACAGATGTGTGCATAGGGTGTGAAAAAGAAATTCCATGTTGTATTTTGAAACTTTTGGTTGCAAAGAAATAGAAACACACTGAAGTTATTTCAAGCAGTCGGAAATTTATTTTTAAAAGTAGGTATAAGAATGTTCATTTATCAATGTATATGTAGGAAAAAGGAAAAACAGGAGTGCAGTGCAAAACTCTGAGAAAGAAACACCCTACATCTCATGAGACGAGGACTCTCCTTTTAACACTGGAAGGGTTTATTATTATGGTTCTAGAAACTTCAATAGGAAGAATTTTGAGAACTCCCAGCTAATACTTTGCCCATTAATGTCACATTTTGACCATGAGTCCTTTCCGTTTTCCAGCTCTTTATTCTTAGTTTCTTTTCTATAAAAATTTCCTGACTCTAATTCTGTCTAATTTCCCATATGGTTTCTGCCTCTTCATAAATTCAACCTATCTTTATAGCTGTAATTCTATCTCATGCCATCCTTTCATACTTAGTTCCCACTGCTAACTGGCTTGTTTTCCTACTTCAAATTGCCAAGTGAGAGAATCTGATTGGTTCTATTAATTCTGTCAAACTTGGACAAGCTACAGGTGACTTGTAAGTCTATAGATTCTCTGTCCGCAGTTCCAAACACCTGTGACTGAGTGGAGAAAGTGTGGTTGCACAAAACATGGACTTTCACTATTTTTTCCAGCAAGGGCTTGTAGGCACTACAGGCAATCTGGTTAGCAAAACAAGTGTAGTCCATTAATGGTTTTTAAGCCCTCTTGCTAATTCGACTTGGACCTGAAAATTAAAAGTTAGGAATGAGACTTGAGTTACTCCTTATTGAAATATTTCTAGAGGGTCTATTACATTAAAAGGAGGCATACCTCTTAGCAGTGAGCATTTAATTACCAGCTACCTTCTAACAGATATTAACAGGAATGAAATTTAAGGTAGGCACTAAAGGGGTAAAAAGAAGGAAGATAGATATTAGGACAGAGACTTGTGAAATGAGTAAATGATGAATGGACAGTTTTGTTGAGCATGAGGCAAAAATATGTGTGTGTGTGTGTGTGTGTGTGTGTGTGTGTGTGTAGTATATATCAAATGTATATATATATATATGTATATATATATATATATATATATATTTTTTTTTTTTTTTTTTTTTGAGGGCAGTATCACTGGCCCTCATATGTGGGTGGAATCTGAACCGGGGCCGCTGGCTTCCCAAACCAGCTCTTAACCAACGCGCCACTCGGCCGGCACTGTATATTTTTATGTATACACAAAATAAAAGAAAATAAGAGAGGTGCTGGAGGACAGTAATAAAGAATCAAAACCACTATTGAGATGCACAGATAAATAATTCCAGATGAACAGCCAAGCAAGGCACTGCAAGATTGCTAAACTCCAAAAATGTCACAGAGGAGACAAAAGAGAATATCCACATGAGTAGAGTACATTTAGTAGTGTAAAAGCAAGAAATGGTGATCAACACTTGGAAGTATTTCCTAAGTACAAAATAGGGAGATGGGTTATAGGATAAGAACCTACATGCTGAGAGACTGGGATGTAAAATAGGAGCCCAAACATGGTCAGGAGTAGCAGTAAGACTGAGCAGATGCTGACATTGTTATTAAGCTGATTAGCAATAATTGAAAGCTCATTTCATTTCTACATGCTTAAAACCAGGGTTGTCTGGGCTGGAACTGATCCACTAGGGTCTTAGCACCAATGTCAGTTCCAAATTAGAAGGACAGAGAAAAACCTTTGAGCTTTTTCTGAAAATTCTGGGTAGGTTCAGTCTCTCCCTCCCAGCCCAATTTAGTTCCCATAGTACTATTTTTAGCATTGGGACAAGGGGACAGGATCCTATCAGATTTATAACAATTACCTTGGACATGTGTGGAAAGCACAGGAGACTTTCTGCCCTGTGCATATCTGAATTACAGGGAAAGCTGCTTAAAATCATAGCAAGTCTATTTGCATATTGCTGTCCAGTTGTCAGATGGTGTCTCAGTTTATAAATGGGAAAACTGACAGTAGATTTTATTTTTATTGAGATATTAGACTTACTTATTGAAATACAGAATATCAAAAAGCAGCTCTGGGTTTCCATTACCATATTTGTATAGTACGGGGCTCAAATATATAGAGAATGGGAGGGGAGACAGCAGATTTTCCAACTGAAGAAAGTCTCCAAAAGTGACACATTTTCAATAAAAATTTTAAAAGTGTAATAGTTGGCATAAGTATTGAATTAAGAGAGAGGTGAAAAATATTCTCAAGGAAGCAGTGTGAACCATAAGGAATGTAGACAATATAATAAAAAAGTATTTTTTAAGAGCTTTCCCTCTTACCAACTGGTGGCCTGGGCTCTGTTTACTGCTCCCCTGCCATATCATCCTTGTCCCAAATTTGCTCCCCTTGATGTTAGAATATGACATTGTCTCTGATTGAGCATCTGTTAAAGAGTAGAGCCCCAGAATCCATAAAATTCAGTGTAGTTAGAAATATAAGTATTTGAATAAATATAATCATTTGAGAGTAAAATATTGACATGATTGATCAATGATATGAAAGAGGTATAAATTACTATGTGAGTGCTAAAGAAAGAGATATTAATTCTGAATAAGAGGATAGAGGAAGACTGTATTGAGAAGGTTACTCTTGAATAGGACTTGGAAACATTAATAGAGTTTTTTTAAGCAGGCATATGGAGGGAGAACTTTTCATCACTGAGGATAATATAAGAAAAGGTAGAGTTAGGAAAGTGCAGAGCCTGAAATGAAGTCATGATCCATCTGATACAACTAGAGAGAGATGGGGCCAGCCGAGTGGCGTGGTGGTTAAGCACTGGATTGGGAAACCAGCAGCCCTGGTTCAGGTCCCACATATGAGGGCCAGTGACACTGCCTTCAAAAAAAGAAAAAAAAAAAATACAACTGGAGAGAGATGTATGTGCATGTGGGGAAGGATGAAGCTATTTCTAGATAAGCCTAGAAAAAGAGACTAACCAGGTTATGGGAGAGCTTTGATCACCATCCTAAGAAATGATAAAAAATAGGATGCCTTTGAAGATATTTTACTAAAGTATTACTATGTCTAGATCTGTGCTTTACAGATATTACACAGAAACTCTATGGAGTGTGCATGTGCACAGCAACACTACTGAATATTAAGGAGGCCTGCAGCAAAGCTGCAATGTATTCATGTATGCTTCTGTTCATAAAATTATATGTGAATATGGTTACAACATTAAAGGTGCACGTGTATTTCGTATGAATGCTATATCCATATATATATATATATATTTCTTGTACTCACAGATGAAAATAATATTTTAGTTAACATTTTTAATTTTATATCATGTAACATACCACTCTGTATTTTATTCCTGCTCAAAAAATATCATTTCAATTTTGTTTCATTTTTATATGTAGGGGAACTTAAATAGTGCAAATACCAACCTGGGTCATATTAGAACTACTGGCTTAGAAATGAACATTGGCCAACAGGCATTAGAAACAGATAGCTGCTTAGTGGTGTGTGGGAAAGGAGTTGATGGTCACAGTCCAGTTGCTCCTTAACAGGTGTCTACCTCATAAAACCACCATCATAATCAGCACTTATTGGCACCCTTATCGTCAGTGCGAGAACAGAAGCCAAGATTTAAGATTGCTTTCTCTTCTCTGTCTGTCAGGACTGCGTGGGGAGCTTCCCTTCAACCTATTATAATGGCTCTATGTTTTCCTTCTAACAATATTAATTTCTAAGATGAATTTAGTGTCTGAGAAGCTTTCTCTGGGGACTGTCATTGACTTCTTAAACTGACAGTAAATTCGCTTTAGCAAATAATATTATTAGAAGGAAAACATGGAGTCATTACAAAAGGTTGTTTATAATAAGAATAGTTGAAGAGGTATCATTTCAAATCAGCAGTTTTAAAGACAGACATATGTTCCCACCACAGGGACCTGTCCTACTGCTCGAACACCAGAAGAAAATTCATTACTTAACATCATTAATGGATCACACTGAAACTTAATCATAATTTACAGGATGAAATACACAGTTTTACTCAGTGTTGCTTGTAATATTGGATGCTACTCAATAGGAGAATTTTTTTTCCATGCTTGCTAACATGTCATCTTCCATATTTTATGCTTTTAAGCATGAAATCTAATTACATAGAAATAAGAAATATTCAAATCAATTCATTTGCAGTGGAATTATTTAAAAGCTTCACTTACTGAATAAACTAGTGTCAACATTCATCTTTTGCACAAAGTTGTATTTATAGATTTAAAAATATTTTATAAATGCTCTGTTGTGTAGTATTTATACTTGATTGCACTCACTCTGAAAAGATGTTTACTGTGGTGATATAGGAAACAATTAGCTCCATTTAAATGACTTAATGCAATTTTTCAGTGGCAGTTGTTTTAGAATACTTTTTTAAGGAGTGAAGGACAATGAACTTGAATGCATTACGATAATTATTATATTACATTTTCATAGGATTTCAATATATAAGGCTGAAAGAGCAAATTGCCTACATAACAAGAAAAATTAATTTACATTTTTTACATAGAACATAAAAATCAAAGAACAATTCACAAACATCTCTATCTACAAGGGGCTTATTTCAGGTAGAAGAGGCACACATAAGAAGAAACATGAGAACTTCCAGGATAGAATTAAAACTATAAGTCATTCATAATTTCCCCAGTAACTTCTGACTATATATAATTGTCTTGTTTATTGAAAATTTTCAACAAAGGAAATATTTTAAATATTGAATAAAAAACAAAGAAAAAGTAAAGCATTTTGAAGGTGATAAGTAAAATGTATACATGCTTATTGATTGAAAATTTTAAAATACATAAACACATCCTTGCGTTCCATAACCTTTTCATTCATTGTATACTGTTTTGTATTCTAGCTTCATTCTTGCCTACAAAGATAATTTTTAGGAACATGAACTTGAATGTGCCCTAGCAAATTGATATGTTAAAATAAAACTAAAATAAAATAAAGCTCTACATATTGGCTTAAGTTTTTGACAACATGGTTGTCCATAAAGAGAAAATAAAACATGTTTATATAATTTCAGAGATAAGGAATTTCAAAATATCTCATTTGCCAATGAGAAAAATCACCCAAGCTCATAAATCTACTTAAAAAAAAAGTCAAAATAAGCATCCATGTTTACAATCTTCACTGTATAATAAAAGAGAAGGCTGTTCAAATAATAATATTGCAGTATGTTCTTTTGAATATGATAAGCCAAATTAACAAATTTTTCCCTAAGTTTTCAATTGTTTCTTTAGCCTGTGACTGTTTTTCTTATTTTGTTTAGTTTTGTTTTTTCCCTCCACCTTTTCTAAAGACCAACATCTCCCTAAACTAAATCACAGAGAGCTTATCTGGATGTTTAGATATCTAGAAAAGATTAAATTATTTCAAATTTATGTTCTAATTTTTATACACATTTAAAAATATTGTCTATTTAACCTTTTTTAACTGAATTCTAAAATACCTAAGGACACTAGGGCAATGACTTCTCTATCTTTGAGCATCAGTCCTGACTTTTAGTAAAAACTCAACAAATGTGCATTGATTTTATATTGAAGAAATAAAAAGAAACAGAATTCTTCCAATATTCATAGGTAATATTCCACAAGGAAGCAGACAAACAAATCTTACTTGACTTTAAAATTATCCCTAAGAACAAGGATAGAAGCGCATTTACCAATTTTACTCTTAAATAAGCTGAAGATGTGAGTTAAAAATAAGTTTGCTTGCTCGAAAAAATAAAAGCATAAAACCTTTATATAACCTCCTATTTTGTGATTCCTGCAGATTATCTTTTTTAACTTATGGTTTTCCTTCTCTCTTTTTTAGAGGAAATCCACTGGAAATGTTATTTCTGTCTAATTTTTAAACTCAGTTTAAAATGCATATTCTGAACACTCAGTAGGTTCCCACACTTAGCAGTTAATACACAAAATACTTCATCAGATGATATCTTTATTCTGCTTATCACATTTCTATTCACTGAACAGTTTAGTGTAACACTAAAAATACACTTCTTATCTGACTTCATGAGAAAAAAATGTATAGGATGAAAAAGACCTGTGATATGAATATCAACAGACAGAGGTTCATGATGTACAAAGAGACAAAATGAAAACCTATAACAAATAGAAATTATAAATCTGAAGTAGTGTGATAATACCACAAAACTAGTAAGGTCACACATAAAAAAGAAATCTTCATTTCATGATGCAGAATTTTTATTCTCTTCAAACTCTTAATTTTGTACAATCACCATCCACCTTTTCATCTGAATACCATTTTATCTGAATACCATTTTATGCATTGCTGATCACTAAACTTCACAAAAGTGGAAAATATTTCAAGGTATTTTAAAGGTAGCTCAGCAAAGTGGCATGTTATAAAATATTTCAATTTAACTTCTTCATGTTTGTTTCACTCTCTACCCAAGCACGCCTCAAATGTTATATCATTCATTGCTATCACTGCAGTATATCCTCAAACATTATCACCACCTGTCAAACCTGGCATGAAATAGCTTGCAAGGTTTTTATGTTGATTTTAAGGAATTAGAAGCATCAACCATGTTATTTATTCTGGGTTAATCTTCAGTGATGTGCATTGTTACCAGCAGCACTGGATTGCATCCTGAATAATCTTTTCAGGATTGGCCGCTGAAGTATTATATTGTCATCTGGATTAAGGTTGTTTACATTCTGCACCAAATTTTACTTTTTAAAAAGGACTTCAGGCTGTTAAATACATTCAGTCAAGAAGAAATCTAGCTTCTCACAATTAAAATTTACAAGACTAACTTCCACAATGAATGCAGAATATTTATCATCTTAGTGTTTCATAATTTTATTTACAGCATTAGTATTGCATCTCTATCTCTCACCTAATTAAAAAAAAATGTTATCTTTCATTGTTAATGAAGAACAAGAGATGACTATGCAGGTATATAAAACTATTAAAGTAGAATTTTGCAATGTAACTTTTGGCAGAGCACCTTTGACAGATGCAGTTTCAAAATCTTGAATATTAAAAAGTACAATAAATTTCTGGAGTAATGGCTGGAATAATACAACAGGAGGAGTGAAGAGAGAGCAAAGCAGACACCTGGAAAGTCAATGAAGGCCTGAGTTAGTGATGGTTTCTCCCACAGGATCTGTTCTTGCTCCCTCGGTCCATGTCTCATTTCTCCAGGCAGCTCTGACCCCTTCTTCAATTGAGAACCTTGTACTGGCCAAGGTCAGTCATAGCTGGACCATTCATAGATCTAGGTCTCATTCTACTCACTGGTAAAATTAGGAATTGGAAAGAGATCAATTGTCCTTACAAATTTTTGGTCAAATTTCCCTTTAAGAAATAAAGTTTTGGGAACTCCCCTGCCCCACACAGAAAAGCACACAAAAATAGAATTTTGGTAGTATTTATATATATATATATATATATATATATATATATATATATATATATGACATAATTTCAAAATATGCATTAATTTCTTTGAGTCTTCCTGTAATCACAAACCATCTGCATTGAACATGCATTTAAGAGTGCAGCTTCAGAAGCTACACTATCTCAGTGATGTTAAAGTAATTAAACAAGGAATTAAACAATTAGACGGATGTGGCTCTAATGCCTTGGTAGCCTATGTAATCAAGTCAAAACCTGCGCCAGTCTTAGATTTTGAATGCAAGAAAATGAAACTTAAGAACAACTAATCACAAACAGCCAACTAAGATTTCCCAAATAAGACAACCACTTAAGTTGTAGCCAATCGAATGACTTTTTATTATTTGTACTTGTCTTCTCTAAAAAAAAAGAGAAAAGACAGAAAGAAAGAAAAACACAAAACAATAAAATCTCTCCTAGCTACTTTCGGCTCAGCGATCATAACCACTTTCGGTTTGGCACGGCCAGATTCAAACTAATGTTTGCTTAAATAAACTCTTGAAATTCTGATGTGCCTCAGTTTATCTTTTAACAGTAGCAATCTCCATTCAGCTTCAAACATCTAGCACAACATTAGGAAAGTTATTGCATTTACCCTTCTATCCTTCATTTTCCTTAATGGTAAATCAGGGATAACATTTATATTTAACATATATGGTCATTGTCAGTATTGAATTAGTGTGTGTGTGTGTGTGTGTGTGTGTGTGTGTGTGTGTGTGTGTGTGTATTACACAGGGTCCTGAACATGATAAGTGTTCATTTTTTCTTAGATATTGCTAGTGTAATTTTAAAATATTTCTATAAACATGCACACAAATAAACTAAAAAATAAATCTTATATTTTTTAAGTGATTTTTTTTCCTTCTAGAATTCAGCTTACTTATACACAAAAATTAACCATATTATATAATTAGAAATGTGAGATTCTGTCCATTTTCTGCACTCATATTTACAGTTTCTAAATGAATGCAAAAACAAGGAAAGGGTATTTTATATTACCATAGGAAAAAAATTAGTAGCTGCTTCACAACTGACAAACAAAAAATAAACACTGGGAGGAATATAATAAAAAATACTTAATGTCTATGTAGTAAATTCATTTGCATTTATCATCCTTCACTGTGTTATATGACTTGGAATCATGTTCCTCTTCTCCTATCTCTTTTTCAATAATGTGTATTAGATTTCTTGCCTCGTGAGATTGGCATAATATTCACGGTTTAATGCAGCTTTTCTAAAAAGGCTTTCCTTGCTGAGCAATTTGCCCCCATTCTTAAAATAAATTTCAAAATAAGCTTTTCTAAACTGAATATACAAAATTAATATAAACAGATTTCTGATCTATTTCTTCCTCTACCTATAGTATTTACAGCTGAAAATCAGATAGTTTAGATAATATTTGGTTCAAAAATGTTACACCAAATGCTATTTACCTTTTAACCTTATGTCTTTCAATATCTCCTTTTCTATTCCTCATCCCTCCACTGGTGAAATGTGACAGACAAAAATGTCATTCCTTCTAAACAAGGGAACATTTATGCTCAACATCGCTTTTCACCCCCATTCTTACAATTGTAATAAAACTAAGTAAAATATAACCGTAGTTGGAAAGTGAAAGCCACACGCATTTTCTGCTTAATGAAACAACCGTCCCCATTTTTTTCCCCTCAGTGCTGTTTTCTTTCTGGTACTATATTCTTCCTTTTCCAAAACAGCTGTTACATTCATTATGCACTTCATTCCTTTTCGAGGGCCAACTATTTTTCAAGTCCTATAATTTTGCCTTCATTTTCTCATCCAAATATGATCTCCCTCCTCCTGACATGCACAGATATACTCTATTTTAGGTGCCATGGCATGTCAATAGCATCAATCACCATTCGCACCATCGATCATGCAGCTATGAAGCAGTTGGATGACATCTGCCATAGCACCCTTTGTGCTATGATAATGCACTTGAATTTTGATGCAGGAGGATATTGGTTTACAGACTTGTAATCAATCTCAGCATCTTTTCAAGCAGGATATTTTGGAGATGTAACAGAGAGTTGATCACACATTCTCAGAATATGTTTGGACATGAACATAAGAGTTCCATGTCATTAACAAACATAAAATAATTAAAATATAATTCATAATGCTCCCAACAGCCAATGCCATATTACTTATTCCAAAAATTATATTGCTCTTTCATCTTTAGCCCCTTTCTCCATAAATATTAGTATTCTAGGATTTTTAATTATTAAATTTTAACAAGATTGTGGCATTCTAAAATGCAAAGCACAAAGACAAAGTACCTCATATTTAATATGCCTGACTTGAGACATTGAACTATGCATGTTTTATTTTACTTTTATTATACGAAACATTTTTATTGAGAATTACATCATTTGCTTTCCTTTTTTACCTAGTATTAAGCAACGATATTTAGTCTCTTGACTTGCAGTATTGGCATGAATTATCATAGAGCCAATTGTTGCATCATCTAATACAGTTTTTCAGAGGACACATTCTTCACTTTCATCTGTCCTTTAAAAAATGTTTCCTTATGACACTTTCATAATAAATGTAATCCCAAACCACATGTATCAGTTTGACTAATATTAAGATAGGTTTTCCTCCCCTCGGCAGTACTTTTGTTGGTATGTGTTAGATACATATAAATCAGTGGATTGCTTCAAAAGGTGAAATGTTAAAGGCTTGTTTTTACAATAAAATAGAGAAAATTGTCATTGTAGAATAAAGTAGTTATGCCCAGGTATAACTGTTAAATTCACATTAATTTTCTTTGTCTAACTTTACAGTGTTTTCAAGAGCTGAATCTTCTAATCAGTGGTGTGCTGCGAAATGTTTAAACTGGCACTCTGGCAGAGAAGGGGAGCACAAACCCCGATTCATACTATTTTCCAATTTCCATGGTGTAAATAGCCCTACTCTGGCCAATTACTTTTTTTTTAAATTGAGGTATAATTGACATATAAATTATATTTGTTTCAGGTGTAAAACAATATGATTTGATTTATATTGTAAAATGACATATGCACGTTTACACAGCAATATATTCCTTGCATTGTTGATGGTGATCTCTAGTACATGGAAAAAGCATAACATACCATAGCAAATGTGAATAAAATATAAGAAAAAAAAATTGTAAATGATAATAATTAAAAACTGAACAGTAAAGTATATCTGATAGGATTGTTTAACTTGATCTCATTTGAGATTAGGTCATTATATCCTAACCTGAAGCCCTTTAAGACCCTTGATAATATTTTTCATCTTTTAAAGAGTCTTTCCGCTGACAGTCTCGAAGCCCTGTGGTTCAGCGAAGGAGGAGGAAGACAGGCTGCTTCCAAGATGGCAAATGTTGGAGCAGGTTTTACGTTTGGCAAAACCTATTGTTTCCAGGTATTCTGATGAGCCCGAATTTAGGATTTTTATGACAGATTTGATATGTAAAACCGGCTAACATTTTAAAACACATTGAAGATATATATACATAATATATTATTTGGCTTGCAGGCCACCATCCTGTAACCTGAATGTATATCTACAACAGTTTCCTCAGTCTGAAAATATCTGTGTCCTTTCTGCTTTAGTATTTGGGTTTAATTTCATGGATTGAGAAACATTTACTGAACAATGATTTAATAATTAACATTAACTTCCTATGTTCTGTAATTGCCTATCTCCATGCTTTTTTTTTCCACATTTTTTTTCTTCGCTCACGAATCCCTCTCTTTCAAGACATCCACCTAATCACCTCCTTAAACTGTCCTCATCTTTCAAGGCCTATTTTAAATTCTACCAGCTCAAAAACACCTCTCCTGGTTTCCTCTAATGAGAAATAACATTATTTTTTTTTCTTTCTGTGTTCCCATCTTTTTTATTATTCACTTTTCAATCCCTGTCTTAATTTATACTATTCTGCCCCTTTATACTATTCTGGTACCACACACTCAGAAAAATAGTTATTAAATTGGATCAATTGCTTGCATGAGATTGAAAAAACTTTCCTAATATAGTTGTGGTTGGTGAGATTGTAATGAGTCAGTTATTCATGTAACATACCTAGTTTAGAATCCTGCTGTTCATACATATATACATTAATTTTACCTTCAGTATAATGCCTTCTGCTTTAATCTTATCTAGTCAGAGAATAAAGTGGTCTAATTAATAAAGTAGTCTGAATAATATGTGCAATAAATAAAAATATTAGTATGTTTGTATGCATGTGTGTAAACACACACACACACACACACACACATGCATACACCAACTCTGCATAGCCTGACCATTAAACAGTAGAAGCTTAAAATATGCTTATCACAATCCATGCTATTTCCATTAATTATTCAAAAGACTTTTAGGAACACCATTCATATGAACTCTACATAAAGTGGTTAACATACCTCAGAACTGACTCCTGTTCGATGGTTTGTGTTGCCAAAATCAAAGTCAGTCTCATTCTCAAATTTATCCTTTCCACCACAGCACACAGCTATAACTATTAATGACTAATGACCTCAAGCAATTGGCAAGGTCAAGTACCTTCAATTAGTAAAGCATCTTCTCATCAAAGTGGGGAAATAAAGGCATAGAAGTTTTTACTTCCAAGCAAGAGACATCAATCTGAAATATATAAAATGCAAGTACAGCTGTCTGGATCAAACTTGTAGTGTTTCCTGCCAAACCGACTGTCCTAAAGACCAGTGAAGGTTGTACTGAAAGTCAGTTTGAACCCTGCTTCTGTATATAGCAGAACACTTATCACATTATATTGCAATTATTTCTCCACATGTCTGTACCCCACGTAGGTTGTTGAGTTGTACATAAACAGTCTTGATTTCTGGGACCAAATCTCCAAACCCAAGTATAAAACTCTTGTACATACTCACCTATCCATTGCATAACTCTATAGATTAATTAACCAATAAAGAAATTCAGGAAGTGTTTGATGGTCAGCGAAAATTTACTTCATGACTGTCCTAACACAACTGAAGGAAGTTGTAAGTTCTACTCATTATACAAAAACAAAACAAACAAACAAACAAACAAACAAAAAGTAGTAAGTAGTAGGCTAATAATATTCATCCTAAAGTTTTGATTAAAAGTTTATTCAATAACATATTAAGATATTGGTTTATTTTAACTTATTAAGAATTACAATATCTTTGCTGTACCTTTCATGTGGCAGGCATGGTATTAAGGGCCAAAAGATACTGCAAGGCATAAGTCAGAAAGACATATAGATTTAGAGTGGTAATTCTCAACGAGGAACTATTTTGATCCCCAGGGGATGGTTTCAATGTTTGAAGACATTTTTCTGATGTCATAATTGGGATAAGGTGCTGCTGTATAGAGGCCAGGGATGGTGCTATACATCTTACAATGCACAGGGAAGTTCCCCCAAAACAAAGACTGTCTGGCCCAAAATGTCAATGGTGTTGAAGCTGAGAAATTCTGATTTACAAGGATCATGAAGGAATATGATAAATGCTATACTTATTTGGTTCTCAAATAGTACACGGAGAAAGACATCACTTCTACTTTAGTTGGTTATGGAAGCCTGACAGGAGAGGAACACATGCATTGGAGCTTTGAATTTATTTGCCAAGAATATAAGATGATGGAAGAATGTATTCCCAAAAGAGAAAATGCATTTGTACAAAGGCACAGACAGGAAATCTAGTATGACTGTAGTATATGATAGTCAACATTATGTGGAATGATGCTGGAGAGTGAGAGAGATCACCTCAAATGAAGTAAGAAACATTCTCCTTAGTATGATATATTCATACACAGTCATATTATTTGGAATCCTGGTTTCATAATCAGGAGAATAGACTGCATTCTAGACAACTGGAGGGACACTAATTTTTTTTTAAAAAAACAAAGAAATAGAACAATGAGTTATGCAATAATTTTTACAAAAATTTACAAGAAAATTTGGTGAGCAAGTTGGAGTAAAGTGGCACTGTAGGCTAAAACACCAGACAGATTTTATTTTGCAATAAAACCTATGAGAAATCATCATTGTCCAAACCAAGGATTAGGCAGTGAGAATAAAGTGAAAGGAATGAGCTTTAGGGATGATTAGGAAGATAGGTAAAAGTAGTTTGCAAAAATTGTCTAAGAGGCGTGAAAGTGTTGAGTAGAAAATGACACTTAAGGTTCTGGCTTGCCCTGTTAATTGTAAATTGTAAATATAGAGTAACTTTAGAAATATAGTTTAAGATAAGATGAACACACTGTGTCCAGTGAATTATATGTTGAATTTGTGATTCCTGGACAATAATCAAGTGGAAATGTCCAGTAAGTACCTGCAGGTGGAATTTGGAAGGTGGGAGACATTGATATGGGAGTCATCAGCATATTGACAGACAGGAGATACAAAGAATTGGTACCTCTATCTGAGGAAAATTCAATGAAAGTGTTAAATAGCACAAATGAAGTCCAATAAGCTGACTGAATCAGCTTCTGGGGATCCAATCTAAGCCTATAGATAGGATAGTAGCAAATTTGTCAACTAACACAGAAACTTTGGTATTGGCAGGATAAACACGTTATGTTTAACAACTTTTCATTCGATACTTTTTTTTACAAAAAGATAATAAAATAATAAAAATGTGACTTGAGGTCACACTTGTGATATTTTATACTTCTATTCATGACATGAATAAAAGGGATAGCCCCATGTCTGTGTTAAGAGATAAAGAGAGATACGCCTGTTGTATAACAGGTGCTCAATAAATATTTCTGCAATGTAGAAGTATCTGTAAAATGTTTGAGAAATAAGAAAAACATAAAATTTCTAATACAGTGAAGTGTGACTGACAGAAAAGCTAGGTCAGTTGTGGCAGAGGCTAAAGCTAATCTCCTACCAGGAATCACCCTACAAATCCTTTTCAATTTGTAAACACCAAAATTATTCTGAAGTAGAAGAAAAAAGCTGGTTATCATAGGATTTCTTATCATTTTTATCAACTAAAAAAGTAGAGTAAGTACCTTTATTCCTTCTTTTTTAAATATTTATTAAATTTATTGGGGCAACACTGGTTAGTAAACTTACATGGGTTTCAAGTGTACAATTCTATAATACATCATTGATATATAGCATTGTGTGCTTACTACCCAGTGTCAGTTCTCTTCCCTCACCATATATTTGACCCCCTTTGCCCTTTTCTACCATCCCTCCTCCTCCCTTATCTTTTGGTAACCACTAAACTGTTGTCTATATCTATAAGTTTTTGTTTATTTTTCTGTTCTGCTCATTTGTTGTTTTCAGTTTTAAGTCCCATTTATGAGTGAAGTCATATGGTTTTCTACTTTTTCTGTATGACTTATTTCACTTAGCATGATATTCCCAAGATCCATCCATGAGTCACAAATAACAGTATTTCATTTTTTATGGCCAAGTAATATTATATATATATATATATATATATATATATATATATATATATTTTTTTTTTTTTTTTTTTACCATATCTTCTTTATCCAATCATATATCAAAGGACACTTTGGTTGTTTCCATGTCTTGTCCAATGTGAATAATGCTGCAATGATCATACGGACATACATCTTTACAGATAAATGTTTTCAGATTTTGGGGGTAGATACCTAGAAGAGGGATTTCTGGGTAATATGATAACCCTATTCTTAATTTTTTGAGGAAACTTCATACAGTTTTCTGTAGTGGCTATAACAATTTACATTCCAACCAGAAGTGTATAAAGGAACCCTAATATTCCTCCTTGTTTCTTTTGGATTTATTAGGTTGAGAGGGAGAATGGTTTAGATTTACTCCATATTATAGAGGTGAACAAATAATAATTCACTTAGTTTACTTTTCTTGGTAATAGATAGAACTTCATTTGTTGGAAATTAATGTAATCGTTTTCAGTTTTCAAGAGGTACTTTTGAGATCTAAGTTTAAATAACAGAATGTATACCTTTTGTGGCTTGAACTATTTTATCATTTACCTTATTGACCTTGATCTTTTTAGAAAAAAAAGTAGTTTGTGGTTTGTTTTGTTGTTGCTTCATATCGGCAAATGTCAGTTCCTTTCTATAAACTTGGTCACTTTTATTGTTGGTTTTCTTTTTGTTGTTTTTTTGTTTTTGTTTTTTTTCCCTGAGCCATCTTATCCTTTCAGGAGCATGGCTCCTTTCTGCTGTCTTCTGTATTCTTTACTTTCAAAATCAGCTTTTTGGAAAATAAATAAGCCACATTTATTATAGTATGCATTTAAGATACTAACATACTAATTTACAAATAATATATTAATTAATTTTAACTATAGGATAAATACTCTATTTTCTGGTGTTTAAGACATCAGTGAAACTGTTAGTATTATTTATTTGGATGCAGTAAGAAAGGAGAAGAATGACTTGAACATTGAAATCACACTACACAGTAGTTTCCCTCATATGAATATACTGAAATAAGAATATCTCCCCAATCAGGAGGTAATTGTTTCTCCTTTCAGATAGGTAGTTCAATTGAGTGGATACGCTCAAAGAGAAGAAGTCTATTAAATATATTTAATGTGTTAATGCAGGTTATTTCTCTACTACTCTAGAACTTTCCTTATGTTCTTTGATTTCCTACATTGTCTTGTATCTCACACACACACACACACATACACACACACACACACTTGCAGAAGAGTCTTCTTGCTTTCTTGATTTTCTCTTATGGACAAATAATGGCCTTTAAGACATCATTTATCACCCTCCCTTCATTCAGAGAAATGTAATGTAGCTTTGAACAATTACTTGGTAAAATTTAATTTTATTATAAGTCTGAGTACTTTCAGATGCATTTTTGTACATTCACTTTTTAATTAATTTTTTTCTTATTTAATAATCTAAGTAAATCTATCCTGTTTACTAGATGGTTATTTTGCTTTTAAATATCCATTATTCTTTAAGAAAAGAGTCTCCTTTTCTGCATAAAATTTATTTTTATGCTTGAAAATGATCTTTTTACATTTCTAATAGATTTTAAGTGGCTTATTGCCTATAATTTAACACCTAACCAAACCTTTAGACCAGTACTGTCCAATATAGAAATAGTGTGTTGATGAAAATGTCCCACAGCTCTGCCCAATATGGTTTTCACTGGTCACATGTGGCTGATACTTAGAATGTATATTTGACCCCATGGGGGATAGGGTGCCAACCTCTGAGCAGTCGAAAATTTGTGTATAACTTTTGACTCCCTGACATTTAACGGTTAATAACCTACTGTTGACTATAAGCCTTATTGATAACATAGTCAACTAACACATATTTTGTATATTATATGTATTATATACTATATTTTTACAATAAAGTAAACTAGAGAAAGAAAATGTTTTTAAGAAACTCAGTAGAGAAAATACATTTACAGTATTGACTAGAAAAAAAAAATCTACGTATAAAGTGGATCCACTGAGTTCAATCCCATGTTGTTTAAGGTTAACTATTATAGTTAGTGCAGCAAAGGAGATAAATATTTAGTTTAGCTTAATTTAATTTTGATAAATGTAAATTCATATTACATAGTCAGGTGTAGCTAGTAGCCACTGTATTGGGCAGCATAGCTTTAGCTAATTATGATCATTCATTCAAATTAATAACAATTATGTATATAGTATGGTTTCTATTATTATATTGTAGAGTAGTTGGTAGAGATAGTGTCAGAAAGGACAAAAGATATTTCAAATACCTCTTCCCACACATCAATAAATAATTTAATTCGTGAGCAAAAAACTACTTTGAAAATTTCATTTAAAATTGATAACTTTATAGCTATTGTGATAATCATGATATGTTCATAAAAGTCACAGATGGTTGTCTTGTGTTTCCATAGTTAATTCTCCATGTTGTTGTAACAGTCGAATCAGTTTGTTTCAGTTCTCTAATTAGTCACAATATTGTTAAAATTCAAATCTTACATATACCTATATTTTTCAGCACATAGAGCTAGGTGTCATCTTTAGTATAATAAAACTATTTTTTTTTCTGTCTAATTCCCTAGTTTAGAGTTTACTGTCAAATAACTCTAAAAAATTTTTAAAAATCTCCCAGATAACACTGTTTTGTTCATAACTCATTTTTCTTTAACCTCATAAGTCAATTTCTTCTCTCCTTCCTTCCATCCGTCCTTCCTATGCTTCTTCCCTTTCTTACTCTCTCCAAGAGCTTACTAATGTTGACTATATGCACAAGAGCTTGTATGTATTTTAGTTTCCTATCACTCCCATAACAGATTAACACAAACTTAATAATTTAAAACAACACATATTCATTCCCTTGCAGTTGTGAAATTCTGAAGCCCTAAAGACAAGGTGTCAGCAGGGCTGCATTCCTCCTGGAGTCTCTAGAGGTAACATTTCCTTGCTTTTCCGACTTCCAGAGTCTACCCTCATTCTTTCGCTCATAGCTTCTTCCATTTTGAAAGTCTACAGAGTAGCCTCTTTGAAGCTTTCCTTTCTCTCTTCTCTCTTTCTTTACCTCCCTGGTCACATCTACTGCTCTGACTGGTTTCTTGCTTTTCCTCTTATCTGGACCATTGTGATTACATTGTTCCCAACTGTATAATACAGGATAGCCTTTTCAGCTCAAAATGCTTATTTTAATTGCATTTGCAAAGTCTCTTTTGCTAGGAAGTTAACATAGTCACAGATTCTGGGCACATATATTTGGGGAACTATTATTCTGCCTACTACAAGACACATTTTATAACTCTTTAAAATATAAAAATTATAGTAATATTTTGAAAGGGCTAATTATATTTGTGAGTATAGGTGTACATATATATTGATTCACATATATATCTATCTATATACTAGGTTGGGCAATGAAGTTCGCGAACTTTCCACCATGTAAGTGCATCTAAATTCACATTAAAACACAAAATAATAACTAGATATGCAGTGCAATAAGATGACTGATATATAAATTTTTAAGTTCCATATGTTTTCAAGTTTTTATCCCAAAACTGTCCTTTAAAGATTTCTGAACAGCTCATTTATTTCCAGATATCATTTTTTTTTTCTTTTTTTGGTTTTGCATCCATCTGATTGTGTTCTCATACACTATTCTTAACAAAGATAGTACTTAATATTGCTTTTAGGTAACAGTTTGGTGATTCAAATTGTATTTTAACAAATGTACTGATATGTGAGTACTATGGTACAAAAGTCTTGCTACAGCCAAGAAATATTACATTAATCATCTCACCTCTATATATAAGGCCTAGTACTATAATCTAGCATGTTAAATTTGTGTCAGAATGAAAGTTTTCAATCCCCAAATCTAACAATCTGAACAGTCATGCCAAGTTTTTCTTGACTAAATGTGGATCTAGTTAACAGACCAACTCTTGTCATGAAAATTTATGATCACACACTTAAGTCAATTTGCTTTAAACCACTTAACACTGTGTAGTGGAAAGAAGACTGGTGTAGAATCAGATTGATATTGGCTTAAGCTCTGGCTTGGTTGCCCACTGGACTGCGACTTTTGGCTCATCTCTTCACTCTCTAAGTTTTGGTGCCTTCACCTGTAAGATGGAAATTATAACATGTATACCTATAGTCCTTACACCAATGGCTGCCTGACACAAAGGGATTCTAAGTAAATGATAGCAAGTTTTATCACAATTACCTTTAATAGTACAAAGAAAAGGAAAAATCATAGTATAAGTCATTAATCCATAACTATAATCAAAGGGAAACACAAAACATTACTTTGAGGTGAGCTGTGCATCCATATGTTTATTGCAGCATTGTTTACAATGGCCAAGATGTGGAGGAAGCCTGGGTGTCTGTCAATGGAAGAATGAATAAAGAGGAGGTGGTACATATATACAATGGAATATTGCTCTGCCATGGAAGAGAATGGGTTCTCACCATCTGTGGTGGCACGGATGGACCTGGAGAATATTGTGCTGAGAGGAGGATGTCAGAGAAAGACAGATGCAATGAGATTTAATTTATATGTGGAATCTAAAGAACAAAATAAACAAAACAAAACAAAAAACAAATGTAAAGAATAAACCTAATTGGCTTTATATTATATTAGTTAAATCTATTGTTTATTTGTCTTAGAAAAACAATTCCAGTGAAAAACAGCTGATTGATATTCAGGTGTTATACATTTAGTTGTAATATTCAATTATATAATTGGCAGTCAGGAGACTAACTAGTGTGTACTAATATGAAAACATTACTCTTACCTTGTTTATATATAAAATTTATATTCAGTTGGCAAGAAAGATATGCAAAATGTCAATAAAATAAGCATATTAAAAACAGACTGAAAATTCACATTCAAATTCAAGATTCTCAGTGTTATGATTTATTTAGATAATAATATGAGTTAACAGTGTCATACATGGGAGATACCTAATTTTAACCTTTTCTGTATCATAATACATTTGACATTTTAAAAAATATAAAAATTCTTATATTACAAAGCAATCTCATTGGTACTGAATTGCCAATTCTTTTTCTCTTTTTTTTCTGGCAACCATGAGGCCCAGATGCTAAGTACTGGAAGATATTTCTTCCAATAGCAGCATCTGGCGTGCTGGCAGACTCCATAAGCAATTTTGCTTTATAGCTTTAAAGCAGCTTCTGGGTCTATTACATGGTTAATCTGATGGGCTGTCTGGGCTGCCTTGTCCTCCTGGATGCCATATGCCAACAGCTAGAAATGCAGTGAGCTGTCTGCCCATTAGGGCTGCTATAAAGAGCACACCTGAAAAAAATCGGCTGCGAAGAGTGCTCTACTTCTGTTCGGTTATTACAGCACCAATGATGAGTGAGTGACCTGGCTAAAATAGTGATAAAAACTTGCCAAAGTGTTCAATGCCCTCTGAGCACCAGAGGAGACTAGAAAACTATAAATAATAAAATATTCAGCAAAATCACTGTGTCATTTGATAGTGAAATAACTATTTGCAATTTCCCCTCATGCAAGAAAAGGAACACAAAATGAGGAGTGGAATTGTGAAGATGAGAGACACAAATACTTCTATTCTGTGGCAAATGATTAATGAAAGGATGAATTCTCTGAGTGCTAGGGTTGTAGCTAACTCATTTTTATATTTTCAGGGCCTACCAGAGTATTTGATCATGGTAGAAACAGAATAAGTGGTTTTAAATAAATAAAAGCAAATAACATGATAACACTGCAAATAACATTGCAATTGTATGATACATTTTATGAACTTTGTATCCTTTAATATTGCAACATTAACTTCTTATCCTTTAATATTGTATTTTATATATAGCTTTTTCAGGGAATACTTTCTTTTTTTTTTTTTTTTTTTTTTTTAGAGGGCAATGTCACTGGCCCTCATGTGAGATCTGAACCGGGGCCCCTGGAATCCCAAGCCAGTTCTTAACCACTGCGCCACTTGGCCAGCCCAGAGAATACTTTAATCACCACTCAGAATACATTGGACCCCAATCTTCTGTACATCACAATATCTGTCAGTAGATGCCATTATATCATTTATCACCATTTACATTTATATACTTGTGTGATTATATTAAATTGTATCCTAGTCTGTTAATTCAAAGCAGGTTAATTTTGTTTTAATTTAAAACATTCCAATATATACTAATGTCTTAAATTTTTTCATATGAGGGCCAAGTCATATTATTTGGTTGTAGATGAGTTGAGGGACTGCACACTAACACATATCAATTGATAAATAAATAACTCAAGAGATAAGAGAAGATGAACCAAAGTTTATCAAGTAAAGGAGTGAAGTATGGGTTAGGTCAAATGTCTATTTGAATATTTCTCATGCTTGGAATTGTTCCTTTTTTTAGTCTCATCTCTTTGACCCAATCTTCTGTCACACTCTTCTACTTTTAAGACCTCATGTCATTGGACTGGGCTTTCCCAGATAATCCAGGATAATTTCCCTATTTTATTAGTCAACTTATTAGCAATCTTAATCTATCTACAAACTTCATTTCTTTTTCCCCTGTAACAAAACCTACTCCTAAATTTTGAGATTAGGACATGTACATCTTATTCTATCTTCCACATCGCCAAAACTCCAGAATTTGAGGGTGCAGACAGAAGGTACTTTTGATAAAGTTTCCCAGTTGAGCTCCAATAGTGAGATCACAGAAACAAGAGAAGGTTCATTGATTCATAGTATATTAATGTTGATAAAAAATTTAGAAATGCTTTACTCATGCACCCTTACTTTATATAAGGGCAAATCAAATCCTTAAGACTCAAATCACAAAATCAAAACTATCTACTTTAAGCATTAGGGATAATATCAGGTTTTCCAAATCTTAGACTCCTTCATACTATATCATCCCCTCTTATAATCTGCTCTGGTTCAGGCCCAAAGTACACAGAAGTCTATTTTACAGGTGATATGATACTTAATGATTCATATATATGGTTACAATAACAAATATAACATGGTTATACAAATTATAATAAAATTTAATGGGTGAAAGCTATGGTTTCATTCAAATAAAACAAAATCACATAAAAATATATTATACTACTAGGGCCGACTGAGTGGCTCAGTTGGTTAAGAGCTTGCTCAAAAGTGTGAGCTAAGCTCTGAGCAACAGCAGCTCGATGCTCAGCCCGAGCCGAGCTGCTGCTAAGCTGCCAACAGGTGGCAGAATGGCTCAGTTAAAGAAATAAAATATAAAACAATAAAAAACAAAAAATAAAAAAATAAAGCAGAATAGTATAACATAAACATATATATATGTTTATATATATTTTATATATATATATATTAGCCACACTATATATATTTTATATATATATATATATATATATATATATATATATATATATATATATTAGCCACACTATAGAGCCTGTTCAGGCATAGCCAGGAGAAATATTTGTAATTTGGTAAATTACTTTTAGGAAAACCCACTGGTCTAGGCTTCATGTTTTAACCTGTGTTTAAGGAGAATAATTCCTCCTTCCCTACCCCCACCCCCATGGTATCCCTATAATAAATTCATAGTATACTGCTTTTACATGGCTCTTTATTAGCAGACCACACAATAAAACAAAATAAAACAAAACAAAAAGAATTGAGTTGAATTACTCAAGTAATTAGAGATATAATTTGTCAACCCAGGAAATTTCATAACTAAAAATCTTACTGAGAATATACGCTTTTAAACCTGAAGCACTTGGTTGTTGTATTTCTTTTTCTGCATCACAAATATTCACTAGTAAATGGCCCAAAGGGATTCATTCTGTGGTTAATTTGGCTGAGTAGATCTGGCTTTAATGTCACTCCAGATCCTGTTTGTCATTTAGCTGCACTAGAAAGGCTGAAATCATACAGAACTTCCTTGTAAAATTTTTTTTTCTTTTAATTTCTATTAAACAACCAATGTCCTAAAAAGACTTAGATGCTGACAATGCTATTGTCATCCAATTTCTCTAACCCCTGGCATCTTGCTGCCTGGACACTGGAAGCCAAATTGAATGTGCTCTTGTTCATTGAGAATTTTGTGTTCATATCCCTTCCTTTAGAAAAGAGGCTGCAGAGTTGCTTTGCCAGGAAGAGGAGTTCTATGATAGTGGGCAGTAGAAATTAGTGAGGACTCTCTTTGCTCGGCTCGGTGAGGCTGAGAGCAGCTAGAGAATCAGTGGGGCCGGTGTACAGGCTCACTCGCCGGTGAGGACTCATCCGGTTCCTGTTAGAGGGAGTAGCTGTGTGAGCCCGGCCCAGGAGCCAGTATGGTACTGGCATAAAAACAGACACATCGACCAATGGAATAGAGAGCCCAGGAATAAACCCATCTACATTTGGTCATTTAATCTATGACAATGGAAGCAAGAATTTACACTGGAGTAAATTTAGTCTATTTAAAAAATGGTGCTGGGAAAATTGGACTGAAACGTGCAAAAATATGAAAATGGACCATCTACTTACACCATATATAAGAACAAACTCAAAATGGATTAAAGACTGAAATGTAAGACATGAAACCATAAAACTCCTAGAAGAAAACATAGGGAGTAAGTTTGCAGACATTACCCTGAGTAATATTTTTACTGATATACCCCCTTGGGCAAGGGAAATAAAAGAAAAAATGAACATATGGGATTACATCAAACTTAAAAGTTTTTTCACAGCAAAGGAAATCACCAATAAAACAAAAAGGTAACCTACTGAATGGGAGAAGATATTTGCCAAGGATATATCTGATAAGGAAGGGGTTGATATCCAAAATTTATAAAACACTCATGAAACTCAACACCAAAAAAACAAACAACCCAATTAAAAATGGGCAGAGGATATGAAGAGGCATTTCTCTAAAGAGGACATACAGATGGCCAACAGGCATATGAAAAAATGTTCAACCTCACTAATCATCAGAGAAATGCAAATAAAAACCACAATGAGATACCACCTCACTCCAATCAGAATGGCTATCATCAACAAATCAACAAAATACAAGTGCTGGCGGGGCTGTGGAGAAAAGGGGACCCTGCTGCACTGTTGGTGGGACTGCAAATTGGTGCAGCCATTATGGAAAACAGTATGGAGGTATCTCAAAAAACTGGAAATGGAACTGCAGTATGACCCAGCAATTCCACTCTTGGGTATCTACCCAGAGAAATCCAAGACGCTAATTCAAAAAAATATATGCAGTGCTATGTTTATTGCAGCGCTGTTTACAATAGCCAAGACTTGGAAACAACCGAAATGCCCATTGGTAGATGACTGGATTAAGAAACTGTGGTACATTTATACAATGGAGTATTACTCTGCTATAAAGAGGAATGAAATCGTACCATTTGCAACGATATGGATGGACCTAGAGACTATTATGTCAAGTGAAATAACTCAGTCAGAGAAAGACAAATACCATATGATCTCACTTATATGTGGAATTTGAAAAACTGAATGAATGAGCAAAGGAAACAGAAACAGTCTTATAGATATAGAGGAAAAACAGGGTTGCTAGTTGGGAGGAGGGTGGGGATGAGGGAGAAGGATAAAGGATTAGACAGCATAAATAGGTAACTACAGTATTGTCACAGGGATATGAAAGACAGTTCAGGGAATATAATAATGTTGTAAAAATTTTGTGGGGTGTCAGATGGTCACATGTCTTGTTAGGGAGACCACTTCATGGATGGAGTAGAGGCTTGATCACTGCACTGTATACCTGAAATTGATATTGTATAATATTGTATACCAACTGTAATTGAATATATAGATAGTCATGGGATGTGGATTATACGGTGGAAGGGAGTCAAAGGAATTGTAATAGATAGTATGATATTGTGGGGGAGGAGTGGGGTGGAGAATTGGGGGAGGGGGGTTGTCACTTTGAGAGGTAAAAAGTATAACTATTGCACTGTGTTGTACACCTGATGCTAATTAAAAAAATAAAAAATAAAAAACTAAAAAACAAAGGCATTCAAAGGAAGAAATAAAAAAAAAAGAAAATCAAAACTCATGCAAAAAAAGAATACACCATGGTGAACAAAATATCAAAATTTTAAATAAAGACGAGATCTAACCCTGCAAAAAAAAAAAAAAGAGGCTGAATAATATTTCAATATCCTTATATTAGAAGGGTTACTGTATACTGCAAAAGAGAGCAAAATGATTTTGAATAAAGTTGTTTCCATTTACTTATTTTTGCTTTTGTTATCTATGCTTTGGTATAAAATCCAAAAAAAACCCAAACATTGTCAAGATCAATGTCAAAGAACTTTTCCCTTATTTTTCTTCTAGCAGCTGTATAGTTTCAAATCTTATTAAGTCTTTAATTTATTTTGAGTTGATTTTTGAGTATGGCCTAAAATAAGGGTTCAATTTCATTCTTTGCATGTTACTATCCAGTTGTCCCAACACGATTTATTAAAGAGACTGTTTCTCCGCATTCTATTTTCCTGGCACCTTTGTGGAAGACTAGTGGGTAGTATATACATGGATTTATTTCTGGGGCCTCTATTCTGTTCATGGGTTCAAGTAAGCAATATTTAGAATATTAACCAGACTGCCTATTGTCAAACAGAATACATAAAAACAATAGTTCATTTTGTACTTAAGAAAATAGTGAATACTGTTAACAAAATGAAACTTTATTTGGCTTTACCCTATTTTCTCTATCTCCTTCATTGTTGCAGTATTTCTATATTTTGTTATAATCAGTCAAAATTTAGGCAGCAACTAATGAGACAAACAAACATAAAACACCAGAAAACAGAAAACCTGTGCACCATCCTAGTCCTCTCCTTTATACTAAGAGATACATTATTGTACTAAAATATATACAAAAAAGAAAAATTGATGGAATGTCTACCCTTGTTTTGTTAATGAAATAGCCAATGGCAGCTCTTGGACAGTTTAAGAGAGGCTTTAGGAAAAATTATAGAAGTTTCCATTTAAAATGTTTGAAGTTTTAAAATATAAGAATATTCTTTGAAGCCAAGTTTTAAGGGAAATCAGTAAGATACATAGAAAAAGCATGTATTTGTGGATCATGTGCAGAGTTCACAATCTTGTATTACAACCCTCATGCTGTGCTTTGCTTGTCATTGGTAGCCCTAAGGCGTCATTTGAGTAGAATCATATTGTTTGGAGGAGTAACTCATGCTGTTCTACCACCAAGCAATCAGTAACAGAGATCAATTGAACAGAATAGAAGGAAAAAAGGAAAGAGGTAGTTAAAATGCTACTCTCTCAGATATCAAAGATATTAAGAGGGAGGTTATTAAGAATGGCCTATATAAAAGTTATATTAACCTGTATAAAAATATTTTTCAATACATACTCATCACCTAATAACTTTAAAGTAAAATATATATTTGCAAAGCTTATATCTGGATGGGTAAACTGCAGGATAAAACATGACATGCCTCACATATATTAGTATAACCTTAATCTGACTGAAATTGGTTAACGTTGATAAAACCACCGAAGATGGTTCTACCATTTTTCTTAAAACAGTCTTCAATGAAGTTAAATTGAATCCCTATGTCGAAGATTATTTTATATTATTTCTGCAGATAGCAGTTTGATGATATAATTTTATTATTTGACACCTTTTTATGTCTTTAATGTAAGCCTGAGAATAATGTCATGAAATTGTACCTTGACGAAGATGAACAATATCCTATTTCCAAAGATTAAGAATTTGCTTAAAATTAACGAGTTTTCATTGGAGAAACTTGGCTCACAAAGCTTGAAAGATAGTGTCTAATAGAATATAAATGAAGACAAACCTGGATACCAAGAGAGCCAGTTTAAAATACCGACTATGGCATTTATAAACTCTGTCACTTTGTGTAAGTTCCTTAATAACTTCTTATACCAAATTTTCTTCTTTTGTAAAAATAAGATCTATAAGACACATCCTATTGCAACGTTTTCTGTATCTGGTATCCACTCAAGTCTGAGTTTCATGTATATTAATTGTGCATTCAAAATCAACTGTTAATTCATTTTTTATTAGACTGGATGAACATATAGGCAAGAATAATATTAATCATGAAGTCCAATAGATTGAAGTAGCAAGTTCATCATCTGTGTATATTTTTACCAAATCATGCATTTTATTATATTTACATTGCAACATGCTTCATCAAACTGCCTTTCCTTATAGAAAATCACCTTTAAAAACTTACCTTAAGAGGGCCGGCCGAGTGGCTCAGTTGGTTAAGAGCTCGCTCAAGAGCGCAAGCTGAGCTCTAAGCAACAGCAGTTTGATGCCCAGCCCGAGCTGAACTGCCGCTAAGCTGCCAAAGGGTAGCAGGAGGGCTCAGCTAAAAAACATCTCATCCCTGTATCCTCTCCCACCTCAAGAACACCTGCTGAAGCTATCCAGTTGCTTAAATAATGCAAACCTAGCCAGTGTGCTTGGACCTTAGTAAGTGCAACTTTGTATCAACATGCAAAAGGACTTATACTTGGGAAAAGGCAGCTAACTATGCATCCCAAAGGGAGGCTGCTTTAGTTGTCTAAGTGCAAACCCCAATCTTGGGGAGTTGGAATAGAGAAGCCTTGGAAGGAGAGAGAGCTGTCTACAAGGCAGCCTGTACCCTGAATTATCCCGTTTCCTGTACCCCTAAAAGAGACCCATCATGAGTTATCAGAGAAACATCCAAAAACCTGGGTTTTTATATATATTCTCTCCCTTCAAAGTAGAGAATACTGAGCATCTCTTACCTCACAGATACCCAAAATATAAAGATACTGTATATCTTCATATATATAATTTCACCTCACTGAAAATATGAAATGTACCATAAGGATAAAAGGCACTGATTGGCTTTTGTGGCTCTATAACAGATATTCCAAAGTTTAACTTATTATATAAGACTTACTATATAATAACTTATTATATAAGACCTAATGGATAAAGGGATAATTATTTCCACCAAATCTTTATTTGATAACTTGAAACTGCCTGTCCCTACACCTGGAAAGAATAAATGGCACCTCATGGTGAATTCCTACAACCTTAATAATGTGGTCCCATGCATTAAGACCCTACTCAGTACCTATATTATGGGCTGAATTGTGTCTCCCCAAAACTCATGTCACAGTCTTAACCTCCAGTACCATAGAATGTGGCTATATTTGGAGACAGGCTTTCAAAAGAGGTAAAATGAGGTCATATGTATATAGATAGGCCCTAATTCAATATGGCTGATATCCTCATAAGAAGCGGAGGTTAAGGCACAGACATGTACAGGGGAAAGAATATGAGAAGAAAGAGGGAAAAGACAAACCATAGACCTCAGAATGAAACCAACCTTGCCAATACCTTCATCATGGATTTCCAACCTTCAAAAGTGTGAAAAAATAAATTTCTATTTTGTAAGCCATCCAATCTGTATATTTTGGCATGGTGGCTGTCACAAACTAATACAACCCAATATATCCCCTACCTTTTTGGCTTTTTGATCCTGCCCACATATCAGGAGGGCTGGAAGCCAGATAGAGGGCACATATTCTCCTGGCACCAGTTAACTATAGATTTGCCCATGGGCCAGGCACCTGCCCATGTATTAAGAGTTTATCTAAGCTATTACTTCTTGTATTGTTGCCCCAGCATTCATTTTGTTTGGCTAAGCAGTCTACAGTGACCTTAAACTGACACTATCCCCTCATGCAAAGTGCATACTCTTGATAGAAGCCCACAGAGTCACAAGCAAATGTAAGTTCTTGATATGACTTCCCCAACAGCCTTTGTGATCAACAGTCTCCCAGGCTTCCTAGGGCCTTCATCTTATGTGTCCCTTAAATAACACCCTCATAAGGCTTACCAAACCCCACTATTTTGTTTTCAATTGACCAATCCAGCGTTAGCCTGGAATTCCCAAAGCAACTCCACGGATGGACCCTAATAAAGGCATGAGGCCCAGAACCTATTTCTCTATGCACTCTACCTTAACCTTCCCATATGGTCCATACTTCTTCTAGGATCTGTGAGTAATAAACTTCTCTATTTCAACTCCTCCTGTGGTCTATTGTTAAAAAGCAGGTCACCAGGCAGCACTCTACTTAATAAGTGCTAATTTGACAAATTCATAACACCATTTGATATGGTATCCATTTAAGACTGAGATTTCACTGCCCCAAATATCTTCCCCAATATTCAGGTTTTAAAGGGTGAATAATTAATCCAGGCTCTCCCTCTGATCCTAAGTAGAAAATTAAAATTTATGTTCCCAGGACATTCTCACTGCCAAGAAAGGAGATAAAACAAAATGAAATGAAAACTCCCCTTATAGATGAAAATAAAATTTGAAGATAATAATGAAATTAACACCATATTCCAAAATGATGCCACTGGATCTATTGTTGGTAATAACACATGCTAGAGACAAATCAACATCTGACAACAAAAGCCTGTCAAGTGCAGCTGTATAACATTCTGTTGACTGTTGGTCTTGTTCTTATTAGTCTGGGTACTTTCATTGATATGTGATTTTGAAGCTCAACCGCTCCAAATAAGCCACTGTTTCAACAAAATAGAGCAAATGGTGAGGGGACCAATGTCATTGAGTTTGGCTGATACAGACCATGCTGCTCAAAAGCATCCCTGGCTTACCTATCATCAATCAAACCAACAACTGAGACAAAGGGCTCTCTGTCATTGGCTTAACTGGAGGGCATGCCTACAGGCTAAGTTAAAGCTCCAACTTCAGCCACAAATATTTAAATTAATGAACAACCTGATATTCTATTAACAATATGCACCCAATTAAGTCATATAATTTAAAACCTATTTTCTGAATACCTCTCATCACCCATCAGGGCAAACACTTGGACTGTTGAGATCTTTTAGATTTGGCCACCCTTAATCAGGGCATTCATTGTGTAAGTCAGGTTGTAGCACTTTGGTCAAATTACAGCAGTATCATGAATGTCAGCAACATTTTTGCTAGATGTGCACCCACAAAACTCCTTAGAAAGATATTTGAAAGCCAAGTTCCCAGCCCCACAGTTGCCTTCAAATTCACAAATGGCTCAGCCTTATTATAACACTATGGAGACACAAAACATGAGCCACATCAACTCAAGCAGATGTCTTCTAGGAAACGATACTCCAGTCCTCCATCTTAGATGGCATCACCCTGGCCCAAGAGCTAACCTCTTTATCACTTTAGAGGACATTGCCCGATTCCAAGACCTCACTTCTGGAGATGGCTTTTTCCTTGCACTAGAGACAGTGAAACCCCTGACACTGAATCACTGTGCTAGCAATGCCCATAAGTTGCCTCTCCTAAGACACTAATAAGCTGGACATGCCATGTTCATTGCTTGCCTTCCTCTGATATTAGGAATTTTATTACACTCCATGAGTTTAATATTGACTTAACCCTTAGTCCTCATATATGCCTTGTTCTCTGCCCAAAGGTAAAACCCTACACTCCCATGCCTGAAGGGAAATCTGGCAGAGGTTTGTGTCATCTGCGTTATTCTAAACATTAATGGAGAGTATTGTTTTCCCCAAGAGGCACCTGCTTCATATCAGTCAACACTTTGACCCCCTGGGAAAAGGACTTCCACTCTCCAGCATCCTTTCCTACTCCCCATACCCAGCTTGCCATAATGACTTCCTGCCCTGCGTTTCCAACCATGCCCACCACTACCACTCTTCCCCCTTGGTTACAAAGACCACTACTTCACCCTACTAAACTATCAGTTCAGACTCTCCAAAACCATAACTGTCAGACCTGCCACCTTGAGTCAATGAATACACCAATATATCATTGTCTTAGAAAGTATAGCTCATACATTTAAAACACTTTACAACACCACCAAGATATTATGAAAGACCCTGAAATTCTAGATGTTTTCTTAGCAAATATTATATAATGGGAAACCTTGTTTCCAGCCAGCCTATAGGAACTTCTTACATTTTCACTTGTTTTTCTCCATTTTGCTCTCATAATAAAATGTTTTCTATTCTGTTCAGGGCAATGTATTCCATATTCTCTAAAAGTCTCCTCTACTATCAGAACCACACAAATAATCAAGCTTAAAACTAATGTCCAGATAATAAGGAGTCAATTGTAATATAATTTTTGTTTTTGTTTTATTTTTGTCCAATGCTGTCTTGACCCAGTTTTGAGGTCTTGGTTTCATGATGGTCAGTTTCCTTTCTTGAGAAGCTGATTAAGACTATATACCAACACTTTCTATCTGGCTCTCATACTTCACAGGCACTGTGCACGAGTGCTCATGTCCAGGGGTTATGCAGCAGGCAGCTAAGGAGAGTCCCCATGTCCTGGAGCCCGGGAAATTATTCAAATGAGCTAATCCACAGTGAACTGCAAAAGCTACCTAATTCACCCCCATCTGCAGCTCTCCATTGCTTTTTCCCTGTCCCCAATGCAGCCTACTATGTGGCCCTGCCCAGTAGTCTTCACTAGTTTGGATCTGTGGAATGTGAGTTTTCTCTTTCATTTATATGAGTGTCACTGTGTTGTGTCCTGATATTAAAAGGATCTTTTTTCATCTTATAAGCACATATGCAAAAGACACCCCTGATAATACATGTGAAATTAAGTAAGGTTACTGTGTTCAGGAGATTTACCGAAAGAAAAAATTGCCTAGTTGCTAGGTAAAATAAACTGTGCTCTGTTGTGGAAAACTCCAAATATAAAATACCCTCAGAATCTCTCACCCCAGGTATGGTATTTATTCCTAAAACCAAGATGTCTTGAATTTTAGCTTTACATTTGATGTTAAAACCATGCACGCCATGCTTCCAATTTCTCACTCAGTGCCTCTTTCTGAGGTAACTGTCTGAAATGAGGAACAGCAATAAATTCTGACTCCTAAGTACTTATGATGAGTAGAATATATCTGCAAAAATTATATGGACATTGAAAAGTTATAAAGGCAAAGGTTTGATTTTTAAACCATTTCAAACTATGCCTGTGGTCTCTGTTTGGTAATGTAATAATGACAATAGTCTAGAAATGGAACAGAATATACAAAGTTATGCATGTAATAAATATCAGTAGGTAATCATTTTTTAATCTCAATTAAAAAAAAATGTTTATGGGCCGGCCGAGTGGCACAGTGATTGAGTGCTGGTTTGGGAAGCCAGCGGCCCCGGTTCGGGTCCCACATACGAGGATCAGTGACACTGCCCTCAAAAAAAAAAAAAAAAAAGTTTACATTTTGAGAAAGTGATAAGAGCTTGATATATAAACACAGTGCATATAACCCTTAATTAGTAGCATGATATTAGGCAAGTTGAGTAACTTAAATCAAACCTCTAGTGTCCTTCTATATAGGGATTTTTACTAACTGCCTCCTGGGTTGTCAGTATTAAATAAATAATGCATGTAAAGCATTTAGTGGAGTTCATAGCATGTAGCATAAACTTAATAAATTATAGTTATTAATACTAATATTAATATTTTAATTAACTCATATTAAGGCATGTCTAGGCATACATTATTAAAATAAAATAAGATATGATAAAAACAATCTCGGCCTGAAACAGAATAAGTGTATTCGATGAACCTTCAGTGACCAAAATAAAATACTTGATAGATTTGGACAAATATGAACCAGAAGAGTTATATAAGTAAGTCATCACCTCCTCCTCCAAAAGCTAAGAACATATTACAAAGTAATGCAATGTTACCAGAATGCTAAAATGGCTGCCATGTTGTTAAAAGAATTCAAAACATTCCAAGCAACAAATAAAACAAGCCATGCAAGAACCATCCATGTGCCCTTGAGAAGTTTCCAAATTCTGAGACATGCATAAACCATTTTATTCAATATAGTCTGTATTTTAAGTTTACTTAAACCAAATCTAACCTTCTCTTTGCTTTGAGTATAAAAATGTGTTACTACTTTGTGTCACTTTTCAAGCTTTTATGCTATTTGAAGGACACATTGCTGTTGGATTTAGCTGAAAAATTTTAATTTCCCTTCACATTTTAGCAATTTATTCCATTTCTTTGACAATATTTCTGAACCACATGTTTCCTTGTATTTTTATATTGTTCACGCAGACTATAATCATTGAAAAATGATTATTTTTGCTATATATCAGAATCAGACAATCTGAGCAAATGTATTCACAGAAAACTGAAATCCTGCAGAACCAGTTATTAATACTACATGAATAAATACCTTCATGAGAATATGATTTGATAGCATAGTTCTTCTTTAAAAGTAGATGAATAAACTGATATTTATTCATCTTAGATTCTATGGAAGAGTTATTCTGATATGCACAAAGATAAATGATCTATGTAAAAGTTGTTAAAATATCTATCTTATGTAGAAGTTTTTTGCTGTCAAATCAATAGGCTTTCAAATATGTTAAAATATCAAATAAAAGATAATTCTTATATACAATCTCACCTTCACAATTTCAATGTGTCTCTGTTAAGATATTAGGAGAATTTTAAAGACTATTTCCTAATAAGTAATTGTGATGTTAGATAAAATAAAAACAGGGTAAAAATCTTTAAAATATCTAACAAGTAAAGAAAATCAAGTAATATATAATTTTAAAGTATAAAATTTATTATGTAATTCATATATAAGTAACTTTGCTAAATTACACCTTATATATAAATGTACTTTTAAAATTGTATATCAGAATTTAAATTATATTGTAGCCTTTTACTTTATCTTTCATTCAAGTAATTGTATGTCATTGTACATGATTTTAACGCTTATGATTTTAACTCTACTTGAGGTAACTATGTTTATGTAAATTCCTTCAATGCACATTTTGTCACATGAATTTAATAATTGTATACTGTATTAGCAAGGGCTCTCCAGAAAAAAAGAAATGAGGAGATGTGTACAAATATATAGAAAGATATTTATTTTAAGGAGTCAGCTCATGTGATTATGGTAGCTTTATGAATTCAAAATTTGATGGGGGAGGCTGGCAGATTTGAGACTCAGGGAAGAGTTGCAGTTTGAGACCAAAATCAGTATGCTAGTGAACCAGAAAGAGTCAATATTTCAGATGAAATTCAGAGGTAGTTTGCTTGAAAATTCCGTTTTTCTTAGGAAGGTTCAGCCTTATGTCCTCTTCAGGCCTTGAATTGATTGGTTAACATTATGAAGGGCAATCTGTTTTGCTCAGTCCACCAACTGAAATGTAAATCTCATCCAAAAACACCCTCACAGATACACTCAGATTTGGGCCTACCGAGTAGCTCTTTGGTTGAGAGTTGACTTGGGAGTGCAAGCTTTGGGCGATGGGGCAGCTGGTTTGGATCCCACGTGGGCCAGTGACGCTGGGCCCTCTAAAGCTAAGATGGTGAATGGTGGTTTGGCCTGAAGCTGGGCTGCCATGGGTCGCCGGTGATGGCATGGGTTGCAGTAGAGCTGCAGTGGGCTGCCGTGAGCTGTCGTGAGCTACCGTGGGCGGCAGTGCAGTGGCCAGCGACTGACTGCCTCATCTGGACAGGGTGAAGTGGTCGCAATGCCAACATGGGCTAGTGGGGCAACATTCCCCAAAGCTTGACTGAGGGGCTGGGGGATGGAAACTTGTCTGTCCCCCTTCCTCAGTTCTCCACAGTGCTGCTCCCCTCCCCCAATTTTCCAATTAAAAAGAAAAAAAAAAACATTCAGAGTATTATTTCTCTAAATATTTGGGCTCCATAGCTTAGCCAATTTGATGTATAAAATTAACCATCACACACACACACACACACACACACACACACACACACACACACTTCTACTTTGTAGTAAGTATAATAACTAACCGGAATGACTAGAAATAAATACTTTTGATGTATTTTGATTTGGTATTTTACTAAGATTTTGCCATAGTTGATTATTCTTTATGTGTTGACACTGATGATACCAGTAATGAAGCACCTTTCACCTCATATTCTACAGGTAAAAATTTCTTAAAGGAATGTATCTATCTCATATAATAGAAAATATCTAAAATATCACAATAAAGATATCATAATTGTTATGTAATTCTTACTTCCATTTGAAGGGTCTAACTAGAATCCCACCAGATCACAGAATAAAGAAGACTGTTTTCTTGTTGCCTCACAGTTTACTAAAGTACCATAATCCAGCTGCAACCTGAATCTGTTTCCTGTTTCATAGCAGGACTTAAAAGAACTGAAATTGAACAAGATGAAATATGAGGTTTCTCCGTAAAATGGTATCCTTCTAGTTGTCCAACTTCAAACAATATCAGTATCCTATTTCTATTTTCTTTTTAGGTTTAGTAACTTGAAATAGTTTTTCCCACCATGCTCTCACATTATAAATAATTTTTGAACTTGGTATAATCTGGTTCATTTTCTTTTCTTAGTTTTATACTAAAATGGACTAAGCTTTCATTTCTTTATGATTGGGTTTTGTTTTTCATTTTCTCATTGGGCTCTATGTTTATTCTCTGTCCACTTTACTCCATCATCATTTTCTGGATTATTGTATGCAAATAATATTCTTCAAACATTATTTTTGTGGATATTTAAACTTTTATCAAATTTGAAACATCCAGCATAACACTAAAATAAACCTTCAGAAAATAAAGTTCTATATATATATTTGAAAATTTCTCTTTGTTATAGAGTCACAATTAACAGCAGCGGCATCAAATCCTGAGAAATCATCCATTCATACAACCAAGCACAGTAACTATTGTGTACAGGCTCTGCTCTGGGTACTGAATATACAGCAGCTAACCAAACAGGGATAAAATTCATACTTCCCTTGAGTATATATGTCACATACTAAATCCTATAATGGAAAGTAAAGCAGAGAAAAGGATAAGTGAGACATGTTTTCTTCATGTTTCATTAATTGAGCTAAACTGACAAAGTACATAAATCTTATGTGTGTAGCTCAATTAATTTTTGTATCATATATAACTAACTATGTGAGCACCCAGATAAGATATAAGGGGTTATATTTCAGATACAGTGGTCAGGAAGCCCCACCAGTGAGGTGATATTTTAGCAGAAATCTAAAGAAAGTGAAGGAGCCAGTATGTGGTTCTCAGGAGAAATAATTACACTTTATTTAGCCTGGTACTCCCCAGTGATTTCATCATGCAATCCATTACCCATGAAACTATTAACATCCTAGAGAAAAGTTCTACATAATACATACAAAGTTATGTAGATGTGATGTATTCAGTTGCTTTTCTTATGCCACGATACGATATCATTAAGTCCCTCAGAAAGGATTTCTCCTTATCCATCAATAATTTTCCATTCTAGAGAAGACATACACGAATCAATCCTCATATCTATTTCCAATACTTACTTCCTGTTCCTGGTTTACTATAAAACTCCTTCAAGGGCCGGCCTAATGGCGCGGTAGTTAAGCGCTGGCTTGGGAAGCCTGCGGCCCCGGTTCGGGTCCCACATATGAGGGCCAGTGACACTGCTCTCAAAAAACAAACAAACAAACAACTCCTTCAACATTCTAGAAGCTAACTTTAGTGTTCTCAGATAATTCCTTTACCTTTTTACCATCCTGTTGCATTAGACACTAGAGTATTCTACACATATTATTTGAATGTATGTTCAATCTCATTTTCATAAGGATATAATTTATATTGCCATTTATTTCTTAAATTTCCTATTATCTACAATGAGATTTGCCATCTGATCATTCACTATGTTTCTTTTACCTTATTTCCTTGAATGTATTTATAACAGTTGCTTTCAAGTTCTTGACTGCTTATTCTAACTTTAGATAATCTAAGGATTGGTCTATACTGATTGCCTTTTCCCTTGTCTAAGTTAACACTTTTTTTGCAGTTTTTCACATGTCAAGTGGATTTGATTGCATAATGGACATTGTCAATGATACTTTATTGAGATTTTAGCTTCTTTTTTCAGTCTATGAAAAATGTTGACTTTTGCTATGGCAGGTGTTTGAATTACTGATTGATTTTGCTTATCCTGTTAGGCTTGATAGTCTTTTTTCTAGAGAAAGTATGGTTACATTTTTACTTAATTCTATAATATGGCTTTTACTCTAGAGCATTTCTGTGAATTTTTAAGCTGTGATCTCAATTGAATGCCCCAGTGTTCAGAAGGTCTCTCCATTCTGGGTGGACTAAAGCTCCAACATCTTCCAGCAGTATTACACCTTAGGAATCTTGGTTCATTTTTTATCCCAATAGGAGTTATTCTCTTCTCAATCATCCAGAGTATCTCCCTGTGAATGTATATCCCATAAATCAATCAAGGATTCAAGCCTGGGCCCTTCACAAATTTCTACCTAACCTAACTCCCTCAGCAACTTTTTTCCCTTCATTTTCCTGCCCATGGATTCCAGTTCTTCATATCCCAGAAAGTTTCTCTATGCTTCTTCACCTCAGAGAGGCTGTCACATTCTGTTAGTCTCCATTATCCTATGCCATAGTCAGGAAAGTGCTCCAGGCTCAAGGCTAGGTGAATTTTGGATTCATCTCACATATTTTCCTTCTATAAAATAAATTCCTATGATGCTTTTTGTTCAATGCCTGAAAGAAGTTGCTACGTATATTTTGCCTACTTTTGAACAGGATTTTGTTAAATTTTGAAGGACATATCTAGTACCAGTAGCTCTGTTGTGCCAAAAATGGACTGTCACTTTATTTTTAACATTTTAAAAATGCCTTTAATTAAATATCTCATCTGCTCCTCACAAAAGCTTTCAAAGCTGTTAAGGCAGGTCTCTATCTCTATTATATCCCCATTTTTCAGATTTAAAAAAAATGGAGAGTTTATTGGAATTGTTTTAGTTATGATATTTAAATATCCTTAAAGTTCTTAAAATTTCTTTAAGTTCTCAGATTAGTATCCATGACTTACATATAATTCCTTTGCTTTATCTATTATATAATTGTTCTTTCTGCTCATGCAACTCTTATCTACAAATCATAATGGTTACAAATTATGTTAAATTGATTTTAAACACTCAATTGCTGGGGAAAAAGAAAAAACCTACTTTTTCTTACTTTCTTCTAAATTTTTTAGATAATGAAGAATCAATTTAGATAATGAAATATTAATTTTCTTGCTATCATTTGTTTCAGCTTTCCATTTTTATGTCTCTGACAGAAACAAAAGTGAACCATATAGTACAAATAGATACCCCTATCTTTTTTAATATAATTCTTACAAAGAAAAAAAAAAATCTTCCTCATATTATTTCCATAAAATCATCAAAAACAACGTAACTTTACATAAAGTTTATGTATAAAACTTGGGACCATAAGCATGCCTTTCACCATTTTTCATTATTCAGTAAGTCATTTTTTGTTTTCACTATCTTCATGAATTTCCCGTTGTATCATTTTACCCTGCCAGATCTTAGCAACATAAGATGCAATGAATGGTTATAGTTACTTTTTATTTATTTACTTTTAATCTATTGACACAACTGCAACCTACCCCAGTCAAATACTGCCTCCCCGTCTAGCATATTAAGAGGAACTATTATATTCCATCATAAACAAATAAAAAATTTGTTCGTGGTAAAAATTATACTCGATACAAGTGGTCTGCACACATACACTGTATCCACAAAACTGTAGGGGGTAATTGCAATTTTCCTACAAGTAAACAAATTCTTCTCTCACACCCTAGTTTCCAGGGATTTACTGTCAGTAGGTTTCACAGCATTGAGCTAGAAATACATAATGAAAGGGAAGAAATAAAGAACTATTTAACCTATACTGATCAAGAAATAGAACCATATTTTCTGCACCACAGCTATTTCTCAGCAGGTTACATATATACAGGCTTAATATACATTCCAGATCCCACAGGCTCTTAAAACTAAAAGACCTCAGTGTCCTTGGCCTGCTCATGACTTACAAGAGACATAAATATGGTTTGGGGATTAGGAATAGAGGCATTGCATGCTGCAAATTTTAAATTGTCAATTAAATAGCATCATTGAATCCTGAGTGTTACTGTCAAGGGCATGTTTGTCTGAAAAAGGATGGATTAACACGGACAGTCCCCATTGACATTTAAGATACATATCTGTGATTCAGGACACTTGAAGATCTGTATTTAAACAATGCGATCACATTTCAAATGCTGGAAGCAATTTTTGCCTCAGTAAACTGAAAAACCCTCAATCAAATAAAGAAAAATTCTCAAGATATACTTAACTTTGCAAACAATTTGTCAGCAGTATTTGCATTCATTATCCATACTTGTGATATTAAGCAGATACAAAAATGCAGGTCCCTTGGATATGGTTGTATTGAATGTAAAAATAAAAGACTCACTGCCATTTCTGCACTCTGCAGTCTTGCTGCTGGGTGAAGATAGTTAATTTGCTTTTATGAGAGCAGAGATTTATAAATAGAAAAGTATAGAATCTTGAGCTGACAAAAATTTTAAAATGTTTTATGTTTTGACTTATTATCTATACTAATTATATTTTCTTCTCAAAGAGGTAAGATAAATAGAAAAACACAAAAAAAATCAGCAAAACCAAAACATTAATTTTGTGAGCTCTTAAATGACTACAAGTTTCCCTTCCCCCTTTTGAAATGATTTTTATAGCATTCTTTTTCCATGAATTGAAGAAAATTGAGAATGCTTATTTTAAGCAATCTTAAGTTTTTACTTTTATTTGTATAATTGAGTGACATCACAATGCTACATATCACTGTGATGTCACTCAATTATACAGCTAATATATGTAATATATATATAAATATACACACACACACACACACACACATCTCAGTGTGATGAATTAGTTGCTCTCTACAGTGAGAAGTATACCAGTATATGATTTATAGAAGTTTTTAAGAAAATTATGAAATGAAATGCTTAATGGAAAGTGGCATCAACATTATTATTAAAGGATTTATACATGTCATGTGAAGAATTTTAATTTCTTTACATTTAGAACCTGTTATACAGAGGATCTAGAAAATAGAAATTTCTAGGAAATACTTTATAACTTAGACATTTCTAGAAAGTTAGGGTTAGCCAACTTACAATATTGGTATTAAAGGCAAAACAAGTATGATCTTTCAGGATTATAAAATACAGCTAGAAAACTCATTAAAAGAAGAAAATGGGGATGGGCCATTTGGCGTAGAACATTAGACTGCATCTTTTGTTGTCGCCACTGAATCATGTCCTAGTATTCACATATTTGTGTAGGCCCTTCTGCTTGACCTTGGGCTGGTCTTATGAGATGCTTTCAACAGAATGCAACAACACTGACACTTTTCCAGGTCCAGAACTAAAACTTAAGAAGGCCAACCATTTGCTCCTTTTGAAGTCTTGGAAGTCAGCTATGTTGTAAAAAGTTCAATTACCCTGAGACTACCATGTTGTGGGGAGGTCCAAGCACTGCACAGAGATGCACAAATGGAGGAGAACTGAAGTCCTTCACTGTCAACACCAACTGAGCTCTCAGCAGTTAACAGCAATCAATTATCAGCCATGGGGGGTGAGTACATTTTAGACTCACAGTACATTTTAGAAATGAAGGGGCAAAACAGTAAAACTGACTAGTTAACCCAAAGGTTATAAATGATATTTTGCTATTATGTTAAGCCACTAAATTAGGGGCTGAACTAACTTGAACAATTGTCATGGAGGATAAATGCTGCTATGATAACCATATGAGCTAAGATTTTGCTTCAATTCACCTCAGTTAAAGCATTTAGGTACCATACACAGAGAAACTTTATATTAATGGCAGGCCTACTATTGTCAATTAGTAAAACATTGGGGCAGGGCCGGCAGAGTGGCACCGTGATTAAGCGCTGGCTTAGGAAGCCAGTGGCCCCGGTTCGGGTCCCACAGTGACACTGCCCTCGGAAACAAACAACAACAACAAAAAAACATTGGAGCAAAATGGAGCCTGAGTGAATAACTAGAAATATTCAGAAGGCCATGGGCCTACCAACCCTGTTCTTGATCCCTCAAGCTTTACAGAATCCAGATAAACCAGGGCCACCTGAGAGAAATGACTATGGCCTGAATTAGATGAACAAAATATTTTCACACTTAATATATGAAGGAAAAAAGGAAATATATAGTAAAATTTAATTTTAGTTAAAGTTGAAATAGTAAAATCAATTTATTATCCTAGAAATACTTAATATGTATTTGATTATAGAATCCTGTTAGTATTTTCATTCATAAACACATTTTCTATGGAGGAAACCAATATCTTGGTGTTAAATATATAATTGCTATTTTTATGTAATTGCTACTTTTAAATTCAAAACAGCCATTTCGTTCATCCCCTAGCCATACAACCAGATCCTTAGTACCTTATGCTGATATAATGCAATAGCCTCCCATCTACCCTTCCATCCCATCATCATTCATTTTTGCATATTGCTACTAGATTAGACTTCATGTAGATAATACCGTATCTTGTCATTGTTTGCTCAGAGACCTATGATAGCAACCACTTTGCCACATGTTAAAATTTAAAATCCTGTATAAATGGCTATTTATGTGTGTGATATACTGGAGGGGAGGGGGGCAAAAAATGTACACATTTTAAGATATGTTATGTATGTATTACTTTTTGAAGTTGAATTGAATTACATAGCAATGTATAATATGATGTTCACTTGAAAGATGGCATTAATCAAATGGATGCTAACATCATTCGTTGTATTACAATACAACTTTAACACACCTTTTTCCTTTCCTAAAATGTGTATACATTTTTTGGCACCGTGTGTGTGTGTGGGTGTGTGTGTGTGTGTGTGTATTTATTATCTATACTAATTGTATTCTCTTCTCAACGATTAAAATAAATACAAAATTACAAAAAAAAAGAAATCAGCCAAACGAAAACAATAATTCGTTTGAATTGAAGAAAATTTATGGAAATATATATATTTCACTTATTTTGCCCCTACAATAAATGTTACAAAATTCTAGGATACTGCGGCTTCTCCCTGTTCCCTGAATATAAGACAAACTTTCTTTTTTTCTTTTTTTTTTGCCTTTATATCTCACTTGCTATTTGAAATATTCTCTACCAAGGTGTCTTATTGCTAACTGTCAAAAATCTTTGTATGCACATTGATCTTCAAATTCCTTTTGTTCGTGACCCTTAAAAGCATGATGAAAATCAATACAATCCTAGCACATTTAAAGTTATATTTTAAGAAGTCATCATAAGTTTAAATACATGAAAACAATATAGTTTTCAGCATGTTTTATATATTACTATAATCAAATAAACTGATTATGTAACTTCAAAAAGTATCTATTGAAATCTAAATGCCTAGTGATTTTAAATTAATCCTTGCATTTTAAAAATACATTTCTCCTTAATAACTAGAAGCTTACTTTATTCATTGTTTAATCTATGAGTTTATATTTTTGTCCCACTTGATGCACAAAATAGTTTTTCTAATATTACATAACACATATTTCTTGAAAGTTTTTTATTAATAACTATATCATAATTTCTTAAACAAAAATATTCATATGAATTGAACTTATGTTTCCCGAGAACAGAAAGAAAATCCTTTTGAATATCATTATATAGCTATTAATTTTTTTTTTTTTTTTTTTTTTTTTTTTTGAGGGCAGTGTCAGTGTCCCTCATATGTGGGATCCTAACCGGGGCTGCTGGCGGCTCAAGCCAGCTCTTATCCACTGTGCCACTGAGCCGGCCCAAGCTATTAAAATTTTATAACTAATGAAAAACAAAAATATATCATAGATTTTGGAAACTTATTTTATTCTTTTATTTATTTATTTATTTTAGCTGAGCCATCCTGCCACCTCTTGGCAGCTCAACGGCAACTCAGCTCGGGCTGGCCTCGAACAGCTGATGCTCAGAGCTCAGCTCACACTCTTTTTTTTTTTTTTTTTTCTCATATGTGGGAACCGAACCGGGGCTGCTGGCTCAGCTTACACTCTTGAGCGAGCTCTTAACCAACTGAGCCAGTCAGCCGGCCCTGGAGACTTATTTTAAAAATAAAACATGAGACTTCAACTCTGTCATGCTGAAGTAACAGGTAGATTTGTTCTCTCATCATAAAAACAAAAATGGACAAATGGACATGATTTATAAAATAACAGTGGACAATGGTACTGAAAGACTGTGATGCCTGAGAGAAGGGGTAAAAAGGAGATTTTTTTAATGGTAATTTTTAAATGATAAAAAAGTCAACTATCTAATGTTCATAAAATGCACTTTAAGTTAAAAATGGAAAAGTTAAATTTAAAAAATTGAAAAATAAATTCCGTGCACACCTCACTTAATCAGGAGAAATCTAAATTTATATATTAATATCAGACAAAACACAGGTTGAGGAATTTACCAAGATAAATAGAAATATTAATTAATGATTAAAAGGACTGATTTATGAAAATATATAAAATACTAAATATGTGTACACCAAAAAATAGAGCTACAAAATGTGTGAAGGAAAAATTAAGAGAACATAAAGGAGAAATTGAGCTATTATTGTTGGACAACTCAAAACCTCTAATCAATACAGTAAGTCAACCAATAACCAGTAAGCATACAGAAATCCTAAACAACACTATCAGTTCGACCTACTTGACATTTGAAGACCATCACATACAACAACAGTAGAATCACTTTCTATTCAAGTACATGTACAGCACTTACAGTTCAATGCCTAGCCTGAGCTGGGCTGCCATTTAGCTGCCAACAGGTGGCAGGATGGCTCAGCCAAAAGAAACCCGTTTATCAAGGTGTAGTATATGCTGGGTCAGATAAGACAGTTTAAACATTTGAAAGAATAGAGTATCAAAATGAATACATTAGAAATCAGAAACAAAAATATATCTGGATTACTCATAAATATTTTGAAATTAAGCAATATCCTTCAGAATAATAAATTTCATGGAGGAGAATTAAAAGAGATATTAAAAAATATTTTTCACTAAATGAAAATGAAGTCACAAGGTATCATATTTGTGTGACACTGCTAAAATGTACATAGAGAATAATTTACAGCTTTAAATATCTATGTTTGATCAAATGAAACCCAAAGCAAATAGAAATAAGGAAATAATTAAGTTAAGAACATAAATCAACAAAATGGAAAACAGAAAAGCAACAGAGAAATGAAATGTAACTAAAATATGGTTCATCATGGAGATCCAAGATGCAGAATAGATAAACACTGTGTCTCCTCCCTTCCATAAACACATTAAAATTACAATAAATTATAGAATAATCAACCTAGAGAACTATATGAAGTCTAGCTGAACAGAAGTTTTACAACAAAGGAAATAAAGAAAAAGCTATATCAAAAGTGGTAGATGGGAAGAGACAGGAAATGAGCTGGTTCCAAATCTCTGTGTGGTGGTTGAGAATCAGGAGGGATATCTTGGGGGTGGAGGTTCCTCACCAGAGGAGCAAGGGATCCCATCCCCACACCAGGCTTCCTAGCCAAGAGCACTGGTGCCAGGAAGAGAAGTGGCCACCACATCTGGTTAAGAAAAACAGTGGGGATTGTGACCACCTGGGTAGGACAGAAGGCTTCAGGAAACCCAGGTGTCCTTTTAAAAGACCTGTACACAGAATGACTCATAAACACTCACCCTGGGATCTGGCAGAGGGATGGTGACTCTGGGGGCATAGGAGGCACGCAGGGAGCAGATTGAGGTGTGTGGCTCCAGAGTGAGGGCTGGAGGACAGTCACCATTCTTTCTGTGTTAGATCCTCCTCCAGTACAGCTGAACAGGTGGGCACCATCTTTCCTGTGTTGATCCCTCCCTGGCACAGGCCAACTCTGAATCAGATTGGTCTGGTGAGCTCTGCTGCTCCACCCTGCTGACTCACCAGGACCCTGCCAACTCCCCCAATGCCAGAGGCAGTTTCTCAGTGAGCAGCCAGCCCTGCTCACATTGCACTCTTTCTTGGAAAACTATCGGAGTCTGTAGGCCCAAGGTAGGCAGTAAATGCCTTAGTATGCCCTGAGATTTTTGCTAATTAGTTCCAGGGTCATCACTGACACCAAACCAGAATTTATTATACATTAACCTGTTGAACACAACTCTTCCCACTCTACTGACTCCCTGAGAACCTAGCTCATCCAACTTGCTTATCACATGAGGCTTTATCAGTGGATGAAACTTAAGAGAGTGGCAGGTGGTAGCAGGCCTCAGGAGGCCTCAGCAGGTTTTAATGGAGTTACCCCAGGACCAATACTGGTGGCAGCCATCCTCGGTTAACAGTGTGGCTTCTCCCACATACATCCAGATTTAGCACAGGCAGCAAACAACCATGGATTTCTTTTTAGATCCTACTAGGCAGTCCCTAGCTAGTCACAGACAGAGAGTGACTTAAGCCTACACCAGAGCCCATCCCAAGAGGTTGAAAAACCAAAAAAACCTTGGAGATCAGCTTTAGACCACAGCAGAGCACCACTCAATTAGTCCCACAAGTGGCACATACAAAGGGTGGCCTCAACAGGCACCAGAGCCCTCTGGGCAAATCCCACTCAGTGGGGTAAGCCCCCCACATGGCAGCACGTAAGCTGTGGATGTAGCCAAACTTGACAGCCAATCAGCCTGAGGGCTAATCTGACCCACTGATGTGTTAATAGCAATCAAGTCTCAACTATAACAGGAGGGCATATACAACCCACACAACGGACCCTCCTGGAGCACCCAGAGCAAGCAACCAGGGAAACTACCAGGGCCCCATAGAGCACCTACAAAATAAGTCCACCTGGCCAGGATTGGGAGACATAGCAGATCTACCTAATACATGGAAACAAACACAGAGAGGCAACGAAAATGAGGAAACAAAGAAATACATCCCAAATAAAATAACAGGAGAAAACTTCAGAAAAATAATTAAATGAAATGGAGGAAAGCAACCTACCAGATATAGAATTCAAAACAATGGTTATAAGGATATTCAGGGGACTTAGTGAGAACATCAACAAAGAGATAACAAGCATAAAAAAAGATATAGAATCCATAAAAAAGTGAAAAATACAATAACAGAAATGAAGAATGCACTAAAAGTTACCACTAACAGACTAGAAGGAGCAGAGGATCAAATCAGTGATTTGGGAGATAAAGTAGCAGAAAACACCCAATCAGAATAGCAAAAAGAAATAATAATTAATAATAATAATAATAATAATAATTATTATTATTATAATAAAAGAGGATAGTTTAAGAGACCTCTGGTATAACATGAATGTAACAACCAAACCATTGAATCATAGGGGCACCAGAAAAAGAACAGAGAAAGCAAGGGATTGAGAACTGTTTGAAGAAATAATCAATGAAAACTTTCCTAACTGGGTTAAGGAAATAGACACACATGTCGAGGAAGTGTAGAGAGTCCTAAACAAGATGAATCCAAACAGGCCCACACAAAGACACATTATAATTAAAATGGTAAAAGTTAAAGACAAACACATAATCCTAAAAGCAGCAAAAAAAAAGACAACTAGTAATTTATAAGGGAGCTCTCATAAGATTATCAGTTGATTTTTCAACAAAAACTTTACAGGCCAGAAGGGATTGGCATGAAACATTCATAGTGATTAAATGCAAGATGCTACAACCAAGATTGCTCTACCAGCATGGCTACCAGTTAAAAATAAAGGACAGGGCCGGCCCAGTGGTACATTGGTTAAGAGCTGACTTGGATGCCGGAAGCCCTGGTTTGGATCCCACATATAAGAGCCCGTGACACTGCCCTCTACAGCTAAGATGGTGAACAACAGCTCCACCTGCCGCTGGGCTGCTGTGAGTCCCCAGAACGGCATAGCTGCAGCCCCTGCTGCAGTGGGCTGCCATAGGCTACAGTGAGTGGCTGGCATGCAGCGTGAGTGGCTGGAAGCTGGTTTGAGCTGCCAAGAGCCACTGTGAGTGGCCAGCCAGGGGCCGGCAAATGATCTACCTCACCCAGGAAGAGAGCAATGATAAACCAACATGGGCCAGTGAAGCAATGTCCAACTAGACTGAAAAACAAAAGGACAGCAACTTGTCTGTTCTCCTTCCCCAGTTCCCCAATGCTGTTTCCCTCCCCAATTCCCCAATAAAATCTTTAAAAAAACAAAACAAAACAAAAAAACAAATGAAGGACAGATAAAGAGCTTTTCAGACAAGAAAAAGCTAAAGGAGTTCATAATCACAAAACAAGTATTACAAGGAATCTTTGAGGGACTTAACTTGGAAAAAAATATATATATGAATAATATAATGGCAATAGCTACATATCTATCAACAATTACTATAAATGTAAATAAATTAAATGCTTCAACCAACAGAGATAGGGCAGCTGAATGGGTAAGAAAACAAAACCCTTACATATGCCACCTACAAGAGACTCACTTCAGATTGAAAGACACACACAGATGGAAAGTAAAGTGATGGGAAAAGATATTTCATGAAAATGGAAATGAAAAAACTATAAGAAAAGCTGGAGTAGCAATACTTATACCAGACAAAATAGATTTTAAAACAAACACTATAACAAGAGACACAGAAGGACCCAATAGTCCCATTTCTTGGTATTTATCTGAATAAAACCAAAGGACTACTTTGAGGGGACATGTGCATCCATACGTTCATTGCAGCATTGTTTACAATGGCCAAGATGTGGAGGCAGCCTGGGTGTCCATCAATGAAAGAATGGATAAAGAGGAGGTGCTGCATATATACAATGGAATGTTGCTTGGCCATGGAAGGGAATGAGTTCTCACCATCTGTGGCAGCATAGATGGACCTGGAGGATACTGTGCTGAGTGCAGTATGTCAGACACAGAAAGACAGGTGCAATGTGATTTTGCTTTTATGTGGAATCTAAAGAATAACATAAACAAACAAAACAGAAAGAAACTCATAGATACAGAAAATATTTTGATGCTTCTCAGATGGGAGGGGGTTTGGTGGTGTGGGTGAAAACAGGGGAAGGGGTTAAGAAGTACAAATTGGTTGTTACAAAGTAGTCATGGAGATGTAGGGTATAGCATAAGGAATATAGTCAATAATATTATAATAACTATGTATGGTGTCAGATGTATACAAGATTTGTGGGGTGATAGACAGGAGAAATTTAGGGGACAGTGTGGAAAAGGTGAAGGGATTAAGCAGTGCACATTGGTAGTTACAAGATAGTCATGGGGATGCAAAGTAAAACATAAAGAATTAGTCAATGATATAGTAACAAATATATATGGTGCCAGGTAGGTTCTCGACTACTCAGGGGGATACTTCTTTAATTATATAAATGTCTAACCACTACGCTGTACACCTGAAATTAATATAAAATAATATTGAATCTCAACTGTAATTGAAAAATTAAAAAGAGGGAAAAAGAGGAAGGAGAATAAGAGGTTCAAATTTACAGGTATAAAACATATCAATCATGTGGTTGTAATGTACAGCATGGGGAATATAATCAATAATATCGTGATAGCACAGTTTGGTGTCAGATGGTTGCTGGACTTATTATGGTTGGTGATCATTACTTCAGGTATATAAATGTTGAATAACTATTTATATGATGAAGGGAAATAAGAAGTCCAAGGGCCGGCCGAGTGGCGCGGTGGTTAAGCTCTGGCCTGGGAAGCCAGTGGCCCCGGTTCGGTCCCACATATGAGGGCCAGTGACACTGCCCTAAAAAAAAAAAAAAAAAAAAAAAAAAAAAAAGAAGTCCACATTTCCAGGTATAAAACAAATAAGTCATGGGAATGTAATATACAGCATAGAGAATATAGTCAATAATATTGTAATAGCATGGTACAGTGTCAGATGGTTGCTGGACTTTTCATGCTGATCACTTCTTTAGGTACATCAATGATGAATAACTATGGTGTTCCCTGAGACAAATATAATATTGCATATTAACTATATTTTTAATAAAAGTATTTTAAAATTCACTGGAACTTAAAAAAATCTGGTTCATCATAAAAAGCAGCAAAATGCATAAGATTTTAGCTAGACTTATTAAAAAAACAAAAAAGACACTGAGAAAAATTTAAGAGGAGCAATTCTTACAAATCTTCAGATATTACAGTGTGAAAAGATTCTATTGTGAACAACTTTGTGATAATTTCAAATACTTAGATAAAAAGCACAGATTTCTAGGGAAACACAAATCATCAAAATTGCCACAAGAAGAAATAGAAAAGCTGTGATACTCTATATGTGTTACAAGAAATTAACCTGCAATTTAGAATAGGAGATCTGACAATTAAGTTCATAAACTTGTTGTGACAATGTTGTTAACCTTTTTTTTTTTTGAGATCAGAGGGATTATTCATTATGAATTTGTACAAACTGGACAGTTAACCAAATTTACTATTTGGAAGTGCTGAAAAGGCTGAGTGAAAAAGTTAGATGATCTGAACTTTTTGTCAACAATTCTTGCCTTTTGCATCATGACAGTATACCAGTTCATATGGCACTGCCTGTGATGGAGTTTTTAGTCAGTAAAAAAATAATTGTACTGGAACACCCTCCCTACTCACCTAATCTGGCCCCAAATAACATCTTTCTTTACCTGAAGATAAAGGACATATTGAAAAGAAGACCTTTTGATGACATTCAGAATAGCTCTCATGGCCATTCCAGAAAGAATTCCAAAATTTCTTTGAAGGGTGGATTGAGTGCTGACATCAGTGCATAGCTTCCCAAGGGGAGTACTTGGAAGGTGACCATAGTGATATTCAGCAATGAGGTATATAGCACTTTTTTTAGGATGAGTTCGTGACCGTAATTGTCTGACTTCCTATGCTCACAAAAGACACTGAGTCCAAATGACTTTCCTGGTGAAATCTATCACCATGAAAGAAAAGCTAATGATAACCTACACAAAATCTTTCAGAATATAGAGTAGAAACCACTTTCCAACTCATTTTATGAGACCAGAATTAAATTGAATACCTAACCTAGACATAGACATTACAAAAAAAAGATAGCCACAGGTCACTCGCTCTTATGAACACAGATACGAAAACTTTTAGTAAAATATTTTAAAAATCTAACCCAAGAGTATAAAGAAGATAATATATACTGAATATGATTATTTTAGCAAATGCAGAAAATATTTCAATGAATTTAACAGCCTATTGTGATAAATACTAAATTTAACAAATTGGCAAGAAAAGGATATGACTATTTTCCTGGCCAATCTGAAGATAAGCAGGTGTGATGTGTTTATTTTACTTAGTTAATCAGTTTATTAGTTTTATTATAACTGTAATTTAGACATTATTTTCAAAGTTAACTTTATCCTTTTAGAGAATCCCAAATGAAAGCTCTCTTGGGACTATAATATGTTACTTATGCATTATAAAATATGAATCATTAATAATTATGCTTTAAAATATACTACAAATTATGAATCATTCATGATTATTTCAACCACATGTGGAAAACAACAGTCAATATTGAAACTAAATGAAAATATGAACATAGACATTTTTTAAAACCAAAAGAGAAAATTAAGCTTCTTATGATGCATCACCAAATATCACAGATAAAAAAAAAATCTTTCCTAATGTCTTAGATTTAAAATAATTTTCAGAAATACCAATAAAGTGCTAGGGTAGCTCAACATCTCACTCTAGAAGATACAATATTTGTTAATGGAATACTTCCATTAGAATGTGAGCTCTTTGAAGACAAGGATTATGTCTTTTAAGTTTTTTGTTTTTACCTTTAGTGTAATAGCAACATTGTACAAAACTATTTAAAAACTATATTTTAAGTTAAAATAAAAAAACTCCATTGCACTTGTTTGTTTTGTTTTGGGTTTGGTTTGGCTTGGTTTTTTATTTTTTTGATATTCTAAATAGAAAATCCATTTCATTTCAGAAAACTTACTGAATTCTTCTATTGCTTGAGAGACTGTGACTTATGACTGACATATCTTTTATTCTTAGAATTTATTTCTACCCAATAGGGGCCTGAGATCTTAGTATTTATTGAGTAGAATATTACCGTTCTTTCCAGTGGGCCCCTAAGTTCCTATTTGAAAGTTTTATTAAGAGCTAGGGAAAAAGCCACTTTGATATTATCATTATTTCTAAAGCATAGAACAACAACTTAAATGTTCAAGAATTCATACAACAGATAAAATATGACAAAAAGTGTCCATAGGGAATTTGTAGTCAAGCAGCTAACGTCTCTACTATTAAACAAAACAAAAGCATGACTTGTCTACTCTCTTTGATGTTTACCTATGAGATGTAATTAATGTTTTCATTCAAACGCTTTTCACATGATTTAGCACAGCCTGATGCACAATTTTAAATCCATCCGTACATGACGTAATTATTGTAACCCGATTTGCCCAACACAAGTTAAAATATAACTGTGGCAATACTTAAAGAGTTTGTTTCCTTGTTTCTGAGACATTAGTTTCCTCATTTCCCATATTACTGATTTGATTACCAGCAAAGAGGGAATTTTATGTTCTATAGAGGATAATTGAAATTTTCAAACTGGCAGGAAAATAACTTTATAATATAAAGACAAGGCAGGAATTTATAGAAATGAAATATGCCAGGTAGACTTTGAAAAATAAACTTACCTAACCTTCATTTCCATTTTTTTTTCTATTCTTTCTATTTTATTCCTGCCTAGGAAACAAAATTCTCCATGGGGCTTGCCTGTGAAACTGAGCCATGCATCATGATGTACAGCTCTAGCCAGACCAGTCATTGCCCAGGCACCAAAGAGCAGATTCCCACCGTACCCTCAAACTGCATGATAAATAAAGGCTCGCCCTGTCAGGATTCCACCCTAGCTCACCCAAATTGACAAAAATTTTCTGAATTACACTGTTCCAGGGCTCTTGCATTGACAGGAGGCAGTCAGGCCTGACAGCCCTTTCCCTCTTGTCTGTTATCTTGAAATCAATTGCACAGCCTGATGCACAGAATAATGGCTGTGGACTCTTCTGCAGGACTTGGCCCATCTGGTCACTGAGGAAGACAGCACTGCGGCTTCCTATCGATCTGGGAGGAGCATGCTGCTACACAGAGGTGACCTGCATCTCTCCACCTGGCACTGCTACTGAGGAAATCAGTTTCACGAGTGTGCTCATTCAGAAATAAAAACAACTTTGGACCAAGGCATATCCATCTTCATCTTTAATTAAGAGCTCTGGCCATTTTTCGTGTAAAGTGTAAGCGAATAAAAGGGTATGGATTCTCTGTGTCAGGCTCCATATTTTGTGTATGTCTCTTAGTTACAGTTTTGAAATCACATATTTCAGTGTCAGTGGAAAGAACAATTAATTTGGCTATTTTAAGAAATCCCATCTATTTTACCTTTGAAGAAAATTCTTACAACGATTAGTATTTCTCAATTCCTTTCTCTCAGGTAAACGATCGATTTGCACTTAATTGTTTGAAGTTGATTATACAGCTTACCTGCTTTACATTTTAAAAGAACTTCATTATTGGTGAATTATAATAAATGAACTCTGAATGTATGAAGGCTGCAAAGTTCTTGTGACTTCTTTATTGGGAAAAAAAAACGAAAACAAGGAGCAAAAAGACACCAAGAAAGAAAGCAGAAAGAGAGACTAATTTATCTATTTAAATTAGTAAAATATTTTGAGTGGTTGAATTTCCATAGTTTTAATTTTATAGCTTGTTTTTTGTTTGTTTTTAATATTTTTAAAAATTAGCTGGCTATTATGAGATTTCTTCATGGTTCCCCTTTATAAATTGCCATATAGCACTAAACATACAGCATCACAAAAGTCTGTTCATTGGATCTCCTGACCTACTGTGTTCTCCTATAGCACATTCTCCCAGCTGCCCAAAGCGATGGTTTAAAATCACACAGCATATTATGCCCCTTTCCTGCTCAAAACCTTCCAGTGCTTTCCACGTCACTCAGAATAATAACCAAACTCTCCCTTGACGAGGCCTATACAATCTGTCCCGTCTGTCCCTCTGACTTTGTCATACACATTCTCCACTCCTGTTCATCCCACTCGAAATACAATACTGTTCCTGCCATAGGCCTGGAATTTTTATCTAATTGGGAAGCGATACGTTAAAATTCATTTGTTCACAGGTGTCTATTGAAATGCTCAATATAGTCTCATAGATTACAAACCCCCTGAGGTCAAGAATTTTGTCTGCCATGTATAGAATTTTGTCTGCCCTGTATACCACTGTATTTCTAGCGCCTAATAAAGTATGTGTTCAGTTAAGGCGATGTTAGTCACCTAGCTCACATAAACTCTATGATGACAAAGTTTAAGAGCGAATAGACATGTTTTGTTTTGTTCCTCGCCATATTCACACTGTCTTGGGTAGTTCTTGAATATAAAACTCACTTAATAAATATTTATTGAGTAAACTGACCTAAGAAAATAAATCTGTTAATGAATGGAATGGGAAACTGGGCAGAATTCAGGACTCTCACCAAGATTCCAATAATACAGTCACTTTACTTTAAAGAGATATTAGGACAACATCAAAAATAAATTTATACTAAGGTCTAGTAAAACTATGAAATTTAGATCACAAAGTTTTAAACTACTTATATCTTGATTCAAATTGTGGCTGTACCATTATTTATACATGTGTGAGTCTGGTTGTATGAAGTAAGTTAATTCATTGTCTTCCTCCTCCTAATAGGTTAATGTGGCAACACTGGTAAAGCACTTATCAGAATGCCAGTACATTATGAGGAGTGAAAGAGTCATCTATATATCATCAACTTAAGTATTATAGGTCTCACTTTTATGTCTAAGTGATTGCAGTTGTACATTTCAGTATTAGAAGAATGTTTTTGAAGCTGCGCTTGTCCCACCTACTTGCAGCTACAGAATATAATATCATCTTCTAAGTAGGGTGGAATACTGAAAGGTGGACCACAGTGAGCAAGAGAAACAAGCAGAAATCAATTACTGTTTACTGGCATTCTTATCCCATCTTGGGGAGCCATATTAGGCAGTAGTGAGTGCATTAAGTTAAGAAGAATCAAAATCTCTGTGTCATATAGAAATAAGAAAGGTATCGTTAGTCTGCCTACATGAACTTCAGAATGAAGCCCAAAACCAGTAGCTTTAATTAACTTAAATCAACTTGACATTGATAAATCTTAAGAAAATGTCCCACTGTGTGAAACTAATTCACTTTTGACCCAGAAATTTAATAAAAAGAACTCTTGGTTATAAAATCAACAGAACACATGAAATACAGGTTACAAAAGACTTATGGAATCATTTGATACTGCAAAACACATTTAGGCTATTTGTAGCAATGCTCTCTACCTGCTGATTCAAGTGAGTAAAACATGCAAAAGAAAAAAAAAGTCCATTTTGACAAAATGTACTAGTTAGCTACTCAATATTGATTTAGAAATTATCAAATTTGTTTATATCACTAGATTTCAGTGATTTTTTTTTTCACATCAGAGTGAAAACCAGATGTTTCATATTCAAAGGTTCTATACAAGGCACTTCAAAATCCTGCATCATTTAAATTCATAAATGACCAGGACTGAAATTGAAAAACCAACTATCTTTGTGCTTTATGAATTAGAAAGGAAATAACAAAAGATGTTTGCTATTGGAGACCACAGTTGTTCTAAAAGCTTACCTACCAAGAGATTAAAAAAAAAAAAAAGATTATCATTTTAGATTACATACGTAAGTAAAGGTACATATGTCCCTAACTCATTGTTTGTACCATGTGATCTATCTCATCTTCATTCTAGGAAAGAATCCCCTCTCTACCAATGATTAACAAGGGAATGTCTATTTTATATACTTTGACTCTGCTCCAGTGGTCACAGATGACTGGTCAAAAAATTGGTGGCTGACCTAAGCTGAACTAATAAAAGCACCTTCAGGGAATTTTGAAACCGGAAGAAAAAGAATCTGACATTCCAAAAAATAAACTGGAAAGTCATAGAGCCTCAGCAGTATCAGCAGTCATATTTGGTATATTATGGGTTGGAAAGCCTGAGAAGAAAACATAAAGCATATACACAGGGAGAAACAGAGACAAGAGATAGAATCAGGGTGGCTTTGGAATGTCTCTTTCCACTCAGTTATTGTTAGTTTTTGTAAACCTTTTTGTAACATTTCCATTGTTACTTAAACTAGTTTAAGCTGAGAGTGGCAGAGACTGCTGCTTAAACACCACCCCCCCAATAACTATTCTCCCGTCCTTCCTCAGTAGTAGAACAGGTATATAGAGCTGTTACTAGACAAAAGGATAAATTTCCCAGGGTTCCTTGAAAGTAGGTGTGACAATATGATCAAATTCTAACCAAAAGGCTGTAAGTCGATATGAGAAACGCAACTTCAGGAACTGTACTTAAAAAAAGAAGTTTCCTATCACTCCTTGTCACGTCCTGCACGACAGGGCCATAGGAGTTTGGAAAGGATAGGAGAGGTTGAGAAACAGAAAAATATAGACAAGAGACAAAGGATAGTTCAAAAGCAGTGCTATCCAGGGGACTCAAAGCCTCTTGGACTAAGAGCTCTGAATCCAGCTTGACTGAGGCTTTTATTGGGATACACACAAAGCCCTGGTCATCATACCAGAGAACTTAGCTCAGGGTCAAATCACTGCATGGCCTGCAGGCTGTTTTTACCAAAAGTCCCATATGTTCACATGCACCTCCTAAGGGACAGAAACTTCTCATGCCCAGACTCACTGATAGGATTACACGGAGTACAGATGTTATCACCTTTTTAAGGTCATTTTACAGGCAAGCTGTCAGCACCTGGGACAAGGGGTCTTTGCCCATTTTCCTCAACTCCGTGGTTTCTCCTATGACACCCCTGCGACTGTGTGTGGCTTGGGTTGCCCTATCTGCAGCTAGGATTGTACCCATCTTTGACTAACTAGCCATCTTCTGGGGTCCCACAGGAAGATAGAGTAGGCATGATGTTGAAATACTGTCTCTATGAGGATCTGTTGTTATGGGAAGGTGCACGGGGGCAAATGGCTAGACTGCTATATGACCCATAACTCCTTCTTCCTCTCTTTTACTGGATATAATGTGGGCATAATGGGTGGGATTTCAAACTGTCAAGGAAACACACAAGGCAGAGGTCATGCATTGAACTTGATGGTGCTGCAAAGTGTTAAAAAGAAGCTGGTTCTCTGATACTCTGGAGCCAACTCTGATTGCTTATGTTTCTATGAAAGATAGCTAAACTTCTATTAGGCAATTGTTATTTTGTATTTCCTTATCTCACAGGCAATGTTAATCCTAACTAATAACACATTAATTTTCTGTCACTCGGAAACAAAAGAGTTATAATTAATATATCATCTTACTCATTTATAATCACAAATTATTTTTGTTTCCACTTGTCATATAAATAGATGTGATAGAAATGACTTAAATATTTGTCATCTGTTAGTTAATATTTTCCATTTTACTTAAGCCAAAGTTCATTACTTCATTCCAAATTGACCTATCTTAAAACTGATGGTTTCTGACAGTAGTGATGCACTGTGGTCTATCAGCTACAAACTGCTTTCCTCTACACATAGATTCCCTCTATCAACTGAAGCTTCCCATATTAACACTGGAAGCTTATGTCCCAGTGTAATGGAAGGCAGCCCTAGAGGAAGTATTTCATGTGCTATGAGATGATTCTGGGTTTTTTTGTTTTGTTTTTTTTAAAGATTTTTTTATTGGGGAATTGGTGGAGGGGAACAGCGTTGGGGAATCGGTGAAGGGGAACAGACAAGTTCCTGTCTTTTTGTTCTTCAGTTTAGTTGCGGAGGATGTTGCATCACTGTTGGTATCGTCATTGTGCTCTTCCCGGATGAGGCAGATCGGTCGCTGGCCTCTGGATGTCGCTCACCGCGGCTATTGGCAGCTCACGCTTGGCTGCGGGCCACTCACTGTAGCCTATGGCAGCCCACTGCAGCAGGGGCTGCAGCCCACACCATCACCGGGGCTCGCACAGCCCAGCTCCAGGTGGAGCTGTTGTTAGCTGTAGAGGGTAGTGTCACTGGCCCTCATGTGGGATCCGAACTGGAGCCGCTGGCATCCCAAAACCAGCGCTTAACCAATGCGCCACTCGGCCGGCCCAGAGATGATTCTGTTTTAACACAAGACTTGCATATTAAATAAAATGCAAGTTAAAGTAAGCAGAAAAATATGTTGTGTTTATCTAACATAAAATGGAAACAATCATTTTGTTTTGCTTTTATAAGATTTTCACCTTGTATATTCAAATTATTTAAATAACTTGTGCTTTAAGGATAAAACATTTGCAGGAAGCTATATACACTAAGTCCTTAGCTCCTAGCAATTTGCCATCAGTGTATCATTTTATCTAATTATATGTTGAATTTGTTGTTATTCCTTCAAAATTGATTTTTATCATCCCCTCTGTCTAGGTAATCATATAGTTGGAAGAAACTTGTTCCACCTTTTTCCAAGAATGAAAACTCCAGTCAATTAGAATGTTTTCAAAAAGTAAGAATGTGTAGAAAAACGTCATACAGTTTGTCTAAGATGATATCGATTGAGAATTTTTGATTCCCTGGAATTGCTATTGAGCATTCAAGTAAAAGAAAAAAAAAACCCTAATCATCTGCATTCTAAAGAAAGCCACCTATAACTGGGGCAAGGTACTCTCATTCAAGCTTTATTAAGGGACAGAAGAACAGACCTTACCATAATCATAATAAATAACCCTTCTACTACTAACAGATCCTGGCTAAATATCGAAAGCAGGAGGATGGAGAGAAGGAAACAAAGAGGAAAGGTCATCTCTAAGCTACTACTAAATTACCATGTTTTTTATGAATGAAAATCCCTTTCCTTCTAAATGGGAAAAGTAGAAAAGTTCTCCACTTAAACATGAAGCCAAATGAAAGGGTTTATAGAATCATTTCTCAAAATTGTTGGCTTACGCAGAATAATTGTTCTGCCTTCAGGTCTCACTGGGATGGGTACTGATTGAAGACAGGGAACACAGGACAGAGGTAGATGAGAGAGAGAGAGAGAGAGAGAGAGAGAGAGAGAGAGAGAGAGAGAGAGAGAGAAAGAAAGAAAGAGAGAGAGAGAGAGAGAGAGAGAGAGAGAGAGAGAGAGAGGAGAGAGATTTTGAGAGAATATATAAGAATGAAGAATGAAGCTCTTAAACTGGTATAACTCACAATTTGGCATGGAAAGGATGCTGGAGTTTTCCATTGGTTAACTGGACAACTCAGAGAATAACTATGTACCATCTTGCTGGCATCCCTGCTGAGGGGCTGCCTACCATATAATAGGACCTTATAAAAGGCAAGATGCTAAGAAGCATATTATTTGTGGAAGATAATTAGTAGCGGAACATGTTTAAAAAGCTAGATCTTCCAAATCAGTGAATTGTATAGGGAGGTGGCCTAGCAAGGCACTCCAAAGAACTCACTCAATTGCACAATCAGAAAGCCACAACAGAGGGAACATATGTGTGGTATGGTACCTAATTTCAAAGACATACCCTCTTCAACTTTCCTCCATCCTCACTGAACCATTTCTTCTGCTTCTCATGGCCTGTATAATTCCTTCCCTCACTGAATCTGCATAAGTCCTCTATAACCAATAGAATATAGCTCAAGTGACACTGAATAACTTCTAAGACCTGCCTTCATCTCTTGGAATTGCTTTGGGGATGTTAGACTCCACAAAAGACAATAAGCTATTATGGGTCAGCCATACTGTAAGGAAGACCAAACTATAATAGATACACTAAAGAGGACATACATCAAGATAGAAATGCCTTGGCATAGCTGTTCCAGTCATCTCTGTTGAGGTGTCAGAAAAGTAGATAAGGAAGCCATCTTGAATTTTCGAGCTCCAGTATATACCACATGGAGAAGCAAGATGCTCAGCAAAGACCAGAGCCAAGGCTCCATATATGTGTCATTGGCTGAGTCATCCTAGCAATCTCCAGTCATTTGAGCCAGTCTAGTTTAAGCCAGGATACCATGAATTAGATATGATCCATCCCAGTGTGCTCTGCTCAAACTCCCAGTCAAAAGAACTACATGCATTAAAAATATTGTTTTAAGACACTAAATTTTGAGGGTTTTTTTTTTATTCAGCAGTATATAATGGAAACAAATGATAAGATAGTGATAGCTTATGAAGAGAGAGATAATGAACAGAAAGTGGCTGCAACCATGATGGTCATTATTTTTTTCTTTTACTCTTAAAGCCTCAACACTGGAAGAATCAGAAAGAAAAAAAAAATGATACCCAGCATTCTACCTTATTACTATCTTAAATAACTTGTAATACTTTATTTGCCATTGTGAAATAAAATTCTACTTAACTGCAAAGAACATGTTGAGACAATTAAATGTTTAACATGAAAGAATTGTATTAAGATCCTGAAAATAGGTAATAAATAATATTCATATGGTGCCACTCAGTGGCTAAATTTTAAAAACTACTTTGTAGGTCACAGTTTCTTTATGAATATTACCAACAAAACTTCAAGGAGCAATGTGGTATATCTATAATGCATTAGCAATAATAATGAAAAAATATTACACTAATTACAGGTAAAATTATTGTCAGGACAAATATCACAGTATATACAATTAAATATTGAGGAGGCAAAATGCACAAAATGAATAATTTATCAATAACATAAAGGATATTTTATAATATTTACATTTCCCACTCTATAACAACTTTCTCCTAAATTATTAGAATTTGAATTCACCTTCTTGTAAAACTTTTTAATGTTATTTTGTGTTAAAATACTACTGATACATATTTGTATTGCCTTTAGCCACAATCAACAACTGTGCAGGGTGATTTTTTTTATTATGAAGGAGTACTGCATGCATGGTAGTATATCTACCATCTCTCGACAACTGCTAGTAGTGCCATACAGTCCTTGTGATAACTAAGAAACAGTGTCCTTAAATTTCTATAATGCTTACCAGAAGATGTTGACTTCCTTTTGAGAATGGCTGTGCTACAGCTTATACCTAGAGGGGAATGTTAACCCCAGAAGTAGACTCCCAATCACTGAACCACACAAATTTTCTTATATCAAGATTCTGCAATTGGAAAACAAGGAAAAGTAGATTATTGCACTGCCATGCAGGAACCTTGAACCAAGGTTCAAGTCTGTACATAGGTGAGGGGAGTAGATGAGATGTAAATCAACTTGAGTGTAGTATTTTAAGCCATTTGACTATTATAACTCAACATGGAAACATATGGAATCTATGAGAAATTCAGATTCTACAAAGCACAATTAAAAGCAATGACTGGAACATTTTTTTTTTCAGTGCTCACTGTAGTGAAACTGTTCAAAATTGGTTTTCCTTGTAGAATCTTAATCATTAAAATAATGATTTGATCAGAGATTTGATGAGACTAACCCTAGATTCATTAGGCTATTTTAGGCTCTTTATTTTGCCTTCTAAGAAGGCTTTGTATTTTGATCATGTGCAGAGAAGACTACTACATGTATTGATTATCTGAGGAACTATAAGTACTTTACCTAATGATTATTTGTTGATGACAATTTGGTAACAGTTAGAAAAGTCCTACCCATATTTATTTAGATATCCAAATGTTAAAACAGATAAAAATATATATTAAACTAGATAAAAGAAAGCAGAATACTTGGAGGTGTAGAACGCACAAGGAAAGAGCTCCCTGGGAATAAGAAGAATGCAAATAATCTAATTAAAAATTGTGTCAAAACCTTAACAAACTCCTCACCAAAGAAGATATATAGATGGCAAATAAGCATATGGAAAGATGCTCCATATCATATGTTACTAGGGAAATGCAAACTAAATAGCACTAAGACCATTAAACTGTTAGAATGGCAGAATTTCAGAACACTGAGAAATCCAAATCCTGGTGAGGATTTGGAGCAACAGGAACTTTCATTCATCCCTGGTAGGAATGCAGAATGGTGCAGCCATATGGACAGTTTGGTAGTTTCTTACAAAACTAAACATACTCTTACATTGTGACCCAGCAATTTCAGTCCTTGGTATTTAAACAAAGGAAGTGAAATTTTTTTTTTTTAAAGATTTTTTATTGGGGAATTGGGGAAGGGGAACAGTGTTGGAGAATCGGGGAAGGGGAACAGACAAGTTGCTGTCTTTTTGTTCTTCAGTCTAGTTGTGGAGGACGTTGCTTCACTGGCCCATGTTGGTATCATCATTGCATTCTTCCCGGATGAGGCAGATAGGTCACCGGCCTCTGGATGGTCGCTCACCGTGGCTATTGGCAGCTCACGCTGGCTGCCAGCTGCTCATGCTGGCTGCCAGCCACTCACTGTAGCCTATGGCAGCCCACTGCAGCAGGGCTGCAGCCTACACCATCGCCGGGGCTCGCACAGACCAGCTCCAGGTGGAGCTGTTGTTAGCTGTAGAAGGCAGTGTCACTGGCCCTCATATGTGGGATCCGAACCGGGGCCGCTGGCATCCCAAAACCAGGTCTTAACTAATGCGCCACTCGGCCGGCCCAGGAAGTGAAAATTTATGTTCACCTAAAAACCTGTACACCAGTGTTTATAGCAATTTTATTCAAAATTGCTAAAATTGGAAGCAACCAAGATGTCTTTCAGTTGGTGAATAGATAAATAAACTATGGTTCATCCAAATAATGAAATTTTATTCAGTCCTAGAAAGGAATGAACATCAACTTGTAATAAGATATGGATGAAGCTTAAATGCCTATTACTAAATGAAAGAAGCCAGTCTGAAAGACTCCACACTGTATGAATCCAACTAAATGATATTCTGGAAAAGGTAAAACTATGGAGACAGAAAAAGATCAGTGGTAGCCAGGGTTTGGGGTTGAATAGGTAGAGCACAGAGGATTTGAGGGTGGTGAAAATACTCTCTGTATGTTACATAATGATGGATACATGTCTATTCATTTATCCAAACCCACAGAATGCATAACACCAAGTGTGAACATTAATGTAAAATATGGACTTTAGACAATTAAAATGTCAATGTAGGTTCATCAATTGTAGTAAAAATACCACTTATTGGGAGCTGTTGATAATGGGTGCGTCTATGCAGGTGTGAGGTAGAGAGTATATGGCAAATATTTGTACCTTCCCCTTAATTTTGTTGTGAATTTAAAACCACTCTAAAAATAAAATCTTAATTCTAAAAAGGGTAAAAATGTAGATAATATAAAGGAAGATAGATAGATAGATAGATAGATAGATAGATAGATAGACAGAAAATGTAAAAATATTAAGAAGAAGAAGAAGGGAGAGATAAAGAGGAGAAGGAAGAAAAGATAGAGGGAAGAATAAGAAAAGGGAACAGGATGAAAGGGGCAGGAGGATAAAAGTACTAATAAGAAGAATGTATAACTCCAAAGTTAAGAGAAAAGGAATAACAAAAATGTGATACAGTCTAAAAGTATGGAAGGAGAAAGTAAAATGAAGAAAGGAAAGTTGAGAAAAGGAAAAGACAAATAATGCCTTTGGTTTATTTAAAAGAAACTATTCTTAAATCCTCCAAACAGTAAATGTTAACTATTGATTTAGCAAAACTCTGAAATAACCCTTAATGCAGGACACCACACCCTTCTTCCTTTGCTTGACTGTAACCTCACACTCCAAAGTGAAAACATTGTCACCCACCATCTCCCATCTGTTAACAAATTATTGAAATTGAATATAATCAATAATGTTGTAATTTTTTTTTAGGGGATCAGATGGACTCACATCTTGTTAGGGAGAAAACTTCATGGACGGTGTACTGGTCTGACCACTGCACTGTACATCTGAAGCTGCCGCTGAATATTAGATGTTGACTATAATTTAACACATATATAGTCATGGGATGTGGAGTATAGTGAGGGGATGGAGTCAATGGAATTGTAATAGATATGTATGATATCGGGGGTGAGGGGCAGTGGAGAGGGGAGGGGGAGTCACTTTGTAAGGGGTGAAAAGATAACTATTGCATTGTTTTGTACATCTGTAACTAATAATAATAAAAAATAAATTGAATTAAGTGTATTGGCAACAGATTTATGTCTGGGAGTTTTTCACTCTTGTTACAAGCCTTATATCATTATTGTAAACTTCCAGTTTAGAGCTCATTCGGCTTCTGTTCCAGGTAAACATCTCAGCTCAGATTGTCTGGATTCACTTGTCTCCCTAGAATTCATAGCGGTCGTTTGACTTGTGACTTCAGTTCTCTGAAGGGCCCAAGAAAAGTCACTTGACTTTGATTGTTCAGCTTTTCTTGTTTTAAGGATATCCTCCATTGGGGCTGAAATGGGAAGTCTATTTCTTTTTTTATTCTATGAATTAGCTTAGGGTTCCACTATAAAATTTAAATGGTTTTCTTTGTAAATCAGGTGGATATTCATGTGGTCAAGTGTGTTAGAAAAACATACAAGCATGAATGCTATATTGTTGGGGGATTTTAAAAAAATCATTTTATTGTTTCCTTTTCCAATTTTTAAAAGAAAAAAAAACTCTAAAAGAAATTTTTGGGGGTTAAGATATAGATTCAATCTCAATTTCTCCTCTTATCTTCCTCTTTTTCCTATTATAGGATGTCACTTGAGGCTCATAAAATAATTCATTGTGGCTTTCCTAATCATTCTCTCTTGTTTTATGTATTTATGTGTTTTTCTCCAACTTAGTCATTTATTTCTAATTTTTAACGTAGAATTCTGCCAGAAATCTATGAACATTCTTAGACCCACTTTTGTTATTAATAATAGAAATCTTTTTAGTTCTGAGATACAACTTAATTGTGGTAAATGTTGGGAAACACAGAGCAAAAGCAGGGTAAGCTAGTGTAGTAGATTCTAAAAGATGCAATGTTAAAACTGGATAAATCCTTATGGATAGTTAAATCTCAGCTTAAATATGAGAAAACTGGAGCCCTGGAAGAAGAATAAATGACTGAGTCTTCCCACAATTACAGTAAAAATATTTTCTTGATTTTTAACAATACTATTCATTCTTTCCCTGTGACTTTGCATCAATCTTTAAATGTATATTGAAGTTTTTTAGTGAGAAACAACATATTTCTGCATTCAGAATAAGAAACATATACTATCTAATAGCTTTAAAAGTCTTTTCTGTTGGCAGGATAATTCGAAAGACTCTGGTGGGTATGTTTGCTTGCTTTTGAAGTTATGGTTGCTGAAATTTAAATATAAAATTGTCAAATAAAATAAGCTAGACTGCAATTGTGAAATACATGTGAGCCATTTTGTTGTTATTTTCACATCCATATTTGTTTCCTCTGAATTAGTTTTTTCCTGGAAAAAAAAAGAAGCTGGTAAAAGCATATGTGGGTTAGAGGCACTTTGTTAGCTGAAGTAATGAGATATGCATCAAGCTTAATAATAAATAATTAAAGCAATAACTTCTGTTTTTATTTAATAATTTTAAATGGATATGTTCTGCCTAAACTGAAATTAAATTAGATTCTGATTATTCCATTTTTTAGTTAGACCAAATCATGACAATTCTGTTGTTTTTATTCTACCTAAATAGGACCAAAAAAAAAAAAAATTTGAGTGGGTCTAATTGAATCGTATATTTAGGTATCATTTTGTTTCCTTTTTTCCTTTTTTCTTCCAGTTAGAGGTCATCCACTTAAGAATTAAAATGCATCCATGTGTGTGAATACATATATGTTGTCCCTTGGTCTGTACACCACAATGACAGAACGTCCCTCTAATCTTTTCTCTTATACATTTGTTTGAAAACTGCAAAAATAGAATAATGATAAACACATATAAATTATTCAAAAGACCATATTTGAAGAATGACTTTTAAGAGAATTACTGAAACTTCAGAAGATCTTTCCTGAACAGGACAGGCCTGTGTCTCGTTCCCCTCTGCCTTTCATAGAGTCTAGCACTCTGCCCCTTAGAGTAGCTGTCAGGAAATAATCCCACAGCACATTGACAAGTAAATAAACTAGATTGTCCTTCACACCCAAATTAGATAAAAATGGCCTCAGCACTAGCCATTCACTATATGTGTCTTCCCTCTCTGTTAGTCCATGTTATGAAAATTGGAAGCAATATGGGAAAAGTCAATCATTTTTATTATTTGCTTTTTATTATCTCCCTGGAAAAACTCAGCAATTAGTAATGTTCTTGGTGCAAACAGAAAGGATTCAATTCTAACTTATCTTTAGGTTTCTTTCCAACTTTAAAACTTTTCAGTTTTTAAGTCCAGTGATGATCCATGCTGTGTCCTGACTATATTCAAATCACCTGATTAAAACACATGTTATGGAATTAATCATTGTACTTAACAAAATAGGAATAGGTTAAAGAGAAGAAACGTAGTCTACCTTTTACCCTTGAGAAACAAACTGAAACACTGAGATTAATGTTTTAAAGGAAAACAAAAGGGGTATTACATTTAAATAGCTACCACAATTTAGGACTCAGAGATACAAGGGTTATACGAAGTGGAAATTTGTAAATTGTGAAAATAACTGTGTCTTCTGTCCTTTGTTTTTTGAAAAAGATTATAATGAAAAAGGTTCACTGTCCTGACCTTTCATTACTAAAATCTGGGTGTATTTTCTCTTTTATCTCTGTGAATGGGACATAAATCACTCTCCCTGGCATTTTGCATGGTCTGCTATGCAGGCAGCCAACTTTTACAGATGCCCTTCCTGGCTTCAAAAAGCAGAAGCCCGCAGGTAGCAGAAAACGCCAGGTTTCTTCTCACGCCTGAGAAGGTTCTGTTTGCTGTAGAAGAAACCTGTGTGCTGTGATAAATGCCACTGTGCCGAGTCAGCATGGTGGACAGTTTAACTCCATGACCTTCGTCAGGTAGACAGCCTCCCCCGTAGCTTGTCTTTGACACAACCTATAACATAGAATGTCAACACCAGTCTAGCAAGTGGGATCTGTATTCATTTGCTACAACTGAGTGTCAGCGTAGAGCTCAGGTGCCTCACATTTTCCAAGATGACTTCTTGTACTTTATTTTTGTTTTCATTAGTCATGTATGCATGAAAACTTCATCTATGAGTCTTCATAAGCTTAACCTTATTCTGTCATTTTACATCTCAAATGGGTCAAGGCCTAGGACACAGTTTCGAAAATCATACTTTCTGTGAAAAAAAGGTAAGTAAGGGTTGATGTTATATTTCCTATCTTCATAACCAATAAAATAGCTGCTGATTCCATTACTGTAACTGTTATTCAGTTAAAATAACTTAATCTTATCTATCCCATTCAAGTATCAGCAACTGTCAAGTGGAAAGCAAGAAGAGGAATCATGCTGGGGAAGTTGATGTGGTAAAAGTTAGCCTATATAAATAAGAATCGATCTAAGTTTCTCCCTATAACACAAATCTACCTATCTTCGAAGCACTTTTTTTTTTCCCTCTTTGAAATGGTTTGGAACCTTTCATTTCTTTTAAAATCATAGGACATTCTCAAAAAAAGAAAAATCACAGGAGGTTCTAATCATTTTAGAAAGTTTTTGTATGCAAATCTTTAGGTAAGAAGACAGTTTAGATGTTATGGGTTGGGTGTTGGAACATGGATAGGAAAAGAAATTGATGCTTTACAGAAGCTGTTTTCTCTGATGCATAGTGTAATGATGCAATAAAAGTTTTGATAAAAGTGAAGAAGATTTAAAATACTTGTGGCAGAGAATAGGCTATCATAACAAGACACTTTTTTAGTCTATCTGGTAAGTATTTGGGCTTCTAGGTAAATTTAGTGATGGAAATTTATTGTAGCGTAGATGTGCTGAGTTGAAAATGTGGCATACACAAAATTTAAAACAACTGGAATGTAAGTTGTCTCAATACTTTTAATGTCAAATATGATACTTCCTATTGTCTTAAAAACAGGGGAATAATATATTACCAAGCAGTCCTGAGTTCTAGATACTAACCATGAAGACCCTGGAAAGAGTGATAAAAATTTTACCTTGGTAACATTAGTCCATCAAACACCACTAAAAATACCCAAAATAAATGTAAAAAAATAAAAGAAAGAGGATGGAAGGAAGGAAGGAAGGAAGGAAGGAAGGAAGGAAGGAAGGAAGGAAGGAAGGGAAGGAAGGAAGGGAAGGAAGGAAGGAAGGAAGGAAGGAAGGAAGGAAGGAAGAAAGGAAGGAAGGGAGAGGAGGAAGAAAGAAAGAAGACTTCATTGGGAAACAGGGAAATTGAAGATAATGGTCCACTCTAAGGAAAATAATGAGTGTACTGTGCACCTCCCTCAGGGAAGAGAGGAGAGGGGAGTTGCTGTCTCTCTTTAAATTGTAAGTCAAGCTGCTTCAGGTTAGCTTTCAGAAGCTCTACATGTAGTTTGTGCTTATGGTAAACAAGCTATCTGAAAAATAAATAAATGAATAGGCCCCAATTTGTAGAGTTTGATGGACTCAATCATATCAATATATCCTGAACAATTTCAGGAGATCAACAGTTTAACAACTGGTCACAAATTTCTTAAATCTTTAACAATTGCTCTAGAGACGGTATGAGTTGATTCCAGCATACTGCAGCATGAGTCCACAGTAGTTTGAAAAACGAGGGACTGCAGTTTCTGGTGGTCTGTATAACACCTGACAATGATCAAGAAAACCCTAGGAGTAGCCAGAGATGTCATCCAGAGAGCCTAGAAGAACACGCCAAAATAACAAGCTTGGTTTACATCTAACTAAGTCCAACTTATTTACTAAAACAATTACATTTATTTAATCAAATTAAATCTGCCTTCCATTTGACCTATCACAAGGGCCAGAAAATTCTATCTCAGTCATTATCATGCTTCTGTCCTATGTTGGTTATACTACATATGACAAAGATTAAAACAGGTGGCTTTTGAGATAAGTTGAGCAAAGAACAAGAACAGAAAACATCTTGAAAATAACTAGAGTTCTGAATGACAGTGTATTATTTCAGAAAGTTCACATAAATCTGGGGCATTGCACAAACCTATCATTTCCCCCTTTGCTATAGTTCATGAAACCATGTTAGCTCAGCATTGCTGCCTAGTGGCATTGTTGAATAAAATATACCCAGGATAATAAGATGGAGGAGGCAGTTTTATGAGTTGGTATCCATGTTAAACTTGCTCTCTTTGTACATTCTTGCCTCTAGAGAGGGCCAGAAATGATTAGAATGGGTGAAGAGATAACTTTGCTATGACTGATCTGCACTATCTCTCTTGATTTTCATCCTATTATGAATACTATCATCTAAGGATGGCTTTCTTCATTTTTCAGAGAAATAGAAGAAATAAAGAAAGTAATGGAATTTCTTTTGAGAGATATTGCTTTTAAGATGATGCAATTAATAATGCAATAATGCACACTTGCTATTATCGATAATCATCTCTCTTTTACCTGTATTGATTTTTTATTTGCTTGTTTGTTTGTATGTTGAAGTACAGGGTTTTGGACTTAGTTAAACTTCATCTTAAGAGATGATAAGCATATTACTTCAGATAATCAATTTCCTTTGATTCTGGTTCCATCATCCAAATTATCAACTTCCTTTTATCATATCCTCTGCAAATTCAATAAGCATGAAATCTATCTTCTTCTTCTCTAAAAAAATAATAAAATTGTGAATAGACCAATTTATACAAATAGCCAGGAGACACATTTCTTTCAAAACTCACTTTCAGAGAGTGGTATGAAACTAATTACCAGATCACTAGTAAACTTGTTCAAATTATTACGAATGTCATCAAACTGTTTTTTCCATCATACTCACAAGAGAATTAGGAAATTCTCTTCCAAATGAGTTGTCAAGTTCTGAATATGCTTTTGATGAGGAAAGCCTGAAAAAATTATTCATATTGAATCCACGATAGTGCTCACTGAGCAGTAATTCTTTTGTATTAAATATTCCAAAAATAATACAGTTGATCCTTGAATAACATGGGTTTGAACAGTGAGGCCCACTTATGCATGGATTTTTTTTTCAATAAATAGAGTTAAATGTATTTTCTCTTCCTTGTGATCTTCATAATAAAATTTTATTTTCTCTATTTTAGTAAGAATACAGTATATAATACATATATAACATACAAAATAGGTGTTAATCAACTGTTTATATTATTGGTAAGAATTCTGGTCAACAGTAGACTATTAAAGTTAAGTTTTGGGGGAATTAAAACTTATATGCAGAATTATGTGCAGGTATCAGTATCATGAACCCCATGTTGTTAAAGGGACAACTGTACATCTGCAAATACTCTCTAGAAATGGGGGTCAAGCTAATGGTTTATATTTTATTTATTTATTTATTTATTTATTTAATCATTTTTTTTTTTTTAGCTGAGCCTTCCTGCCACCTGTTGGCAGCTCAGCAACTGCTCAGCTCGGGCCGAGAATCCAACAGGCAACCCTGTTGCTCAGAGCTCGCACTCGTGAGTGGTCTCTTAACCAACTAAGACACTTGGCCGGCCCTAATGGTTTATATTTTAATAAATCAATAGTGTAGCAACTTTTTCTTCCCCTGAATTATTTATCTTCCTCATCTTTCCAAGATTTACTAAATTTGACTGAGTGATTTATCAGCCTCCTCTGGAAGACTGCTTCATAAAAACAAGATGGGATTTACCGAATATTTATTTGAAGCAGTTAAATGCTAACTTAACCATTTCCTTACTTGTTTTACTAATCTTTTCCATGTTACCCTCACTGGTGTTGCCTGTTTGGGTCTGAAACTATTCTTAATAGAAGATAGAAATACTAAACGGATATGATTAGAAAGTAAAAATTTTAACACAACAAATATAAATAAAATAGGTTATTATTAATAGGGAGTAAAAATTAAGGTCATACAAGTTACAAAATTATTCTAGGACAGCCTATAACTTATACTACACTAATCTGTGCTCTACTACAATATATTATGGGGAGCAAAGTGAGACTGATCGACTAAGCTATGAATAATGATCAGTCTCAGTGCATGGAGAGGTACCCAACAAACTGATCAGAGAGATTCCTTATCTTGCTGGCAAAACAGGATTTAAGAAGTTATCATTTTCTTTATATTCTGTGGGATAACAATTATTTAAAAGCTGACTTGTATATAATATGTGCTGGGAAAGACTGTATAAACAAGAACTAACTTATCACTATAATTAATGCAGAATAGATCAAACCTTGAGCATTCTGATTAATGATCTTTTACAGTATTCATGATTTGATGCATCTAAAAAATTACCTTAAAAATAAAATTCTGTGTTTTGAATGCTGCTCAACTGAGTGTAAGCATTTTAAAATATCCATCTGTATGTTGGAGAATCACTTGTATATGAAATAAAACATGTGTTTTCCCCAGAGCTGTCCTTGCCCTGGGCTTCTCACATAATTGCTGTACTCTTCCCAGCCATGCATCCCTGCATTTGCAGTTCAACAGATAGCACAGGTTGCTGGAAAAAGTATAGTGCTGATGAAAAAATAGGGCCCTGTAATTCTACTTGAAACTCCACAGTCATGTGAAGATCAAAGTTCCAAACTGTCTTTGTATACCTTTGATCTTAAAAAGTAGGCACATTTAGGTTGTATCCTCAGAAAGCTAGCAGATTGACTGTTTTGACTAAATTGGTAATACTTTGCACCATTTTTTTAAAAATTAGTTGTCTGCTGGACAGACAAGTTTGGCTAAAATCACTGTTTTTGTTTTTTAATGTTTTATAGATATCGCCAAAAAACATCATTCTATTCTCACATTTTATATCTGCTTTTTTATTGTTTTTGTTGTTTTTATTAAGGCAGTGCTTACTTACAATTACTATAAAGCTCCCATTCCAATAAGTCAAATTTTTATTTAACTGATGATTTTTACTTTCTTTAGTAGAAGGAAATATATATATATAATTCCTTTTGAAAATTTCACTTTGTGATAGATATAAGTTAAATATTTAAAAAGATTCCTGCTTACCAAAATACTTTTAGGTTTAGGCTTGTACAGGTAAATGAAAGGGAAATATTAGTCGAGGTACTTGTTCCAAAAAGTTCTTTACTGGAAACATTGTTAGCTTCCTCCTCATCCCATCATAAAAAAGATCAAAGGATTTTTGCAGTGAAGAATAATGCAACTCACATTTGAGATTAACTACTAGTGAGAGGTAGCTTGAAATCCAGCTCTACAGTCAGGAAAATGCTTTATTGTACATGTACCCAAGGACAGTGATCTGCTTTCATCATATTGGCAGCAAAGCTCAGTGAAGAGATTAAAGTATGACTACTAAAAATAGTTCTGCTTTTAACAGCATATTATAGACATTTTTATATAGTTATTTACAAACGTATAAAGTTGGAGTCATGTGGTAATTTAATTTTCAAAGAGATAAATACAAAAACCCACACCTTTTACAAAGTTCCTTATGCCTATCAGTAACTTCATATTCCTTTCCTAAGGAGTATTTAATCATTCATCTGATGTCATTGAAAAACTACATTTCATCCTTTTAGATGTTTATTGTATATAATTTAGAAATCAATGATACATAAAAAGAGTTAAAACTCTCCCATAAACTTATAACTTCATCATTCAAAGATGAATAACATTAACATTGTGGGGTATAGTTTTTGAGATCTCACTCTTATCATTTATACATATAACATAGTTTACTTTTGTGAAGAAAATTATTAGATAAGTTTTTGACTTACTATTTTTTATATAAAATATATCATGAATACTGTGCCATATCATCAGATATTATTTTACAACATGACTTAAACTGCAGGATTTTATTGTGTTGTCAGAAAAGTCATGATGCATTTTGCAACAAAAAACATAGAAAAACTACATCATGACTTTTCCGACAACTCAATAATATAATTGCTAAAGCAGCTTTAACTAAACATTTAACTTTATTTCAACTTTTCAATACAACTTATTGTCTGTGAACTAAATCCACAAGATGATGTTATGGGGAAATGATAAAAAGTGAAACAGTTAGATTTTAATATATACTGTTGTTTCCTAACTCTTTCCTAAACATGTTATGATGGTTGATTTAACAAATATTTAAGAAAGACACAGTCTTAGAAGCACTTAGGAAATTTACTTTTCATTATAAATGTATAATCCTCTTTTGTTTTTACATGGTAAAGAGCTTACAGATAAAAAACAGAAGTTCTGTAAATGGAAAAATAGCATGATTATTTAAAAATACAGCAAAAAAAAAAGGAATAAATTCATCCTGTTTTTTGGGGTTTTTTTTACTGCATCCATAGGAATTGAACCTGATATCCTCTCTAAAGTACACAGTAATTACCCCTTTATCCACAAGGATACATTTCAAGACCCACAGTGAATGCCTGAAACTGCTGATAACCCCAAACCGTGTAATATACTATGCTTTTTCCTATACATACATACCTATGATAAAGTTTAATTCATAAATTAGGCACAATAAGAGATTACCAACAATAACTAATAATAAAATAAAACAATTATAATAATATACTGTAATAAAAGTTATGTTAATATGGTCTCTCTCTGTGTCTCTTTGTCTCAATGTGATAACCAAGATGGCTGCCATGTGACTAAAGGGCAGTAGTATGTACAGCATGGATACAATGGACAAAGAGATGATTCACATGCCAAATGAGATGGCTAACGCTTTCAACATGCTACTCAGAATGTCGAGCAATTTAAAACATGAATTTTTTATTTCTTGAATTTTCCTTTTAATATTTTCAGACCATGGTTGACTGCGGGTAACTGGAACTTCAGAAATCAAAACCATGGATAAAGGGGGCGGGGGGAGGGCAGCTTTATATATCTGCTTTAAATAGATTTTCCTGATTATAACACCATCTGATATCCTTAGAAACTCAAACTCTTTCATTCTAAGTTATTCATTTCATCCAAGAATCTCAAGTCCAATGAAAGCACTTTCTTCGTCTTTTCCCTGGGTTCTTCCAATCTTTCTACATAGGTTAGCACTGCCAGCAATTATATCACTAATACTTTTTCCAGTTTTAGATGTCACAGGCTCACCTGGTTACTTTTCTAATTATTATTCCTTCATTGCCTTCTTCAGCAATTCCTTTGCAATTCAGCTCCATGGGCTGACTTCCATTCATTTACCTCTACCTTTCTTTCACTCTTGTCTCCCTGTCTTTCTCTCTGTTTCTGTTTCTCTTTGTTCTGTCCATGTCTCTCGTTTCTGTTTTGTTTGGGTCACATGTGAGAATATCTTCCTTAGTGCTTCTGTCTATCCATCTCTTAAGTTCAACTTATTTTAGACCCATGTAACGCTCAAACTACATGTCCTTATCAAAACTAATTTTCACTCAGTATCTATTTCTAAGTCCATTCTTCTTTTATTGACTTTTTTAAAAACTAAAAATAATAAGAAAGTTTCTACCAGCTTTCTTTTCCTATAACTAATGTTTCTATTAACAGTATAATTTTTGGTATAAACTCTAGAGTATAATGAATGCTTTACATAGTCTTAGATTTTATTTGTGGCCTGCATGTATGTGAATTTAACCTCTACTCCTAATTTTAAATGGTTGGAATTAAGAAATGAAATCTTGTTTCTATACTTATAAAATTAAGTTTAAAAAAAACAGTAAAATTATGTAGACAGAGTTAATTTTACCATTCTGATGAATTTTTGTAATATCAGGAAATATCATAGAAAAAATATATTCTCATATTCTTATCTGAGTAGGCAAATTTACAAAGAATATTTTATATTTGCCACAGGGGTAGAAACAAACAGCTATGGGTTTATCAACTGTACATTTATATAATACATCATGTATATATTGCATTGAGTGTTCACTTGAAACCTATATAATTTTACTAGCCCATGTCACCCCAATACATTTAATAAAGATTTTTTAGAAAGGGCTATGGATTTTTAATGGCTATCTTTTGATTATACTCATATCTCTTCTTTCCTTCCAGGGACCACCATAGGCTTCTGCAATGGCAGGCAGCCAAGGAGGCTGTCTGATCTCTGGGTTATATATAAGGCAAGATCACTGCAAGATGCATACAGCAAAGGTAAATCAGCAAGAGTAAAGGGAATCAGCTCCTCCTCCTTTATGTCAGATCCAGGCATTGGCTTATTGACCATAGTGAAACTGACCTGGATTGCTCATAAGATAACAACAGAGCCTAGCGTAGGGATCAGTAATGTGGGCTCTGGAGTCTAATTGGGCCTGATGGACAATTGACACTTAGTAGCTTCACTGACTTGCCCACATTATTGAACCTCTCTGTGCTTCAGTTTCTGCTCTGCATAATTGAAATAATAATAGTACCCAGTTCTTTGCCTTGCTCTGAGAAGGAAAAATATTAATCTCTGAAATATGCCTACCCTAAAAAGTACTCAGAGAATGTCAATATTATTTGCTAATTCCAAGCAGAGAACATTTTTCTCAGGCATCTTAACATGTAAACACCAAGTATTGGAATGAAGATGATTTTTATTCAACACCTTGTCTTAGTTGCCTCTTTAGTGATCCAAATGTTATCATTTTGTTTTATTTTTTTCCTGTTGCAAAATCAAAACTCTGCCAAACTTTTCTATTTTTAAAACTTTATATAATACATTCAACAGTATTGTGCTAACGGCTCATCTTGCTCAATTTGAATCTGTGTTTCCAAATGTCAGCACCCTATGCCTTTTTTTCCCCCCAGTAAATCCTAATTTTACTGTCAATGTGGTCATACAAGATCATGTAAATTGAATTTTTTATCTTCTCCTGTTTCAGTAGGACCCATATTCAGAGTTGTGGTTACTATCTCTCACTGTGTATCATAACATCCTGGAAACTCTGTAAAAATACCTCTGCCCTGACCTACTCCCAGACCAATTAAATCTGAACCTTTAAGGATAAAGTCTGGAAAATGTTAGTTGTTTTAGCTCTATAGGTAATCCAAATGTGCTCCTCCAGTTGGGAAATGCTGATAAAGAGACAACTGAAAACACTGCCTTTCCTTCCAAAGGGAGTCAAAAAATTTCAGCAACTGTCAATTATGCAAAAGCTTTGAGTTTACCAAGACAGACATTAGGATAGTGAAGACTCAGAGCCATCTGGGTAACTTTAAAGCTAAACAATTCAAAAAGAAGAAAAGAATCTTCAGGTTATTCTCCAGTTACTAGAAATTGAAAAGATTGAGTGCTACCGATTTACTCCACTCATATTGCAACTAAAGCAGAAATAGTAAAATAATCTTTCAAATACAAAACTGCTACTGAGCAATTTCAAGTTTATTCCTTTTATATTTTGTGCTACATTTGGAAGAGACTCCAACCATATATATTGCAATTGCATTGTGATTGGTGTATGCCACTGCATATCATAAATAATGGAAAAAAGGACAAATTGACTTTATAGATAACATGATTACCTACTTGGGGTCAATTAAAACAGTAAAGATGTTAAATTTACCTGAAGTTCCCATTAATTTGGTACATGGTCCCAAACAACTAAATGCCACTGTACAAAAATATTCAACTTACCATATGTTGCATTTCTAATGTAACTACCATTGATCACTAAGTCACATTCTCTTTGTTGGATGAGTAACAAGTCGCATTCTATTATTATCAAATGACCATCAGTAATGTACAGTATAAAGTGAGAGTCACTATTTATGTATTGCTGAATAAAAACATATAAGAAACTATTTACTTCAAAGTGCATTATATAATTGATCCATTTATCCATTCATTTTTTTGTCTTTACCAAGAATTCTTTATTCTTATTTATTTTATTTGGTGGAAAATAGAATGATATTTCTCCTAATTTTAAAAACCCACTCTCAGTGCAGGTTTAAAATATATCAGATATCATCTTAGAAAATATTTCATGTCACTGCAAAGGTAGAATAAAGCAACTCATCTCCAACTAAATAGTCCCCTACTGAATCAAATATATTAATACACAGACTGCTTATATGCACTAAGTCAATTGAATGGACCTGCTGTAACATTTGAAATGTATGAGTCGTGCTAGTCCCCATGTTTCCATAAAGTAGTTAGTCTAGGTTTAATTAGTACATTTTAAATGCTTAAAACTGCAACTCAGAGAGTGTTAATACTATATGTGCCCTTCCCCAGAAAATCTTCATCCCAGCTTGCTGCAATCTGTTTGAAGCCAGTCGAGGAAGACTACCCATCAGCTCGAGCTGAAGAAGGGGAAATTGACAACATGTGCAAGTGATCAGTGGCACCTTGAGCATTGTTCACTCTTTATGTTCTTAATGGAGACATCTGAATTCATCTGTTATTAGCAGGAGAAGGAGTCCAAAGCAGCCAGCATTAGGCCTGCTGGCTTATTTGAATCACCCTATGAAGGTAATATCAGCTAGGGAAAAAAAAAAAATAAATCCCTGACTTAACCTCTGTTCTGTAGCATTAAAAAGAGTTGGTTTTGGATTTTAAAAAGAAAAGAAATCTAGCGGGCTGTCCCGCTAGCATCTAATAGGGTGGAAAGACCTTTGTTGGGTCACCAAATCCTAGAGCCTGGCTTCACAGGTAATAAAACTCAATGTAGTCAGTTTGCCCAAGGATGACACAATGTCTCAGTTGCTTGATTAGGTGTGGGTCCTCAGTTTCAGATCCCTATACTGGTAACCCTAATCTAGACAGCCTTACTCTTTAACCTAGATTACTACAATAGTTTTATCACTGCAACAAGTCTCCTTGTTTTGTTTATGTCTCCCTTTCACCTATTTTATACCCTTTAATTAGAATGACCAATCGAATTTCAAATCTGATTGTGCCATTTGACTGGTTAAAGATATATAGTCCTCAATTTGCCTTTATAAATAAAGTCCAAAAACATTATTAAGGTTTGCAGGGCCCTCTTATCCAGATTCTATCACCCCTTCCCTACTTACCCTGTTTGAGCTAGACGTACAGAACATTTTCTATTCTCTAGGCACACCATGTCTACCTTCTGTGGGTCCTCATAAGTGTCTCCTTCTCCTTGTCCTGCTCTCTTCCTTTGTGTAACTCCTACTAATATTTCTTATCTTCCCAACAGTTACTTCTGAGAAGCTACTTTTCCATCATCTGTGTGGTTCTCCTTGCTCCTTCTTTGAGGTTCTATAGCTCTTCATGGGTCCTATTGCAAAGCACTTTCTCCACTCTGTTACAATGATATGTTTGCATATTTATCTCTATCACTAATTATAAGCACTTGGATGATTTGTTTCTTAGTAGCCTATCCCTACGACATAAAAGTCATACAGCACATAGTGGTTGTTCAATAGATGTTTGATGAAAGCATAAAAGAATGAATGAGCAACATGTTTTTGGTAAATCAAAATGTATCAATGACTCATAAGTTTTTAATATTTTTAGAAAAATTAACACTATTCTATGAAGCTGCAGGTCAAGTTATATTCTTTAAACCATTTGTATATGTTCTCAGACTAGATATTTCTATAACCAACAAAATAAAATAATTTTGCTCTGGTTTTTAGTGCATTGTTACATATAAAACATAATTTATCAAAAGAGGTATCATATTGAATATATTCTCTAGTGCATTTTTTACCTAACATATAATACCAATTTTTGTTTTAACCAATTATTGAAAAATAACACAATTAATAGAGATGTAATATACTAACATATGGAAATTCCAAATATCATTTTATTTTTTGTCTGTTATTAAAATTTAGGTTTATTTACAACTGTGAACTATTATAAATAATACCTGGATAATTATTTCCTGCTTTATCAAACAGTTGTTTCAGCATAATTTAAATTTTTCTGTAAGTTGACATCATCTTTAAACTCCATTACTGTACAATATGATAATACACATTGTGCTTTTAATCAATAATCGTTTATGCTTTTTGGCCAAGGATGTGTTCAAGTCTTTATTGTGATATTTTTTTATAGTTTCTTTGATTCCACACATAGTACATGTCTTGTCACTCCATATTTCACTGTGTGCTTGCTGACTATTTCTAATTCATTGTTTCTAATCTCCTGAAGGTTTAGAAATCAGATCACCAGGCTTGATCAAACTACATATAAACATAAATGTATGATCGGACAGAAGTACTGTTATAATACTTAAGCTTTTATTGATTACTTTGTACATATGTATACAGATATACACATATATACATGTTATTCGATTACAAATTCTCATGGGCATCTGCCTTAAGATTATACATTTCTAATCATTATATTTAAGTTAATTGAAAGGTTTACAATAGTCATTTAAATTTGTGTTTATCATAATGCATGTTTTAGAATTATAGGCTACTATAAATAGTTATCCAGTAATTTCAAGAGGGTTCAATAATTTCCCAATGGTAAAGTTCTTGTTTTTGAAAGGGCTTGGATTACTTCCCAACTACTGTTGTCTAGTCCTGGAAACATGTTTGACATTACTTTGAGCAAAATCTGAAAGTTATTGAAAAATCAAATTATATTAGATCAAAAGACTTGCATTTAAGTCATTTATGCAATCAACATGTCAGTATAGAACCTTGTAGCTCTTAAGAAATTGTGTATGAAATTTGCATTTTGTTTTTAACATAGTATGTCCTCTAGGCTCTAGTAATGACTAAAAAGAAATTGCATGTAAATTATCTTTGTGAAAACATTCTTAGGCAGTCACAGTTCACAGTAGCAATGACTGCTTTATACCTTTCCATCTAAACTGCTGGTGACAATAGCAAAGACTTCAATGAATGGATAAACTGTGTGTCTTGAATAAATACAAAAAAAAAAAATGTGCTATCCTGCTAAAACAATGGACTTTGTTTTCATAGAGATCTGAAATGAAAAACATTACCACATTGTCTTTAACTTTTATTATCACAAAAATGCTTGCATGTAATTTTAGTTCTGGACACAGCTGATGAATGAAATACTATCAAATGCTTTGTGTGCCTTTGCTGCCCCCTTAAGACAAATAAACATAAATAAAAAGCTAGTAAGGACCTAAAGTAGCCTGAATTAGTATCTTCAGAAATCTATTTCTATATCTCTTAAATGTGTGTGCATACACACACTCACACACATACCCCTGAATGGAGAAATTGATCAGTTAATGATTACTAGACAATTAAATCAGTATTTTGACTCCTCCATAATTAATGAAAATATTAGTTTCATTTAATGGTCTGAGAAAAACATGTATATTTTAAGTTCTATAAAATCTGAGATCAAGTACCTACTTTTGTCTAGTACATATTCATGATTTTTCTTGAAGTAAGTCATTGAGGAAAATACCACTTTTTCATTTTTATGCCTTAGTTATAAAAACTGAATTCAAGATTATAATATATTGGGTTGTCGGAAAAGTCATGATGCATTTTTGGGCAAAAACAGGAAAAATACGTCATGACTTCCAACAATCCAATAATTTATAAACCTTAACCATCTAAATAAAAACATGGCTTGTAAGCACTTTATAAGTTTAGTTGAGGAAAAATAAAGATCACATTAAGATGATGCATGAAATAATAAATTCTAAATTAAAAAATACAATTATGTTAACTGCTTATAAATTTGGAAAGAGGACAGGTCATAATGTGATGTTTGCTATTGGCTTTATTTCTAATAAAAGAGACATTAGAATAATTTTGGGTACAATTTATCTTTTAAACTAGGTTTATTCTGTGAAGTGAATTAATTTGTAATTAAAGCAATATTTTCATTTTATTTAAAAGAACAACAAATTTTAATCAATCAATAACACTGAGCAAAGTATTACAGCCAAGACTGAGATATTGTAAGACATCCCTGCCTTTATAAAAAACATGACATAATTTTGAGGACAGGCAATCTGCAAATACTAATAAAGGATACTGAAAATTTCCAAACTTTGTAATATATTATCATGCTGATGAAATCAGAAAACATGTTAGTTTCATTTTTCCTTTAGCTTCAAGAATTTAAACCATTATTTGGCAATATTCAATGGCCACCAATATTCCTTTATTTTTTATTTTGGATGATCTATATAGAATAAATGTTAATAAATTTGAAAGCATATATTGGAAATATATAGTACATTTTGTTGAGAACTAAATAAGATGTTTTATAAATGTATGCTTTATTTTTTTTCTTGCAATTGCAGGATTTAAGCATAAAGATTATTGCAACTTATGTCTGACAAAACATCTCCTCTGTCATTTCTGTTCTATTATCTAAATAATTCTACCACAAATAGTTATTCACATTTATTTCTCAAGCAGGTATGTCTTAAATAATTTGCTTTATAATTCCATACTGAAAACTAATAGAATAATTTACAAAGAAAGGGATCTGTGTGCCTGTGTTTGTGTGTTGTGTGTGTGTATGTGTTTTGAGGAGTTAGTATATTGAGTGGGGCTGGAAAACAAGCAGGGTGGAAGTCCATGGAGTGGAACATGGCAACGTGAAGGAAGGCCTTTTCATTCATCAGAGTGATTAGAAGTGAGAGGTGCTAGCTGAAGGCAAGGACAAGCCTAATACACAGTGGTACTAGGGGTTGATGGTGGAAATAAAACCCCTTAAATTCGATTTGTCCTAGGTTTCTAACTTTTAGGTTCATCCTTGTGGTGAAACCACTATATTTTCACTGTGGCCAGTATCTTTCTCTCATCCTGTACCGAAGATTAAAAACACTGCCAGAGCTGGGTGTGTCCAATAACCACAGGCAATTTTTGGCTGCAAGGAAAAAGCTAAATCAATTCCCCTTCACATTTGCATCAGATAACAGAGAGCAATGAGGTATACCAGTAGGTAAGCCTCTTGTCATTGTGAATGGACTCTCCAGTTCAAGCAGGATAATTCCTAACATGCCTTGCCAGGAAGTTCAGGAAAGCCAGTGGGCTTTTCAGTTCTGCTACTAAGCAGATACTCCTCAAAATGATCTGTTAGTTCCTTCAACGGATATTTTTCCTTCTACAAACAAAACTTTGATGATTTAATTGTGAAATCAATGTGCTATGTAAAAAAATCATATTTTTGACATAATGTTTATTCACTAGTGTAGAATGTAAACAGCTTTTTAAAATGTATTTTCTCATTTTCATCATACCAATCTAATTAACATAAAAGAAAGTTATAATTGTCCCAATATTATGAAGAAGAAATAACACAGAAGCTTCTTAGGCAAAAATATAAAATACGTTGTAAAATGTCCAACCTGAAAGGCTCGAGTGGAAATTATCTTCTTTGGTCTTGACCATTGTTCGGGCCAGATTAACATAAATTATCACATGGTAACACATGAGGTCCAAATTTTAGTGGGATTCAATAATACATGATTGTGTTTCTCCCTCATGTTACATATTTATCATCAGTCAGCTACATGTTTTTCACTCTGAGAATGTCGCTGGAGGCTCACAGGAAGGTCCAAGACAGAACTTAACCAGGTTCTTGTCTTTGCATGAGAAAGAATTCAAGAGGAGCCAGATCAATGCAAGAAAGCACCAGGAAGTTTATTGAAACAAAAGGACACACTTGAGAGGGGAGTGGGACAAACTCAGAGAACAAGCCATGCCGAGGAAGTCCTGACCAGGGTATTTATACCTCCTGAGGGGGCAGGTTTTGGTAACATCCCATTGATGTGGCTCATCAGTTTCCTCCCAGTAGGTGGGATGCTCAGTTTCCTTCTCTTTCTTCCTTATTTGACTTCTCTGAAACTGTCATGGCTTCAGATGCATGCTGGTAGATACTACTAAGTGGATCATAACCTCAATGTAAATGAGATTATAATGACATTATAATTAGCTAAAGGTCAGGTCCTGGTCAAGGGTACTAGCCTAACTGGATGAAACTGGCACTTGTTCTTCTCCAGCTACAAGTTCCTGATACAGTCACTTGTTATTTGTGTAACCAGTGAGGTACCTCACCTTGTACCCTGGAGGGGGTTGTCAATTTCCTAGGCTACCCCAGGAGCAAGAGCTATGAATTAATCTTATCTGTATTATTGTTGAGAGAAACAAAAGTGACAGGAGGATTTGATGACTCTTAAATACCCTGCTCAGAAGGGGCCAATACCCCTTTTTGTTCATCTTGCCCTGGTCTAAACAAGGCACACAGATAAAACTGATGTCACTGGAGTGGCTGGACATTATCTTCACAAGCCACAGGGTCACACGGCCAAACATGACATCAACCAGGGAGGACACGTAATTCTTCCACAGGGAGAACAGACATATTTGAGGAAAATAATCCGATCTTCCACAATTGTGAGGGCATCAAGATAGCTATGAAAAAAATCCCGATTAGTCTGTGTTAAGATAGCATCCTAGATGTGAAGGTAGGCTCACATGCGTATACAATCCAGGCAAGAAAACTCCACGTTCATATCACAACTGCAAGCCTAACACAGAAATATTTACTCTAGAGTGTAAATTTAATTTGGGCTGCCTTCATGTATCTAGGTGGAAGCTTGATATGGTAAGTTCCAAAACTCTATTTTATAGATATATGGGTAATGCCTAATGCCTATTTTTTTCTTTATTGTCTTTAATAAAGTCCTTCAGATGTTTCATATGTCTCCTACTGAACAAAGCAGTTTTTGTGTACCACTAGGACAGGTAGTTAAATGATGACTTGTGTGTCCCAGGGAGTCTGCTTATGAATGTCAGAGAAAAACAAATGAACAACCTCAAGAAGACAAAATCCAGAGTGACAGAGGTAGTGCCACTCATTCCTGCTACTTTATTTCTGGAAATACTACTTGCAGTGTTAAACAACTGAAAAGGGACATATTACTTTATTAATAATGGCAGTATGCCCTTGTGTGCCCTCAGGGGTTAAAACTGTCCTTATAAGTACGAGGAGATAGGACATAATTTTAATCATGGTATATTATGAGATATTTGTGTTTTTAGAATTATGTTTTCAAAAAGTTAGTAAAAATGCATCTATATATTGACTATACAATAATTATTACAAATTATAAGATTCTTATAGCATCTTTAACATCTCCCCTTGTGTTTGTTTGTTTGTAAAACACTGGCTGATAAAGTGCAGGCTATATAACTTAATTGGCCAAAGTTAAATTAAATTCAAATAGAAAAGCCGATTTTTGTTATCTCTCTTTTTTTCCTACTAGAAATAAACTCAGGTTTCCATCACTTGCAAGCTCAAGGTTTCTAGAAAATCTGACAATCATTTTTATCAGGACCAAATATTCTCAAGTGTTAGTACTCAGAGAGCTCCCTGAGCACAGGTCTGTTCCACTCTCAGTACCTTTTACGTTTTAATCCGTTTTTGATACAGTAGCTGAACAGATTGAAGCTCATGGAAATGAAACCTGGGAAGGTCTGCATATGACTCACACTGGGGAGTATAATTGAGCTTAGCTTTTCACACTGGTCTAATTATATGTGTTTAGTGTTCTTGCTGCTTAGAAAACTTGGAAATCTGAATACAGGCTATTTTGCAAAAAAGATGGTATATGTATCATGATAAACAATTGTGCATATCTCTGTACTATGCATTTGGAAGGACAAGTAGGTGACCTTTAAAACAAATACAAATTGGGCCAGCCGAGTGACATGGTGGTTAAGCGCTGGCTTGGGAAGCCAGCGTCCCCGATTCGGTCCCACATATGAGGGCCAGTGACACTGCCCTCAAAAAACATAAATAAATAATATAAAACAAATACAGATTATTTTATACAGATATTCGATACACATATGCATTAATCAACTTAGTTTTAATGACAGGATATGCAAATATTTCAAATGCAATCAAAAGTACTTCATAGCCCTAAACAACAAGAATGTTAAAATATTATGATTTCATATTTATACTTTTGTTCTTTTCCTAATCTGAGTGTAAGTTTATGATTTTATTAGGAAATAAATGTCAAACACTGGTTATCACTTAAGTGTTAACCAGTGTTATCACTTAAACTTTAATATTGATGTTTGTGTCATTTTGTGTCAATATTTCATAGTATAAAATGCTAATCAATGTTGCAGAGGAAAAATATCGACAAATTCATTTAGGAAAGAACTGTGCTATATAAATATTCTGAAGTACATCTCATAGCCTTCAATTTATTAATGTACATTATACTTTCCAAAATGAAGATATTCTATGCAGTGTTCCCTAAATCCCCAGATCTTTTTCTTCAAGGATTTTTTTTTTTTTTGCCCACAGAACAATCTTTGGTAGACACTATTCTGGGAAAATATTGTGGTAACCTATATTTCACATCCACACCCAGGGGTGGCCTTTGAAACCCAACTCTGGCTGCAGCTCTAAAGACTGCAGTGATAGGGAGCCTGTGAAAACTCATCTGCCCAGGGAGGTCGTGAAGTTTGGGGCTGGTTTAAGAATGCCAAGAAGGCTTGGATTTCAGCCAGGATTTGAATTGCATATTGGACTATGTTCTAAGTTAAAGAAAGTAGTTTCAAAACATTTCTTCCTAACCAGCCTGCTTATTTCTCTAAAGGCAGGCTTGAGCCTTCAGATCCAACCTAAAATTGGCCTAGCTCTTCAGTGCTTCCAGGAAGGAAATGACCTGACAATAGCTTCAATGGATAGTCTTTTCTCCAGTCCTTATATTTCGGCAGTACCCATCTGTGGTCTACTCTACTTACTAATTTAGACTTATCATATGTAAATTGTATTAGAAGTATTTCAGTGCAATTAAGAGGGCATGTTCTCTGGGTTCATATAGTCTGACTTATAATCTTAGTTCCATCATGTAACAGCTGCAAGGGGGTGCATAAATTACTTAACCTCTCTAACCTCAGTGTTCTCATCTGTGAAATGGATAAGACGATTTCTAATAGGAAAGACAAGATAGACAAAATAACCACAACAGTGCTTTCATAAACCCAGAGATAAAGAATGCCTTTAGATATAAAGATATGTGCTTCAACACTAGATTAGACACAATAAAAAAAAGCTTCTTATGGAATTTTGGCTAAGCAAAGAGTTTTATTACTTGGGTGTTATAAAAGACAAGGTATTTTCAATGGCCAGTGAAATAAAACCCCACTTAAACTGGCTTCAGCCAATAAACAAGTAACTTATTGGCTAACAAACTATAAACTATAACTCATGGGTTGTTCTGGCTCAGGTCTCAAACAAATTTCCCCATCTCCATCTCTCGGCTCTGCATTCTGTGCTTTGTATGGTCTACCCCAGTCCTAACCCATTCCATCTATCTTTAGCTTCAGGCTTTCATGCTTATAACATTAGAACAGTAGAATAATTAATTCTTCTAGGATATATACCCTGTTCATGTCCTAGGAGACACTCTTTCTTATTGAACCAAATGAGTTCACATTTTTATCCATGAACAACTACTGATTGCTTTAAGCCTGGGTCTCATGGCCATCTCTGGGGTGAGAACTGTACTTAAAATTAATACTTGTATACAGCAAGAAGCAGGGAACCAGTGCTCTCTAAAGAGAAGGAAGCATGTAGGTGAGAAAGTGAAAACAATTATTCTATTCTGGTCTGTTTCATGTTACACTTGCTCGCAGGTTAACATCTAGAAAGACAATGAAGCGAGTTGCCAATAACCTGTGAATACTATAGATTTTCCCAACTACTCAATTTTTTGCAAAGATATGGATAATTCAAATAATTCATCTTTGGTATATTTAATTCTTATTTTTGGCATGATTAGATATTTTCCTATATCATTTTATTCTATTTAATATTTTAAGTACCTTGTATTGGTAAATTCAATAATAACTAGCGACTAGGAGGAAGAAGCATAGAATTATGTGGTATTAAATAAACTGTATTTTAGTATTAAATTGTATAAATAAGCCTCAAGTTAATAATTAATATTAAATTAACTCAATGGTAAAAAGACAACATAACTCTAGAGAGCTTGGCTTCTCTACCATGACATTTAGTGATGTTAAATTTTGTTTTATTATTTCAAATATATATGAACAGAGACAAATAGACACATAAATGGAAATTCAGTAGTTGCTGCATGTCTGTTTATGTGTGGGTGTATATTGGCCTTACCACAACAACACATATAGAATGTATTACATCTCATATAATAATTTTTTATCTTATACATCCTTTCTGTTTTATAATTAATATTTTGTATGGACAAAGATCTGATATCTATTTAAAATTATAAGATAGTTAAATTAAATATTCAATGCAGGTGTGTATTAAAATTTAAAAGAAATTGGGCAAAATGTTTGATCAGAGATATTCATAACACAGGTATCCAGAAAAACAAAAAATAAATGGAATAAATAAAGTTTGCTCATTCATTCAATCCTCACGCATTGGCTCAGTAAAGATTGATGAGCACCCTCTATACCAGGCACTGAACATATACAAGAAATTCATCAAGAATGATACATGCGTGGTGCCTACCTTGAAGTAGTTTACTTTCTGGTAGATTGTTACTCTTTGATGAGTGCCTGTTATATGCTAAACATTATGCTAAGCCCTGAGACAGAGTATGTACCTTCAAAGAAGTGTGACTAAATGACAGGGAAAAAAATTGTGCAGGGTCCTTTTAGGGCTAACAAGAAGCACTTGACAGCTGAAATGATACAATCATTTCTTGACAAAACTGAGTCATAAAGAATGAATTGGAATTCTATAGGATAAATAAAGGGATAAACTGTTCTAGGTACTAGGGGTAACATCAAGGAAAAGGAGCCAAATCTTATCTCACATTATTAGGCATTTTTGAAATGTTTAATATAATTGAGTCATGAATTGCAAAGGAAAGGATTGACAGAAGCATGACTGATTGATATAGACAGGAATCAAACCATGAACAATCTTCCCAGCCACTCAAAAGGTTTATTTTGAAGCTATAGTAAGTCACTGAGATTTTAAAGCTGAACAACATTTATATGTGTGACAGACCATGATGACAATGGCATAGCAGCTGAATTGAAAGTAAGAGAGCAAAAACAGAGATATGGTTACTTATTAGAAAGGTATATCATTATTCAAGTGATAAATAATTAGAGTATTAAGTCAATAACCAGGGAATAAAAGAAAGGAAAAAAATCAAGAAATATTCATGAATGAGAGTTGAATTGTAGGGGTTGGGAGATAGGTAATGATTGTCTCCAGTTTTCTAATATGATAGAGATAATTTTGCCCCCTTGTATGACAATTAAAGAGCAATCTTGCACATAGGAGCTAAGTAGGAACTTTGAGGAAATGTATTATTTACAACAAGAGAGGACAAGGTTTACTAGTGACCCATTAGACTTGAAAGCTTTTCTGCCTTCTGATTTAATATTATTTCGTTAGAAGTATCCATGGCATATTTTTTACTTTTTAAGTGTGATGATCAAGGGAATGATTTTAATAAGTTAAATTCCACAAAATAGCATTAAACAATTTAATATATTTAATCAAATCTAAGTGACCTTGTCCAAGGTGTCTTTCCTTTCATTGATCTATTTAATTTTTAATTTTTTGCTTTGAAGTTATATTTCAGACATGCACACAGGTATTTTGTTTTTTCCTCTGTGGCAGTGACAACATTAGGACATGAAAGAAGACATTATACATAAAAGAAGACAGGTAATAGTTTAAAGACAATTTCATTTTTATGTCCCCATTTGGTAGTCTTTCTCCCTGACTATTCCTGAACCACAGGAAAATGCCCAGGTGTGACAGCGAGCACCTGTGAAAAATCAAATGAGGATGAACAACGTTGTTTAGGTGATGGAATGCATCCACCCTGAAACCTATAGCCAGGGACATATTAGCAAAATAACTAAGAAGTAAGCACAACTTTAATTTTTTTTTTAATTTTCAGGGCAAATAACTGCTGTTTTAGATTGTTTGAGTATGTAAGTTCTTTTGTGGTAGTCCAAAAAGATTATAAGTTTGATAATGGGTCTAGAGAAAAGTTATTGGTCCAGGGAGCCCTGAAGTACAACTTTACTATGCTTATCATTCCATTAACTACTGGATCAGTGTCCCTATTTCAACATAAAATAACTTGAATAGAAGACTGAGGAGCACAGTGCTAATTGGCTAGTTAGGTAATTGTTGCAAAGTAAAGTTCCATTCATGGTTCCATCAAGAGAGCAGGAATGAGAATACAGGGGTGCCAAAGCAATTTCTGGTCATAACAAGACATTCAGAGAGCTGTGTTAGAAGGAAGGAAGATGGTGGCAGGCATATGAAGAGAAAACAAATTTAAATTAGTAGTTCATCATTGGTAATATCCTCTGTTTGCATGGAGGATGTTTACAGCAGACATGCGCTATTTGATCAGGGGCCATGGCATTTTGTCAGGTGGTAGAAATCTGATCAAAGTGAATAATTTTGGAAGAAGCCCCCAAAAATAGAAATGTGTATTAAATATTACCTTTGATCAAAGAAAATACAATGTTAAAAAGTTGAGAACCATATGATTTCACTCATATATGGGATATAATACTCAAAGCAACAAACTACAAGACAAACAAACAAGAAAAATCTCATAGACACAGACAATAGTTTAGTGGTTACCAGAGGGAAAGAAGGAAGCAGAAAAGTTTAAAGGGGATCAAACATATGTGATGAAAGGAGGTTTCAATTTGGGTTGTGAACACATGATGTAGTATATAAATGATGTATTATAGAATTGTACACTTGAAACCTATATAATTTTATTAATTAATATCACCCCAATAGATTTAGTTAAAAAGATGAAAGCATTAAATAAAAGAAAAACAACTTTTTACTCAGCAAATTTCCTATTATTTAAAAAAATTATTAAGATACTATAATAAATTCCATGAAGACTAACAAGGATTTCCTTTATGTTCTGTTTATGAAGCTATGCGAATCCTTTACATCATACTTGGAGTAGCTAGTTCAATATAATTACATCAGTATGCATTCTAGATAATATTAGTTTTCAGCTCTGACTATGATTAGGCTACCTATAGCTTCACATGTGGAAATTGTTGCCTCTTGTCATCTGTAATTAATTGGTTCCCATAAGTAGATACTATCAAAGTTCATGATATCAGGATGCTTTCTCAAATTACCACTTTTAATAGTCTTAGATGAAGAAAGGAGTTTAATATTTTTATGTTTAGCTCAATGAATAATTAGTTGGTAAATAGGGCTGCATTTCCAAACTAAGTTTGTAATATTTGACATCCACTAAAACTTGAATTTAATTACAAAAGACCCTTGAATCAAGCTGAATTTGTGGCTTGCTCAATTTTAGTGTAATAAATATGAGTACTTTTTTTTTTTTTTTTTTTTTTTAAAGATTTTATTGGGGAATTGGTGGAGGGGAACAGCGTTGGGGAATCGGGGAAGGGGAACAGACAAGTTGCTGTCTTCTTGTTCTTCAGTTTAGTTGCGGAGGATGTTGCTTCACTGTTCGTATCGTCATTGCGCTCTTCCCCGATGAGGCAGATCAGTCGCTGGCCTCTGGATGTCGCTCATCGCGGCTATTGGCAGCTCACGCTTGGCTGCCAGCCGCTCACGCTGGCTGCGGGCCACTCACTGTAGCCTATGGCAGCCCACTGCAGCAGGGGCTGCAGCCCACACCATCACCGGGGCTCGCACAGCCCAGCTCCAGATGGAGCTGTTGTTAGCTGTAGAGGGCAGTGTCACTGGCCCTCATGTGGGATCCGAACCGGGGCCGCTGGCATCCCAAAACCAGCGCTTAACCAATGCGCCACTCGGCCGGCCCATGAGTACTTTTTTTATTCAAAAATATTTTTGATGCCATTGGCCCTTTCTGTTACACAGTTTTACTTTTTCAAATTTCATTTCAATCAGACCAATAAAATGATGGCTAGAAACTTGGAAATACTTTCAGTGGCAAAATAATAAGATTTAAAATATATATATATTTGGACAGAAAAAGATAATTGTTCATACTTTGGACAATCTTACCCTCACAGTCCTGCTTTCTATAAAAATGTGGCTGCTTATAGACAAAATGAAATGAGAAGTCAGTCCCTTTGTTTAATATGATACATGATATTGTCATGTTTATCATTTTAAGTGATTCTAAAAATATCAACTGTTCAGTTTTCAATCAGTAAACTATGATATTTCCATGATTATAGCTTATGTTGCCATTTTAAACATTTGTAATGATTCACAAATGTGAATACATAAGTATGTAAGAATAATTAATCAAGAAAAAAAGTTGTTCTGAGTAAAAACGAAATAACTGCCTTAAACTTTCCAGTCACAACTTCCTCAATAATTTTATCACTTTAAAGACTTAGACAGGTTTCCCCATTTTGTTTATGTTTTAAGGCTTACTGATTTATTATTCACTTCTGAATTGAGATAATTGTTATTGATCACTATGTCTTGTAGATTATTATTGTCCAGGGAGGAAGTTATTCTAAGGATGGCATATCTGAAATAAATAGCATCCATGACAAAAAAAAAAATCATATCTAAACCTGAGAAAGAAGCTTTATTCTGTCTTGTTATTCTCAAAATGGTAAAACAGGGAAGAGTATAAGTTGGATAGTTACAGTATATGAAGTTTCCTAAAGAGCTCAAAGTACTTTGGAAATGAGACACACTGAAAAGAAAAAAAAGAAAAAAGAAAGAAAGAAAAAGTAGCCATTTCAACAGGTAAGTACTTGACATGAAAAACACCTAATCTGAAGTGGACAGAGATTGAGTAGGTTTTTAAAGTAATTTTAAATGAATGGTGGCAAAGGGATTTTACACTTTAAGAATATTAATGACAGCTTCTTTTTCAAAATTTATTGTGCATCTTTTTCCTTCAAAATGTACTTCTTTTAGTGCATCAAAAAAATAAGTATTTTTACATGCTGAAGATAATGTTCTTCATGATTCCTCCACATACAATGATGTAAATGTTCAGTCTTAAAAACAAAACATAGTTCAAACAGTAATACGTCCACGTTTATATTTGGACATGGAAAATAAATAGGTACATAAAATAAACAAATAAAAGGTTTAGCCATGAAATTCTGGTATGTGTTTGTTAATTCTCTGTGAAAATATAAACATGAGTATAATGTCATAACCAGAGTAACTGCTGACAAGATATCATAGATAAGGTACAATTTAGATAATTACAATCATTTGGTATTGGAGGGATTTTAAAAATGTGTCTCTTGGGCCGGCCGAGTGGCGCGGTGGTTAAGCGCTGGTTTGGGAAGCCAGCAGCCCCGGTTCGGGTCGCACATATGAGGGCCAGTGACACTGCCCTCAAAAAAAAAAAAAAAAAGTGTCTCCCAGTCTCTACAAATAAATTTTATCCAGGAGTGTTTCTTACACATATGTGTTATACTCATCTGTTTGGTGCACTTTGGCAGCTTCTATTATATCCCAGAAACCTGATGCATTTGAAAAATGATATAAAAAATCTAACTTGGAGAGTCATAACATGTAGATTAAGAAGTGTGATAGATATCACCCATTTTACAGAAGGGGTCATTCAAACCTGGAGGATGTTTTAATGGTAAAATCATGGTACAAGAATGCCAGGAGAGACATTTTAGTATTAAAAATTAAATAACAACATAGCTGTATCATGAAAACATTAGCATAATTTCTTTGCTTTTCTTGTCCTGAATTTAGAGCAGAACAAGAAAAACATAATTAAATGATGTTGCTACTTATATGCACACAAAAGCAACTGAAATATACACTGACTTAAGAAACTATATAGAAAAACTAACGTGAGGATCACATGATTTACATTAAATCTCCAGGTAAGTGAAAAGGAAAAGAGAAAATCCCTAAATAGTCCTAAGGATATCAGGCTTCCTATTATAGCATACTACACTATTCCAACAAATCAAAGTATATTTTTCACTATACACTATCTTGATTTCCACAAAAAAATTCAATAGTTTCCCCAATCATCTTGTACACCTAGTCACTTTAATGCTCTGGACACTATTTTTACTTATTTCTATGACAGCGTTTTCTCTTTGAGATAATTGCAGATCACATGAAGTTATAAAAATAATAATAAAGAGAGATCTCCTGCATCCTTTACCCAGTTTCCAATAATGGCATTGTCTTGCAAAATCACAGTGGGTTATCACAGCCAGGAGTTTTACATCACAGTCAAGACACAGAACAATTCTATCACCATGATTTTTTGTATTGTCTTTTTATAACCACACCTACCTACCTCTTCTCCACCATGTCTCTAATTCCTAGCAATTACTAATGAGTTTTCTACTTCCATAATTTCTAAAGTCAATTTTAACAAAAGGCTCAGAGATGGAAATATTTGAAAGAAAGACTAAGCTCCTGAAGTAACAAATAGTATTTTAAATCATTGTTCTCTCAGTATACAGAATCCATATTTCCTAAATGTTACCTTTAAGTTAATTTTTAGATTACCTATCAATAGTATAGATTTATCAATCGATGTTCTCTGTTAAAAACTTCTTTATTATTTATGTGTTTTATGAAATTTCAAGAATTTAAGGGGAAATATTAAGAAGTAGAAAAGCAAAGTTGGAATTTAGAAACTGGATGATGTTCTTTCCCAGTGATTTGTCCTTGGAAAAATAAATTATCTTTCTGGGACTAAGTTTCTTCATGAAAAAAATTTCAGAGGTTGCAATGATCCCTAAAGCTTACATAATGCATGATTCCATTTATAGTGAGATAATTTATGGAATAATTTGAACCTTTTCCTCAACAAGAACAGTTTTCTTTTTCTTTTTCTAAAATATAAAGCAGCAGAGCCACAAAGCATAGCAATAAATAAAAATTAAGTGTGGTTAGGAGGCAGCAGATTTGGCTTGCACCCTCCAGTCACCACCACTGAAATTCAGACACATATGATGCACCTGGACAGAGTGTGACAGCCCACCTATGATTCATTTACGTGCTCGCGGGTGGAGGCTTCATCTTAGGAAAAGAGGAGCCCATTTTTTTCATTTTAATGCAATTTTCAGGGATGGAAAATGTTGGAGCTTCAATGTTATGATGTGTATCACTAACACTCGTATCTTGGCACAACCCCCTTCACCTCCCCATATTGTTAAAGTGGACTAATATCTGATTCTAAGGAGAGAAAGAGGGCCACGAGCAAAAATGTGAAGGGGCTATTACAATAAAAAAATATGGAAGACATTAATTAATTCATTCAAAAATTGTGCCTAATGTATACCAGCACTTTTCTACATGCTGGAAATACAGCAGTGAACAAAAGGAAAAATCCCATCTCTCTTGGTACTGACTCATAACATCACAAAAGCAGCCAAATTATTGTACCCATGTGGGGGAAGAACAGCACTAAGGAAGGAATATGAATATATATATATATAATTTGAAAACATATATTTTCACTTCTGTAGTGACAAAAATTGCCTTCAATATTTTGGTAGACACTACCAAGCACAAGTCCATTCCAAGTGCTGTTGGCCATGGTGATTGTCGAAAATTATATGACACCTAGTGGAAAATGAGCATTGTCAGGCAATAGTTCTTCATGAGTTTAACAATAAACCAGTGCTTCATGAACCAAACAGAACCTATTACTTGGAGAAGTAACATACTATGAGGCTAAAGTAGATGTTTTAAGAAATTGGGTACTACCAGGTAACTGATGCATTTGGAAATAAATGTAAAACATTCTTTAGGAACTGCCCAAATTACCTAGAAGTCCTTTTGTTGTTGTCAACAGTACTGGTAACCCAACACATCTCCTTGAGTCACCTCTGACGTCAGCTATAGCTGCCGTGAATCCCTGTGATTGCAGACACTTCTCCACTAAAGCTACTGCAAGCAACTCTCAGACATTTGCCTCTGTGCCTTGGGATTCTTGGGAGCTTGCTCAGCCTGCAACATCCCCAATGTACTCTCTAATCTATGAAGGATGTGAGTCTGTGACTAAATGTCCCAGACTCTCATCTTCTAGAGGAACCATTCTGAAGTGAATTCTACATGGGCCCTGAGAGATTCCTCATCAGGATACATTGCCCAGAGGGGTAACTAATCAATAATGTATCTTATCCCCTATTTATTTCTTACTTCTTTTTAGTTTTCTTTGTTCCTTCATGTCAACTTCCTGAGATTATTTCACAATAAATGCTATTGGTTCTGGGGTATCTAAATGAGGGTATTTCTCATTAGAAGTAAAGATAGAATCAATAGAATACTAGTGGCATATATATGTTCTGAGTTCACAGATGTTCTAGTTTCAAACCACAACAATTTAAGAATCCAGATGAGTAATAAAGCAGTACTTATGCTTTTATCAACTTTGAATACAGAAATAAATATAAATTATGGATAAATTAGCAATTATGAAGCAAAGTTAATTATAACATAGCTAATGAAATCATACATAACAGTTCTCTATAAGTTGGTGATCTAACATGAACTTCATTTCTTGAGCATGAAACCATATAGAAGTTCAACAAAGGTAGCAAATATTCCCTGGATTTGGAACTAATGGTAAATCACTTAGAATTTCCTAATCATATTTTTAGTGAGTTCAATTAACAACAAAAATAAATATAAATTCTATATTTTATTCAGTAAAGAAACATGTTACATATATGAAAATAGTAACACAAGCTAGCAGTAATGTCATATAAAGAACATAACTAGATACTTGGAAGATTGAAAATGGGAAAGTTCAGTTTGAATGTTCAAAAAAGGAATGAAGAAGGGATTATCTGTGGTGGCTATTTGTTATTGGAGAGAATATTGACATGTAAAACAGCTTGCAAAGTGGTGTGAATAAAAGTGCCAAGTTACAATGAATCATCAGGAAAGTGTGAATCAATCAGATTAACTGGAATAATACACATGTTTGAAAATGATTTTAAAAGTGGTTTGGGGTGAGACTGTGAAATCTTTCAAGAATCATGAATGTGTTACTTTATTTCAAAAGCAATGCAAAATCATTAAATAGATTTTGATCAGATTAATTTTATCCTTAGACTTGATCTCTATATAGCTAGCCCTAGGGTCAAAAAGAAGAATATTTTTAATTTGGATGAGATTTTTAGTTATGGGCATCACTAGAGAAACAGTATACTAGGTATAGGCAGGAAGTAATGAAAGCCTATCCTTAGAAAGAAAAATGAAAATAGAGTAGCAACTGCTCTGTGAGTATAGAACAATAGATCCATCGTGGAGCCCTGGCAACTTTGCTTATCCCCACATAAGCCAGACATAGTTATGGCTTAACCACAATCTATCTCAAGTCTTGATGTAATGTCCTGTGATCATCCTTGGAACATGGTGGGAGTAATGTACAAATCACCTCCCTATCTTGCAGAGGCTCTCTATTTGTGGAAGGCTGCCACAAGTATATTTCCCTTCTACCTCCCTTCTCTTTCTGTCCCATCCCGCTTTTTGGTATAAAACTGCTTGGCTATTATCTAGAGCTGACCACTCAATGATAAAATGACCCATTTCTCATGTCACCTGTCATCTGGCCCACAGGATTTGGTGTCATTCTATGGGAGTAGGGATATAGGGAGGTGAAAACATATAGGTCTTGCTTTTCTGTATATGTAATAAACTGTTTAATTCCATTAAAAAAGAAAAAGAAAAGAAAGAGGATGAAGTTATTCTCAAAGAAATATGGAGTTAACAATTTAAGAGGTTAGGATGGAGAAAGTTGATGATGGAAATGACTCAAACTGAAAAGTATGGAACAGTTTTTGGTGTTACTGGAGTAGAATTGCAAGAATAGCTATTCATGTGTCCCAGCTTGGGAAATTGATGTGAACATCCTGCAGTGTATAGATGTATAAAAGACTGAGTGATAGGAGAAGGAGAATCAAATTACTAAAGATTATCTTGAAGATCAAGAAAAATTTAATTAGAATGAAAACGAGGAAGACATGGAAATAAAGGAAGTTGAGTTGAGAACGAAACCCCCAAGATGAGAAAAACTGAATGGTAGCCCCTAGCGCCTATTGAATATCTAAGTTATCATTTTAACCCCCATACATGCTATGGATTAGATGATCAATATATATTATTGAGAAATCATGTCACAGATCTTATGATTCTTACATAAAGTATACATACTCAAATACTTTCTTAATTCTTGTTTACATTTTCTTACCCTATTCCCTCTCTAATACAAAACAAAACCATTGCCTTTGTTTATAATATGTTTTGTGTATTTTGATTGATCCACGAAACTCAGTAATGAAGTAAAAATGGCATATAATACTAATATCGTGAAATTTTAGGCTATTGATATAAACGTACTTGATAGCAGTTATCAGTAACGACCGCTATGGGCCCAGACCTTTTTGTGAACTTGGTTTTTCAAAATTAATAACATTTTTGATAAAGTTTAGGAAAAACTGCAAACTATATTATTCCAACATTCATAGATATTGTATGTTTGCTAGCATTCTCAAGCAATGGTTGAGCAGTACTCATCTTTACTACTGTTAGCAATAGAAAATATAAACTCTTCAATAAGTAAAGTTAATTTTATGAATTTCTTGTTGGTTATTAAAAACGAATGAGTTTCTGATTGTTATTTTTACTAAAATATTTAATACATGTTAATTATTACTTTTGATTTCTAAACATGTTACTGTGTGTCTAGGCAGTTAATGTCTTTCCAAATAAGTTTTATATTCAAATGCTAACAAAGTGAAAACAAAGAGACATCAGTAATAAAGCTTGCAATATGACAATGCAATATGGTGTATGAGAGGACTTTCAGGAAAAAAGCCATTCATTCTTTCAGTAAGGAAAAATCTGAACGTCAGTTTTTCTCACTTGACAGTAGTCAGCATAATCAAAGTAAAGTCCTTTTTGGAAAGTTCTGAGCATAATGGAAAGGAAAGTCATATATTTACCATACTGTGATAGAATAGTTTGTAATAACACTCATTTTGAAGCATTGCCAAGGCTTTTGTAAGAAGTAATGGAAATGCTGCGTTAGTATGAATAAGAAATGATGATTCTCTCCAGCAGTAAAATGAATGATAGAATTCTTTATTACCATTGCCAGAAAATTTATACTGACAAGTATACTCATATAATTCATAGCATGACATAGAACATTGTATTGTCTTGTCAAATAAGGGAGCATTTTAATTTAAGATAAATTATACTTTATGAGCTGGTACAGTTTTCATAGATCATTTATCAAAGTTCTAATCATTATGATTGACTTTTAAAAAGTTAAAAATGAGTTTTCAAATACTCTGATTATAAAAAAAGAAGTTTGAACTGGTAGCCATGTTTTTATGGTTATAATCTAGAGAATTAAAAAAGTGAGATTCTTTATGAAAGGATATTTCTTTGATAACATTAGTTCCTAATGATTAAGGATACTTCATCCTTTTCTTAGTTTATAAAAGAAAAAATAATTTTGACACGCTCCACTTAACCAAGAATTGTACATACAAATTATGGTGTTTGTGGAGATATTTTAATCACTTCTCTTGCCTGAATCATATAATGAATGCTGTTAACAGAAGTAATTCATTGAAAGGTCTCACTCTGATTCAATAGATATGAGTCAGCAAAGTATGAATTATTATAAAATAACAATGATATGCTGAAATGGACCAATTTTTGTATTTTCCTACAAGACAGTGCAATGAGATATTTCATGATAAACAGTATCTTACACCTAGCTACATCTACTTTGTAATAAATTTCATTTCAGGTTTAAAATATTTATTGGGTAATAGGCAGGAATCCAGAACAATAATAGTTTAAAGCTCTAAAAAATCAATTTGAGTACTGTACAAATATCAATACATTAATAAAAGGGAAATTTTGATAACATCTATTTTGCTACCTAGTTTTTAAAAATAGAAGGGGTTGCTTATATTTAAATTAAAGTTATTATTTAAAAAATGTTGATTTGTATAACTTATGTGCACATTTTGATGTCAAAATTTAATGAGACAAATATATATTCTTCAAGATAGCATATCATTTTGGACTTAATATAAATGATCTTGAAGTAAGAGCAAGTATTTAAGTGGCATTCATAATGATAATAAGAGACCATAAGTCAAGGTAGAAAGAGCAGTATGATGATAGATAATAAGAATGATGAGGAAATTATAAATTATGCTTATCAAATATGATCATGAAGTATTGGTAAATGTATTTTATGGATCATTATACACACTTCATTAGTATTCTTATTCCTTGTCTAAAGTGCAAAAAAAAAATCATTCTGTTAATTTAGTAAAAAGACAAATCTAAACCATTTTTAATTATAGTGGACAAAATATTTGATAATTTGGACTTATGAATATTACCTCAAACATTATAATATATTGCATAGGATCCATTATCACTCAAATATTTAAGCTAAGACTTTTTAAATTCATCATTATAAGAAATGAGTTGTTTCATGTAATCTATCAGGTATATCTATATCTATATCTATCTATCTATCTATCTATCTATCTATCTATCTATCTATCTATGTTCAGACATTAAAATCTGCCATAGCATTTTTTTTTAAAATTAGTTTCAGGTGTACAACACAGTGCAATAGTTATACATTTTACCCCTCAAAGTGACAACCCCCCACCCCCAATTCACCACCCCACTCCCCCCATATCATATATATCTATTACTATTCCTCTAACTCTCTTCCACAGTATAATCCACATCCCGTGACTATCTATATATATTCAATTACAGTAGGTATACCACCTCTGCTTTAGTAATACAGTGCAGTGATCAAACCTCTACTCCATCCATGGAATGGTCTCCCTAACAAGACCTATGATCATCTGACATTCCACAGAATATTTACAACATTATTAATTATATTCCCCAAACTGTTTTTCGTATCCCAGTGGCAATATTGTAGTTGCCTATTTTTGCTGTCTAATCCCTTCCCCTTCTCCCTCATCCCCATTCCTCTCCCAATTAGCAACCCTGATTTTTCGTCTATATCTATGAGACAGTTTCTGTTTACTTTGCTCATTCATAGTTTTTCAGATTTCACATATGAGTGAGATCATATGGTATTTGTCCTTCTCTGACTGACTTATTTCACTCAACATTATAGTCTCTAGGTCCATCCATATCATTGCAAATGGCACGATTTCATTCTTCCTTATAGCGGAGTAATACTCCATTGTATAAATATACCACAGTTTCTTAATCCAGTCATCTACTGATGGGCATTTTGGTTGTTTCCAAGTCTTAGCTATTGTAAATTGTGCTGCTATGAACATAGGGGTGCATAACTTTTTTTGAATAAGTGTCTTGGTTTTTTCAGGATAAATACCTAGGAGTGGAATTGCTGGGTCAAACGGTAGCTCTATTTCCAGTTCTTTGAGATACCTCCATACTGACTTCCATAGTGGCTGCACCAATCTGCAGTCCCACCAAGAGTGCAGCAGGGTCCCCTTTTCCCCACAGCACCGCCAGCACTTGTTGTTTGTTGATTTGTTGATGATAGCCATTCTGACTGGAGTGAGGTTGTATCTCATGGTGGTTTTTATTTGCATCTCCTTAATGACCAGTGAGATCGAACTTTTTTCATATGCCTGTTGGCCATCTGTATGTCCTCTTTAGAGAAATGTCTCTTCATATCTTCTGCCCATTTTTTAATTGGGTTGTTTGTTTTTTTGGTGTTGAGTTTCATGAGTGTTTTATAAATTTTGGATATTAACCCCTTATCAGATATATCGTTGGCAAATATATTCTCCCATTCAGTAGGCTTCCTTTCTGTTTTATTAATGGTTTCCTTTGTTGTGAAAAAACTTTTAAGTCTGATATAATCCCATATGTTCATTTTTTCTTTTACTTCCCTTGCCCGTAGGGATGTATCAGTAAAAATATTGCTCCGGGTAATGTCTGCAAATGTACTCCCTATATTTTCTTTTAGGATTTTTATGGTTTCAGGTCTTACATTTAAGTCTTTAATCCATTTTGAATTTGTTCTTGTATAAGGCATAAGGAGATGATCCAGTTTCATTTTTTGCATGTGTCAGTCCAATTTTCCCAGCACCATTTATTGAATAGACTATCTTTACTCCAGTGTAAATTCTTGCTTCCCTTGTCATAGATTAACTGTCCGTAAATGCCTGGATTTATTTCTGGGCTCTCTGTTCTGTTCCACTGATCGATGTGCCTGTTTTTATGCCAATACCAAACTGTCTTGATTACTGTGGCCTTGTAGTAGGTTTTGATGTCTGGTAGCGTGATCCCCCCGACTGTGTTTTTATTTCTCAGAATTTCTGAGGCTATTCTGGGTCTTTTATGATTCCATATATATTTTAGGATTATATTTTCTATTTCTGTGAAAAATGCCCTTGGTAGTTTGATAGGAACTGCATTGAATCTATATATTGCTTTAGGCAGTATGGACATTTTAACTATATTAATTCTTCCTATCCATGAGCATGGTAGGTGTTTCCATTTATTTGTATCTTCTATGATTTCTTTCTTCAGTGTCTTATGATTTTCTGAGTACAGATCTTTCACTTCTTTGGTTAAATTTATTCCTAGGTATTTTATAGTTCTTGATGCAATTGTAAATGGGACAGTTTTCTTAATTTCTCTTTCCGTTAGTTTATTATTGGTATATGCAAATGCCACTGATTTCTGAACATTGATTTTATAACCTGCTACTTTACTGAATTCGTCTATCAGTTCCAATAGTTTTTTGATGGAGTCTTTGGGGTTCTCTATATACAGTATCATGTCATCTGCATATAATGACAATTTTACTTCTTCCTTGCCAATTTGGATGCCTTTTATTTCTTTTTGTTGTCTGATTGCTGTGGCTAGAACTTCCAGCACTATGTTGAATAAAAGAGGAGAAAGTGGACAGCCTTGTCTTGTTCCTGATCTTAAGGGGAATGGTTTTAGCTTTTCCCCATTGAGTATGAGGTTAGCTGTAGGTTTATCATATATGGCTTTTATTATGTTGAGATATGATCCCTGTATTCCCACTTTGTTAAGGGTTTTTAACATAAATGGCTGTTGGATTTTGTCAAATGCTTTTTCTGCATCTATTGAGATGACCATGTGATCTTTATTCTTCATTTTGTTGATGTGGTTTATCACATTAATTGATTTACGGATGTTGAACCAGCCTTGCGCACTAGGGATGAATCCCACTTGATCATGATGTATGATCTTCTTAATATATTGCTGAATTCTGTTTGCTAATATTTTATTGAGAATTTTTACATCTATATTCATCAGGGAGATTGGCCTGTAGTTTTCCTTTTTTGTGATGTCTTTATCTGGTTTTGGAATCAGGGTGATAGTGGCTTCATAAAAAGAGTTGGGAGCCTTCCCTCCTTCTGGATTTTTTGGAATAGTTTGAGAAGAATAGGTGATAGTTCTTTTTTGAATGTTTGATAAAATTCACTTGTGAAGCCATCTGGTCCAGGGCTTTTGTTTTTTGGGAGTTTGTCAATTACTGATTCAATTTCCTTGGTAGTAATCAGGGTATTTAGATTTTCTGTTTCTTCTTGTGTTAGCTTTGGAAGGATGTATGCTTCTAGACAATTATCCATTTCTTCCAGATTGTCAAATTTGTTGGCATATAGTTGCTTATAGTAATTTCTTAGAATTTTTTGTATTTCTGTGATGTCTGTAGTCATTTCCCCTCTTTCATTCCTGATTTTGCTAATTTGAGTCCTCTCTCTTTTTTTTTTTTGATGAGCCTGGCTAGGGGTTTGTCAATTTTGTTTATCTTCTCAAGAAACCATCTCTTGGTTTCATTGATTTTTTGAATTGTTTTTCTGTTCTCTATATTGTTTATTTCTGCTCTGGTCTTTATTATCTCCTTTCTTGTACTTCCCTTGGGACTCTTTTGCTGTTCTTTTTCCAGTTCCCTTAGGTGTAAGGATAACCTGTTGATTTGAGATTTTTTTTCCTTCTTTAGGTAGGCTTGCACTGCTATAAACTTCCTTTTTAGGACTGCTTTCGCAGCATCCCAGAGATTTTGGGTCGTGGTGTTTTCATTTTCGTTTGTCTCGAGGTATCTTTTGATTTCCTCCTTGATCTCATTTGTGACCCACTCACTATTTAATAGCATATTGTTTAGCCTCCATTTGTCAGCTTCCTGGATTTCTTCTTAAAATTGATTTCTAGTTTCAAAGCATTGTGGTCAGAGAATACAGTTGAAATGATTTCAATCTTCTTAAATTTATTGAGACTTGTTTTGTGGCCTAACATGTGGTCTATCTTAGAAAATGTTCCATGTGCACTTGAAAAGAATGTATATTCTGTAGCTTTGGGATGAAATGCTCTGAAAATGTCTGTTAAATCCAGCTGGTCTAATGTGTCATTTAAGATCGCTGTTTCCACATTGATTTTCTGTCTGGAGGATCTGTCCATTAGTGACAGCGGGGTGTTGAAGTCCCCTACTATGATAGTGTTACTGTTGAGCTCTGTCTTTATGTCTGACAATATCTGTTTTATATATTTAGGGGCTCCTATGTTAGGTGCATAGATGTTTACTAGAGTTATGTCCTCTTGTTGGATCGATCCCTTCATTACTATGAAGTGTCCTTCTTTGTCCTTTGTTATATTCTTCAATTTAAAGTCCATTTTATCTGATATAAGTAACGCTACTCCAACTTTTTTCTCAGTGCCATTTGCATGAAATATTTTACCCCATTCCTTTACTTTCAGCCTGTATGAGTCTTTGGATCTGAGGTGAGTCTCTTGTATACAGCATATGCTGGGGTCTTGCTTTCTTATCCATTCAGCCACCCTATGTCTTTTTAGTGGAGCATTTAATCCATTTACATTTAATGTGATTATTGATAGGTGTGTATTTATTGTCATTTTGTTATTTGTGTTCGTAGTCTTTCATAGGTTGTATTTCTCTTCTACTTAAAGAAGCCCTTTTAGCATTTCCTGCAAAGCTGGCTTGGTGGTAATGAATTCCCTTAACTTATTCTTTTCTGCAAAGCTCCTTATCTCGCCTTCGATTTTAAATGATAACCTTGCTGGATACAGCAATCTTGGTTGTATGCCTTTATTTTTCATCACTTTGAAAACCTCCTGCCACTCCCTTCTGACCTGCAAAGTTTCTGTAGAAAAGTCAGCTGATAATCTTATGGGAGTACCCTTGTAAGTAACTTGCTGCCTTTCCCTTGCTGCTTTAAGGATTCTGTCTTTGTCCTTAACCCTTGCCATTTTCACTATAATGTGTCTTGGAGTGGGCCTGTTTGGAATCATCCTGGTTGGAACTCTCTGCACTTCCTGGGCTTGTATTTCAATGTCCTTTGCCAGGTTAGGGAAGTTTTCAGACATTATTACTTCAAATATATTCTCAATCCCTTGCTCCCTCTCTTCTCCTTCTGGTACTCCAATGACCCGTGGGTTATTGTGTTTGATGTTGTCCCCCAGCTCTCTTAAACTATTTTCCATGTTTTTCATTCTTTTTTCTTTTTGTTGTTCCACATGGGTGATCTCTGCTATTTTGTCTTCTAAGTCACTGATTCGATTTTCTGCTTCATCCAATCTGCTAGTGATTCCATCAAGTTTGTTATTTAATTCAGTAATTGTGTTCTTAAGTTCTAGCTGGTTGCTTTTCATGATTTCTCTATCTTTCTTTATATTTTCATTAATTTCCTTGAACATTCTAATAATCAGTGTTCTGAACTCTGTCTCCGATAGGTTGGTTACCTCTATTTCCTCTATTTCCACTGATTCAGGAAGTTTCTTCTGTTCTTTTATTTGTGTTGTGTTTCTTTGTCTCCCCATTCTGGCTTACTCTTTGTGTTTGCTTCAATATAACAGATAGATTCCCCCAGATTTCTCAGTCTTTTCTGGGTAAACTTATATGGTGTGTATCCTTTATATTTGAATTACTCAGTCTCCCTATTCTCCTGTGCTTTTTTCTGAGGTGTTCCTTGTGTCGTGCGTCCTCACTTGTTGAAGTTTTAGTTTTGATTACTTGTGGTTTGTCAGGTGGGATTGACTCCCAAATTGATTAGCTGTGAGAATCAGCAGCATTTGTAGTTTATGAGCTGCTGTCAGAGGATTGACCCCTCTGATGAAACTTGGACCCTATGGGTCCTAGTACCTGTAGCAACTTCCTTTTGGGTGTGACTCTTGTATGTCAAACCCAGAAATGCTCTGGTTTTATCTAAAGTTGGCCTCTGGGTTTGATGATTCTTGTGTCTATTTGTTTGGACCCACTGCTGCAGAGTGATTTTAGAGCATAACAGATCAACAAGAACAACTTCCGCAGCCACCAAAGGAAACCAAATGCTCGCACAAGTAAAAAAAAACAACCATCAAACTACAGTCAACTTGTACAGAAATATCAATCATACTAATGAAGAAAACAAACAGAAACAAAACAAAAACCACACACTCAATAATAACAGAAGAGGAAACAAAATAAAATACAATATCCTAAAATAAAAAATAGAATAAACATGAGAAACCGATTAGCTATACCTAAAAAATAAAAAATAAACTAAAATAATAATAAAAAAAGTAAGAAAAATTTAAAAAATAAAATTTGCAGAAAAAGGAAAAGAGGAAAAGTATAGCAGTGAGAAGAATGAATAAAATAAGAGAGAAAGTGAGGGTGGGGAAAAAAGAAAAAGAAAAGAAAGAAAAAGAAAAAGAAAAAAGAACAAAAAATATATATATATATTTGTCTACACACCCATATATATGGACATATATTCACCTATATACACCTATATATATGCCTATATTAAAAACTACAATATGATTAGAATGAAATAGAAATAAAAACCATAAACAACCAAGATAAGCAGCCAATAAAGGGAAAACAAAACAGAATAAAACCAAACAAACCAAAAATACCCGTGCCGGTCTAGGCTAAAGTCCACCAAGTTCTCTTCAGTTTGTCTGCTGTACAAAAATTCCTGTGCGTCTTGTGGGAACAGTAGGCCACCTGATGCCTAGCGTGATCCTGGCACTGCAGGTTTGCTGTACTTGAGTGTGGTTGTGACGTGTGATTGGTGGTTTTAAAAAGTCACTGCCTTTTTGCTTTTGCCTGTCCCAAGGCAGGCTGCACCCCCAAAGGCTCAATGAGTGTCTCTGGGCACCCTTTGGGTTGACAGCTGTGGAGAATTAAAGAATTCCTCACTACCAAAAGCCAGCTGCTAAGAATCTGTTAATTAGTGCCTCAGCAGGTGAACCTGCCCTGCCTCCCAAGCCTTGCCTAAAGGTGGGGGCGGGGTAGGTAGTCTCACTCTGCAGCCTTTACTGGGTGGAAATTCTCAACCCCCTGCAGGTAAGGATATCTTCCTAGTCTGCCCCTATTGCTCCATTCAGGAGTCAGTTTAAGACTGTCTTGGCGGGGGCCAAAGTTTGTGGGAGTGGGTGACTTATTGGTTTTTTTTTGCTTTCCGTTCAAGAGTAGAAAAAAATAAAAAAAATAAAAAACATAAAAGTAAACAAAGCCACAGTTCCAACACTGTTTTTAAGCTAAGGCCTTTGCCTCTTATGCTCCAGCGGAGTTCCTGCTGCTCTCCCAAAGGGTCTGCCGGAATTTAGGGAATTGCGCGCACCCTACCGTGTGGCTAAGATCCCCGCTCCGCGTCTCTCGGGGACCTGCGTCTCTGCCCTGCGCGCTGCATGTCCGAGTGAGTCTTCTTTTTCCCCTGCTCCCAGGTTTAAGGCTTCTGCCTTGGAGCCGGTGCCGCGTCCGCACAGTGCTCCTGCTGCTCTCCCGAAGAGACTGCCGGGGTTTAAGGGACTGCGCACCCCCTGTCTCAAGGCTCAGATCCCCGCTCCGTCTCTCAGGGACCTGCGTCTCCACCCGGGTGCTGCTTGTCCGAGTGAGTCTTCTTTTTCCCCTGCTCCTGGGTTTCAGGCTTCTGCCTCGGCGCGCGCTGATCTCCTGCTGCTCTCCCAAACGGTCTGCCGGGATTTAAGGGACTGCGCGTACCGTGCCGTGTGGCTCCGATCCCCGCTCCGTCTCTCCGAGACCTGTGACTCCGGCCGGTGCACTGCGTCTCTGCTGGGGAGTCCTCTGTTTCCCCCTGCTCCCGGGTTTAAGGCTTCTACCTCGGAGCCGACGCGCGCCCGCGCCGTTCTCCTGCTGCGCTTCTGGAGGGACTGCAGCCGGGTTCAGGGGACTGCACGCACCTTTCCGCCGGCTTCTATCCCCGCTCCGTCTGTCGGGGACCTGCGTCTCTGCCCAGCGCGCGCTGCTTCTCCGCGGGCGAGTCCTCTGTTTTCCCCTGCTCCCGGGTTTCAGGCTTCTGCGCTCCACGGACCCGGTGGGCACAGAGACTGATCCTTGAACCGGGAGGGTGCAGGGGTTGATCTTGCCCTGTCGCTGCAGGGCTCTGCCCCCTGCATCCTGGGGACCCGGCGAGCCGCGGGTGCAGCTCGTACCTCTGCACAGTGGTCTCCTCTACCATAGCATTTTGAAAATAATCACTCACACAATACATTCCCAAAATTTTATTGATGTTTTCATGTATCACTATAAATGACAACTATTGTTAGGAAGAGGAATTTCCTGGAAATTGAAACAAGGTAGGTGTGCTAAGGAAAATAATGGCCCCAACTATATCCATGACAAAATGTTTAAACCTATGAATATGTTACGTTAATTGACAAAGAGGAATTAAGGTTGTTAATCAACTGATCCTAAAATAGGGAGATTATTTTAGTAAGTTTGGCCCAATGGAATTACAGGGTCCTTAAAAATAAAAAATGGAAGGAAAAGAAGAGTCAGTGTCAGAGTGTCAGAGAAATTGTCATTACTGGTTTTGAAGATGGGAGTGGCCCAAAAGCCAAGGACATTGGGTAGCTTCTAGAAGCTGGAGAAAACAAGGAAATGGATTCTCCCCTAGAGCATCCAGAAAGAGACATAATCCTGCTTTCACCTTGATGTTAGAGCAAAATGACTCCTGTCAAACTTCTGACTTATTGAAGTAAAAGATAATACATGTGTTTTATTTTAAGCAGCTATATTTTCTCATGGTAGCAAAAGAAAACTAGTACAATAAGTATATACAGAGGGTGCCAAAAAATGTATACCTATTTTAAGAAAGGAAAAAAGCTGTATTAAAATTAAAATACTCAATATATGCCAATAATAAAAGATGAATACAAGTCACGTGTATACATTTTTTGGCACCCCTGGTATATAAACCAACACAAATAGTCTTTTAATTCATGCTTTTCTCTTTTCCCTCTTTTTTTTTTTTAAACATTAATGCCTCATAAGCATCATTGGTTCTCAATGATTATTTTTGAGGCTATTAACCATTGTTAATATATATCAATGTACATGTATGCAACATGTATATATATATATATATATATATATATATATATATATATATATTTTTTTTTTTTTACATTGGTGAGTGTGTGTGTGTGTGTGTGTGTGTGTGTGTGTGTGTTTGTATTTCAAAGGTTCATTTGAATGTTCTTCTTTTAAGTTGCATATGGGAAAGCTGAATTTGGCAGACAGTAGCCACTCTGAGACAAAAAGTTGTAATGAGGGCTGGCCGAGTGGCGCGGTGGTTAAGTGCTGGCTTGGGAAGCCAGCAGCCCGGGTTCAGGTCCCACATATGAGAGCCAGTGACACTGCCTTAAAAAAAAAGAAAAAGTTGTAATGAAAACTAAATGCAATATTTAATTATCTTCGATGATATTCACTTTATATATGTGTAAATGGAAAGAGAGAAACTAGATATCACCCAAGTGCTGAGGAAATGAATAAAACCAAATTAAAAAGTCAAGTCTTGAAAAAGAAATAGATAAGTAAATTAAACACATATAATACATAATACAACGAGTCACCAATAAAAGAAAAACATCACCAAATATATCTAACAGTAACATGACAGGGGAAAGATAGGGAGTTTTCTAGCCATGCTTCGGTACTGTTTTTACAGAAAGTCTAGATTGTTCTGGCTTTCTAGCTTGTGTGATCTAAAGCAAATAATGCAATCTCTCTGAAACATTTCCTATTTCTGTTGTAATAAAAATTGATAGCATAAAACCTGGATTTTAATTTTTTGCTCTATTACCACAAATTTTGGTAAAATTAGGTAAGTATCCACATCACCAGAGTCATTTCCCTTTGATAAAATAAAGGAGTTTAATTAGGTGAGCTTTAAGATCTCTTTTTGTGTTATTGTTCAGCAAATCTATGATTTAAATAGGTTTCTGACATAAATTAGTCCTATTTATTAGTAAGAGCAGAGCCTCATATCCCTCCATCTCAGCTTCTCCATTCCTTACCAAAACGACATGTTCACATACTTTCCCACTACCCATGACTGTGAACATCTTAGGACTATAAAGCCAGAGACAGATTTATTATGCAGATCCTTAGTTATTTGTATTGAGCCGCTAGATATCCTAGAAGTTGTGTTTCTTAATGTGGGTGCCCAACAAAGCTAAACTATAATTGCATTTGAGAGTTCTCCTTTCTCAGGTTTCCTATTTTCCCAATGCTCCTAAATTCGTACAGAGTTCAATTAACCATACTAACAAACAATGAAACCCACAGAAATACATAAGGGCAAGCTAGGATGAAAGTCTTTTTCATTGAAACATAAGGTGAACATATATTGTTTTAAGTGGTAAGAGAAAAAGTCAAAGCACAACACTAGATTTTCCAAATATCCCCTGGGAAATTACAAAACAAAACAAAACAAAAACAAACTTAATGTTCACTGTTTAACACTTTATAGAATCACTAACTAGCCCATCTTTAATTTGTTACATAACTATGCAGAATGAAAACACTCCTCCTTACCCTCCATCGAGGGTGACTAATGATCACCCAAGGATACAGACCCTTATACCTGGGACCTTAAGTATTTCCTTGTAAGTAGAAAGAGTCTTTGCAGACATGATTAAACATTGTGACATAGGGAAATCATCCTGGATTTTCTAGATGGGCTCTAAATTCAATCACAAGTGTCCTTATAAGAGAGAAGCATAGGGAGATTAGACAGTCACAGAAAGGGAGATGGTAATATGACCAAGAAGGCACAGATCAGACTGATAGTACCACAAGCAAAGAGATGAGTATAACCACCCGAAACTCGAAGAGTCAAGGAACAACTTATCTATTATACCTTAAGAGAAAGAGTACAGCCCTATTGATATCTTGATTTCTGCCCTTGAAACTAATGTTGAACTTCCAACCTTGAGAAATGTGGAAGAATAAGTTCCTTTTTTTTAAACCACCAAGTTTGCGGTGATTTGTTATAGCAGCCAGAAGAAACGATTCCATCCCCACAAATAGCTTTGCATAGTTTTATTATATGTATCAAATATATATGATATATATATATATATATATATATATATATATTATAGTATGACTCTTAGATGACTTGTAGGTGACAATTTGTAATATAAGGACTGAAGTTATCCTTAAAAACAAAATACAAAAAAATAATAGCTGAACAGTCATTTGGCTTTTAATAGTAATAGAATAATAAGTATCTTTGCTTTAAGGCAATGCTTAAATATTATTGATCCGAATTATCTTGGTTTGTAAATTATTCCCATCACATGTGTAATATTTTCTTAGGTTATCTAGTACTTCAGGTTAATGATGTAAGTTGGCATTTAATGTTATCACATAGTAGATCAGTGCTATAAAATAGTTCTTTATATACAAATTCACTATATTTATAAGAACAATGAGTAATAATCATGCAATTTATAACTACTTTCTAAACTATAATAATAAAAGTATTTTTAATAATACAAGCATGATGTAATAGCTTTAAAAACTTATGGAAAATATTACCCCAATCCAATTATCCTGATAACAGTTTCCTTCTTTTTAGAAATTTTACAGTTTATTACAGTTTTAGATATACAGAAAAATGACAAAGATAGTATAAAGAGTTCCAACATATCCAATGTCTAGTTTCCCTTTTTAATAATATCTTACCATTATAATGGTACATTGGCCAAAATTAATGAACCACTATCACTATGCTATTATTAAGTAAAGGTCATACTTTATTGACATTTCTTTAGTTTTTACCTAATGTTTACCTAATTACAAAAAAATTTTATGCTGAGGAAAATTAAAGAATATGTTAATAAATGGAGATATATTTTTATTCATGAATTGGGAGACTCAATATCATCAGGATGTCAAGTCAATATATTTATTCAATGTAATTCCAAACAAAACCCAGTAAGCTATTCTGTAGCTATAACAAATTAACTTTACAATTTATATGGAAGGGCAAAATACCTGGTATAAACAATAAACACTGAAAAAGAAGAAAAAGTTGGAGATCTCACACGACCCCATGTCGAGTGTTACTCAAAAGGTGCAGTAATCAAGATGGTGTGGTATGACTAAAGAATAGATACACAGATCAATGGAGCAGTTGGAAAGCCCAGAAGCAGACCCAAACAAATATAGTCAATGTTGTGTAGACATAAAAGTGCAGGGGAGAAAGGATAATCTTTAGAACAAATGGTAGAGGAACAATTGAATGCCCACATGCAAATAATAATAATAATAATAATAATAATAATAAAAAACAGAGACAGAGACCCTACACTTTTTACAAAATTTAAGTCAAAATAAATTAAAGACTTATATGTAAAATGCAAAACTTTAGGACTTCTAGATCAACACAGAAAGAAGTATACATGACCTAGGGTTTGCTGATGTTTTAGAAACAAGTGCAAAAGTACAATACATGGTACAAATGATTGGTAAATTGGACCTTATTAATATCATTTTCATATTTTCAGTTCTTATACTTATTCATAATCTTATCAATTTTTCAACAGGTGTAATATAAAATTTTTATGGTATGTGTTCTGTGTTTCCACTATCAGTATATATTTTTCTATATTGTTATGTAGTCTTTATGGGCTTGATGCCATTTTTACAATGTTTACATAATTGACTGTTAAAAGAAAATACAGAAAAAATACTTAACATCTCTAAACCATGATGAATACTTTATGTGTAAATGAGTAAGACTCAGGAAAACTGTAATCTTAAAATTGTGGTAATTTTGATATTATTTCACTTGAAAATTGATAGTATATCCAGTATACATGATTGGTTTAAAATTAATGACTGCCTCTCTTCTTACATCTGTTATTAAATACTGATTAGAAGTGCACTTTTGTTAAACTAAGATGACTGAAAAACACTTCCTTAGAGAACTAAGGTAACTGTGATATTACAAATACAAATACAAAAGTGTTTCTGAGTAATGTTTTCTGCTACATTGGGTTTTTATACCAAGAGAAAAATAATGAGACTGTAAACATCTGTTGGATTTTAGAAATGATTTCAATCATGTCTCATGAGATACTCACTTAAGATTGAGTGACAGTGTAGCTTAATTGTCAAGAGCATCAGCTGTTCATAATACTTTTGATCAAGTCCCAGTTTTGCCATTTTCTACTTGGGTGACATTCTTTCTGTGCCTCAATTTCCTCATCTTCAAAATGGGAGCAATACAGCACCTTTTTCAAGAGGATGCTTTGGACTGAATTACAGAATCTGTGTTGTCTCCCAGCTGGCTTGGGATGCCAGTGGCCCGGTTCGGTCCCACATGTGAGGGCCAGTGACAATGCCCTCTAAAAAAAATTAAATTAAAAATAAACAAAAAACACCTTTGAGCATTGTAAAAAAAAATCCAAAAATATTAGGGCCGGCCAAGTGGCAAGGTCGTTAAGAGCTGTCTTGGGACACCAGCAGCCACGGTTCGGATCCCACATATGAGGGCCAGTGACACTGCACTCAAAAAAAAAAAAAAAAATCTGTGTTGTGTCAACAATAAATATTAACTAATATAGACATCCTTATTATCACCTATAATATATTTACATGTAATATATAATAGTTTTCCCAAAATACAAATACATAAGCAAGTAAATTTGAAATAGCCAAAATTTATTAATTTACAGTCTTCTAAAAATAAAGAATACCTCATCTCTCTCTCTCTCTCTCTCTCTCTCTCTCTCTCTCTCTCTCTCTCTCTGTCTCTTTTTCTCTCTCTCACCATTTAAAAGCAAAATTTCTCAATTTGATACGATTCTAAATAAATTAATACTTCCCATTGCCATTTAAGACCTTCAAAAACAACTTAAACGTATGTGCACAAATTTGGGGATAACAAAAAGAAAACATCTCCCAGAAAATAATGTGATTTTCTAAGGTTCTTATGTTAGTAAATTGGAATTTTAGTGACATACCTATATTATCTGCCATTTGGTAACAATATTTTTAAATACTTTAAAAATATACTTTAAAAAAATACTTTAAAAATATATGCATATCATAAATTGTGGTCTTCATGATTTAAAAAATGTTTTATGAAAACAATAATTTTAGAACAGTTTAAGATTCACAGCAAAATTGAGGGGAGGTACAGATATTTCCCATGTACTCCCTGTCCTTACACAAGCATGGCTTTCCCCATTATCAACTCCCCCCACCAGGGGGTACACTTCTTACAACTGATGAAACTACATTGACACATGATAACCACCCAATAATTTACATTACAGTTCACTTTTGGTCTTATACATTCTGTGGGTTTGGACAAATGTATGACACCATGTATTCATTATTATAGTACCATATAATACGAAGGTCAGACAATTAATTTCGTGAACTCATCTTAGAAAAAGTACTAGATACCTCATTGCTGAATATCACTATGGTTACCTTCGAAGTACTCCCCTTGGGAAGCTATGCACCAATGCCAGTGCCTAGTCCACACTTCAAAGCCATTTTGGAACTCTTTTTCTGGAATGGCCATCAGAGCTATAGTTGCATTACCTTTGATGTCCTGAAGTAATCAAAATGTCTTCCTTTCAGTATTTCCTTTATCTTCAGGTAATGAAAGAAGTCACTGGGGGCCAGATCAGGTGAATAGGGAGGGTGTCTCAATACAGTTATTTGTTTACTGGCTAAAAACTCCCTCACAGACAGTGCCATGTGAGCTGATACATTGCCATGATGCAAGCGCCATGAATTTTTGGAGAAAAGTTCTGGTCGTCTAACTTTTTCCACGCAGCCCTTTCAGCACTTCCAAATAACAAACTTAGTTATCTGTTTGTCCAGTTGGTACAAATTCATAATGAATAATCCCTCTGATATTGAAAAAGGATAGCAACATAGTTGCAACAAGTTCGTGAACTTAATTGTCAGAGTTCAAATGAGAGTACAGAAGGAAAGTACCTCAACATAATAAAGGCCATATATGACAAAGTCTCAGCTAATATCATACTTAAAGGTGAAAAACTGAAAGCTTTCCCTCCAAGATCAGGAAAAAGACATGGATTCCCCCATCACCATTGTTATTTAACATAACATTAGAAGTCCTAGCCAGAGTAATCAGACAAGAAAAATAAATAATAGGCATCACAAATTGGGAAAGAAATCAAATTGTCACTTTTTGCAGATGACATGATTCTTTAGATAGAAAACCCTAAAGACTACACCCACACACACAAATTAGAAACAATACACAAATACAGTAAAGTTGTAGCATACAAACTCAATGTACAAAAATCCATTGCATTCCTATATACTAGCAATGAAATTTCAGAACAAGGAAGGAGTGAAAAACCAATTTCTTTTGCAATTACAACAAAATAATAAAATACCTAGGAATAAATTTAGCAAGTGATGCGAATGACTTACACACTGAAAACTGTAAGACATTATTAAAAGAAAGTGAGGAAGACACAAAGAAATTGAAAGATATCCTGTGTTCATAGATTGGAAGAATCAACATAGTTAAAATGACCACATTACCCAAAGCAATATACAGATTTAATGCAGCTTCCATCAAAATACCAATGGCATTTTTTCAAGAAACAGAACAAAAAATCAGATTTGTATGGAATACCTATTTCTTTTTATCATTAAACAATATTTAATTGTTTGGCTGTACAGTTTATTCACCTATTGAAGGACATTTTGTTGGCTTATAGGTTTTGACAATTATGAATAAAGGTGCTATAAACACCTGTGTGCAGGTTTTTGTGTGGACATAAGGTTTAATCCCCTTTGGGTAAATACAAAAGAATATGATTGCTGGATAGTATGGTTAGAATATATTTAATTTTGTAACAAACTGATAAACTCTCTTCCAAGGTGGCTTTACCATTTTCCATTCTTATTAGTAATTAATGAGAGTTCTTGTTGCTTCACATCTCACCAGTATTTGGTGTTAATGTTCTGGATTTGGGCCATTCTAATAATATGTAGTGGCATTTAATTGTTGTTTTAATTTTATTTCCCTGATGATATATATAATGCAAAACATCATTTCATATGCTTATTTACCATTTTTAAATCTTTATTGGTGAGGTTTCTCGCATAGTTCTAGTTGCTAGAAGAAAAAATATATAGACTGGGTTGCTTAAAAAACAACCATTTATTTATCACAACTCTGGATACTGGGAGTCCTAAATCAAGGCACCAGAAGACTTTGTGACTGGTGAGAGAGTCTGTTGTTTCATGACAGTTATCTTCTTGCTATGTCATGGTAGAATGGGTGAGAGAGTTCTCTGGAAACTCTTTTATAATGGCACTAATCCATTCTGAGTCTCCACCCTCATGACCTAATCACATGTCAAAAGCTTCACCTCCAAATACCATTACATTGGGATTTACCTTTCAAAATAATAAATTTCAGAGGAACCCCAAAATAATAAATTTCAGAGGAACCCAAACATTCTGTCTACAGCAGTGTTAGTTAAGGCCTTTAGCACACTTTTTAAGCAGATATTTTTGTTGTTTTCTTATTGTTGAGTTCTAAGAGTTCCTTGTATATTTTGGGTATCAGACCTTTATCAGATGTGTCTATTTCAAATATTTTCTTCCAGTTTGTGGCTTGTTCTCTAATTCTCTTGACATTATCTTTCATAGAGCAGAAGTTTTAAAAAATTTAGTGAAATCCAGTTTATCAATTCTTTCTTTCATTGATTGTGCCTTTGGTATTGTATCTAAAAACTCACCATCATACCGTAGGTCATCATGGTTTTCTGTTGTGTTATCTTGTAGGAGTTCCATAGGTTGCATTTTCCTTTTAGATCTAATTTTTGTGCATGTCATAAGATCTGAGTCTAGATTCCTTTTTCTTGCATGTAGATGTCCAGTTGCTTCAGCACCATTTGTTGAAAAAATTATCTTTGCTCCATTGTATTGTTTTTGCTTCTCTGTCAAAGATCAGTTGACTTTATTTATGTGGGTCTAAATCTTGGTTCTTTCCTGTTCCAGTGATCTATTTGTTTGTTCTTTCACTACTACCTTAATTCACTATCTTAATTACTGTAACTTAATAGTAAGTCTTGAAGTTGGGTAGTGTCAGTCCTTCAACTTTGTTCTACATCAATGTCATGTTGGCTATTCTGATTCTTTTGAACAAAAATATTTTAATTGCATCATCCATTTAAAATATTTATAGATGTAATATGCAATTACATCACTGTAATTTTTATGTTTTATTGTACAAAAAAATTTTACCCAATGTCAATAAAAATTATTTGCACAGTTACTCATTCTCTTTCTTTCTCTTTTTCTCTCTGACTCTAGATCTGGTTCTCACTCTTATGCTTACTCTTCTACCTTGTTAAATAGACCCAAACTGATTTATTAAAACAAGTCAAATGGGTAACACCAATTTTTGGGGGGAGCACTTAAACTTAATACCTGGCAAACCCTTATGAAACACTATCAGGAGTGCTGAAACAAATAGATACACTTGTCTACAGAGAAAGACTAGCTTTTATAGGTGCATGTGTGCACAGAAACACATACAGACACAGTCTGAAAGAATGGTAACTCTGTCCTTTCCTGATCTCTGTACAGTGTTTGTGTTACAGTGTTGAGTAATCAAAAGGGGACACTGCTATACAGAGGGTGCCAAACAATCAATGTATACAGATTTTAAGAAAGGGAAAACTGTATTAAAATTGTATTACAGAATTGTACACCGGAAATCTATGTAACTTTAGTAACAATTATCACCCCAATAAACTTTAATTTAAAAAATATAATACTCAATATATACTGATAACAAAAGATTAATACAAGTCATGTGTATACATTTTTTGGTCCCCTCTGGTATATTATACTCTGTTCTCTTATTCTCTCTCTCTCTCTCTCTCTCTCTCTCTCTCTCTCTCTCTCTCTCTCACAGAAAATAAATTTTGTCCTTTTTTAGAATGCTTTAAAGGGCGTGAATTTATTTAACAACTAAATATACTAACTTTTTAAATAGTATATTTTTATGATTAGGTAAAATCATTAGGTAGTAAAATAAATTTTGATAATAGTGCATCCCCACCTTTATATGGCCACTATATTTATAGAACCATAACAGTCCTGCAAAGTCTAAGTACTGACCACATGAACCCCATAACAACAAATTAGTTGTAAGCATTTAATTATGTGGCTTTTGTAAAATGCTTTGCTCTTTTATACCATGTCAGAGCTGAGATATGGAACAATGAACAAATAAATCACATGGCTTAAAATTTATATTTTGAATGAGACTAATCATATTTACATAGAATTTGATTGCTTAGAGAAAACCTGAAATTTTCACATGACAAATGGCTAGTGCTCAGAGAGATATGGGGATTAATTCAGGCTGCTCAAAGAAGAATATTTGTGTACTAGATGCCATAACATTTTCCAAAGTGGAAGAAAAGCTCCCAAGTAATATAGATAAAGTACATGTAAAGAGGATGATTGATTAAGAGGGGCTTATGGACCTTAAAAATAGTGTGAGGCTATTAATTATTTAGGAAAATACACATAGATAAATTAAGATGGAATACAATGTATCTTTAATGAACAACAATTTCCTGCCATAAAATGTGGGATTGGTTCCAAAAATCGACTAAAATCTCTGCTGGTCATTGAAATGTCCAGGTTTATTTGAATTTGCTTAAAGAAGGTAGGGGTACAAAAGGAAAAAGATAGTTTTTCATGACAGGATGCCATTAAATAATTTATTGAAAGAAAAATTCATCATTAGGAACTGTGTGCCATCATATTTTTGTTTTAAAAGACTCTCTATACAGATGGAAATAAAGTCCTAAAATGTAAAACCATAGCAATTGTTCCCCCATAGTAAGTAATTAAAAATGATTTATCAGTAATAAAATACCTTATTTTAAGGTCTGACTGTAATGGAAATTATTCTAATCTGTATTTTTTGTTTAATTTTTATTCCCACTTTTCTTTGGATGGCCAGTTATGTTAAATAAATGATTATTTGCTGTGAACTTTGACCTAGAAGTTATCTTTAAAGCCGGGGAATTTTGAACATTACCATTAAAGATTTAAACAGTAATTTAAACAAATGAAAATGTCCTTGCAACTGTTTTTACTGCTTTTCTGGGTCCTAATGTGCTAACCCTTACCTGTGTGTGAGCTCCAGGCCTTGCTTCAGGGAGTTTCCTTCAAGGCAATTTCAGCTGATGAGAGCTTCTGCTTTAGAATCTCCTGTGGAGTGATGTGTTTCTCTGTGTGTGTTTACTGTAAGCACTGATGGCTTTACATGATTCTAGGTGGGAAACATGCAATGTGATATTCACTATCTTAACCTTAGATAAGGCAGAGGATACACAGTAAGATCTCTGGTTCCTGGACACAAACCATACTAATGCATATGGAAACTGCGTATGTAGTCGTCTCAGGACTGTGGATGTCAAAACCATAATAATCTTAAGAAGTAAGCCTTTATTATGACTTTTTTGGAGAGATGGCTCAAATACCAAGCAAATTTTAAGGGTTACAAAGCAAAATAGGAATTAGAGAAACACTGCTTCTTTTTGCTTGTATTAACGATATAGTGGAAATTGAAAACTGCATTGGTCATGCTTTTGAGATCTTTATTCTGGTTGTGGAGAAATCACAATGCCATAGTGGGTTATATGCTCTATGTGGATCTCTAAGACTTTGTCTGAACCCCGCCAACAATCAAAGTGGATTAAGTGGGTGTAGTGGAGGAAAAGACCTAAAACTAATGAGAATCTGCCAAATATTAGTCCCAGCACCAACACCATGGAGACAGCTAGGATTGTAAACCAGGTGTACTGGACTAAAGCTATACACTCCCTATCATTCTTTCTCTGTGTGAAGATGGAGGATCTGTGTAAAATATGTCTCTGTTTTAGACTTAAAGAGAGATTGTCACAGGAAAACAAACCAAAACAAAACAAAAGCTAATGTATTAGTGAAAAGTCTAAATCTAGGCTACAAGTTACGTTGAATGAAAGATGATATATTGAGCTTACTTAAAATTATGAATCCTTAATTATGTAAAAAAGGGAAGATTTTAAGGGTCAGGTGGCAGACTCCTTCACATCTTTTAATAGCAGAGGAAAGAACAGAAAATTTTACTCAAAAACACAAGAGAAATGACATATAAGAATAATTCTGATTGAAATATTATTACTGAAGCAGAGATGGAATAATAGAATTTTAGGATATATTTAACTATCATTTTTCATATTAAATATTATGATACTGAAATGACATTCATAAAATATCATGTATTTAAAAGTCCTTAGGTTTTTCTTTACTATCATTTATGTTGAAATACAGCTCTGAGAAACTAATAGTTTTTTTAAATAAACTGACTATATTCTATTATTTATTGACATACTCTAAGAGAATCCATTTTACTTGAATTGATAAATACTATAAATTGCTCTGAAGTAAAGGTCATATATTCAAGAGTGTTTTTAACATATTTACATCTAGTTAAGCTTTTCTTCCTGATATATCATACAAATTCAAATATCATTAGAAATGGAAGAGCGCTGGATAAAAAATTACTTTCAATAGTATGTGTCAGAAAAATTATTATAAATTTTTCTGTTTAAATCCTCCATTGCAATTTTCTCTTCTAAATATGAAGGGTATTTGAACCTCAATATTAAACGAGATTTGTTTTGAAAAATATATGATTTGGCTGGATTACATAAGTGAATTAAAATGTGTTAATATGAAATTTGACCTAGTTTTACAATTGGTTTATTCCACTTATCATAAGCACAATGAGTTAACACACATATACATTTTATTACATAATATGAGAATATTGAGAAGTCTCCAAGTAACTGCTGTTTCATCAAATAGTTTCAAACATGTAAATCACTATTGTATATGATCTTGAACTCTCTAGTGAACTCTCCTCTGAAATAAAGTTTTCACCAATATGATGTTTCCAGAGGACACTAGAAAATAATTGATGCAGTTTATGAATAACCCAAAGTTACCCAGGCACCTTGTAAGCTTGCTTGAACTTGCATGGAGAAGCTTTTCCTGTGATAACACTAATGTGTGGACCACAGAAGAGAAACTAACAATCACGATAGCAGTTTTGATGCTTTTTAAAAAAGTAGAGAGACATAAATATGGAAGCTGTATTTTGTATATAGTGGCCATATTCATGTATTCCTGTCCTCCATCCCACCCTTCAAATCATGAACACTTAGTAGAATGCAATTCTAGATATAAGGTAGATAAGACTGAACGATTAAAATTGCCACAATAGACCTGATAAATTCATCCTGGGTGGGGAAGGGGAACGGGAAAACATTTCCATCAATGGAATAAATAGAGAAATGAACTCATGAAATAACTAAAATTTTTACGTTTATTTTATACTCACATACAACTAAACATTTAGCATGCCTGAATAGCACCTAGATTACTTTTGCAGGTAAGAACTCATTTTTTTTCCTTAGCTCCAAGGAAATTGTTTATTACATATTATAAGGCTTTTCACCTGCAAAATTTCATTTAAAAAATTACTTGTTGATGAATGAGAGACAAGGAAAAAAATAATGATTTTTAAATGAAAGTATTAACTTCCGTTTTCTTCCAAATTTGCAGCATGAGATTAATCCACTTGTTTATTGACAATTTGGAATACAAATAAACTTTTCTCCTTTCTCTTGTAAAACGCTGTCATAATAATTCAGGTGCCATGAAGAAACACGTTAACCCTTGTGTCACACAACGATGATCTTTTAATGCACTGTTGTTTTAAATATTTACCTGCCCACATAAATTTTTGTGATCCATAATAAATTATTTGGTAGTGAGGGAGTAAAGACTGTTATAATAAAATCAAAATAAATTATGAACTGTTGATTGCAACCATAATTTAATAAAATCTTAAAGAAAACTAGCAGGGCATGTCTTTTTTATTATTATTGTAACAGCCAGAATTATGCTATTTATAAACTTTTTGCTTTACAAACAGCTCTCAATGAGATATTAATTTTCTTCCTCCTTACAGTTCAGTACCATTATTCCCACATTACATTGAAAAAGCCCAACAAGCAGTGAAATTAAAAAAAAAAGGACTTTAAAGCAACCTATTGCAATGCTGAAGACAAACTATCGGCTGGAATGGTATATATTTGGACAGTCATAACTATGATATTAAAGGAGACAGGCCATGCCTGACCTGCTGTTGATATAACCACAGGCTGGCAACACATTCCTCAAGAACTGCACAACCTTCCATCATTCAAGATTCGTGGAGGACAGATGTTTTCGATCAGAGTGATAGTATTTTTTACACTGCTTTCATTAAACTGTCATTTCTTAAACTGCTTCAATTTCAGGCCCCTTTTATCGCTTTGTTAGTTGCACTGCATCTCTGTGTACCTTGGGTGACAGGGAGGTGCTTTAATTGTGTGTATACTTGCCAAAGATTGGGCCATAGTCCTCTCTGGAATTATACCTAATTGTGAAGTGAAAGCAATATTGGAACAAGCCAAAGCCTGAAGATCACTAGCTATTCATGGCATGGAAACTGAGAAGTATTATGTATATGTAAGTATTAATATGCCTTGAAGTGAAACATTTATGCAACTCACTTTGAAAAAATCAATAACTTTGAAAATATTGTTCATTTAACACAAAAGGGATGTAAGTCAGAAATAAAATGAATGTTCAAACCAACAGAGCTATCTGGAAAACTAGAAAACACCTTCAATACCATCGAACTAAATAATCATTTCTAAAAGTGTCTCCTTAATGCAAAAGTGTACAGGTGTATATTGTATATCATTTTGATATTAAGTGGCAATATTTACTTGATTATACTTATGTATACTTCTATTTTATTTTATTTTATTATTTGCATGACGTGAGGTACAATCATCTGGACGTAATTCAAATGTCAGCTTAAAGGGGGAATTTATTTCTAAACCATAATTATCTGAAAACGGTGGATGTATCTATCACCCATGATGCACAGGAGCTAATTGATGAGAAAACCTGGAAACCATCAGCTCGTTCTAATTTTGTTTTGATTTTCCTACCACACCCTTGTGAGAAAATATCAGAAATAAAAATTATGAGAAGGCTCATTTAAAAATCACCTGAATTTGTGATTTTGCTGCACATATTTTAGAGAACTTGAAAGATCAAAATTAAGAGAACACTGTGTAAATGTCAAAAGTTCTGTATATAGAACTCCTGAAATGAATACGCAGATAATAAATTACATCCTTGATCACTGTGAAGAGCCATTATCCAGAATTTTTCCGCTGACACTCCATTTTCCTTGCAAATCACACTTTTGGGTTATTATCACAATAATGAGTGTAGTTGTTAATGTGGTCTCTTATCTTTCGGTAATGAATTTGTATTCCATTAAAAGGAACAGACAGTAAATTAGAGGTCAGTTAGATAGTATCACAATATGAATTGGGCTCTTTGATTGAAATTCATTTTCTAGGTTATATTTTTGTTGTGTTTGATGTTTGTTTTTGATGCTTGTGTATTTGCTAAGTAGGCATTAAACAAATAATAAAGAAATTATCTCTGTACAAAAAGAAGATGCATTGTCCTCCATACGTACTAATGTACAACTTGTAATATGAAATTTAATTAACCAAACTCAATAATTCAAAAAGCTGGTAAAAAAATGATAATGGACAATCACATACTAAGTACAGGAATACTATGCACAGATGTATTTCATTAATGGATTTAATTTAGAATTGTAATTAAATAGATTACTTACTAGCCCACGCTAGAATTTCATTAAATTAAATGATAATACTTCATCATGAAGCGTCTACTAAAGAACCTGCCCAATTATGGCATATGTTATAAGTTTCATACTCAAAATAGGCTGTTTTTTTTTTAAATCTGATCTTTCTTTTAACTATTCTTAGGTTGTTTTTATGCAAAACAATTAATAAATCTAAAACATATAGCGTCAAACAAAGAATTATTCAAATTGCTCAAAATTTTATAAAACTAACCTATGAGTAGGTATAGAAACATTTAAAAAAATTATTCCCCCTGTACCCTCTGTCTAAACTTAAAACCATTTTGTGTGTATATTTGAACATATATACTGATTTATATAGGCTGATTTATATATTTCCTTCAATCATTATCAGCACATATTGAGTGTCTATTATGTGCCAAGTCCTATACTAGATTCTGGATAGAATAAGGAATTAGAAGAGAGAATAAAATGCCCATCTTCATAGATTTTTACTATTTTGAATTTCATAGAAAATTTGAAACATGCCCAAAATAGTGTGTAATTTTATGGTCATGTAATTTTATTTTTCCCCTACATTAACTTTATGTGTTTTTTTTCATTTTCATTCATAATTTTTTTAAAAATTATCATTTATGCAATTTTCAAAACATATGCTCCAGTACAGAAATTATATCATTTGTGTTATAAGTGTACCTATTAAAATACAGTATATTGGACTTGAATATTTCCAAAAATTAATATAAAGATATAGTCTATGCAAGATTTTCTAGTTATGCATTAATTTAATTTGGTATTGATCATTATTATTTGAAGTTTTATATTTGATTCAAATAAATATTATATTTTTCATATAACCCAGGATTAAATGTATTATCCATATAATGAAAATGTATTTCAATATTCTGTTATTTTCTCCTTAGTACATTAATGGTCATTCTTGGACATGAAGACAGATGAAGAGCAGATATAACACAAATATCAATATTTAATGATCTATACTATATGTTTTAGCAATAATAAACATTGTGGTAGAGAAAGATAATGAGTGTAGATGTGAAAACTAATGATTAATCATATCCCACATAAATAAAATGTTAATTATATTTAAATGATAATTTAAAACAGTTTATACAAACTAAAAATAGAAAATCTTACTTTTCCTTCTTTATTTAATTTTACTTTGTAAGGATATCATACCTGACTTTTCAAATAAAAATTCAGAAATTCATCAAGATAATGTAAAGAAATGTGGGAACTAACGAGTCAAACAACTAATTCTTACCCATTTTTTTTTTAAATTCCTGTTATTTTCATGTCCTTTTATTTTTTTAGTGCAATTTTCTATAATTTTATTTTCAAGCTGTACTAAATAGTTTTTGAGAAATAAAAAGTTTCATCACTTCAAGTGAATTATGAGAAATTACTTTTCTTGACAGATTATAATAAATTAAATAAACTAATAGGTAAAATGCCCATTTCCTTCACTTCAAAATATACACATGTGTGGGCCGGCTGAGTGGCACGGTGGTTGATTGCTGGCTTGGGAAGCCAACGGCCCTGGTTCGGGTCCCACATATGAGGGCCAATGACACTGCCCTCAAAAATAAAATGAAATAAAGTAAAAATACACATGTGCTAATACTTTATCTTATTTGACATATTTAATATTGCAATTTTAAGTTTTGTGAGTTTATATAAATAATTTATCATAATGTTTAATCCCATTCTTTCAGTTATAAAAACCTAGAAATTAAATGTCAGTTTAAATAATTTTCTTTAAAAATTGTCAATAAATAATTTTAATTTACCTAACCTTCAATATCACATACTGTGTGTTTGGAATGATGCAGGCTTTCATTTATGAAAAAATTATTTTTGAAGCTATTTACAAAATGGAATATAATAATTCTTTTACTTTTTACACATTATTTGGTTCGTATCCATTGCCAGTTATAATTAACCATACATTTACCTTAATCACAGATAAATATAGATTATAACATAGATGAATAAAAGTAAATCACTCATGTCTAACAATGTCTAACAATTTCAAACCCTTTGAACGTATTTTAGAGCATATAATATAAAAGAAGTTTTATCACTTTTTTTTTCCACTAACAAGTAAGCCTAGAAGAAGAAACATCTCATGGGCATCTCTAACAATTTTATTTTAAGAGAGAATGTGACCTTTTTATTAAACATAAGACAAATAAGCTTTGTTAAAATTTACATATCTTTTTAGTTCTTTTTGGAACTTTCCCTATTTCAAAAGTTTAACTCATTGGTATATGCTCTTTGGAAAGAACTCAAAAATTGCATGTGAGAAAACACGATCCATTACTCATTCCATTATTAAATTTCCACTTATCTCCAACATTCAAAACTAACCAAAGGATTGGACATTTCTGTCTTTTTCTTATCCTCAGTTTCAAATGGGTATGTGAGTGATGTGGCTTATCTTAAATACTACAGATGTAAATGTATTTCATCATCGCCTATCTGATGACTATGCATTTAGAATCTGTTCATGAAAAATGATCCATTTATTTTGTTGCCAACATTAAATGTTATGGTTCTGTGCTTTGTATTTGATGACAAATGGAAACTTTGCCTATATCAAAATGAAACATTTAAAAACATTTTCAATTCTCCATCTTCGCAGTGCTCACATAAGTTATATTGCAGACTAGAGAGAGTCTTCATGAATCAGAACACTTTTCTGCAATTCAGAAGCACCTACTTCAGAAACAAACACTACAGACTAAAACTAGCTTAACATTTGGTGAAAATATAACTACAGAATATAATTTAATGTTTGTTTGGTTTTTATTCTATCTAAAAACATGACTTCTTGTGCTATTGCTCTTAGGCCAAGTACCACATGCCAGAAAATCCTGATCCCAAATTCGACGCTAGACTGAATTACTCATTCACTCTTGGTTTGAAATTATGTTCCTTAGCCCTGATTGAAGGTCATTTGAAAGATCTTCTAATACCTTGGATAAAACTAAAGAAAAACATAGTTTTAAATCATACAGAACATGAACAACTTCAACAAAGTTTAAACATAAGAGACTAAATTTTCTAATAGTAGACTACCAATCTATTATAACTGATAAATATATATATATATATATATATATATATATATATATATATATATATATATATATACAATTTGTAGAACTGGGTTGTACTATGTGAAATAAAAAGAGACTAAGCTTTGAAGTAAGGCAGACATAGACACAGTTCCTAAACTCTATCACGTCCTAGCTTGACAATCAGCAAGTTAGTCTCTCTTAGCCTCCTCTCTAAAAGCAAAAGAGTAAAATCCACTTCACATAATGGTTATGCTTAAAATGCATATTTTAAACTTTTAATAAATGTTAGACCCCTTAAATTATTTGATAAAATTAATCAATATGACATCTGCCCATGAATTTAGCCACATAAAAAGTAAGACTTCAACAAAAAACATCCATAGACTACCAGCCTTTGTCTCTATATACCATTTATTTTTTAATTTGTTTGAAAAAATACAGCAAATTACAGTGGACATAATAACAAATATACATAAACCAAGAACTAGCAAACATTAACATTTTGTGATATGCCCTCATGGTTTCTAAACAAAATAATCACTTTATAAATAACTTTATTCTATTCCTTAGACTGCTCCCTCCTTTTCTCAGAGGTATCTACTATCATAATTTTGTATTTATCATTCAATATATGGTTTTATATATTCTCTAAATATTTAGCACTGGATAAGCTATCATGCACTGGATAATCTATCGTATTGCCTTGTCTGTTTTAATTGTTTTACGTAAATGCTACGTATTGTCCATATTTCTCTGTTCCTTTATTTTACTGTTCTAAGTATTTCATTTCAATAGAAGCTGTATGTACTGAACATTTTCAGGTTTTCTAGATGATCTAGGCTTCTATCACTGTGTTAAATATATCATGTGTATTAACTCAGTGTACCCTCACAACAAGTTTATGGAGCATACTTGTATTATTTTATATTATATTTGTATTATAGTTAATTTTATGTTACATATCTTTTAAATATTGTTATTTTACAGATGATCCAAAGAGAACAAAGAAGTTAGGTAAATTGTGCAATGCTACCTAGGAAGTGAATGGTAGAGCTGGAATTTCAACCCAGGCTGTGTGCATCCACTGCCCACACATTAATTGCATTATCCTGTGTTCAACATCAAATAATAAACCATGTGTTTGTATTAATTTTCTTATTGATGGTCAAATCAGCTGTTTATAATTTTTTACCCTTGTAAACAATGCTGCAATAAATGTCTTTGAATAAGAGTCCTGTTTCCATACAAGAATCGTTCAGGACAGAGGCTTAGGTGGGTCATCTGTGAGTCTCAGGGTACACATCTATCCCACAAGTGGCCAGTCTTGTACTAGCTGCTCTAGCTCAACATACTGGGGCTCAAGAAGACCAAGGTATAATTGACAATATTTCCATCTAGTTAACAACTCTGCTCTTCAGAAAAAAACTACCTTCTCTTCCTGGTATTAACTGCTTATCTTGTATTAATGCATGCTTCCACAACAGGAGGAAAGCTATGCCTATGTAAGAGACTTCTAATATCCTAATAAGAAATTGCCAGATAAAATAGAGGATGTCCAGTTAAATGAGAATATTTGAGAAATAATGCATATTTTAGTATATTGCGTGAAATATATTGCACTTCAATTTATTTCTCACCTGAACATCAAATTGAATTCAGTGTCCCTGATTTTTATTTGCTAAATTTGTCAACCTTTCAAATAAATCATCCACTGAATGGTGAATAAACGAAGGAACCACCCTACTTAGTGGTGGGCACGTTGAGTTGATATCATTGATCTGGTGCCACATAATCTAGCTACATATTAAATGGGACTAGTCTCTTCTCTGACTTTCAGGATTCATTATATTTCACTCAAGTGGAAGTAGACAGAAGATATATATTTTACCCTATTTTTTCTTATAAAAAATTATCAGAAACCTTCTGCAGTTGTTGTATATTAAGTGCCACAATGCCTTCCTTAACTCAATATGAGTTTTCATTTTTTGTTTGCTTGGTTAGCGATACATTAAGGAAGAGTTTTTGTTTGTTTGGTTTTTGTTTTAATATCTTATTCCTGAGGGTATAACTAGAAGGATCATTACCATCTGCCAACCTTGCCTGTTTTGCCTCTTCAACCCCATGCCCACGTTCACTTTTTCTCTGTTCTATCCTGTAAAAATGAACTCTGGTTGAAGAAAAGTGGGTGGCAGAACACAAAGGTTCTGTCAGTAAGCTAAACTGACATGACATTAAATAATGAGGAATTTGCAAGTGGGAGAACCCTATATGATCTAACCAACACCTCGTTTCATGATTTAAAAGAAAAAAAAAAGAAGAATTTAATCTAAATTGAATCATCCTCCTTTGAAAATGAAACTCTCTAAATAAGTAGAAACAAAGGACAGCCAGTGGGTCTGAGGCACTGCAGCTGCCAAAGATGAAATTTCTGCTCCAGGGCATATTCATTTCACCCGTTAAGTGCTACTTGAACTAACAGCAATTTCTTAGGTGAAAAGAATTTTGATCCTTTTCTTATTTTTCCATTATGAAGCTTTGGCATTTCATCAATTGGCATACACTACCACATTGTGCTGAAATGTTTCAAAGGTTTTGCAGAAAATATGGAGGGATGCTTTTGTCTATAAAATAAACCATTGGTTCGGACTGGGATTTTTTTTTTTCCAAAAGAAGTGAAGTTGATTACTTGGCATCAGTCCTTCAACACAGATACTACTGAAGAAAAAAGGACTGTGAAAAAAACTGAAGGACATGAAGCCTGTGGGGAAATAACGAAGTATACGTGCTGCAGAGAGCAGCCAGAAATGGAATAATATTTCTTCTGTGAGGACCTCAGTAATAACAACCCATGAGTGATGAGATTTATTGCAAATGGCAAGAGTGCTGTGGAAGAAGAATAAAAAAGTACTACATTGTGAAGGATACCATTTCACATGCCCTATCTCCTTCCTTTCCTTCACCGATCATTTGAGCTCTCCTTTTCATTATTCCTCTTTCCAAACAACAATAAATATTCTGGGAGGGCCAAATATGTGTCAAGGACGAAAAGGTTCAGCTATGGAAAATACATGATGCCTGATCTTAGAAAGACTCATTTTTGATCTAAAAATAAATAATAAGCAGCTACAAAATAAACACAGAAACACTAATAATGTTGATATGTAGGGAGATCCACAAAAAAATGAGGAAGTAACTGTAATATGGAGTAGGCTAGAAAAACATTCATAGAAAGTGTCATTTGTGTATGTTGTAATAGAGGAATAGGGTTTTGTTAGGCTAAGACATGGGAAAAGGAAAGTCCAACTAAACACGTCAGCCAAAGCAATATAGAACAAATAATCTGATTGTTAACTGGCTTTGCTATTTATAATGCTGAAACTGGAAAAATATGCTATGGCAAGAGTCTGAGTAGCTTTATAGATCTCATAGAGGAATATGGATATTATATAAATATAAGGAATAGGAAGCAAATGTGGGTATATAGCAAAGGAACGCAATGTGATTCAGTATGTATTTTTAGTGACACTGTGAAGGTGGGTAAGAGGGAAAAAAGTTAGAGGATTATAATTATATGAATTAGGAAATTATTGAAAGAGATAATAAAAACTCAAATAAGACAGTGGCAACATAGATAACGAATGGAAAGTAGATTCACTTAGGAAGGAGGATCGATAGGATTTGGTAATGTATTCGGTGACACTGGAGATAGAGAATACTCTAAGATTTTGCTCTTACAAAAATGACTATATTCTGATTCCTTAGAAATAAATTTTGGCAACTGGGGCAAAAAAATAAACATCAAATTTTGAATCTAGAAATGAAGCTTCTGGAATTACATCTATTCTTTACTCAGTACATGTTTGCCAGAAATGTAGCTTCATATTCTTCATAGAAAGTGGAAAATGAGCTATGCTTTAGACAGCGAATTAATTAGATATACCATAGACATTTTTCTTAAGTATTTATAATTATAGATTTAAAGTCTAGATAACCTGAAAAATTTTAAATACTTTTAGATCACAGTTACTAGACACATATAGCTAATTAACAGCGTTTAGTGCACCACCGGCATTTTAGTTCTGAATATAACTCAATGGAATGGAATACTTAGGGGACAGAATGGATGACCTTGAATGACCTATTAAACTTTATTAATGATGGAGAACAACATGTCTACAAAAGTTCAAGTCAATTTCAATTAATAAATTGTTAAAGAAATATAAGTTTATTTACTCACAAAAAAGAAACCCCAACCATTCGAATTCTTATCTATCCAATTTTACATGCAATTGAGCATAATAACATTTTGATGTTTGCAATGTAAAATGTGCTTTTGCAGACATTTATTTTAAAATTATTTAACTTAATCTTACATGAACCTGGCAGAACAATCTCTGTTTTGTAGATAAAGAAATTGAAAATTAAAAATACAATTTCAGAAAGTTTTATCACGTCATACTACTTCAGGTAATGAAGTTAAGACATAAAACTCATCTCCTGACTCCAATCCACTCAGTAAGTCTATAATACAGTTTAAGACAATTCGGAACAACAATATTTGTTAAATTTCTCTTTGAATGCCTTATAATTTTGTTTCTTCTTATAATGCCTTTAGAAAAGGGAATCTGGTAAGATTTTATAAAAAATAAGACTACTCTAGACATTCCTGGCAGAAAAAAATAGAATAAAAGCAAGAAATAATGACCATGAAATAGGAACAGGAAATCTGGTTTGGATGTATGATATAGATTTCTATTAATGAGAGACTCTAAATATAGTCTGTGGTCATATTGCAGAGAAATTTTTATATCAGGTTAAGGTATGACTAAATTAATAAAAGGAGACAGAGGGTTATTTTTATATTTTACTAAGATAAATACTGTTTTGAAACAAAATCTTACATGGAACTCTAAAATATAAGATATATCAAATTAGAGACACCTTGGTAGAAGCTGGAGTACTGAGGTAGAGTTTTATCTACTTACTCTGATAAATGTGACTATATTACAATAAAATGGATCTTCTATGCCAGAAAAAAATCCTTACAAAGTGAAAATGCTCTGATCAAAGAACATAAAATATTTGCAACAAATATGATAGACTTAGAGCTACTTATTCAACATAGAAACATGATATGAATTTATAAGAGAAAAAGAGCAACTACCTAAAACAAAAATGGAGATAGCACAGAATGGGAATTTGTACACAAAGCATGCATTCATGAAAAAGTACTCAACATAATTAATGAAACTCAAATTAGAACCATGTTAGTATAAAATTTTCCCTATCAGATTAACAAGTACTAAAAAGTTATAATGCACAAAAAAGACATGAAGAAATAGGCACTGGTGTATACCACAGGTGAGAGAGTAAGTCTCTGGCTTTGATGAGGCAACTGGACAATTAATTAAATTTAAAAGGTGTCTGACCTTTGACCTAGTAATTCTTCAAATATTTATTATATATACACACTTTTACTGGGTGTGAAGCTATAGGTACAATTTTAATGATTATATTATTGTTTCTGATTGTAAAATCATGGAAAGTGTATGCCTAACTATAGGAATTCTCTTTTTTTTTTGAGGGCAGGTCACTGGCCCCTCATATGTGGAATCCAACTCAGGGCTGCGGGCGTCCCAAGCTAGCCCTTAACCACTGTGCCACTCAGCTGGCCCTAGGAATTATTTTTTGTTTAATTATGTACATTAAAACCATGAAATACAAGACTGTCTTTAAAAAGCTAAACCTATATAATTTTACTAACCAATGTCACTCCAATAAATTTAATAAAGAAAAAAAAAGATTGTAAGATATATACCAAACAAAATAAAAAAAAAATAAAAAGGCTAAACCTATAAGGCCTTTTTTTTGGAAAATTCTCAATGAGATATATAAGTAAAAATAACAACAACAAAAAAATGTAAGTACTGTGCACCGGATTCTCCTATTTGATTGTGTAGTTATAATTTTATATAAAAAAATTAAAAGCTGGTTATGGAAGTTGTATTTTCATATGTTAGCTATCAGTACACATTGAATTTTTATAAACATGTATGATGTAACAAAGAATAACTGGTTTCAATAATTATAAATAAGTAAAAGCAGAATGAGTCAATAAGGAATGAAGAATACCAGCTGTTCTAAAATCAGAAAACAACTTTGAAATGCAGATAAACCTACTTTAGAGTAAAAACATAGAAAACATAGCTCTTTACCCAGGACCTATGATCTATAGATCAGAATCCAGAGATAGTTGCCAAAGCTAGGGAGCAAGAAGGGGTGGAGAAGAGAGGGAGGCAGTGCAAAGTAGGGAAGCAAGAATCAGAAGAAAGTTGAGGGTGTTTTTGTTTCATTGTTGGTTTTCTTTGTTTGTTTTGTTTAGTTTTGTTCCCAAACAAGGCTGATCTAAGAAACCATTAAACATGGAGAAAGGCCAGGATCAATTTGTGGGAGAGTTGCTTATCTTAATTTGTTTTTTTGTTTTGTTTTGTTTTTTTGAGGGCAGTGTCACTGGCCCTCATATGTGGGACCTGAACCGGGGCCGCTGGCTTCCCAAGTCAGAGCTTAATTTAACTACTGTGCCACTCGGCCGGTCTGAGAGTTGCTTATCTTAAACAAATACAGTAATACCTTGGTTTGTAAGCATAATTTGTTCTGGAAACAAATTACTTGTATTTCAAGACATAGCTCATTTACCAAGTTAAAATGTATTAGAAATGTTTGCTCATCTTGGGAAACACTCGCAAACCAAGTTACTAGCAATTCAAGGTCTTACTGTACATAGATTTTTGCTTTGGGCCCTTGAAATCTTCCCAGAGTGTAAAACTGAAATAGTTTCTTTGCCTGCAAATTCACATACACTGTAAATACCCTTCAGTCTGCCTAAAATGTTCATTAAGAATTCCAGGACCGGCTGAGTGGCGCTGTGGTTAAGCGCTGGCTTGGGAAGCCAGCGGCCCCGGTTCAGTCCCACATGTGAGGGCCAGTGACACTGCCCTCAAAAAAAAAAAAAAAAGAATTCCATGTATTCCAAAAATAACTTTCATTCACCAAGGACTTACTAAAAGCATCATACTTCAGTGAATACCTGAATGTGGCCCCAGGCTGTCTATGTTGGAAAGAAGTGATGAAAATTCTTCTTCTCCTTTTAAAACTTTATCCATCAGAAGACAGCCAACTCCAGTTGCAAGGAAAGAAATCTCTTTTTCTTTCCGTCTCAGTTTTTTTCTGAAATGTGAGCTCCCTGTTATATCCTCCCTGCTGCTGCTATCCCTGGCTGGTTACACCAGGACAAGTTTCATCCTTGATAAGAGTCATAAAACATTTGTGAATCAGGAAACTGGTTCAGTTCTCCAGATTTTAATTGTTGTTGTTGTTGTTGCATTTTGAAGACTATATGATAATAAAATGGAAAGAAATAGCAAGGCTTCCTTCTGACACAGTAAAGATAAGAAGGCCATCGTTTGTTGCATACACAAAATCAATTGCTATTTATGAAATCCCCTTATAAAATATGAAAGCATCAGCCAATATAATACAGAGGTATTTGGTTCAATAATATATCTATAATGCACTGAGTTAGCATAGCCTTGTCCTTAGCTCTGTAGTCACTTTTGATCTATTCTGCCCATATTGGGCTTTGGCCCAATGAATAAGACACTTGCCTTTGACGTTTCCAAAGTTCCATCTTCTCCCCAGAACGTTCAATCTGCTCAGAGCAGCTAACTTGGGGAGATTCACTATTAAGAAGGGGAGGTTAGACTTTTCCAGGAAGCAAGTGTAACCAACAGAGCTGAACTCTCTTTCAAAGGCTAATCATTCAAATTTATGTGTACAGATTCTTTACAGTAGTTTTAGTAATCTAAAACCATATAAAGGCTGCATGTTAAACAGAAAGGAGGTTAGACATCTCAGTGTCTCTGACAAGAAGTTTCCATTGACAGTCTTGTAAGTTAAGAGAGAGGGAAATGGCAATATCTGATTTCAACTTAAAGAACCGCTATCTACTGTGTATCCCAGAAAGTACATACAGGTTTAATAAGTGAGAGTAGACACCAGCCCATTATCTAGGTGCTAAGAACATCAGATAATGGTTCTCATTTACTTGTCATTTTCCCCCATTCTGATGTGTTCAAAATAAATCAATATTATCAAGACTCAATCAACACTTGAATTTTCTTGCAAGGCAATTGAATTCCATATTTTTCAAGGAAAAAAGGATAAAGATAAAAAACAAAACAGTTTTTATGATACTATGGTAACTTAGCAAAATAATTTTAAGATTTAATTTCATGAATATATTGTGCTGAAGAGTTCCCATGGATCGGTAGCTGAACTAATTCCCAGAATGAGATTGGCAAACCAGGGGAACAATCTAAGTACCCCAGCTTGAAAAAAAGGGAGTATCTTTATTATTAAGACAGGAGGTTTATCCCATAACATGCTTTTACTCTGCACTGTGTTTCTTTTGGAACCAGACATGTGAATTTTCATAGAATATTCAAGGAAAATATCGTATGAATACAACTGATTTTGATAGATCGACGCTCCATCTATTTATATGAAAAATGAAGAATTAATTAGGAAAAAAGGTAAAAGAAAAATATGAAGTTCAGCTAGAAAAAGAGAAGTCCTCAGATATCAAAAAGGAAAGGAGAAAGCAAAACTAGAATGCTCAGGGGAAGCTGACTTGTGGAGCTAACAAGATTTTCAAATTAAACATTAGCTCTAGCGTTTGACTCTCGTGTCTTTTAGAAAACAAATGTTACATTTTATATCTGTACATATTAAGCACATAGCTCTTTCATGAAGCCCTTAACATAGAAATGTTTCCTATCTTATAGAAAATCTACAGAAACAACATGAAAGATATAGTCTCTCTGGACAATTTGGTGAAAAAAAGAGCACTCACAAGAGAGAGAAATTTCAGCATTGTATTCAGTGTGAGTGTATGGTCCATGTTTATGCTACCTGCATGGTGCAGGAACTGAACTGTGAGATACTAAATTCATATTAATTTGATTCAGTAACCATTAACACAAGAATATGATTGGAAAGATACAAATGAGAACTGGCTCAACATAAATGAGCTTTTTAAGACATTTTTTTCTCCTCTCAACGAGCTTCAAGCCCTAGAGCCATGGCCAACTAGGTGTCCCTGAGAATTCCATTTGTACTGGATCCACCTCTGAGTTTCTAGTCTTTGAAAAGGGCTAGAAATCGCCTGTAGTTTCAAAGGAATAAATTTTAACGTTTCTATATACTACCTCTATATTTGTAACTTCCAGGTGAATTTAATTAAGTATAAAGAAGGTAATATTTAATAAGGATCTAAAAAATCTTCATGAAACTGAATGGCAAAATATGACTGGCCCTCAAAAAAGAATGGATCTGGGCCGGCCAAGTGGCACGGTGGTTAAGTGCTGGCTTGGGAAGCCAACAGCCCCGGTTCAGGTCCCACAATATGAGGGCCAGTGACACTGCTCTCAAAAAAAAAGAATGGATCTACTTATTTAAGTTTATAAGAAATTCCAGAAGTAAGTATCCTCTCTCTCTATCTTGCCACATCTCTGTATCTGTCTTTTCTCTCTCTCTCTCTCTCTCTCTCTCTCTCTCTCTCTCTCTCTCTCTCTCTCTCTCATATATATATATATATATATATATATATATATATATATATATAATATATTTTTCCCCCCCAAACCAGTTCACATTATAGTAAACCTAACTAAGACAGAGTTTGCATAATCAAATTTTATATGTTTTTTTTTTTCAAATGACAAGACTGAGAGATTCTGAGTGCAGCTTGGCAGTAGAAGCACACTATAGCGCATAACTCATGCTGTTTAAACTAAAACTTGATAAAATCCAAAAACCAAAGCCAACATTACTAATGAAGGACTCCGAACATGGAGGATTAAAACCTGTGGAGGAGGATTAAACCTTGGAAAAGTGAAGCACAGGGGCCTGTGTTTCCTGAGTTTTATTTTTTTCCTTCTGTGGTTTTGCCTTGAGTGCAATCCTAATCACAGACTATCATGGAAAAAGAGGCTAAGGTATGGAACTTTGATAGATACCCATATGTCTGGAAATAAGGGTAATGGGGTTCCCTGTGTACAGAGTCACAAAAGGAAGATAACCCAAGAAAGCATTCCCATAATTCTGTGTATATGAGCCCTCAGGCCTTAATCACACATGCCCAGGAAAGATCAAACACAAGGTAAAAAAGCTTAGAGTTCTGAATTCTTGTCTGAGCCTCTCTCACAAATCTCGGGCTAACATCTGGGGTATGCATCAGAAAACTTTATGCAAATATAGTAAGGACCTAGAGAATAAAACTAAGATTTGAACCTTTGCCTGTAGAAAGTAAGCCACAACTTACCTCAGTGCTGCTTTCTGGATTCAGTTTAAATTCATGATCCAAATCAAAGTTCCTAGTGATTCAGAGTAATCACACTACAATGTTTGTAATCCATTGATAGTTCCACACCTACTTTCTCTTGTCAGTTCAAATTTCCAACATTTCTTTCCTCATTCTCAATCACAGTCACTTTATAGCCTTGCTGTATAATTTACTGAGAAAATAGATAAAAACAGAAGAAAGATTCCACAAGCTTCCAGAACAGAATTGTTTCCATACTCTACCCGTGTCTAAAGCCATATCCTCTCCCCTCTCCCCAACTACCAAGGACAAATTGTCTGTCCTTCTAAGTTACATCATCACCTCCTTTCCTACTCAGGGCCTATTCTCAGGAAAATTATCTAGCAATTCTCTCCTCTCCTTTCATCACACTTTTCTTTCTCTCTGTGTTGGTTCTTTTCTACCAGCATGTAACCAAGCTTCCATTTCTCCCATCTTAAATAAACCCCTTTGAACACTGCTTTTCTCTTATTCCTCTGTCCATTTTCTGTTTTTGATTTAAAACTAAATGCTCTAGAAAAATTTATTAAATCTCTTGTCTAAAATTCTTTCTCTTCCACCATTTCTTGAGCACAATACAATTGGACTTTTAATACCATATCTTATTCCACACTGTGAAAATGGTTCTTACCAAAGTCACCACAAACTTTCAGATTTATAAATTGAATGGTAAATTCTGCCTAATTTATTAAGCATTTGACAGAGTTGATCATGTTCTCTTCCTAAAAGCATTGTCTTCACTTGGTGTTTTATCCTTTACCCTTACATTACTGAATACTTCTCAGTCTAACTTTTATGTTCTTCCACACATTCTCAGCTTCTGTCTTGGGATCTTCTCTTTTTCTGTGTGTGACTACTCATTAATGATCTCATCCAGTCTCATGGATATAATTTAATGTATATGCTGAGGATTCCCAAATGTGTTATTTCAATCTGAATCTTTCCTTCATCTCTAGAACCCCGGATCGATCTGCCTATTTAGGATATACAATTGAATGTCTATTAGGCATCTCAAATTTTAAAGTCCAAACTGAAGTCCTGATCTTCCTCCAAGAAAACATGCTCTCTATAGTTTTCCTTGTCTCAGGAAAAAGGTCAATACATCTTTTGAGATATTCAGGAGTCATCCCTGATTTCTATCCTTCACACCCAAGGTCCAATCTGTTGGCAAATATTATTGTTTCTACCACCATAATAGGGAAACTGATATTTTCTTACTAACTTCATAGGTACCAAGTTGGTTCATATCCTTTGTCTCTTATTTCAGTAACTTTCTAATGTTTTCTACTTATGCACTTAGATCTTTCATATTAATTTCCAAACAGTAACCCAAAGTAGCCTGGTATAACATAAGTTGGATCATAATACCCCTCTGATCAGGAAATTTAATGACTTTCTCTCTTACTCATGTTAAAAGCCAAAGTCCTACCAATGGTCTACAAAGCTAAGACTATTGGCCTCATCTCCTACTGTTCTCCTCCTTTCTTATTACAATCACATTGACTTCCTTGATGTTCTCACACATGTCAGACATATTTTTACCTCATGGTCTCACCTAATTACACATGGCTCATACTCTGTGCATTTCTTTCTCTCCACACAGAATATAAGCCTTATAGAGACAAGATCTTGTATTTGCTTCTTTAAGTGTTGTAATCTAGTATGTGGCATATTGTCTGTTTCATAGTAAGCACTAAGTAAATATTAACTGAAGGGGTGAATCAACTCTTTCTTTAATGATTTCATTAGCTGGGATGCAGGGGATGCTTTGCAGTGTAGTCAGAAGAGCACTGAACCCAGATTCAGTGGGTTTGGGTTCAGGTTCCACCTCAGTCCTTTCCTATTCTCAGTGTAAGCCGCTTATTCTTTATTAGCCTCAATGTTCTCACGTGTAGAGATTTTTTCTTTGCTTGTTTGCTTTTGGGGTATGTGTGTGTGAAACAATTAAGAAAAATATATACAACATCAGAAATGTATAAAATATTATACACAAGCTTATCATGACTTCATCCTGGGTCCTATGCTTCCTGGTTGATGTTAAATATAGAAATAAGGTAATAATGCCATCATTAGCATATATCTAAAAGTCTATCTAAAAGATAAGCTAGATCAATTATTTCAACTACTAAAATATGGGAAAACAAGTATCACAATCATTAAGCAACCACCCCAATGCCATAGAGTACTTACTATAGCACTTAAAGTAGTATTTATCAAATGTTACCCTTTGAACACTTGGGTGAGATTTCTATTATTATAATGTACCTACCTGAGCCCCACTCTAGTCTTGGAATTTGGAAACTCTGAGATTGAAGCTAAGGAACATATACTTTGAACAAGCATGTTATGTCACTGATATATATATATATATATATATATATATATATATATATATATATATAGAGAGAGAGAGAGAGAGAGAGAGAGAGAGAGATTAAATAGATATAGATATAGATAGATATATTAAATATCTATATCTATATCACCTATCTATACATTTAAAAACAATTAGATTATAGAAAAACAAAACAAAAGCAACACTTTTTGAACAGCAGGCCAGCACTAGGTATGCCAACAATATCGAGAGAGTTTGCACTAGAAATTAGATATTATATTTTGTTTGTAAATATTAAGGTTCATCTGAAGTTTGCAGCAATTATCTGTCTTTCTTTCTATAACTAGATATTGAGTTCTACTATTTAAAATCTGTATACTTCTAATTAGTATTCTGTTTATAAACCAGCACCCAGGGAATTAAGTCACAGTAACCAAAATTTATAAATTGGGGTATGATTTCTATTCTATTCTATTCTATTCTATTCTATTCTATTCTACTCTACTCTACTCTATTCTATCCTATTCTATTCGTGATTCTTACCAGACTTTGTATTATTTTCAGACACTGAAAAGAGGCTTAAAATAATGTGAATATCTCCTTTTGGAGGACTTTGAAAACTAAGCAAGTGATATCATTGAAGTATCACATATATGAAAATATCCTTTTTTAATATTTACAATTGTTCTTTAGAAAATGAACCATTTTAGAATAAGTATTATTATATTATGCATATTTTCCTCTTGAAAATCAAGTCAAGTATAAAATCTTATTAATTAATGCCTCAGAAGTTCAGGCATAGAAAAGAAAAACTATTATATAATAACTGAATGAACCAGAAGACAAATCCTCTCATGTCTAAAAGTAGCAGCTGCATAGTTGGCTTGCTAACCTAAATGGAGGTTTAGAAAACTGTTCCAGGAAGCACTAAAATTGTATATTAGAAATGAACATTCTGTGCTTTTTTTTATCTGTTATTGCCATATTTTCTACTAAGTATTTAGTATTCAAATGTTAATTTCCATGACTTATATGACTTCAGAGATCCTGAATGCTCTAATTTAAGGTTCCTGAGAATCGGAGATGTTGTGCATAGATCTCCGTAGAATTTTCCCATTATACAGTTATTTTGTATGAAAATTAAAAACAAACAAACAGCACACTTTTATGTCGGATGAACAGGGTCTGTATAATAGGATCCTTGTATATCAGGAATGACGCAGTATGTTCTTATGTTGATTCCTGTTTTTCAGTAGATAAATTGACTGTTGCAATCTTGAAAATAACAGCAGCTGAACAAAATGTTTGATCTTATTCTACCACCTATTCTAAAATACACAGGTGATCTATTAGTATTAGCAGTGTGTTTGCATCATAATTATATAAAGCTAAAAAAGGAAGTCCACTTAAAAGAACAAATCATTGAAGAAGTGGCTTATTGATCTGGGTCATTGGAGGCTGACCCACATGAATCTGAAGTATTTTACTCCTAAGAGAACATGCAGGTGCAGAATCACAAAACAAAACAAAACAAAACAAAACAAAACAAAACAAAACAAAAACACATTTGGCAGCACTTCTTATAAAGCCCAGAAGAGAATTAAAGTTTACACTTTTAGGACAAAGTCTGGCTCTGTAAGGAGAACTGAACCTATTGCTGATTGACCAGGAATGAAACAGCTGAGCAACAGATACCTTTCACACACAGAAGGGAGCTTCTCAACCTGACTGTGATCTACATCTTAGGTATAAACAGCTAATCTTGCCATTTCCACATGAATGAAGAAGAAAACCCTTAACTTTCACCAACACAATTTGCAGTTCCAGTCATGATCTAGACGCTACTATCAGGCTGATTCTCTCATTATGATGTGAAAACAGAAAAACAAAAATTAAAGAAAAATAAAGGTAAGCGGGGAGGGGAGGTGGTTAAAGAGGGTCAAACATCTGGTGATGTGAGGAGAGCTGACTCTGGGTGGTGAACATACAATGCAGTATACAGACGCTGCATTATAGAATTGTACACTTGAAACCTATATAATTTTACTAAGCAATGTCACCTCAATTAATTTAATAAAGATTAAAATAAATAAATAAATAAATAATCAAAAAGAAGAAGAAAAATAAGCTATTTTAAAAACTGACAAAATATATACAGAAACTCCTTTTAAGCAGTAGGCAATTATCAATATCAATTTAGGGCAACAGTGTATGAGGGAAGATAAGCTTAGAAGATGAAGCTGACTTTCACAACAGCTTTTTCATTGAAAGAATGTCCAAATCTTAGGATGGGGAAAGAAAGCCCAAGAGGAGAAAGGAGATTACAATGGGCAAAAGAGACAGATATTGCATAGGCGAGTGGCCTTTGAAGAATAGAGTCCTGGAGAGGGGCAGACTTCAGAGAAATGGCACCCTATATCTGTTCCTGCCTAGCAAAATATAGCCACTTGGAGGCAAGGGAAATGTGCAAAGATTTTAGAGGCAATATAAAGCTGAGAAATGAAGCTTGGAACTCAAGCCCAGACAGAATGAAATGGCTTTGTGAATATCCTTGACCTTTAATTGAAGCTACAGAAAGACCATAAACTATGAATGAAAGCACACCCAAATAGTGATATTTTCAACTCCAGAATGAAGGAAAACCTGAAATAAATTCCCTGAAAGTATTAAATAAAGCCTTTATAGGGCCAATGTAACCTATGAGGAATTTATAGTGCCTAACAGAAGGCAACTTAATAATTTTTAGAAAAAAATAAGAAACCTAGTATCCTGTAATATATAATACATATATACAGCAAACAAAAATTGACTACTTATGACTTTCGGCATGCTCCCTTCCAGCACTCCATTTCGGGCACCCAGCTGGTCTGGTTCTGGGGGGTTGTGCATGGGCAGCCCTTAGGCAGGGAGTGCCTTGGCTTCTAGCGCCTCTGCTGCCCACTCTGAGTGAGCTGTCAGTGCAAGGCCTGAGCTGAGGAGTGTAACAAACATATATCTCTCATTGCCAGAGATGACGCAGATGAGAAATATCAGTAAGGAAGATTTGGGCAATATAATTTGGGCAATAACTTACATATAAAATCCTTTTCAAGAAGTAAAGAAATGCATCAGAATTTATAAAATGATCGATGTTCCTTTAAATCCTTAAGTTATAGAGTCAGTTTTTAGGCAGCAACAGTAACTGGAACAGTGGCCCATTTAAAAAAAATACTCAAAGAAAATTTTGTATATATTTTTATCATATTTAAAACTTACTTTTGTCCAGATGACATATTAAAGCAATTAAGAAAAAGAGGCACAATACGATACCATACATGTATGCACATGAGTGAATAAAATTTCAATGGACTCTCTTACCAAAACAATAATTTGTACTCTATATGTGTATGTAATGTTTAATTTTTAAACATGTTTACATGTATTATTTGTATAACTTTTAAATAAACTTATTTTTAATGAGAAAATCTGTTAGTGTGAACTACAACATAAAGGTTAAATAGGAGTATCTACAGCTACAGAGAAGGCTTTACAAGGAAAAGCTAAAATAAAATTTCTATCTTAAAGATATGCTTTCTTGATTGTATAATGGAAGTAAAATAATAAATGAGCTATTTTCAGTTTATCAGTATGGTATGCCTTTGTTTACAATAAGTGTAAATTAACTAGTTCACGTGATTAAACTAAGCAATAATTTAGGCAATCAGAAATAAAATTTTTCTCTAATTTTTTCACTGATTCTCAGTTCATAAGTAACAAGTTAAACATTGAAGCAGTTTGTGAAGCTCTCTTTTCTTAAAAAATAAACAGTCTTCAAACTGAAGCTATATTGAAGCAGAAAGTAAAAATGCAGTATACAGTGGATTTTGATTTGTATACCCCCAAGATCCTTCTCCATAAACATTAGATGTAATAATTTATGTAATTCATTGTCAGTTCCACATTTATTGCATTCTTTCCGAAGTTTTAGCATTGTTTTAATAATATTTATGATCTATAGCTATTCTTAAAACATAACTTATAGAATGTCTCAATGAAATATTTATGTTTGTTCAGAAACAAAACAAAGGGAAATTGCTTTCACATGTTAATCAAATTCTAGATACAGTCTTCATCACTGCTTTTCATTTTTGTGTAAGGTCTATAGCAAAGTGGCAGCTTTGGGATAAGAGGAACATGTGTGGAAATAAAGAGGTAATCCAACAGTGGTTCCTCTGACATACGATGACAATTTTTGGTGGAAGAAGAGCCTGAACTACCCAGAAGGAAACATCAACAAAGATAACATTGGGAGTACCAAACTTTGTAAACCTTTTTCATACGCATCAAAAATAAAGGAGATCAGCTAAATAAATTGCCATTATTAGTCATGCTTTTATATCCTCCGCTTTGAACAATTCCCAAATTGTACAAATCAAAATAGAAAACAAACTATGATTCCAAGTAATTTATGCTCATCTATTTTTATTATTTTATGTCTAATGCTGGAATGTCTAAGCACCCTCCTAGCAACAAATAGATGTCTTGGAAAAATATCATAATAATTATACTCTACAGGTACAACTTATTAAAACTTTAAACATTCTACTCACAGTTTCCCTCTTCCCTTTATTCTTCTATTCTGAAATGGACTGGACTTCCAGTGTACCTAGAAAAAGGGAGAGAAAATTACTTACTGACTATAAAGAAATCACTAAAAGAAAAAAATAATTCCTTGTACTATCCCAAAGGTATTAAAAAAGCAAATAAATGAACAAATTGTTTGATGGTTTGAACATTCCTTTATATTCACCTACATATTTGCTTTGTTAATAAATATTTATTAATTTGTTCATTACAGATTTTAAAACAAAATGCTGGTAAGATTTTTCTCATCACGTTCAACATAGTTCTGTAAGGAAAAGAAATTGTATTGACTATTAGAAGAAATATGCTTAAAAAATGATATTCAGTCCAATTTCTTTAAAACTTCCCACCACCAAAATCAATTTATATTCTACAAATAAGAAGAAAAGAAGATGAAACAGAAGCTCTTTTTTTTGTAGCAGAATCTGAAAACATATGGAGACTGAAATAATAGTGATCCCTCTTGATCTTTTTTTCTTTAAGTGTGACCCACCACTATTCTACTGAGACATTCTCCTTCCTAACTTCAGTTTCAGTCCCTGTGCTTATTTTCTTATCTCTGATAAAGCAGTAGATGAAGTCTCAGGGCTATTAGGACTCAGGACTAGTTTTCAAGACAGCTTTGCTTGTAAAAAACAGCTGTCAGAAGTGACAGAGTACAATTGTTAAAATGCTTGAAATAAAGGCTAAATATATGCCTACATATAAAGAGGTATTTTTGTGCTGTGTCTAAACAAAGCACTTTCTCTTCATTCATGTTGGTGGACTCAATGTCACCTGTCTCATTCTTATTAAAATGAAGTATTAGTGCAATGCTACATACGCATCATCAGTGAAATCCTGAGGAAATTACCTACATCACTTAAGATACAGAGCAGAACCACTTTATGATTTTAGTATTGCTAAAGAAATACACAGTTATCATTTTCCTAGCTGAACATATACTGCGTTTTATTTGGGGGCAGTGTAAAACCATATATTTTCAATACGTTTTGATTCATATTCACATTTGGTACTTACTTCTAGTGTAGGGATTTAATATCTGAATAATAAAGTTTATATATCACAGTGTGAAAATTCACAGAGGAGCATAAAACCTAAATTCAAGAAACATAGTTGTTAAATAGAAACAAATAAAAATAAAATCCTGGGGGCCGGCTGAGTGGCACAGTGGTTAAGCACTGGCTTGGGAAGCCAGCAGCCCCGGTTCAGGTCCCACATAAGAGGGCCAGTGACACTGCCCTCACAAAAAAAAAAAAAAAAAAAAAAAAAAAGTGAAAAATAAAATCCTAGGACATAACAGGGAAATTAAAAGAACCCCAGTGGGAACTTCTGTCACTGTCATCAAATAATCTAAAATGGTAAGCCAAATGGTGTGAAAAACATAAAGAAATGCCAAAATAACATAGGAATCAGAAAACAGTTTTCCGTCTTAGAGCCCAAACTTTAGCAGATTAGGCCTCTGAGAAACATCCCTGTTAGACTGAAGACAAAGACAGGGAGTCATCATCAAAAGTAAAATGAGAAATGAGAAACAGATGGACAAACTCATCCTTCACTCTAGACTAGAGAAGAGAGACTGTGCTACCCAGGAAACACAGCTTCCGCAGTAAAAGGTTAATACCAGTGGTGTACAAGGAATATCTAGGACTGGAGGGAAACAATGACCTCTTCCATTAGCAATGGTGAGGGGGGAAGGATCCACTTGGCAGAGTCCTCTTAGGATGAAGCAATGCTTCCTTATGCATAGCATGTGTAGAAGATGAAGTGACTTCAAAGGTAAGGGGTCCTTTAGAAACTGGATGGAAAGCTGTTAACACCATCTGGTAAACTGTCTAATCATTATCTTGCATAATATCTGTACTCCCTGACAGATAAACTTAGGAAGGATAACCCTTACTAAAGAAATACAGCTACATTCCAAGCCTAATTATCTCTATTTTAGTAAAATTTCTATCCACTAGCTGAATACTGAATACTACTTTATTTTCCTTTGAATATTATCATTTCTTCATCCCTTATACGTATAACTCAATATCATTAATATAACTTTATCCTGTTCAAGCTCCAAAAACAAAATCCCGCTTATGCACGTGAATTAGCAAGCAATATGTAAAATATTTAATATTTTGTAGATGACATAGAGGAAAATACTTTTATCATATACACAGAAAAACAATTTAACCAAGTCCACAGATCCTTCCATAGTACCACTGCCATCCAGGGATTTTCTACCATCCATCTGCCCTTTCTTTTCACAGTGCCCCACCTTCCACTCCCTCCTGTACTGTTAAGGCCCTTCTTCTCTCCCAGGCTCCCTTGCACCTGCTACTCTCATTATAAGTGTCTTGGAATTTCTCCCCTTGCAAAGGAATTTTCGTATCACAGGTAAGAATAGAAAACATTCTTCATACATGTCATATGAAAGTTTTTTAATGATTATGTTACCATATAATGAACATCTTCCATTTTGCCTATATGAGAAATGGATATTTTCACATCCTAAGAGAATATATTTTATTTGATGGTATCTATCAATAAATTCAAATAAAAAAACTTTGGAGCATCCTACAAGTACAATTTGAAGGAGTCTACCTTTAATGATAAACACATTTTGATAATGGCATGTATAGCTGGAATTATACTAGTATACTAAGTAAGTATATGATAAAGCCGTCCAATGGTATACTAATTAATAAAATTTATTTTTATAAAAACTTCTACCTGTGTATACTTTTTTTTGAAAACTTGGACTTCCACACAGAATAGTACATTAAATTGGAACATACCTAGAGCTAAGTATAAAAAAGGTAGGAACAATGCAAAAAGTACAGAGAGAGGCTCCTCTTTCTGGGATCATATCCCGGTGCTTTTGCCCCCTGTACCTTTCTATAATATTCCACCTACCGTATGAATCTGTGCTTATGATGTGTGTTCTTTAAAAGCTTTCTATGAACAGCTCTTCCTTTTCGACTTTCATGATAGGACCTTTCACAACCTTTCCCGAACAGCTAAATAAATGAAAAGTTTTTCATTTCTTCTTTGGTCTGCAAAAATAGCTTTTGTTGATGATGAAAAGTGCAACCTCCCAAATTTCTCATTTTTCCATGAAGCAAAAGGTTTACTTTCTGAAGGTTTCACAAGTGCTGTGAATCACTATATTTATCTTCCCTCCGACTGTAGAAAAATGGGTGGCAATTTAAGCCCAGGCCTTGCTTGCTTCTCAAAATACGGACCCATGACCACATCCAGATTTACTTATTTTGACCTAGACTCTAATTTTACCTTCATCAAAACCCCATTCTTAATTGTAGTTACAGTTGTATATCTTTCTTGTCAAAAGAAACAGAAGATACAGTTTAGCAAATCATTCAAACGTGGTCTCCAGATATGAAAAACCTAATAGCTGCCACTAAAAATAAGACAATTTTTAAAATATGCTAACTACACCTCCAATTTATTGAAATACTGTCTTTTATGTTTAAGACAATTGATGTTCAATAATGCATTTTTCAACTGCTGATATAATTATATATAACAATGAGGATTTTCAAATAGATATTTCCTTTTAAAGTATCAGGAAAATACCACAAAATTGCTTTGTATCCCAATAATTTATGGCAATTTCACTGATATACTCGCAATTTTCTGAAATGTCATCGGAGGTACAGACTTAAAAGAGGGAAAACAACAATAAAAAGTGAGGTTTTTCCTTTTGATGTATAAAAATAAAACTTTTAAAAGTATTTAATGTTACTGCCACCTATTATTGGCTTCTAATATAGATCTTTAAAACAACTGGCTGTTGGGCCGACCGAGTAGCGCGGAGGTTAAGCACTGGCCTGTGAAGCCAGCGGCCCTGGTTCGGTCCCACATATGAGGGTCAGTGACACTGCCCTAAAAAAAACACAAAAAAAAACCTGCTGTTGTTTAGCAATTTAAATGATCATTTGTAATAAGCCCTGTACTTATGGAAAAAAAAAATTATAATTACTAAAAACTGTGCACATGTTCATAAATCAATTTATAATGGATGTTTTAACGTAAGTGTTAAACAAGTATTTCTAAAATCCATTCTATACACAATTATGTGTGCCTTCATAAGTAAGAATAATTAGTGCATTAATTCATTATATTGTTCATACTTCAATTATAGGGGCAAATAAAAAGCTGTTCACATTCTGCTTGAATAAATTTGCAGCCCTATGCAAGTGTTGTCTAACCTTAGTTTCCTTTTAGAAGTTAGGGATATTTAAAACTAAGACATTTTGAAAGGCAATCCTAAATTCAATTCATTAAGTGACTAAAAGTGAAGAAATTATACATTAGGTAAACTATAAAAAAAAATGTTAGTATAAACCAAAAACCTGGAGATTTGATCTCTGATGTTTGCCAGTGGAAATAAGCCACAATATGGTAAACTGTAATTTACACACACACAAACGCATGGATCAGTTGTGTACACAGATATATTGAAATTTGTGGTCACGCAACTCCTGTTTTACATTAGGATAAATACATGGTGTTATTCACTTGAAAAAAATTTAAATTAAAGTTATTGTAAAACGAATGGGTGAGTTATCAATTCATGAATTCAATAACAAATTTCACTTTCTTTACTATCTTACTTACTGAAACAGGTTTGCTTTTAGGGTCTGCTTGAAGAGTGAACACCCATATTTGCTTTAATTCACCATCTTACCAAAGGTGTCAGAAGCTAGTATTTCAAGGCAAATTATAAATTACCAATTGTATTATAACCTCCCAATGGAATCAGGCATTATAATTTCAGGCTTTCAGGCTTTTGTCAAACACACACACACACACACACACACACACACACACAAATTAATTTTGTATGATTTTCAGTTCTAGTTAGAGCCTTTGTCCCAAGGGCTTGTTAATCTTGTATCCCATTCCTGCCCTGTTACAATTTAAAGATTGTCACAAGAAGAATAAATTTCATGCCATTTTCTGTTCTCATTACAATCTTCAGATTGTTATGAGAATGGATTAATTTTGCTCAATTTTCTGCCCTCGTTACAGACTGTTATGAGAATGGATTAATTTTATGACATTTTCTTCTTTCATTATAATCTTTGTTATGGGAATGAGAATATGTAATGAGAATGAGAGCATATCAAGCATTAAAAGGTCTGTGAGAGCTCATGACAAAGATTGTAACAAGAAGAGAAAACGGCACCCAATCCATTCTTGTGACAATTTTAAGATTGCCAAGCTAACCCAGAGTGACACTGCATTTATCCACTCTGAAGACAAAGATTGTTGAGAAAATGGGAATAAGAGCAAAATTAATCAGTTTTCCTGACAATCTTGAGATTGTACTTAAGCTTACAGTATTTTTTTTCTGTGATACAGTGCTTACATGAAAACATGTGCACTGCAATTAAATGTTATTTATTGGAAAATGACATTTTCATATCTTATTTTTTCTCTCTTCCTATTTTTCCCTCAGTTTTGCTCTTTCCCTTCTTGCTCTCTCCTTACTCCTTCCTCCCTCCTCCTTCTTTCTCTTCCTTCCTTCCGTTTTTTCGCTATCTTTGATGCATGCCATGGCTTATACTTTTAAATATATTATTACATTTAAATGAAAATTAGTATCATTTAAAATGTCAATAAAACAAAAGAAAACAATACGCCCAAAAAGCCACAATAAGATGAGGCAGGGTCTCCATAAGCCAGTTTTTTGTTTTTTTCATTTCAAATACTTTATTTGAATCAATAGTCTCCCCTTGCCCAGAAAGAAAAATTAATTTTGCTTTTGCAGAAGTTACTAGTCAACATAATGAAACCATGCTAATCTGAAGATGCATACCGTTTAATAGCTTTATTTGTTAATAAATACTTCACTGCCTTCTCATATGCTTCTCTTAAACTTGTGGGAGATATATCTTCTATTGTATCTGAATAACATCAATATTCCCATTTCATGATGAATTATCCAGTAGTTTAAATATACCTTTGTTTCCTCTTCCCTATTAGGAAGATATACATTTCTTAAAAAAAAAAAAATTGTTGTTTACAGAATATCCTCATTTAAAAACGCAAGCTATTTGAAAAAAGCTGCCAATGTCCTTGCTTGTATGAGCATATATATGCACACACATTTGAGTATTTATATATGTATATGTATTGAGACTATGTGTATATATGTATATAAACACATAAATGTACAAGGAGTAATCAAAGCATATGGTGAGTGTTTAAATTTAAAAAAATGTGTTACAGTAAATGACGCATTGCCATTAATCACCTTCAAAATACTTCCTCTTGCTTTGAACACACTAATTTCATCTTTCTTGCCACTTTCTGAAGCAGTTCTGGAAGTCCTTTTTTGTGAGTGTCTTTAGTTGTGCTGTTATGGCTGCCTCGATGTCATGAACCATTTTGACTTTGGGGAAGAGCCAGAAGTTGCATCGTGCCAGATCTGGTGAATAAGGTGGATGAGAACATACCATAATGTTTTTAATTGACAGAAATTGCTGCACCAGAAGTGATGTGTGACACAGAGCATTGTCATGATATGGGATTATTTATGGCACACTTTAAAACATGCCTTCTTTCAACCATAGCTCACACCTGACTGACTGCACCGAACAAGTTGAAACTTGTTACACACTGTTACTAAGGTTCAACAGGCAGCTTCCCATATTGAAGATCCATGCCTTTCCATTGGATGGCATTTGGCAGCAGCATTCACCATATTTTTTTTATCATACCGTGCGTGTGTGTGTGTGTGTGTGTGTGTGTTATACAACAACTTTTTCAATATTGTTAATTAGATAATACGCTGAGATAAATTAGTCAGTTTGGCATAATCAAATCACAACCACAAATGATGCCTGTAGTGTTAATGAATACCATTTAATAACATATAAAACATTTAAAAATAACACAGAATTCACTTTGGCACTATTTCAGAACTATATATTTGATTTCATATATGCATCTTATGTCTTAACTTTTCTACCTATTAAACCCAGGAGTTAACATTCTCATAGAGCCCTGAGATCATTAATTCTGCAATCATTAAGCTATGTCTCTTATTTCAAACCATTTTGTTTATTGTTCTATGAGACAAACATCACTGAAAACTAATGTATACTGAGTGGTTGAAAAAAAATAAATGTTTAGCATTGATCAAAATTTTACAATTATACCCATGAGAATTTCTTCACCACATGCTAAAATGACTTCTTTATGTGTTTTTGATGAATGAGTCTCATTTTCATTATCAGTGCAACCTTAGTGATTTCCATTATCAACTCGCTTCATCCTAATTTTTTTCTCCCTCATTACACAAAATCCTTAGTCTCTTTCCTTTCTAGTTGGAACTTCTATTGTTTACAAATTTTCTGCTTATCTATCTTTGTGCGCATGTGTAACACAATTGGAAGCAATATTCTCTAGAACAGTGGTCGGCAAACTGTGGCTTGCGAGCCATATGCAGCCCTTTGGGTACGTACGTGTGGCTCTGAAGTAAAACTGAAAATGAAAATAAAACTATCATAGTTTCATTTATAAAATGTTTAAAGGATATTATTCACATAATAGTGATTTCATTTGATTTATGGCTCTTGAATAATTTTTAAATTGTTCTGAGGGACAGGACTGGATCTTCTGTCTTAAGTTTGCAAACCCCTGGGCTAGAATATTGAGCTGAAACCAGACTTGTGCAGTAATGCCAACTGGGGATGCCCAGAGACCTAGAGCCAACAGGGAAAGGCCAATCTGGCTCAGAAGCTCAAAGAGAGGTAGTGGAAGTTGGGGGCCAGATGCACTGAGAACAAGGCGGCCAACGGTCCCAGGAAGCTGGGAACGCAGTCAGAAGCTGGATTAAACCGCCAAGGTGGGTGCTTCCTGGCTATTGATGTATTTACAGTATTGAACAAACCATGTGAGCCCACAGGTCTAGCCAGGCACATCTCACATGTACATAATCAGGGCCACAATAAATTCTATTTTGCCCCCCCCATCACCTCCCAAAAGAAAAGATGTTTTCCATCTTTCTGATTCAAATTTCCCTCATTAAATAAAAAAATACTTTGTCAACATTAGCTCATGTTTTTAGCAGATGTTTCTACGAGTTAGCATTCCACTGATTGGCTCTGGTTTTTGCCTCTCCTACAGAAACCTGCCTTGTATCTTCTAAATCTGAGTTGTTACCAACCAGCATAAATAGACTATTCACATCTTCTTTTACTATTAAAATCTGCTCCCTGGAGTCAGCTGTGGCTGCAAGGGATTCTATTTCTATAAGAGATGACACTGAGGAAACCCTCCCCACTCTGCAAGTAATTGCAAATGTAGCCCTCCTGCCCAGCCAGGTGTCATTGCAGCTATATCAATGCACTTCAAGAGAGTCTGAAAATTTAAAAACAAACAAACAAACAAACAAATAAATAAGACTTAGTTTTGTTGTTGTTGTATGTTTGTGTGTGTGTGTTTGTTTTTGCAACCAGTTAATTATACAGCTGCTTTGAGGTGAAGTAATAGTACCTGATGAATACAGGAAATAGTAATGGTATATGTGTTGTGAGAGCAGGGGTTATCTATCTATCTGTGTTAGGTCGCTTCAAAAAATGGGCCTGACCTGGCTGAGTGGCGCAGTGGTTAAGCGCTGGTTTGGGAAGCCAGCGGCCCCGGTTCAGTCCCACATGTGAGGGCCAGTAACACTGCCCTCAAAAAAAAAAAAAAAAAATGGGCTGACATATAATTTAACCTCTTGATTTGACTCAGGTTCTTGACCTAAATCATCTTCTGCTACAAAGATTAAGGGCCTGGTCTAAATAGGTCTCAGAGGTCCTCGTAAATGCATCCATTCCATCGTTGCTAGAGTGATCTACTTAAAATGCAAAGTTTGACTTCTCTCTCTGCTGCTTATCATCATGCAGAGAAAAATGCCAGAGCATCTTAACAGGACATTCAATGTTCCCAGTGACTGTCCTTTGCCTATCTCTCATCCATTGCACTTTCTGTTTCATGCTTTTAGTAATAGCCTCTCACTGTGCTGTCTCTCATCTCTCTGCATTTGATCACACTAATAGCCTCTCTGTCTTAAACATACTTCTAAGTTAGTCTCCCTGATACACACCTCTTCATCCTCTGTGACAGAGATTGTCATTAGTTATCTAGCAAGGGCTAGGGGCTCAGGTCACTTTGCTGCCCTTCCTTGATGTTGCCACAATACCTAGTGAAGTTCTCTATTGCGTGTGTGTTGTGTGTGTGTGTGTGTGTGTGTGTGCGTGCGCGTGCATGTGTGTGATTCATTCTGCTGTGTCCCACCCAAACTCTTGGTTCCTAGTTTGTCTTAGTTTAGTTTGTAATCTAAGCACCCAGTATATTGCCAACTCATGGTTGGCACCAAGAAAACATTTATGAATGAATGAACAAGGATTAGTTCTTACAGTCAAGTAATATTTAAAGATATTATTTCTTATAATTTATACATGTATAACTAGCCTAGTTGTCACTAATATTTACTACCTTTCTGTCATGTACCATTCACTCAAGTAAAATTATTTATGTGCATTATCTAATTATAATTCTCACAAAAATCCTTTGAGTTAAGCATCATTTTAATCCCATTTGCAGTTAAAGCAATTGAGTATTAACATTACTATGCATAGGGCCGGCCCAGTGGCGCTGTGGTTAAGCACTGGCTTGGGAAGCCAGCGGCCCCGGTTCGGTCCCACATGTGAGGGCCAGTGACACTGCCCTCAAAAAAAAAGAAAAAAAACATTATTATGCATATATCCTACAATAATAAAATGATGGTAGATCCAGCAATTCAAGGCATATCTGTATGGAACAAGAATATATACCCTTGATCACTGTATCATCCTCATTTTTAAAGCATATAACCCTTTTTGGTTTTTGAGAGAAAGTTTTCATGTAAGGAAAAAATACATATTTCAATGCAAGATAAGTTTTTACTTTAACTTTTACTTTTCTTCATCAGTATTTATTTCGAAACAAAAGAAAAAGTTTTTAACTTTCTGAGTTTCTGTTGAAATGATATTGAGACACACATCAATCTTAGGATAGATAATTTGCCAGTTAAAGTAAAAGAATAATATTAAGGGTCTTTTAGAGAAGAGCGAGGGGATGTTCAATAGTATAGATTAGTTTACTCATATAATTGGTCAGATAATCACTCCGTTTCACAATACACATTATATGTGTATTTGTTATATATGTTGCTCTGCCAATTAAATTTAAATATATTATGACTAATTTGTAGAGGCACACGTATAAGGGGATAGTTTCATGTAAATCAAAACTTCATACATTCAATTTTATGAGTAGACTCATTTAACTTTATTTTTGGAAATGCAAGGTCAATGAAAATCTATCTTGGGGTGATTTAGGGGGCTGGTAATTATGTGAGAGAAGAATTGGCTCCAAACCAGTGGCTGGAGAAAGTCTTGTCTGTTAAGTACAAACTTGCTGATTATTTAAATCTCATTTAGAAGTCTGATATTAACGATGTTTTGTTTTGTTTCTAAATATCAGTTGACTTTAATAAGCTACTTAGAAATCCTTTAATATGCCTTGAACTATTGATAATATCACACACATACACCATTGCTGCGAGAGGGGCATACTAACAGCAAAAAGCATCCCAACAAGCCCAGGATAAAAAGCTAAACCTTACATTGTTTTCTTATGGTCCCAATGTCAAGTGTAAAATGAATATGTCTGTTCTGAGGTCACAATGAGAAGAAAAAGATCACTGTGACCTCTGGGAAATAAAGGTTATTTGACATCCAGGGGATTATCTGCTAAAGGCATCAGCCATGGTTCAGAGTAAAGATTTGACAGGCAGGGGAAGACTTCATTTTCCCTGAAGTTAAATATAAAGCCAGAAGCTAAGCCCACACCTCCCTTCAGCTACAGCAGTTGTTGAAATCAGTAGCCTTGATCGATGATGCATTTTCAAAATCAAAACAAGCATCAGTGTCTCCAATCTAATCACATCTCCTAGAGCTGCTGCTTCCTGTGGGAATTTAATTGCTGCAACATTAAACTCCAGACAACAGGCACTTCTCAAGTCTACCCATCAGGGCAGGGACAAAAATCAGTGGGATAGTGTCAAAGCTGTTAGATACAAAACCTGTTCAAAACCGCATGTGTGTCATTTTCCTCTTTCAATCTCAACAGTAAAATTTAATGGATCCTCAATAACAAGTTTAAAAATGCCTCAGTATTATACTAACCATGAAAAATACAGTTTTTTGTTTGTTTGTGTTTTTTTTTTTGGCAAAAAACTCAGCCTTATTTCTTTCATGCTCTGAAATGCATTGCACTCTGACACACAAAACATTATGGTTTTCCTGTGACCTGTTTTTTATCATAATTTCTATAGGAAAAGCTAGAAGTTAGAAGATTAACCTTTTTCAAAAGAGTGTTGAATTTCCAATTAAACTTTTCATGATTTGGTATTTCCGCATATTAACCAAAAAGAACAGTAAGAAAGAATTTTCATGACCAATAAATCCCAACTGATTTCAGATGTCATGTTCATTAAAACTCTCCAATACACAACATTCCCTTTTCCACTATTCTCTTGAAGACCTTTCTAACAAGGAAATCTCTTTTTTCCTGTATCAGCATAGGAGCTAGAAGCTGTGTGTTTATTTTATCTGAGTTGTCCTCTTTACATCACTCGAACCACAGAGAAAATGAATAAAAAACAGAAAAGTAATGAAAATTTAGTGGTAACACCAAAGTATACACTGAAACTTTAACATAGCAAAATAACAGATCCATGGTGAAATATAATGTGAGAAATCTCATGTGGTCTATAATAATTTTATGGGTTCTCAGTGAACATGAAAGGACATTTCTTGATACTGTACAAAGTACCTTAATGTACTTGTCTAAGCTAGAAATAGGATTTGTTGTTTTTCTCCCCTATTGGGATAGAATCAAAGATTTTACTAATAAGCTATTATGGACAACCATCGCAACTTTCCTCTCTATATATATTGTCCCTCTTTAATAAGATTCATATTCTAAATAATGTTATAATTAAAGCTTAAAAACAGGATAACTGGTTTATTCACTTATGAGCAACATAGTAAAATAGTCTTGTATTCCATTCAATATTTTGTGGTTTAAAGTGTTTTTATTTATTTTTTCCATACAACTAAGTTTAGCCCTTTGTTATGTTTTATTTGAAGTATTGTCAGAATCTTTTCCTGCATAAAATCTCAGCTAATCACCATGGTTTAAAGTTTTTTCATGTACATCATAGTATTTGACAATTCCCAATATTTTGTAAGGCACTCTAACCTCCAGTTTATTAATGAGGAAATTAGAGTCAGTGGTTTGTTCAAAATCCCTAAGTAGCAAATTGGGATCCGGAGCTTAACATCAGCATAGTATTGCAAGTCCAGTATATTTGCTACCCCACAAAGTATTTAATGTTTAGACATTTACTTCTGAGTACTTGCTGACATTTTGTCACTCATTGTTTCAATCATCTATTGCTATATAATAAGCTACCATTAATTGTCTCTCATGATACTGTGGGTGGACAAGGCTGTTCTTTTTACTTAATGTGGTATCATTTGGAGCACAGTAATGGCTGGAATTACCAAAATGGCCTCATTTATTGTACAAGGCTGTCAGTTTAGACTAGCTGCTGTTTCAGAGATCAGCTCAGGCTGTTGGTGGGGGCCTTTATTCTCCTCCATGTGGGTTTCCTAATATGGCTTTTTTGGTATCCTCACAGCTTATTTTGTACCCTATCAAAAGTCATAGGGATAGCTATCTTCACCAACCACCCCTTTTGCCTGGGGTAATGGGGTTTCCCAGGACACAGAACTTTAAATGCTAAAACCAGGGCATTCCTGGCCAAATCTGGAAGGTTGGTCAACCTAGTTACCCCATATTCAAGGGTGGGAAAATAGACTCCACCTTTGACAGGGAGAGGAAAGTTCACATAATAAATAAATAAATAAATAAATAAATAAATAAATAATGGCTGTTGTTGTCTGTCTTTGGAAATAACCTGAGAGTCTGTTAAATAGACTTTGTGGATTACACTGAGAATCTAACCTACATCTGCAACTTTTGTTTTTGTCTTTGTGAAAGTTTTATTCTGAATTTACAACCAATGTAACGTCTGTTAATACATGTTGCTCCTTTATCTGAAAATAACCATAAAAATATAATAACCTACTTCTTTAGGAGTGATCACATAGCTTAATACAGGAGTGTTTTCAATTGAAGTCTTTCTATGACAATGTCCAATAAAACTTTCTGGAGTGATGAAAATGTTCTATAATACAGCCTCTAGCCAAATGTGCCTATCGAGTACCTGAAATTTGGCTAGTGTGACTGAGAAAATGAATTATTAGTTGTATCTAATTTTCATTATCTTAAATTTTAAAAAGCCAGAAGGTAAAAGGGGTTATCATATTGGGTTGCACAGTCTTGACATCATGATTCTCTTTATTCAATGGTAAAAGGAGGAAATGGCACGTACATAATATTGTTAAATCATGTGTCAGGTTACAATGAGGACGATTATGATACAGATGGGATGATCTAAATAAAAGCTTGAAGATGCTTTTTTTAGATGTGAAGGTAAAAGTCAGTGCTTGAACTACTAACTCAACCACACTTTCTTTATGTTATGACAACAGGCAGTGTTTTGAAGACAGGGTATATATATATTATATAAAATATATATTTGTATGGAATAAAATGGATTGCTTCTTGACTAAAGTTACCTGGATGTATCATATATTGGCCTCTTCCTGACTTCATTCATTTTGATCTATTCCGTATAAAATTTGGAAGGCTCATGTGGTATTCTGAAAGTGATAATGAAGAATAATTTGGCATAGTAAACTGATCCCCATGGACACTGCCAGAAAATCATTCCCTACTTCCACAATAGTCTTACATTTGTACAATGCATTCTGTTTTGACAATGCTAAGTAGGTTTTTTCTGTATCTCCTTTGTTTCAAAATCTTATTCTCATTGTAACTAAATCCTTGGAAGTGATTTCTCAACAAAATAGTCAATTATCTCCCTTGCAAAATTGGCATTTACATTCCTGAACTTTTGCTTATTTTGAAGAAAATTAAGTAAATTTCTATATAATATTCAACTACTTAAAGCTGCTGAATGTAAACATTTATCCTACAACTCCTGTCTTTGTAAAAAAATAAAATAAAAATCATTTATCTCAGCAAGGGATTTCTTTTGGATAACTGAACAGATAGAGATGACAGTGGTGTTCACTTAAATTGATCACACCTATTTGTCAAAACAAGACTGTCTGGGAAGTAAAATGCTCTCTCATTGAATTTTATTGGAAATTAGGTATTTTTGCTTTCTTAACATATCAATGATACTGTTTTGCAGATTTGTGGACCAAAAAGTACTTTGGTCAACTGATTTTTTTTCTTGAACTGATAATATACTGGAATTTATTATTGTCTAAATAAAAATAAGTCTGTGGTTCATCAAGCCAAGAAAGCCCTACCTTCTTTTTTTTTTTTTTTTTTCTGTTTTGGCCCAAGATTAAAATACAAGTAGAAATATTTGTAATGACTATGTATCACAGAATATGCAGGAATTTGTATTTGCTCTAAGAGAAAATTTCTACACTAAATCAATCCTCCACTTGCTCTTAAGCTCTTTGGCCAAGATGTCACAGGAGCCCAAGGAGGGATGTTGGACATCTGTCATGTCTCACCTATTTTAATTTTTGAATAGTGTTAGTCTAATTTATTGATGAACCCACCACCCTATTTTGATGTTTAGAAAGAAAAGATAAACAAGACAGCAAGGCTTATTTTGTGCTTTGGCTACTTCTAAGAAATTAAGTGACGTGCACATGGCACCAGTACAGTTCTCTGTAGGTACTGACACAGGACCATACATTTACTCTTGATTTTTCAAAAAAAGAATTTAAACCCAAACACTAAAATAATAGCAATGCTTCCTCCAAATCACTCGTTCAATTACCCCTAAATGCTATTTTGACCCAGGAGGGCATTCAGTTAATTTCTCCACTGCCTCCTGTCTCCACTTGCATGAACATCTATTGATAGTTTAGAGGCCATAAACCAATTCTTTCAGCCACTATTGTACCAAAAGCCTAAACTTCCCAGCCTCTTTGAGAGCAAAATCCTCAGAAATGACTTCTCAACTAAAACGGTCAATCACTTCTCTACAAATTAGACTTTGAAGCTCCTACTTAAAGTCTACCATTTACTTCTTGGAGATATGTTATCATTTTATGTAGGAGAAAATTAATATCCCCTAAAAACCCTTATTCTATATGTCAACAGGATACCTTCACAAGGATACCACACAGGCATCTCAGATTCTTCATGCATGGACTTGTTTTTCCCCGAACTACCACGGTCATCTTACTTTTCTAAGTATCTAAGAATTCTCCTTGATGTCACCCTCTCCCAGATTCATCACAATTAATAACTAAAGTCTATTTTGTTATGTCCCTTATCTAAGAATTTCAGAATATATCCACATTTCTCAAAACGCCCCGTTATTTTCTTGTCTGAAGCAGCATTTGATCTCAGCTAGATGATGTTGACAGTGTTTTAAATCATCTCTTCCACCAGGTTCGGCCCCTCTAAGCTATCTTCCACTAAGTAGCCAGAGTGATTTTTCTGAAATGCAATTTGATGATGTAATTGTGTGTATTTTTTGTTTAGACAATTTCAATGGTTTCTAAATGTTTTATAAACCCTTGAGAATCTGGCAGTCATCTACCTCTCCAGCTTTACCTCTTCATTCTTCACCTAGTAAGGCTGAACATGTCTCCTCTATATTTTTTCACATTCAATCCTTCATATTTTCTTTTCTATCTGTAAACTTGCATTATCTCATTTACAAACCTCTTTGTCTTCCAAGCTCTTTTATTCATCCATTAGTTTATTTCATTTTTTTGTTTGTTTGTTTGTTTGTTTTGACTGCATACTATATGTCATATATGTAGTATGTTGGGTGCTGGGACATGCTAAGTGAATAAAATGAACATCATCTATTAAATCATAATGGCCATAGTCTAGTATATTTTAGGTCTCAACTTAAAGCTCAAATATCCTTTAGACTAGGTGAATTACTGTTATGTTTCCTGATAACACTGTACACTTTTTCTATCATAATACTTATTATTCTTTATGTATCTAACTGCTTATTCGATGCTTTCATACAAATTAGAAACCAACTCTGTGAGGGTAGAAACCAGAATTCTCTTGTTTATGACTATATTCACAGCATCTGGAATATTTTATAACACATACATAGTTGGTATTGGGAAATCTAATTTTTTAAATAATGAAATAAAAGGGCATATGGATAAATAAAAGGCAGTTGAAAAAATTATGCCAAGATGCATCTACAAGTGATCTGCCCATCACATTGAGCTTCTTATTACTACAGCCCCAGAAACATTGAAAATATATTAGAAAAACTTAGTCGAAAATAGAAAGACTTAACAAAATGTAAAATAGCTTCTGTGTGTGTGTGTGTGTGTGTGTGTGTGTGTCTGTTTGCTTAAAACCAGAATGTCAACTTCAAAAACAAGTTTATTTGTTTTAAATATTCATAGAATATAAAAAATAGTAACTAGGTTTAATAAATAAGTCATTCATATATATATAATTATACTGTGAAAATGGGTAGAAAAATTAAGCAATTCATAGAAACAGTTTTGGGAAATAAAATTATTTGTAAATATGAAGGGTTCATGTTATGGTAAATATAATTTTCACTTGAAATGACACTAGAAAACAGGCACAGTACAGAGAGAAGAAAAAATGCATTCTAAGAAATATTCAAAAGAGTTTCTCCACATATACACCTTTCATTTTAAGTAAATTTACATTTTTACATTATCTGTTGTCTATGTCTGTACCTCTGACTTTGTGCCATTATGAGTATGGTGTATGAGGCTATATTTACCAGAATCAGATTTTCACCATATACTCCCAATTATTTAAGTCAGACATTATGGAAATACTTCCAAGGGAGAGACCTGGTAATGCATTGCATTCTCCATTAAATATACCAGTAGCTAACTCAGAGAGACTATGCTCTTACAGCCAAAGTGGAAAAGCACAGGGAAGGAAAAACATAGGAATCCATTCCTGGATAGTAATAGAGCATCTAGGTACAATGCCATTTTTATTGTACTATATATAGTATTATGAAAAACAAATGGTAACTCACCTAGTCTACAGGTTCTTTGAGGTTTTAAGCTGAGACCTAAAATACACTAGAGTGTGATCATTATTATAAATATGTGTGACTAAATGTAAAATTCAATTATCAAAATTAAATGTTGGCCAAAATAAGTTAGGTTAATGGAGATGTTTGTTTTGTTGATGGTTTCCTTTGCTGTGAAAAAAACTTTTTAGGGGCTGGCCGAGTAGCGCGTTGGTTAAGCGCTGGTTTGGGAAGCCAGTGGCCCCGGTTCGGGTCCCACATATGAGGGCCAGGGACACTGTCCTTAAAAAAAAATAAAAAAAAAAAAAAATTATATATATATAAAAACAAAAAAAAACTTTTTAGTTTTATGTAGTCCCATGTGTTTATTTTCTTCTCTGGTTTCCTTTGCCCAAGGGGATACATCAGTAAAAATATTACTAAGGGTAATATCTGTGAATTTACCGCCTATATTTTCTTCTAGGAGTTTTAGGGTTTCGACTCTTACATTTAAGTATTTAACCCATTTTGAGTTTATTCTTGTATACAGCATAAGAAGGTGGTCCAGTTTCATTTTTTGCATGTATCAGCCCAGTTTTCCCAGTATCATTTATTAAAGACACTGTCTTTAACCCAATGGAAATTCTTGCTTCCTTTGTCACAGATTAAATGACTATGTTGGCATGGATTTATTTCTGGGCTCTCTATTCTGTTCCTACTGAATGGGAGAAGATATTTGCCAATGATACATCTGATAAGGTGTTAATATCCAAAATTTATAAAAACCTCATACAAATCAACACCAAAAAAACAAACAACCCAATAAAAAATGGGCAGAGGACATAAAGAGACATTTCTCTAAAGAGGACATACAGATGGCCCATAGACATGAAAACATGCTCAAGGTCACTAATCATCAGAGAAATATAAATAAAAACCACAATGAAATACCACCTCACTCATGTCAGAATGGCTATCATCAATAAATCAGCACACAACAAGTGTTGGCGAGGATGTGTAGAAAAGGATACTCTTATGTACTGTTGGTGGGACTGCAAATTGGTGCAGCCACTATGGCAAACAGTATGGAGGTTCCTCAAACAATTAAAAATAGAGCTACTTATGACCCCTAGGAGTAATTCTACTCCTAGGTATTTATGCAAAGAAATCCAGAACACTAATTCAAGAAAAATATATGCTTATGTTTTTGTTTTTGCTTTTGTTTTTGTTTTGAGGACAGTGTCACTGGCCCTCATATGTGGGACCCGAACCGGGGCTGCTGGCATCCCAAGCCAGCGCTAAACCACCACCATGCAGCCTTATGTTTATTGCATCGCTATTCACATAGCCAAGATATGGAAACAACAGAAATGCACATCAATAGATAATTGGATAAAGAAATTGTGGTACATTTATACAATGAAGTATTACTTGGCCATAAAAATGAATGAAATCTTACCATTTGCAACAACATGATGGACCTAGAGACTATTATGCTAAGTGAAATAAGTCAGACTGAGAAAAACAAATACCATATAACTCACTTATATGTGGACTCTAAAGAATAGAATAAATGAGCAAATGAAACAGTCTCACAGATATAGAGATAAAACTGATGGTTGCTAGATGGGAGGGGTTTAGGGGAACAGGGCAAAGGTGAAATGATTAGAAAATACAGCTTTATAGTCACAAAATAGTCGTGGGGATGTGAAATAGAGTATGGGAATATAACCAATAACGTTGTAAAGATTATGTAGGGTGCCAGATGGGCACTGGACTTATGGGAGGAGGATCACTTCATAGATTGTGTAGATACCTGACCACTGCTCTGTACACCTGAAGCTGAAGTAGAATAATATTGAATGTCAATTATAATTATATATATATATATATATATATATATATATATATATATATATACACATATAGTCACAGGATGTAAAGTATAACATAGGGAATATAATCAATGGTATTGTAACAGCAACATACTATGTCAGAGGGGTAGTAGACTTGTGGGGTGTTATCACTTTGTAGGGAGTTTAAATGTCTAATCATTATGTTGTTTTGTACATCTGAAACTAATATAAAAAATTAAATTAAAAGAAATCTAAGACAAAGAAAAAAATCGATATTTTTTATTTAGGCAATATGTATATATTTCTTATGAAAAATATTTTCCTCCCTTAGATCATCTATATTGTGAAAGTGACTTCTGCATAATTTCATTTTTTTTAAATTTCTTCACTCGATAGGAGTAATTTAGGTATAATATTTTGTTGAAGTATTTAGAATATCATTAATTAATTTCCTAATATGTTACACTCTCTTACCATATATTCTATTTCTTTAGCATGGTATCAAGGGATAACACTTATCATAGAAAAATTAAAATCATTATAAAAAGAGCAATAGTGAATTTGACCAGTGAATTCCCTTTTGAAAATAGATTGGATAGTTTGAACAAAGTGTTTGATTCTAGTGGACTGGAGCCTTTCTGCAGAGCAATTTACCCCAGAACAAACATTTTAGTTAATTATTTAAAATAAAGAAGCTGGTTGTCTTTGATCAGGTCTTTGAAAGTGTGCTTTAATGTAAACATATTAAATCAGATTGATCTTTTCAACAGTTTCTTAAAAGCTTTTAAAACATAAACTTATCAGTTCGGTCCTTACCTGTACCATTCGTAGAGTTCTTAATTATGAATAGAGTTCAAACATGGAAATACTGTTAATCACAATAGCCCAGTTTATATATTTCAGCTGAAGAAAAATGAAGCAGAGAAATTTTTGATTTGTTATGTGAGATTCTAGAACAAATAGACCTTTATGGCTCTGAATACCCCTTGTATTGATTACTTATTCATTTTTCTTGGGGGATAAAAGGATATATTTAATCATCTGTAACTATTGGGAAAATTATATCAAGAACTGCCTTTCCCTTCCCAATAATAAATTTTATATATTGCAAATATAGAATACTTCAAGTTGTGAAATTCCCATGAGAAGTTTCTCTTTGTTAAGAAACTGTGTTTATATGTTCTATCATGCTTCTGTTAGAGAACAGAGTTCCTGCCTTCAATGCTCCAAAGCAGAAACAAAATAGGAATTTGTGGTCACTATTAACACTAACTCCAATGATGTAAGGATGTTCAGACTGTCTATCCCCATGGACCCATTATTTCTACCCTAAATGAAGCAATAAGGAAATTAGGACATCTCCCCGTCCCCCAGATATCTCCATGTCAACCAATTCTCCTGGTGACTTAAGACATATCAGAGATTCAGTAACTACTCATTCATCAGTATTTCCCTAGCACTTACTTGCCCCCACATTGTTTAAGGCCTTAAGGATACATCAGTGAATGGAACAGACAAAATCGCCTGCTTTCAAGAGTTCTGAGAAGATTATGGGGGCTCCATGAGCCATTATGAGGACTTTGGCATTTAATCCGAGAAAAATGTGAGACACTGTAAGATCTTGAACAATAAGACATAATCTAACTTGCATTGCATTATAGTTTATGATCTGATTTCTCTGTGGATATTAAACAATAGAGGAAAAAGTGAGAGCAGGGAGATGAGTTAAGAGTATAATATAATAAACAATGAGAGATAATCAGGAAAAAAAGCAGTAAGGAATAATTATCATGCAAGATATATTTTTAAGATGCAGCCAATTGGATTTTCTAATAGACTACATGAGAGGTGTGAAGCAGAGAGAGAGCTATAGAGATAGATATGGATACAGATATAGGTGGATAGAAAGATAAGATAGATCTATATATTAATATATCTATATAGATATATATGAAATGAAGTGTGATAAAAAACTACAGTGTTTATGTAAATTAAAAAATTATTACAGTAAAAGACATATTGCCATTAATCCCCCTCAAAATACTCCCCTTCACTTCAGACACACTTATCCCATTGTTGTTGCCACTTTCTGAAGCAGTTCTGGAAGTCCTCTTTCATGAGTGTCTTTAGTTGTACTGTCGTGGTTGCCTTGATGTCCCAAATCAATTCAAAACGTTTACCTTTCATGGTCATTTTAACTTTGGGGAAGAGCCAGAAGTCGCACGGTGCCAGATCCCATGAATAAGGTGGAAGAGGACACACTGTATGTTTTTATTTGACAGAAATTCCCATACCAGAAGTGATGTGTGACACAGAGCCTTTCCACTGTGATCACAAAATACTCAGCTGCTGCTGAGTGTTATCCAATGGGAAAGCAGTGATCTTCAACATAGGAAGCAGTGTGTTGAACCTTAGTATCAGTACGTGACAAGTTTCAACATGTTCAGTGCAGTCAGTCGGGTGTGAGCTACAGTTGAGAGGAGATGTGTTTCAAAGTGTGCTATAAATTATCCTCCATCATGACAATGCTCCATGTCACACATTGCTTCTGGTATGGCAATTTCTGTTGAAAGAAAACATTATGGTGTGTCCTGTTCCAGGTTATTCCCTGGATCTGATACCACGTGACTTTTGACTCTTCCCTAAAGTCAAAATGATTCAGGACATCAAGGTAGCCACAACAGCGCAACTATGACACCCACAAAAGGGGACTTCCAGATATGTTATGTTATATATATATCTCCATCACAGACGTAGCCTTCCCCATAATCACAACACCCAAGGCAGCAGAAAACAAGAGTCCAGACATGAGTAAGGGTCACAAGGTCTTGACCTCTGGCAGGCTGAAACTAACATCTTGACCTAAGTTATGTTTTAGCTCCTAAGCCCTAAAGTGGAAAGAACTCCTGGCTACTTACCCATGAAACAGACAGAGGGATGCCAGAGCACACTCAGAGCTGTACTCAAGACCTGAAGAAATAGTTTATTACAATTACCTCACCAATCAGATGTGGGAAAGGGTAACCAATTAGATCCTAGCATGATTCAAACCCCTAAACCCACCAGTGTGTTGGGATTTTCTCTTATGTAATCTGTAGCCTACACACCATCAGAGAGTCGGGTTTTTTAGAGTATTAGCTACCTGTACTTTGGATTGGCCAATTCAATACTGAACTGTTTTTCTTTCTATACTGCAAACTCCTGCTCATGCATCTCTTTGGGCCAGTGTGTGCAGGGCTCAAATATTGGGGTCTTGCCAACAAAAAGAGGCTTAGAGAAAATTTATACTCCTACTTCCTCATGTAATAAAAAACAAAATTTAAAACAAAAGTGATTTTGTTATGAATCTAAGGACATAATGAAATCACAAGTATTTGAACTATATACTTACTGCTTACTTGGAACATTTAAAAATGTATATAATTAACTAAAGGGAAAATTTTAAGAGTCTTGTGCTCTACTGACTGAGCTAGCCGGGCATGCTCCAAAGGGAAATTTTAAATGAAAATAAACTTACTACCCTTCACAGCTCCTGAAGACATTATGAAAAATATATGCAAGAGAATCCAGAAAGACACTCCTCTTTTTCAGTTTCCCAATTTTTTCCCTTATTCCTTACACATACCTCCCACATATGTCCTCTTTACTCAAGAAAGAAGGGCACTGCCCTACATCCCTCTTGAAGGTGATCATAAAAAACAGCAGCCAGAGTTGATCCAGTCTCTCTCCTCTGCTATTCTGATTTCTTCATTCCTAATCACTAAAAGGGTATTAAATACCAGTTTGAATTTGAAGATCATTTCCTAGGACCTGAGCTTTAATTATGGAGGGACATGCTACTGTCACTTCAGTTCAACATTTCCTTCATCTCAGGTGGATGATAGCAGTTGGAAAATCAGACTATCATATGTTCAAACACACTATGATTAAAGAAGTGATCATCCCCTTTCAAGCCTGCCCACTGTTGAGAAGAAATAGTAATATGACAGATATAAGGCACAATACAGTGGCGTAATCAAACTGCTGATGTGCCAGGCTTATGAGAAATGAACAAATGAATAAAAACCATGCAAGAGTAGACAAGTCATAAATGTATGAGGTGAAATATCCTTAACACAAGCCTATCTTCTTCTGAGTGTTGACGGCTCCTAGCTGGTGACCCAAGGACAGAGAGATGTGAAAGAACACTCCCTATCCCAATTAAGCCAGAGTATGTGGCATGCGATCACCCACATCAATGTGGCATCATGCTTTTTCACTTTATCATAGCTACTTAACACCCACCAAGAAACTGGATCTTACTTAGCAAAACCATTTATACTATTGATGGAAATCAGAAACTTTTTATTAGTTACACCCCATTGAGACCATTTTATATGATACTTTTTATCTTACGTTCAATTTATTTTTTATGCAGAGAAAGGGTTAGTTGGATGAGTTAAAGGAAAAATGTGTCATGCAAAACTTAAATCAAACAGAACCTTGGATGATATGTGATATCAAATAGACTTGAATACAGTGACTAATAATCCTGAATGTCTGTCACCAAGTCTGTAACTTGTTACTTAAAATAAACTATTTTAGAAGAACTCTTCTAAAAGCAGTCCTTTCTTTTTGATGAGTTTAGAAAGGGGTTTAGATAATTTAATTTTGAAACTGCATTGGGAGAGAAAGTAAAGCAAGTAATCCAAATTTCACAAAATTTTCAATTTATTTAAAATTTGTCCCAATAATTTTAAAATGAGTTTAGAGCATATTTCACCATATACACTAAATATTTCCTTTAACTGTGAAATATGAGGTCTGATAATTTCACAACTTGTTGCAACAATGTTGCTAACTTTTTTTGATATCAGAGGGATTATTCATTATGAATTTCTATCAACTGGACAAACAGTTAACCAATTTAACTATTTTATTTTATTTTATTTTATTTTATTTTATTTTATTTTATTTTATTTTATTTTATTTTTAAAGATTTTATTGGGGAATTGGCGGAGGGGAACAGCGTTGGGGAATCTGGGAAGAGGAACAGACAAGTTCCTGTCTTTTTGTTCTTCAGTTTAGTTGCAGAGGATGTTGCTTCACTGTTGGTATCGTCATTGCGCTCTTCCCGGATGAGGCAGATCGGTCGCTGGCCTCTGGATGGTCGCTCACCGTGGCTATTGGCAGCTCGCGTTGGCTGCCAGCCGCTCACGCTGGCTGCGGGCCACTCACTGTAGCCTATGGCAGCCCACTGCAGCAGGGGCTGCAGCCCACACCATCACCGGGGCTCGCACAGCCCAGCTCCAGGTGGAGCTGTTGTTAGCTGTAGAGGGCAGTGTCACTGGCCCTCATGTGGGATCCGAACCGGGGCTGCTGGCATTCCAAAACCAGCGCTTAACCAATGCACCACTCGGCCGGCCCCCAAGTTAACTATTTTAAAGTGTTGAAAAGGCTACATGAAAAAGTTAGATGACCTCAATTTTTCACCAATTCATATCTCTTGCATCACAACAATGCACCAGCTCACACAGCACTGTCTGTGAGGGAGTTTTTAGCCAGTAAACAAGTAACTGTATTGGAACACCCTCCCTTCTCACTGATCTGGCCCCCAATGACTTCTTTCTTTACCTGAACATAAAGGAAATAATGAAAGGAAGACATTTTGACAACTTCAGGACATCAAGGGTAATACGATAACAGCTCTGATGGCCATTCCAGAAAAAGAGTTCCAAAATTGCTTTGAAGAGTGGACTAGGTGCTGGTATTGATGCATAGTTTCCCAAGGAGAGTACTTCGAAGGTGATATTCAGCAATGATGTATGTAGTATTTTTTTTAGGATGAGTTCGTGAACTTAATTGTCCAACTTCGTATGGGCAAATAATTTTCACATGTATTAGTATTAACAATTAGTACAAACCAAGTCTGATTGTTTGGTGCTATGATTGGGTTACAATTTTAATAGCTCTATTAAACAGCTATTTCTACAGCAATATTGAAGAAACAACTCTACACTTTTAGTGGCCTTATGACAGCATGTGGTTAATGCTCTTGTGTTGTCTGGGGTGGCTCATCTTTGAGGTACAGATCAGGTTCATGCCTTTTCTGCATGTCTCTCATTCTGAAACCAGTGACTATTTCTCAACATAGATGGCAGAAACATAACAGATGATCAAAAGTATAAGCTCTTGGGAAAGAAGCAAATAAAACTCAGAGGGTCTTAAAAAAATATTTCACAAATGTATAGTATTGATAATATTTAATCTAAATCTTACAGGATAAATATAATAATTTTTCAAAAAGAGAGAAAAAGTATATTCAAAACTATGCATGTATGAACTATCTCATTTTATTTGTATAGTTTTTCTTTGATTTTTTTTATATAGACAACAATTTAGATGATTCATTAATTTTTTAATTCAATCAAGGATGACCGATTGACAACTAGGTGCCAGGCAGCATGCTGATGATATGAATAAAATGGAGAAAAATAAATAGACATGGTCTTTATTCTCCCAGGCCTATGAGGAAGATATTCAAATAATCACATCAATTAATATCCAATTACAGACTCAGACAAGGGTTCTGAAAGACATTTTCACAACTCTATGAGAATATATCATAGAGAGCATGGTGTAGACTGGGAACAGTAGGCACAACTTCCTGAAAAAGTGACTCTTCGGGGAAAGATATGAAAGAGTCAGCTGGTGGGGTGGGTGGGGGACAGCGTTCCAAGCAGATAGGAAATGTGTTCAAAAGACATGGGGCTGAGAAATAATTGAAAATGGCAAGGTATGGAAGAGTAAAGAAGGGAGTTCCTGTTTTGTGCTGTTTTATATCTTTTCTCAGTTTTGTTTTGTTTTTTTTGTTTGTTTGTTTTTTCTTCTCAGTGGTATTCACATGGTTTCTCAATTTGTCAACACAAGTGAAGAGATTAGAGAAATCATCTTCTAAATTAAGCATGTTGCCTTTATTTTATACTTTCTGTCATCATTTCATTAACGACTGACTCTGAAGGATAGCAGAGCACAGAATCCTGATTTATTTAGGACCTTGAAACATGCAAATATTCATTATAGTTGTGTTTTTCCTTCTCCATAAGCATCATGATGTGCAAGTAATTAATGTCTGAAAAGGAAAACATTTATTCTTTGGCATGAACAGGCGATAGCACTTATTTGTTTCCTATGTATGTTCTTCTTATATTTCATTTACATATATATTAAATGCATAAAGATGTACTATAAAAGACATGTTTAGACTAAAAAATGAACTATTAGATCCTTAAAAATAATCTCTTCCACAAAATAATTAACTTTCTCAAAAATATCCACTTTATTTAACTTAGTATTCTCGAATAGGAAACTAGAAATTTCCCTGGACCAAAGTATGAATCTGTGTATGTGTGTCATAAGAGGGCTTCTCAGTCATGTGTCTCTCTTCATGCATATGACAGTTGACATCCAAAGTAGTGAAAATAATATAGCTATATGTATTCATGATATAGGCTATGCCCACGTTTTATATAGTAAATATTTTTCATGGATAAACAGTATTATGCAAATATAATATTGATTCCAAATTGATTTTTCATGTCATTGTTACAGCCAATGGTCAGATACATTTAATTGTCCCCTGTTCTTCTAAATCCTTCTTTTAAGTAATGGATTTTTGTAATGTCTAACCCTGATACATAATATGGAGGCATTGGCAGGATTATCCAAAGTTAAGTGAAAGAGTTAAAATAAAATAATTCTGGGTAATACAAGCCCAACTTCCTTGATGTTCCAAGATTTATTAAAGATTTGATCAGAATTAATTTTGATTCTAGTTCAAGTTCCCTTAATATACCCAGATCCAGAATTGTAGAACAATATAGGAAGTCTATAACCCTGGATCTTCTCTGCTCTAATGAGCCCTGAGAGTCAGAATAAAAATTGCAAATCCACTAGAAAAGCAGCTTTGAATTTTAAAAACCTGCATTCAAATTCCAGCTCTTCTACCTACTAATCTTGACCCTGAGCAAATGTTTTAATCTGTCTTAATATCAATTTCACAGCTTTTACATTGAGTATAGGATTGCCTTGCATAGGAAGTTTGTTGTGAAGAATACAAAATAATGTATGTAAAAAATCTCAATCAGAATCTTAACATTAGATACATGTTCGATAACAGTAGCTAATATTATAAGAATAGTATACCAGAAATTCAGGTGGGTTCTAGCGTAGGACTAGTTAATCCTCAATTTTAATACTGAGGACTTTGATTTCTCTGGAGTTCTTGTGGTTATCTGATGACCCAGAGATTATTGCAAACCTTACATGGTGGCACAAAAATGTTTCAAATGCAGATACCCTTAGAAATTTTCATAAGATGTCTTTGCAGGCATGGCTTGACATCAACTGTTTGATGCTGGCAGCCACAGTTGGCAGCCTGGCAACCAGTGTCCTTGCCGACAGCCTGTGGGAGATTCTGGCATCCTGCATGTCACAGTGCTTGCCTAGGCAGGGACACACTGTTACCAGTGGAAATCCTGGGCTTTTCTGGTATGGCAGATGATCAAACTGCTACTCTGACAAAGCCCAAGGCTATGGCTCCCAAAGCCCCATAAATTGGGAGACACTTTTGCCAAAGTCCCTTTGTTATGGCAGACAGAGAGCCCTATCCAGAGACATCTTTAGGGGGCTGCGTGCTAATGCTTGGTGGCAGCCACTTTGAGAGGGTTTTGAGACTTAATTTTTATATTATTCCAGAATTAAAGAAAAACCCACATATTCACAGTTTGAAAACCATTTGTCATGTTCCCTTTCAAAACACACTTTGTCACATGGTTTTAATGATACAAATACCTGAAGCTTTAAAATATTAGTTTGTTTTTTGAGGGAAAAAGAAAGGGAAAGAGTGAGAGAGGAAAAGTAGGAGAGAGAGAGAGAGGGAGAGAGGAAGAGAGGAAGGGGGGAGAGAGAGAGAGAGAGACAGAGAGAGAGAGAGAGAGAGAGAGAGAGAGAGAGAGAGAGAGAGAGAGAGAGAGAGAAACTAACCCAGTTCTAAAATTCAGTTTTCTTTGAGAACGAATGAAGACTAAAAGTACAGGAAAAAATATAATTCTTATCTATAAAAACAGCAGTGAAATACTGACACATTTTTGTTCACTGAATCAGGGTTATATACCAGATATTTGGCTTCATGGTCCTTTTAAAATAGCACTCCTGTCCATTCTTATTAAGTTTGGATTGCTCCCAAGAGTTCCTTTGTGGCTAATTTAACACCTGTGAAGTCATGGTGATGCTAAGTATAAATTCATTGCGTACTGCATGGATAACTTTATTTTATTCCAAAGTTATTGCAATAATTAGTGAAATTTCATAAAAGTTCATATTGGTTTAAATCACTTAATTCACTTTTTCCATCAATTAATTAGAGAATAATTTTATGATTTAAATAAAAATCTCTTTGATTTCATATATGAAAAACTAGGTTGGAAATAGAACTTTTTAACCATATAAAAAGCACCTAAAATATTGTCTGGAAGAAACTGCATACAAATTAAAACATTGTGTGAAGTTAAAACTTAATGCTTTCTCCCAGTCTTCCTTTCCACATTTAACCTCCTTTTATCAAATGCATTTTCTGAAACATTGTTGGGAAGGCTGTTTGTAAAAATTACCCTATTAGTTAGATAAGCCTATCATAACACATTATATATATATATATATATATATATATATATATATATATACACACACACACACACAATAGGTGCTTTTTTATTCTTGTAGGTTATATTATAATGCAATATTTTGGACTTAGATAGAAATCAGCAAGATAGAACCTAATTCTAGCCAAATAGTGTAAAATAAATTGGGAAACACTAAAAGCAATAGATGATGAAACTGTAAGTTATCCTAATTTATGGAATTTTAAGTACATTCAAATAATTTAAAAATATGTTCTTATTAGAAGCAAACTAGAGTTAATAACACATCTCTAATGCATATTTAATATGCTGAAGTCTTTAACTGGGGGTTATATACATATAAATTAGACATTGTAGTTTAAAAATAAAATATGTCAACCACTTAAGCATTCATTGTTCACTATGGCACAAGATTTTTTTTTAATTAAGCACACATATCTCTATGCATCTGGAATTTAAGTAGTATTAAATTCTATTAGAGTTTTCTTTATTTGTAAGAAAAATAAAGAAAATCAAATGGATGTTATTCCCAATTAATATTTATTTTGTGCCTATCATGCATCAGATATTATTTTCAGCTTGGCCAAATATAAGTATAATACAAGATGAAAACAGATTATATCAAGATTCTCAAATGGAAATGTCTATAAGGACCACAGAAGTATTGCAAATGAATGAAGCAGGACTGATGTAAAGAAATAGGGACTGATTAAGATTTGTAACAGAGAGTATATGCTCATCTCAAATCATTCAAACTCCATAAATTATAAATACTTTGTGGATTAATACCTGTATCCTTTGAGGTTTACATTGGTCAAAAACATAGGAAAGAGTTTCTCAATAACACTCAGAATAGAAATTATACAGTTATTAATTCCCCACTGAGACAGCAAAATGCAATCATTCATGAAAAAGCATTTGCAAGATATGCAGCCAAAGTTAGAAGTAAAGCATGGCAAATAAATTCAATGGTGCCACCTATTTATTCAAAATATCTTTGAGTGATTTCTGTGGGCTAGATAGACATCGTGCTAGACATAGAACAGAAAAGATGGTTTTGGTCCTCAGCATTTTGAACTAATAGTTAATAGACACATATGCAACAGAATTCATGTCAAGTATAAGGAGGGAAGTAGTTTTTTTTTTTTTTGTTTTTTTTTGAGGGCAGTGTCACTGGCCCTCATATGTGGGACCGAACCGGGGCCGCTGGCTTCCGAAGCCAGCGCTGGAGGGAAGTAGTTTTAAATGACCCTCTGTTATAATTCTTCCATGATCACACTCCAATTAGATATCTTGTCCTCTTAAAAGAGCTCTGCAAAGTCACCAGTATTCAATTTGCCAAGTTTAATTCCTTGTACTCATTTAAGATTTTCAGCACTTGTCATATTTTATCTTCTCCCTTCTTAAAACATGTCTTTTATTTGTCTTCAAAAATACCACAATCTGTTTTTTCCTCATTTTACATATTTGAGAGACTCAGTCTTTGATCCTCCTCCCTTTTTCATCTAAACACTCTGCCTAGTCAATTTTATCTAGCTCATTGCCTTCAAATATTATCTATATGCTAATGACCCTTTTTTTTTCATCTATTTATTTTTAATTAGTTTCAGGTGTACAACACAGTGCAATAGTTATACTTTTTACCCCTCAAAGTGATGACTCTTAAGTTAATAACTTCAGATCAGAATGCTCCCCTGTACTCCAAACACATATATCCAAATTCTTACTCAAGCTATCCTCATGTATGATGGTTAGGTATCTTGAACTTAATGTCAAATAACTTGTGATCTCCCTTCCATTCCAACTCCCAAACATGTTTCTCTTTAGATCTACTCATTTCAACTAATGATCTTACCACTTACCCAGTTGCTCAATCTAAAACGTAAGAATTAGTCTTGAATTCTCTCTTTCATGTCCACACTCAATTCATCAGAGAGCTTTGACAACTCTCCTTTATTTCTCATCTCATTCAGATAATTTTAAGTATCTCACATACATATTATTAAAATCTTTGCTCAGAAGTCATCATTTAAAATGTCCATTCACTGCCAACCCAATCTAATATATCTCTTGCCACAAGCACTCTCTATTTAAGTATCTTCTAATATTTAACACTATTTGAAATTATCTTAATCATATTTTAGCTCATTTGTTTATTTTCACCTCATTTAGTTTAAAGATCCATGAAAAAATAGCAAAGATCTTATCTTCTGTGTTAATAGTATATCCCAAGTGTCAACAGCAGCACCTACAATGAATAAGTAATGGGCTTTAAATTAACATGAAGTCCATTGGCTTGGTTTGTAAAATAATTCTTATATGAATCAGAAACCCTAGCCATTATCAAGCTTTATAAAAACTTTCAAAAGCATAAGTTATCAAGAGACTCAGTCAAGCAGAGAGGACTCAAACATTGATGGCTGCTCCCTAAATTCTCTGTCCCTATAATGGACATGTGCTTTCTGGCCTAGTGTAGACAGCTGTTACATGAGTTACATGGGTTATTAGCCCACATCATGGGGGGAAATTAGTTGATGAAAAATCTTCATTTTATATCCCAGTTTATATGACCTTTTCTAGGGAGTATGAATCATAAAACCATAGATTCTGGGTTTCAATTACTATAAACAATGTTAAAACAAGGACACTTGTTAAAAACATCTCACAGATAAAAGACCTCCTCATTATCAGTAATCATGTTAAAGATTACATGGCTTGTCTGCCTTCTTTCTCTCTGGCTGGCAATATACCCAGGATAATCATAGAAGTGGATCCTATTCCAGCTGCTTTATCTTTCTCCTCAATATGCATGGCTAAATCATAGAGGATGAGGGTTTGATTAGAAAGATAAATAATTACAAGATCATGAAGAGACTTGTAAAGAGGAATAAGGAGCTTAACTTTTATCCCTGAAAGGTTTTGATCAAAGAAAATGAATAATCAGATTGGGATTTTTAGAAAAATCACTCTTAGCGCCTCCTTGTTTTTTAGCCTTCAATCTCATCCTTCTCTGGAATGTTACCAAAGTCTCCAGAGCAGGGTCCATAGAATTGGGATCTATGGACATATGGTCTCAATCATAATCTCAGGGGAAAGATTACAGAGTAGGATGTTTGCTATAAATTCAGTCTCATGGATAAGCACACTTATCCCATCATTCTTGCCATTTTCTGAAGCACTTCTAGAAGTCCTCTTTTATGAGTTCCTTTACTTCATCCTAATCATGACAATGCTCTGTGTCACATATTGCTTCTGGTATGGCAATTTCTGTCAAAGAAAATCATTATGGTGTGTCCTCATCTACCTAGATCTGGCACCATGCAACTCCTGGCTCTTCCCCAAAGTAAAAATGACTATGAAAGCTAAACGTTTTGAATCGATTCAAGACATAGAGGCAGCCACAATAGTGCAACTAAACGCACAAAAGAGGACTTCCAGAACTGCTTAAGAAAGTGGCAAAAGCAATGGGATTAATCGAAATGTGCCTTTTTTTATTTAAATATTCCCCATATTTTTTTTTTAATCACACTTCATATATACTCGTATATACTCATTATGAAGGTTCAGGTTATTTGGAAGTATATTTCTTAATATCTAAATATTTGTGAAATTTCTATATATCTATACTTTCTTATGTCCCAGTATTCAGTATTTTTTTAAAATTTTATTATAAGCAGTATATATTTTATGGAGGGCTAACAATATTTGTCATGTTATTGGTGTATATAGTACAGTTACATTTGTTGTGATTACTGATTTTAGTGCTATCATTTTACTAGTTGCTTTTTGTTTATCATAGCTATTCTTTGTTCTGTTTTTTCTATCTTGACTTCTTTTGTATTAATATTTATTCATCTTTCTCATGTCTTAAATTTTAGTTCTAGCTCATTTTTATTTTAGTGGGTAAACAAGCAATTACAACCTACATCCTTGACATATTAGTATCTATTCTAAACTAAAACTTTTATCATTTCTAAAATAATGCTAAAACTTTAGAGCTTTTTATATCTATTTCCCATTTGTTTTTTGCAGGAAATAAATTGGCTTGATTGTACATATATTTTAAATTTCACAAAATGTCATCACAACTCTTTCATTCTGCCATTATTTTTGTTTAATTAATATTCTGTTTATTATTTGCAAGGCTGTTTATCTCATTCTACTTTTCCATGCTTCTCTCTAAAACCCAGTGTTCTTCTTCCTAAAGTATACTCTTAAGCACTTATTTTAGTACTAGGTGATTATGACAAATTCTCTTAACCTTTTTCCTTGTCAGAAAATGTTTCTTTTTATATCAATTTTGAAAGAAAAAAAATGTTTTTACTCAATACAGATTTCTATGTTAGTGATTGTCTTCTTTTAGAATTCTGAAAGATATCCCAATTCTTTCTACTTTACTTTGTGGGAAGTTATCTAGTCATTTTTTCTGTTGCATCTTTAATGTTAATTCATGTTTTTTCTTGGTCTCTTCTAATTTCCTTTTGTTCTTCAGTTTTCAGTCACTTCATTATGATGTGCCCAGTTTTTTCCTCCTTTATTTACATTTGTCAAGATTGTTGTGTGCACTTGTATATGTGTGTAATTTTGTTCATGAATTCTACATCTTTTCTATTATTTCCTCAAGTTTTTACCATTTTCTCTCTTGCTCCAGTCTGGATAACTTTTACTGACATATGCTCCAGTCATATGTCACTAATCATCTGTGTCTTCCCTTATAAAGTTCATGTATTACTCATGGAATTTCAGTTTTTTATTTTCCCAATCCTCTTGTAAAATAGTTCATCTTGTCCTATATTTTTAATATGTTCAGGGCCGGCCGAGTGGCGCGGTGGTTAAGCGCTGGCTTCGGAAGCCAGCGGCCCCGGTTCGGGTCCCACATATGAGGGCGAGTGACACTGCCCTCAAAAAAAAAAAAAAAAAATATATATATATATATATATATATATATATTCAACACTTTTATTTCAGTGTCATTATTGTATAATGTGCATATATGTATTTCCTATGGATCTGTATAAAAATTTCCCCTTTTGTTTATTTCAGTCATGTCTTTCTGTCTCCTAACATACCTGATAATTTTGTTTGAATGTTTGACATTGTGTATAAAATATTGTAAAGGTTCTGGATTATGATATCTACTTCCAGAAAAGAATTGATTTTATTCTGTCAGGGAGTTAGTAGATAAGATAGACACCATGATGAGTATTATCCAGTTTTTTTACCTAGTGGCAAGCTTTACAAACACTTTCAAGGATACAGGCAATCAAGAGGCTCAGTGAAACAGAGAAGTCAGGGATATTGAGATAAACTCCCCAGATTCTACATCCCTGCATTGGGCATGTGCTGTCTATTGAAATAAAATTTTTTAAAAAAAGCATTGTCCTGGGCCGGCCGAGTGGCGTGCTGGTTAAGTGCTGGCTTAGGAAGCCAGTTGCCCCGGTTTGGGTCCCACATATGAGGGCCAGTGACACTGCCCTCAAAAAAAAAAAAAATTAGGAAAAAAAGCATTGTCCTTTCACAGAGAGGCTTCTTTTGAGCCCTGTACCTAAAAAATGGGCTTCTCATGAACACAATTTTTATCATAACACTTACCACAACTATAATTTAATGAATATTTTTATAACCATCTGTCTCTTCTGCTAGTTCCCAAGCATCTTTTATGGAATGCAGGATTTGTTCCCCTCTTACAGGAGAACATCTTAGATTAACTTTATATGTAAAACCTATCTATAAGTAGGCTATTGAATTACATTAGCATTTAGAATATAGACATCCAACCACTGGCCTGCATGTCAGCACTAATTAAGACTTTTCTCAGTACTGGATATTACTTTGAAAAGAGAAGATAGACATTGACTGTGAAAATGCCCCCGAATAGAAACTTTCTAGTGAGCAGAAGGCCAATGATATAAAAGAGAATATTTAAATGCATGTTGTCTCCACAAAGCTGAAATGTAGGCAGATAGCTTATTGCTGTTTTAATGGCACCTTGCAGAGATGAAATTAACATTTGATTTACACAAGTGTCCTTGGGCAGAGGCAATTGTGACTACTCATATCCACTGATAGGAGCTGAATTAGTTTTAACCTCTCAAAGAAATCATCTAGAAATCATAATGAAAAGCTAAATTCAGATGTCCACTTAATACACAGTGGTACTTCAAACAGGAAGAAAGAGATTACAGCATAATAGCATTTATACCTATTAAATAGCTTCACTTTAAAGAGTCAAATGAATTTATAACAGTTTTGAATGTGATAAACTAGTCACAGAATGGGACTTTGTCATTTTAAAGTAATCTATGATCACTAAGGTCAATAAGGTTCTACGTTTGAGGTAGCCAATATGACATTTTAAGAAGGGATAGGACTATGATTAACTGGAGAGTGCAAATATTGTGTAAACGCAACCAAAGCCATGGTTTTAAATTATTTTGCTGGCCAAATAAAATATGTACCTAGGTCAAACTGACCCATAAGCTACTGGTTTTGATCTATGATTCTAGTTCAACCTCTTTATATATGAATCACACAATTTTTAGATAAGCTGGTGATTTGCCTAAGGTCACACAACATATTACTAGCAAACATGAGAATTGTTCTTATTCTAACAATATTCAGTTATTGAACATCCTTAGTCCAAAATAGTTATAAATTCCTGATTTGCATAATCTAATTAAGATGCATAAAACATATGGAAATTATTGTCTTCCATATTTACAAATAGAAATACCAATGCTCTAAAATGAAGTGAATTACTGGTATATCCCAGAATATAGAATAATATATTTAATTAATTGGGCACCAAGTTCCATGTGGATTATACTATTAATAATTACAAAACTCTCTGGTAGAAAGCAGAAGTGTTGTCAGTTAAATAGTAACCCACCACCACCACCAATTTATGTCCACCCAGAACCTCAGACTGTGACATTTTTTGGAAATAAGAACTTGGCAGATGTAGTCAGTTAAGGTGAAGTCATGCTGGAATTGGCTGCGGGCCCTAAACCCAAGGATTAGTGTACTTATAAGAAAAGGACAGACACACGAAGACACACAAAGAAAGCCAGGTGACAATGGGGGTAGAGATTGGATTTGATGCAGCTACAAGCAAACGAATGTCAAGAATTGCCAATAAGCACCAGAAGCTAGGAGAGAGGCATGGAACAGATTCTCACTCAGAGTCTCCAGAAGGAACCAGTCCTGCTGATATCCTGATTTCAGACTTCCGGCCTCCAAACTAGGATAGAAAAAATTTGCTTTTCTAAACCACCAGTCAGTGCACTTTGTTAAGGCAACCCAGGAAAATTAATGCATTGAGAAAAAATACATTTTATGTTACTAATAGAAATAGTAAATAAAAATGTTTAGCAATGTCCTTACCTAATTTAGGAATCTCAGAAAGACATGTCAGAATGGAAGAGCAATATGTATCCAAAAATCATTAACTTCTTTTTTCACCATACTAATTTTTTCTCAATGTTAAAAGGGATATGTTTACTTTGATTTCAAAGCCATCTTCATAGTTTTAAGTTTAAAAACTATTTCAGGAGGAATATTATTCACTGAAATAAAAGAAACATGTACATTTTAATATCTTAAAATTTCTCACAACCTATAATCATGATCTTGCTCCACTAGTGTACAGGCACTGATAAGCAACCAAAAGCAAAACCACATTTTCCTAAGGAGTTGGTCTAGTAAGAGGATAAACGTCTTAATGTGAGTGACAGCTTATATAGAGTCTCTGTCAAGTGAAGTGGCAGGATCTTTGATTTTTGCAATTCAGGAATCCAAGTTCTAGATGAGTTGGCATTTTTGTGTGTGCAGTTCACCTGAAAACGGTGATGTCTGTACATAGAAACTGAAGTGATTGAAGGAAGGACAACAGGTATTTAAAAGTATGTGTAACATTTTCAGTGAAAGAAAAAAGAAAAATAGCTAAACATTTATGATGGTGATTGAATACTGAAAATCATTATAAGATCGGAGGCTTCACAGATGATCTTATTAAATCTTTCAACAAAAAATGAAAATAATACCATTTGGTATGTGAACATAACAACCATAAAGGTAAAAATATTAAATTGTTGTAGTTAGTAGACAGATAGGCCCATCAGATATTTTAAAATCTATAAAAAACTGTATAGCATTATATTTTCAAAACATACATTTATAAAGTATGTTGATTACCACCTATACTATGAAATCATGTTCACTCATTTATTAACCTGCAGCATATATATAATTTAAATAACTGATTTTATTAAGAAGAATCTTAATTTGAAAATAAGCTCATTTTAGTTCAGTAATATGGATTTCCTATTTTTCAATCCAGATTATCTCATTTTATGATAAACTTGGATTATAATATCAGAAATTTGTTTAAAGTAAGGCTAAATTTTATATGTAAAATTATTATTATAATTAATACTCCAGTGCGGAAAGGCTCCAATTCGGGAACACATCTAAAACATGATTTATAACTCACTTAGAATTACCAAGATTATTCATAAAATCCAACTTAATCTATAATGTAGCCAAATATATTATAGAACACATAATGCTCTAAAAACCGCTAAATATAATATTATCTTCTTGGGAAAAATCACTGTTTTTAGTTAATAAACTTGTACTTTGCCCAAAGTATTCTCTGCAGTAGGTGTTGACCCTGGGAGATTCCTTTCTCATTCTCACCCAGGTTAAAGTCTCCTCCATTCCTCTACTGTGGCCAGGACCTGAGAAAAACTAGAACTGGGATAGCATTCGGAGTGGGGAATTTGGGAATTTTCTTAATAATAATTATTAGTATTATAATTATTTGCTTAGTAATTGATTTGCTTAATAATAATAATAATAATAATAATAGCCTTTATTAAATAACTCCCCACACAGATCCTTCTGTAGTAAATATAGTCCAATGTTGTCAAAGTATTAACTTTCCAGGGCCATTTATATTTTAGCTTTGGTCTAATGTTAGCACTTTCTATAAGACAATTTTTAATTCTTACATTTTACATCATTATTAGGTGATGTCTGAAATCAACTTGTTGGTTTATATACTTTTAGATTTGTCCAGTAATATATGTATAAATCTGTGAATGTGTTTCATGGTTTTACCCGAACTTTCACTAGATGTAAAAAGTACAGTTAGTAGACTAGTAAAAATATTGAATAAAATAGTCAATGAGCTATCTTAGCTAAGAGGGATATTACAGAAAGAAATAAGGTCAATGACTACATTGTGTATATAAAAACAAACAAACAATCATAAGGGACAGCAGCCAAGTGTTGAAGGCTGTGCAATGTGATATTCCAGAAGAGAGTATATCTTTTTAGTAATCCACATTTCTTTTATTTCACTCTTATTTAAATTTGAAACTGACAACTTTTAAATGTAACCCTTCTCTCTCTTTGCTCATCTATCACCCTGAACAAACTGCTATTATATCAACTCTTTAAACATCTTTGTCAGCCATCTCGTTCCACAAGCATCTGACAATTCTTGATTGGAGAATCAAGTCATCATAGAAGAATGAAAGGAAAAGAAATAAAGCAGAAACTTTACGTGAACTTTTTAGCAGGGCAATTATTATAACAGTGATTGGGAGAGGGCTGTGACATCAGATGGTCTTGATTAAAAGCTGGGCAAACTAATAATTACCTAAGTGATTATGATCAAGTTTCATTATCTAAGAGCATTTCCCATTTGTTTTAAGTGGAAATAATAATACTGCCTATCTTATAGTTTCACTTGAGAAATATATGGTCCATGTAAAGTACTTAGAACTATTCCTATTATATATTAATAGCTAATATGTTACTTGGTGAATAATTTTATAGGAGAAGACAGCAAAACTTGATTTCAAATTTAATGTCTTAGCACAATTAACACAGATATGGAAGTGTAAGAAGGTAAGTTTAGTTTTGTATGTCCTTAGTATATGTTAACAGTGGAGAATCTGAGTAGAATTTATTGAGATACAGTTGGGGATTTAAAATCAAACTTTAGTATAAAATTCAGTATCAGAAATATAGGAACATATTAAACACTTGTAGGATAGAAAAATGAGCACTATACTGGAAATGGGACATAGTTCTGGTTCTGTCAGTCATTGATCATTCTTGAACCATAATTTTTTAAGTAAAAAAGAAAATTTAAAGACTATACAATCTCTGAGATCTTGTCCAGCTTTCAAACTCCATGGACATATAGATTTTTATGGCCATCTGTGACCAATATTCCATGTTTTGTAGGAATCTTCTAGCTCTTTAACTCAGTGAACTATTTCACTTGGACCAAAGATATAAAATTAACTTTAATATATTATATTAACAGCATAACTCTGGTTCATTGCAATTATAACTATAAAATTATTGCTTGGGGGATAAAATATTCAAAATTAATCTCATTGCCAAGAGAATTATAGAATTCAGTTTAAATTATTATTGTTGAACCAAAGTCTGTGGAGGCATCATCAAATTAACTTAATTAAGAAAAAGAAAGAAGATGGTACAAACAAGTTTTGTGAAATAAACATTTGAATTTCAGTATTTTAAATGGAGAGTTATCGATATATTAAAATTTGGGATACACTTCACTCACATTGCTTTATCTATTATGGATACAGGGTCTTATAAGAGTATAACCACATTCAAAGAAACTATTAAGACAAAGAAACTAATCCAAATTTCACATACTTAAAATAAAAGATAAATATGTACTTCATCTCACTACTGAGGGGAAGGATTTTTTCTTGTTTCATATAACCTTTTCTAATTAAAAAGAAAATTATATTACTGATAGTTATGAGAGCTTAAAAATAGAAATGAAGAACAAGTCATTTGAGCCTATGATAGTATTTATTATGCTATAATAATAAAAATTAGGTTATCCAAATAGAATACAAATTTAAAGACATTTTATTTGGTTTTAGATTTTTAAATTAATTTTGTCCTTTACTCTCAAAATGATTAATTCAATTAATATTAAGGTGCATATACTTTTAAACAATATTTTATACTAACACTTGGAACAGGGTTGGAGATTCATCGAAAATAATTACAAATACTTATAAAATTAAACCATTTTTAAAGCTTGTTAAAATATTGTAAATAATGTTCTGAAATGATTTTAAGCAAGATGGTCAGAAATAATTTTCTATTGAACCCTAATATTGCTACATAATTGTATATCCTCTCATTCTTATATATTAATTCACCAACATTTTGTGAATATAATTTCAAACTCTATCAAGGAAATTTATATTTAAACTTTTACAAAAGGACAATAGATTTCTAAATATATTTTTGAAAGTTTTTCCTATGTGATTAGGATGGTATGATTTTTTCAAATTTTTTAATGTTATTAATAATCCTATAATTCTTTGTTTCTTGTTTGTTTTTGTTTTTCTAGTTCACTACAAATACAACTATTAAGTATAAGAAGTAACAGCATCATCACAAAAAGATAGTCAAAACTCTTTCTTTCTGTTTATGATACAAAGTAGAAATGGTTTTTTACTGCTGCCAGTTTCAAACCTATTTTTCATATGTTCTTAAATACAAAAAAAAACACAAAGCAATAAATCATACCAAAAAGCCAAAGCATAATTTCCCAAAATATTGATTCTAATGAAAAAAAAAGGTACTTATACAGTCACATTTACACATATATTTCCTTGTTTAAATATAACAGTAATATATTTACTCATTCAATTCGTTCCATAAATATTTAATGACTGCACAGGCATTATGATTGAGATTGGGAATATACAATGTTGAATTAAATTAGAGTTGAAACCTGCCCTCTGAAAGCTAATACTCTAGCAGGGAAGACAAATGACTGAATTAGAGATTATTGATCATTGTGATAAATTATGTGATCAAATCATACATCTAATTAATTCAAGGAAGCCTTTTGGGAGAACAGATTCAAATTGCCACAAGTTAGTTTGCATTTTCAATTTGGTTTAGAAATATTTACTATTTACTCTTTAAAGGTCATATATAAAAGCTGTAAAATTCTTGTTCATTTTTCTTATTGCAATTTTTTCTTTTTTTTTTTTTTGAGGAAACCACTCCCAGGGAATTTCTTAAAAGACTATCATTGGAATTCACTTAACATTGCTGCATCCCCTCATGTTCATGCTTCTATCATTGTCATGGATCTGAAGGCTATTTATTTCATCTCAAGAAAGTCACAGAAATCCTTTAAATAACAACTCAATCCCTTATCTGAGGATTATAAAGAAAGAGTTGTAGAAGCTGTAAAATGCACAGAGAAAAATACAAGAATAGCATCCTGTACATTGATTTTATTTGATCTATCCATTGTCATTTGGGATAGGCAGTGATGTGATAACATGATTTCACGAGCTTATTGCATATTCTTGCTGAGGCAGAGTAGCACCTTAGTATTTTTTTCTATGACAAATATAGTTTATAGTTTTTAGAAATATTAAAGAAGATGAATCATGTATGGTCTTCATGCTGATTTTAAATATTGCCTACAAAATGTATGACCACCTTCTTACTACATTAACTAGGATATTTCACCATTATACTTAACTGCACATATTTAGAATTTATGGTAGTTTAGGTAGAATCAGAAATGTAGCTTTATCCTTTGACAACTCTTGAAGAAATAGTAGGATTGTGTTATTTTAGTGTATGTTAAACAGTTATTTTAAGCACGAAACATATTTTGATTATTTTTGCTTTCCAAACTTTAGTCAACATAAATTAAAGAACCTGGAAATGAAGTCCACTTTATCAAATAATTTCATAATACCTGCTATGATATAACACGTCCATTTCAAAGTCTTGATAGAAAGCTTTTACTGACAAAACTTCACTAATATATTAAATTAAATCTTTGGAAATGACTGTTTTTGTAGGTTAAAAAAATAGTAAAAACACTAGCTTTTTGTCTAATATATTGTCATAACTATCTATTATTTGTACTGGATGCTAAAAAGCATGCATCCTTTACTGTAGACCTATTTATTGAAACATATGCTGTTTTTTTTTTTTTTTTAGCTGAGCCATCCTGCCACCTGTTGGCAGCTCAACGGCAACTCAGCTCGGGCTGGCCTCGAACAGCTGTTGCTCAGAGCTCAGCTCGCACTCTGGAGCGAGCTCTTAACCAACTGAGCCACTCGGCCGGCCCATTATATGCTGTTTTTTGTTTTGTTTTGTTTTGTGTGTGTGTGTACAGTGTGTGTGCACGCATACATATTTAGTTTTATTGTAACAAAGCAACTTGTACACTTTTAGCGTTTAAAACTGAGCATCATCTTTCCTTTCCACTGAAACAAAAAGAAAATTTAAAAATAAAGAGGAACAAAATTACAATAGAGGATGTCAATTCCGAATAATATCCTACAGCTTCTGCTGATTCTCCCATTGAGTGGCAGGGCTCAAGTCACCATCAGGAGAAAATTTTATTGAAAAAATGTCATCTTAAACTGCAAGGATGTCCGTTAAACATCACAATTAAACATGCCAAAGGAGAAGCAATGTTGTCAAAATGCCCACTTAACCCACCCAGACATCTCAAACCCACCCTTTGCTGACCTTCTATAACCCCATTTTTTTGTGTGTTTTTTTTTTCTTTTTCATAAACAAGAGAAAGTAGACAGATACATGTTGGTAAATGCTAAATGTCCATAGTCACATAGAAGCACAGTGTAATCTGAGCCCAATATACAGAGAAAAGAGGGAAAAAACCTAAAATTCTATGCACTACTACACTGGGGCCTAGCACCTTCCAGCTTCCAGCAGAGATAAGGGAGCAGAAGGTTTTTTGTGGGTTTTTTTTTTCCCCACAGAGCATGGTGGTGTTGATTCCATAAAATTTTTGTTGAGACAGGAAGGGATAAAAATGAATTTGGAACAGAAATGGGCAGAGATTCTGATTGACATCTTAAAAAAAAGAACAGTAATATTGGAGTTTGTAGTATTGATTTTGTTTATTAACAGTAACTACAGATGTTTGTTCATGAACTACTAAAAAATTAAAATCATATATATCTGGACCTACCAAAATATTGGGTTGTCAGAAGAGTCATTTTTTCTATGTTTGTCATTGCAAAAATGCGTTATGACTTTTCCGACAACCCAATAGATCTATTAAAAAGAGATCTATCAATAATATTATGGATCTACCAAAAGCATTTTGACTGTGTTAGGAATTACCACATCTAACCTAAATAGATATGCTCAACAGTTCAAAAGCATGCAAAATTGAAGTTTACTCACTTACTTGTTCACTAATTTTCAATAGCTAGGACAACATTTCATATTTTATATAAATAAACTAATTCAGAGGACAGACTACCAAGAACCTTAGAAATTTGATGCGACTCAAATTTATACAATCTTTTCAAAAGGAGGACCCTTACATTAGCTGCTGAACCGGAGCGGTTGCACTGGTATTGTTCATTCCCCTGTCTAAAGAAAAGAGTGCATTATTTCTATTGACAGTGGTGACTTACAGACTTGTGAACAACAAAAAAGGTGATTTAGAGAAGGCAGAAGCTACACCATATGATTCTACATTCTGGGAAAGAAACAGTCCTTACACCCTTAAGTAATGTTTTAGAGAATCACTAGGGGAATCATAATAAAGGCACCGAGGAGCAGCTCCCAGGTCTAAGGACAAATTCTCTAGTAGCATCCCTCTTTTATAACAAAGATACAGTAACCTGATGCTTGCTCTACCACCCATGCACACGCATCTGCCATCAAACTACAATGAAAAGTACTTGTTCTTCAGGCACATCTCCAGTTTGTGACTGCTTGATGCTACCTAATTTTGAAGAAAAGGAGAAACAGTATTTACATAGGATACCTGATATAGCTATATATTCAATCCTTTATAGCAGTGTCCAACATAAAAGAGGTACCCAAGATAGGACTGAAAGAAAATATTAAAATTTCTATTTCTATTTTTTCTATCTCATCCTGTTTAATTTATATTTGTGTGCATGATTTATAACGCAAAAGTAACTAGTAGAGTTATACAAGCATAAAAATTTCTCAAGGGTAATATACTTAAAACTAGATGAGGGGGGCCAGCCAAGTGGCGTGGTGGTTAAGCGCTGGCTTGAGAAGCCAGCGGCCCCAGTTCGGTTCCACATATGAGGGCCAGTGACACTGCCCTCAAAACAAAACAAAACAAAACAAAACAAACAAAACAAAACAAAACAAAAAAAACTAGATGAGGGCTCAACTCTAGGTATCACGTTCTCATTGTTAGAGATATGGTATCAAAATAGCTTAAAATCATCTACACTATTACTATAATCATGGCTTTAACTAGATCATTGGATACTATCTGACCACAAAGTTATGCTTTTAATAGACTTTGCTTTCAGTAATATCATTTACTATTGTGAAAGATACTATATACAAGCATAGCATCCCATCACTTAGTGTGCTAATTGTGCTTCCATTTTCTTTCAGAGAGTTTACCCTTGCATGATAGATAAATAATTGGTGGGCTGTCCTTCATGTTTTCTTGCTTTCTCCTGGTTAAAAGGTAGACACACAACCAAAATTAACCAGAGTCCCTCTCTTGTGCATATAAATCCTGAACAGAAAAATAAATCTTGAAGATAGCTGCAGCTAACCCATCCAAATAGTAACTTCCTGAAGAGCTTAACAAGCAATTTTTCATTCAATGGCTCAGGTGAACAAGGAGACTGGACCCCACAGAATAACTCCTAAATAATTCCACTCTGTCAAGACTGGGAGACGTAGAAGATCTACCTATAAATAGAAACAAACATAGAAAGACAGCCAAAATAAAAAGACAAAGTAACATGTCCCAAATGAAAGAATAAGACAAAACTCTAGAAAAAAGGAACTAAACAAAATGGAGGTAAACAATCTACCAGACGCAGAGTTCAAAACACTAGTTATAAGGATGCTCACGAATTTAGGGAAACAATAGGTGATCTCAGTGAGAACTTCAATAAAGAACTAGGAAACATAAAAATGAGGTAGAAAACATACAAAAGAGCCAGTCAGAAATGAAGAATACAATAACTGAAATGAAAAATAGATGGGCTCAACAGCAGATTAAATGAAGCAGAGGATCGAATCAGAGGCTTGGGATACACGGTAGTGGAAAACACCCAATCATAACAGCATAAAGAAAAAAGAATTTAAAAAATGAGAAGAGTTTAAAGAAACTCTGGGAAAACATCAAGTATAACAACATTCACATCATAGAGTTTAAAGAAACTCTGGGAAAACATCAAGTATAACAACATTCACATCATAGAGGTGCCAGAAGAGGAAAGGGAAGACGAGATTGCAAACCTATTTTAAGAAATAAGGATTAAAAACTTCTATACCTGGTCAGGAAAACAGACAAAGAAGCCCAGAAAGCGTACAGAGCCCCAAACAAGATGGACCAAAAGAGGCCCACACCAAGATACATCAGAATTAAAATGTGAAAATTTAAAGACAAAGGGATAATTTTTTTTCATTTTCAAAGTCAGTTTTAACTCTTTTTTTTGTTTCAGATGTACAAAGCAAAGTAATAGTTAGACATCTATACCCCTCATAAAGTGATAAACTCCTGATATACTACCCTCTGACATCGTATATAGCTGTCACAATACCATGAACTACATTCCCGATGCTGTATTCCACATCCCGTGACTATATATATATATATATATATATATATATATATATATATATATATTTGATTATAGTTGACATTCAAAATTATTCAGCTTCAGCTTCAGGTGTATAACACAATGGTCAGGCAACTACACACACAGTCTATGAAGTGATCTCCTTAATCAGTCCAGGGTCCATCTGGAATCCTACATAATCTTTAGAACATTATTGATTATACTCCCCAAATTGTATTTTATATTACTGTGACTATGTTGTGACTATTAATTTATACTTTCTAATCCCTTTACCTTCTCCCCCATTGCCACCCCCCTCCCTTCTAGCAACCATCAGTTGTTGTGGGTTTTTTTTCTCCTATATCTCTGAGTCTATTTATTTTTTGTTTGTTCATTTATTCTGTTCTTTCGAGTCCACATATAAATGAGATCACATGGTATTTGTCTTTCTCAGTCTGACTTATTTCACTTAGCATAATAGTCTCTTAGGTCCATCCATGTTGTTGCAAACATTTCATTCTTTTTTTATGGCTATGTAATAACCCATTGCATAAATGTACCACAGTTTCTTTATCCAATAGTGTATTGATGGGCATTTCAGTTGTTTCCATATATTGGCTATTGTGAATAGCACTGAAATAGACATAGGATTGTATATATTTTGAATTAGTGTTTTGGATTTCTTTGGATAGATACCCAGGAGTGGAATTGCTGAGTCACAAGGTAGTTCCATTTTCAAAAAGAGAGTCTTAAGAGCAGCAAGAGAAAAGCAATTAGTTATCTACAAGGGAGCTCCCATAAGACTGACAGCTGATTTCTGAACAGAAACTTTGCAGGCCAGAAGGGATTGAAAAAAATATTCAAAGTGATGAAAAGCAAAAACTTGTAAGATTACCCAGAAAAGCTATCATTAGAATTGAAGGACAAAAATACAGCTTCCCATACAAGAAAAAGCTGAAGTAGTTCATCACTACCAAATCATATTAAAAGAAATGTTAAAGGAACTTCTTTAAGAAAAAGAAAGAAGGAAATCAAAAATATGAAAAAGAAAATATTTCAAAGAAAAAAAATTCTCACTGTCAAAGGCAAACACATAATAAAAGCAGTCGATCAACCAACACTAGAGCTCATATAATGGATAAAAGGCAAAAGTAGGAAGATCATGTGTAATTACAATAGTAAATTAAGGGATACACACACACACACACGCATACACACAAACACACACAAGAAGTAAAAATAATGACAAAAACAAACAAGGAGGTGAGTAAAAGTGGTAATCATTCTAGAATGTGCTCTAACTTAAGAGACTATCAACATAAAATAGACAACTATAAAAATAGCTTGGTTTATAAGAAGCACATGGTAACCACAAACCAAAACTCTACAAGTGATACCCAAGAAATGAAGAGAAAGGAATCTAAACAACACTACAGAATGCCATCTACATGCAAGAGAGCAAGAGAGTAAGAAAGGAACAGAGAAGAACTACAAAAACAATCATAAAACAATAAAATGGCATAATTATACACCTATCCTTAATTACTTTGCATGTAAATAGATTAAATGCTCCTATCAAGAGATGAATGGATAAATAAGAAGTAGTAAATATATACAATGGAATATTATTTAGCCATGAAAAAAGCGTGAAGTCTTACCGCTTACTACAATATGGATGGACCGAAGGGTATTATGCTAGGTAAAAGAAGTCAGAGAAAGACAACATGATTTCAATTCTAATTGGATTCTAAAAAATAAAATAAACAAAACAGAAACAAATTCATAAATGCAAAGAATAAACTGATGTTTGCCAGAGAAGGACAGGGCATTGGGGGGATGAGTGGAAAATGTGAAGGAATTAAGAAATACAAGTAGGCAGTTACCAATTAGTCATGAGAATGTAAAATACAGCATAGGAACTAATTATATTAAAAAATATAATATTTTATTTTAAAATATTATTACAATAATATTGTAATAACTATATATGATATTAGGTAGGTGCAAGACTTATTGGAGGATCACATTATATGTTATATAAATGTCTAATCACTATGCTGTATACCTAAAGCTAATATAATATTGAATGTCAACTGAAATTAAAAAATAAAATTAAAATACAGAACCACAACTGCGATATTAAAGGTTTTGTAAAAAAACAGACACAAAACTTACAAATGGGGAATTCTCTTAATTCTCTAGATCAGAGGTCGGCAAACTTTTGAGACTGCAGAGTGAATCCTGTCCCTCACAACAATTTAAAAATTATTCAAGAGCCATAAATATAGTTTTACATAATCACTATTATGTGAATAATATCCTTTAGAAATTTTATAAATGAAACTATGATAGTTTTATTTACATTTTCAATTTTACTTCAGAGCTACATGTACATACCCCAAGAGTTGCAAGTGGCTCGCCAGCTGCTGTTTGCTGACCCCTGCTCTAAACTAGATGATTGAATTAAATCTTTTTAAAGTAATATGTATCTTTCTTAAGTTGATAATATAAACTAGGAAATTATGTTATGCTTTTGGTTGAAAGGGTAGAAAACAATGAAAAAATTATGAGGACAACAAAAATCACCCCAATGTAGCAACTAGGGAAATATTTAAATATGGTGTATGTGCTCCTTTCTTCCACCTTCCCCTTTATGTACTTTATTTTAAACTGTAAGCTCGTTTTCTGCTGGGGGGGGTATCACCTATTCTATCTGGTAATGTGCAATAAAGAAATGCGAAAAATCTTATGAGAGGGATGGTGATAAACTGTTCTAGGATAGAGAACCCCATGGAGACAAAAATCACTGTTGCTCTTTTCCTTCTGAGATGATTCATCAGACAAACTCACAGATCAGGATTTCATAGTTTTAAATCTTCAAAAAATAGTTCCAGTAGAGAAGGCACCCAGCCTAGGTTATAATCTACCAACCCTAAGTTTTTGGATGGTTCAGATGGAGGAGTAGATCAGGGCAGTAGATCAGTCCGTTAGGTTTTATAGCAACAGAAGTCCATGTATACTAACGTCCTTGTGAGAAGCAGGTGATCACTGTCACCAGAAAAAAATGAGAACTTAAAATCATTCCTGAAACTGGATCCTCTGGCCAAACTCCACCCCAGACTTTAGATACAAGTCCTTTCTGCGCTTGCGCGCTTGCAGGCGCGGACACACACACACACACACACACACACACACACACACACACACACACACACACAGTATTCAGATTTGCCAAAGGTTTCTCGGAGTTGGTTTGATATAGTTTAGGACTTCACTGTTTTCTATTACTGTGTTTTCTAGAACAATGATGTTGAGAAAGGCAGTCAGGAGTTAAAACTAGCATTATTTTTGAATACTGTCAGGAAGCAAAAACACCCATATAATTTATAAATATATATTTTATGTATACATATTGTTATCAGAATGTGATAATTTTATACTCTATACCCAATTAACGATATGGAAAAATTCTCTTATATATTTAAATATTCTTCTACAAAAATTTCTCAGTGACTCTGTAATACTATGTGTCATGACTATAATGAACAATTCCCTATTTTTGGACATTCTATATCTTCCTCTTTAGTAATTACAAAAGTGTTCCAATGAGCATTTTCATAAGTATTGATGAAGTCTTTGATTAAATATTTGGAGTAAATTCCTATAATTAGAATTATGATTCAATGAATATGAATATTTTCTTTGTTCTTTCATCAAGTACTTTAAGAAATTTTTAGTAGCTTCAAAATAGTACATTCCACATGTTATTTAACTTTTATAAACTATACTTTCAGGATAGCATTTTACAAATCATTTGGAGTGCACCCATATAATTTAATATAAACAAATTTAAAGTTAGTAAATTCCTAGAGTTAAATAGTATAAAATATTTTAAGATATTTGATATAGTTTCTTAAATTACCCACCAGAAACATTGAATTTGCAATCTCACCAACAAAAATTGAATTTATTCTTAAAGTATAGTTGACATAACTTGGAGAATTCACATATTTAAGTTGACAATAATGATAGTATTTAGTATGTAATGAGCACTTACTTTTTTTATGCCTTGTCCATTTGAGCCCCACAACAACACTAAGAGATAGGTACTGTATTATTCCCATTTTAGAGATGAGAAAACTGGTTAAAGTGTACTATATAAGTTTCTCAAGATTCCACAGATAGGAAGTGATTGTACAACCACAGTCTGACTCTCAGTACCCTCTGTGGTCCTCTGAACCACTAACAATATCAGCTCATTTAACAACCTAAGAGTTAAAGATAAAAAAATAAGTTCAAATCTAAAATTATCTTTACAATTTATGTGTGTGTGTGTGTGTGTGTGTGTGTGTGTGTCTGTGTTTGTGTGTGGGTATCAAATCTTCCTTGGAATTCACTAAATTAATAACAGAAAATATAAAATTTATTTTAAAAGTAATATTTATATAAATTACTATAAATATATAATGAGATTATGAAATAATCATAAATAAATATAGCTTCTAATCCAATAAACAAATGTAGATTTGACATTTTTGATAACTTGTAATACGTGTGTGGCATAGCAATTTTTCAGTCCTGTGTTTTGAAAATTACACCTTTAATATTTCCCATTTCATTTTTTGCAAGAATCTGTATTTTGTTTTAGTATATTTTCTATTATAAATTATTTATCTTTTGATTGATAAAAGCAGGCTGAGACATAAAGCCAGTAGACCAAATGTAAAGAGCTTCCATGTGAAACTGCTAGAAGGTTCTAGCCTGATGAAATACATTTATATGCAAAGACATATGCCATCATAAGAGCTGCAACAAAAATTGTCCAAAATATCAGATAATATTTATTTTATTCTTGTAATGCCACATTGTCTTTCTGCTCATATGAAAGAGTCTATAACTTATACATTTTTTTTTTTACTATGAAATGGGTGGGAAACTAATTCTAGGCTTATTTCTGCTGCTTATTATCTGTCATATTAGGCAAACAAATTAACCTCTTTGGTTATTGTTCTCTCATATATAAAATGATAGTTGTATTCCATTATCTAATTCTATATGGTCTTTCTATTTTCAAAATATCTATGAATAAATTACTCAAGTGATTTCTTTTAATTTCCACTTGATTTTTCTCACTGAGAGTTGTGACAAGTTATGACAAGAATCAGCCACTTGTACCATAACTTAGTTTAAATACAGTCAGGGATTTGGGAGAATTTGTGCCCTCTGGAGTTTGTGGACTGGAAACCATTACAGAGTGTTTTGAGTGCTCTGCAACTTGCAATCCTACTCAATAGTACAGGTTGTTCATCATATCACCTCTTTGTGCCTCCCAAATTGAGATAATTTTAGATTTTTATAAAATTTTAAGCATGATTACCACAATTTAAAAGGTGGAGGAGAGGTCATATTTTTGTTTTAGAATGCAATCATAGAAGTATCTCCTTTAGAAAATACTTTTAGAGGTTATACAGCAATACAATCTTATTCATCCCGGATACATTAACATAATATTTTGTTTTGATTTAGACCAGATTTATTTATCATGGTGATAGTTATTTATTAAATGCATGTGAGAACCAGGCACTGGCCTAAATTCCTCCTACATAATATTTCATTGTTTTTATATGAAACCTACAAGGTATACAACTTTGTTTTCATCACTGTTTCACAGAAAGGATAGCACAGATTTAGAGATGTCAGAATGACTTGCCCAAATCACATAGCCAGAAAAGGGTAAGGCCTATGCTCTGAAATACATTTTATTTCCATTAAAACAAAAGAAAAAAAAATAGGATAAAAGAAAACATATCCCTAAGTAGGCATGGGTTGACTAATCAGTCTTCTCCAACTTGTAACCGATGCCATGTTGCACAATTTCACAACGAAAACCCCTTATAGGCCAAAAAAAAAAAAAAAAAAAAAAAAGGACAAGAGACATTATACTAAGGGGGAGAGTTTTCTTAACATAAGTCATAAAAATTGAACTACATTCAACTTATACTAAATGAAATTCTTGGGGCAAGTGTGTCAGAATTTAGATTCATTATAACTTCAGAAATGGAATTTTATTCATATATATACATAATTTTACATATATACATATGTATTTGTGTGTGTTTTATATATATATATATACTATTTATTACATAGCACCTTAATGATTGATCACCAAAATTTATGAAAATTTATATTAAGTGGGACAACAAAAACTAAACATGTGCTGGTTCAGGTCAGGATTTATAACAAAGTGAGTTATGAAAGAGCTTTCTTTTATACAGCTCTATAAATTTTAGAATTATGTATAAGAAATCATAGACTTATACTTCTTTTCTTTCTTTAAATTAAAACAAAAAGTCAAGCAATGTGATCTTAAATTACTACTGCTTACTCTATTTTCATCTTTTTTTTTATTTAGTTTTATTTTGTAGGCAGTACTGTGTGGGCTTTCCTCTTAATTATTTTATGAGTAAGTAGAAAAAAGAAAAGTAAAAGTCAAGAATTTCATTCAAAAAATTATACGAACAAATGGAATTTGAGGTTTGTCTAAAAATTCTGATTTATATTATTTGATGTCTATCTAAGTTGGGCCAATCTTTGTTTACTTTATAGATCTTTCCAAAAAGTGTTACACTAATTTATATTTGTTCAGGTAACGAATATTTTTACAAGGCCTCATAAAAATTATGAATGTCTTAAGAAAAGGAATTATGCTCATTATTTTTTTTCTTTTATCACAAAATTCCCTAAGAATATTGGGTATGCTGTGATCCCTTTATGCAATAACTATTGGCAATTTAAAAGTCTTTAGTTTTTTTTGATTGCTTCAGAAACCTTTGAAACTATATAGGCAACCATCTTTGAAGAATTCATTTTATGATGCTAGCAAAAGATCAATTTTGTAAACTTATATTGCTCCCTTAATTTGAGTAGCTTAGAATAGCTAAAAAGGAAAATCAAATTTGAAGATGTACAACTGTCTTCTCCCTAAATTACCTGAATCATATATCATTTCTTTGAACTATAGCTAAAGAATCAGATAGCCCTCTTCTAAATTCCTTTCTAAATAGGAATAAAAACTTTGAAATTAAAATTAGTCATAAAATCATGGGCTATCCCTAATATACTTATAGGAAAATGTTAAGGAAATTCTGCTTAGCTAATAGAAGAGATTTTTCATAAAATCCTGTTTCTGGTTAATCATCGAACTCTCCAACATAAATCATATCCATATGCTGCCAAATAATACAAAGACAAATTCTGCTCCAAGAAGGAAATAGAACAAGAAAAAGGGGAAATATACCATTTCAGTGGCCCAAACCACATAACATTGGTATTTTATGTCACTGGATCATGCCAATTCCTTGTTATGACATATCATACATCAACATTACCAACTGAAAGGAGAGAATAATAGTAGCAAAGGCATTTGATGCCATTTTGAGCTATTAAATACTTTGGGACCTCATTTTGACAGCTTATAACTAAAGACATATTTTTACTCCCCGTCTCCCCAGTTTCATTTATTTTAACACATGTGTAATCCAAAATAGCCACAAAAATCTCAAAGAGGCACTAACATTTCTAAGGTCATCAATGCTTTAAAGTGAAAGTTAAAAGATCATTTTCTTTAACATGCAAGGTAAGTAATTAAAATAGTTTTGTTTAAGATTGTCAAAGGAAAAAAAAAACACCTCAATATCCATCTATTTTAGGGACCTAAAATGTGTCATCATGTATTGAAGAGATGTCACGTAAATATATTTAAGATATCTAAATTATACCCAGAACACATGAAATAAACATGCAAAAAACTGGGCCGGCCGAGTGGCACGATGGTTAAGTTCTGGCTTGGGATGCCAGCGGCCCCGGTTCGGATCCCACATATGAGGGCCAGAGACACTGCCCTCAAAAAAAAAAAAAAATGCAAAAAACAAAAACCATCTTAGATGGACACATATATGTTTTGTGGGATTCAGTTTGTTATTTGAAGAAGACTATGTAAATAGTAATAGTCATCGCAAATATTAATATTTACAATAAACAATAGGAAGTACAAATGTGGTTTCTCTAAAGAATAAACCTGTGTATTCTGCAAGGATCAATTTAAGTATTTTTAAATGGTTTACTGTCAGAGCTTAGTTTAATTAATATGAAAAACATATTTATATATCATCTGAATGCCTTTAAAAGGTCTGTAGGATGGCTTTCATAATTGGTATTAAATTTCTTGTAAATTAGAAAGCAATGCTATGAAAATTACAGAAAGAGTCATCAAGTTACAAGTTCATAAATAACGGTGTTCCACTTGAGGAATAAGCTTCCCACAGCATTGATTCTATCTCAGCACAAATAACTCATCACAAAATACTACACACACGCCAGGCCTGTTTTCATAGCCTGTGGAAATAGAGTGCTTAATAACTAGGCTCATTAATACTAATGGTAAATCAGTGGGATTAAATATTTCTATAAATCATTTTATTAATAAAACAGAGGGCCCATTAAAGAACTATTGAACTGTTAAGCTGCAATATTTCAGAATCAGCATTTTATAAACATTTCAATTAGCACAGGTTGACAACATCCATAAAGGCACAGCACACCAATGCTACATGCACTGGCCAAACAAATCACGAAGAGTGCAGTTTTCTCTAGAATTGTAACGTAGGGTAGCAAAATATATAAATGTAATGGATCCCCCCCACCTTGTCTCATGTAGCTTTTAAGAACCCTCTGATGGTTGCTGTGCTTTGATACTCACTGGCACACTCCATTATTTTACTATTGCCCTTTGACAGGTCATGGGCAACATGAATGATATTTGAGCATTTGAGACTAAAGGAGTGAATATTTAAACACAGAAAGAATAATGATAGCTTACTACAGCTCTCAGTAAGAATGTTCAACATACATTAGAGCTGAAAAATGAGAATAAAGAGAACACATTTCGAACAGTGCTGCAAAGGCAACATGTGGGAATGACCAGACTAAGTGGTAGGTAAAAATACGGGATGTTTGGAGTCTCTACATGAAAACTTTATTCTTTGTTTAACTTTTATTTCCTTTCCAACTGACAGCCGTGTGTGTGTGTGTGTGTGTGTGTGTGTGTATTTTTTTTTTTTAAGTCTCCAACAGTAACTGCTCGTTTTGATGAACGGGAAACTATTTAGTTGGTAGAGTTAATTTTACCCTCAAGCCACAATCTCTGCTCTAGTCCAGTATTCTTCTAATTTGCCAGGATGTACATATTATTTTAGGGGAGTTGAGGAGCCAAAGTGTAAAAAACACAGTAGAACTCCTGGCAGAGGATTGAGGCAAAAAAAAGCCCAGGATTCAAAGAGGCTGGGTAAATATCTAAACTCAAATCCCTTGTTTACTCTAATGTTTTCTGTGTTGGGAAAACAAGTCTGTGAAGCTTTGGTTCTGTGTATCAGAAAGAGGAGTTCAGGTGACTTTTGCCAAGCTATTGTTTGTACTAGTGTTTGGGGACTGAGGCTTTTGAAGATTTCTCATTAGAAAGTATATGGTGAGCCATATGTTAACCACTGAAGCACTGGTTTGAAATAGAGAAAGCAAAACTAAAAAATCAAAAAATTTTTCAAAAGTGTCTTTTATATTATAAAAATATGTAAAACACTATATATTTGATCCCATGTCACCCCTATAAACTTTAGTTTAAAAAAATAATATATATATATATATATATATATATATATATATATATATGTTAAAAAATTATAGATCCCAAATGAAAGATTGCCACAGATCCTTTGACCATTCTCATAAAAATGCTGGGATCTATTTGCCGGGGGCCGACAGTACCTCAATGTTTGACAAAGTCACATTGAAATAAAGATCCACGCTCAGCACTGGATGTCTGGAGTGCTGCCTTATGGTTGGTCATGGAATATCTCCTGTCTCTGTGAACCCATGTGCCTTTCCTTCACATCAGATCCTATAGGAGACAGTACTTTCACTGCATTTATGGAAGTCCCTGTGGTGCCCCAATGAGAGATGGCTGTGTAAGTCAATGACAGGCACGATCTCCTAAGTGAGGGGACAACCCAAGGCAGGCTACAGCCCCGTTTTGGGACTCCAGGACTGACAAAAGAGGGACTCAAGCCCCTTGGAAACTGAGGCTCAGGCCTCTGGCCACATAGGCCAAAAAGCCTGTCTGTGAGAAACAGACAGCCTCTATGAGAAACTAGTGATATCATCTGTCCTTGGCTATGCAGCTGTGAAACATCTCCATGGATACCAAGGTCTCTAGGCCATGAGAGTTCTGATAAGAGACAACTTATTGACCATGAGTATGTTAATTAACAGCCTTGTTTTAACTCTTTGCTTTGTACATTGCTGTAGCAACAAATACTGAAGCTTTGACTGAGAAATAGATGTTCCCCTCTATTACATTAATATGTAGCCCTTCATAGGATAGGAAAAGTTTGAAACTCCTTTTGCTACTAAGTATTATAATCACATAGAAATAGACTTTAGATGGGTTTTTGCCCTAAACTCAGCCACTGCTAGCCTCTTGGCAATAGCTCAAGCATGTGCCCTGTAAGGTAGGCTTGATAACCACTCTTTAGATAATAAGTAAAATCCTTGAGCATAGAATGGGCCACAGGGTACCCTGGAAAGATACAATTACAAGAAAGTAAAGACTGTAAAAGTCCTTAGTAAGAGAAAACATCATGATCATGTGAAACATAACTTGTGATTGAGATAATGGTCAGAAGCCCCTATAAAAGGGGCCAGGCTGTAACAATAAAATGTGACACTCCTGTGAACCTCTTTCCGGTGTCTCCATCTTTCTTTTTCCCGCCGTCACCGTCTTACCTGAGGGGATCCCTGGTCCTCGCCGGGGCTGGCTCCCCGCATCTATTTTTGCCCCTCCCCTTGAATCTCAGCTGGGTTGAGACTGTTTGAACCAATGGAATGTGGCAGAAGAAACATGATGCCATATCTTGGTTTAGGAATTCAGAGGACTGACAGATTTCACTTTGGTGTCTGAGGGCTCTGAGCCATACACTGTAAGAAACCCAAATATCCTGAGGTTGCCATGCTGTAAGACTAATCCACAGGAGGAGACTTAGAGAATGATTTATCTTGTGGAAAATGAGAGAAAAAGACCAAAAACAATGGAGGAGTCAAACTTGGAAGTAGTCTCTAGTATAAGAAACCCCAAATGAACTATATCCATCAGGGATTTATAGCAAAATGAAACACTTGTTTTAATCCATGTGGTTTCAAGGTAGTTTGTTACATAGCAATAGATAACCAAAATATGATATTAGCATGAGAATCCTCAGATTTCCACAAATTTGAACTTATAAGAAAACCAATGTATCCAAGTTATTTTTTTTAAATTTTTCTTTGTCACTTCTGACGGATGCATTCTTCTGTTATTTTTATAAGAATCAGTAATTGTAACAAGATATCCAGAGTCACCCAAACAGTTTGGCTTCCAATAAATAAATCATGCAATAGTGACGTTTATGCTAGTAAAATATTTCTGGTTGACGACTTTTACCAGTGACAACAATTACTTTGTATATATACCTGCTCAGGCTTAAAAAAAAATAAGACTAAAAAAAATTTGTCAGTATCTTAGTAAAGAGTTAATAAAATGTTTCATTTTCTTTAGCTTACTTTTTTTCTTAATCTTTTATAATGAATTACATTTTTTAACGGAATGGACTGAATCTAATAATAACACATACTTTGTGAAGGATTATCTGTCATATAGTTCAATGTGGGTATGCTGTTTTTTTACGTTTATTTATTTTTTTAAGGATGTTGTGGACATAAGTTATCATGTGAAGAGTGAAATTCTGGGTCTCTCTGACTCCATCTTATCCAACCTTGTGTTGTTCCCAAGGCTTTCAGGAAAATATCTCAGGCTTTAAACATGCTAATCTTGAGAGGAATTCTGCTTGGGGCTTGAGGTTTTACAACAGCACTACCTCCTATTTTCCCTTCTCTTGACCTAAAAGGAGCCAGAACTTCATTCTATCTGAAGATGGATTTCAGAGACTATTAGAGCTCCTGTCTTCTCTGTTGGCTCCTTCTTGAAAAATTAATGTTTCCTCATTCCAAACTCTGACATTTGAGTTTTGTGTTTCGAGGCATCAGGCACATGGACTTTGGACTGGTGATAATCAGATCAGTTTTATTAATTTGGAATATCTGTGCTTAATGAAATATTTATTTCAAATGACTGCCCAATGATTCTGTTTGCCACCCCAATGACTAACTCTGCACATACTATATTTATAAATGGATTAAAACATTAGGCAGAAAGAAATAAAACTGAAATAGAACAAAAAGTCTCTTTCGTGTTAAGAATTTGACATCTGAAAATATACTAGAGCTTTTTCAATTATTTAATGGAAAGAAGATAAAACTGTTTTAGCTGGGTATGCTAAATTTGTAACAATTAAGTAAAATACAGATGATAGATGCCATAAGAAGATATATCCATACATTTAATCTCTTTATTTTTAAATCTGCATACCCAAATTAATCTATTTAATAACCATTATTGAAGTTTGACTACAATGTTACAGCATTATTCAACTATCTTTCATTATTTAAGGTTTGCTTTTATAAGTTTATGATATATACAGTTTTAAGGATGTTATCTACATATTTTATGTAAACATATATAGATGGATAAAATTATATTTTTATTAGGGCCGGCCGAGTGGTGCGGTGGTGAAGTGCTGGCTTGGGAAGCCAGCAGCCCTGGTTTGGTCCCACATATGAGGGCCAGTGACACTGCCCTCAAAAAACAACAACAACAACAACAAAACTACATTTTTATTAAAAGTTAGTAACCTGGATTATCTCATTAAAAAGTGAGCATACTTGTATTGCTCAATGTAAAGTTTTCATTATTTTATTATATTTTATTTTAAAGACATACTGATATATTGGTTAGGATAGAAGGTTTTGGAGGCAGACTTCCTGTGTTCAAAGACTGATTGCACTGCTTCTTAGCTGTAAGGTTTTGAGGAAGTTACTTAATGCTAAAATTAAGTTACTAGTGTAAAATAAATTTAATAGTACACCTTCAAAGAGTTACTGTAGGGATTAAACAAGTACCTTTAAAGCACTTAAAACCATTCCTGGAAAAGAACAATACTTCTGTTAATTATTACACAATCATCATCTTCATCAATATTATTACAATTGTTATTAGCACATGTAAATCACAGCTAGAGATGCCACTTGTCTCAAACTCCTTCTAATTTATATCTTGCCTGAAATTCCTTCAATAATAGTAACAAGATTCTTGAAGGGACACTTTCTGATATCTCAAAATCATAGCTAAAGCCCCCAAAGTTGAAAACAACAGGTGACAATGATATCCCTACATTTGAAAGGGGACAGAGAGAAAGACATCCCCTGCAGGGTTAGGGTAAGAAGTGATTCAACTTACTGTATGGACATAAACACACCCACCCCAGAGTCTGAATGAGCAGACACGTGGGAAGAAATGTTAGGATGATTCATGGACAGTAAGTCCTGACTAAGGATTTTGCCTTCTTTCTCTTGTGATTTGTAGAAAGTACTGACTTGATGGGAAAGAATCATCTAAAGGCATGGAACTAAGCATCTAATGGGGAAATCTGAGAGAAGGAGGATCCATGGGAAGTGCTTGTACAAATCAGGGCTACCTTCTAGAAGGGGAAGCTGGCATCATGTATTTACTTTTATAGATAGATGTTGTTCTGCCCTCTGTTCTTATTTGAGCCGGGGGAATTGAATAAAAGAGAAGCAAAAGTGCCTGCGAAGAGGGCTACTGGGTAGGCAAGAAGACGCCAGGTAAAGAGAACTTCTAAACTACCCATATGTGTGGCTCACAATAGAGGCTGTCTTTGGATGCCAGAAACTCAAGGGATTTCCTTGAGGGAGGGTATAGCAGCACTAATTACATAGGGGTTGATGTGGGCCGGCCAAGTGGCGTGGTGGTAAAGCGCTGGCCTGGGAAGCCAGCAGCCCCCAGTTCAGTCCCACATATGAGGGCCAGTGACACTGCCCTCAAAAAAAAAATAAATAAATAAACAAACAAACAAACAGGGGTTGCTGTTTATTACTCATTTCCCCATCAAGTTTAGATAGTGAAATATACCAGTTAAAATTTTGTTTTATAAATTTACTGTACATAAAGCACTTTTACAAAGTCTTCTAAATCCTCCAAACAACGTAGAAAATTTATACTCTGTTTCAGAACAGAAAGCAGAAACTCTACGTTTCTTTGAGTAATGAAAGTAACCTGTTGCGTCTTGCAGCGGCTGAGTCAGGCTCCTCGAGAGGACCAACGGGGATTGGAAAATAAAAATAATAGGCAAGAGACAAAGGATAGTTCAAAGCAGTGTTAGCCAGGGGACTCAGTGCCTCAAGGACAATGAGCCCCGAATCGAGCTTGAATGCAGCTTTTATTAGGATGTACACAAGGAAGTAAAATTATTTTTTCCATGGTCTGTAAGTCCCATACATCATTCCAGAGGACTTAACTCTAGGTCAAATCACTCCATGGCCTGCAGGTTGCCTTTACCGAAAGTCTCATGACCTGTGGACGTGCACCTCCTGGGAGACAGGAACTTCTCACTATGAGGTCTAAAGGCAATAATGCATGGAGGACTGATGTTATCATTTGATTAGGTTTCACTTCTCATGCTGGCTGTCAGCTCTGCAAACAAGAGGTCTCAGGCCCATGTTCTTCACCTCCATGATTCCTCCCATGGTACCCCCTGGACGGTATCTGGCTTGGGTTGCCCTATTGAAAGCTTAGGGTCGTACCTGTCTTTGACTAGTCCACCCTCTTTCTTGGGGTCCCATTGGGAATTGTCATAAATGTAGTGAAAGTACTGTCTCCGTGAGGGTCTGTTGTTAAGGTCAGGTGCATGGGGGCAGACAGCGAGTCTGCTTTGTGACCACAGTAACCTAACATTACAAATGCATCCTATTTCTCTTTGAGCCATGCTCAACCATTGATACCTACTAGGTTAGCTGGCTATGTAGGCCATGGGGTCTTAAACTCAGGTTCAAGCAAGTATTAATAAGAAATGCAATACTCTCACAAAGATAGAGAATCACATCCTGAGGGACGGGAAACCAAGAGGCAAAAGAAGAGCAGTAATGGTCTCCTGAAATGGTTATGCAAGTGGGCAAACACTGAGAAAGCCTGTGACTGAGCAACAGTCAAATTACAACTGAGGAAAATTAATTTTATCTTTGTTGCCCAACGACAGGCTCCAGTATAAGAGACACCTTATTTTTCAACCTCTACTGTCCAACTGCTGAAATTAAAGATGCTAAAAATAATAGTAGCAATAAATGGAAAATCTGAGGAATACTCTACATCGAAAGTAGGCCTCCAGTCCATAGTTTTTATTTAACAGCATAGAAGTATGTGTAGTGCAATTTCATGATAGTTACAAAAAATACATGTTAAAAAAATGACATTGGTCTTCTTTGAGATTTCTTCAGAAAGATAGCAACTAAATGCTCCATTTTTTTAGTTGACAGTTAAGTAATTTAAACCAGCTTTCTAAAAATAACCTAATATTTTTATTCTATTTATTGTCCTTTTGCATATCAATCTCTAAAGAAAAAATACAGAATACTAGAAATATAGCAAGGAAATATGTAAAGACAAATAGCAAGCTGACATTAGAATTGATATTCTTTGCTACAAAAGGCAATTGAAAGCAGAAAAAAAAATCACAGGAAAACAGAATACATTATTTTAACCTATGTTTAATCATATATTATTTACGGGAGAAAGAAATAAAAGAGAAAAATTTCATAAAATATTGTAAAAATTCTGAAGGATCAGAAAGTGAGTAGTGGGGAGGTTTTCAAATTCAGGATCTACAAAAAATATCAAAATTAATATAAAATCCAGTTGTCGAAATCATAGAAACTGACCAATGTAGAGGCAAAGAAAATTATTCCTTTGAATTTTAATGTATATATTCATGTGAACAGATGAAAACAGTATTTCCCAATACGGCTGCTTTCTCAGGGGAATTATGTGAAAGGAAGCTTTGGGGTTCTGGCATCCAAATGACAAATGAAGTTGAGAAGGTGGCAGTTCCAACTTATAAAATGTGCCTTTAAACATTCAGTATGAAACCATTAAAATGCATGATGTTATGTAAGAGGAAGAGACTAGTCAACTGCAACTGAGTTCTACTATCACATTCCAAATGCCACATCAGCTGCCACCTGGCTTTGATTCTTCCTGGGTCTGGGTAGTTGTATATAAAACAGTTTTTGTCCTGCACATCCAGTTCCTCTGCTTACCGACATTTTCTATTCTCTCCTGGGCTCACTGTCCTCATCCTTCCTTTCTAGTGACTTCAATACCCATTAAAATTCTCTGTGTAATGTCAACATTACATACATGCCAACACATTGAAATCATGTGAACAACTCTGTTTGGTTAAATATTCATTAACTGAAATGCTCAGGAGAGAGGCGCCATGATTTATTGAATGTTCTTGTTAGTATGATATAGAAAACACTTAAATAGTGCTTACCATGCCTCAGACATAATTGGAATGGTTTCATATTTATTAACACATTTGATCCAAAACCCTATGAGTTGAGGACAATTATCTCTACATTGCAGATAAAGAAACTGAGACATAGAGAGGTTAATAACAAAACCAAGGTCATATCCAATCAAAGGCAGAGGCTGTGTGAGTGCGGGCAATCCGGTTATATAGGTTGGGTTTCCAAAAACACAAATTACATTGCATTTCACTTAAGATCTTTCTCAAGTATTTATTTACTGCTATAGTTAGTCAATGAAATGTTTAATTCTATTTAATTACCTTGATAATCATGCAGTATTTGGGGATCATTATGCTGACAATGAATTCTTATTATATAATTCAATAAATGCTAGAAAGGAAATATAGGATATTGAGCATACACGTATTCATTTTCTCAATCAACTTTCATGTATATCATGTAGGATGACAGGACATGAAATGATAAAAATGTAGTAACTGCCTCCCAAAATTACACAATTAGTGAGGACAAACATGTAAATACATCACTACACCCCCGTGACACAAATATTTACAGAGGATGGATAAAATATCATGAGAGAATCAAGAAAAAAATATTTGGAGGATAATGAAAAAAGTCTCCAGAGAGAAGGCATATTTGAGCAGAATATAAAATGATGAATAGTCTCCAAAGTCTGTGGAACATAGAAATGATTTAAAATGAAATTGCCATAAGTCGATCAATCAATAGATAGATACCTGTTAAGTGGGTGAAGAAGGCAGAAGATTGCAAAGAAAACAAAGGATAACAAAAAAGAATGTAAGTAACTGTCTCTGGTCTGGTCTGAAAACATTATTTTTTTATATGACAAATCAAATTGCTGAATCAAGAAAAATTTTGAAAAGCTAAACAGTACTGTTACACTTGTATCCATCCCTTTCTTCTCAATGTGAAATGTAATTAAACAAATATATATATATATATATATATATATATATATATATATATATAAAAGAACTGCTATGAATGGAAAGCATCATAGATAAATCACAGTTGGAGACATAAAGCCTGTTCTATAAGAAGAGTTCATGACCTCATCAAACCAACAGATACATACACAGCAACCTGATAAATGGGAGCCTCGGATACGTCCACTAACAGAGATTTGGAAAAGCGCTATGTGAGATTAGATGACGAAGATATTAATTCTAAATGGAGATACATGCAGTTAGTTAGGGTAAGATAATTTTAGTCAGAGGGTATTATAATAATAGCTAAGATCTATCAAGTGTTCATGTTCCAAGAACAGATTTAATATTCTCAGCAATGCTATGATGTAGACACTACTAAAATCTTTATTTTACAGATGAGGAAACTGCAACACAGAGACGTCTTGGTAACTTATCTAAACTCCACATAGGAATCCAGAAAGTCTCACTACATTGCCCCACTCCTAAGTACTAGTTTGACTACCTCACTAGTGCAATGAAAACAAGATAAGAAAGTGCAGAACATGTTTGCATCAGCAGGAACAAAATGACTATACTGTACTTGGTAATAATGATCAGAAATCTGTAATAATAGAGCACATTAATAAAGCAATGGGTACATAAAATACATTTTCAGAAAGTCTGTTACTGTATAGTAATGTGGATATATGCTATTCATTTTGTTAACAGAAACAGAGTATGCCAAAATCAGAGCATTCCACACCATTCAGGAAGATATTCAGAGGTCTAAGCACAATCAAGAGGAAGAGACTGCTGTCTTCTTATTCTTAGGATCAGAAGACTGAGGTGGGCTAAGTCCTCAGTTGGAACTCAAGAACCTCATTGTCATGTTAGTAAGAGCTACATGAAAATGAAGTAACTACTAGACTAGGATAGACTAGAGCTGTGTTCATCTCAGCCAGCTCTACCTGAGCAGCAGTTCTCAGGAAAAGTTTTGAAAGGATTTAAGTGGAGGGCTTTGATGAAATCATATGAGAAACAATTGCACAGTGAATAAAAGGATGAACAAATACTAAACACTTGAGACATCCTAGGTACATAAACATGTTCTATTTCCTGCACATATGGTTAAAAAGAGCTTTTAGATACTATTTGGTCTTATCTATTCTACCAGGCTTGGAAGAAAACTCTGGACCAGGGGGAAGTTTTGTGAATGTTTTACAGAAAGATTGGCAATTTTCTGCCTACAAATTTGGCCTGATCTTTGATCCACCTAAAAGAGTTAAGATGTATAGACACGATGTCAAGAGAATGAAGTAAAGTCATAGAGTGTGGAGGAGTGTGTGTTTTTCAGCCCAATACTCATTCTTTCTTTCCTTCATAGTCATTTACTTAGAACATGGTCCATGTACTCTTCCCAGTTCCCTTTCAGTTAGGTATGGTCTTATGTCTGAGACATAGACAGCTAAAGGAACAGAAGTAGAAATGCTGTGTGACAATATTCTCTGTTCTCTCTCCCTTCTCCCACATTCTGCTGAGAACACAGATATTAACACTCGAGCTTCATTTTGGATTATGAAGATGAATGACACTTCATGGATGGCAAAGCAGTGAACGAAAGTGCTACGGTCCCTCAGGACTATGTAGCAAAGTTACTCTGCCATGACCTGATTACTTGCCTTGAGATTTATGCAGGATCCATAAATAAAATTCAGTCTTCTTTTAGCCATTCTTATTTTGGGCCTCAGTTACTCTTGAATAAATACTAGCCCAAACTGATATAGTTCATATATTATAGAAATATGGAAAAGGTTAACCACTACTATATCAGAAACAGTTTTGATTGCGAGATTTATGTTTCTAGCATTTATTGATGTCCTGAAGAACCATTATTACAAAGACAACCAATGAATATTCCAGGGTTAATGAGGAAGGTCCAACACAGATCAAAGCCAGACAAGAGGCTATCATAATAGACAAGGAATAATATAATAAGCATCTAAACTGTGGGAATTGTATATAAAAATGGGATTTTAAAAATCCCTGTATTCCATATCCACCCCTCTCCTCAAGCATTGATTTCAGTTTATTTGCTCTAATAGATGATATTCTTAATCAGTTCCAATTCCTAAAAATGTTTTCCTTAAAGTAACAAAACTACTTACTTTTTTGAAGTAGAAAAAGTTTCTCCACCTTTCTCTCAGGACTTGAACCTCAGATCCTTCTTTATTACAAAAACAACCCTATTTAACTTTTTCAGGAGGCTAAGCAGAAGGAGAGTGAAAAAGATACATTGTGCGTTTATATACAGGGTTAGCAAATTTTGGACAAACTTAAGGGCTTAAGTTTGTCCACAAACTTGGTCCACAAAGGGTAAACAACTAGGGCTTGGTTTTTACTAGAACAACATGTTTCCATAGGATTTTATTTTTGTAGAAAAATTTTGACTATTATGTAAATAACTGGCAATTGTTCTAAAAATATATGACCACAAATGCAAAACATTTCTAGTGTCTGTTATTTAGAAGTAAGGTAATTATATAATTTCAAGCATAAAGAATCCTTCTAATCACAATATGAGTTCTTCTGTATAAAAATAAAAGTTTGATTTTGGACATTACTGCCTATTTAAGTATTGTAATTTAGTAATTTAACAAATATAGTATTTTAAGAATATATATATTTTTGTTGTTGTTGTTGTTGTTGTTGTTTTGTTTTTTTTTGAGGGCAGTGTCACTGGCCCTCATATGTGGGACCCAAACTGGAGCCGCCGCTGGCTTCCTAAGCCAGCGCTTAACCATTGCACCACTCAGCTGGCCCATATATATATATATATATATATATATATATATATATATATATATATATATATTCTTATATTTATTTATATATATATATATATATATAAATTTAATCTATCTTTCTACCTATATCTGTTCAATTTTTCACTATTTTATTTATTCTATACTTTGAAAAATATTATTTTCTCTGTGTATATTACACTAGTTTTTCAGACTTGTAGGGGATTCCCCGGCTACCTCAGCACCATTTGTTCTTAAAATATTCATTGATTCTTATCACCATTCAATTGAATATGTGCTCTAAGCAAATTTGGCTTTTACATAATAGAAGCTCAGGTAGATATCAATTCTATATTGATTCCCATCCCTATCCCAGAAAAGGTTAAATTATTCCACAACTGCATATTTAAATGATCTAATGTAAAAGCTTGTCGATTTATTTAAGTATTTTACTAAGTAATTTGAAACTAAATTGAAATGGGGATATTATATTAAGAGCAAAATTTTCCTCCAAATATATATATAACTTTTGAGCACCGTATGAAAATTCACTGGATAGTATCCACAGGATACCATCCTCCATAATACTTTCTAGAGAATGAATTCTTTGAAAGAGCCAGTGCATTACTTCACTACTTGCTTCAGAGATTGATTTAAACATTTGAAAATTGATGTTTTGTATTTTATTTTGTAAAATATATATATATATATATATATATATATATATATATATATATATATATATATATATTTATAATTGATATCCACACTTTGCACTGGAATAAATGATTGACAAAGTCACAAGACAAATATTTTTCCTTCCTAGGTCAAGTAGCTAATCATTTATATTGAACTGAATTTAAATATAATAAAATTCCTTTCCTTCAGCAACTTTATTCATTAAGAGAGAACACCAAAGAACAAATCAAAAGAAAAACTAAATCAACACATATTTTTTATTATTTTCCCTTTTTTATTGTTTGCTCTATCTAGCAATAGGTAAAAGTTTTCACTTTGAAATGCCCATTGACTTCAATTTGATTATGATTTTAGTCATGCAGAGAGGATAAAGTAATTTTTTTACACTTCTCTCATTTCTCTTTATGCTTGACTTAGACCATCATTGCCATTCTGAGGATAACATCACAGAACATTTACCTTTGCTGCTTCTTAGTGTCCATTTCCTTCCCCACATTCCTGACATAAATGAGAAAATCAATATTGGAAAGAATACAAACTTAGTGGTAAGAAAAGGACTAATGTTGGGAGGAAGTAACAGTGTATTCTCATATACATTTGCTACCTCTTGAATCTATGAGATATATAAGTACATACACATACATCCCTAGGGCCTCAGTGTCCAAGTTTAAAAATTCAGATGTGAAGCACCTGGCCATGATAGATACTCAATGTTTCCTACATAATTTTTTTATATTCAATCTATAGTACTTCTCTCATAGGCTTTCTAATAATTACAGATTCTTGATTTTAGATACGAGGCTCAATAATCCCGACGTGGAAACCTTGTTTCTGTGTACTGAGTAATATTCAATCTTCCAGAGATATAAAATAGTAGGTATCAGGAACCACTTAATTTCATTATTTTACCCTCTCACAATTAAACTTCCTTATTTTTTCTGCTACTATAATTTTATTGAAAAATAAAAGAATTTTTCAAAGTACAGGGTTCAACATGTTCTAGTTGTTTACAAATTATATTGTAAACAAACTAATGAGCCAATCAGATCTCAAACACTGCTGGGTCATCTCAGACCCCTTGAAAACCGTGACACACTCAGATACAAAGACTTGCTAGGACAATGATCTGTAGGAACATAATTGTTTAGGGGCTACCATATCTACATGTCTAACATTTTAGTAAGCTTTAAAGATTTAGTGGGTACTTCTCTTTCTATTATAAAATCTTTCCAGGAAAACTTTACTTGATAATCTAGGTATTTTGGATATGCCTAGGTATTATGGATATAATCACAAAAATGGTGAAAGGAGGAATGGAGGAGAAAAGGAAAAGAGAAAACTGATTTCTATTGTGTCCTTATTTTATTTCTGGTAATAACTGTGAGCCAAGTAACCTTTCTATAGAGGGTGCCAAAAAAAAATGCAGAAAAAAGCTATATTAAAATTGTAATTCTCAATATATACTGATAACAAAAGATGAATACAAATCATGTGTATACATTTTTTTGGCACCCCATACATATAGATAAGATTCAAGCTCCCACAATCTCAGATTGATGGCCTGTTATCCTATCAAAACTCACATTGCAGGAGACCAGAAACAATCAGATTTCAAACCTAACTGAATACAAACTAGGTTTTTTAGGTAAAACAAAGAACAATCTCTTTTTTGTTGGATATTGAAAATATCTCTACAATAAACTTTAACACCTGCGATCCCTCTGCTTGTCACAGTATAACCCTCTGTTGACACTGATTTCTAGTCTCCAAAAGAAAGCAATGACTAAAATCAGCATAAAACAACAAAATTAAAGCTCTTTTCTAAAATTCATTGATTGGCACCCTCACCCTACCCCAGTGTTTCTCCTTTTTCCTTTTTCCTAACCATTTAAAATGAAAAAGGCCAAGTCCCCAGCTTCAGCTTTTTGAACCCTATGCTAAAAAGTACAGTATGTTTCACAGGGTTTATTCTTGTGTGAAAATTTCCATTATGTTTTTCTATGGAGTAAATAAGCCTATTTGTTTCTCAAAAAAGAAGAAGGTAAGTCATCCTAGTTATAATAAAAGTTGTGGTGGCTTTTCTTTCCTTAATTTATTTTGTAAACACTCCAGATTATGATTGTTTATGGGCATATGACATCATCTTGTGGAGGCATCCTGCAACAAAGAGGAATATGGAGTCCTTCAAGTAATCTGATCCTTTTGTTTTGTTATATGGAGAATAAATCTTTAAACAATAGTTTTTCATAGCAGCCAAGTAAAAAATACCCTTGCCTGCTGCACTCTTGGGGAAATAATAGAAGCTTTCTATTGAACTTAATTAAAATGCAAAAATATGCTACTCACATTCACAAAGGGGATATATATATATATATATATATATATATATATATATATATATATATATACCATGTGTGTGATTTTTCACTTCATTATATAAATAAATAGTTTGGGGAAAAATTATTTTATAAATACTCATTTTAAAATTGCATGGCAATTCATTTTGGCTTTTATTTTCTACTTGTCAGGCTATTTTGCAAACTTTAGGTATGAATCCAGCCATAGTTATTTGGTTTTTACTCCCATATTCTCACCTATTAGAAAAAGAAAGATATTACTCCACCGTTTTTCTAAGTATTTAGATGTCAGTTGCATCCTGACAAAAGAGGTAAAATAAAAGCAAATAGGAACCAGTACTGAGAAAGGGTATGTTTCCAAGGGCAACATAAGGTACCCAGTGAACACAAACATTTGTATTAATGCAGAAAATATTATTTATGAAATCTATGGACAAAGTCATAGAAACAATTTAACACTGATTCAAGATGTCTTACATTAAAATATGGCATTTACCCTATATTTTATGTTTATCATACCTACAAGAAATTATGAACACATACATAGAATATTTGCAGAGTTATGAAACATATAAAGGTCATAAATAAAAGCTAGTAAACTAACATAACTACTAATATTCTGATATATTTTCTATATTCATTTCTATGCCCATATATTTGTTAACAATGTAAGCAAATAGGTTTATGCTATGTATATTGTTTCTATTTACATTATCCCAAATTATTCTTCAGAATCACCATTTTAATGACTGCATAAGATTCTGTCATATAAATGTGTCATAATGTATTTACTCATTCTCTTTTATGCTTCTTATATTTCATAATTATAACTTAAATGACAAGAAACATATATTTAGGTAAATCTTTGCCTGAGTTTTTCCCTCATTGCTTTAGAGAGTGCATTCATGTTTTCATTGTAGAAATTACTAAATTGTTCCAGGATCTGCAAGATTATCAGGTATTATTGTTGGTTTTTGGTAGCACTGCAGTTTGAAAATATCTCTTGCATAATTTCATGAATATTTCAGTAGGAACATGAGGGAGTGCAAATTAAAGGCAGTTAGCCAGTATTTTCATTTGAAATCAATCTCTGTAATGTCAAACAACCTGTACTTATTAACTTTGTTCTAGTCACAATAATGTAATGACCTTATTCTTGAAACACATACCATAAATTCCTACACAGTGAAAGACATACTTACACGTAACTTATATGAACACTCCCTTGCAATTTCTAATAATTGGCTGTCTTTTGATTACAATAACTTTGACAAATGTTACACTGAAAATATTAATGCATTAATGTCATCCATATCAATCATATCTAGCTTGAAGGGTCATTTTCAAAGTTAACTGCTTAAGGCAAAGTCACCAATTGCTAATGCTTCTAAGTAACAACTGTTCAGAAAACTAGATTTATGCCACATTGAATCATATTTCAAGTAGTTTAGGAAAATGAATAATAAAATTGTTTGAAAATATTTCCAAAATGCATAAATATGTTTGCACATGTACTTTATTACTATTAATTATACTTATCCCATATTTGAATGTTAATTTGATTCTCTATTCCTAAAATGTTTTATTACCATTTCCAAATCTCCAAATATCAATTTCGTATGCAATGTACTACAATTTCAGAATAATTGTCAGTTTTCAAATAGTAAATAACTAATAGGTGAAACAACAATTTGATGTAACAATAACCTGTCTGTTCAATAAGAAGCAAAATTATATAAAAGATACATTTTAAAAGAAGACTATAAGACAACAAATAAGAGTAAAGTATTTTGCAGATACTATCTATCATTACATCTTATATTCTGTGGAATTAACCTAGTTTTAATTATTATCAATAGGATTTTATAAACTAGTTTTTCCAAAAACTTTGGAGAAGACTTTAAAAGTTAGAAATGTAAATGACAGCTTAAAAAGGAAGGCATGAAAATGTGGAAATCAAATTAAATCTATGAAATCCAAGTACAGTAGTCTCCCTTATCTGCAGGGCATGTATTCCAAGACCTCCGGTGGATGTCTGAAACCACAGATATACTGAACCCTATATATACTATGTTTTTCCTATATGTACATACCTACAATACAGTTTATTTTATAAATTAGGCACAGTAAGAGTATAAAAATAATAACAAAATAATTATAACATATACTATAATAAAAGGTATGTGAATATAGTCTCTCTCCAGTAATATTTATATTTTTCAGTCTGAAATATAAACATTTTTCTGAAATATAAATATTTTCAGGAAAATATTTATATTTGTCAGGGGATCCCTTGCTGAAGTCTTCATATAGGCTCAATATTTTTGGTGCAACACCTTGCAGCCAATGGGAATGCATTTTCTGTTCATATCTTCCACACACCAGTTGAATGCCTTTTCCATTTTAACTAAGCACTTCTCACTATGGCTGTACCTTTTGCAGTTTAAAGTGTAATAGCAAAACTAGCAGAAGAATTTTTCCTTCTTCACAATTTCACTGAGAGAAAATTTATTCTTACCCTTGATATTAGCAACCTCAGCATATAACTCTTTTCTTTCCTTATTAAGTCAAGAACTTTCATCTCTTCACTTACAGGAAGCACTTTATGGCTTCACTTTAGCATATCTGATTTACAAGCATCGCTACTTTTGCAATTTTTGACCATCATTAAATAAAATAAGAGTGATTTGAACACAAACACTGATACACCGACAGTGGATCTGGTATGTAAGATGGCTGCTAAGTGACTAACGGATGGGGAGCGTATAGAGTCTGAAGAAAACCAGGGTGTGAAAAAAATCTCTAGCGGGATGGTGCCAGACATCGTGAGATTTCATCACGCTACTCAGAATGGTGTGCAATTGAAAATTTATGAATCGTTTATTTCTGGAAGTTTCCATGTCATATTCTCAGACTGAAGTTAATCATGGGTAACTGAAACCATGGAAAGTGAAACCACAGATAAGGGGGGGAGGCGGCTTCTGTAATTTAGATAATCAGTGATTCATATCCTGTTCCTTTCAACCAATTGCTACCATGATATTCAACGAGCTCAGTGTCCGACAAGCATATTTTTGCCACAACTTAAATAGGTTTAGTTTGCAAGCATTAAGAGAAAATTATATGGGGAAAAAAATACATATAAACAACTTCAAAGTATTACAACTCTTGTTTTAAAACATAATGATAAAAACTGTATGGGGCGAATCCCTACACTGCTACTTACCAGCTCTGGGACCTTGCAAAAATTACTTAAATCCTTCCTGTCTTGGGTTTTTTATATTTAAAAAGGTGATAATGATAATCATTCAGGGTTGTTAGGATAGTTAAATATCATCATATACAGGAAGCATTTAGAACAGTTTGTGGCACAGAGTGCTAAATTAGTGTTACATATGATTATTCTTATGCAGATGGCTTTCCATCATGCTCTACAATCTACTGCCATGTACTGATAATACTCAACAGGACAGGAGAAGAAATATGGATACTTGTAGCTTATATATATTATTAACAATTTCTAAGATTGAGGTCAATGGGATATAACAATTGTGAAAAACTCAAGAAGTTCTCTAGCCTGGAAGAGATGTTTAACCTGTTTTATTCATAATCCCTATTTACTTCATTTACTCCTCATGTCACTCAATCTTTTGAACCAAGTCCCACCCAAATAATTGCTCATGGTGGTGCTTTCAGAATGTATATGCCATGTTGTTCCTTTTCAATTTACTATTTACTTCCATTTTCATCTGTTCATTTTCTAGTTTTTTAAGGTGGAGATCAACATTACTGGTTTGAGACCTTTCTTCTCTTCTTAAACAAGCATTTAATGCTACAAATTTCATTCTCAGCAGTGTTTTAACTGTCTTCCATACAATTTGAAATATTTTCTTCTGTTTTAATTAAGCTCAAAATATTTTTTAAATTTCCTTGAGACTTTTTATTTGACCCATAGGGTATTTGCAATTATGCTATTTAATTTTCTAATACTTAGGGATTGTCTAGATATCAATCTGTTATTGATTTCTAGTTTAATTTTGTTATAACATGTGAACATTTTTAAATTTATTGAGGTTTGTTTTGTGGCTGGAATATGATATCTGTAGACTAATGTTTTTCATGCATTTTTAAGTAACATGTATTTGGCTGTTCACAAATGGTATGTTCTATAAATATCAATTTGGCCTACTTGATAGATAATGTTGGCCAATTCTTCTAAGATATTATTGTTTTACTATCCACTTTCTGACAGAGAGTATTCCAGTCTTCAACTATCATTTTAGTTTCTCTAGTTTCCCTTTTAATTCTATCAGAATTTTTTTCCTCATGTATTTTGAAACTCTTTTATTAGGTATATACACATTTAGGATTGGTATTTTTTTTTGGTGAACTGACCCCTTTAAAATTATGAAATTATCTTTTCTATTACTAGTGTTATTTTGTATTCTCAAATATAGCTTATCTGATATTAATATAGACACGCTAGCTATGAATTGTGTAGATGATCTAGATTCTCACTGTTAGTTTTGGAGCAATATATTATTGTGACTTTTTACATCTTATATAGAAATAAATAGAACCTCTGACAATAATGGTTTTTATTAAAGCACAGTATCTGAAATTCCATCTTCTGGAAAGTCCTCCCAAACTCTGACAATTACTTGTCTGTCAATCTTAATTTATGTTTATGCTGTGAACTGTTATCTTTTTTCCTTGGTAATCACAGGTCATTCAGTGGAAAATGAGGGTTGGATTTAGGGGCTATTCCATTTTAAACCAGAAGCCTGACAATTGACTTTTAACTTAATTCTCATTAGAACCTGATTTTGATAGCATGTCTTTATTTTCTGAAGAATATTGCCATTTTACATGCAGAATAAATGTGAGCCACAGCAAATGAAACATATTAGAGTGACCTTTCACACTCAGTTGCACCTGAGTACAGCCTTAAAAAAAACACAAAGGTTATCAAATGTGTCTGGCCTTAGATGCTTATAAATAACATCATTTAAGAGTTACCTAAGTTGCAGCATCATATAAAGGAAAGAGCACAGAACCGGAAATGAGAAGGCTTATATTTGAGACCAGCTTTCACAACTTACTGATAACGTTAGAGAAGGTATTTAGCAGATAAAGTTCCAGCTTCTTAGCAATAAGAAATGGACATAATAAGACTACCTGACTTAACTACCAAAAGACTTACAGGGCACAAATAAGGTATCTAGAGTGAGAGCACTATAAGGTATTACACAGTTATTTACTTTTATTATTAGGTTGATTTAGTTTTAGGTTCTTTGACAAATGCTGTAAAGTTCCAGTTTCACCCAGTAAGGCACTAGAGTTTTGAAACTGCAATCACATATTGGGGGTACATAATAATATCTGACATATAATAATGAGAAGTATTGGCAACCTCCATGTCCGCAGCCCATGAATTTAGAAAAGGTGTTACTTTTTTCTCCTTATTGAAATACTGTCACAATCAGTGTTAATATTTTTCCCAGCATCTTCATTTTAATATTTTGTAATTCCCTTGTCTCCTTTAAGATGTTATAACTTATAATTTGACATTGATTAATAGTACTAGGATCAGGAAATAGCATGGTTAGTTTTCTGGCAGCTTCATGGTGTCAGTTCCATCGGTTAATCTCTTTTTACACATGACAGCTTAACACAGCACAGTCATTTGAAAGCTCTATGTGTCTCCCACCTTCTTTTCTTATAATAAGGAAGTTCCCCGATTTTCTCTGTCATTATACATTCTTTAATCTCTTTGAAAGTAACATGACCCACTGTATGGTTTCCCCTCTATTAATGCAAATGTTCCAGACAGTATCCTTAAATGTCTAGAATTAAACATTTTCTGTCAAGTTCAGAAGATGGAGTTCTGTTCGGATAATGAGAATGCTACTACAAACCTTGCTTTAATTGCTGCATTATAATCTCCAGACTTGAAAAGCCCTGGAGACTCTGAGACATAAAATACTTTCAGCTATGCAGGTGTGGAATTCATTACAAGTGTGTTTTAAGTGGGGAATATATCTTCAACTCATTGAAAGAATACCAATGCCCTTGGGGTGTTGACCCATTATTTAAAGTGTAACAATGGTAATACATTAAAAAGCAAAAAGTAAGGAAGTATGCAATTATTACTATGAGGACAAATATGCACACACACAAGTCTAAGATAAAAAAAAAATATTGTCAGATCTTTCCAAAAAGCAAGTAAAAAACTAAAATCTTTCTGTATGGTAGAAATCATTATCAGTAAAATGACAGTATTTTTTAATAGGTTTGATTATGATTAGGGTAAAAGCAAATTTTCTACCTAGTATAGCATTAGTAGTCCAATTTATAATAACCATGTTTTAAATTAGATTTTCAAAAAGATGTAAAATATAAATGTTGTCTAATAATACAACTCTATAAGTAAAACACATTTATACATTAAATCTTAACAAACTTTTCTCCTTAAAATACCCTTCTCATAAATATAATATGTAACCTTTGTTTTGTGGTCTTTGTGTATTATTCATAGCTAAATCAATAGCAAATGCACATCCTGCATCAATCAACAAATTATAGAATAAAGTTCACACATTTCAACAATAACAACAGTATAACATGTGGTATGGTTTTCTCATTCCATTGAATCATGATAAAAATAAGTTCTAAGGCCAATGCTGGGGCAGTCTTAGATTAGTGGATTTCTCTTTTTCTTTTCCTCCTTAGTCACGTACTAAATACCTGTCCTCTAAATTAACGGCTTGGATCAGGATGAAAGAAAGAAGAAGGAGGAAAAGTTATGTCAAGGAGTATATTAATTGGGCTCTGTGCATTATTTTCTTTCTTTGATGACTTAATTTAAAACCATTTTTTCCTGAGAAATCTTTTGAAAGGGAACATGCAAATTTCAAGGAAAAGTTGTGAGACAAGATGATCAAAGTGCCCATCAACTGGAATAACATTTAACTGTGGGTGACCTGAAAATCCTCATAATGGAGTTTAATCACATAAAATGGAAAAACAAAATGAACAGCAAGCATGAACATGGAGACACAGCCCTACTTTGCCAATCAAGCAAACAGTGTCTTAACGCTTCAGAGAAAAGACACCAATCAGTCTGCCAATGTGATGTCCAACTTGGTACCTGTGTTGACCTCTTTATTTCCTGCAGAGAAAATGTTTAAGAGCAAAGCATGGCCACTGAAATAATAGTAAAGTACCTCCAAGATACCGTTAATGCTTACAGTTGTTGTACAGTTGTTGTACAGGGACACAAAAAATACAAATAATACTCTAAGTATAATTCATACTAGAAAGTGGAAAAAACACGCATAACCATTTGGAATATATAAAAATGGTTATCAACCAATTTCATTTATTTTTCCTGTCACAGTATTTCTAAGGGTTCTCCTACAATATTCATGATTGCGAGATTTATTCCAGGTGTGTTTTGTTTTTGTGTTTCTTTGTAAGAAGTTTCAAAATTAAAGTTACCCTTTATAGAAAATTATGTTGCTTTCTCCTAAACAATACATTCAAGTGAAAATTCCCATCACAATGATGAAAAAAAAATCTATTCACCAAGCAAAAACCCTTCTCAGCAAAAGAGAAGGTTTCCTAGTGTGCCCCCCTTGGTATGTCCTGCGCATAGTTGGAAGGCATTAAATGTTTTTTCTATTAGTATTTCTGTGTCTCAAGTGCAGAATGTGATGGAAAACAGATAGACACAGTATACCTGACCGACTCAATCTATTCCACACAATGGCTTATGCAGAAATGACATGGTTGTTGATCCTATATCCTTACTTCTTCGCTCAGAATACCTCAAGTTCTTTTAGTATATTAAATGTATCTGACTAAGCTGCTTAATTTCTACACCAAAAATATTATGTGTGCAAGTTGGTTTCTGTGTAAAAACTGATTTTTTTTTTTTAAGGAAAGAAAAGGTTGTATCATTTTCCATAAACTTGGATATACAGCAATCCAACAACTTGCTCAAAATCTCCACGGCTGTTGCAGGTCTGCTGCCAGTTCAGAGCTGTTTTAGAAAGAAGGCCGTGTTGCCACACTGACCCATTTAGCACAGCCTAGCAGAGAATTAGGACCATCAGAGACATGGAGATTTAGTGGGTGTGGATTCTGATTAAATTTTTTGCTGTATAACAGAATCATAACACGATAAAGTTAGAAAAGGGATATACTGATTTTTTAGTAGTGCCATCATGATTGAGTGGTTTTAAATTAAATTAGATGTAGAAGGCTAGCTGAGTTGTTAATATCGGCAAAATAATCCGCTCAGTATTTATCAATAAATGTTATGAAATAAAAATAAAACGGCAGGAATTCTTTTAAATAAAGTTTAAGTAACAATTTGGGATCTCCAAGTATTTGCAAAATGGATTCAGTTTTAAATACAATCTAAGAAAATATGATCAATAAGAACAATGTTTAAATGTCCACTCAAGATAGGAAATTTTACTCCTATTCTTTAAGGTAAAAAGAATAAAATGACAGAAAGAAGCATTGATTTGAGTCATCCACTGGGAATACAAAGTGGCCTTCATGTATGTGGTTGTAGGATAGCAAAGGTGAGGTTTCCAAGCCACAGTGACGTGTTTTTTTTTTTTCCAGTTGGTTTTCCTTGTTTATGAAACGAGCCTGTTTTATATTTTATGTTCACAGACTAGAGAAAGCATGCTTGTGGTAAAGCCATAGCAATGGGAAGTACTTTATGTTCTGTGTTTATGTGGGAATAACAAATCATAACTAGACATATGTTGGTTTCAAAAGTATGGTTTTGTTATAGAAGATTTACTTAACGTTTGAAATATTGAAGTGCTATTAGCCTGGGGTTTGGATAGGAATAAAGAAAAGTTAACAGGTTATATTTTTTGCCAAAGTATTGATTTACATTCCACTGAAAGCCTCTTGTTTGTTTTACATTTTTTTCTATATTCATGGAAACGAAAATCTTTGCTCAGTTTAAATATCAAATTGTAGTACAAATGATTAATATAGGGTATCGAAAGTCTGAATTTCCAAGAAAACTTCAATTTACTTCAGTCTGAGACCAAAATAGTTCTAAAACATGTCATATGGGTTCATTCCAGGCATAATTAAAATTAGCAACATGTAGCTTAAAAGTTCACCCATATCCTTTAGACCCAAATCAAAATGGTTTGGATCCACATAGTGTTTCAGAGCCTACGTTATTGGTTGCAAAGTAAAGCTAAACCCCAGAATAATATAAATTGCTTTCATGTATAAATAGCAAATGAGACACAATCCATAGAAAACTTTCTATTTGTCCTTCTGAAGTTAACACTTGTATTATAGATTAGAATTCGTAAATTACTTCTTTGTTTTCCTAGCTGTCTTACCTTTAAAAAAAATGATTTCCTAAACAAATTAGCAATAGCAACATTTTTTTAAGTGTTGAAAAATTCACTATTTTGTTTTCTGTTTTGGTATTTGGTAAAATCTTTCATTATATCTTCTCTTTTTCATGTATAAAACACACGTGAGAATTATTTCTCCCTATACCAGTCACTGAATTAGGCAAGGTGAAATGCAGTGAATATAATATTTCTGTTATTTTGATTCAATGATAAATGCCATAATCATGTTTTTCACCTTGTGTGGACTGTCGTCTGATATGGAATTCAGCGTAGTCTCATATGGTTGAAATGAAAAATCTAATTTGGAAATGGATCTTGTTGATCTCCTATTTATTTTGCTTTTTCAATACACTCATCCATCAGCACTAACTCCTTATGGTATAACAATTTTATTTTATATAGGTTTTTATGTAGGAGACACCAGGTCTATCATTAAATGTTTCATCATCTAGGCTTTGAATACTGATCTTACTCAAAGCCATTTAATTTGCAATTCCTCTTTTATGTCATTAGGCAATACTAATATATTTGACATAAATATAATTGAAACATACTAAAATTTTATTAAACAAATCTTAAAAAGAGAAACAGTTATTTTAATAATTTATTGAGAAAGCAAAAAGTGATTAGTTAAATATGAGAATTGTGTGGGAAACTGAACCTCTTAAGAATAATTAAAATAGGGCCGGCCCAGTGGTGCCGTTGTTTTAAGAGTTGGCTTGGGATGCCATCTCTGAGCAGCAGGGCTCCACTTCATATTCCACATGAAGGCCAGTGATGCTGCGCCCTCTACAGCTAAGATGGTGAACAACAGCTCAACCTGGCACTGGACTGCCATGAGTCACCCGCGATGGCATAGTCTGCAGTCCCTGCTGCAATGGGCTGCCCTGAGCTGCCTTGAGTGGCTGGCAGCTGGAGTGAGCAGCTGGCTGCCGTAGCAACCAGTGTGAGCTGCCACTGTGAGTGGCCATCCAGTGGCTGGCGACTGATCTGCCTCAGCTAGGAAGAGCGCAATGATAATATGAACTTGGGCCAGTGAAGCGACATCCTCCACAACAGATTGAAGAACAAAAAGGACAGCAACTTGTCTGTTCCCCTTCTCTGAGTCCCCAACGCTGTTCCCATCCCCTAATTCCCCAATAAAAACTTCAAAAAAAAAAAAAAAAGAAGAATTAAAATATTTTGAAATAGAAAGAGTTTTTTTGTATATATATGTAGTGTAGTACAAGTAAAAGCAATTCTTACAAGCTTTTCTCGTATAAAAACCATATAGTCTGAGTTATATCAAATGAAAGAAAAATTACACTGGGTCTGTTGTGTAAGTTCAAAGAATGTTGCTATTCTGAATGCTTTTAAGGAAATCATTGAAAAGCAAAAGACTGATAATTTATTGATTCTGAGTTGACTAATCTTAATTCAATTATTTCATCAGAATAAACACTATTTACTAATAGACATTTAAATTATGCCTACTAATTTAAATCCTAAACTGTCCTAAAATGGTTTTATTATTGGGATATCAGGTAAAGAATCTTTTATAATATTTTAGCATTGTTTCATTCTTTACATTTTCTCACTATATGGCAGGATTTATAAAATGGGTGAACTATCACTGAACTAAAAAAGAATACAATAAAACTACGTTGCTGATTTCAAGCTTCAGCACATGTTTGAAAATAGTGATATAAGGTAGTGTTTTATATAGGGGTTGTTTATTTTTGGATAAAGAATTTAAGAAGCAAACTTGTATGTACATACTCAGGATATTTTGCATGTTACAGTAAGCGATACTTCTTGTATATATAATCAAGTTTATAATCAACTTTACCTCTGACTACATGGGAATCATTATTCAGATTTTAATGTTTATTTATGTTTTTCTAAAATGTTAAAACTAAGCAATGCCCGGAAATATAAAATACAAAATATGTAATAAACCACATTATTATTTTAATATATTTTAAGAAAAAAAAGCAAGGGTTAAAATGAAAAATTAAAAGTAGAGGAGAAAGTTTACTCAGCCATAAGTCGAGCTTTAATTAAAGCCATGATTGATGGCAACTGCCATCTTGCAATGTGACCTCTAGAAAGATCTGCAGCTGTTGAATCAATTGAGAAGATGGTGTCCACTATTTTCAAAGTAAAGCACAAAGAAGATAAAGCATATTTAGAACTACTAATCATGTGAACATTATATTACTTATTTGGAAATCTGAAGATAAGTAAAAAGTAGTCCTAAAAATGAAGCAAAGGAGCTTTGGGGATGTCTTATTTGGGAAGCCATAATTTCCAGATTATTAACCTAATCATTTAAAAAGAACTTTTCACTGCATTAATCCCATTTAAATTTAAGATGGAAACATTGAGTAGAGATGAAGCTCTATTAGCTGCACAATGTGAATCAAATGAGAGTACAGACAGAGCTGGAGATAAAAAATGGGATGGGAAGCAGACTTTCAAAAGGCATTATTAGCCTATAAATTTCCAGCTAGAAAGGTGTTTTCATTGGAGGACTTCTTTACCCACCCAAAATGGTTACATCTATTCTCACATTTGATTAAGTCTTTGAAAGTCTTTTTTAAAAAGCAAGTGATTGGATGAGAATCACAAAAGAAAAAAGAAAAAAGAAAAATACAAGAAGATGCTTACAGTGCTTTGACACAGAAGACCATCACTAATGCAGTTGAAAAATAAGTATTTTTAATAAAAGTTAAAATCACATGAATGATAGAGTTTGAAAAAGAGATATTTTCCGTATTCATCTTTAAGTATAGAAAATTCTGTTATTTATATATCACTCTGTGTTCTCAAGAAGCAGAGCAAAAGGCAACAAGCTTTAATATCATTGAATGGGATTTATGCTATAAAAAAAAAAGATAAGATTTCCTGCACTAGGGGTTGTTAAATCCAGGAATAAGGGACAGAAGGAAAGTATACTTTCTTTTGAAGGGGTAGAGAATTAAGGCAGCTCCTCATCTGTCAGGAAAGTTTAAGGCAGGGTGAATGGATTAGGCGACCTTTCAAAATTACTTCCATCACAGGATTTATGATGTCAATATAAACCAGCGGTCCCAAATGGAAACGTGGGCAGGAACTAGTATTCTTGCACTTGTGTCTGTGGTTCCTTGAACACAGGCACAGTCAAGTAACTTGCTAGACTATAACTTAAAGTGCCAGCTTTGGAGTCAGATAGCTTGGGTTCCAAGACTCTGAGTTTCAGCTTTGTCAGCCACAAAAAGAAATGGGTAACTACTGTGCTTGTATCATCGGATTGTTGGAAAGATTAAGTGAGGTGGTACACATAAAGCAAGTAGTATGAAGTAGACATACAATACAAGTCAGCATTCTTATTAAACTCTGTTCTGCCACTGCATCAACCATTGCGGTATTAAATGATGCTACTGCTCAAGTGACAGCTCCACCTTTCTTGTCTATTTCCCCATGTATTTTCTGTTCTTCTCCATTTCTATTCTAAATAGAAAGCCCTATGTCTATCAAAAAACTTTTAGCTAGTAAACTTCATCACTAGATACAGACAACACAGACTTTGCTGATATACAAGGGGCATATGAAGTAGGCAACTAGAAAAATCACTGAAACACTGGAAAATGTGCTAAATATCAGTAAACTATGGTTTCTTTTGAATGAAATTCTGGTGTCTGTTAAGACTTCTTTTGAAACTATTTACTGACATGGTAAAGTGCTGTCATGTGAGCACATAAAATTGAGTAAGAAATCAAAATAATAAAAAACACTTAAATCCAATTATAATGCATTTGGAAAGATAAAGTACTCCAAAATGTTACAGTCTATGACTCTATGCACCTTTTTCATGACAGCAATTTGAGTTTTCTCCTAAAGTTTACTTTTTGTACATTGCAGGTTTTATTAGGGAAAAAAGTATATTATTGTTGGGTTTTTTTATAAAATATGACTTTTAACTCCTTCTGTTTTTATAGTTTTCAAAAAGTTATCAGCTATTAGTTTTCCTGATTGTTCTTTAGGAAGAACTGGCCCTTTCATTTTATTTTTAAGATGTCATTTAGATATGTTTTATAAGTATACACATTTAATAAATTTTAAAGCATTTACAAAGATATATGCATATGTATGTAAGTATCATCTGCAGATAATATGAAAAGATGTTAGTGGTAAAATGAGCATAAATCTGACCTTGATTCTCTTTTATCAGACTTCTTTAGCTCAGTGTACAAACAAATCATCAATTTCTTCCTAATTTTTTTCTGGATAAAATTTTAGAATTCATTCAGAATTTTGCTGATCAGTGATATTTTACCAAATAACTATTCAGATATACATACAAAACCATATATGAAAAGTCCACAATAATGTTTTTAAACTTCTAGATATTTCAGGTAAGTATTCTGAATAAATTCATTCATTTCCTGTTTACATGTACATTTCCCCCAAGAGTCAACTGTTTTTTTCATTGCTCAGTATATAATCTCATTAAGAACACATTCTTCTCTGTGCCCAGACTAAATGAGTCATAGAAGTTTCTCTACCCTCATTTTCCACAATAGTGTCATTCCTGGATATCTCAGAAAATATTGTAATAATCATATTGACAAAATACAATAACAAGGAAACAAATGGAAAACAACAAGGCCTCTTTTTCTTTTCTTTCACCTTCAATAAAATATTATTAAATTTTATCTACTCTTTCCTTCATTCTAGGCACCATGTTGAGGAAATAAAGCCAAACGTGACATCTGTATTCCTATGGTATACTGTACTTTTTTATAGTTTCATTTTATTATAGATAATTATATTTCTCCCAACCAGACTGTAGACTACTGGAGAGCAAAAGCTATATTGATTTTTTTTTAATCTTTATATTACTAGTGCCTGACAAACATTCAAATTTCATGAGTGACTGAGTTAATGAATGGATACTGAACTATAGGAGTCTATATTCTAAGGAAATTATTCTTTCTCATACTAAACACCAAAAGCCTTGATAAGCATGTTGAATTTCTTATTCCCTACAGGAGTATCAGACTTCATTAACTTTTAGTCATTGCCCCTAACCCTAAAAATTTATGTAAACATAAATGAGAGCAGCCCAGTTACCACTTATTTTAACTTTCATTTATAAATTAACTGTATTGTTTTGGCATTAAGCAACTTAACAATAATCATTATATCATTTAAGTTGTTCCCAAATTAATTTATCCTTTCTGGTTTTCGATTGTTTGTTAGTTTTCATTAAATAATCTCAAAAAAAAAAAAAAAACCCAAAAAACCCAAGGACATACATCCCTATTGGTGCTGATTTGTAGGAACACATTCTTTAAGGAAGACAGAGACAATTCATCAAGCAATTCTTGTAATTTCCCTCTACTTGTTAATAAGTTCCCCCAGATAATCATATCACTATTGCTGTTTTCACTATGAGACTATCATAGTGGAAGAAACCACATGTATACAACTAACTGATAATAAAAGAACTGATTTAAAAAAAAAAATCTGTCAGTCACCTTAAGAAATTTCACCCCCAGGAAAATAAAACTGGGCATGTAGCATGCACTGCATATATCTGCTTATACCCCATGGGCAAAAAAAAGAAGAGTCTTATTTATGTCTTTCACAGCTCTGGCTTACTGATCTTCTCTGGACCTCTTGACTATCAATATTTTTGTTTGGGGGAAATACTTTTCTTTCCAAACTGCAAGGAAAAATACAAGCTTGTTTTCTCCTCCCTCCAGGATATAAAAGAACAAAAAAAAACAGCAGTTAAAACAAAACTTTCTTGAAAAGCAACTGCAATAAAAATAGGAAGCAGACCCATGACATGGGAAGAATTAAAATATTTGCTTATTTCATGAAAAAGTTAATGCCTCAAAATGGTGACTGCCTTCACCAAAGTATTCTCACTATACTTATCATGAAGATGAATTCTCCCTAATTATAAAGGTAGGGAAACCCCCAAGATCATAATAGGTTGTAATAAATAGAACTGTCTCATTTATCTGTAAGGACTTGAGTCTAATTTTCAAAAGGGATGGCAATAACTTTGATGAGGTCTGCCCTAAAGGCACCTGTTGATTGGCTAGGTATTATCTTGCTTCTCTCTTCTCCATTCTACACCAGTTAAGCCCATGAAATTGCCAGCCTGACATCTTCAGCAATTAGAAATGCTTCACTGAACTGTGTGTTCACATCCTCCACATACCCAGTTACTTCTAATTCACAAATACATAAAAAAGTTATTTTAAAATTTCTATCCATTCTAGATTAACATCTTGTTGGCTGGCTGATTGTATTGCTTAGAATGTTTTTACAGATCCTATGCAATCAAGAGAATGATGCCTGTTTGTTCTGCTGCCCAGAGTCAAGCTAGCCATCTCATAAAAATATAATTTCTGCTCATTTTTTTCTTGACTCCAAAGATCTGAAAGTTAGAAAAAAATCCATTTAAATACACATGAATCTGCCATGGAAAATATTGATGCATCCAGGCTTCCCTTGTATGAAGCTGGCATGCTCTGCTAATCAACCAGAGTTCCCTGTGTTGTTCATTCATATAGATTATACTTTAGACACCACTGGGTTCATAATCTTTTTCCCCACTAGTCTCAAAATGCCATAAAGATATAGAGAAGCACTGATCTAAAATGGAAAAGTGTTTCTGCATGTCCCTCTTCCTTCAATCCATTGTATCACGTAGATGCTTACATTTTCCTTATAATTATCTAAAACGCACAGGGTAAAAGTGGTGCATTTGAGTTTATTTCCATCTTATGGATGTGTGTACTATGAAAAACAAATTACATACTTTAAATCTGAAAAATAGCTAAGCCAAGAAAGAATGAAAATATCTCCAAGTTTTTATAATCCCACAGTGCACTTGCTAACAAGAGTCCAAATTCTCATGTTAGAGAGCATGGGTCAAGAAGAAAACAAAAAAGTACAGTAGCATTGTTACCAAATGCTTTGGTTTTAATGAAGTAAAAATACAAATATCGTACATTTCTACCAAATATTGATAGAAATTGTAAGACTAGAAGGACTGCCAGAGCTCTCTGGGGCTCGCTGCTCCAGCCTCTCAGGAGTGTTGTGCGTCTGGGGGGTAGGAGTGAGTGGAGTGGTGCTGGGCCTCTCTGCAGCTGGCACTAGTGTTCAGGTGGAGGGAGAGCTCAGGTCCTGGAGCGTTGGCCTGAGCAGAAGCTTGGACTGGCCAGTTCAGCCAGGACACAGAAGAGGTAGGTGCAATCTGCAGCATTGCCGGTAACTGGTGGAGAGAAGGAGGGCTCTCAGCACTTCGTGCATTCAGCACACTTGAGTTTGTGTATTAGGTTACCTTCAAACGGTTCAATTCTATGAAATAAAGGGTTTCGGAGAGTTAAAAGAAAAGAAAATTGAAGAATAAGTTCAAATCACAGAGGAAAACTTCTAGCTGAATAGCTTGAGCCCTGTACATGGTGAAATTACTATTAGCGTTTAATGGACTGGCAAGATGAATAGCTGTCATGGTAAAGAATGAGTATGTGGGTCAGGAATTTAATGACCTCGGTGAGATTCTCACATGTCCTAAAAAGCACATAAAACATCTGGTTGTTACTAATTTAAAGGTTGTTCTGAATGTTATGTTAAAAAGCCAGTAATCTAATAACATTTTTTGAACTATTTATAGGAAGTATTGGAGGTACAGAGTGAATATTGTCCCCAATTTGAAGTCCAGATAATACTCATGCTTTCATTTTCTGAAAAGCATATATATTTTCCCCTAAATTCACCAGTTGAGAAGCTTTGTTACAATGATGACAAGAACAACAACAAAGATATAACAACCTGATATTTCTTAGCCTCTGGTAACTTACATTTAAATAGAGTAATCATTGAAATAATCATTTCTTTAAAAAAATACCATTAAGCATGAAATTATGAAGAAAGACAATAAAGGTGAAAAAAAACATGTCATTAGGATAATTAGTAAACTTTACTGACAACTAGAAAACTCATCTTTGACACAATTTTTGGAGAAATAATCTATATTTAGACTACTTAGTTGGAAAATTGGATAAAATAAGACAAAATAATGTTTCCTCTTGCCCTCAGCATTATCATTTTTGCCTGTTTGAATTGGTTGGTGGGTTTACATCTCATTAACCGACACACACAGCATCATTAGGGCTGAAGGCTAACAGATGCTTCTCTGTCTCACAATACCTATTAGCAGCCGACACATCTTTAATGTGGTATAACTTCCAATTAATTTTTTAAGGTCAGCTTGTCACATTGTCATCAGCAGTGGTATTGTCACATCTATCTGTTTGTGAGTATCTGTCCAGAAGACCTGTGTTCAGAGCCACCCTCAAGCTTGGGAGTGGACCACAGAGGCCATGGCTACACTTGCCCTTGTTCTTCCAGAAAACATATTTGGAAAGATTTCACAAAAATAATGTATCTAATACAGCTCATATATATATAAAACATATATCGATATAACATATTTTACTATCCAGTGCTTCCATTTGTATAGCCTAGAAGATTTAATAGCACATCAGCAATATTGATTTTGTGTAGTAAATTATTTCCTTAATTTAAAAAATGTACAAGAAAAATGACTACTGTATTAGGCAAGTTTCTTCATAGAATGGTGTATTTTATTTGTAAGGTGTATCAATGTATCTTTCTGTAAAAGTATATAATTTGTAAGAGGCAAAATAATGAGGCTATCTCATATGTACATGTTTGAGTAACTTAAAAACCATCCTTCTCAACTACCAACTTTTGCAAATACAGTGTCAAAATGACTAATTTGAAAAATAATTATTGCAAAAGCATAGTTAGAAATCATTTACAAATAATGCATTAGATAAAATATAAAATAATATCTGCATGATAAAATGTTTTCAAAAAGTTTGTGCTTGTGGGGCCGGCCGAGTGGCTCAGTTGGTTAAGAGCTCGCTCAAGAGTGCGAGCTGAGCTCTGAGCAACGGCAGTTCGATGCCAGCCCGAGCTGAGTTGCTATTGAGCTGCCAACAGGTGACAGGATGGCTCAGCTAAAAAAAAAACAGTTTGTGCTTGTCATCACCTATAGAAAAGCCATATCAAAGACCAAAATGTACAGATTCTAGAATGTGTCAATAAATTTATGGTGAACAGTTACTTAGCACTTACCAGTATGTAACTAAAATCTTATTAAAATGTGTCTTCTGCTAAATGACAACATGTTTGTGACAATAAACAACATCCAAGGTGTTACTTTACATGTATGTATCTATCTTTTCTCTTACTATAAGATTCAAATTATTTTTGTGCATTTGTGTTCATCATTTATATATTATATTTTTTCAGCAAAGTTGTAATTCTCCTAGTGGGAGTCTTACTTTTTTTTTTCCTTTGGGGTTCTCATCATCCTGTTTTAAAAATCTCAGCTAATTCAGGCTGTGTGTAGTAGATAATTTCAAAACTCTAATTATCAGAATTTTACAGAAATTTTGCTAGATTTTATTTTTGTCCTAAATGTGCAAAAAGCCAAAGAGGTACGTTGTACTATCAATAAGTCTATGGTTTTTGCTAGTAAACATTCGTAAATCAGTATTGCATCACTATGATTTTAACCGATCATAATAACAAGTCTTAAATAACGATCTTAAAGCATTTATCAAACCTAGATCTAAATAATATTTATGTGGAAAGAACAATATTGTCTACATAGTCTGAGTGAATGAAAACATTGGGGTGTATTACTACAATATGGAAATATTATAAGGGAAAGTAAATTTTCCAGATGACCATATCTACTCAATGTGGAAAAATACACTGTGTATTTCATAAGTACAGAGTATCAAATTCTTCCACTCAATATGTGAACGTAGTTCTATGTTTAATAGGAGCCCCCTTCTTTGGTGAAAAATATATTTTATATACAAAGCAATGATTAAAATAGTTTGAATGTTCCAGCTTTTGTAAGTTCTGAGTAAATGATGACTGAAACAAACAAACAAACAAATCTGCTTTAACTTAAACATTGTAAATATTCTGGTTCATAAAGTTACTGGGCCGGCCGAGTGGCTTGGTGGTTAAGCGCTGGCTTGGGAAGCCAGTGGCCCCGGTTCAGCTCCCACATATGAGGGCCAGTGACACTGCCCTCAAAAAACAAACAAACAAACAAACAAACAAACAAAAAGTTACAGCCACCCCTCATATCTAGGGGAAAAAACAAAACAGTATATTTATAATAATTTCATGGTTTGTCTGCAAAACAGGAAGAGGTGTTTTCAGTGAACCAGAAATCATGAGAAACCCTTGAAAGATCAAGAGCAGACAGAATTGGATTACACAAGTATGGTTCAGATCAAACACAAGCAAGAGAAAACTTTTGAATATGGCAGAGACTACAAAGTGAGCTCTCTTCCCTGTTGATCCAAGTAGCCAAAACCCTTCATGTTTATGATCAATCTACAAAAGTATTCAATAACTATCATTTAAAAAATCTTGGTCAAATATACTTGACTGGTAGTAGCAGGGGAAAAGGGAGGAGGAAATGGAAGTACATGAAATATCCTGTATTGGGGAGTCCGGAGATCTTAATTGACACTAGTCATTGATTGAAAAATTAAATATTGAAAAAATGTAATATTTAATATGTTTTAAAATATAATAATGAGATTCCAATTTCCATAAAGTTGTAATAGTAGGCTACTGGTCTAGAATAATCATTCCTTAAAAACAAATAGAATACCTTTATATCGTGTATGTGTGTGTGTGTGTGTGTATGTGTGTGTATACACACTTAACTATCTGTGTACACATACACATATGTCTATGCATATACGCGGCTGGACAATTAAGTTCATGAACCTGTTGCAATGATGTTGCTAACCTTTTTTTATTTCAGAGGGATTATTCATTATGAATTTGTACCAACTGGATGAACAGTTAACTATTTGGAAGTGCTGAAAAGGCTGCGTGAAAAAGTTAGATGACCTGAACTTTTCACCAACTCATGGTTCTTATATCATGACAATGCACCACCAGCTCACACAGCATGTCTGTAAAGGAGTTTTTAGCCAGTAAACAAATAACTATATTGGGACACCCTCCCTACTCACCTAATCTGGCCCCCAATGACTTCTTTCTTTACCCAAAGATAAAGGAAATATTAAAATGAAGACATTTTGATGACATTCAGGACATCAAGGGTAATATGATGACAGCTCTGATGGCTATTCCAGAAAAAGAGTTCCAAAATTACTTTGAAGGAAGGACTAGGCACTGGCATTGGTGCATAGTTTCCCAAAGGCAATACTTGAAAGGTTAGCATGGTGATTTCAGCAATGAGGTGTGTAGCACTTTTTCTAAGATGAGTTTGCAAACTTAATTGTCCAACCTCGTATGTATGTGCACATACATATATGTGAAGGCAATAGACTTCTTCCAGGCAGTAAGAAACTGTGAGGGAAAGATTTTGAGAGCAGGAATGCACCCTTATGTACCAAGGATTCGGTAGTGCTTTTTTCCAACAGATATTTGCCTATGCTTAGCAGATGGCTAGCAGGTTAATAAGCTGAATATAATTTTGAACAGTACACATGGCATTAAGTAGAGGGGAAGAGTTGAATGAAGCATTATTCATTCCAGAGGCTTTGCCTTGGAAGCTGAAGTGCTAGAACCTAGGAGCATTCTTTCAAAGATAAAAAGTCTGCCTCCATTTCCCTCTCTCTTTTATTGGATTAAGGTGATCTGAGATTTCTTGTGGACATTATATGCCATTTTTCAGAGGAAAAAAATGGAGAATCTCAATAACCTTCAAAATGTTTATTTAAAATCCCCAACACATAAGAAAATTAAACTAAGTGACAATAAATCATGAAACAAATCAGAACACATAAAGAAACTCCATGGCTATAAATAATGAAGATTTCAGTCATAGGCTATAAAATAATTAACTACATATATTCAAGGAATTAAATGATTATGTTAAGAATTTCATCAGAGTACCATAAAATCAGAACAAAATGAAAATTTGATAACTGAAAAATATAGTAATTGAACTTAAGAATAATATAGAATTTTTTATAGAAGATTAGACACAGCTGAAAAGAGAGTTAGCAGTAAAAGACAGGTAAGGAAAAAATGAACCACAATGAAACACAGAGAAACAACAGGATAGAAAATAAAGTAAATACCATAGAAACATAGGATATGATGAGAAGCGAACCAAAAAAATGTGTAAGCAGGATCCCGGGAGACAAGAAAGAGAATGAAGCAGAAGCAATGCGTGAAGGGACAATGACAGGGAAAATGGCAAAACTGATAGACGAAGCAACCCATATATTTAAGAAATTCTAAAAATCATGAGAAAACCATACCCAGGCACTCATCGTAAAACAACTTAAAACCTAAGACAAAGAAAATATCATAAAAGTAGTTAGAGGAAAATAAAAAGTCATGTCAAAAGAGCAGCAGTAAATCTGAAAGTAGAATTATCAACACAAATTACAGGACCAGTAGTAAATGTGCTGCAAGAAAATAATTTCCAATTTGAGATTCTATATTCAAAAAGTTGCCAATTTAGAACTGTATATACAGTAAAATATCATCAAAAAAGCTGAAATTTCAGATGAACAAAAACTAAGATAATTCATTATTAGCATACATTACTAAGTACAGTATTAAAGAGTTTTTCTCAAGTAGAACATGAATAATCTCAGATGGAAGTTTGTAGATATAGAAAGAAATAGACAGCAATATAAGAAGAGCATCTATAAGGATAATTATAAATAAGTATTAACTGCCTGAAATAAAACGATATTGTTGAACTGGATTGAAAGAGAATATAAATTATATACTGTGACTATATAAACAATAGAAAATTTGGTGCCATTATACGAATATTAGGAAAAATACACAGTGTGGCCATATGTGTCACTAGAGCAAAAGAAGGGCAAATTAATGGGAAATATTTGAATCAAAACAATAAGAATTCAATGGAGACAAGACAAAAACATATCAATATGGGAGATGTTAGCACATCTTTTTTAGTAAAAAGACAAATAGGCAAAAACGTACATTCCCTTCAAGTGAATACAAAATTGCCACAATGCATGGAAATTATTGCTGAATTATTCATAGCTCAATTAAATCCAAATGAAAATGGAAAATCATTAACCAAATAATAATTGTAATATGATATAGCAAAACTTACGAGATGCAGCTAAAGCTGTATTAAGACAGAAATTTGATCCAAAATGTCTTTAATTAGAAAAAAAGTTTCCTATTATACAATCATTTATCTCTATGAGAATTGAAAATGAAAACAAATATAACTCAAAGAAGTTAGAAGACCTAAAGTCTACAGAGAACCAAAAACTTTCAAAAGAGAAAATCAACAAAAAATTAGTTTTAGTCTGTGTATCTTTGTAAAGATCAATAAAATTTCTAAAACTTTGGCAAGGCAAATTAAAAAACAAATTTACAATACCAATTTCTAAAGGAAACAGTAAAAGGAAACATAATTACAAAATTTATGGGTATTAAAAAAAACTAACAGGATAATATTAATTACTTTATATCAATACATTTGAAACTATTAGATGAAATGGAAAAAAAAATAGAAAAGTTCTATTCCAAATTGTACAGGAAGGAATAGAAAATTTCTACTGATGGGACCTTAAAAATATGATTTGTTAGTTGAATTCTATGTGGGAATGAACCAGAAAACTGTAGTAAAATGAGGTATATATTCAAACACTGGGTGTTGAGGTTGGCAAACTCTGACGTTAAACATTTGGCATCTAGGGAAATAAAGTGAATATTGAAAATAAATGTATTTTAAAATGAGCAATAAGGATAATTTTGACTCTTATTAAAAAGAATTGTTAAGATTTGTTCCCTTTCCTCACTTTTATCTGGACTTCATTGTTTCTAAAATAATCATAATTTGCATTCTATACATGCAGTCTACTTAAATTTTCTCATTTAAAATAACATCATTTATAAACATGACACTTTATAAGAAGAGTTTAACTCATATCCTCCTCACAGAGGTAGGGACAATCTATTATTATTATTATTATTATTATTATTATTAGTATTGTATTATTATTTTACAAGTAAAGGTACTGAGGATAAAGCCACAGAACTAATGTCAGACCTTGGCTTGTCTAGATAGATGGTAGGTTGCATATTTGAAACATTATGCTCTTTTCATTCTACTCTGCAGCCTTTCATACAGTAAAGCAATAAAATTTAGCTACTAAAACTTTTTGCTTACATTCTAAAATAAAGGTCAAGTGCTTTGTGCTAATTCTGTTGCCCATCACATAGTATTCTGACATCCTTTGGAAAAGGACTATTCAATGGAAACATTTGATGGCCTTATTCAGGACAAATATTGCTTTCATTTCCCTCCTTATCCTTACCTACACCACTAGCTTAAAATAACTTAGTTCGCTAATATACATTTCTCTATAGCAAGGCGTTTTCCTAGAGTCTGATAGTCTTAGGTAAATGCGGGGGGGGGGGACCAAGGAGTTTAAAAACATGCAAATCAAAGGCCTATATCATGGATGCTGGCAACTCATTTAAAATGCATCAAGTCCCTAAGGCCATTCTTGAAAGAACTGATGTGTTCAAAGTCAGTCAAATGTGACCAAGTCTGAGGTCACATTTTCATAAGATATTCAATTAAATATTCCAAGGTGTTCTCTTTAAAGTTCATTTGAGAATTCTTTTAAAATGTTGAAATATTGGAAGTATTTCTAGCTTCTAAATTAGAGGATTTAAGCAAAAATATCTTTGTTATATTTATATTTGATTAAATGAAACCTATATAATTTTGAATACATACCTAGAATATATGTATGCACAAGTTGTGCAATATATTTTATGTATGGAATCTCTAGGCCTAAGAGTATGGTGGTAAAAATGTGGAGCATTACAGACGCAATGTATGTGCATTAACAACATATTAGAAATAAAACAATCTCTGTGGAAATTTAGTAACATAACTCATTCTAGGGCAAAAGTATTTTCAAAAGTGTTCTTTATCTAGCAGAAAATTAATATTTAAGATGTTTATCAAGAAAAAAGCAAATTCTGATTAGGATCATCAGAAAGATAAAAGTTAATTGATTTGTGTTTTCTTTTCTTTCAAAGTATTATTCAAGTAAAGATTTAAACCATTTTAATTGGAGGAACCTTTTATAGCAAAACATACTTTTGAATATTTTCCCAGGCATTATTATAGCTTTTGCTACTTGCTATGAAAATCTCAGATTAAATAAAGTAAGAATCAAAGTAATTTTTAATTATAACTGGTCATTGCAGATAATAAATTTCAACTGAATATGTTTGACCCATAAAATTATAAGAAATGGGAAAGAAATTTTGGTCTATAAGAAAAAGGTTGGTTCTCAGGTATATAATAAATAGTTATTGAATGAATCAATAATTGAAGGAACAATCATGTTGATCAAAACATTCTATAAAATTGTCTATTTTGAGAATCTACAAACAAGATATTGAATTGGTTTATTACTACTACTTTTTAGAATAGAAATACAGTTAGCAGAAAATCATAAAAATGATAAAAAGTTTGTTTTATATTAGGAAATGCAGGGAAGCACTAGACAGTACACATTAGGGAAATGTTACACAAAATATTTTTAATGTTTGATTGCAACTTACACTAAGAAAAGTTCAAGAATGTGTAATACATTTTGAAAAAAATAATAAAATAATTAATGTTTACATATTAGCTACTAGAGCCGGGATGCCCTATCTTCAGACATTTATTTCTCAGTCACAGGAGAAGTATTCATGTAATTGTCATGGAATGAACAATAATCCTTTCATATTTATCCTTTGGATCTTTTCCTTTTGAAAGCTCAAACAGTAAAATGCAAAAATAAATAAATAAATAAATAAATAAATTAATTAATTAATTAAATAACACAGTGCTCAATGACTTCTAGCTATGCTATTCAAAGTGTATAAATGTTGTTTGAAATATTTTCTCTCTTTTGCTTTTCCATATACTGTTTTACTTAATGTAGGATTCACTAACTTAAAAAAAGTCCCTTAAATAGAGAAAATACAAATGGTGAATTACAAATACCCAAAATGATTACTAGACAGTTAATTTTGCTTTCTCTGACATTTAAAAATTAGATTTCTATTATTAAAAACCCACTAGAATTTTTTAAACATTTTAAACATTTATCGGTTCTTACTATATTACTTATTAATTCCAGGTATTAAAAATTGAGTAATGAAGGTTAAAATAATGTGTAATCTTTGTACCACACAAAAAATCTGTTTAATAGAATTTACAGTCATCTGCAAACTATCAGACAAAATCTATAGTATTTTTCCTGAGGTTAGCATAAAGGCATTCTAGACATCTAGGGATAGCAGGGTCAAAGAACACACTCAAACTACTCCCACTTTTCTTTCAAAACTGGTCCTTGACTTCTGAGGCTGAGTAGGACCAGAAGTGTTCTGCAGCTACCCCTGAGTTGTGCTTTTATTTCTTTTTTTTTTTTTTCCAACCTAACTGAATTGATGTTTACTCACAGCTGGGTTTTTTTTGGGTTTTTTTCCCTAATATATCTGATTTTTGACTGACAGCAAGTTTATTCAGTATCTGAACTTGAATGGCATCAAATGCTTCAGATACTCTTTTCTCTTGCCAGGTCTCTTCTCAGAAGAAGACAAGAATCTCTGACTGTTGATTCTGAGGAAGTGATTTCTATGCACATGCAATTTTTACTCATTGAAATGCATGACAAATGTTGAATAAATAATATCTGCAGTATGACGTGTGCATTTGCTCAATGTATACAACACTGAAACCTCTAATATTGTTATGGTTCTTGAGCATGTTTATGTACAAATGAAGCATACTCAGTCAATCTCTGAAAACAGTTTATTTAGCCTCAAAAGCTTGACTGGAGCCAGTAAAGGCAAGATAATTCACAATAAATAGTGAATTTCTATTCTGACACTTCTATTCATTCTATGTTATTAAACTTTCCTTTTTCGTTTACTTTTTAAAGTAGAGTTATAGAAAGGCTTGCACATTAAAAGAAACAAACAAACAAAAACACACAGACAAAAGCTCTAAAATATCCGGAATAGGATAGACAAGAAGTTTAAGCATACTTCCTTGTATTAAAGGTAAGGAGGAGATTATCATCTAATATGACAGATCTATATTACTGAGCTTCAAAGCAATGATACTTTAAGTTGGGATATTTTTTTCAATGCCTTTTATGAAGAAATATGTCTAGAATTTACATAACTTAACAAGAAGTAAAAACAGTAACCTAGGTTAATATGAAATTTTCTGTCTACTTTGTGCATTTCTTAGAGCATGCAGCATTCATTGTGAATTTTCACAGAGAGCATTTTTAATGCACTGTTCACCAAATTTATTTGAAGATGGAAAGCCATTTTTAAGAGAGAATCAGTAGAGACTATTATTCATCTGAACATACTTTGTGAAACAGTGGACAAAAGAGCAGTGTAGAAGGATTTCGCATTAGTCCTTATATTCTTTATGTGTCTCACTTCTGGATTTTACTGCCCCTTTTCTAAGTTTCAGTTATTTGGCTAGCATTATGGATACTTGGTGGGTAAACAGGTCTCTGAGATGTCATGCTTATATATTTATTTTGCAACTTTGAGGAAGTATCTCATACTTCTGGGTGGATTATTAGAAAATATAATGTGTAAACACTTCTGTTATGGACTAAATTGTGTCCCCCATAATCCATATACTGAAGCCCTCACTTCCAAGGTGACTGTATTTGGAGATAAGGCCATTAAGAAGATAATTAAGGTTAAATAAGGTCATAAGAGTGAGGCTCTCACCAACAGGTCCTCATCAGAAGTGGGAGAGATACCAGCAGGACACTTGCACGGAGAAAAGGCTAAATGCAGACACACCAAAGATGTGACTGTCTGCAAGCCAAGAAGAGAAGCCTCACCAGAAACTAATCATGCCAACAACTTAGTCTTGGTCTTCCAGGGTCCAGAACTGTGAGAAAGTATACTTCCGTTGTTTAAGCCATACAGTCTGCGTTTTGATTTGTTATGGCAGCCCTAGCAGTCCAATACAATTCTCAAATTGAAAGCAAAGTATATAAAACCAGTTTTGTTTCTCTGAATTTCTTTTTAATGTTTTCCCCATTATGGCTCAATATTATTTGTTTGATGAGACTAAATGATGGAAACCTGTGTCCAGATGCAATGCAGAAATTAAGATGGCCTTTCAAATGGGATTAAGGGAGTTAACATTTTTATCCGACTAGATTATTTTAATGTTTAATGATGGCCATCCCTAAAATCTCTGAATTGGTAAAATTGTGTTTTTCCTACTTTAAAAATAGTTGTGACTTATATAGCTATTAGTGCTTTTAAAAACATCTTGAAAATAAATCCTTCACTTACGAGCTTTTTCATTTCAGCAACATCTGATTCTAAATCCATTCAGATCAATTTTAAATAATTACCCATTCAGTTCTTGGTACAGATAGTTCAGTAAATTGCATTGTTAATCGGCTCTCTCCAGATGAAACATTCCTCCTACAAATGCAAAGCTTCGTAACTCTTCCTATACTCTTCTGTTGCATCTGTTAGTGGCCAAGGAATTGAAGGGTAAGGAAGAGACTCCAAATCAAATTGAATTTTTGCCAAAATAGATGTAGTAGTCTTTCTATTGATGACTAAGTACTGACTATATATAAAGTTTACTTGGTTGTATATCAAATAGTTACTTTCTTATGTTTTTGATTTTAGTTATTTATAATTAGTATATATTTATTGAATTTCAGATGCACACAGGACCTGGGTACATATTAGTGAATAAAGATTATGTAGTTCCTGCCATATAGTGAGGAAGACAGGCAATAATTAACAAAATATAAATATATGACTAGCATAAATCAAGAGAACACGTTTCAACGTCAGGGTTTGAGAAGGAGTCAGGATGTAGACTCCCTGAGTTAAAGCGACCTCAAAAAATAAGAAGGAGCCAGACAACTGAGAAGACAAGAAGGCTGGGGAAAATGTCATGAGTGAAACCCCAAATGTGGGGACTGCTGACCCTGAGGAATAAATAGTAAGGAGGTCAGTAGAGGTGGACAGCAGTGGACAAAGGGCAGGGTGCTTAAGATAAAGTGAGAGTGATGAGAAGGGCTTCAGTCTGGGGCTCAAAGCCCCCCAAAGTGTTTGGATATTAATGAGTAGGATGAGAGGCAAATTTGAAAAGCCATATCATTTTTGGCAGATAGTGAATGGGGAGTCCTTTTCTCAGAATAGTCAGAATATCAATCAAACAGGCTAATAAAAGATTTCTGCAACTTTTAGATTCTCCAATATTTTAAACAATCAATAGACAATAAGATTTACTGTAATTTAGCTTCCGTTGTCCCATGTCAATTGTTCATATGGTAAAAGATGAGGATAAGGCGAAAGAGGAGGAAGAAGAGGATGAGAAAAAAGAGGAGAAAAATAAATGAAGCATTACATCATTTCTTAAGGTAACCTATCACAGAAGATTAAAGCTACCACACTTTTTAAGGTTTCCATGCTAGTAAAAATAGCTTCTTGCTCTACGGCTTCCACAGTGTAAAGGATCTCCCTAAAATAAATTGCAGTTTTCCTGGGAGAGAAAAAGAAGTCCCAATGCATGTGCACTGTAGCTTAACATAAAGCACACCATCTGGCACTAGCTTTTTATTTGGCAATGATCTATAATGACATATTATAACAGATTTTATCTGTTAATTACTAAGAAGCAAAAGTGATTTCAATCTCAAATTCAACAGAGCAAAATAAAACAGTTACAGTAATGGGAAAAGTTTTCTTTAAGCATTGAAAAATTACTTCAGAATTCATAAGTCTGTTTTGTACAATATTACTATTACTTGCTGGTATACAATCTCATAACAGAGGTTTAGAATATTCTTTTTTTGCTTGCATTTTCTTTTTTCAATTTGTAGATGTTTTCATGATGGTAAACTCCTTATTATGCATTAAGGGTAAAACATTAAAATATGTATCTAGCACAAGAACTAAAAGTTACTTTATTTTTTTAAATTTATATGCATCCAATTGCTTAATTAGGGTGCATCTCTATGCTTAGAACATGGACAAAAATCAGCAAATATATTTCAAATGTGTATTTTGCCCTCAGACATACCCAAATGTGAAAGACTGAGAAGAATCAAATTAGAAACGGTTAACAGGTGATCCCAAGACAGATGATCCAATGGTCCCCCTAAGGAATATATTTTAAAAAATGTTTTGATCCCAGAGCCCTGGAGGTTTGCTGTTTTATCAGAAGTAATTTTACAGATTGGAAATACATTTTCTTCACATGAAGCTAGATGGCTGGAGGAACATTCATGGGAACACAGGTCAACGTTTTCACTCTTTTAAAAGACATCAGTGACACTGATGGGTACCCTATCTGCTAGAAGTTGTCACTTGCATGTTCAAAGCAAAGTAATTTTGTCCCCTTAAACTTTTAACTTTAAAGGATTAAAAGAGAAACCATAGAGTTATACAGACAAGTGGAGAGGGTTTTTTATTTGTTTGTTTGTTTTTAAGATTATGTGTCTATTTAAGCTTAATTTGACAACTGATTTATTTACATTGTATTGCAAGTATATCCTGGCATACCATTAAAAACTTTCCTACAGGGCCGGCCGAGTGGCACGGTGGTTAAGCACTGGCTTGGGAAGCCAGCAGCCCTGATTCGAGTTCCACTTATGAGGGCCAGTGACACTACCCTCAAAAACAAAAACAAAAACAAACAGACTTTGACTTCTGAGTAACAGCAGTTCGATGACCAGCTCGAGCTGAGCATCCGCTGAGCTGCCAACAGGTAACAGGATGGCTCAGCTAAAAAAAAAAACACAAAAAACTTTTCTACATGTTTTTACATTACTGCTGAAAGGAGATACGTGTTTGCACTGGACAGTGAATCAACTAGCAAGCTGGGTATAAGGTTCCGCTGCTTGCCCTGGGATTATGTAGAGGGTTTTTTTTTTAATCTAATTTAACAATAGGCTACCAGATGGTATTTCTTTTTAATTTATTTGGATCTAATTACCATTTACTTCTTGATTATTGAACTCCCAATACTCAGCTTGGTACAAAAATGCTTAGAACAAAAACAGCCCTGACTATGCTCCCTTGGAACTAGGTACAGTTATGACACTAAGCTCTACTGATGCAAAGTAAACAGATTACCTCTGTTACAGAATAACAAATTGTTTTATTCACATTTGGAATACGTCTTATGATAATGAATATGACATTGTGAATAATTGTCCTTTTTTCTATATTGTGAAATCAGTTGACTAAAGTCAAGAGGAAGATATGCAGCCAACATTGCTTTGACATATACAATACCTTCAATACATTTAAAAATATCTGTTCAGTCCCCCTAATCATAAGTGGGAGCAATCTATGTCTGGAAGTGCTATATTGGTTCATTTTCATTTCACACTAAGCCATCAATCATCAAATATTCTAATCACAGGAAAAATAGATATTCTATCCTGTGGAAGAGCTATCTGACACATACCCCAATATCTATTCTCCATTTATTCCTTTTAGAAACATAACTGCCCTTGCAGCTAGGGGTGACCATAATCCAAGGCTCTGAGATGTAAATACTGTAAAAGTATTGGGTCAGTTTTCCTAAAAGGAACAGCACTTATCTCCATGTCTACCTGCCGGAAAACTAAAACATGGGCTTCCATATCTGGCTCTAGGTGACTGCTCCTGTTATCAGAACCACTTCACCAACCTTGACCACACAGCCAGTGGCAAGGGACATAAATTATTTCTTCAAGCCACTGCATCTGTAACACCAGCTTGCCTGCATTCTTTAAAAAAAAAAATAATAATGTAAAAATAAAGAACTACCTGAGAATACAAATATCTATTCTCGTAATTTTCTAATTTCAGTTTTGTTTTGTTTTTAATAACTAAAGAAATGCATTCAGGTTGATTTTAGAAGTCATGATCAGGACTTCTCCAAACTCCCATATTTCATTTTTTATACCTATTTGCCATTGCAAAATTCTTAAGCCAATCAAATAAGTTACTATCTGTTGATCTTTAACAGTAGATGATAAAAATCAATTAGTACTTGAATTACATAGTAATGTGTTAACAGATCTTCTATGTGAAGGTGACATCATGCTGAACTATATTTGATATTTAATAAAACCTATTTGGGTGCAATAAAATATTTAATATGGAATTATTCTGGATTTTTACTACATTTTAACTTTATATCTCAGATGAAAGCAAAAGAAAACATAAATCTAATTTGAAAGCTATACCTTCCAAGAAATATACATATATATATATGAACAAGTAAAACAATCAGTATACATAGCCTATTAGTAGTAATTATTACTAATGACCAGTATTAATTATTCCTAACACCAGTTTTAAATACAGGTTTAAATAGCAACTTATAGTTTCTATTTTAATATTTGTCTTAGGTGTTAGCCATCATATCTAGAAAATAAATAGCAATTTTAATAACATACCCCTTATGATAAAGTATTTTAAGTATTCTAATACATCATATTAACATTTTTAATAGTAACAGACACTGTCAGACTCTTCTGCTATTTTTCCTTCTTTCTCAATGCTTCTTTACTTCTTGTCATTACTTATTTTGTATATTTGTGCTTTCGTTCATGTTGATCTTATTAAGGTACAATTTAGCTTACCTTTTTAACTTTTTCAAATAAATGATATTTGATACATAAATGTATTAAACTGTTTTATGTCTATATTCTAATTTCTGTTTATATTTTAGTTCTTAATATTGTTTCTTTCATTTAATTCTTGTTATTTATTTATCTGTTTAAACTGGGAATGCACTTTATTTTCAACTTAAATTTTTTATTGACTAAACTTCTGAGTATTATTATTTTTCTTATACTCACAGCTTTAAATTTATTGCAGGAATTCTGAAATATGGTGTTTTCATTATTATCTTTTTTCACAATTTTTTTTTTTCTCTTTGGTTTTAAAGGATGAAAATTATATAATCATATCAATAGACACAGAAAAAGTATTAGTTACTTTCTCTTTTCCTTTCCTTCTTTCATCCTTCCTCCTTCTTGCTCTTTTATCTGCCTATATATCTATCCATATTATGTTGTATGTTTCATTCAAATTTATTCTTCCTTGGTCAGCTTGTAGTTTCATATTAATTTCTAATTAGATTTTATTAGTTCTTCTATTCCTTTTCTTGGTTTGATCAATTTTGTTTTATTTCATCCTTTTTTTTAACACTATGGTTTAGATTTTGAATTTCTGATTCAAGGCAATTTTTCAAATCCACAAATGTTTCATTTAAAATGTATACTACAGTTTCAAGTGTGGTGTTATAATTTTTTTCTGATTCACCACTGTTTTTCTATTGGTTTGCTGTTTTGTTTTTCACAGGGGGATTTGTCAGCTGAACTGCATACCACCACATTTTTCATTTCAATTTTGTCACAGTTTTCAAAGAAGAGGAGTGTATGAGTCTCTGTATTTTAGTGGGCAGGGCTGGCAATAAGTTATGTTTTATAAAAATCTTGGTTCAAAGACACCCACTTCTATCTCTCTAACAAAGTATGGTTCTTTATTAGATTTTTCTTAAGGGGCAGTTAAGAATGGGGAGACAGGGTCAACTGTATATGTGTATATGTATACGTATACATATATGTATATGTGTGTGTGTATATATATATGAAATATATACAAATAGAGCTCTCTAGTTCTGGCCTAAAATAAATTTTCTGAATTTTTTCATAAGAACAGAAGCAATACTTTTCATTATTCATTTCTTAGATTAAGTATTATAATAGCTTATAGAATTATTGCGAGGACTCTACTAATGTTTCAAGTCTATAGAAAACTTCTTTTAGAAGCAACATCCATTGTCCTCACTCACTACTATATGAATCAGTTCTCAGGTAAGATACATAGGGTGCACTGAATGTAGGTGCTTTAAGGAATTTAAAGAACAAACTATTTATTCATGGGAGAGATTAAGAAAGTTTACAAGGGCCAGCCGAGTGGGGCATTGGTTAAGAGCTGGTTTGGGGATGCCAGTGGCCCCAGTTCGGACCCCACATATGAGGGCCAGTGACACTGCCCTCTACAGCTAACAACTCCACCTGGAGCTGGGCTGTGCGAGCCCTGGCGACGGTGTAGCCTGCAGCCGCTGCTGCAGTGGGTTGCCATAGGCTACAGTGAGTGGCCGGCAGCCAGCCTGAGCGGCTGGCAGCCAGCGTGAGCTGCCAGTAGCCACGGTGAGCGACATCCAGAGGCTGGCGACCGATCTGCCTCATCCGGGAAGAGCGCAATGATGATACCAACATGGGCCAGTGAAGCAACATCCTCCACAACTAAACTGAAGAACAAAAAGACAGCAACTTGTCTGTTCCCCTTCTCTGATTCCGCAACGCTGTTCCCCTCCCCCAATTCCCCAATAAAATCTTTAAAAACAAAATAAAGTTTACAAATAATAATATAGTAGGTAATCCAAGGGATAATACGAACAAAAAGTATTCACAACATCTACACAAATAATACAGCTTTATGTGGTTAACTGCCTGACATAAACTATGACTGTTAGTAGAAGGAAACAGCTAAGAAAATAAATAAATAAATAAAATACAAAACAAACAAACAATACAACCAAGTACAAACTACCAGAAAGAGAAACAGAAAAATAATTATCCTAAATCTAGTCTTCTCCCTGTCCTCCATGTCCCACATTTCCTCTTGGTTCCTCTGATTAACCAAACCAAACAAGAAACTGGAGGGTAAAACAGCCCATTGATGTGGTTCATAGAATCTATATCCTGAGTGAGAAGTAGATCAGAAGACAAATGGAAGAGATCCAGTAGATCCACACAAGTTTTCACTATTATAGAAATACTTATTGTGAATATCGTAATGTCAAATGAGGTAAATACTCTGGTCAGAAGAATACTTTGCAATAAAACAAGAATTATATTAATATTTTCCTACTTTGCACCAAAGAATATTGTCATCAGATTTATTTTACATCTGCATTATTTTCTGTTTTGCACAACTTCTATCCAATATTACTTTAAATTTATGAGTGATGACAGCATACTCATTTGTAAGCTAATAGGGCTGGTGATAGGCTAGAATTAGAAAATGAAACTCTTTGCCATAATAGTATACCAAAACCAGTTCAAAATTTTCCATTTTACTTTGAAGACTCTAATTTCAAAAGCATGAATACATTTTGAATTTTAATTTGCTAGTGTTTCAACTCATCCAACTCTGAGAAAAATGTGCACATTTAGGAGCTCAAATATAAGAAGAAAAAAAAAAGGAGATATGATGCTCTCTATGAGCTTGTAATACAGAGAATACCTAACAATGCCTGTACAAAGAAGGAAAGACAGATAGCAGGTGCATTTTAAAAAAGATATATTGTCCTATCTCCAATCTCTACTTTGTTGATGAGACAAAAAATCGTCCCTCCATTACTGTGTCTTTGGAGATAACAGTCAGTAATTTTGATGTGAAGCTAGCTGCTCCTCCTCCTAGATGCTACTCTACACTACATTCCATTTAACAAAGCACTTTGTGCCACTTTTATATACCTAATTATTTTTTATCTGAAGGATAAATATAACTGTCATGAACTAAAATGGAGGAGTGAAGTGTAGGCTGTTATTTGTCTAATGAGCCCATTTTAATTGCATCATATCATGAATAATTGTTACATTATATCAAACAATTAATAAAAGAATTATTCAAGGATAAAAAATTCAGACATCACCCTATTTAAGTAGTATTTCAAACACACAAATGTTCAAAGACTTTTTTATTAACAGCATCATATACTCTTTGTTGATTTTTTTGTATATGTGTGAAGTGCACTACTCATAAGGATTTATGAACACTTCAATTTTATTTGAAGATTTTAAGATTCAAAAAGGCAATTTACCTTTTTACCTTTTATATTTCATTACAGATTTTTATAGGTTTACTATTTATGTAGAGATGCATCTTGACATAACAAAAGTTTTTCTAATGTTTTTTTTCATGCAATTTGGCTATAAAACCAAAGAGTAAAAAGTATATTTTTTACAAATAAATTTAAACAATATATTATTCACACACACACACACACACACACACACACACTGAGTTAATTCATTTCCACGAGTAAGAAGAAAATAAAGTTAGTTTTCAGCCAAAAGTCAAAAGCCAAAAACAAAATAAAACAAAAACAATAAAACTATAGTGACATATTGAACTTCTAAATCATGCATTGGTCCACATTCATTTGTATTAAAAAGTGGAAAACTGGTCCAGATGTGGCAAACTTGGTTTGAGAGTGGTGGTGCATGGGGTGGTGGGGTTAGGGTCATTCCTTCCTGCTGGCTACCATCAGATTCTTGATTTGCAGTTCATTTCGGTGTTCAGAACCTTGAAGATCCTTCATAAATGCCCATACAATGTCAAAATTTTACTGTGAGAAAGAGTTTCTTATCTCAACAAAGCTGGATGAAAGAAAGCTAACAGAAAGGTAAGTGAGGCTATAGGGACCCAGGATAATCTAAGCTATTCCTCCAACCCACAGTTGGACATAGTGTTGCCTGCTGATGGTCTCACATCAAAATCTGAATTTCAGAAGAGGAGGAGAAAGGAAGAAAAAAATGAATGCTTAAAAAAAAATTGTTTAGCATACATTTATGCTATAAAGCAAAAATTGAGTTTATTCAAAATGTTTGAGAAAGACTTCCAGTCAAGATAGCAGAGTAGGTAAATGTTGTGCTCACCTCATTCCACAATAACATCAAAATTATAACTAAATTATAGAACAACCTGAAGACTTGAGAACCACATGAAGACTAGCTGAACAAAGAACTACTATAATTACAGATATAAAGAAAAAGCCATGTCAAGACTGATAGGAGGGGCAGAGATATAAAATGGTTGGATCCCATACCCTTGTGTGGTAGTTGAGAATTAGAAGGGATATCTTGGCCATGGAGATCTCCTTTGAAGAGCTAGGGGTCTCAGCCCCACAATGGGCTTCCCAGCTCAGAGCAAGAGTCCCCACAACAGCTGGCTGTGAAAATCAGCAGGAACTCAGTCTGGGTAAGGCACAGGGCTGCTGTAGACCCAGGCATTCTCCTAAAGGGCTCAAGCACAGACTCTTCTGCTTACACTTCACCTAAACTCCAGAAAATGTACAGCAGCTCAAAAAGCACCAGGGACATACAGGGAGGGACTGAATTAACTGGCTACAGGACAAGGGCTGGAGGGGCAATTCTCTAATGGACTAACATGACCACAAGTGCCATTTTTCCTTGGTTGGGCCCTCCCCACATAAAGCTTACAGGTGCAGGTGGGCACCAAATCTGAGTCTCCATTAACCTGGCAAACATAGCTATCCCCCCACCCTGGTGATTCTCTGACACCCTGCCCCACCTAATTCATGCACCCGGCCTGAAGCTCTTTCAGAGGCTAACCCACACAAGCAACCAATCAGAGCTGCACTGCAGACTTTTCTAAAATCTCTCAAAGGTCCACAAACCCCAAACAAGTAGCAGCTGGCCTCAATGTGTCCCGTCCTTCTTGCTAAGCAGCCCCAAGCTCAGCGTTAATGGGAGCCAGCCTCATTTCACAGAATAACCACTCCAAGGCACCTCCAAGCCCAGCACAGGCAACTACAAGCTGGAAATCACTCTGGAACTCCTACCAGATATTCCTGGGCTAAACACAGGCAGTGGATGACCTTAGCCTGCACCAAAGCCTCTCCCAAGAGGCCCCAGAATCAACACACCTGGTGGCCAGCTTCTGAACACAAAGAACACCACCCTATTAGTGCTACAAATGACACATCCTAAGAATGGACTTGGCAGGCACCAGAGCCCTGTTTAAGTGAATCCTGGTTGATGAGGTTCAACAGTTTGTCCACTGTAGTCAGAGCTAGTCCTCACAGCCAGTCAGCCTAAGGGTCAATCTTACCTACTGATGTGCCAACAGCAATCAAGGCTCAACTACAGCAGAAGGGTACACACAACCCACACAAGGGACATCCCTGGAGTCCCTAGCTCACGTGAACAGTGAAAATGTGCTACGGGACCCCACAGAACACCCACTATATAAGGCCACTCTGCCAAGACTGGGAGATGGAGCAGATCTACCTAATATATAGAAACAACCACAGAAAGGTAGCCAAAATGGAAAGACAAAATAGTATGCCCCAAATGAAAAAACAGGACAAAACTCCAGAAAAGTAACTAAATGAAATGGAGGCAAGCAATCTACCACATACAAAATGCAAAACACTGGTTATAAGGTTAGTCAATGAACTTAGGGGAAAAATATATGTGATCTCAGTGAGAACTTCAATTAAAAGATAGGAAATATAAAAATGGAAACAGAAAATATAAAAAAGAAAGAGTCAGAAATGAAGAAAAAAACAACAAAAATATAAAAAGAATTTTTTAAAATGAGGGTAGTTTAAGGGACCTCTGGGAAAACATCAAGCATAACAAAGTTTACATCATAGGGGTACCAGAAGAATAAGAGTGGGATCAAAGAATTGGAAACCTATTTGAAGAAATAGTGACAGAAAACTTCTCTAACCTGGTGAAGGAAATAGATATACAAACCTAGGAAGTGCACGGAGTATCAAACAAGATGAATCCAACGAGGCCCATACCAAGACACATTATAATTAAAACCCCAAAGGTTAAAGACAAAGAGAATCTTAAAAACAACAGGAGAAAAGCAGGCAGTTACCTACAAAGGAGTTTTCATAAGACTGTCAGCTGATTTCTGAACAGAAATGTTGAACCCAGAAGGGATTGGCATAAAATATTCAAAGTGATAAAAAGCAAGGACCTACAACCAAGATTACTCTACCTAGCAAGGCTATCATTTAGAATTGAAGAACAGATAAAGAGCTTCCCAGATAATAAAAAGCTCAAGGAGCTCATCAACATCAATCCAGTATTACAATAAATGTTAAAGGACATCTTGAAAGTGGAGGAAGTGGAAGAGGAAGAGGAGCAGGAGCAGGAGCAGGAGGAGGAGGACGAGAAGGAGGAGGAAGAGGAGGAACAAAAAAATCAAAAGCAGGGGCTGGCCGAGTTGCGCGTTGGTTAAGAGCTGGCTTGGGACGCCAGCAGCCCCAGTTGGGATCCCACACATGAGGGCCAGTGACACTGCCCTCTACAGCTAAAATGGTGAACAACAGCTCCACCTGGAGCTGGGCTGCTGTGAGTCCCCAGGACGGCATAGCTGCAGCCCCTGCTGCAGTGGGCTGCCATAGGCTACAGTGAGCGGCTGTCATCCAGTGCGAGTGGCCGGCAGCCAGTGTGAGCTGCCAATAGCTGTGATAAGCGGCCATCCAGAGGCCGGTGACCAATCTGCCTCACCCTAGAAGAGCTCAATGATGATACCAACATGGGCCAGTGAAGCACCGTCCTCCACAACTAGACTGAAGAACAAAAGGACAACAATTTGTCTGTTCCCCTTCCCTGGTTCCCCAATGCTGTTCCCCTCCACCAATTCCCCAATAAAATCTTAAAAAAAATAAAAATCAAAAGCATATACAATCAAATATTGCATGGAGAAATAAAATCTTATTAACAAAGGCAAACACATAACAAAAACAGTGGGTCAACCAACTATAAAGCTAGTACAAAGGTTAAAAGACAAAAGCATGAATATTATGTGTAATGACAAACCATAAATTAAGGGATACACACAAAAGCACACAGAAAAGAAGTAAAAAATAATGACAAAATCATAAATGTGGAGAAAGTGAATAAAAATGATAGTGATTTTAAAATATATTCAAATATAAGCAACCTTCAACTTAAAATAGACTGCTATAAACATAGCTTGATATATGTAAAGCACATGGTAACCATAAACCAAAAATTTACAAGGGATATACAAGAAATAAAGGTAATGGAATCCAAACACACCACTACAGAAAATCATCAACCTGCAAGAGAAAAGAGCAGGAGACTAGAAAAAGAACAGAGAAGAACTCCAAAAATAATCAGAAAAGAATTCATACAATATTAATAACTACAAACCTATTAATAATTACTTTAAATATAAATGGATTAAATGATTCCATCAAAAAACTAGTAGATAAAGAAGTGGTACATATATACTATGAAATATTATTTGGCCATAAGAAAAGAATGAAATTTTACCATTTGTGACAACATATATGGACTTAATGGGTATTACACTAAGTGAAATAAGTCAGACAGAGAAAGACAAATACCATGTGATCTCAAGTATATGAGGAATCTAAAAAAAAAAAAGAAAGAAAAGAAATAAATTAAACAGAAACAAACTCATAGATACAGAGAACAAACGATATCTATATCAACTACATAACATTATGTGTGCACATGTGCGCGCACGCGCGCGCGCACACACACGCACAGAGAAAAGGAAAACATCTAATAAAATAGACTTTGAATTTCTTTTTGGAAATGTCTAAATCAAATGTTAAAAGGTGCCAGTCTTCTTGTGTAATATGTTCCACAGAAGTGTTCTGTTTGGCAAACATAAAGTTGGAAAAATTGGGGGATTTAATTATAATTAGACTGTGTGCACACTCAAGTTATTTATAGGCCCTAACATTTTATTTTGTCTTAGAATATACCCAATTCCAACATTTGTGTCACTAGATCCCTGCAGATAGTTGATATAATAATGGCTAATAAAGATATATTACATTTCAAAAATAAATTAAATTATTAAAAATTAAGGAATTAACTGATTAGCATACCAACAGATTAGAAGCAAATTTTACTTGTGAGGTTAATATATTTTTCTGTCTATTTTAAAAGAAATATTAAGACATGGGCAACAAAAGCAAGGGAAATTAAAGTTTTCATAAAGTATGAGTTTGCATTATTCTTCTGAAAACAAATTAGATGATATTAATAGCAGGTTATTCAAATAAATGGGAAATCAATGAAATGCACTGCTAAAAAACAAACAACTCTACCAAGAAATTCTAATATGAGTATATCACCTTTCAACGGTAGAATAAACAATGAGATTCAATGAATCTAGCTATTGGGAATTACATACCTAGCCTTCAAGGAAGGTTTCCATGCCACTTCTAGTTTAATCCAAGCCACTGTGGTAGCTAAATGTCAATGGCATCCGACAGCTATTCCAGAATTTATATGACATGAGCTGGCTGCCTCACTTCACCAGTCCCTTGCAGACAGGTCTTTACCTCATAAAAACCATATCCAAAATGTCATGCCAATATCACTTAGACATTGTATATTCCCTTCTCACCAACCAAATAATAATGTGTATTTAAATGAAATCAATCACAATTGCCTGATTGAAGGGTTTGTATAGCCTTTATAAATGAGGAAAAAAAACAACCAAACTATGTCCTGAATAAATAAAAAAGAAATCAAAAGTAAAATTTTAATTCTGCTCAGGAGCTTTGGCTTATCTCTCTTTCACAGACTTTTTCCCCCAGTCAGTACTAATTCAGATTATCTAAATATAGGCCAAATGTAACTGTTGTTAAAGATATTGTCTGATTAGATGTTGAATGTTGGAGTTCAAGACTTTGCCAAGAATATGAGAAACTTGTCAGTATGTTATTAACCAGTCCTAGTGGAAAATAAAATCAGTGAAATATTACATATTGGCTAAAAAACTTAGCTCAAAATTGGGTTTTCTAAAGTAGAATTTCTCAGCCATAAGAAAATATGAAATACTGCCATTTGCAAAATCATGGATGGATCTTAAGATTATCATGCTAAGCAAAATAGGTCAGACAGAAAAAGGGGAGAATGATACAACTTCACATATATATAGAATATAAAACTGAAAGTAATAAATGAACAAGACAAACAAACAAAAACTCATAAACACAGACAACAGTTAAGTGGTTACCAGAGGGCAAGGGGAGAGAGAGAGAGAGAGGTAGAAATGGATAAAGTAGATGAAATATATGGTGATGAAAGGAGATTTGACTTTGGATGGTGAACACGGAATGGAATATACTGATGATATACTATAAAATTGTACACTGAAACTTATGTAGGTTTATTAATCAATGTCACCCCAATTAATTTAATAATTAATTAATAGATAGAATTTCTTAGTGTATGATGGCAGATCAGAACAATGATATCAAGAAATAAGACAACTTTGCATGGCCTGACTGAAAAAGTACTCACTCCTAATATGATCCATACATTTTCTTTGCTTCTTTTCTACATAACCAGTAAGGTTACATACTTATTTAGTGACTAGTCACTTACTGTTTTGAGGGTAAATATGACTGCAGATTTTTTTCCTCATTCTCTCTATAGAGCATAACTGCATTAAAAAAATTATATGCAGTTTATTGCCATAATATTATTTGCAGAAGAAACAATTTGCATTGCTAGGCATTCTAATACTGTGAATGTGATCTTGAACTTACAAATACAGAGGGAAGACTTGAAATTTAGTGATCTCCTAGCCCAGCTTCTGGTAGGTACCCATTATATTCAGGAAATAATTCAGAATGTAAGTTAGATTGAAATTCTTTTTCTCTGCATCAGTGGCAGTGACATATATAATAGAAAGCTGCAAGCATACTACCTCCAAGCAAATGCCAGAGTGTTGAATCTGATATGAGTCTACGTTTGCCCTGTAGAGACACTCTTCAAATGATATATTCACCTGCTACAACTCATCACTGCCATGCAGACCTTCACACCTTCTCACAGGCTATATATCATTCTTAAAATTATACCTTCTCACCTATTTTTATCCTATACACACTGCCAGATAACCTATAATCATAGATTAATGATCTTAACAGATGGATTTCCTAAAACCAATCCTTTAACACTGAATCTGCTGAGGTGCTAAAGGTTAGGTAAAGTCTAAAAAGCCCAAAGGTGCCAGTTTATCAGCATGCAAAAAATTCTAGTCACAACTCTTTTATTTTATTTTGTTGACTTAGACGCTGTAGGTGGAAATCAAAAGTACCTTTGAAAAGAAAATCACACTCATACACACATACAAACACACTCACTATAAAACTGGAAAAAGAAAACCAATTTTCACCTCAACATCACACACTAAAAAGAGAAATCCCAAATGACCCAGGAAAGCAATGAAATTCAGGCTAGTAGTGGCTGGCTTTGTCTTCTGCAGTATGTTATCAAGGTATTCATGTGATTTATAATCCACAGTCTTGGAGACTGCAAACTGTACAATTTTAATTAGTGTCTTTACATAAACTAAGATATTTTACTGAATATTTCAAAGAACAAGCATTTGTTTATACACTACAAAAATAAAATTTAATATTCTAATAGAATTATGCAACATATTTAGAAGGTATCATGATGCTTAGCAAAATAACTGTATATGCCCCAACACTTATAATTGTTTTTAAATATAATTTGAACCAAAAATTACATCAGGGGCATACATTTTGGAAAGTCATGAAAAGATAAACTCAGAAATATATTGTTCTAGAAATTGCAGTTGGAGATTTAGTTTTCCTCCTTGTGGAAAAAACAAAAAACAAAACAACTTTGGATTATCTTTGGAGACATTTGACTCCATCTAAGAAGGCATCTCCTTTATTGTGTTTCTCTACGCTTATTCAGAATTATACCAATCAGAAAATTCCTACTAGATGTAGTAATATGAAATTCAACTTTATTTATTCTTTAGCTATCTAAAAATACATGTTGCTTATCACAATTGTTTGTATATGACTAAGTTGGCTAGAACAAGCAAACTTCAGCATTTCCTTCTTTAGGACAAAAAGTTGAATACTTTGGACCATATGCATGCTGTTTATTAGACCACAAACATTTATTAAAAACCTATTGTTTGCCAAACAGTGCAAGAGTTCTCAACACATGAAGATTAAAATGACAGTCCACCCTCAAATTATGCAACTGAATGGAGATGAAAACCAAAAAAATAGTAATTCAAATGTACTAAAATCCATAATATAATTGAAGCATTAGAGAAATGATATTGCTCAGCCTGGCAGTTTGCTCCACAGGAATGCAATTGGCATTTTGGGTGAGATGATTCTTGCTTGTACGCATTCTTTAGATCATGTTCCTTAAACATTGTGGAATTTAGCCTCTCAGTAACATTCTTCAGTCATTATGACATTCATCTTAATAACTGAAAAAGCCCCCTCCCATATTTCTAAATGCCTTCTGAGAGAATGAGATCACCCTCTTTGAGAACCACTGCTACTAGACTGTATCGACCTAACAGTTGATGCTGTCAAACCTCTCAGTATCAGATCTATGAAAGGTAAGGATCTAGGAAGCCTCTTAGGTCTATCCAGATTTTCATGCATTCATGTAAGGCTGTGCTGTTTGTGGGCATCTTACTTAAAAAGAAGAGTGTTTTTAAGGTATCTGTAATTCACAACAAACTATTTCCAACATACATATTAAGTAATAAATATTTTATAGCTAGAAGAAAAGATATCTGGAATTCACTTAAAATACTTTATGATAGGCATGATATATATAAATGATTTACATTTGCATTCTAGTTTCAGTCTTTGCATTAATTGGAAATTGACACAACCAATATTGTCAGGTATCCTTATCAGAAAGTCTTTGTTATGGAGGTAGCTACAAAAAGAGTTTCAGTTCTTTTTAGCTCCTATCAACACAAGAGGCTTTGCTGAATAATACAGTGGCCTAAAAAATGGGTTGTCAGTAGTTCAATGAGTGGAGGTCAATATAGTGGATTGGCTGAAATATTTTAGAGACGCTTCTCATTCTTGCAAAATAGCAATGATCTCTACAGCAAGTTTGCTAAACAAGTCATGCCTCCTGCAGACACTGAAGAATTTTGAAGAGGGCCAAGGTTTGACTATTCCACAACTTCCCAACTATGCTCTAATGAAAGCAGGCCTCAAACCAAATTTTGTTACACATATAAACATTTATCACACAATCATTCATCAGCCAGCATCCACAAATAATTTACAGTACCTCCTCTGCCAGGTATATTTATTTTCCAATTCTCTATCCTTTTTATGTTCTCTGATCAACTCTTTCCATAAAACATTCTGTAGAGTCAGATATAACAATATTCCAAGGCAGAATTCTGTTATGCTTTATAGGAGGCATCAGGGTCCAGAAATTCTCCTAATCCAGTAATGGCAAGTCACATTTAGGAATCAAGCTTCAGATACGAGACTCTACAGGATTCTTACAACCTGGTCATATGAGGTTGGGGGATATCTAATGCACATATCTTCAGGACATCTAGGCATCTATTCCAATTTACCATGCTAGTTGACTATCCATCATTCAACATGATTATTAACAGGCCATTATTTCCAACAATGAAAATCAATTTCTGACATTCACTCTTTTAATTAAAAATCACAAAATGTTGATGCAGATAACAGATGTTTCTGAAATTCCCTCGTATGAAACATACTAGCTGATCACTTGTAGAATAAGAAAAATGACTGTATCTAGAGATAAAATGCAAATTAAATAGTATATACAAACTATCACTCTTGCCTATATTGAAATAGTTTGAAGTAAAATATTGAGATCATAGAAAACTCTGGAATTAATCCCTAATATTCCTATATTCAGTCATACAGTTGGACAATTTAGTTGTCTGAGATGAACCTAAAAGAATATTGATTTTAGAATATTTTTATGTATGTCTTCAGTGAACCGTTCATGAAAATTTTAATTCAATGCCTTTAACAAAAGAAAGCTGAAAATTCACCAGAGTTACTAAATAGTTTATATGACTATTTTATGTCTGCTCACCTATAAATATTTATATATGTGACAATGTGGGCTAGGGCTTGATGACAACTTGAAAGTAAGGCTGTAGAGAAATAGCTAGCACTTATATACCTTTAATTATTGTCATCAGCTATTACCTAAAACTAAAAAAAACAAAACAAGACAAAAAAACCTACATATGCATAAGAAATTCCTTTGATATTAACAGTCCTGTTTTTTCTGTAGATATCCACATCTTTTTTTTTTTTTTCCTGTGTTCTTGGTTTCTACCTTTGAACTCCAATACACAGTTATTTTGCCTTTTGGGAGACAATATGTCATCAGCAGTACTATGTCTTTCTTATACGTTCATCAATCCCCCTCCTCTGATTCCTTTTCTTCATCCTATAAACAAGATCTAATCGCACTATTGAATAAACACTCTCTAAATCCTATCCCTATTTAAAAATCTCCATTATTTATTTTATTTGCCTCTAAACTGTGAAAAAGAAGTCCCCACCAATTGATCTCCATTCTTTGGCTCCCCTCAACCCCTCCAGTGTGTCTTAAAACAGTGCTACTGAAATTTTTAAACCAAGTTCTCCTAATTATTAGATTTGATGACTTCCCTTGTGTCTTTACTCAGAAAAATCTCTGTACTTCTCACACTGTTTACCATCATCTTCTTGAAATGTTCATCTTTTCTGGTCTTTCCTTACACAATCTTTCTAATCTCTTCTGTAATTCCAGCCAGTGTTTCCCAGTTTTATTCCATAATTGCTCTTCCTTTTTCCTTCTCTTAAATTTTAGCACTCCCAAGTGCTTTTAATCTAATCACAATTTTCTATACTTTATATTCTTTTTCATACCAACAACACATCAATTAACACAGTATTAAGTATCAACATTATGATGACTTAAAGTTATATCTCCTGCAGTAACCTCTTTTTAATTCCAGACTTACATCTCTAATATCAAGCCTTTAAAATTCAAACAAACCAAATAGAATATATTATTTCTTAATCATATCTGTTTTAAATGTCAAGTCTGCTCAGTAGTTGCCAGGAATCCAATCTCCAATCTATAGGAGAAATTAAAATATCACTACTGTAGGGCCGGCCGAGTGGCGCAGTGGTTAAGTGCTGGCTTGGGAAGCCAGTGGCCCCGGTTCGGGTCCCACATGTGAGGGCCAGTGACACTGCCCTCAAAAAAAATAAAATAAAATAAAATAAAATAAAATAAAATATCACTGTAAATTTAACAAGATGGGCAGTGGTGTTTTCAGAAGTCTATATGATTGGAAGTAATAATTGCATAAGACATTTGAGGGTTGAGGCAAGACTTATCTAAAATAAGCCTTTTCAGTAGTAACTGATATTTGTTAAGTGTTTCTTGAGATAGATGGGTCCAGCTAACTATGAAATTTATTTTACTCACCAGGATGCACAAGCTCAGGCAGTACCACAAAATCTTGACTTTATTCCAAGGAAGCACTGAAGGTCTTCTCTAATTAAAAGGTATATATATAATATATATATATATATATATATATATATATATATATATATCTATATATATATATATATAATATATATATAAAGAATATCCATTAGAAAGTATACCAAATTCCAATTTTCATATCTTTCATTTATCACATTCTCTTCTTTAACTTTTTTTTAGCTGAGCCATCCCGCCACCTGTTGGCAGCTCAGCAGCAGCTCAGCTCGGGAATCAAACCAGCGACCCTGTTGCTTAGAGCACACATTCTTGAGCAAGCTCTTAACCAACTGAGCCACTTGGCTGGCCCTTTAACTTTCTTAGTAAATGGTATCATCACCCATCAAATCAACTATTTATAGAAAACTGCTTGTATTCAGATCTCATTTTCATGATTCCATACTTAATTGTTCACCAAGTTTTGTTAATTATACTTTAAAAACAATTTCTCTCCATTTTAATAAATAATTCCTTAATGTAGATACTCACCATTGCTGTAGCCTCATTAATTCATTCTTCTTCCTTCATACCCTCCCCCATGGCCACTTGTCATATTTTCAAAAATATTTTCTTATTAAAAATAAATAAACATTGTAGAATATTTCCACTTAAAATCTGCCAGTGATTAAAAAGTATCTAAGAGGGCCAGCCGAGTGGCACATTGGTTAAGAGTTGGCTTGGGATGTCAGCTCCAAGCAGCAGGGCCCTGGTTCATATCCCACATAGAGGGCCAGTGACTCTGTGCCCTCTACAACTAAGACGGTGAACAACAGCTCGACCTGGTGCTGGGCTGCTGTGAGTCGCCGACAATGGCATGGGCTGCAGTGGAGCTGGCCGGCAGCTGGCATGCGCTTTCGTGAGCTGCCGTGAGCAGCCGTCCAACGGCCGGTGAGTGACTGCCTAACCCTGGAAGAGTGCAATAATACCAACATGGGCCAGTGAAGGGACGTTCTCCACAACTAGACTGAAGAACAAAAGGACAGCAACTTGGCTATTCCCCTTCCCCTGTTCCCCAACGTTGTTCCCCTCTCCCAATTCCCCAATAAAATCTTAAATTAAAAAAGAAAAGTATCTGGGCCAACTGAGTGGTGTGGTGGTTAAGCGCTGGCTTGGAAAGCCAGCAGTCCCAGTTTGGGTCCCACATATGAGGGCCAGTTACACTGCCTTCAAAAAAAAAAAAAAAAAAAAAAAAAGAAAGAAAGAAAAAACAATGGTATCTAAAGAATGAAGTCCAAATTTCTTAGCTGTTCTCTGTACCTCTTTGTATGCAAATAACATCCTGATGTCATGTCCAGCTTCCTCCATTGATTCTTATCTTACCCCATATTAAGAAACATTCTCTCCCTCTTCTAAACTCCTTAGAATTTGTTTTTACCTTTCTCATCAATATTGTATTATAGCTATTTGTATGCCTTTCCTATGTACATAAGTCAAAATGGTGAACACTTTCAAGGACCGTGTTTTAATTTTCTTTTTGTCTGCAATAATTTGCTGAATGGATAACTCAATGTTTAATTCTGAATTTGGGATATATATATAAGTAGACTTAGAAACACTGAGAGCAGAATGATAGATACACACGACAAGTTAAAAAATGTAGATACAGAGATGAGTTGGGAGGCTATGAAAACACTTCTGGCAAAAGGTCATGAACAAATATATAAAGAAGTATGAATCTCATCTCATCATCCATATTTTACTGTTCAGCTGCTTAAGAAGCAATTTCCTTATCATAAATTGTCTCATAAATTTAAAAAACTGGTATTATTATGCTTGGAAAGTTGATTCTAGTAAATTATGTAGGTCATAGTTGTCAAAGATAGTTTTAAGTTCTGAGCAGATAACATATTTTCTGATTTTATATATCTTAGTAACCAAATGAGGACTGCAATGGGAAATCATCATCCCTGCCTCAAACTGTATAACTTTGTGAAGCCTGGCTCATCTTTTTTTTTCAATTGGAGAACAAGTAAAAACACTGGAAAGCTGGTTTGATGATTGTTATATCATAACCATTAAGAGCAAACATTTCACCAGAGGAATGACAACAAAAAAATAAAATGATTTGGTTTCAAAATGTTCAAAACTGATAACCCAAGTAGCAGTTATTTTCCAGTAGTCTTCTCCTGAAATTACAATTTATAATAAGTGAAAAGGCCAAGCAGATGGCTACTGATTGGCAAGAAACCATCTTGTATATTCCTTGAGTGTGATGTTTCTGAGTTGCATATATTATGTATTCACATTTTTCATATGGATTATATGTGCATAAAATACTTGTTTTATAATACTGAAGGCAGCTGGCTCTATTGGACTAGATATACTATATTTAAAATGTTATACAAAAGTACAGATGCAAATGAAAGTGGCATGAGTTCCCAAATAAAACAGAAACTAGAATAATAAATTTGCATGAAAATACCTCCTACCACATGTAAAATGTATTACTTAGTCCAGAGCCAAATTTAAAATTCCTCAAGTATCTATTTTAAAGTTATATTATATTATACAAAAGCTGATTCTATATGTCAATTAACTACCATTCACAGGAATCAGGGAAACTACAGAACTATGACTAGAACAGAGTGATTTCTCTCTTTTCCTAATTTCTTCTGCAAAAAACTACCTCAGATCTCCTAGTTTCAAAGATAATGCCAGACTTCCATTATATGCCAAATTAGTGCTATATCATTATCATAGATCCCGTTTCAGGATCTTTATTTTCCTTTTTCCCATGACCCTAATTTTCATTGCCTTAATTCTGTTTCAACCACCCCACCTCATCCACAAGAGATATTCTGCTCTTTGAATCATTTCCTCAATTTTTCTATCATAATGTAATTACTCATATTTTGCTTCCTTACACCTGGCTGGGAATCTCTTTAATTGAGGTCAGTGAATTGCCTCTCAAAAGAATCAGGTCCTAATCTCTAGACTGTAAATCTTATTTTATAAAGAAAAGTGCCTTTGCAAATGTGATCCAAGACCTTGACATGAGGAGGCTGTCCTAGGTTACCTTGAGGGGGCTTTAAAGACCATGGCAAATGTATTTATAGAAGAAGAAGAAAGAGACTGAATACTACACACAAATGGAAGCAGAGTTTAGAATGAGTCATTAGCAAACAAAACAATGCTAGCTGCCACCAGAAGCTGGAAGACACAAGGAATAGATTTTCTTATAAAGCCCCTATAGGAAGTGCAGCCCTGCCGACATCTTGATTTCAAACTTCTGATCTCCAAACCTGGGAAAATACATTTCTGCTGTTTTATACCACTAGGTTGTGGCAATTTGTTACAGCAGCCACAGGAAACTAATACAATAATATAATGAATAAATCCCTGCTAAACTGCTCATGACTAATCATGGTTTAATATCTTACCCTTGAAATAAATGTATCAAAATGACAGAAACGCCTAGATAAAAATCGTAATTTATTGGAATACATTTCATATTGTTGGGAGTTTGGCTTTGCTACGTATCTGTGTGGGACTGTTTCTGAATAAGAAGAACTTTGCAGTTTGAAGTAAGCAGGTATCGCTGAAACTTCTTTATATAATCAAACATGGGGACTAGTGAAATGGCTAACTACGCAACTTAGAAGTATCTCCACCCCTTTAAACAGTTTTTTTTTTATTACTTCCTGTAATATTTTTGTAAAAACCAAAACAGCTAGAAAACCGTTAAAACGTGACAATTGGAAAAAAGATCCAGAAGAGTTTAAGGTACTATATCACCTTCAGCAGCATTTAAATATTCACCCAACAGCTAAATGGTACTAGCATCAGAGTAGAGGATCCTTTCTCTACCCAAGAAGGGCAATCTATCTTGCAGAATGTAATCAAGGTTATTAGAAATGTCTGGATGTCATTAAGAGTCAAGATTTATTTATTTATTTATTTATTTATTTATTTATTTATTTATTTATTTATTTATTTTAAAGATTTTTATTGGGGAATTGGAGGAGGGGAACAGATAAGTTGCTGTCTTTCTGTTCTTCAGTCTAGTTGCGGAGGACATTGCTTCACTGGCCCATGTTGGTATCATCATTGCGCTCTTCCTGAATGAGGCAGATCGGTAGCCGACTTCTGGATGGTCGCTCACCGCGGCTATTGGCAGCTCACACTGGCTGCCGGCCACTCACTGCAGCCTATGGCAGCCCACTGCAGCAGGGGCCGCAGCCCACACAGTCGCCGGGGCTCGCTGTTAGCTGTGGAGGGCAGTGTCACTGGCCCTCATATGTGGGATCTGAACCAGGGCTGTTGGCATCCCAAAACCAGCTCTTAACCAATGCGCCACACCACCAGCCCAAGATTTATTTTTTTAAAAATGAGTTCTAGGGCCAGCTGAATAGCATGTTGGTAAAGAGTTGGCTTGGGATGCCAGCTCTGATCAGCAGGACCCAGATTTGGATCCCACATTAGGGCCAGTGATGCTGTGCCTTCTACAGCTAAGATGGTGAACAACAGCTCGATCTGGAGCTGAGCTGCTGTGAGTTGCTGGTGATGGCATAGGCTCCAGTGGGGCTGCCATGGGCTGCCATAAGATACCATGAGCAGCCAGCAGCCAGCATGAGGGGCCAACAGCCACAATGAGCGGCCGTACAGTGGCTGGAGACTGATCTGCTCACCCAGGAAGACTAAAGAACAAAAGGACAGCAGCTTGTCTGTTCCCTCCCTCCAATTCCCCAATAAAATGTTTCAAAAACAAAATAAAAAAATGAGTTCTAAAGAGGAAAAGTGAAGAGACAGAAAATAATACTTTGAGGGTGCTTCCTTCCAGAAGGCATATTTTCTTTGAAGGAAGAATAAGATACTTTCCATGTGCAGATTTTTAAATAGAGAAACTTAACTTTAACCTTGCTTCCTCTCATTATTGTTCATTCTCCTAACTATAACTTCTATGTCTTGAATAGTTAGCCGTTTATTCATAATCCCATGGGCCTTAGTGCTCTCTGGGCAACTTTATTTCTTTTACCCATTAATTCTCAAAAAGACAACAGACCAGAAGTACATTCATTTTAAATTTGCTATAACCAGATTAATAATTTAGTAAGGAAAGAAAATTAGAAATGTAATAAATCATAATTTGGATTGCTATTTTTGAAGTATATTGTTCCCTCAGAAAAGTTTACAAAAATAGAGAATAACTCAATTTATGACCACAAAGCACAGAATCCGGTGTAGCTAATGGGTTGCCGGAAAAGTCATGACGCATTTTTGCAATGAAAAAGATAGAAAAAACATGTCATGACTTTTGCAACAACTCAATATCACTTAAATCAATCAAGAAATTTTATCAGTACCTCAGAAGCTTTTTCCTGCATCCTCCCCATTACCTTCCTTTGTAAATGTAATCATGCTTCTGACTCCTAACACCATAGGGTATTTTTGCCTGTTTTGTACTTTATATGAATGAGACCAGACAGCATATACTGTTTTATGTCTGGCTCCTTTGGCTCAACTTTACGAGTATGTTGGTTATATTAATTCACATTGTTGTAGCAGATATAGTTTGTTCCATTTTCATGTTATATAGTATTCCATTGAATGAATTTACCATAATTTATATATCCACTATATTTTTGATGGAGATTTAGACTGTTTTCTATTTTGTGTTACTATATTTTATAGTATTATGTCATGAACTTTCTTGTGCATGTGTTTTGGAATACTGCCTGAAATTTTGTTAGGTGTATACTTTGATAACTTACTATCATATGCTGGGCCATAGGGTATGCATCTTAATTTTAGGAGATAATATCCATGTCTATGCTACTGGAGTTCTAACAATTTATATTCCCACCAGCAGTGCATGCTTATATTATTCTAATCAATTTTTATTTTTTGAATTTTATCTATTATAAGTGCTCTTCCCTTATAGTTTTAATGTTCATTCTAATAAAGGAAGTTTAGATAGTTCTCATATATTTATGGGCCATTTAGGTATCTCTGTGATGGTTCTGTTCGAATTGCAAGACTCTTGGGTTATCTGTTTTCTTATTGTAGGAATTCTTTACATATTCTTTGTCAAAACTCTCTCTTATTGATATGCATGCAAACAACCAATCATTGGTGAGCTATTTACTATCTTACTGGTGTCTTTTGATAACCAGAGTCCTAATATTTAATGTGGCACAATTTACCAAGTGTTTCCTTTATATTTAGTGTTTTTGTGTCACATATAAGAAAGCTTCATTTATACAAAGAGCATAAAGACATTCTCATATTTTATTTCTGGAAACATCCTATTTTTTACCTTTTAGAACAATACCAGTATAACTACAAACTACATGGCACTTATTTGGAGAATGGCATAAGGAAGACTTTTTTTAAAATTTGTCATATTGGCCTTTATTATGTTGAGATATTCTCCTTCTGTACACAATTTGTTCAATGTTTTTTATCACAAAAGCATGCTTTTTCTGCATCTGTTGAAGTTATCGTATGATTTTTATTTTTCATTCTGTTAAGGTGGGGTATCACATGTATTTACTTGAATATGTTAAACCATTCTTGCATCCTTTGACACAAATATACAATGTAAAGGATTAAAAAAAACTAAACACACACATAAATACTGTAAATAAACCATTTTTACTTTTACAGTTTCCTTAAAATGGTGGTACAGTACAGTATAACAACTGGCATACACGGGATTGCATGAAGTGAACTGACAAGAGCAGACACAGGACCTACTTCCGCAATTTGTTCACATCTACAAATGTTCATAATGCAAGGTCCATTCATATCTGTGAAAGTTTGCAACTCGAATGTTCATAAGTTGGGATGTACTGTATAAAAATTCTTTAATGGACAGATTGAAAGATGAAAAGGATGCAGTGTTGAGTTTTGTTTTTCTTTAATTATAAAGGTTAAAAGTTTTTACATATTTACTGGATAATTATTTCCTTTATTATTAGACCATTGTTTTTTCTTCTAGACTGTATTTTTGTGTAAGGTTTCATGATTGGTAATAGAGCAGTCTCAAGGAGATCCCCAGAGAACCTATTCTGACTTGAGAAGCACTTCCTGTGGACAGTGGAGGGTCCTGATCTGCCATACTCTGGTTTGCTGATCCACATCTGCTGGAAAGGTGTGGAGCCAGGCCAGCATGATGCCTCCGATCTAGACCAGGTTCTTCTGCTCTGGGGTAGCAATAATCTTGCTCTTCGTGGTACTGGGGGCCACAGCTGTGATCTCCTTCTGCATCCTGTCTGCAATGCCACAGTACATGGTGGTACATCCAGAGAGGACATTGTTTAGATATAAGTCTTTGCAGATGTCAGTGTCACACTTCATGATAGACTTGAAGGTTGTTCCATGCATTCCAGAGGACTCCATGCCAATGGAGGAAGGCTGGAAGAGGATCTCGGGGCAGCAGAAGTGCTTATTGCCAATGGTGATGACCTGCTCATCTGGCAGCTCACAATAGTTCTTCTCCAGAGAGGAAAAGGAGGCTGCTGTGGCCATCTCTTTTTCAAAATCTAGGGCCACGTAGCACAGTTTCTCCTTGATGTCGTTCACAATTTCTTGCTCAGCTGTGGTCACAAAGGAACAGCCTCTCTCTGTAAGGATCTTCATGAGGTATTCCTTGAGGTTGCAGCCAGCCAGGTCAAGGAGCATAATGGCGGAGCACAGTGCATAGTCCTCATAGATATGGACATGGTGGGTGACACCATCCCATGAATCCAGGATGATACCTGTTGTGCAGTCAGAAGCATAGAGGAAGCGCACAGCTTGAATGGCAATTTACATGGCAGGGACACTGAAGGTTTCAAACATGATCTGGGCCATTTTTTCCATCTTGGCCCTGGGATTGGGGGGGGGCAGGGCTCTGTGAGCAAGATGGGGTGCTCCTCAGGTGCTACCACCAGCTTGTGGTAGAAGGAGTGGTGCCAGGTCTTCTCCATGAAATCCCAGTTGGTGATGACTTATGCTCAGTAGGGTATTTGAGAGTCAGGATGCCTCACGTGCTCTGAGCTTCATCCCCCATGTAACTGTCTTTCTGTCCCATTCCCACTATTATATGCTGGTGGCAGGGGTGACCCACCAGCATATAACAGAAAGGGAAACAACCCAGGGATGTCATTTCCTATGAAACAGGCCTTGCACAGGCCAGAGCCATTGTCACATACAAGTGCCTTGGTCTCCTCCTCACACATGGTGAGTGAGGCTGAGGAAACTGAGGGCTGGAGCACCGAATGAGGACTGGTATGTCTTTGGCTTAAATACCAGAGTAATCTAGATGATATATTTTTTTAATTGTGTGAAAAAAATCTCTTAATATATGAGGGGTATTGACTTTTGGTCTATTACGTTATATATGTTCCAATGTTTGCTGTCTTTTTTTTTACCTATAGTTTTTGTAAAGAAGAATTTAAATTTTTAACTTGCCAGATTAGAGTGCATGAGCAAAGCTCATAGTTATGACAATAAAAATGAAAGAACCAACCTGAACAACTAAAGGAGGGGAAAAAGAAAAAGAAAAGGAAGATCCTGTCATGTTTAGAAAAGACAAAGAGGAAAATAAACCAAAATCGCTCCAAATTAGCTTGGAAACAATGTAGTACCACAGGCAGTAGAGAGTGATTGAAGAGAAAGAAGATGTGGCAGTAGACAGTGACTGTTTGGAAGTAAAATGACCTTTTCTTTTTTAATGTGGAGTGATAATATGAGAATATAATTGAATTATTCTTGCAAATGGAAAAACCGTGTTTCCTGTTCTTTTTTCTTCTCCCCTGCCTCCTTCCTTCTTTCCCTTCTGTTTCTTCTCATTTCCCTCAGTTTTTCATCCCTTCTTCCGCCCTCTTCTCCCCTTGCCCCTTCTTTTTTACTTCTCCTCTTTTTTGTCCCTGAAGGTCCTTGTATGGTGTAGTGCGTATTGCCATAACTCTAAGACTAGATACTGTAGGATTTTTATGGACATGTTTGCTTTATGGTCTTTCATTGACATATCTTAGATCTGAACTCTTTCTCTAACTTCTGAAATGCATGAAGGGGAAAACTGAAAAATCCTGAGTTTTCTTATATAAGTAGATCTAGATAGACCCTTAGCAACTTTACTCTTAATTCATTGCTATTACTAAAGACTTGGCTATTTTACACAAATGTTCTCACCTTCAATCTATTCTAATACTCATTCTTATTTTCTAATTGTCCCTAATGTAAATTTTGGCATGAACCACTCTAGCAGAAATTTTACTATATATGTAAGTTCCTTCTTCTAAAGCCTTTCCTACAAAGAAACAAAAAGTCAATTAAAGATAATATATCTAATTTGATTCTATCTGACATAATTTTAGATGTTGCTCACAGAAGGTGAAAGCTTTGGTATGGTTCCAAAGTAAATGTATTAAATCTCTCCTAGAAAATTTACATTCCCCTGCTTTGCACATTTCGATTTATGTCATTTAAAGTTGCTGTATATATTTCATTAGGGATGCTAATTGGTCCCAGAACATTATTTATAGAAAACACCTTTAGCCTACAAGGTTCCATTGTAATTACTTAAGATGTTACTTGTATTGTTCAGAGCACTTTAACTGGTACACAACTAAAATAGAAATCTAATTTATTTTTTCCTAAATCTTTTTTTTAGGCTCACTTAATTCTTAATTCCTACAAGAGTACTTTAATCTTCCAGGACAGAGATAACTTCCTAGATATTATATATGTGGAGTATTCTTTTTCTGTTTTTGTAAATTTTGGATTGAGAGCATTTCTGTCACTACCATTAAAAAATTTTCCGGAGTATAATTGATTTTACTGTCAAAAATTTTTTCATGGCTATTGACATAAATATCTGAGGGTCAAAAGAATGATATACTCTCAAAACTCAGAAGGATTTGGTTGTCATAATAAAGACATTTAGATGTAAGTTGTCTGATTCATTAGAAGAACCAAGCAGTATTAATCTTAAAAATCCATAGACAATGGAATTAAGATTGCATACAGTTCTACCACTTAATGATAATGTGACTTAGACAAATTAACTTCATGATCTAAACTTAAGTTTTACTTTTTATAAAACAGTAGTAGTGTCCTACATCTCTTAACAGGATATGTTGAATGCTAAATGAATAATATTCTTAAAGAACTCAGCATATTGTCTGGTATATCGTAAATTTACAATAAGATACAGCTGTCATTATTGCTTTCTTTCTATATCATTTTGCCAATAAAATAAATGAAAAACAAAACAAAATCATACTGACTACCGTTGCCTGTAGGCCTTTAAACAGGAATTCATGAATTGTTATATAATCCAAGCTACTAATATATCTTCAACAACTGTTTAACATGACTACAAAAATTAATAAAACTAGATTATGTTCTAGCACCCTTCTTTTTGAATTCTGTGTAATACAATATTAGTTTATTTATTTGCATTTTATAGAAAATAAGAACATAAATGTTCTTCTTTATACCGTACTGATGTGATTTTATTATCTTGACCTAGAGGTAGAATTGAGCAACAGATAAAACTTGCTGGTTATCAGAAAAGCTTAGTGATGCTCTCCAACACTTAAAACTAAAAATATCAATTCTTATCGTACTCATTTAGGTAAAGTCATTCAAACACAGTAGTCAAGAGGACATTTTAAGGTTCCTTCATTTTGGTGGGGACTTTAGGTTGTAATGCTCTTAAAAGTCAGATATTTCTCACATCTGTATTAAATTTCTCTATAACTCGGTTGACTGTCTGTCAATGCTCATCTTTTTAAATAAAACAAGTTTCTTTTGTACCTGACAGTGCAACTTGTTGTGGGTCTCAACTTTGTAAATTCACAAGCTATTATGAAATCATTACTGGAAAAAAATAATCAAACCTAATTTAGGGTGATCTTAATTTAAGTTCATTTCTCTCTCTCTCTCTACACACACACACACACACACACACACACACACACACAGTGACAAAAATGTATACACATTTTAAGAAAGAAAAAAAACTGTATTAATTGTAATATTCAATATAATACCAATAACAAAAAATGAATACAAGTCATGTTTGACTTCTGCAATTACAAGAGGCTCAAAGTGATCACCATCAGTGTCCAGACACTTATGATTATGGTGAACTGCTGCTTGAGCATAGATTACATCTCTTAAAATGAATATTTTTTGGCACTCTCAGTGTGTGTGTGTGTGTGTGTAATTATTTGTCACAGAAGAAAACAAACTGCATTCATAAGCTTGCACAACAAATATCAAGTGAGACTTTAGTGCATGTGTAACCTGTTTAATCAATAATACATTGACTACTATCAGCATGTTGGTGCCACTAACTGAAGACAAGCTCATAAATCATGAGCTGCCTGCTTAAAACATTTTCCTCTGTAGATAAGATCATCAGAATGTACTTGAAAAATAGATAACAATAAAAAGATTGTTTTATAAAGTGACATTATTAATAATGAGGCAGAAAACAGGCGCAGAAATTTTGTGAGTATCCTCTATTTGCTGTTTCTCTGTTGCACACTGCTGTAAACTGAATGCCTGTGTCCCCCCAAATTCATATGTTGAAACCTAACCCCCAAATACCATGTGATGTTTTTGGAAATGGGGCCTTTGGGAGGCGATTAGGTCATAAAACTGAAGCCCTCACCAATGGGATTAGCGCTCATATAAAAGGGACCCTGGAGAGCTCCCTCTCCCCTTCTGTCATATGAGGACACAGTGGAAAGACAGCCATCCATAAACCAGGAAGCAGGCCCTCATTAGACAACGAATCTGCCAGCATCCTGATCTTGGAATTCCCAGCTCCAGAACTGTGAGAAATAAATTTCTGTTGTTTATAAGACACACCGTGTGTGGTATTTTGTTATAGCAGCCTGAAAGGACTAACTCAGGCTCCTTTTGCATGCACAACAGCCCTTTGAGGTTAGGCATCACTATATTCATGTTATCACTAAAATCACTGAGACAATAACTAGCTCCGGATGAAGTTCTAGGAACTCAGTTCTTTCTTACCCCCGATCCTGTGATTTTTATAATCTATAATAATACTTTAAAAACCCTTCAGAAAGGTTTTTTTATGAATGTCAATCAGGTAAACTTAACTGTATAATATAGAAAATTAATTTTTGTGAAAGGTTTTTTACATATCCATATATATGAAATTTTACAATTTTATATTTCTCATAAATGAGTTCTATATTTTACAGGTATTACAGAGAGATTCTTTATAAGAATACTGTATGTGCCTTTAACACATTTATTTATTTATTTATTTTTTTTTATTTTTTTTTGAGGGCAGTGTCACTGGCCCTCATATGTGGGATCCGAACCAGGGCCGCTGGCGTCCCAAGCCAGCGCTTACCCACTGCGCCACTCGGCCGGCCCTTAACACATTTACATACATATGTATGTATACTTTTCAAATGTATTTTGATCTGGGGAAATATTTCAAATATATATTAGACCTACTGTATTGAATCCAATCCAAGTAACTTAGATGGAACTGAGACAGAATTGCTTAGTAACCAACTTCTTTTTTTTTTTTTTTCATATCTAAGGACCTTCTGCTTCCCAGCACTATTGTTCTCTCAGTTCTGTCTTCTCCTGGATTCCTGCCATTCATAGTGATTTCTCCACAGTTTGCTTAGTTTCCAAGGAATGAAATATTTCCCTTGGCTATTGTTTACTTTCCCTAAGAGGTGTCAATTTATAGACTGCAGCCCCTAGGCCATTCATCTAACTTGGACTGGTTGCAACAGCAGCTGCTAATCAAACACAAAGAAATCAACCTGGAATCAAAATGTGCTCTCCTGAGTATATTGTGCCTCTTTACATAACATTTTTTTTTTTTTTGAGGGCAGTATCACTGGCCCTCATATGTGGGATCCGAACCAGGGCCGCTGGCGTCCCAAGCCAGCGCTTAACCACTGCGCCACTGGGCCGGCCCTCTTTACATAACATTTTAAAATAATGGACAAAATTAAAAGAACTTCTTACTTGATCACTATTTCAAAAGCAATTATTTTCCATCTAATCAAATAATTTTGAAAACAGCTTGAATTATATGCTTGCTGTGAATATTACAATTGCTAATTCTCTTCAATTTGTTATGTGTAGAAATCTCAAGTCTGTAACTATATACCATGTTACTCTAGTATATCATATCCAGATAAGAGACATTTTCTAAAAGTCGCTGTCTTTCATTGCTGTGAGTCAACAAAAGAGCCAGATCATTTCTACAAGGAAGGAGCCTTTTTGCACCACCCAGATACAAATCCATAATATGTTTATATAGAAACTTTACTTTGCAGCCTTTCCTGTTTCAGATGCAACAGATCTTTCTGATTCATACAATAGACAGTAATGGAACATAGAAGAACATGTCCTTTTAATCTATGACAGAAACTTTTTTTTTCCTAAAAATGAACTAGTTAGGAACATTGTGCTATTCAAGGGAACTTGTAGATAATCCTAAATGTCACCTTTTTCTTTGGAAGTTATTCTCTCGTGAAATCCAGAAGAGTGCATGACAATATATTTTATCATAAAGATAGCTGAACTGAAAAATTTTACAAAGGTTAGGAAGATGGCACTGAAAATCTCACAGAGCTTTTCATGACAGACGTCAGTTATACAACTTATTATCAGGTATGAGGCAGCAGAGAAGTGTTAAAATTAAGAAGCACCACCACAGTGATTGCTGGAGAAATAAGGGCAAATGATTAATTGGTGCATCACCTACTGACTTTCCTGCCTCCTTGCCTCCAACACCTTCACACAGGTCAGGTTAAATCAAATTCTGGTTTCACTTAGAAGGATGGGGATATCTTAAAACAGCTGCATTGTTGAAGGGATGTCCTGTTTATTTTGCCTTTATTTTGTGTGGCAAATGTAGAGTTAGATGTGTCTCATGTTTTAGCATCCTTGTTACTGCTGATTATTGCTCCTCCTTTTAATCAACAAATTTGTATTGACAGCTTACTGTGTGAAAACTACTACACTAAGTATTCTCATATAGAGCCATTATATAGATGGCAAATTAAAAATATAGGGCTTTCACGCTCAAGGGCATTAAATGATATTAAATTTAAAAAAATGATATTCAAATAATTGCAATACAAAATAAGTATAATGAAGAGGAAAAATAAGGCCAACAATAAAGAATGAGAAAGAGATGTTAGTATCAGGTAGACAGAGATGGCCTCTTATGGAGAAGAGCATATTTCAGCTGTGTCCTGATGAATAAGATGGAATCAGCCAGATCTCTACTGAGACATTTCACTGTGACCTGTTCCTAAGAGCAGTGTGAATAGTGTGAGGATCCCCAAGCCTGGAACCCCATCGTTTGTTTTCTGTTTGGAACAGCCAACCTTAACTACTCAGTTGACTTAACTACTCACAATTATCTCCATTGGGTTCCTCTCTCTTTGGGATCTATTTCATAACAACTTGTGCCCTAAAAGCCTAACTTCTTTTAATTTAGGACTGGGTATTGTTCAAACAATGAACAGACTTAATAAAGACATCCAATATCCAGGCTTCTAGGGGATATATGATGGATTACTGAATGTGCTAGAGTCCTGCCGTGAATCTTCCTATATTTAGTATTTTCAGATTATGTTAAACTACCTTGAAACAATACAGTCTCCTCTATTTGATTCTTCTGTTGTCCTTCTTCTTTCATTATATTTTACCATATGCATAAAGGAATATAAAGCTGCCTCCATAATCTGTTCTTATTTATCCAGGCTACTTTCTTTCCATGATCTTTCTTAATCATGATGATGGCAGCTAATATTTATTGAATGCTAATTATGTCCCAGGCAGAGCTAATTATTTAACAAGCATCATCTCAATTTTTCCTAATATAAATCCTATGAATTTAGTCTTATTACACCTATTTAACAGATGAGGAAGCATATGAGCATTTATACAAAATGCCCGAGTTATCAAGTAAATGAACCAGAAATAAGACCTGTCCGTCTGATTCCAGAAGCAACAGGAAGGAGAATTATGTCATTTAACCAGGCAGCATTGTCTAGAGCTGATTTTGAGTAAAATTGAGTACAATTCATATCTTCCCTAAGGTCTTCTTTTATATTACAGAGAATAATCTGATTGGTATTGGTAATTTAATGAATATATCACAACAAAACCCTTTTATGAAGGAAAAAAATGTAACATGCACACTTAAAACTTATTAAGGCTCCTTTTTTGGTAAGAGCTATTTGGAAAAAAAAAAATATATATATATACACACACACACACACACACACACACACACACACACACACCCTCACACATATACATACACACACACATATCATACCCTTACCCCAAAAAAAGCCTTTTCCATATGAAGGAATAATTATTACAGTTTCTTAAACAATCTGACCAGCGGGCCTGCCTTCTTGGAATAAAAAGAGAAGGTCTAGGCTTCTTAGGGAATTAGTAGCTGATGAAGCAAATAGCTCTGAAACCCCTGCCAAGTCTGACACTAAATTTCACTTTGATAATCATTAAACAGAGGAGTTGCAAGTTCTCTCCCATTGCAACACTTTGCTAATGTCAAAATAGTCCATTATGCGAGCCTGCCAATCTTCCGCAAAGCTCTCAATTTAGTTTAAGAGAAGAACATAGATGGCAATCAAATGTCTTTGATTCAAATAGCATTACAGCTGACATATGAAAAGATTCAGAAGAAAGAGAAAATACACTGATACCACAACCCCTAAAGAAAGACTCATTTCTCCATTGCATGAGAACTTTCTATGGCTTTGATGACCAGACTTTGAAAATAATTACTACGCATTTTTTAAAGCCTGTTGAAATACAAGTCCTCTTGCAAGGAATTTAAAAATGTGAATGTAACTTCAGTTTTCTAGTATAATATAAATTAATAAACTGGAAAGTATATCATCATAAAAAGCCTCAGCAGATATGAGAAGTCATCCAGAGAGGTTATACAGCATAATGGTTATGGGTGTGAATTCTGAAGTCAGGCTGGATGTAAATCCCAGCACTACAGCCTACCATGAAAACTTTATCAATGTACTGAGCTCTTTGCTTCCACTTCCATATCTCTTTCTCTAATACAATTGTTTTGAAAATTAAATATTTACTATAGGTTAAGTGTTGGAACAGTACCTGGGATGTGCTAAACACTGAGCAGTTACGAAATATTTTTATCTAAAACATATGTCTTTTTACAGCTGATGAACCCAAGAATCTGACAGAGCTTGAAATAGAAGACTGGCATTAGGAAGTCAGTCTAGTACAGTGATCCTCAAAGTGTAGTCAAGAGATTGGTGGCCATCTGTGAAGTGCCTGTTACCAGTACATGATGAAGGAAATACATAAATATAGAATAGCATTTAAAAATTTTTAAAACAAATTTAAAATGTTTGTGAAATCTAATAATAAGGAATTAGAGATTGAATTCTGCATGTCATTGATCTTTAAATTTATTTTTCTATTTCATTTTCATTGTATTTTACACAACTACATGGGAAATTTTTTAAAAATCCTTCACCATATGTTTCTGAGGCATGTTTTTAGTGTATGATTGGATGCATTGTTTTGCAGTAATTCTGGTTCAAAGCTGCAAGCTGGTCCAATCCTTATTTTTTACACAAGTACAAAATTGGAACTCTGAGCCAAGGCTAATATATATATATATATATATATATATATATATATATATATATATATATATATATTTTAAACTAAACCTTCCCATATTTCTAAATGACTGCTAGTATTCTATACATTAAACTCTTTTCAATAAAATAATCATATGCACCTGACAAAGAATGAACTTCCAAATTAATATTCTTAATATTTAATATATTTAAGGAAGATAAATCACTAGGATTAATATGTATAAAATGATCTAATATTTACCTGCAATGTATTGTCCTTGAGGTTGTGGATTTCAAAACAATCATACACAATTTCTGCTTTCAAGAACTTTTTTGGAACTTAATTCTGGCTTCAAATAAAAATAAATAAAAAGAATAAATATTGGTAACTTCCTGGTAGGAGCAAGAGTTGTACAACAAAAAATATTTCATCAAATTGCTGTTAGTAAGTGTTGCACTGAGTAATAGCAAAGGAAATTGTCATCTAGTTAAGACAGCATCCCTTAAAATAAATAAATAAATAAATAAATAAATAAATAAATAAATAAATAAATAAATGTTGGTTGGGTCTTAATCTCATGGCTATATTTTTTGTATATTACACACTTTTCCTTAATGACACTAAGTTCTTGTCACATAACCCAATTGAAAAGTCTCGATTTTATTACCCCAAGTTCCCCCTCTGAACCTCTCAAACTAATTCAAATAACAAAATGAGTTCTCAATGAAAAAAGTATAATCTATATAAATGAAATATGATTCAGAAGATTAAAATTTGGTGACAATGTGGATACATAAAAATAAATACAAGTAGAAGATCCAATATGGTGGAGTAAATAAACACTGTATCTGCTTCCTTTAGTGAACACATTAAAATTACAACTGAATTATAGAACAATCAACCTGGAGAACCTGAATCTGAAGTGTAGCTGAACAGAAGTTTTATAACTAAGGATATAAAAAGAAGCCACGTGGAGACTGGTAGGAGGGGAGGAGATGCAGAATGGGAGGCCCCAAACCTCCAAGTGGCAGATCAAAATCAGGGGAATATCTCAGCTGTGGAGGTTCCGCCCAGATAAGTGAAGGACCCCAGCCCCACACTAGGCTCCACATCCCAGAGTACGGGTTCCAGGAAGAGGAGTCCCCACAACACCTGGCTGTGAAAAACAGAGAGGATTCCAACTGTCCAGGTCAGATGGAAGACTGCAGGAAATCCAGATATGCTCTTAAAGAGCCTGTGCACAAACTCACTGTCTCACAGGTACTAACCCTGGAAAGGTGACTCAGGGAGCAAGGGTGTCAGAGACATATGGGGAGCAGATTGAGTTGTGTGGCTTTGGGCAAGGGATAAAGCTGGCTTCCTCCCGTGCAGCCAGCAGACAGGTGCCATCTTACCGGTTGAGTTCTCCCTCAAAGACCAAATCTAAATCTGACTGATCAGGTGAGCTCTGCTGCTCCACCCTGCAGACTCATTGAGACCTTGTTCCACCCAACTCCCTAAATGCCAGAGGCACTTCCTCCACCAAAAGCCAGCCCTACCCATAATGCACTCTTTCTTGGTAAATTATCAGAGTCCACTGGACACAGGTGGGTGTTGACTAACCTAAGTGTGCTTGAAGGCTCTTGCTAAGTAGCTCCAGGCTCACCACTGGCATGAAACCAGAATCTCCATTAACCTGGTGATGACAACTCTTCCCATTGTAGTGACTCCCTGAGGCCCTGCTTCATCCAACTTTACAGCATGAGGCTTTGTCACTGGCTGAACCTTAAGAGAGCTGGCAGAGGGCAGAAGGCCTCAGAATGTCCTGGGTTTTTGTGGAGCTCCCCCAGGCCTGGTACTGCTGGCAGATGTCCTTAGTTTGCAGAGTGCCTCTCTCACATGCCTCATGGTTTAGCACAGGCTGCAAACTACCATGGATCACTTTGTAGCTCCTACCAGGTAGTCCCTGGCTGATCACAGGCAGTGGGTGACCTAGGTCTATACTAGAGCCCCTCCCTAGAGGCTCCGGACCTAACATACTTGGAGGTTGGCTTCAGAACACAGCAGAGCACTACCCAATTAGCCCCACAAGCTGCATACAGAAAGAGCCATTTCAACAGGCATCAGAGCCCACTGGGGCAAATCCCAAATAGAGGGGTAAGCCCCCTGCACAAAAGCCCATAAGCTGTGGATGTGGCCAAACCCCATAGCCAATCAGCTTAAGGGGCAATACCACCCACTGATGTGCCAATAGCAATCAATGCTCAACTATAACAGGAGGGTACACATAGCCCACACAAGGGACACTCCTGCATCACCCAGAACAGGTGACTAGGGACATTGTCAGGGTCCCATGGGGCACGTACTACATAAGACCAGTTGGTCAAGATTGGGAGACATAGCAGATCTACTTAATACATAGAAACAAACATAGAGAGGTAGCCAAAATGAGGAAACAAACAAATACCTACCAAATGAAAGAAGAGAAGAAAACTCCAGAAAAAGAACTAAATGGAGTGGAGGAAAGCAACCTACCAGATAAAGAGTTCAAAACAATGGTTATAAGGATGCTCAAGGAACTTAGTGATAACTTCAACAGATGGCACGCATAAAAAACAAAAAAACAAAACACAGAACCCATAAAAAAAAGGACCAGTCTGAAAAGAAAAATATAGTAACTGAAATGAAGAATGCACTTGATGGAATCACCGGCAGACTTGATGAAGCTGAGGATCAAATAGTGATTTGAAGGACAAGGTAGAATAAAACACCCAACGGAAACAACAACAAAAAAGTGAGCATAGTTTCAGAGACATCTGGGACAATATTAAGCTAAACAACATTAAAAGCATGGTGTGTGGGAGAGCCGGCCGAGTGGCATGGTGGTTAAGCGCTGGCTTGGGACGCCAGTGGCCCCGGTTCGGATCCCACATATGAGGGCCAGTGACACTTCCCTCAAAAAAAAAAAAAAAATAGGGGTACAAGAAGGAGGAGAGAAAGCAAAGAATTGAGAATGTATCTGGACAAATAATGACTGGAAACTTTCCTAACCTGGCAAAGAAAATAGACATAAAGGCAAGAAAGTACAGAGTCTCAAACATGATGAACCCAAAGGAGCCCACACCAAGACACATCATAATTCAAATGCCAAAGGTTAAAGACAAAGAGATAATCCTTAAAGCAGCAAGAGAAAGGCAACTAATAACTTACAAGGGAGCTCCCATAAGATTGTCAGCTGATTCCTCAACAGAAACTTTGAAGGTCAGAGGGATTGGCATGGAATATTCAATATGATGAAAAGTTAGGACCTACAACCAAGACTACTCTACCCAGCAAGGCTATCATTTTAAATCAAAGGTTAGCTAAAGAGCTTCCCAGACAAAAAGAAGCTAAAGGAGTTCATCGCCACCAAGCCAGTATTACAAGGATGTTAGAGGGACTTCTTTAAGATGGAAAAAAAAATCAAAATTTGAACAAATAAAATGGTGATGCCTATATATCTATCAACAATTACTTTCAATGCTGATGGATTAAATGGTCCGATCAAAAGATATAGGAGGATGAATAGATAAGAAGCAACTTGCTTCAGATCGAAAGACACACACAGACCAAAAGTAAAGGGATGGAAACAGTTATTTGCTGAAAATGGCAACAAACAAACAAAACAAACTGGCATAGCAATCCTTACACCAGACAAAACAGACATTAAAACAAAGGCTAAAACAAGAGACAAAGAAGGAACCAGTAATCCTACTTCTGGGTATTTACCCAAAGAAACTCAAAAAGCTACCTTGAGGGGATGTGCGCATACATATGTTCACTGCAGTGTTGTTTACAATGGCCAAGATGTGGAGGTAGCCTGGGTGTCTGTCAATAGAAGAATGGATAAAGAGGAGGTGGTACATATACACAATGGAATATTGCTCAGCCATGGAAGGAAATGGGTTTTTCCCCTCTGGGAAGGAATGAATGGATCTGGACGGTATTGTGCTGAGTGGAGTGTCAGACAGAGAGAGACAGATGCAATGTGATTTCACTTACATGTGTAGTCTAAAGAACAAAATAAACAAACAAAACAGAAGAAAACTCATAGATACAGAAAACATTTTGATGGATGCCAGACAGAAGGGAAGTTGGAGGTAAGTAAAAAAGGGGAAGGGATTAAGAAGTACAAATTGGTTGTTACACAGCAGTCATAGCAGTCACGGGGATGTAGGGTATACCATAAGTAGTATAGTCAATAGTTTTGTAATAACTATGTATGGTACAAGATTTGTTGAGGTAAGAGATGGGCAGGGTTTGGGAGCAGGGTGAAAAAGGTGAAAGGATTAAGAAGTATACATTGGTAGTTACAATATAGTCATGAGGATGTAAAGCAAAGTGTAGGGAATATAATCTATGATATCATAATAACTATGTATAGTGTCAGGTGGGTACTAGACTAGTCAGGGGGATCACTTCTTAAATTATATAAATGCTAACCACTATGCTGCACACCTGAAATTAATATAATATTCAATGTCCACTGTAACTGAAAATTTTTTAAAAAGGGAGAAAAGGTGAAGGGGAATAAGAGGTCTTTGCTGCGGCCTGCTTTGTTCACGGGAGGGGAGCAGAATCCCCCCTCCCTCTTGAAAACAATAAGAAACTGCGCTGGAGACGCTATGCCCTCCCTGGCCGGGGGGCGCTGAACCACTGGCAGTGGCTCCCCTTCTGTCCAGGGAAAAAGGGAAAAAAAAAAAAAAAGAGAAACTAAAACATTTAAAAGTATCAGCCAGACAAGTATTTTTCTAGCAGAAAAGGTTTCAGGAATTCTTCCTGTTTGCCAGATTAAAATATAAGACAAAATATTTATTTCTATAATTAACTGATATTTCTGATGTTTCTATAATTAACTCTCAAAAATGGCCACAAAATTAGAAAGTACAAGAACCAGACATTAACATTGTAGAGGTGCGGCAAGCTCAGGCTTGTGCTGGAAACACCTCCTCCTTATTCTTCTGGTCAAATTCCTGTAGGGACCACCTGCAATGGAACTCATTGTAAGGGAAATAACCTAAGTCTGTGCATGCTAACATTCTAAATGAACTTACTTTTAAAATCATGTTATCTCTGCTACAAAATTTGTCAAAACAAACAAGCAAAAAAAACCAATATAGCTTGTATAATTGACTTTGAGATCTCATTGAGTTAAAAACTAATAAAAAATCACCCAAATAATATTTTAAGTAAAACTTTTCAGTAATGATCATATATTAAAAATGCTTAGATGTAATCTCTCAACATCTATTGACAATTTCAGAGTTTAGTTTTGCTGAGTTCACCTATTTCTAGCTTCTTGTCATAGAAATGTTCAAAGATATATTAAGATCTGTTAACAAATATATTTTATGTTTTATCACAAGCCTGTGCTTTTTAAGGTTACAAAATATCTTCCTGGATTTGCCAATGATAATGCTAATGATCCTACATATACAGGATTTTAGACAAATACAGGGCTGTTCAGGAAAGTTTTCAGATGACCCAGACATGTACATAAAAGTCTTCCAAAACTTAACCCAGGTCTTTAACCTCTCTTGGAAAGATGTCATGTTAATCTTAAATCAGACTCTCACAGATAACCTAAAATGTAAACAAAACAGGATGTTGCAGTCACTGCTTGAGGTTGAGGTAACACTTTTAAACCCAGGAAGTAAGCCCCACCACTCCTTGTAATAGCCTCTTTGAAGTTGAAGAGAGAATTATCTCTCTACAATTGTTTGCTTTAGATTGTAAATAAAAATTAATGTTTTAGAGGTTATGAATTTAAAAAGGCTTATTCTCCTTAACCTGACAAAATCATATAGTTCTGGCCCACTGTTCTCTCTCTCATATAGTGACTTAGACCCTGAAAAGGCCATGGAGTAAACAGAGTAATTACATCTCAATTCAAAAAGCTAAACTAATGGCTGTTTTAACTGCTTTACAGATGTTTTCAAACCCTGTAAATATTGTCTCAGACTCTGCATTACTTTCCAATAATTCTAATCAGTCTCTTCAAATTTTGTTCATAAAAACAATTTTAAAAAGACAGAGAACAGTAGGAAACCCCGCAGGCACAATTAGCAAGAGTCATGTTTACTTTAAAAAAATTTTAAATACCTCTGATTCAGGCAATGAACCAAATCTTGGATATACTGCTACAGAAAAACATTTTAATAATCAACACAGTTCTAAACTGTTGGAAAATGTCCCTATCTGGTGAAAGGATATCCAAACTAATCAATGACATTTAAAAATTTTATTACCATGGGGACGAGGTTCTGCTTGTATCTCCCCAGGCCCAGAAAAACATCTTTTGTGGGTACCTGACAGATGCGTCAAACCTTGTCATGAGCGACAGCTCATGGAAGAAAAGATTTGCATGGATCATGGGTAATTCCCAGAGAAAAAGAACACGAAACCTTTAAAGATATGTTTATGATTTTTGGAAAGCAATTTGAAATACAGGAGGCAAGCTCTCATAGCTTCCCTCCTCCTATTCCTCTGTGTACCCATCAAAGTAACTGGATTGATGGACAATCTCATATTCATTGGGATTTGGTGTTATTTAATGATTCCTATGGAATAGTAAAAGACTGGGGCCCCCATGGAGCTACAGTCCATAACTTCACTCAATTTAATTGCTCCAATTACCAACTTCTCAGATAGTGGGTACATACTTATAATTCTTCTCAAATTATTGACACTCAATCCTATTCCTCTATTACCTGGATAGACGGAGCCTTTGTTCCTCCTCAATTGAAAATGATTAGGCCTATTAGGGGCCCCTTTCAAAAGATTTTATGGAAAGTGGTCTTAAGCCGTGGACAAAATAAAGGGAACCTTACTAAAGAATAAAAAATATACTTTTCAATTTGAGGAAACAGAAACAGTTTATTTATAGACATGTCTTAAAATTCCTTTTGTTTTCTTTTTAGTAGGAACAATAACTTAATCAAACAAAATTAGTTGAATGTCCTTAATGCCATCTATATACATGCATTAATTCAATTTATGATGCCTCCCATGAGCAAATTATGATTTTAAGAACAAGACGTGGACCATGGCTTCCTGTCCAAGCTTCTAGAGTGTGGGAAGTTTCTCCAACTGTTCATATTGTTTTACAATTACTTCATAAGATTTTACATAGAACTAAGAGATTTATTGGACTTTTAATCACAACAATCATGGAAATTATAGCTATAATTACTGTGACTGCTGTTTCTGGAGTTCCTCTACATCTAACAGTAATGATCATTGTAAGTTGCCTTCCCTTAAGTGTTAATGCTGATAATTTTACTCTTGTAACATGGCATGAAAATGTTAGCAAATCATGGAATCAACAAATTAAAATAGATCAGATATTAATGTTAGATTAGCTGATTTAAAAACTACTGTTGTACTTCTTGGTGATCAAATGGAAAATCTGTGTACTATGATTGCTTTAAAATGTGACTGGAGGGCCGGCTGAGTGGTGCATTGGTTAAGCACTGGCTTGGGAAGCCAGAGGCCCTGGTTCAGGCCACACATATGAGGGCCAGTGACACTGCCCTCAAAAAAATAAATTAAAAAATAAATAAATAAATAAATAAATAAATAAATAAATAAATAAATAAATAAATAAATAAATAAAATGTGTCTGGAATGTTTCTACTCATTGTTTAACCTCTTATTCATATAATCTAACTTGTACTCCTTGGTCTGAGGTATGAGCTCATCTTTTGGGATATGCTCCTAATCCTACTGTGGACATTTTACAACTACAACAAAAAATAGATCAGATGTCTAACACTAAACTCCAGCTATTCCCTGGAGAAGAAACACTCTCCGTGGCTACAGATGGACTTTTTATTTTAAATTCTGTGAACTAGATAAAATATGTGAATGGTTTGCTGGTGCTATGGTTGTTTTGTTTATTGTTTTATGTTTATTCTGTTTAGCCCTCAGAAATCGACAAACAGCCCTCTGACAGGCAGTAAATGAAAAATCTGTAAAGTCTGTGTTTCTCATACTTAAAAAAAATGGGGAAATGTCACCATACTGCCTGCTTGTCTGCCCTCATGCACCTTTCCATAAAGACAGATCATTGCTTCAATATTATGCTTACTGTATGTGTCTCCACTTGCCACCAAAAGATGGCAGGTTAGCCAATGACAGGTAAGATCCATCAAGGGAGAGGCAACCTAAGCCAGGCACAGCCACATGGGAGCCATGGGAGGAATCATGGAGTTGAGAAAAAAAGACTAGGCAGCCTGCATGTGAAATGACCTATTGATATGATAATATCTGTCCTCCCTGCATTCTTATCAGTAAACCTTGGCAGAGAAAGTTCTGTATCTTGGGGGTGCATGATAATACCTTCAGGTGATGGCAGTTTGCAAGCATGGGAGATTAGGCCCAGAGATTAATTCCTGGGTGTGAGACTCACAGACCTTGGAAGCTACATTGACCTTTTCTTATGTGTAAAACAATAAAAGGAACAGTCAGGCCTGATTTGGGGCTTTCAGTGGATGAGGCTGAAGTCCCCTGGCCCCAAACTGCATTTTTCTCTCTTATTTTTTTTGTCTCTCTCTTTCTTCACTTTTTCCATCCCTTCTCCACTCCAACTGCTCTGTCGTGTGGGATGTGACAATTACTCTTATTAATTCTTCTGTTATTTATTATTGCCTCATAGGACAAGCTTTACATTATTGTGAAAACACATTGAAGTATTAGCATGACACCACTAAAACACAACATGTGTTATCTCTCTCCATCTGGCACAATAGGAAAGGTGTTCTCAGAAATTGAATTCAGATGAAGCTGTATTCATAAAGCTATGTTTTTTGTTAAAAATAATGAATTATTGAATAAAGATTTGAAAAGAGGCATGTACCACTGTGTAGGTTTCCAAATGATCTTATTTGGAAAGAGGTGTATTGTTATATGAATCTCTAAATGGTGGGTGGGCAATAAATTGTATTTCTAAAATAATAAGTCAGAAATAATCTCTGTGCTGTGGTTTAATTCCTGAGGAACAGATGACTTGAAACTCTAAATATATTGTTCAGGGTTTCTTTATTCTGGCTACCTATTATAAGAACAGCTAGATTCAGGCAGGTTTTCATTCAGTTACTCCTCAAACTTATTTATTTTTTGTAATTTATCATGCATTGGGTATGATTCAGATACATTATTGAAACTTAAAGGATGTATCTCTGATAGCTACCCTTTATTACAATGAAATATAATTTTACCAATATTTTTTATTTTATATATGGAACAAAAATCTAATTAAGGTGCTAGCACAGTAATTCATATTTCAATTGAATTTTCATTACTCATTTGAGTATTGATCACAACATTCTCTCCGGTTTCCTAAAGCACATTATAATTGACATTTGAACCACAACCCAATTGGAGACAATGATAAATTCTGCAGTAATTGTCATGGATTGAGTTGAACATTGTATATATTTTTTTTAACATTTTAAATGGGCAAAAGCCCCATGATTATATGACTTTTGGGGATCTTCAAGTATTTCTAGGATGACACTGTTCACATTATTAATATACTTTTTATCAATATACTTTTTATTTTAATATTGTAGGATTAGAAGTAGTAAAATATGTTATAATGTTAAATGTAATCATATAAAGACAAATACACGAAAGCATGCTAAATGGCTTCTGGCAACAGCATTTGACTATTAGCTTCTTTTACTTTCTTACATATTAACCAAGACAGAAATAAAGATTAAAAATATATGCACCCCTATGTTCATTGCAGTGCTATTTACAATAACCAAACTTGGAAACAATCGAAATGCCATCAGTAGATGACTGGATTAAGAAACCATGGTACATTTACACAATGGAGTATTATGCAGCTATAAAGATGAAAGAAATCGTACCATTTGCAATGATATGGATGGACCTAGAGAACATCATGCTAAGTGAAATAAGTCAGTCAGAGAAACACAAATACCACATGACTCACTAATATGTGGAATCTAAAGAACTGAATAAACAAGCAATGTAAACAGAAATAGTCTCAGAGACAGAGGAAAAACTGATGATTGCTAGATGGGACAAGGGTGGGCATGAGAGAGAAGGGACAAGACAACATAAATTGGTAACTACAGTATGGCTGCAGGGATAGAAAACACAGTTTGGGGAATATAATCAATAATGTTGTAAATATTTTTTAGGGGACTAGATGGACTCATGTCTTGTCGAGGAGATCACTTCATGGATGATGTAGAGGCCTGGCCACTGCACTGTACATCTGAAGCTACCGCTGAATAATATTATATGTCAACTATAATTTAATACATGTATAGTCATGGGATATGGAGTATAGTGTGGGAAAGGAGTCAATGGAATTGTAATAGATATGTATGATATCGAGGGTGGAGAGGCAGTGGATGGGAGGAAGGGGATTGTCACCTTATAAGGGGTGAAAAGGATAACCATTGCATTGTTTTGTACACCTGAAACTAACAATAATAATTTTTTAAAAAGATTAAGAATATCAATAACATGAAATTTCACAGTGGCAGAGACACCAAAATCTTGGAGGAGCTGAAAAAATTTAAATGCTGATGAAATCTGATTCTAGGGGGAAAAAAACATTCTTGCCCCCGTGAAATTATATAAGACCATGTGACTGTCTTTTTCGAAGGAAATGTAAATAAATCACATGTTATATTTCCCAGCTAAAGTTCTAAGAATCATAGCACAATTCACCACATCTCTTCCTACTTTTGTGGTGATTATGAAAGAGTGTATAGAGATTAATCCTCTATTAGCAGCCCAGATCTCTTTGTAAATATAGAAAAACGAGCTTTCCAGCAATCTGTGTTGGAGTGTCATGAGCTAATGTGTCAAGTCAGTACAATTGCTGGAATATTTATTCACACAGTGTAACTTAGCCTATCCTGAAGAGCCTGCAGGCATCCTGATATCTGGAAAATAATTTGAAGAGTGTGATTCCAATTTCTTAGGTGTGATGAAAATAGTTTAGATAAAGGGTTTGGACTTTGTAATGGAACATGTCTGAGCTTTAATTCTAGCTCAGTCATACTGGCTATTTTCCAAAAAACTGCTTAAGCTTTCTGAACCTATTTGTTCTTTTACAAAAGTGATGCAACAATACAGACCTTATAAAGCTATCTTAAGGAATAAATGAGAGAGCTTTGAAAAGGGAGGAACATGAATATTATGTGAACATAGTATGTGCCCCGTAACTTTTACTTCCTTCTAATTCCTAATGAAACCTACTAAATACTCTAAAAAGCAAGACTAAATTAAAAGATAAAATGTCATATGTATATAAGATGTTTGAAAGAAAAGTTCTTCAGAATTTAACATATGAGCTATATAAAGAGAAGCAGGAACTAAAATTAGTTTAATTGAATGGATTTTATTTACCATGATTGAACCAATTTTGACAGAATGTGATAGGAGCTGAGTGATATTAACACATTAATGTTATTGATTCATTTATAATGAACTTTAAGAGATTATAAATATCAACTTGTATGCACATCTAATTCAAAAAAGCTTTTAGTTCTGCTAAGTTTAAAATCCTTATAAAATCCATAACTTGAATTTGAATCCTTAAAAATAATTGGCTCTAAAAATTAACTTGAACCTATAAAAATGTAAGCTCTAATTTATCGTATTCATTGTTGAATATTATCCTAGCGATTTTGCTCCTATGATTTTTTTTAATAAGGGTCTAATATTTTTATCACATACAATGATGAAAGAATAAACTGCTGATTTCAAAGTCATTTAACTGCTGGAAAGAAAGAAAGAAAGAAAGAAAGAAAGAAAGAAAGAAAGAAAGAAAGAAAGAAAGAAAGAAAGAAAGAAAGAAAGAAAGAAGGAAGGAAGGAAGGAAGGAAGGAGAAGGAAGAAAAAAAGAAAGAAAAAAATGGAAGGAAGGAAAGAAAGAGAGACCTAGTGATAAGTACTGTATAAAATATTATGGGAGGTAATAACCCCAAACTTTACAGCATATCCCTGATAATCATATAAAAGTTTGTTTTCAAACTTTTTACTTGGCAACCATTTTGGGTGTAATATTGCACAATTCCTGCAAAGTAGCCAATGAAAACCATTTATTGTTAATGTAGATTCCAATTTTTTGTTTTCATAATATTTTGTCGAACTTTTCTGAATTACTCAAAACTTCACACAGATAACTTTCTGCCCTGATACTTAAACCATTTATATAAAGAATGAAAATAGATGTATTACTGATTCATTATCCCTCAAAATAGATTTCTAAACAGTTAAAGGAGTGTTTGAATAGATATAGTATAAGTCCCTAGTAAAAAGAATGTTTCCTGAGTCTTATTATAAGAGTTTTAATAAACACATTTAAAGATTTCCTCTAGGATTAAAGATGATTCTAAGCAGTGATGGAAAAATAAACTAGTGTAATATACATTTCAAGGTGTTGAAACTTTCAAGTTGTGAAAATATTTCCTAATTTCATAAAAATTAGGGTTCATGTCTCTCTATTTCTTAGAAGATACGTTACATGTACATGTTGCATATAATATTTTATATGTGATATATATGTCATTTATAAAATATATATCATATATGCACATATACCTAAACATTTTTGTATGTGTATACACATAGAAAATATCAGTGGTTTCAAATATTATGAAAAATAAACAATACAGATTATGCTTACTATTATGCTTACTATTTGTCTGTGTTTTCTTTCACTGCAGAACAGGAACACTCTTACAAAATATTTGTATATCGACAAAGAATCATGTCTATAAAACAAAGTCCGACCCAAAGAAGTCTTTGATAATACTCTATTTGAAAGCAACTCTAGCCACATGTTTGGGGTTTTTTTTTTTGCATTTATATAAAAATAAGTAATGTGATGTTTAAGTTCATGCCTGTGAATATTTTGGATCAGAGACAGATTTTTATTATATTCACAGCAATATCAAAATCCAACAGAATATTTTGGTGTTTGTACTACATTCTCAGCAGCCCCACAGAGTAATGTAATAAGAACTAGATGGAAAAGTTGTCCTCCGTGAATTGCAGGCTCACTTTGTAAATGAAGGATGGAGAAACATGGATTCCATCCATGTATAAGGCAAAGGGACAATTTTCTCTTCTTCCTTTCTGAGAGTCTTGGAGATTGGTTGGAAGAACACTTGCTATGGTCGGCTCCAATATACAGAGGGTGCCAAAAAATGTATACACATTTTAAGAAAGGAAGAAACTGTATTAATTGTAATAGTCAATATATATTGATAACAAAAGATAAATACAAGTCATGTTTGATGTCTGCAATTACAAGAAGTGCTCAAAGTGGTTACCATCAGTGTCCAGACACTTCTGATTATAGTGAACTACTGCTTGAGCATAGATAACATCTTTAAAATGTGTATACATTTTTTTTGTCACCCCCAGTTTATACATGACCTAAACCTAGAACTTGGAATGCTAACTCATGGTAAAAAGTGACTTTGCAAATGTGATTAAATTACAAATATTTAAATGAGAGGGTTATCTGGTGGGCCCTAAATGCAATCACAAGTGTCCTTATAAGAGTGAAGCAAAATATTTGACACAGAGAGAGTCATGTGAAAGAAGCAAAGGCAAGCAGAGTCAGGCAGAGAAGATGTTATACCACTAGATCTGAAAATGAAGGAAGAGGACATGATCGAAAGGAGCTGCTCTAGAAGCTGGGAAAGACAAAGGAACATTTTGCCCACTAGAGCTTCCAGAGGAAGCACAGTCCTGAGAAAAGCCAGTCTTTTCTGGCTTCAGGAACTATAAGAGAGTAAATCTATGTTGCCATTTTGCAACAAGGCATGGAGGATGTGAAGCCTAGAGGCACACTCAAGAACACTGGAGCTTGTGGTGAAAGGCAATTTGGAGGAGATTCAATATATAACCTAAATGGTAGGCCAGAGAGCTGGAAGGAGAAAACTGGAAAATAAATCAGCTATGAGCAATCCTCCTAGGATCAAAACAAATATCAAACAATATTCTTTCAAAGAATGCACAATTTGATTAGAACAGTTTGCAGAGCAGTTCATGCCCCAGAACACTGTTGAAATCAACTGAGCAAGAGGCAACAATTGCTGACTCTAGCCATACGGGTGTGGTCAGGGAAAAAAGAAGAGAGCTCTACCAAAATTACTGAAATTCAAGAAAGCCTGAGCCTCCCTGTGGGATGAAATTAGACTTCCCTAAATTAATGCAGCCAGTCACTAAAAAATAAAAAAGCAAATAACAATAACATGTAGTTTTGTGCTTTAATCGATACCATGAAGAAATTATAAAGATAACACAGAGATTGAAAGGATATATTTGCAAATCAGGACTCTAATAAAGGAATTCTATTTAGAATGTATAAAACTCTATCAGCTCAATAATAAAATGTTAACTAAAAGTCAACCAATTAAAAATGGGCAAGCTGATAAATGGACATTTCTTCAAAGACATATAAATGGCCAATAAGCACAAGAAAAGATACTCAACATCATTAGTCATCAGAGAAATGCAAATCAAAACCACAATGAGACACCACTTCATATGCACTAGGATGGCTAGAATAAAAAAGTCAGAGAATATCAAGCATTCATGACGATATAAACACATCAGAACTTTCTTATACTACTGCTGGGAAAGTGAAATAAGTTGTGCATCCACTTTGGAAAACAGTTTGGCAGTTTCTCAAATGATTAAACAGGGAGTTACCATTTGATACAGCAATTCCACTCCTAGATATATACCCAAACGACAATATATGCTCACACAGAAACTTGTACATGAATATTTATAGCAGTATTATACATTTAGCGAAAAAATACAACAGAATTAATTTAAATGTCTATCAGCTGATGAATGGATAAACAATATGTGGTATACTCATACAATGGAATATAATTTGGCCATAAAAACTGAATGAAGTACATTTTTCAAAGTGGATAGAATTTGAAATTATTACACTAAGCGAAAAACAGATGACATAGTCTATGCTTGTATTTGTTTGACAAATCCAGAATAGGAAAATATATAGAAACTAAAAGCAGATTAATGTTTATTTGGGCTGAGATTGTGGAATGGGGAGTGACTGTTAAATCATATGGAGTTTCTTTATGGAGTGATGAAAATGTTCTAAATTTGTGGTGGTAGTTGAACATATTGTGAATGTATTAAAAACACTGACTTGTTGACTTTAAATGGATGGATTGCACATTATGTGAATTATAACTCAATAAACCTATTAAAATATTATAAGAAACTCAAGAAACTGTCAACAGGATAAAGATGTGTGATGAGGAAGACAGGGGAAACATCAGTGTAATTGAGAGTGTTATATTTCTAACCTTGATGGTGGGCACATAATTTTTTAAAAATTATTTATTTATACTTTACTTTCATGTTTTATGTACATACATATATTTTTATGTATCATAGACAGGTAAAAAGATAGATATACAGATATATAATATATATATATTATATATATATATATAATATATATATATTATATATATATATATAATATATATATATATTAAACATCAAGTAATGCAAAGTTTAAAAAGGAACAAATATATTGGTTATACTTATTTAACTCCATTCTTACCAATATTTCCATCATGGTTTCTACATTACCAGAAACTATTTCTAATTTTATATGTGCCTGATTTTAGTTTAAAATTGTAGTTGATAATTCACTAATACAAATTTGACATTGGCTTCTGATGCAAACAACATTTCCTCTAACTGAAAATGAAGCCATTACTGATTTAAATAAGGTTTAGTTCAGTAGTACATTTGACATACTATAAATAAATTTAGCAAAAAAAAAAATTATGCCTTAAAGTGGTTCTCATAATAGTTAATATCAACTACGCAAAGTTCTAAATCCTTTTTAAAAGCAATTGCTTTCCAAGGCTTATGGTCTTTTCTGTAGAACGTCTTGGAATAAAAGCAATATACTAAGTTGTGAGAGTTATATTTATTGGCTTGACATATGCTAATATTACTGTGTAATCTCTTTAATAATAGATTATATAATAGTCTTCCTTTTGCTTTAGAAGTAGGATAAAGTTAGATGGAAAAAAATTACTAATGGAAGAAATTAAATCACTGATTCCACAGTGTGGGTCTCTCTGTATATTCCAACCTGGTTAATGATTCACTTTGTATACTGATGTGAGACCAGGTGCATTTGTACAATTCTTTTAGTCCCATCAAGAGCACCTTTCAGCAAGCAAAACATGTCTGTTGTCACTTGGGAAGAGTGAATAAGTAGATTTGGGAACTAGAACCCAGGGGTAGTGTAAAGTATCATGGTTCACACTGTCTGAAATTGCTCATGCCCTGGTTCATCCAGCTGGTAATGAAGCAGTCAGCATCCCATCTCTGGAGTGGAATAGGCAATTATTCTAGCTTGAAACTCTGCTCTTGCAAATTGAGTGCAGCAGTAATTCACATTGGCTGTCATTAGGAAGTCCCTCAAAAGAGGGTAGCTATCCATATCAGTTCAGAAGGAAAAATCAGGGATGCCTAAAAAGTTTACCTTAACTTCAAATAGATTATTGTACATTGATGACATGGATATTTAAACTGCTTTCTGGGAGACATACGTGTACAGTTTTGTCAGTCTTAATCCAAATTGCTCCAAATAAATCTAAAATTCTAGACACTTAGAATATTTGCATAGATCCTCATTATTCAACCTCCTATCTTGCAATACATTTGGAGAACAAAAACATTTATTGCTCTCTTCTAGTTATATTCTGATGCTGTTACAAGCAGTCAAGAAAAAACTCCCCTAGGAATCTGACTTTGGATGTACAGGGAACAACAACTTGTACCTATAGCTCTCAGACCTGGCTTATGTCTGTAACTTCTGGAAGCTTTTCAAACAATACCTGTGTCCTGGCCCCACACAGTACTAATTAAATCAGAATACCTGAGGTTGGGATTTATAAATGATTGTTTTTAAAAGCATCTCAGATCATTGTAGCATGTTAAAGGTAAGCACTACTAAAAATTAATATGCATACAAATCACCTAAGGAAGTATTTAAACTGGAGATTCTTATTCAGGTGTTCTTTAGCAGGAACTAAAAATCTGAATTTCTGTCATGTTTCCAGATAATGTGGATGTAACTGGTTTATGGATTACATTGTTAAGTAGCCAGAATCTACATCAAAACTTCCCTTGCTTAGTTTTAGCGTTTCGTAGGGGGTTTTAAAAATTCCTATGACCATGACACCTTTCAGACCATTACATCAAAATTTCAATGGATGCAATTTAGTCATCAGTAGTTTTTAAAGTGTCCCAGGTGATTCAAATGTGTGGGAAATGTTGAGAACCCCACTGATCTAGGTGTTCTCATCATCCACTACTACCTGACTGTTCTCCCCTGACTTTCCTCCTTGACTAAATGACACCAAAAATCTCCCATTAAATAGGTCTTGAAAACTTTGATTTCTCCCTCTGCAACATCCTCATATCATTCAATAATTAAAGTATTTGCTGATACTCATCTTCTTTCCTTTGCCATAGTCAGCATATATTTAAAAGCCTTCATTATCCTTTGTCTACAATGGTCTACAATGTTTATTTCCAACAATTTCTATCTAATTCAAATTATGTAAAGACCCATTTAATCTGGTTTACCCAATGTTGCCAAATTAATTCGGAAATCATGACTAAAATAGCATCACTCCTTCATGCTACCCTTTCGTCTATAAAATTTAAGCAGAATCCCTTAACATAACATTTAATATTTTGCATATTCAGGTCTCTACTTAATTTTCACTTCAATTTTCAGTCTCATCTCTCCTTAATTATAGAGATCTCTTGGGGATCTTATCTATGTTTTTCTTAGCTATAATTTGTTCCTAAATCATAGCCTATACTTTCTTGTGTATGACTATCTCTGCTGTTTCTTCAACCCTAAATACTTAACCATATCGTTACATCATAAAAACTTATTCAATCTTAAAAGTTACCTTTAATTCTCTTCATAACACACCAATCAAAATAAGAAGTCCCCCTTCTTGGCACCCCTATATTTTGCCATACATTGTTATGAAAAAATATGTTATAATTATACTAAATGTTACCCAAATCTCTTTCCCAAATTTCTTTAGACTTGGAACACAGAGGGCTGACCAAGTGTCTCAGTTAAGAGCTCGCTCAAGAGCATGAGTTTGATCAACAGGTTCACCGGTTCAATTCCCAACCCGAGTTGATGTGCCGTTGAGCTGCCAACAGGTGGCAGGATAGCTCAGCTAAAAAAAAAAACAAAAAAAAAACAAAAAAAAAAAAACCTGGAAAACAGAAACAGCATCTTGATAATCCCTCAGAAAACCCTTCCCAAAATAAATGACAAATGAATGTTTACTAAATTGAAATGTATAAATATTTTCTTTTTTGAGCAACTATAATGTATGTATTCGGTTAAGACACTATTTCTTTGTAAATTTACAGTATACAAAACTAAAATATGTAAAACAAATTCCACATAAGGAAGGATAGTTTATTCCCCAAAGAATCAATGAGTTTCCTAGTGAGACCACAACCATATTTGGTATACACTATTTGACACATAGAAGGCTCTCAAAAAATAGATTCTTAGAATTCAAAGAGAGGGATTCTTTTGTTGACATAGGATTTCAAGAAAAAACTTAGGACATGCAAAGCCTGTGAGAAAAATTAAAAAGTCATGTTAGAAACAAAGTAAACATAAAGGCTAAGCGGAGGATATGCAAATGGTGGGGTTTCACAGAGAATGAAGAGGCTGCTTTGGCTATGCCAGTGTGTGTGGTGATTACTGAATGTTTTGAGGTTGATAATGTCTAATGAAAAAATATTTAGAAAAATTTTCATTAATTACTCTCATGTTGGAGAATAAGATACAACTAATTAAAATTTTTCAAATACCATTTAACCAGAAAGGAGAACATGGTTGAAAAACAAGTACATTTTTAATGTTTACCTAGAATAATTCAGGAGTTGGCTAAAGTAAAACATAATTTGCTTATTGGTTGCACGATTTCTTGCATGGCTAATCTAGATTGAAATCATAGACAAACTTCTCATTTTATAATTAAATCTTTAATTATAACAGATTTAGAATTAGTACATAAATAATACTGTAATTATTTAAAATCATGAGGATTATATTATAAACATAACTTATTGCTATTATTTCAAAACAAATACAGTGTTAGTATATAGATTTGCTAATTGCTACCAATTGTTGTATATTAATCCAGTTTTATAACCATGAAGTTTTATAAAATTTTCCAATTCTTTGAGACACAATTTGCCATTAGTTTGATGTACTGCAATTCCTGTATTCTTATGCCAGAATTTGTAAATGCAGACTTTTTCTAGTGTCTCTCTTACCAAATATTTTTTGACTGTTTACTATGCATTACATTCTGTGGGTTCGTACATTTTTCTCTTATGGCTTTTCACTTAATCCTGTTATTTCCACATGTTTCCTTTCTATGGTATCTTTCTGTGAAGATACTTAGAAGATTCAGATATTGCCCAGAAAAGCTGATAGTAGTTTGAATAGTATTGGAGTTCTCATGCTTTACCTTTAAATTTCATGTACAATTTAACACATATACCGCTATATATTGACATTTAATATAAAATGCTGCTCTGAGTTATTTATCTTTAGGGAAAATGTGCAATTCAATAAAATACTCCATACTTAAACCTGATAAATGTCACCACGTATCTATGTAGGGAAAGTTTCTTCATCTGACTTTGAAAGAAATAATTTCAGTCCCAACACATCTAACTATGCACATATATTATCCTTTTGTTTTTAAATAAGTATGCCATAATTATCTCTATCTAGCTTTTACCATTTTTTTTTTAAATTTTATTTTATTTTTAATTAGTTTCAGGTGTACAACACAGTGCAATAGTTATACATTTTACCCCTCAAAGTGACAACCCCCCCACCCCCAACAGTTTCAGGTGTACAACACAGTGCAATAGTTATACATTTTACCCCTCAAAGTGACAACACCCCACCCCAATACACCCCCCCATACCCCCCCATATCATATATATCTATTACTCTTCCTCTGACTCTCTTCCACAGTATAATCCACATCCCGTGACTATCTATATATATTCAATTACAGTAGGTATACCACCTCCACTTTAGTAATACAGTGCAGTGATCAAACCTCTACTCCATCCATGAAATGGTCTCCCTAACAAGACTTATGATCATCTGACATTCCACAGAATATTTACAACATTATTAATTATATTCCCCAAACTGTTTTTCCTATCCCAGTAGCAATATTGTAGTTGCCTATTTTTGCTGTCTAGTCCCTTCCCCTTCTCCCTCATTCCCATTCCTCTCCAAATTAGCAACCCTGATTTTTCCTCTATATCTATGAGACAGTTTCTGTTTACTTTGCTCATTCATACAGTTTTTCATATTCCACATATAAGTGAGATCATATGGTATTTGTCCTTCTCTGACTGACTTATTTCACTCAACATTATAGTCTCTAGGTCCATCCATATCATTGCAAAAGGCACGATTTCATTCTTCTTTATAGCGGAGTAATACTCCATTGTATAAATATACCACAGTTTCTTAATCCAGTCATCTACTGACGGGCATTTTGGTTGTTTCCAAGTCTTTAGCTTTTACCATTTAATACACTGCCTTTTGAATAACATGCAAATACAACAGATATTTCTGCCTTTAAAAAATTTGAAATTAAGTTCAAGATGTCAGACACGAATGATAGCAAGCAAAATTCGATAAGTAATTTATACAACAAATAATATAGCACGTACAGTGAGATAAGACCAAATATTTTAATGAAAATAATCAGATAGATCTGGGCTGGCCGACTGGCGCGGTGGTTAAGTGCTGCCTTTGGAAGCCAGCGGCCCCGGTTCGGGTCCCACATATGAGGGCCAGTGACACTGCCCTCAAAAAAAAAAAAAAAGAAATTGAAGAAATCAGATAGATCTTCACAAAGACATAGCATTTAAAGTGGTCATTACAAATGGACAAGGTTTTGGCAGGTAGTTTAAAAACAGGAGAGTATGGAAAGAAAAAAAAATCTGAGAAAAGGATAAAAATAGAATTGTATGAGGCTTTTTCCAGGAATAAAACAATAAATTCATTTTAATTGTCATAGAGAACACAAATAATAGATGGAACTAAGATTGGAAATGTAGACCAGGGTCATGCTATGAAAATTATGGGTTTTGATACTAAGGAAGTTATGCATTTCTACACAATTAGATGATTTTGAATATTTTTAAATTGGGAGTGATAAAAAATATTCTTTAGAAAGTTATCCTGGTGATGAAATATGAAATGGTAAGAAAGTCACTAATGAATTTAATAGCTAATATATATATATATATATATATATATATATATATATATATATATAATATTATGCTTTTGTAATAAAGTATGGCTTAAAAATATTGTTCAAGAGAACTGCGAGGCTGCATTATTTTAAAAATCTCTTTAGATATATTTTAAGTTATAAAATCAATTTATTAATATTTCTTTCAGAATGTATCATAACAACATAAACTCAAAATTTTAAAAAGTGAAAAACAAACAAACAAACAAACCCCAAAACACCATTTTTTTCTTTGGTAATGGCTAGGTAATTCAGATTAACCTTTCAGCTGAGAACAAGTAAAAATGCTAGAAATTTTTTTTTTAAATTTTTTACATATATTGAACAACTAACAAGAACATGAGGTATTACAAAACCCATTTCTGGGGCAAGAAAATCCAGTGAAATGAGCTTTGCTACTTAAGTACTTTTGTTTTGTTTTGTTTTTACTGAGAGTGTCCATGGATTCATACATAGTAGAGATGACTATGGGGTTTATAAACTGAACAGAGCTTTCCAATGACTCACAGGAGTAGGGAAAAAACTGCAGTTTAAATACATTTTAAATGTATTTAAATGAGAACCTAACAACCTACCATGATTTTTATAGGCTTGCATCCTGTAAAAGAGAAACTAACCCTTAAAAGGACTGTGGACCAGCTTTGAATCACCTCAGTTCCTGATTGAATAAAGTGATCTGTATACCTGTGTACGCTTCGTTTTATGGGAGAAATGTGTTATCTTTTCAAGGAGAAGATAATATGATCTCATGTCTCAAGTCATTTCTATAATTTTTCAACTGTACATTGTAATTCATGAATTCACATCTGTAATTTGATTAAAATAATCAGGTATGACTCAAAACCATGAAAAGGTAAAAACGAGAATATAAACAGCTCATGAGGCATTTAGGTCACAAAGAAATCAGACAGATTTTACTATTACTATGCCAATAAATTCTAGAAAAAAAATGGAAGATTTAGATTTGTAAAAGAGGACTAGAAATCATAAACATTCAAATGGGAATTCTAGGATAAATAATACAAAAACTAAAACAAATTATTCAATGGATAGTTTTAACAGCAGATTAGATTCATCTGAAAGGAGAATTGGTGACTTAGAAGAAGGTGAAAAGATCCGGAATCAAACAGAGAAAGAAAGGAAACATGGAAAATTTACAATTAGCCCTATAACTATAGAGTGCAAATGTCTAATATACATGTAATTTCAGTTTCAGAAATAACAAAGGGGGAGAATCTATATTTAAAGAGTAAATGTTTTTCTGTTTTCTAAAACTGCTGAAAGAGGTCAAGCTATAGTTTCATAAAGCACAACAAACCAACCAGAAAATACACTCATACAGGTTTTAATAAACGGTTAAAAAACAAAGATAAAATTTCTTAAAAGGAAAACAGAGAGAAAAGGGGTATCACAATATGACTGACAGCTCAAAATTAGCAATACAAGCCAGAAATCAATGAACTTATATTTCTATAGTGAAGAAAGAATATATCTGCCAACATATAACTCTATGTCTTTGAAAATATTTTTCAAAAAGAAAATTGAATACCTTATTTTAAACAAACAACAATACCAAATAAGTAAATGGATAAATGAATAGAAAAGATAATCATAAAAACTTGAATACTGTTTGGATATTTTCCATTATTAAGAAATTACCATTAATAATCCTAACTATATAGGGATATTGGTTATATTTGTTTAAAGAATGTTTAAATACACAAAGATACATATTGAACCTTGTTGCCAATTTCTATATTGGTTTAATGTACTCCCTTATGTAATTGATTAACATAGTTTCTTGGAAGGAAAATTACAAGATCCTTTCCTCTTTTCTAAGGGCTTGTCTATTTTTACCCACTTATTCAGCAATAATTAGTTGTATGCTTGATATTTACCAAGATCTGTGTTAGGAACTACAGATTAAAAAATAAATGACACAGCTCCTTTCTACCTAGAAATTACATTTTATTTAGTGAGACAGAAAGGTAAGCAAAGCATTATGTAACAATAGAAAAAGTATGAAACAAAGTGGTCTGGTCAATAATTACTGAATAAATAATTATGATATATATATATAGGAATAATGCTAAGAATCATTTAATCAGGGAAAGATAGAAAAAAGAAAAGCACAGGCAAACAAACCCATATCTCTGCATGATTTCTAAAACATTTGGATCAGATCATAGATATTAATGCTAGAAAGGACCACAGAAGATCCTCTGGGCATTTCTATCCCACCTTCCTCTTTGAATCTAGCCAAACTAGCACGTAAACTGAGGAGATAATTCCACGTTCAGTAAAACTAGAAAATAGGGAAAACTACAAGTCATAACTATGAAAAATAGCTGTTAAATATAATTAGTGTTGAATAAAGTGGAACATAAGATACACAAAGCATTCACAAATACCACATATATTGTGATGTGAATAAACTTGACCCTTGAATAACATGGATTTTAAATTCACGAATCCACTTAGATGTGGATTTTTTTCAAATGTATTTTCTCTTCCTTATGATTTTCTTAATAATATTTTCTGTAGCTTAATTTACTGTGAGAATACAGTATATAATACATATAACATACAAAGTATGTGCTAACCAGCTGTCTATGTTATCATTAAGTCTTCTAGTCAATAGTAGGCTATTAGTAGATAAGTTTTGGGGTAGTCAAAAGATACACATGGGTTTTATAAGTAATGAATACAATTTTAGAGGTTCTAACCAGTGATCTTGTGCTTGAATTAGGAAATTCTGTTACCATATGGATTACAGGAGCACATTTCAGCCTTGTCACATGATACTATGGCAAAATAGATGGGCTGAGTAAGGAAACTTGATGACACTCTGTATGCAATGAATATGGTGGTTAGCGCAGAAGTATGGAGGAGAGTTGGCATATCAGTCAGATTTACAACTGGTAAAATGACAGTAATAATGAAATGTCCTAATCCTAAATATTATATACAACAACAACAAAACCCTGCACAATACTGAGTTCACTGTGAGTCATAAAAAAAATCTTATTCTCAATTTCCGGTCAAGATGCCAGAGTAGGTAAACACTGCATTCTCCTACTCTCAGGACCACATCAATTACAACTAAACTACAGAACAACCATCATTGAGAATCATGTGAGATCTACCTGAACTGAAGCCCTACAACTATGGACATACAGAAGAAGCAACCTTGAGAATGGTAAAACGGGCAGAGACATGGAATGGGCTGGTCCCACACCTGTGTGTTACTATCAAATTGGGAGGGATATGTCAACTGTGGATGTCCTCTCTGGATGAAGCTCCCCAGTGCAGGGTTGTACTCTTATAGGGAGAGAAGTCCCTATAACTTCTGGCTATGTAAAACAGTAGAGATTATGGCTGAGTGAGCTGGAAGGCAGTGACAGTCCCAGGCACTCCTCTTAATGGGCCATACACAGACTTATTCACTGGCACACTCACTCGCTCTGAGCTCCAGTGCTGGGGCAGCAGCTTGAAAGGTGCCAGGGACATATGGGGAGGAACTGAATTGTCTAGCTTCAGGGCAAGGTCTGGAAGAACAGCTTTTTCCAGGAGAGAGGAGCTGGCAGAATCTACTGTTTCTTTGTTGGGTCAACCCCTTCCCTGAATGCAGGGGCAGACAGACAGCCTAACTGAGTCTCCATCAAACTGGGTATCACCTTTTATCTACCCCACCCTAGTGATTCCCTGAGAACCTGCCCCACCTAACTCCTGGACACACCCAAGCTGCTTCTAGTGGTTTTTCAGAACAACCTGACTTAGTTCATACTGAGAACATTCATAAAACCTCTGAGGTTCACACATCCAAGCAAGCAGAATCTGGCTTTGGCATGTCCAGCACCTCTGGCTGAGCTGCCCTAAGCCCGGCACTAGTGACAGCCAACCTCGATTCACGGATTGGACTCTTCAGGCACTTCCAGGCCCAGTGCTGGTTGAAGTCATCTGCTGATTGCTTTGTGGCTCATACCAGGTGACTCTGGGCAGAACACAAGATGTGGCTAAATTTGGCATGCAAACAGGTTTTTTTCCCAGGAGGCAACAGTATTGGCAGGCACTCCTGGCGGCCAGCTTTGGACTAAGCTGGAACATCACCTGGCCACTTTCAAAGAAAACACACCCAATGGGCAGACTGGGAAGGCACTGGAGCCCTGCTATAACAACCCCATTCTGTAGGGTCAGCCCTTGCACCACAGTTCTTCCATGGCCAGTCCTCACAATCAATCAGCCTGAGGGTCAATACCTCCCACTGATGTGCAAACAGCAATCAAGTCTCAACTACAACAGGAGGGCACATACAACCCACACAAGAGACACACCTGGAATACCTGGCTCTGTAACTGGGAAGAGTGTACCACTGGATCTCAAAAGACACTATATAAGGCCACTCTACTAAGACTAAGAGGCATAGCAGCCCTACCTAAGACATAGAAACAAACACAGGGAGGCAGCCAATATGGGGAGACAAAGAAACATGTCCCAAATAAAAAGATAGCACAAATCTCCAGAAAAAGAACTAAACAAAATGGAGACAAGCAATCTACCAGACACAAAATTCTAAACGCTGGGTATAAGGATGCTCAGTGATCACAGGGAGGACTTCAACAAAGAGATAGGAAACATAAAAACAGAGATAGAAAACATAAAGAAGAATCAGTGAGAAACCAAAAATTCAATAAGTGAAATGAAGAATACATCAGAGGGAATCAACAGTAGATTAGATGAAGCAGATGATCAAATGAGCAATTTAGAAGATATGGTAGCAGAAAATGCCTAAAAACAGCAAAAAGAAAAGAGAACCAAAAAAATGAGGATTATTTAGGGGACAACATCAAACATACCAACATTCACATTATGGAGTTACAAGAAGAGAGACAGCAAAGAATTGAACCTATGAAGATAAATAATGACAGAAAACTTTCCTAACCTGGTGAAAGAAATGCAGAAACTCCAGGAAGTTCAGAGAGTCCCAAACAAGATAAACCCACACCAAAACACATCATAATTAAAATGCCAAAGGTTAAAGACAAAGAGAGAATCTTAACAGCATCAAGAGAAAAGCAGTTACTTACCTACAAGGGAACACACATAAGACATCAGCTGATTGCTCAAAAGAAACTTTGCAGGTCAGAAGGGGCTGGCACAAAATACTCAAAGTGATGAAAAGCAAGGACCTACAACCAAGGTTACTCCACACACCAAAGCTATCATTTGGAATATAAGAACAGATATGGAGCTTCCAAGACAAGAAAAATCTAAAGGAGTTCACCACCACCAATCCAGAATTACAAGGAATCTTAGAGGGACTTCACGATAAAAGAAAAAGATAAATAAAAAGATTTTTTAAATGTAATAAAATGGCAATAACTATAGATCTATCAACAATTACTTTAAATATGAATGGATTAAATGCTCCATCAAATGATAGGGTGACTGAATAGATAAGAAAACTAGACCCTCACATATGCTGTCAACAAGAAACTCACTTCAAATTGAAAGACACATATAGACGGAAAGTAGAGGGATGGAAAAAGTTATTTCATAAAAATGGAAAAAAAAAAAAAGCTGAGGTAGCAATACTTACACCAGATAAAACAGACTTTAAAACAAAGGCTATAAAAAGAGAAAAAGAAAGACCTAGTAACCCCACTTCTCAGTGGTTATCCAAATAAACCCAACTGCTACTTCCAGGGGACAGGCTCATTCATATGTTCATTGTAGCATTGTTTATATTGGCCAAGATGTGGAGACAGCCTGGGTGTCCAATTGATGAATGAATGGATAAAGAGTAGGTAGTTCATATATACAACAGAATATTGCTTGCCCATTGACAGGAATAGGTTCTTGTCATCTCTGATGGCATGGATGGACCTGGAAGGTATTGTGCTGAGTGAGGTATGTCAGACAAAGACAGATGCAATGTGATTTCTGCTAATATGTGGAATCTAAAGAACAAAGTAAATAAACAAATTCATAGAGAACATTTTGATGCTTGCCAGATGGGAGGGGGGTTAGGGTTGAGTGAAAAAGGGGAAGGGATTAAGAAGAACTTGGTTTTACACAGTAGGTATGAGGATGTAGGGTATAGCATCAGGAATAGAGTCAATAATATTGTAATAACTATGTATGGTGTCAGATGGGTGCTAGATTTATCGAGTGATAGATGAGAAAGAGGTTGGAGGGCTGGGTGATGAAGGTGAAGGGATTAAAATATACAAATTGGTAGTTACAAAATAGTCATGGGGATGTAAAGCATAGAGAATATAGTTAATAATATGGTCATCATTATGTATAGTGCCAGGTGAGTACTAGGCTAGTCAGGGGGATCATTTCTTAAATTATATAAATGTCTAACCACTCTGAAATGAATACAAAACAGTATTAAACTTCAAAATAAATAAATTGTAAAAAATTTCAATAAAAAAATGTTAAAACAAAAGAAGTCTCCTCAAAAAAAGAATTCATATTCTCAATAAAAGAAGAAAGGAATATTACTTAATGTTCTACTTGGTGATAAATGTCCAGGACAGAAAATACAGTAGATCTGGTGAGTAAAATTTAGTGAGAGTTGGTCCTGCACTAATAGCACTGGAGAGTACAGATGGATTAAATCAGTACTGTGTCCAGGGGCTCAAATAAGCATATCAGGATATTATTTCCCTCTCCATCTACAAACTTTGCTCTCTTCTATACTACCACTACTCTAAGGAAGAATCTTCCTCTTGGTAGCAAAGATGGCTATAGATTTATTATTCAAAAATCTCTGCAAAGCATCTTGTTCCCCATGATTTCAGTAATTATTCCAGGACTGAATCTCATTCTATCTTGGTTCATGTCCCTTAATAAATCAACTATTGTGGCTAACAAGATGGGGGTATCTATTTGGTAAAAGTGGATTATACCTGAAGCTAGAATTTAAAGTCAACCTCACCTACACCATGAGAAAAAAAAGAGTAGAACAGGTTGATTTCCAAAAGGAGGAAACCAATGAGCTATTAGCAAATAAAAATATAAGGTACATGACGCAGGCAAAAAATAACAAAGTCCCTTAAGACTCCTTCTTGGAAAAACTGTAAGTGATGAAATCAATTGAATAATCAGGAAAGGAATGAAGAGACCCTGTTGAATAGACTGGTAATGTGTGTCAAAAATAACAAAATAATAGAAAAATTTATTTAACTCTATTAAGAAATTTTAGAAATTATAATTATTTACAGAACATTTATGGTTAAATCCTAGTGATATAGAAATCAGACTGTAACAAAACTGAAAAATAAAGTTTACAGGGGAGATGTAGAGACTGAATTAAGAGAAAATGAAGAAATACAGACACACTGATTTGACCATCTTTCACTACAAGGTGCTGATAGATTAAAAATGGGAAATCAGGTTCATTTCAGAAACAAATATGACCTTCAGAGATTAATTCAGCATTCTTCTGAAAAAGCTAGAAAAATGTAAGGAAAGCAGAGAAAATTTATTTTTAAAAGGACAATAAATTAGAAAAATGAAATAATAATGAATTGTAAAAAAAAGAGGAACTTTTTGAAAAAAATATATATATATACACACATATACACACATACCAGTTTCTAAACATGAGAGACTGCAAAGGATACAAATATGCTAATTTAAAACTGAAAAAATGGGTACATTAGGAATAAAAAAATTAAAAAAACAAACCTTGGTTGAAAAGTATTACTATTAGATTGAAAATCTGGATAAGACAGATTTCTTAGGGAAATATAAACTGCTTAAATTGACTCAAAAAACAATTTATAAATAAAAAAATATATAAATAGACTGGTAATCTTTGCAGAGGAAAGCAAGAAAATGCTTAACAAAATTTTAATTTCACCTAATCTTACACATAAAAGTATATTTGCATGATTTTATCATATAAATATACCATTATGGTTTACTCGAAAGATTGATGTAAAAGGTTGCACGCTGAAATATTGTCTGTAATAGCTAAAAGTCAGCATCAACATAAATATTCATCGGCAGGGAATAGGTATGTTAAATTATTATATATTTACACAAAAGAATTCTAGTCAGCAGTTAACTATATTTACATGTCTTGAGATGGAAAGGTCTCCTAGTGATGGTGTTGAATACAAAAATTCAAATGAAAAATATTTTAAGGGATATAAACATCCCCTTTGTCACATATTATATTATACTTTATACACATTATATTATTGATTTTTACTTTGTAGCCCTACAATAACTACAACCATATATGAATATTTATATATGGAAACTTTCTGAAAACACACAGAATGACACACTAGTGGTAAGTAATGGCTATAACCACTTAATCAGTAGAGTGGGACTGGGTGTTTATAAGGTGTGAAATTTCACTTTTCACTTCATCTCTTTCTGTAACATTTTAATGTATGTTATTTGTTTAATTTTCATAATAATAATAATAAAGAAAAAATAAAAAGTTATATTCTCTGCTTGATGTATCATTTAAGGTAACTGAGAATCAGGAATAAAATCCCTGAATTTCCTCCTGAGACTCAAGAAAAAAATTCATTGAATATTTATGTCATGTTTTTATTAGATAAAGAACTTCTGGGAATATAAACAGAGACAAAATACTGTGAGAGTTTCATAAATTTTTAAGATAATATTTTATTAAAAATTTGTCTTATATGCGAATATCATTAATAAGCTTTTTTATCTAGTTCATTATGTATGCTAAGTTTTGTGCTACATATAAAAAGAGAAGCACTTTAAGGTGCTTGTTCTCAGATAAATTAGAACACAGAATAATGTTTAAAAAAAAAATGATACAAGGTAAATTGTAAGTACCAAATCAATAGATGAAGACTTAACCTTAAATATTGTACCAATTTAATTTAATTTTAAAATCTAACACATCAGATTCTTCAAATTTCTGCTTTGCCTACTCATCCACCCAACACAAGATTTGATTTTATTAATCACTCTATTTTCATTTTATTAATTGCTTTACATATCAATAATTTGCATCAAAATATAAAATAAGCTGTTTTTCCTCAGCCCCAGGAGAAACTACCCATATGCCGACACATGGAATCCTGGAAACAGGAATTGTTTCTTAGAATCTTCACATACATGGACTTATTCCCTAAATGGCTTTTTTTATGAAAGTGATTAGTTTAGTCAAATCTGCAACTACTAAACACAAAGATGAAATGCAAATGTTACCAAATAAGCCGTGATCCTGAAATACCCAGGATGAGAACAATTTAAAGTAAGTGGGTATGTTTATTTCTAAAAAGTGCAAAACTTCTTCATGCAAATGTTTAAACCATGAAACAGAACTATGGCTAAATTTTTTTGGTTTAATGTTTTGCGGGAAAGACAAGAGTTAAACACCACATGTTTAAGAGTGACGTCATAATTGAATTCTGATGCCTGAAGTAACAAACACTGCAACACAATGAACCACATCCTTCGTGATTTACAGTTTTCAGAGCTAATTAGAAGCAATATCAAATATACATTTCTTCATCTTTCCCTAAAAAATGAGAACAGAGTCAACTTTTTGAGCTCTAGCCAGATGCTGATTTTATAACCTTGTAGACTAACTACTAACAGCTCAGGATCTGAGACTTTCAAAGTTATTTTTAGGACACATCTGATAATGAGCAGGTACAAACTTAAAACATAAATGAGCAAGCAGCAGGGCAGAGGCAGCCAAATGTCAGGGAGAGTCTCAGATGGTAGGACTAACTGTAATTATTCAATCCAGTCCTGGACAGTGGTGAATAAAAATGAACCATTACCAAATGCTATTGAGTTAAAGGTTTAATTTTGTATGCCTATAAATAGAAAATTCACAGAACATGAACACACAATGCATGTCAAAGTAACTTATTCCTTCTGTCTTTCATGCTAGCAGAAAACATAGCTTCCTTTCCTTTCCTGGACCTTCCAATATTCTACCTTATTAGCTATAATACCTGCATTATAGCTCTAATGAATATTACATCTTTGTTTTATACTGGTTTATTTGTAATGACAAGGTTTTGTGTAATCCTTCCACATGTTGTAGAAAGCTCCAAGAAAACAGCACAGTCATAATTCACTCCCTCCACTACCATCACACCACCAATCTCAGGGCCAAGCTTCCACCAGGAATTAATAGTCAGTGTCAGGGAAAGGCTCAAATAAATCAGTTCATTTACATTAAGCACATTATATCAGGTTACCAGCATCTAGAGAATGACTAAATCTGGGGACAGAAAAGACAAGTTTGCTAAAGACATGGCATTGCAGAGCCCTGAAACTTTTTGCTGGTACTTGTTTAGTTTTTAATGCAGAGTATAATAACAAGAAGGGGGACAAAAATTAAGAGGTGTGGATAAGCTAATTTTATCATTTCTTTCAAGCATACCTTTTTGTACCATATTGCTTATAGATTAGTGACCTAGGAAAAGTGATACCGACCCAAAACTTTTTCCTAAAATATTTTTCTTAAAAGGTTTATTTTCCTGCAAAAAAATGTTAATTAAAATTATGTTCTTTCTTCAAATACCCTACCTTCATATAACAGAAGCAAACTGGTTTTAGCCACTTCAGTTTGTTTTGCTTTTTGGTTACCAAGTAACCACTATCACTGGTGTTAATGAAACTATATTTTGAGGAGGAGGAATGTTCCTCTCCCATTCTGAACGATTGGGGTGAATAGTAAAATACAATGCTATGCTCTGCCTCCAAGAAAAGAAAGTAACACAAACTACAAAAACACCCTGGTAGCTTCTTTCATCAAACCCGGATCATTCTTTTCACTTCTGAAATACAGTAAAGGGTGAGTAAGTAATCTAAACAAGTTTAGCCAATCAATCCCCTCTCTCAAAAATTGAATCATGAGGTGAATGACAAAAGCGAGAAAAATAATTGACATTTGTTCATCCATTCTAACAGTGCAGAAATTGCTAGCAATTAGAGTTCTTGAGACTTTCAAAATTCCTTTTCCTGTTTGGGGGCTATTTACCCTACCCCTCCCTTAAACCCTCTGAGCTATCTCATATCCACTCAGTAAATTCATTTTAGTTTAATTTAGCCAGAGTCACCTGATAGACTTGTAACCAAAAAACCCTAACACAGAGTGTTTGGGAGAGAAATTTTTAAAATGAATTGTTGTATGGTACTTTCAATCAAAGAGACAGGCAGGAGTTTTGCTATACGAAGACTGATTCTAGAGGACAATTTTTCTTATTATTTATGGATTATATTTTCCCCGTTGTACTGAGAAATAACTGACATACGTCACTATATAAGTTTAAGGCATACAACATGATGGATTGATTTCACTTATGTATTGTGAAAAGATTATCACAATAGGTTCAGTTAACAACCATCATGAAAAAAAGGAAAAACTTTTTTCTTTGTGATGAGAATGGTTAGGATTTACATCCTTAACCATTTTCCTATATATAATATCATACAGCAGCGTTAACTATAGTTATCATGTTGTACATCACATCCCTAGTACTTATTTATCTTATAACTAGAAGTAACCATCTTCCTCCAATTACACTCTTTTCCCAACCTTGGCCTCTGATAACCACAAGTATGATCTCTTTTTCTATGAGTTTGGGTTTTTTTGTTTGTTTTGTTTTTAGATTCCACATGTAAGTGAGATAATATGATATTTGCCTTTCTATGTCTGACTTATTTCACAGTATAATTCCTTCAGGTCCATTCATGTTATTGCAAATGGTAGGATTTCCTCTTTATTTTGTCACTGAATAACATCCCAGCGTGTGTGTGTGTGTGTGTGTGTGTGTGTGTGTACCAGGGGTGCCCCAAAAAATGTATACACATGACTTGTATTCATCTTTTGTTATCAGTATATATTGAGTATTACAATTTTAATACAGGTTTTTTTTTCCTTTCTTAAAATATGTGTACATTTTTTTGACGCCATATATATATATATATATATATATATATATATATACACACACACACACACATACATATTACAACTTCTTTAACCATTCATCCACTGATGGGCACATACGCTGTTTCCATGTCTTGGCTCTTATAAACAATGCTGCTGTGAACATGAGGTTGCAGATATGTTTGAGTTAGTGTTTTTATTTCCTTTACATATATTCCAGAAGTGGAATTGCTGGATCATATAGTTCTTTTTTTTTTTTTTTGAGGGTAGTGTCACTGGCCCTCATATGTGGGATCTGAACCAGGGCCGCTCCATCCCAAGCCAGCACTTAACTACCGCCCCACTTGGCCCAACCTAGTAGTTCTATTTTTAATTTTTGAGGATCCACCATAGTGTTTTTTGTATTGGTTACACTAATTTATAATCCCATCAACAAGGCACAAAGGTTCTCTTTTTCCACATCCACACCAGCATTTGTTATCTCTTGTCTTTTGTATGATGGTTATTCCAACAGGTGTGGGGTAATATCTCATTGTGGTTTTAATTTGTATTTCCCTAATGATTAGTGATATTGACTGTCTTTTCATGTACCTGTTGGCCTTTTGTATATCTTCTTTTGAAAATGTCTGTTCCTATCCTTTACACATTTTTTTTTTTTAATTTGGGGGTAATTTGATTTTTGCTACTGAGATGTATGAGTTCTTTACATATTTTGGATATTAACCCCTTATCAGACACAAAGTTTATAAGTAGTTTTTCCCATTTGTAGGTTGTCTTTTCATTTTGTCGATGGTTTCTTTGGCTGTACAGAAGCTATTTGGTTTGCTATAGTCCCACTTGTTTATTTTTTATTATGTTGTTGCACATTAGGCATCATATCCAAAAAATCATTACAAAGATCCATGACTTTGTATAAGGAGCTTTATTATTCCTGTTTTCTTCTAGGAGTTTCATGGTTTCAGGTCTTACATTTAAGTCTTTTATGTATTTCAAGTTAATCTTTGTGAGTGGTGCAAGATAGGAGTCCAGTATCATTACTTTAAGTGTGAATAACCAATTATCTCGGCAACATTTATTGAAGAGGCTCTCTTTGCTCCCCTGAATAATCTTGATTCCCTTGTCAAATTTTAGTTGACTGTATATGCTTGTGTTTATTTCTGGGCTCTTGATTCTGTTCCATTGGTCTATATGTCTGTTTTGTTGTTGATGTTGTTGTTGTTGGTTGTTTGTTGTATGGTTAGTTTTTGCCAGCACCATACTATTGTGATTACTATACCTTTGTAGCATAGCTTGAAATCAGGAAGTGTGATGCCTCTTGCTTTGTTCTTCTTTCTCAAGATTTCTTTGGCTATTCAGGGTCTTTTGTGGCTCCATATAAATTTTAGGACTTTTTACTTCTATTTATGTGGAAAAAAAATGCCATTGGAATCTTGTTAGGTATTATATTAAATCTATAAATGGCTTTTGTAAATATTGACATTTTAACAATACTAATTCTTCCAATCCATGCACATGGGATGCTTTTCCATTTATTTGGGTCTTCTTTAATTTCTTTCATCAGGCTTGTAGTTTTCAAAGTATACATCTTTCAATTCCTTGGTTAAATTTATTCATGAGCATCTTATTGTTTTTGACGTTGTAAAAGGGATCAATTTATTTATTTGTTTTTTCAGAAAACTGGTCATTAGTATATAGAAATGTTACTGATTTTTATGTTAATTTTGTATCCTGCAACTTTACTGAATTCAGTGATTAGATCTGACAGTTTTTTGATGGAGTCTTTAGGATTTTCTATATATAAAATCATGTCATCTGCAAACAGTGTCTATGGATTATTGACTAGTGACAGGTATGGAAGATTAACCCAGTATGCTTATCAACCCAAAGCTTTCATAAACATAAAGCAACTAATGATGGTGGTGAGGTGATCTTGGCAATGGCAACTGATATGTCAGACAACTCATGTAATCAAAATGCAAATTTGTTTCTGTCTCCCCTTGTCACTTAAAAATTTATCCAGTGGGGTCACTAAATGAAAATTCTAGATTTTCTTCTGTTAGATAATAAACAGTGCTATGTGACCTAGAGTCACAAAACAATCACAATTGAGACGTAGGATAACCAATATAATGCAGCAATCAAAACTCTGAGCATGATTTACAGTTAAATCTTCTTCCCTCAGCCGGCAAAGGCCAACTTCTAGCAGGTTGGAAGGTTGGTACCATAATCTCTTTTCCCCAAGTCTGCTAGTAATCTTGTCACCTTAATCATTAGTGCTATTTTCCAGTATTTCTAGCTTTCCATCTGAATGTGCATCCATTGGCCCTTTTGTTACTGAGTAGAACTGTATCTATAGTTTTGGCCAATAAACTGCAAGTGGGAAGTGGCATGAGTTATTTACATGACAGAATATTTAATGGTTGATGTAAAGCCCTCCCAAATCTCTCTTTCCTTTGGATACAATGAAGGGCTATATTCAAGAGAATGATTGTCTCTTCTGATCAGACACTCCTTTACCTACCATCCTCTCATTCGAATAACTAATCAGAAAAATATAATGGGAACAAGAGATAAACTGTTCTTTTAAACCACTGAGATTTGGAGTTAATTATTATACCAGAATAACATAACGTATTTTGACTGGAAATGGAATGACACAATCACAAAACACACACATATACAGACATCTAAAATATGTGGCACTGGTTTATGGAGTAGGTGGCAATCAATAGAGAAGCTGATATCAGACCCTGTAAAATAGCAATTGAGTTCATGATACCTAGAAATATATTTAGTTAATGAATTTGTGACTTGAAGGGAAGAGGTTAAAAACAGAGCATTATCAGCATGTGTTATTTGCTGAATGGCTGGGTTTGTTAAGTCACTATAAGGAAGATGTTTGTAAAGAAAGAATTAGCTGGTTTTCCAACAAGACTGAAAAGAAATTAGGAAAGTCCTGAAATTTGAGAACTTCCAGGCTTAAAAGATATAACAGTTTTCATCACCTACTAGTAAAAAATTAAACCAAGAAAGCCTTTGAGTAATAAATGTTGATTTGAAATTTGCTTTGTAGCAAGGATCAAATCAAGAGCATGGTCCACATGTGCACTGCTAAAACCTTCAGATAAATTTGATTAGTCTTAGGGCAAATACCCAGTTAAACTTCGGTGCCCAATTAATTGGATAACATGGCTCAGGGATATGAGAGGCCAATGATGTGACTTCCCCACAGATGTATAGAAAGCTCAAAATACCTGGAATTAATCCTGAAGAAAGAATTGTGGGTGGAATAGCAGAAATGTAGCAAATCTAAGAGGTGTATCTAGAATAGAATGGAAGATGTGCCTATTGCAACATGGAGAAGACTTGAGTCAAATAAATTAGATTATCATCACCAAAAGTTTCCTAAGTCATTTAGAAAGTGCTACTGCCTGCCAGAAGAACCATTTTTTGGTCTAAAAGAAACTATGAATGTTCAGGACTTGAAGTGGCATTTCTTTCTCCTACCATATATCAATAAGAGGCACGCTGAGAAATCTGCTTAACCCAAAGAACGTATTTTCCAATGCCCATTTCAGATGTTGTTAAAGGTTACTGGAAAAGAAACAGAGAGAGAATCTGGGAGCCACAGAGAACAATAAAGGTACTTGGTTGGGGGGCAGCAGGACAACATTAGAGCCTAATCCATTCCCCATCATCAGGACAGGGAGCTTTTAAAATGTCTTTTTTAAAATTTGCCATAGGTCATAACTTTCCAAAGAGATTGTTTATTATTGTTTTTTCTACCCATTTTACTATTGTATTTTGGCTGTGTGGATAGCAGGGAATATGTCTTTTTCATTTTTTGGCCTCCAATCAAGAGAAAACACATCAGAATTGATGTAGAGACTACTAGTCATCACCCAGAAAACCTAGACTTGGAGTTAAATGTTAATGGTTACGACTTTGTGGTTGAATCTGTTGAGAAGGAAGCAGTATATTTTGACTGTGAAAGAGGCAGTATACAAATTTTTACTTTCAGCTGGAAGGGCAGATTACAACAGTTGTCGGTAACGTTGATCAATTTTTTTCCTCACACTCAATCTTCAGTATGTGATAGCATTGTTCTTCCTGGTATATTGTGATCAGATTGGCAACCCAGTCTACTTCTGGACAAGTTTTGAATGAAAGTGTTGACATTTAATTGTTGATGTGAGATGCTTCTGAGTCTCTTCTTTGTACAATCCCCAATGTTTGTGAAGGTGTAGCTCCATCAATCTAGGTCCCAGAATGACTAAAACAAGCAGGGACTTCCTGCCAAATTGCCAAGGGCATGTAACATATATGAGAATTAAACTTTTTGTTTTAAGCCCATGAGATTTAGGATTTGCTTTTTATTGCAACATAAATTTACTTTTTCTGATACACATGGTTTGACTCCTTGGAGCTGGAACAGAGAAAAGAAAGAGAAAAAGGAATATGTAGTTCTTACTTGACTATTATCATATTAAGATTCTACATCCTTTGGGAATGGCTAGTATTTAAGGCTGAATTTTTCTCTTGGAAGCATTTTAGTAGGTACTTGGGAAATTCCTGTGAGGGACTCTTCTTACCCTAACCCTTTCGTTTTGGGGAGCTGCTGTTTCACCCACGTAAGCTTCCAGTTTTTTCTAGGCCCACCCTTCACAGAATCTCCCTTTTGAGGACCCTACACACTCTGGCAGAAGCCATTTCAGGCAGGTTCTTTTCTAACACAAGCCTACATTTCTATTGGGTGTTGCACAATTGATCCCTGGAGGTGCTGTCCTTTTATCCACCATTAGCAGGTTGGTCACTTGTTTCTTGGTGCAGCAGTAGCTCTCTTTCTACATTGTGGCTTATTTTCCTATACATTCTAGGGCAAATACCAAGCTTTCAGAGTAGCCTTCTTGAAATGAGGGCACAGAAGACTGAACTTAGAAGGGAATACCTTTATTCCTTTAGGAGGAGGAAGACTCAAAGCACTTCAGCAACTATATCTAAAGAAAAATCTCTTTACAAATCTCTCTTCCCTTGGCCCTGTTAGATTCTCCTTGTCTTACAGCTGCCCAAGGATTATTCCTTTATATCCTTGGGAAATGCTCAATTCAATATATTATAATTTGACATCTAAGTTGAAACTTAAAATTTAACATGCTCTCACATATAATAGCATCCATCATTTATTGATCATTTGGGATGTGCAAATAATTGCACCAAACACTTTAACTTTCCATCTATTTTCTCTTTTAAGCCTCAGAGGATCTTTATGAAGCTGGCTTATTATTCCAAATTTTAGATGAGAACCCTGAGGCTTAAAGAGGTTTAATATTCAATTGCTGAGTGTTTTGTTTTGCTTTAGCTGCTATGCAACATTAACTGCCATTAGTGGTATGTATACACATATTAGTTACTAGAAAGAAATACTGGGAAATGATGTGCCTCATTCTTATATGGTTTCCTAAATATTTTGGCACAGTTCGGGTTTGATTTTGGAGAAAAAAAGCATAAGCTTCACTTTAAATTGTCTAAGGTGCTATGTTTAACTTTATTTTAGAAAATTTTAAATATGAATGCTCTACAGGTGGTAATCTATTACATATTTTACTCCTTTTTCTTTTGGTACTGCAAAATGAAAGGTCTGATATCTCCATATTGAGAAAATATGTTTCAATAGTAAATGTGTCATCTCACTCATGATTTTCTGGCAATAGATTTTTTTAGGTATATCAAAGTATTATCTATGCCTCTCAATGAGAACAGCTTGAAAGTTTCACTTTTCAGAGAGATTTCCCCTCAGTTTTCTCTGAAACCACCCACTCTTCCCTTGCCTTCTGTTATTCTTTTCAAATTTGCTCTGTTGATTCACCTGTTACAATCCTTGTTGTTAGTGGAGAGGCTGACTTACAGCACCTGTCACACCCTAAATCCTACTTGACAGAAGCAATATAGGGATTCCATAGGATTAAAATTCTCTCTTGAATATGTGAATATACACATTTTAGTATTAGTTGTTGATTTTGCCATTAGTATGACTGCAAATCAGCTGGCTTCCTCGCTGGGCTTCTTTGTCAAGCACATGCCAACTGACACGTGAAAGTGCCATGAGCTTCATAAATGTGTGAAACTTTGGCTTAAGCTGCCACTTAGCCCTGTAAGGAGCAGTCATGCCCATTTCTTCAAACATACAACTTCAGCTGAGCCAGGCGAAGGCAGCAAGCACTGCCCTTGAAGCTGAGGGAAATATGGAGAGTGATAAATATCTTCTGTGATCCTTCTTAAAGCCACTTGAAAATGAGTTTAGTTGGATCTATTGCCTACTAAGTAGGACTCATTTGTGTTTGTTTAGTTTTTTTATTGATTTTAAGTAAATGTTTTGTTTTAAGAAGTGGAGACTTCTCTTTTCTTTCTTATGTTATATTTATTATCTGTACACCCAGGTCAATTCATTTTAAAAGAACTTGATATATTGAAAAACTCTGCCTGTATTTACACGTATAAGCAATTTTCATTATGAAAACTTGTGTTCAGTTAAATGACATTTTTTTTGAAAGATGCATCTATATATGGCACAAACATCAGAAATGACATTTGTATTTCATTTTAAATTAGTTGTTTCATTTTTTGGAAGAGACATCCAAGGTCACAGCCTTAGAAAAGGTTTTCAATATGTGGTTGTGCTTCCATCTGTGCCTTGGAGACCATAGAAAAGAATCTGATCTCAGACTTCAATTTAAATAACATTCTGAGGACCCCACCCTGTCTTTTATAAACTAAATACACCTGCCAAAGATGTTGGAAGACAAGTTTCTCTCATTTGATTACAAGTAGATTGATTTTAAGTTTATAGATTGAGAAAAAAATTAATTCCAATTTAAAAACCACAAGGCCAATGTGCAGAGGGCATATGCAAAGCACATACCTGAAATATATGGTGATCCAGAAGAAAAGATGAAAGGATTTACAGGATGCATAGAGAGAAACCATTCAGAATTAGGGGGTGGGGAGAATGGAGGAGGCTAGTCAGGGAAAGAAGAGAAACTTGAAAAAAAAATTTTTTTAAGTAAAAAAAACTTTCATCTTCAGAAAAGGTGCCTTGTATAAAACATTATTATAAATACTAATATCAAAGCAGGTTACTTCTTAATTTAAGAACTTGAGTATTCCATAATCTACTAGACTTATTATGTTGTTAAAAAGAACTATCTTTTGTCCCAAAAAAAGAGCTGACTTTTTTCCCCTATATGATTATTACCTATAAGATTTTTTGGATTTCACTGAAAATTTCAAATCTTTGTAAACTTAAACCCATCAAAATATTTACTTAAAAGCTATAGATTCTGGGCCTGCCAGCTGGCACAGTTGACTAGAGCACAAGCACTGAGCAACAGGGTCATTGGTTCGATTCCCACATGGGCCAGTGAGCTGCTGCTGAGCGGAGCTGCTGCTGAGCTGCCAATGGAAAGCTGGATGGCTCAGCTGGTGACAGCATGTGCTCTTAACAACAAGTGCTGGTTCGACTCCAGTATAGGATGGTTGGCTCTGCCCCTACCCCCACCCTCACCTCCCAACTCCCTCATCTAGACTGAAAGCAGTGACTGGACTTGGAGCTGAGCTTGCGACCTCCACAACTAAGATTGAAGGACAACTTGACTAGGAGCTGGTGGGTCCTGGAAAAACAAAATGTTCTTCTTCCCCAATTCCCCAATAAAATTGAAAAAAAAAAAAAGCTATAGATTCTCTTTCCTGTGTGTCTGCTAATTAATTCAGATTATGTTTCTATAATAAGGAACTCACAGTGCAACCCTTGAAAAGCCTGAATGTCTGTACATACACACCCTGTGAGACTTATAAGGATCTATCATTTAGAGGCAGTGACTCTAAAATATGCCAGTGATTTGTATTAGGATAAAAAAGATGAAAAACCAAAGAAAACACTGGGATAAAGAAATAACAAGTATTATTAGCCACAAAATCATAATAACAATCTAGGGTCCAAAACCCTGGCAAAGAATAGGAGTATTTCAAACAGTCAATGCTTCTAGGCTTTTAGTAATAACAGATTTACTTTGAATCTCCTGTATCAGATCTACAAACAGAATAGCAATAGAAGTAGCATTATTTTATCTTATGGTTATACATGGAGTTGACAGTGCAATTTGGCAGTACTAGCTATTTACATTTTCTTCTTCCAAAAGAAATGTGTGCTGAAAAGCAAAGTTTGTCCCTGACCAAATTTTTCAAAACAGTTTTGAACAAAACAGTAAATACTGTCTGCCATCATCGTATTTAAGGAACACGGTTTAGTACATTGAATAGGGTGGAGTGGGAAGAAAGATAGACCAAAGACATATGGCTCTGAAACTTAAAAGAATATATAAAATTCCTTTGACGTTACATTGCTCATTATCAATGAATATTGCAGGCTTATCAAAAAGATGCCATATACAGGATCTGTGCATATATTTTAATTTCAGGGATTCTGTGTGCATTACAGCAAGCCATTAAACACATACATAAAAGCCATTAAAGCAAAGCCATGAGTCCCACTGAATTTCTTCATACCAGAAAACTTGATTGTAGAAATATTGAACTTAAAAAGAAAAAAAGCAGTTATCAGAGAAGATTAAGTTCATAAAACAGAAAAATATAAAATCATCATTAGTCAACACATATGCACTAGGGCCTCCTACCAGGCACTATTTTAGGCACTGGGAGTTCAGCAGTGAACAAAACAGACAAACACCTCTTCCCTGAAAGTGTGACAGGTTATTGGTCAAGGGAGACTACAGATAGGATTAATAAGTAATATATAGAGACCTTTAGATAGCAATAAAAACTGAGAAGAAGAGGACTAGGAAATGTGTTTGGAAGATAAGGGTTTAAAATGTTGCATAGAGTGGTCTAAGGAGACCTTACTTAGTAAGGTCCTGAATAAATGTAGAATGAAAGTCACACAAACATCTGCAGAGGAGCATTTCAGAGAGTGAACAAAAGAGCAAATATTAAGGAGTGAGCAAGGGAGTGAGCAAGGGAGAGAGTTCTAGGAGGTAAGGTGAGAGACAAAGGCCAGCCACACATGTTTGAACTTTGAGGTCCCTGTAAGGGCTTTTTACGTTGGGTTTGAGAGTTTTACACAGAGAGGTAACACTCTGGCTTCTGTGTTGAGAATAGGTAGTGGGAGGGAAAGAAACGGTTAAAGAGAGGCAGTTGGAAGGTGTTCCAAATACCTCCCTTTAGTCCTTCCAGATGTACTCTCCACCCTCCTCACCCTTTTTCTACCCTGGGAAGTTGATCCATGTGTCCTACATCAGCAGAACTCCCACGAGAACCTGGGAGGAAATCAGGGGAGGAAGAAGAATGAGTTCAGATATTTCCTTAGCTTTATCCCAAAAGCTTGCCTATAGCTGGTTATATTATTCAATGAAAGCTCATTGATCCTTTCAAATCTGCCAAACTTACTTGACTCTCTAAATTGTTTTTTTTCCTATTCTCCTTTTATTAGTTTCCTAGACTTGCCATAACAAAGTACCACAGACTAAATGCCTTAAATAACAGAATGTATTGTCTCACAGTTCTGAGGTCACAAGCCTAAAATCAAAGTGTCAGTGTTAGTTCCTTCTGAGGGCTGTGAAGGAAAATCTGCCCCATACCTCTTTCCTAATTTCTGGAAGTCTCAGGTATTCCTTGGTTTACAAGTGGTGTTATCCCATGTGTTCACACTGTCTTTCTTCTGTATGTGTCCACAAAGTGTCCAAATTGATCTTTCTATAAAGATATCAGTCATATTGGAGTAGAGCCCATCCTAATGACCTCATCTTAACCTGTTCATCAGCAAAGACCCTAGTTCCAAATAAGGTCACATTCATAGATACTGGGAGTAAGAACTTCAATATCTTTGGGGAGGACACAATTCAGTCTATAATATTCTTCTCCCAGACTCAGCAATGAAAATAACCTAGATGCCACCAACACTGGTTCTGATTTTCTTAACATTCATACATGTGTAATATTTCTTTGTAAATAAACATCTAATTATCATATATTTATGTATGTTGTTTACTGTTGGGAGTCTAATTATATAAAAGTCTATATAATAAGAGAAACAATGGCAGCCTGCACACAAATGCTGGCAAAAGTAATAATGAGATGTGGTCACCAATCTGGATGTAATTTTAAAGATACAGCAACAGGATTTGCTAAATAATTGAATATCGAATATGACAGAATGAGATGACATTTGACTTGAGCAACTGGAAGAATTGTGTTGCCATTTACGGAGATAGAAAAGGCTGTAAGTAAACCATGACATCACAAATTCAGTTCTGAATATGTGAAGTTTGAGAGGCTTATCAGACAACTAATAGGATGTCTTGGATATATGTGTTTGGAGTTTAGGACAAGTCAATGCTCATTTGGAAATCATCAGTGTGTATGTAGACAGTATTTAAATTCATCAAGCTGATTGAACATCAGAAAAGAATTAAGTGTAGACAGATAAGAGGTTCAAAGGCCTACATTTTGGAACTCTAAATTTAGTTTACAGAGAAATGAGTAGCAACCAATAATGTTGACTAAGAAGTAGCAGTTACTAAAACAAAAAAAAAAGCAACTCAAGTGTTTCAGGAATCAGAAGGAAAGTAGAAAGATTTTTTTTTCGGAGAAGAAACTGTTCAACTATGTCAAATACTGCTAGTGGGTCAGCAGTAGAGGTAAGACAAGTTAGGAGAATTGATCATTGAATTCAATATAAATTTATGGAAATAAGTCAGAGTTAGAATCAGGTAGCACACCTGCAATCTTGTGCACAGCTTGGGACCTGAGTCAGACTTCTAGACAATTCTGGAACTAATGTGAGAAAGGTTCAAACAACTGTATCACATACCATTTACAGAGATATTTGATTTTGTAGGGTTCATTTTATGCAATCTTAAAACTTGTTTATTAAGTTTAACTTAGCAGTGGTTTATCCAAAGGAGTGGAATAGGCTGGGAAAGAGTTTAATTTTATTCCTTTACAAAGGTCTATATTGTTGAGATGTTTTATATAAGGAAACTATACTATTTTTAATTGTAATTAAAAATAAAAAAGAATGCATTCAAAAATGTATTCAGCTCAGTGGTTAAGCACTGGCTTGGGAAGCCAGCAGCCCCGGTTTTGGTCCCACAAATGAAGGCCAGTGACACTGCCCTCAAAAAAAAAAAAAAAATGTATTCAGGAGGGCCGGCCAAATGGCATGTTGGTTAAGAGTTGGCTTGGGACTCCAGCTCTGAGCAGCAGGGTCCCGGTTCGGATCCCACATTAGGGCCAGTGACACTGAACCCTCTATAGCTAAGATGGTGAACAACAGCTCTATCTGGAGCTGGGATGCTGTGAGTTAGCCGTGATGGTGTAGGTTGCAGTCCTGCTACAGTGGGCTGCCTTAAAGCTACCAGGAGTGGCTGGCAGCCAGCATGAGCTGCTGTGAGCCTCAGTGAATGGCCATCCAGTGACTGGTGAGTGAGCTGCCTCACTCAGGAAAAGTACAATGATAATACCAACATGGGTCAGTGAAGTGACATCCTCCACAACTAGACTGAAGAACAAAAATACAGCAACTTGTCTGTTCCCCTTCCCTGATTCCTCAATGCTGTTCCCCTCCCCCAATTTCCCAAAAAAATCTTTCACAGGGGTGATCAACTGCCAGTAGGACAGCGTAAGGAGCTCTGTGACTCACGCCCCTGTGGAACTGGTCAAAATTATTTTTCAGAAAAACAACCATTTAAAGCCTCTGGAATAGTTCCAAAGGCAAACAGAAAATGAAGAAACATTTAGTCAAGAAAATCTATGAAAATGTGGTAAGAAAGGCGAGAATCTAGTATTTGAACCAAGCCCTCTCACTCCATCTACTCTCTCAGCACAGCACAGCAGACTCCACTGTGGATGGCTGCAGCTAGCACACAAAGCTTCCACTCTGTCCAGCTCTCAGCCCAGAGCTCTTCCAATGGAAGATTTCAGCTTTTCTCATCAACCCCTCAGATGCCTGCTGTTGAGGCTAACTCCAGGGCAAATGGGTGGGAAGTAGTATGTTTAAACACAGTTTTCTTATGAAAATCAGCAAATATCACTTTAGGGCTGTCAAAAAATATCATTTTTCCCTGCTAATATTCCCAAAAGATATAGACCGTTCCATTCTAATAATGAAATTCACAAGTATAAAAGGTTAGATAGTTGACTTGAACAAGAACCTGTTTTCATCTATGAATAATTTAGTTAATGTGATTCAGTAGTATATGCTTTTATATGAAAATGTTACTATAACTGCTACAGGATAGTGTAAATGTGTAAATGATATTTAAAAAACACAATGTACCGTGTCCTCCAGAAAATCAATCAGTATAACAACAGATTTAAGGCAAAATTCAAAATACATTTCTGAGCCTTTTTTCTCTGACACCCAAATATTACCCAGGCTCTCTCTGTTATAACCCCCTTATCTGTTCCTAACTACTTTTATCAACATTGTCGCTATATTTGAAAGAATTTTGTCATGGGGATTCTCTTCACCTTTCATTTACATCTTTCCCCACAGCTAATTGCTTTTTATACACTTTTCAATGTCACAAAAACATGTTTGCTTTGTATTTTCACATGATTGTTTGGAGACTGATAATTCATTGTTCAAATTTTCCATTCTTTATAGAATCATAGTTGAAAAACCAGTTCTAACTACCCAAAATTATGTAATGATACATTCCTTAGGGCATTTTGATGTGAAATGGAGAAAACAATATGTACAAGACTTGTCATTTAAAGATTTCATATTACTTAGAAATACTCCACAGCCTATGAGGTAGATAGAACACACTAATTCAACAAATGCTTCTTAAGCATCTACTGTACTAGACTACAGGTATATATATATTTCAGTAAGATAGATATGGTCCCTGATCTCTTAGAGTAATGATTTTTTTTTTAATCACTCACATGTATTGAAGTGGGAGGAACAGAAATGATAAGTGCATTTCATTTTCAAGGTTACTCTATTACTGATGGTGGAGCTTACACAGCTTCATTTACTCCAAAGTTAGTTTTCAAATAATTCTTACATTACCCTATTTTATAGAATTTCCTCTACCTGAATAGATACATAAACCAGAAGAGTTTCAAATTAAGAACTATTGTTCTTAGGATATGTACAAAATAATCAGTTAAGATTAATTACTAACATGAAGAAAATCAGGGCTTTGGAGTCAAACAAATAAAAAACTATGTGTTTGGGTCAGCCGAGTGGAGCGGTGGTTAAGCGCTGGCTTGGGAAGCCAGCAGCCCTGGTTCAGGTCCCACATATGAGGGCCAGTGACACTGCCCTCAAAAACAAACAAACAAACAAACAAACAACTCTGTGTTTGAATGCGATTCCCCACTAACAAGCATTTTGGCACAAAGTTATTTAACCACTTTCAACTCTGTTTCTTCATCCACATAAAACAGGAGCAGGATTATGCACTCCAGGGGTTATTGTGGACAACAACATAATACACAAGGGCCAGCGAGTGGCTCAGTTAGTTAAGAGCTCGTTCAAGAGTGCAAGCTGAGCTCTGAGCACCAGCAATTTGATGCCCAGCCCGAGCTGAGCTGCCACTGAGCTACCAACAGGTGGTAGAATGGCTCAGCTAAAAAAAAAAAAAAAGAAAAAGAAATAACATAATACACAGAAAGAGATTAGCAGAGTAAATGTTTAAGGTATATTAGTAAATCTGTTGCACATTAAAAAATATTTATGGAAGGCTTCAATCATTTTGTTTTTTCCTCATCTGCTTTAGTGGAACTGTGGTAAAGAGAGAAATGAGCCCATAAAAATGTCTACATCATAGTCCCTTGAATCTGTGAATATGCTACCTTAAATGGCAAAAAGGACTGTTCAGATGTACTTAATTTAAAGATCTGGAGATGAGAAGATTATCCTAGAATATTCAGGTGGGCCCAATGTAATTCCAAGGGTCCTTATAAGAGGAAGGCAAGGTCAAAGTCAGAATGAGGAAATGGGGTGATGAAAGCTGATGCCTGAGTAATGCCATTGTTAAAGATTGTCATAAGCCAAGGAATGTGGGCCCAGTTTTAGACTACTGACCACCAGAATTTTAAGACAATAAATTTGTGGGTTTTTTGTTTTTTTTAAGATTTTATTGGGCAGTTGGGGGAGGGGAACAGACAAGTTGCAGTCCTTTTTGTTCTTTAGTCTAGTTGGGGAGGATGCTGCTTCACTGGCCCATGTTGGGATTGTGATCATTGCATTCTACCCGGCTGAGACAGTTGGTCTCCAGTCATTGGACAGTCACTCACAGTGGCTCATAACAGCTCACAACGGCTGCCAGCCGGTCACACTCGCTGCCAGCCACTCACAGTAGCTCATGACAGCCCACTGCAGCAGGGGCTGCAGCCTACACAGTCGCTGGCAACTCACAGGAGCCGTAGAGGGCAGTGTCACTGGCCCTCATGTGGGATCTGAATCGGGGCCCTGCTGCTCAGAGTTGGCATCCCAAACTAACTCCTAATCAACGCGCCACTCAGCCGGCCCAAATTTGTGTTGTTTTAACCCAAGGAATCTGTGATATTTGTTATAGCAACAATAAAAGACTAATACAGGATCCTCTATCAAGATACCAAATGAAACTAAGGAGAACCAAGAAAGCAAAGAGGCTATAAATAGCTTAGAGGAGCTACTCCCAGAAAAAAAATGTAAGTTGAGTTTGTTATCTGTTGATCAAAAGTTTCTTCTAACCACCCTCTTACTTTCATTCCACTTGGTTACAATAGGATTTCACAAATTAAAGACTTTTGAGTAAAAATTCATATTCATTGACATTTACTATATTTTAAGCACAGTTCTAAGCACATTGATATAGTATATATTTATTACTCCCAATGAGATAAGAGAGTAATGTTACTGTTTGGTATTTGCAGATGGAGAAATTCAGGCATGGAAAGAAACCGGCCTAACATGTGAGTAGTAAGTGACGCAGCACAGATTCAAGCTAACAGATAGCCAGGCTAGAGAAGCATTGTTCTCAGATTCACAAACCATTGCAAAACTGTAAATATGAATCATAAATTACTGACAATTAGTGTGTCCCACTGCTATCTAGATAACAGCTAGTAGAATGGGATTTTTAGTACAGGAAAACTGAACACATTTGATGTAAAGAGAGTAGGGCAACTTTAAGTCATTTATAAATTATATGGCTGAGGATATTGAGTATCTGTGAAAACAGACATTAAGGAGCAGTTAAAAGGGAAAACTAAAATGTAGGTAGGTATATGTTAAAAACAAACTTTTATTTTCTTTTTAAAGTTTTCCAAGATTGGCCAGGCACCACAAATAGAACAGGAAACACCTCCTCTTTTAAATCAAATCTACCTTCTTTCTGGTATCAAATCCCAAGCTCATTTCACCATTACTGTATATTAGCCACACATTTTATTCCTAGAAATGTTGATCTGTTCTTACACCAAACTATAATTTATAACATTATCTTTATGGAAAGTCCCAAATAGACAACTGACAAATGAGCTTTTGGATGACACCAACTATAGGGGCTTCAGAGATTGCAGATGGGATAGTTGGGCAATTGGAACAGAGCATAAGTTAATCAGCCAAAAATAATTCAAGACTTGATGAGCCTTCAGTTATTTAAAAGAAAAAAAATTGTCTTCCTACCCACAATCCTCAGATGAAGCTTAATTACTTTGTCTCTGTCTTCATTCTCAAAATTTAGCATACCACTTGTGAATACACAACTATTGAAATTTAAATATAATATGACTCCTTTCTAGACATTCCATGATGAATCGCTTGGTGGAAATTTTTAATTGAACTGTTTAAACTTAAGTTTTCTTTGTAGCACAACAAGCATGTTTATTAGATCAGGTTCAACACACATTTAAATAAAAACTACTTTCTCTTTTGAATTACATCAGTTATACCTCTAAGTTTTCTAGCCAAGTACTCCAGGTTTTCTTTAAATATCTTTTCTAGACCACTAATTTTGATTTCCTTCAAACTGTCTACTTGAGAGAGCAATCTTCCAAGAAATTTTAATTGATAAATATAAAGTAATCATTTCTCTCTCAGAGTTCAACCCATATCTTCGAAAGGATACTTGCACATTTGAACTATCGCCAAGACCACAAAGGTAGCAAAGATGTCTGTCACACTTGAAAATAACATGATTAGTATGTTCCTATCACATTTCAGAATATGTACAGCAGTGTACAATCTGGTTTCTAACAATGTCTTAGAGCCCATGCTTTCCTAATTGATGTTGATTTTTCTAGATTATTTGTATGTGATATCCAATTATAAGTTATTATGAAACTGCTCTCATGTTTCATAGACATTTAATTTGACTCTTTATCTCATAATGTGGATGGAGCTCTGTTGAAGGATTGCTAAACCAATTATATTGTCAGGAATGATGATAGTTAACTATAATCTGGCTGCTGTTTTTGCATGGCCCCACCTATTGAAAAAACAGTTTGAAAGAAACATAGTTAAAATCTGTTACTGCATCATAAAGGGAAAAACAGTTACTTTCCAAGTAAATATATTCTCAGGAGAACGGGATGACATTAGTGAAAACGGCAGAGTAAGAGCCTCAAAAAATTCTCTTCTATATATGAGCAATTTGAAACCTACATTTTAAAAAAAAATTGTCAGAATCAGTTCATTTTCAGAGCTCTGAAACATAGCCAAAGACTTGTAGCAATTCTAAGATTGTTTATAAAAAGCTGAATCTCTGTAAGAACAGTGAACTTTGTGGCATTTTTAACTTGTCCTAATCACAACCCCAACTCCCTAACTGAATGGTAGCCTTGAAAACCACCAGCCTGCAATCACAGTGAAACCAGCCATGTGGCAGCTAAGAGGGAGGCAGGAAAGCCAGTGTTGGAGTTCTTCCAAAGCTCCATCTCCAAAGAATTATCAGTACTTGACCTGTTTGGTGATCCCTAGAAAACCTCACTTACAAAATTGTCTTTATTTTACCTCACTCTGAGCTCACCCAAGGTTAAAAGCCTTTCCTCTCAGGTATGTGTTGAAAAAAATGACAGGTAATCATTTAACTTTGTAGCTCCCTGGTTTAGTAGACAAGAACTGAATGGGGCAAGCAAAAGACTAACCAAAAACCTTATAAGGAAAACCTTTAGAATGAGACATCATAGGGTATTTGAGAAGTTCCAAAATATTCCTGGGAATCTAGAAGGCTATGTACACTCCTAGGGTTGTGCACATGTGAAGAACCCTGTACATGCTCAGGGAAGACCTGAAATAGTCCCAAGGTCTCACCTCTGGATGACCTTGAGGCTCTGTTCAAACCTTGAGTGAAGATGAAAGTGGACATTTCAACTGTCTTACTGGGTGTTGAAGATATGTTTCAACATATACACAAGGCCACCCTCAGAAAAGATAGGCAATTGCTGGTTTCAGGTTTTTAACAAAACCGGTCTCCAAACATTAGCTGACCATTCAGCTAAATGAGCAGAGACTTCAGTAGTCACACAGGATGAATTAGTTCAGTAAAGTCACTGAAAATACAAGCAACAACAATAAACCCTGGCACTGGAATGGGGATGGACGGTGGAGGGTGACACAATTTCCAGAGTTGCCACATAATATTATTTAAAATGGTCCAGTTTTCAACCACACACACACACAAAGAGTGTTGCAAAGAAACAAACAAAAAACAGATATAGCCATTATGCAGGGAGAAAAAAGCAATTAATAGAAATTGTCCCTGAGGAAGTCTAGGGATTATACTCACTAGGCAAAGAATTTAAAACAGCTACTTTAAATATGTTCAAAAAGTAAAAGAAGCCGTGCCTAAAGAAAAAAAAAAAAAGTATGACAACAGTGTTTCACCAAATAGAGCTATCAATAAAGAGATAAAAAAAATTATAAAGAACCAAACAGAAATTCTTGGGTTTAAATGTGAAACAACTAAAATGAAATTTTCATTGGGGGGAGGGAATTGAGAGTGGGAGAAGACAATGAAAAATAAGATTTAAGCAGGTAGAAGAATGAACAAACTTGAAGATAGCTCAATCTAGATAACCCAGACAGAGGAAGAGAAAGAATGACGAAAACTTAATTGGCTCTCAAAGACTTATGAGACACCATTAAGTATGCCAATATGTGCATAGAGGGAGCACCAGTGGAAAGGAGAAAAAAAAATAAGAAAGAATATTTGGAAAAATAACGTCTCCAAATTTACCAAGCTTTGATGAAACACATAAATTTACACTACACCTTTAAGAAATTCAACATATTCCAAGTAGAAAAAAAGCTCATGATTAAATTTGATTCAAATGTCATATGATTCAATTAATAAAATGTGCAGAATGGGGAAATCCATAGAGACAGAAAGTAGACTAGTGGTTGCCAGGGTTTGAGAGAAGTTGGGAAAGGGGAGTGACTGATAATGGCTATAGGATTTCTTTTTGTAGTGGAAATTGATCTGGAATAAAATATTGGTAATGGTGCACAACCTTGTGAATATAGTAAAAAGTGCTGAATTGTACATTTAAAGGAGTAAGTTTTAAGGTATGTGTATTATATCTCTATAACAAAGAGAAATTATAAATAAACATAAACAATTGATTTAAAATTTTAAAAAGAGAGAACCTGCTGGATTTATAGTAAACAGCATTATGGACTTGGTTTCAGCTAATTCGAGAAGATCCCTAAAATATCTAAGGATTTTAATAAGAAGGAATGAATGCCATAAGCATGCTGTTTTAATCAATGTAGTAGGCCTCAGTGTCTCACAAATTTTCCCTATGAAAACTATCAAAATAGTTCCTGAGAAACCATACTTAAGAGTAAGGATCATTTTATTAAGTAAGGCCACATGTGGGCCAGCCGAGTGGCGCAGTTGTTAAGAGCTGGCTTGGGATGCCAGCGGCCCCGGTTGGGATTCCACATGAGGGCCAGTGACACTGCCCTCTTAAAAAAAACAAAAAACAAAAAACAAAAACCTGGAAAATTAAGGCCACATGTACATAATATGTCTACTTATTATAAACAAACCAGAGCCCAGAAATACTTTCACAGTGGTCTTCATCCATATAATACAAATTGGTAGGAAATCATGCAAATTTCTGTTCCTGCTCCTAGGTCAGGAGGCAAATGGTTGTTTCTAAGCTAACTTTATATATACACACAAAGAGACTGACAGCATCTAAGCTGATCTAGATGGATCAATTACTACACATTAATGTATACTTTAAAAGGATTTTTTCATCTTCAAACTCAGAGGGAAAAAAAGCACAGCTGACATATAGACTTTCATTTCTTCCTGTCCATAGTGATTTGTGGCCTGTCATTCTTAAGGCATTTTGGAAGAGAAGATTGACATCCTGACAGTTTCCTTATCTCTATTTGAGAAGACACAACTGGCTAATGCTTTCTGAACTCATTTGTCATTGAGGCTGCAATATTACTGAGAAACGTGTGTTGAAAATTGCAAGTAATTATGAACAATACAAAAATAAGCCTCTATGATCAATTATTACTTCTAATAAAGGATTTCACCAAAGTCTATCAAATAATTCTAAGATATTTTGGTAGTTGAAACCCAACTAGAATTGATTACTCTTTCCTTGGACTTGTATTACATTTTCTGTGTACCTCTGGAAATCAAGTTCTCGCAAAGCAAACAAAGGGGGCATTTTTATAGATGATCTCTTTATAAGTGTTATATTTTACTAAATTTTAATTTCCTTGAGAGTAAAAAAACATTATTTTTAACTTTCCTTGTGCATAGATCTGAAGATAGGTATTCAATAACTATTTGTTATGGGGAAGTAGCAAATGAAAGTCAATTCATTGGTCATGTTGAAAGACAACCTTAGCCCTTGAGGATCTAAAAGGGCCTCCAATTTTTTCTGATTAATATATTTATACTCAGATTTTATTTTTTAAGTCTGTCATGCTGAACTTCATATCATGGGTGGAAAAAAAATCTCATTAAAATATTACATTTTCTGAAATATACATTTTAAGTTTTGCAGATAAGTGATTTCTACTGCAGAATTTGATTTTATGTAGATTGCTTGAACTTAAAACCCTGTTGAAAGGCACAAGCAATTACCCAGCAGCACACCTTTACTAAGTTAAGGGAATTCGTGGAGATATATGAGTTTCTGTGTCAAGAGACAGGCGGGTCCTCTCCACTACTTCCATAGTAATAGAGTTGTAGGGGAGCAAATGGCTGCCTAGCTAGAGATGAATTTCCCAGCCTCCTCTGGAAACACGTTGTAAGGAGAGTGACTTACAACTTTTGACTCATCATTTCCTATGTAATAGGTTGCCTACATTTATACTAGTGTGCTTTCCTCTTCCTGCAAATTGAAATAATTATCTGTTTACTCAAGCTCTGATTATGCAGATGAGAAAAATCTTGTGGACTGCCAAGGGAGAGAATGGAAAGATGGAGTCCAGAATGAGGACGCAGAGCAGAGCCATCCTACAGTCTGGACATTTGGCTTAGGGCTCACTATTGGGACTGCCATGTGAGAAACAAACATACTTCTCACCTCTATAAGCAACTGCACTTTGGGTATCTTTGCTATAGCAACTTAGCCCTTACAATGATTAGTACATTTCCAAAATAAGAATGAAAGACCAGTTCTTGGGCTTCCTTAAAGCTAGAGAGTTCAAACAAAGGGTCTACCTCTGCCAATTAGAAACACGTAAGCAAGACTTTGATTCAGAAGCTAGTGATGCAAAGAGCAGGCTCTGTATAATATGTGTCCTGATGACAGTAATGCATATATGTTAAATATTTGATAAACTGATTAAATGTGTGCACAAGTAGCTCCTTATTAGATTTTGTAATCAAATACATGCCAAAGAAATTAAAGAGTGAAACACAAATAACCAGTCCTATTCTGAAAGCTATTAAAATATAAAGTTACAAAGTAAAAATGTGCTACCAATACACTCAAATTGCCAGAGCCAATAGCAAGCCATTTTCTTTGTTGTATTTTAATCTAAAGTATTTGTTGGCCCGTAATAAACTCATCTGACAACCAGAGTTACTTTACCCATTCTTTAGCAATTACAAAATGATGTATCTTTCAACAAGACATGTCTTAGCATTGGTTTAGGAATGAAAACATTTCAGAATGTAAATGCAACACACAGCTATAGCATTCCCTTCTAAAGAACTGGAGTTCAAGCTTCATCCCTGTGAAAACCTGGGTTCTCTCCATTTGTCTAGATCTTATTTTTCTCATATCCGAGTGGCTAAGATTGGTCTAGACTGACTACTTCTGTGATTCCAACTATGCTTTTGTTGACTTATAAATAAAATAGGAGTAAGAAAGACATTTATTTGACTAAGTAATAAAAAATGATTACTAGTCACAAAATGAAGGTATTTAAATTCTACCTTATAATTCTTTTTGAGTATCAAAGCAGTGCCCTCCACATTTATATATTCTTCGATGATATTCAGAATGTTGTTAATGAATCAGCCAATTGGCAAACTTCATGTGAATTTGAGCACTTAGATAAATGGAGTTTTTGTTTAATTTTACTTTCGTGATGGTTTATAATAATTTTATCCATGTTGATAATTAGGTTCACTGCATCATCATAGATTGAGAATGAAACAACATCCTTAAAATGGTGACAGACTGCAGACTTAGTTTAATGGATAATAATTAGATTTTGTTTTATTGGGGCATATGGGTGTTTTGTCAAAAAAGAAAAAGATAAGAAAGTAAGTAAAACAAAACCCAAATTTAGAAAATGTTAAACAGGACATTTATATTATATGTTTAACTAAATTCATGAAATGCTAAAGTATCTGATACCTAAAATCTGTCCATTGCCACCAGGAGTGGTTACATCCCAGGTTTGAGGGATGGTGTTGAGCGAGACACCTGTGTTCAGGAATTCCTAATTACAAAAGGTTGAACTCCAGGTTTCAACATTGAAAGCCTAATAAACTGATTACCATATGAAGACATTTTATAAGAGAATTCTAATAGAACTGATATATTTTAGAAAGCAAGAGAAGTGTTTTGTTCTAACAAGCATTTTTTTCTCATATCAGAGGCAAATGTGCAACTTCCACAGGGAATGCACGCAGTTCCTTCAAATGCAATCTTTGCCACCTAATATTATTTTTCATCTTCATAGTCTAATATTTGAAAGTTGTGTTTCACTTTCAAAATAATAGGGAAAAATCCTAATACTACATTGAGCATTTTAAGAATCTCTTATGGGGTCGGCCGAGTAGCGCTGGCTTGGGAAGCCAGCGGCCCCGGTTGGGATCCCACATAGGAGGGCCAGTAACACTGCCCTCAAAAAAGCAAAAAAATCTCTTATGCTTCTGAGACATTTATATAAGTTAAATTTATATTTAGAATAGCAGAGGCCAGATTACTGTTGGCTAATTGAACACCCTTGTTGTTTGATATATAAAGAAATATGAATGAGCAATATTCAAGAATGTAAAATAAGAGCACTTTGGTATGATGCAACATAATTGTTACTTTTAATATGTTGGATAAATATATGTATACATATGTATTGAGATATTCTACAGTCATAAAAATATGGTCTTTAGTTAATTTTCTTTCTTCAAATGTGTCTTAAACAACAATATGGCTTCTCCAAAGTGCAGCACTGCAGTCAGTTTCTATAGTGGATGTTACCTGAAATTTTATTCCTCTTAAAGAGAAGTTTCAGTGACAGGAAAATCATTAACAATTCCTCAATTGCTATGGCAGCTATTATAGTTTTCTAACAAAAATTGTAAATTTACTTTTCAAAAAAACAGTATACAAATATTTAGTTTTTTGTTTTTGTTTTTTCACATAATACCCATTGAAGAAAAAGAATACTCACATCTGGACTTGTGCTTCTTTTGAGGCTATTTTGTGTGTCTCTCTGCCTACCCTCTAGCCTATGATGGACAGGGCAAAAATCTAAGAGGGCTGAATAACCTGAAGGAACATTTCTAAATTTATTTTTTGGTGTATGTATGCATGTGTGTAATTTGATTTTTTGCCAAAGTCAAAGAGAAAAAAAGGAGAGGAGCAATATTTTCTAGATCAACAGTCTGTGAAGTGCTTTAAGTGCTAAAAGTAACTATATCACCTAACATTTATATTGAATGCTTACCATGTTCCAGGATTGTTCTAACTGGTTTACATGTATTACCTCATTTCAACTTCATAATGACCACACCAGCGAAATATTACTGAAATATTTTTACATCTGCACACTTCTCCTTGGTGCTATAAAAGCAAATGTTCTCTGGTTATTCTAAGGCTTTCTCCCCAATGACCTTGTTTTTTTTTTTTCACATGAAGTGTAGAAACTGTAGAATAGCCAGGCAGTTGGATTCCCTGATTGTCTCTCTATCTCTGTTGTTCTCTCTCTTTCCTGTGTTTGATAGAAGAACTAATGCACTAAGTAATGAGTAAACTTTGGGTGTGACCTAGATTATTGGCTTACTCATGGCAATGAAGCCTCCAAGACAGATGCTGGGATTCTTCTTAATAAAAGCAATAACACTTAATTATCATTTTTAAGAAATAAGAGAGATATAGCTGCATTTATACAAGAAGCTAGTGAAAATATTATATTGGTCTTTTTAGTTATTTTTAAGTGAAGAGTCAATCAAATGAGGGGCCAATCCTCCACATGAACAATTAAAGTAGTTAAAGCAGTATGGCCTTAAAGATGCCACTGGAGAGCTCATCTATAAAGTTAGCTATGTGTGAAGTACCATGGACTGCAGAGATTCAGCATTCAAGAGCCATTTCTTTAGGCTAAGCATGGCTAATTAAGATATAAATAGTGTTTACTGGTTGACAATACTAATGATATAGTAATCATTTTGTACTATTTTCACTCTAATAGAGATCTTCAACTCCTTTATCCTAAAGCAGTAAGTAACACAAAAGTTCAAGAACTATGGAAGAGTTAGGGGTTTGAAATAGGGGAAGTGGTGAAGGATTTTCAGCACTCAAAACTCACACAACATTGAGATGTTTCTGTTTGCCTCAGTTGTAGGGCACGTCTAGCTTTCTAAAGGTTTAGACTACAAAAATTATAATTTTGTTCCAGTCTTCACTTGTTAGGCTTCATGAATTCTAACTCAGTCTGTAAGTAATATTACAACTTTCTGATTTCTTGTCAATCTCCAACCTCTTATCTCTATTTTTACTTGTAATTTCCATTAACCTGATCAAGATCATTCCATATGTGTTCATATACATATCCTCACTCTTATTTGAAATGTTTTTTTGTTTTGTTTTTTTGGGATTTGGGGATTTTTTGCTCATCTACCCTCGTAATCTCAGAGAGGCAAACTCCTTCTCCTCTCTAAAACTCACTGCTCTACCAGACCTTTACTACCTTCTCTTCTAATTTTGAGAAGTACTATTTCCAAATCTCCTCTCTAACATTTTGTTAGAAGACAATTCTGTCTCGTTTTCAATTCTTTCTCATATTATTCTAATTCAGCTAAGGAGAATTTTTAATATTATAAAACACCAGTTATATCAAAACATACACAAACACAATTCTCTGCTATCATTACTACTCTGATTGCTATCCTATTATTCATTCCTTTTGCAGTAAATATTATTACATAATAGTAGTATCTAATAATTGCCCCTGATTTTTTATTTATCTCTTCAAACTTCCATCAACCACTCCATGGAATTTGCTGTAGAACCAATAAAAATCTCCTTATCACAAAATTTAATGATTTCAGTCCTTGTCTTTCTTTAAGCCACTCAACAATTTACCACCTTCCTTGACTATTACACTTTAGTCATAACTGCTATGACTTCTTCCTCCCAAATGTTGTCTTCTCCTTTATCCATAAAAATGTAGTGTTCTGTAGTTCTCTTTTTCCTCATTCCTCCTAGACTCTGTTTCTTTTACTATATTTCCTTTAAATGTGTTCATCTCTTATAACTCAGACTAAGAAATGCTAGGGATATTTGCTTGTGTTGACTTTATAGAAATGTCTATTTCTTTATTCTAAACAGGTAGAAAATTAAAACATAAACTCTACCTCTTTATTTCTCCCAGTGACTACCTCAGGAGTACTTGTTTCTTGAAGTCCCTCTGACTTCCTCAGCCCAAAAGGTCCTTCTGTAAATCTTTTTTGCATCTATAGTCTGTCTTGTATAGGACAACATGTGAGTCAACACCATACTTTACTCTTGCCTGTTTGGTGTTTTCTTATACCTTTCCTGGTTTTATTGTGATTTTTTTTTTTGTAAGAGCCAGTTAATTTATTTAGATATCCTTCATAAATACCAAAGAAACTTTTGAATTTTATTTCTCTTAAAGCTTCATCAAAATAATATGGCATTTTTAGCCTGTGGTATATTGATAATTCATGCAGAACTTATAGTAATCTAACAATTTGATTTGCTTAAGAAATTAACAAAAGCAGAAAAAAAATCAAATTCAAGAAAATAAACTATCAACTTTTTTTTCCCAAGTCCAATTGACACTTAATTTCAGGATTTCTTATCCCATTTTCCCTGAAGAAAAAGAAAACACACAAAAATCTCTTGATCAAAGCTTAAACTTTCAACCTAAAACAGGAAAATGAGAAAATAACTTATTTCAATATTTTGTGTAAAACCAATGTTTTTTGTACCATGAGAAGGCTGCCATTTTTCCAGTAAGTAAAGATGTCCTACACTATGAAGGGTTTCCATTTAAAGAACAACCAGAAAGCAATTCAATGAAGAGGAATTGTTAAGGATAGGTTTCTTGCTGTATTCCAATCATGTCCTTTTCAAAACCTGGCTTTATGGTTTTTAAAGAAATCCTGAGGGGGCACTCTTTTCCTTTTGTCCCACTGAAATATCATCATTAAACTCCTCTAAAAGTGGTTTCTGATATGATTCCGCTTTCCAGCTGAGGCAACATTTTCTGTAAGTAATCACAAAACAGCTGAACTGAGTAAAAGGAAACTGGACAGGTAGGCATATCAATCCTGATGGGACCAAAGGGAGCCCTGTGTTAACTTCTGAAGCACCTGAACTTTTCTGAACCAGTTGGTTTTCACTGAAATTGGAAACACTCTTTTACTTTCGAATCCCTGCCAGAGGGGCTTGCTATGGTAGACCTCTCTAGCTATTTTTCTTCTTTTTCAGAGGAATTCAAGACGGGACATGTCAATGTGTGTGCTTAAGTGTAAAAGTGATCATTTTTTAACCACTGGTGGGAAAGTAGTTTTCCAGTGGGGAGCTAAGTGTTGAAATCTGGCATTAATCCAGCAGAGTTGGACCAATAGATCACAGATAACTATACAGTATATGATGGTGACTTCTCTTGCTTAATATGAAAAAAAAATGGGTAGTATTGAGAAGTGAGACAGGAGATTTTTCAAAAAGTGCACTACACTATTCTATTGACTTAAGCCAACCACAAGGAAATTTAAAAACAATTTAGAGAATAGAGTGCAACTACCTCTATGAAGATCACTCTTCATAACATAGGTGGATGGGGAATATTCCAATATGAAATATTGTCTGGCATGTGTGTTTACCTTAAGGCTTCGGCAGATACTATATTGTGTTCTAAAGTTTGGTAAGTTTAAGCTGAACAGACCATTTATGGCAACCAAAAGCAACAATAACACCCCCAAAAAGTGGAAGCGGAAGTAAAGAGCCAAGTGTCTGTCTCTTGAGGGAAGGTTAATAAACACAGAATTTCAATTCTTCCACCAGGATTATGGGGAGCTGGGTTTCTGTATAAATGTGGCTAAAAGCTCCAACTGTTCATGCTTTTCCTATCAGGTCACATATGCAAGCTGTTTGTTATTTTAAAATGATCATCCAAAAAACATGGTTTGAAAAAATCATTTTGAAATAAGAAATTAGAAAGGGGTTCTATGCCATGACTGGAAGTAGAATTTAAAACCCTGACCATGTGAATTTATAATAAATTTCCCCCAATATATTTAATTAAAATTAATTTTTAATTAAAATAGGTAAAAAAGTATGTAACACCAACACTATTATATATAAACTGTGTTTCCCATAGGTGTCTTCAAATCAAAGAAGTCAAAATTATCATTTTTAATCTTATGTGAAAGGAGCCAAATGTTTTTTCCTTTACATTTTCTTTAGGATGAAGTCAGAGTGTATTTATCTACAAACATCACTTCGTTGACTTTTTACTGTATTTATTGTTTTGAACCAGGCCTCTCTTCTCTAGTATTCATCTTTTCAGTCAGCATTTGCTTTCTGACCATTATGCATGGTGATATTGAGCTTGGTGGTCTCGAAGTATAAAGTAATAACTGGATGAGTGGTCATAGTTTGTAGTTTGGTTTTCAGAAATCTTGGCCATGCAACTACAGGATATAAAGGTATTGTTTAGATCAGTTCTGGATGTTTTCCAATCTCTTATTAAGATCTTGCGTTGAGAATTCAAAGCCCTGAGCTTATAATTTTCTTTCTTTTCTCCAAATTTTCCAGTACGTTTAAGAACCAACAACCTTCATGACTTTCCTCATTTACCCCAACATTTCTTTGGCAGTTACTCTTTGGCTACCTAAAACTCCATCTTCTGGTATTTAATTATTACAGGTGACTACACATGATCATTTAAATTACTGTCTTGCCACTGCATGCCATGAGCTAGCAGAGCTGCCCTGGCTCATGGATGGCTTTAAGTCTAAATAAATAAGAGAGCTACATACAAATACCCATTTTTGAGGTTCTTTCCAGGCAACCATTTCTAATGCTAATTTCTGTTTTGATAATTTCTAAACAAAAGCTACCCCAAAACATAATAGTTTAAAACAACTGTTTGTCTGCCTCTTAGAGTTCTGTGGAGTGACTGGGTTCATCTGAGTAATGGTGCTGTTCTTACTTGGGGACTCCCATATATTTTCAGTCAGATAGCAGCTGAGACTGGAATCGCCCGCATGTTCAACTGAAATGCTGGCATAACTGGGCCCTTTTCCTGTCCACATTGTCTCAGGACTTCCCTTAATTAGTATGGCCTCTCTATGACATCTCTCCAAAAGGGTAGCTAGACTTCTTCTATGTGGTTTATGAAAGAGAGTCTTCTAAGAGCAAAGAAACAGATGTTGCCCATCTTCTTAAAGGCATCACTCAGAGCTGGCAAACCATTATTTCTTCCATATTCTATCAGCTAATATAAATAAGACACCCCAGATTCAAAGAGGCAGGGTATTATAGGAGGGCATAGTGGGAGATATAGTTCATTTCATTAGGGGCCACACTTTGGAATTTCTGTTTGTAGTTGCCTGGTTCAAGAGAACTGATTCTGGTGGTGAACACACATGTGATATATAGATGATGCATTACAGAATTGTACACCTGAAATCTATGTAACTTTGCTAACAATTGTCACCCCAATAAACTTTAATTAAAAAAACTAATAATTATTATTCTTTTGGTCTTTAATACATAAGCCCATATTTTAATGATTAGTATTTGAGTTGCATCTGAATTATACGCTCATTTACTTTGTCAATCTTGATAATTTTGCCTATTACATATATTTTTTTATTTATTCTGGAAATTGGAATTGATTGAAAATGACAGGGTATTTTTGATCTGAGTAGGTGAGACATTGAAGTGCAGTAGAGACTGTACTGATTGTGAGAAACAAGATACTTGCTACACAAAAGGTAAAGCTTGTAAATGTGATAAGTTTGTGATAAGCTCTAAAATTTATTTTCAATAATGACAGTTAACATACTTGTTTATATATAATAACTCCACAATATGAGAACAGATGAATACAAGAAAGGCTATGAAAATGTTTTTCCTTAATAGACTTACATCTAGTCCTGTCTAAACTTTAGTAGCCAAGAATATGATAGAAATTTAAGGTTATGTATTCATTTTTTGTTGCTGTTCTTAAGCTCTTACAAATGTCCTATAAAACTGTACTGGTATCTTTAACTGTCTTAATTCCAAAAATCTCAAATTTTGAGCTTCCTAACTGAGGAAATTGAATTGAAATTTTAGAATTACTGTGGCCTTCCATTCAATGTTATTGAACCATAGCTTTTTAAACATTTTATTAAATTTATTGGGGTGATATTGGTTAATAAAATTATATAGGCTTAAAGTGTACAATTCTATGTATATTGCATTGTGTATTCACCAGCCAAAGTCAAATCTACTTCCCTCACCATATATTTGACCCCTTTTACCCTTTTCTACCTCCCATAGCTTTTTCACTTGCCAGAATTTAGTTTACTTGTCTGAAATATACAGTGTACACACTAATATTTCTAAAATTCTATCCATTCATATTTCCTTCTAAGGTTCCTAGAATATTCATATCACCAGGTAGGATTTTCACAGAGTTCAAAAGAAATCCAGATATTTTAATTACTTTCTTTCCCCTTTAAAGGAAAATGTACCAAACCAAGTAGGCAAAGTAAAGTTTTATCAAATAAAATGTCTGTCTTTAGCAAAATGGCAGTTCTATCTGGTGTTGAAATTGTTTAATCCATCTATCCATCCACCCCTCATCTGTCTGCTTTCCTTCCCTTCCTCCTTTTTTTTTAATTTTTATTTTATAAGCTTACTCAGATGCTTCAGTTTTAGTTCTTCAGAGGTGCTACTTCTGTTGTTCCATTCCATCTTAATTTTTTAAATATAATTAATGTCCAAAGTCAATGTCTAATATATCAGAAAATTCCAAACACTAAGATTGTATTTGAAGGAAAAATGCAACAGTAGTCAAAAAATGTTAAGGCACTTAAACAGTTATTTAAACTAACCAAATGACTTTAAATCTACACCTGTAAACAGACTAAGTTTCCTTTTAAAACTTTTTTTTTTTGTACTTAGTGAAATTGAAACTGCCAAGTAAATCCACTCTAATTTATTCTTATTCTCCTTCAAAATAACCTTTACTTTACTTATCTATGTCCATTCTGCAATTAAGGTGTACCAGCTATGTTAGGTATCCATAGTAAATTATTTTCAAATGAACTAAACAGTATGCAGAATTAGATTACTTTACATGCATGAGGCATTGATCCCAGGGTTTATGTACTCATACTGGAATGCCAGCTGTTTCAATTGTTCTTATTGGGAAAGAACTTACTATAATCTTTTTTATTAGGTTTTATTTACCATAAAATTCTCCAATATAAAGCTGATTTTCCTTTTCCATGTAGATTTTCTTTACTCTGTCTCAGAAAACTCCATTTCTAATTTCATCTCCTTAATGAATTGACAATATTTAAGACTATAATAGGACTTTGCTTTGGGTTGAATTTTGGGGGAGGAGAACTAGTGATGATACAATGGGAAAAGCACTTTTTTCCATAAAATACAAATAATTTTGTTGTTGAAAAGGAAATAAAGTAGATAGTTAAAATACATTAGATACATAAAAACCATGGACTTATAATTCCTATAGCAAAAAAAATGGAGAAAGGATATGGAAAATAAGTTGAGTAACAAATTCAAGAGTATAATTTAAAGGCCTGATCATATAAAATAGCAACAGCCATTTTGAAAACATGCAGAGACAAATACTGCAGTCAGGGACTGTAGTTGGGATTGCATTTTTTCCAGAAACCACAGAGAGGTAATATAAGGTGATAATACATTCTTTTATTAAAAAAATCTACTCCCCGCTGTTTCTCTACAGGAGAAGGGCAAGAGAAACAAAGGCTGGTTTTAAAAGAAAAAAAAAAAGGTAAAATATTCAATTCAGTGAAGCAATTATTTTTATTCCCTTTCTGTAACGAACTGAAAATTATTTTTCAAAGCATGCTCACCAAATTTAACATATTTAAGCATTACTTTTCTTCCCAACATAGAAAACGATTGATTAAAAAATTAAAGTTTTTCAAGAGGAAAGAATATTTAAAATAAAAATTTTATTAGCTACAGTTTTACTGTTTGCAGAAGAAAATTGCCTGTCTCTCTGGGGGATCCAGAAAAAAAATATATACACATATATATTTTATTTTATTTAGAACACATTTTATTGATTGTGTTCTATTAATTTGTTGATTGATTTGTATTAGCTATATGTTTAGCCTAAACCCTTCACCAAATGTGAGCCCTTTCAAGTTCCCCTCAGATATCTTCAGACACCTCAATTTTAACATGTCAAAAATTGTCATGAGAATCCATGTCCCTCTGCACCTATGTTTGCTCTTCCTTTTATGGACCATCAAGTTTGCAGTAATCCTCTCTAGATCTGGGTAATCCTCTCTAGATCTGGGGAAGCCTGGTCAGCTTCTGTCCCTAACTGTGCCTGCAACAGCTCATCACTGTGTCCCAGCAACAACTCTTGAATATCTCTTAAATCTGCCCATCTTTCTAATCCTTGCACTCCCTCTATTGACACATCTCAGATATTATTATACCCTCCATATATTTAGAAAATTCAAATCACCTTAAATTTCATTACCTATAGATAAACAAGCTTACTATGCTGCTGTATGTTTTAAAATAATGTGTCCGTATAAAAAAATCTACAATACAGAATAATTCTGGAGGTTTGATCAGATGCAGGTTTTGTTTGTTTCCTTGTTTGACAAGGATGCTTTGTATCACCTTGAATTTTCAAAGAAGCTGGATAGCAGATAATTCACTGTTCTGCCCTCCAACCAAACCCCAAGAGCACAAAATATCTTGTATCATCAAACTGAAGAGTAAGTCAATACCTTACTACCAAAAAGGCAGATGGCACAATTAGTATCTTTAATATGAATTGAATACTTGACTGGATTAACACCCATCCCACTCCAAATATGTTTATGTGGAAATAAAATGATATGGCTAACACTAGATTACCATAACAGAAACAAAACATATCTATGGAGTGCTTATAATGTGCCCGAGACTGTGCTAAGTGCTACCCAGCCTTGTTTAATTCTTGAGCCCGCTTTATAAGATGGGTACTACTTTCATTAGCCATTTTATGGATGAGGAACCTGAGCCCTAGAGATGTTAAATCACTTTCCCAAGATGAAGCAGCTGGTGATACTATAGTTAGAACTTAAAGCTTTGTTTTACTCTGTAGCTCAAAGCTTTATCATTGATGTAATCGCCTCCTCATCAGTATCTGATTTTCATTTAGTGCTTATAAAGACTCAGCATTATATCTGGATTTTAACAGATTTATGACACTGGGCCTTATTATAATATACACTCACATGACTTGAAAAATGGAGACAAAATTTTGAACTGCCTTCATCGGTTTAATCAGGAAATAAAATAACACTTAAAGCTCACTGGGAAAACAACAAAAAACAAAACAAAACAAAAAAAACCTGTCCAATTAGAACTGTTTCATCCCCAGGATTAATTGTTTCTCTTCTACCATGAGGGACATATCTCCTTTTGATGAGCTGTTGACAAGTTTGCCACACTGTGGGAGGGCACATATGCTATGCTGTGATGCTGCAAAATGAAAATGTGAGATGGAACTCTGGTGCCTACAGCTGTTACCTTTCTAAGCAGCATTAGGAAATCCCATCAAATTAATTCTACGTATATATATTAGAATAAATAACAATAAACAATTTCCTATGTTCCCATTAAAAAAAAAAACACAAGTATATAATGAAGGAGAGAACAAGTAGGACACAAAACTGCCATCCTTAAATAGACTCACATTAGATTTTGATAAAGCACTTCAAGTGGCTTAAAAGAACAGAGAAGGGAAAAAGAGATATAAGATGTTCCTCTTAACCTCATTCAACAGTAAGCACAATCAGGTAGGTAAAATCAGAAGTATCTTTAATTTCTGCTGTAAGAACAGAATTGATAAAATACTCACTGGACAATTTTTGTTTGTCAGACAATGAACCAGAAAATTCAAAAAGTCTGTTGTATTTAATATGTATTATCCTCAGATGCACTTAATAGTATTATTCCCATTTTATATGAAGAAGTTAGAACTTAGCCATTATGATCTTCAGAAAATCTATGGGCTTTTTAGTGCTAGAGCAAACATCCAAGTCTGGTTTTATGACTCCAAAATCTGTGTTTTCTACCCACTGCACTGTGTCACAGGTATTAAATAGTCCAAATAGGTAAATATTAAAAAAAATAATAATAAAAAAATCAAAATAAATAAAAAACTAAGAGAAGATATTTGATTAATTATTAGCATTGCTGTTTATTTACATTAAAAAGCTTAATTTTAGAAAATAGAAAATAGATAAATAGACCTGGCTAGAAGTTTTGGACATCTGAGAAGAGGAAGCAACATTCACCATCTGAAAAATTTTCAAATCAAATGAGTGGCTTTGAATGCAAAGAGTGAGAGATATAGTCCCTGATAGTCATCTTGTGGCTTAAAGCTTATATTTGAAAGAGAACAACTGGGATATTCCTACTGAATTAATATTCAGCTGCTACCTTTACTACACCACACCTGCAGTCTCTAACCAACTGCCAGGACCAGTTCCTTCATGTCAGCTAATCGCCCTTACTCAGACATTGCAACCTAGAGTGCAAGAGCGGTGCTGTCAAACCAGAAAGCTTTTTGTTTTGTTTTTAATTTTTTGTCAGAATTCCTCTCCTCTAATAAAAGCACAATCTCCCAGGTCCAAAGCAAATGTGACCTTTTCTGATCTTTCCTTTTCTTTTTCTTCATTGTGTAAAAAACTACCATTGACATATCTTGAAAGAAAAGCTCAAGGTAGGGGTTTCCACATAAACTGACTCCTTTGGTATTTTCTAAACACGATTTATAAGTCAAACATCAGTTGACCCTTTGACCCATATCCTCATAAGTTCTTTGTGTCTGTGAAATTTCTTTCACTCACTGATGACAGTTTGTCCTCGGCTGTTTTGCAAAGCCTTTTGGGGGGCACGTGGACAGGCAAATGTAACAATTCCTACTGCTTCATTCAAAACTATCAAAAAAAAAAATGCCTTAAAGCTGAACCTTAACTTTCAGGATAGATGGACAATGCTCCTTACCTACAGAGAAAGATCAATGTAACTCTAAATTAATCACATCTAATTGTAAGAACCACCAAAGTGTGTACAGGGCTAATAATTTGAGATAATGTAGCAAAATGTATTGGCCCAGACCTTACAAAATTTGTTACCTCTAAAGCCATAAGAATTCAGTTTTTAGGAAATGTTATTCTTCCATTATTCTGCCAAGCATGTCCCATTTATATATTTCTTGCCTTGGTGGTATCATTCTTTTTCATATAATAGCTACGGTGACAATTAAATTAAATCCAGTGATTAGACTGTGCCCTCCAGCTTTGAGATGAAATGCTTTGGCTTCCCTTCAATTTTCATGTCCTATGACAACACCACTAACGCTTTGGCACGAGAGCTCCTCTGAAAGCCCATTCCATTTGCAGGCTTTCCTTTAGTGCTGGAGCCCCTGCTCTGCCAACCAGATTGTACAATGACTAATCAATCATGTGGGCAGAAACCTTTACAATATCAACATTTGTTATATATATATTTTATTTTTATTTTTTTTTAATCTTCAAAGTATAAATCAGGATGTTTTCAGGATTGACTATCAGCTTTGAAAAAAAAAAAAACAGAACACTGGTTTCTGAAAATATGCATAATGGAAAATATCACTTGAACTAACTAAATCTGTTCGAACTTTCTTTGCCCATTTTTTGACCGGATTTTTTGGCAGTCCTTAATATGAGAACTATTTAGTATTTGGATGACATTTTGCATTAACATCCATAGGCACAAAACTGAAAATATCTAATTGTGTTCATTCCTGTACATTATTTCATTTTTTTCTTCATTTCCACCTTGTAAGGTATCATAGGCCTTTTTACAGGTGAAATGGTTAAGGTGCTACAAATCGAAGTGACTTCTCCAAAGTCATACAGCTTACAGAAATAGGAGGTGTTGGGGCTAGATTTAGGCACAGTTTTCTCATCTCAATTCTTCCATTCAATAAAATGCCAGAGGCCTGGGTTCCTTCTCCCACACCTGTGAAAGCCTTCTGGAAAGGCCAGATGAATTACCTAATTTTCACTGCTTCCGCCTCTTGACTGGAAAATTTTTCAGTAATTTTATTTATGTGGTGAGAAAGCTATAGTGAAGAGAGAATGGGAGGAAGAAAAGGAAATGGTCATGTTGAAACTGCTAATGGTTTTATGTTTGTTGCAACCTTCGTAGATTTTTTGTGTGTCATTTAGTTTGTTTTGATTTCTGTTGTTACTGTTTTCAGTTGGAAATTTTGTAAGGGTTGAGCATGCAATCTTATCTGTATGAATAGGTAAGTTCTTCTTAACTTTAAGTCTGCGTTAGAAATTGTTTTCTTCCTTGTGCAGCTCAGGGTCCCACACAGTAACTGCAACAGAGTAAGTGCTCATTAAATGCCTGCTGGACTGAAATGAATGTTGTCTTCATCTTCTGAACAAAGACTCAAACTGGTAAAAGGATTTTCAAATGTCTGACTTAGTAAAGCAATTTTGTCAATATAATGCAGAGGATAAAGTTTGTGAGGTCGGTTTATAAACATAGAACTTTATACAAATTGTGTGTAACTAGTAAAATTATCATTGTACACAGGAACCTCATTCATTTTCTGCCTTTTATCATGTAAATTCATGGTATGTGCATACAAAAATAAAATGAATGAATATTTGTTCATTTGTCATAATGGAATTTTATGGAAAAGCATCTTATTTCATTCACTTCTGGTATTTTTCCCTTAGCTCTGAGAAATACATAATTTTCCACATTTCAAAGCAGGTCAGCACAAATGACGATTGGAGATATCATAATAAGTGGTAAACAACTACTCTGAAAGCCACATTTAAAAAATAAAGGTAAATTTGATACTGAACATTCACTTCCAAGCAGCCTACATTTCAACAGAGCCAGTTGCTCATATTTTCAGACCCTAAGGGATTGTCTCGCTTAAAAGTATAAGCTACAGAGCCCATTCTCTGGAACCAGCCCCACAGAAAAGCACTGCAGTTGATCTATGACATGACTGAAACCCCACTGAAATCTTAATTTTTTTAGTGTCTCAAGCTTTCAAATTTAGGTTTTTTCTTTGCCTCTCACATTACAATTATTAGTTTTACTAAGGATAATGAAGTCCTCTGAAACTAGGAAATGAAATTTAACTTGGGAGCATTTTCACTTATTACCTATTAAGAATGGTTACATAATTCCTGAAATATGTGGCTTTGCCTGTCAAACATGAAAAATGGAGAATTGCAGTTAATGACATCTGTTTCACAGGTATCATACTCTTACGGGAGACGTAGTTTATGCTTCTGGACATTGTTCTCAGAGTGCCTCTCAATCCTAAATTACAAGCACTATGGACCTTTAGAGGAATAAGAAGGCAATTTATTCTCTTTTACACACAGCCTACACTGGTGTTTAAAATCAAGGCTGCCAACATAGCAATTGTGTGGTGTTTCTTTAATGAGGGTGTTGCTGGACCAGAAACACAGCTGAGACATTTAGATTTATTTTATGGCAGTCCTGAGAAACGATTTATTCCTAATCAGAATAATTTGCCCAGGGATGGCTTCTGACAGAGCTCCACAAGCAAAGCAAATCTAAAAGTCCTAATCTCTCCAAAACTATGAATCCCAAGAAGAGACACATGTACCTCTGTGCAATAAATTTGTGAATAGACACAACTGTTAAACAGGTATAAACAGAATACATTACATTAAACCTTCTCCTTAAAATGATAAATAAAACTGTAGTTGGCTTTTAATTTTGAACCCCTAGTTTCAGGGATCTTAATATGAATCAATGTCCAGATGAACATTATTCAGCCTCTCCAACTAAATTTAAACTATTTTTGCTCAGGGCAGAACCCAGGTTATAAAATTGTCCACTTTCCATCAAGGTTTAAAATAATAACAAAGTTCATAAAAATAATTTTTTTACACTGAAAGATTCTGGGGGTTTCTTTCTGCTTTTCAAGTACTCCTTTTATCAAATTAAAATTCAAGTATTAACTTGCATATCTCAGGAATTCTAGTTTCACGTGATTTAGCGCAACAGATCAGAAAATCAGAATTGACAGTGAGGTTTTTTGATTCCAAAATATACAAGAAAAAGGAAAAAGAGAAAATTATTTCACAGAAGGCATGAATAGAGTGCAAAGTGATAATCAGTGATTTTTATCTGGTAATGTTTAAAGGTAAAGGCTATGATAATAATACTTTACTAAAGATCTCTAATTCACTATAAATTATTGTGCATGACAGTCTTGTGTCATTTAGTACATTAACAGGGAATATTTTTTTTTAAATATTTTTTTCCAGATATTCTACACATGGTTTTTTTTTTTTTTTTCTATTTTTAAATTAGAAAACAAATTGTTCATTTTAAATGATCTTTCCTCTACCTTTGTTTTGGAAGACAGCATTGATCAATAATTTTAGCACATGACTAGGCAATAAAATTTTCAACAGATGTAATGAGCAATCTTACTTTTTTTTTTGAAGCAAGAGGTTTTTCAGTGCAGCAGCCCTTCACAGTGAACTGACATTTGGCAGTGAAGAACCTTTCTAAAGTTCAGGAACTGCATTAAAAAGAGAATTATAAAGGGCATCATTAAAATTTAGGTAGAAAACTGTTACTGAGCATTTCAATTACAGAGCTACATGACTGGCAGTAAGAAATAATAGGCACAAATTAGTACTATTGACTCTTTCTTAAGATCTATTCAACTGGCCTAAGAAATGACTGGCTAGATACTGTCTCAGGTTCTCTAACATCCCAATATCTTGTCTGGTTATCACTGCTTTCTCACTGTGACTCTTCTAAAGAACTTTTGTTGATATGAAAATTACAAACCCAAAACGTTCACCTTATTAGCCTGATTGCAGTTCTAGTTAGCTTTGTCTCCACTTTTCTCTCTGCTGTAGACATACATTCTTTACACACAGTAGTCAGAGGCCAAGGAAAGAAGGAGGAATGCTCATTCCATAAAATGTGATACTTCTAATTAGTCTGCTGAGACTTTTGAAATATGCATAAAGCTGTAGATGTGGTATTAAATCACATTTTTATTACCCAGAAATTAATGTTTACCATGTGTATGCAAAGGTGTTAAGGATTTGAAGTGTAAGCTTGAAAGGTACTAATAGTTATTTGTTTCTACAATATGGTTCACATGTATATATTATTTTTCTTCAAAAAAAAGTTTGAATAAAATATCTTTATCATAATTTTTCTGTTTGTTAGACTGTTTAAAGAAATATATACTCTGCTGGTACCTGGGATATAGTCTGAGTAAAGTCTTCCCTGTTGCTTCAGACAGTTTAAATGAGCTGGAGAAAAATAAACTCTAAAAAAAAACCAAAGAGGGCATCATTGAGACCAAAATTGTGTTTAGCTCACTAACAGAGATATAACTTTAAAGATTTAAACAGTATTTGGCTATCACACTTACTCATAAGAAATGACAAATTTGGAATGGCTAACAGACAGGAATTGATGAGTGAATTTGTGGGAATGGAAGGAAAGCAATGGAAATGCCCTTATTAAAAATCTGCAATTTTTTACTGGAGCCAGGTTACCACAATAAATGTAAGAATAGGCTTGATTTCATTCACAATTAATGTAGTTTGAAATTGGAATGAGTCTGAGTTCCTGCCTCCAGGAGGTCTGCTGACATTTCTAGGGCTGTTTCAGAGACTCCGCATGATAAATACAAAGCATGTGCATATGTAAATACCTATGTATACATTATATCCACACACACAAAAATTAATAATAAAGTAACAGTTTGTCCAAAGCAAAGAATATAATTGTGGAGGTAAAACCCATAAAATTTAGGAACTGTACATTTGGTAAAATTCTGAATAAGTTTAAGAAATCAATAGCTATTAGTTCTATTTTAGCTAATAAACTTGGTTACAAATAAATATTTAATCATCAAATTATCTTTGAGTTATCTCTCTCTCTCTCTGTCTCTCTCTCTCTCTGTCTCTCTCTCTCTTTCTCTCTTCCCCCTTCTCCTTCTCTCTCTGTTTCTCTCAATATTGAACTTTTTCTTACATCAAAAACTGTCAATACTTCATTCATGTTGCAGAGAAAAATCAAATTTATCCCACAACAGAGATCACACAATAAAATAGAATCAAGTCCAGCATTACCAACAATACTATAGTGTGGTTTAAATAACTTCAACTGGAGAGAATTCAAACCAAAGGAAGAAGTGAAGCTTAGGTTAAAATGATAGCCCCTTTAAATTAGTTGCATTTAGAAAAGAAATGTCACCTTATAATTTTGAGAACCATATCTTTGCATAAGTGAAGTTTCCAGACATACATTCTAAGGAGCCTAAATCAATCTGAAATATGGTCCTTGAATAAAGTACAGTAGGTGAAAGCAGCTATTATATGTAATGTGGCAGTTGAAGTTCTACGCTACTCTCTCATTTCGTTCCCCAGTAGTGCCCATGAGGCTTTTTTTATAAAGGTCATCCGGTTTGAAATCTGTAAAATTTAAATTGATAGTCCATTATTCTGATGGATCTTCAGCAGAAAAAAAAAAAATCTGGTCACCAATTCATGTGGTGACAGATTTGACTGTTGAATTCATGACAATAAGTTCTTATTCTTTGGCTGGGGCTAGGCTTCTGTATAAGGTGGATACAGACTGTGTCTCTGTGGTACCTAGAAAGGTTACATATTCATTGCATGAGAGACCTTTTACTAGCAGTGAGTCCTGCAAATACAGGGGAAACAGGGAGTCCATGTCAGTTCCAATGACCATCTGACAATTCTGAGTCACCAAAGATCACCTAAAATAAAACATCAGAATTCTTTATCTTAATAAATAAATAAAAGTATACAATGGAATTGTTTCAGCTAGAATGTAAAAATATTTGCAAAACTAGATACTATTAAGTTAAAATAACTCTGGGCTCAAACTGAATTCCCAGAATAATGACATAAAACAAAGAGGAACAGGAAAGAGAAAAAAAGGCAATTGGGATTAATGATGGTGACCCATAAATGAATGGAAGATAAAGCAGATTATTTAGACTAATCAGAAGAAAAGAATAATCAGAAGCAATGATTATCTTTTCATGTGATAAATTAAGGGATTCTCTTGAAGTAAGGTAATTTATGTGATAATTTAGGACTACATAAAAGAAAGTAAATAATATATAATTTAGGAGAATAGTGGTCAATTTATATCAATTATTTGGCTCCATTATTCCAAACAACTTTAATGCAACAACTAATCTTTCTTAAAAAAAAAAAATACCTTTTTATTTTGTCAAGTAGTTTCGAAGAAAACTGAATTGGGACCATAATTATTTCTGAAAAACTTCATTCAGAGCAGTAGCTAGACTAATGTTTGACTGAATGACATGAAAATGTACATACACCAAGGTTAAGAAATATTGGGGACAGGTGGCAGGATGGCTCAGCTAAAAAAAAAAAAAAATACTTGGGGTCATCTTAAAATTCTGCCTAATACAGTTTCTCCTCTAGCCCACAAAAATTCACGTCCCTCCCAAATGCAAAATACATTTACCCCTTCCTAAGCTTCCCAAGAATCTCATCGTATTCAAGCAAAGACTCAGGTCTAAAATTTCACCATTTAAACCCAAATCTCATTATTTAAATAGCCTTAATTAGGGCTAATCAGATTCCTAGTTATAATCCATCCTGGGTCAAAATTACCTGACATCTGTGGACCTGTAAAATTAAAGATAAAGTTACATGCCCAAGTTATGTGCAATTACAATCTATAATGATAGAATTAGCATAGGATAAAAATTATAAACATTCCTTTTTAATAAGGAATAAAATGCCAGGTAGAAAGAAGTCACTGGGCCAAAGTTTGAAATTCTGTTAGGTAAAACCCCACCAGTCTCTTGATTACATTTCAAGGCTTGGAAATAATCCTTCATGGCTCTCAGCTCCATCCTCTGGGCTCTTGGCATCATCTTGAGTCATCCCTCCTTAGTCATTAAGGTAGAAAGTTTTGGCAGCTAGGTTTACCAGCCTGCTTCCAAACGGTAGAATTTGGGTGTATGGCAGCTTCTTTTCATTTCATTGTCTCTCTTCTCTTCTCTTCTCTTCTCTTCTCTTCTCTTCTCTTCTCTTCTCTTCTCTTCGCTTTTCTCTCTCTTCTATTCTCTCCTCCTCCTCCTTCTTCTTTCTCTCTCTCTCTCTCTCTCTCTCTCTCTCTCTCTCTCTCTCTCTCTCTCTCCCTCCCTCCCTCCCTCCCTCCCTTCCTGAATATACTGTTTATAAATATATTGCAAAGTGATTCTCAGACTGGATTATGCATCAGAATCATCTTGAGGGCTTGTTAAAACACAGATTTCTGCACCCCACTCTCCAGTTCCTGAATTGGTAGGTTTGACTCAGGCAGAGAATCTGCATTTCCAACAAGCTCCCAGGTGATGCTGATACTGTTGATCCAAGGAATAAGCTCTGAGAACCTCTATATTATATACGTAAATAAATTGCTCTTTTATTATTAACTATTGCCTTATATTATTTTCCTTGATCACACTGTATTATAAATACCTAGAAGGTAGGGTTGACTCATCCATCATGTTAAATCTCACTATGTCTAGAAAAGGGCTTTATATATATAGTAGATACCCAAATGGTGTTAACCAAAATTAAAGGATTATCACTACATTATTTTAAGTGGCTCAATACAAGGGACACAATACAACTTCAACAACATTTACATTTTGAAATGAGCATGGTTTTTATTTTGTTTGTTTTTTTAATATTTTATCGGAGAATTTGGGGAGGGGAACAGCACTGGGGAAACAGGGAAGGGGAACAGACAAGTTGCTGTCTTTTTGTTCTTCAGTCTAGTTGCGGAGGACATTGCTTCACTGGCCCATGTTGGTATCATCACTGCGCTCTTCCCGGAGGCAGATAAGGTCGCCAACCTCTGGATGCTCGTTCACCGCTGCTATTGGCAGCTCGCGCTGGCTGCCGGCCGCTCACTGTAGCCTATGGCAGCCCACTGCAGCAGGGGCTGCAGACTACACTGTCGCCAGGGCTCACAGCCCAGCTCTACGTGGAGCTGTTGTTAGCTGTAGAGGGCAGTGTCACTGGCCCTCATATGTGGGATCCGAACCGGGGCTTCTGGCGTCCCAAACCAGCTCTTAACCAATGCGCCACACGGCCGGCCCAAAATGAGCATGTTTTTTGCCAACTGACTCCTGAAAGTTTTTCTTATTTTATGAATGGGATGACTTTCATAAAATATACTTAGCAAAACAGATTACTTATTTGAAAAATCTCCATAAAAATAATTAGTATAGTTAAAAAATGTCTCATTAAACTTGGTAGAAAATGTGAAATAATGATAAGAGGCAAATAATAAAATAAATTCTACCACGATTATAATGACCAGTAACCAAAGAAAGTCTTACAAATCCCAGGTATGGCATATACATTTTGACATCTGATATCAAAGGGCAATGGTGCCTTTTTCAAAAGCATCCCTATAATGATGTCTCAGGTGCCATGCTATGCTCTACGGACAGCCAAAGGGAAGTGAAAATTTTGGCTCACAGGAAGGGATGATTTATTCCATGTTGATTTTATTGACAGCATGTGCCTGGTCTGTACTTTAGACTTTTTTTTTTCTTTTTTTATTTTAACTCCTACTTCTGAGAATCTAATCTGAACAAAGCTGGGTATCCAAAACCTGGGCACTGCTAAAGTGACGAAATCAAGACAATAATGGTCCCAAAAAACAAAACAAAAAGGAAATCTATTTATTTATAATATATCCAAAATAGCCAGGTTAAGTATGATGTTAGTTTTTATATATCTAAAAATGAGATATGTAGGATATAGTAATGGTTAAATAGTAACTAATTAAAGAAAGTGCTTTTAATAAGCCACTTCAAATAATTGAAACCAGAATAAGTTGTTTAGAACCATGACAAAGTTTTTAACTCTTTACTCAATGTCTTAAATATCTTCCATGCATTTCTTTTTTAAAATACATATACATAAAAATGTTCTTTTCAGTAAATATTTTACAAACTACGTTTTCCTATTTAGAGCTTTCGGCTCTTATAGGATCATCCAACAACCATTCGATTTGTTCCTTTAAAATTAAACCTAAATACTGATTGAATGAGCATTATCTTTTAAGCACACCTGTAGTCAAACTCATGTTTTCTTTTCTGGTTTGTACAATTTCTTCTTGGAAGCAAGCTTCAAAGGACTTTCTATAATTTGAAAGACTGCCTCAAGATTGAAATTTAGATTTTTCCCCATTCTGAATCCCACCCAACACCATTCTAATGGCTCCAGCTGTGATAGGATAGTTTTGATTCTAATCTTAGATGGCTCATGGCCATAGTTACAGACAACTGAATCCATTTATACTGAACAACTACTACTGCTTCTCTTTCTGCAATTCTGGCTCTATAAGGGCTATAACCTTTCATGGCCCACAGTCCTCTCCTCTACGCTTTGACTAGTCAACACTTAATGATTTTAAGTGTTTCTACTCTTTCACTACAGAGATATTGAAAACAGATGTCATCTCTATTGTTTTAATGATATCTTCCATTCTTTTATATAACCCAGTCTCTAAAATCTGTCAGCATCCCATGAGTTAACACTACCTTACTATTAGCCTTCTGAAAGAAAATCCCCAACTTACTCTATTATATCGCAAACCTTGATGTTGCATTGATTGGATTATTTTTTTTTTTACTCTTTATTAAACTGATATGTCGATTCCTGATATTCTTGGAAGTTTAGCTCTAATAGAGGTGTCAAATTCATGTCTCCCTCTGTGAAGGCTTAAAAAAAACTTGAGAGTTGTAAATTGATTTTGGATAAAGTTCAATCTCCCCAAACTATTTTTTTAACCACAGAAATAGTGAAAGCTTAAACCTAGGATGAGTATGATGGCTTGCGATTTCCTATTATATCATTTCTAACCATATGATATATGTTAGGCTTTTTTATCCCATTCTCCCACAGACACCCCTGTCACTAAACTTATCTACTTTAGAGTTCATAGGCTATATTGCCAAATAAATGTTTCACAGTCGACTGATGAAGAATGCTGGGAATCAAAATAAATAAGATGTCCCTGGTCATGAGCATTGTTTCAACATATGTCTCTAGGTACAATTGCCATATGCAAAAATATAGATGCTTTTGTAGAATCACTTTAAACTTAATTCCTATTTCCAATAGGCGAGAAATATTTTTAACATTCAACCCAAAGTAAACTTGACTTATTTTAAATTGATTTTGATTTTTTTCTGTGTGATTTTTGGATACCAAACATTAGTAAGTGATGTTTAAAAGCTTTCAAAAACTGTGAGGTTCAAAAAAGAAGATGTCAAACTGTAGCCAACATCATTGTGTTTAGAATCCTTTGCAAACCTCACTGACACTGCAAAGTGTGGATTTGCTTAAGGTTAAATTAATCCCTGTTTACACATGTCACATAATTCTATCTCTTTCATCCCAAGGGACAGCACAGAGAATTTCCGAGGCATGAGTGAATATGCTAATTTTAGCCAAAATGAAATATAAGGACCTGTTATGGTCTGTTCTGTTATGATAACAGTAAAATATAGACAGAGTTGAAGTACTACTCACCAATTACCTCTTGCTCTAATTCAGACATTCCGGTTTCTCCACTGAGAAACTTGGTTTCAAATGTACAGTCTTGGGTATTTTATGAGGACATTTTAACCACATGAGTTCTCAACTATGTACAAGTGACAAAGAAGGAGTGAAGACTACTGAGAGACTTCCTAACATGATGGCTTCTGTATGTTTAGCAAATTTGAAAACGGAAGGTTGTATATTCCCAGGTAAGTCAGGTTCGTTGCTACTTTATGGATCAGGGGTACTTTGGAGGGTTCAGTGTAATCTTTTAAACAGTTTAAGGAGAATCAAGATTTTATTAAAAACTCTACATAGCAGCAAAATTTGGAATTCAGCATAGTAAAACTGTACAACTCTAGCTCAAGTCCCAAGGCTATAACACTTAAAGCAAGATGTAAAATTACTTATTAACTAAGGAAACTTAACATATAATCTGACTAAGTCTTTAAGTCATTCCTACCTATATGTGTGTGTATGTGTGTGTAAATGTTAGTCTCTGCCCACCTTCAATATCACTGAAGAATGACAAAGAAAATAGCAATCATCTTAAATGCTATATTCGTGATTACTTTAGACAGATATACAAAATGGTTTATGTCTATAAACCTTCCTCCCTTTTACCCTTTTATTTTGTCTTCCCTGAACTATAGAAATCATTTTCAAAAACATTTTGAAGACAAAAATTCAGTATTTATATTAGCAAAATTCTAATTTTAGAAATAAGAAAAATAAGACTCAACATTTAGGTGACTTTTCCAAGGCCTTATGATTATAAAGGAACTAACCTAGGATCTAGGCCCCTGATTGCTGGTGCAATAAAGTTCCACACCACAATACTGCTTTTTAATCCAAGCTCTGTTTTGCATTTATTCAAACGTTTTATCCAGAATTATATTAGTAATCCAGATTTATAAACACTACATTCAGAATACTGCTACATATATATAATGGAGTGTGGTGTCTATTGGTTTTTGTTTGTTTGTTTGTTTTTTGCCACCTGATAGACCTTTCCTCATCCTTCCAGTCCCGATAATAAACTCATTTCTCAATTCCCAAGTTTCAGGGTACAAATATTGACACAGGGTTGATTGACATGAATTAGACCATTTCTCCGGGACACAAGGACCAGAATGGAAGCCGGGGGCGCTAATCAGAGTCTAAGACTGTTACAAAAAGATTGGGAAAGAGATGGTGTCTTTTCTGGGAAAATTACTAAACTGGGAATGGTAAAGACCATCATCTTCCCAACCATAGGGAGCAAAAACTGCCTACAAAATAACGTTGAAATCAGACAAGAAGAAAGAGGAAATGGATGGGGAGGAGAGTCCTGGTGAATTTGAGGTTCTAGTATTACTCTTGAAACCATGGTTCCTACTTCACTTTCCATAGAATTGAGAGCTTTCACAGTGTTTCTGACTTTTTGCTAAGGCTAATCAAAAATTAAATAACATTATGACAATGTTTTCTGGGTTATTCCTCATATTATTTCTGATGACAGATGGAATAAGTTTTTTATTTTTATTTTTTTGACTAAAAGAGTACACTAAAACATCTTTAGGAAATCTGAAAGAAAAACTCATTTTATTTCTTGTCTTATTAGAAAACAAAATCCCCTTTGTAAAGGAAAATTACTGAAAATAATTTACATATATTTATTTTTACTAAAATTAATGTAACTTATTGTCCACTTAAACTTATGACATCTTTATACAAATAATTTCAGTAATTTTCATTTCTTTTAATTTGTATCCATTCTTTAAGTTCTTTTTGTTTATTCCAAACTTAGAGAATTTAAAATATAAAGCCTGTTGTAAGAGGCCTTACCGAAATATAGATAGGCTACAAAACTTTGACCCAAATCACTGATATAATTCACTGTTGAAACATGCCTAGAAATATAAGTATATATATATATATATATATATATATATATATATATATATCCATATATATGTGTGTGTGTGTATATATATGTATTTATCCATAATGTATATATTTGTATTACTCAGGGTTCTCTAGAGAAACAGAAACAATACACACACACACACACACACACACACACACACACACACACACAATGACTATTATCATATTTAAAATATCCTATATATTTATTTATAAGTAATCGGCTCACACAACTTGGAGACTGAGAAGTCTCACCATCAGCCCTCTGTAAACTGGAGACATAGGAAATCAGGTGGTGTTAATTCTAGCTGGTAGCATGATTCAGTCTAAATCCAAAGGCCTGAGAACCAGGGAAGTCAAAGGTGTAAATCTCAACCCAAAGGCAGGTACAGACCCATGTCCTGATTCAACTAGTCAGGCAGAAAGGAACAAATTCTCCCTTCTTCCATCTTTTGTTCTATTCAGACCCTTACAGAATTAGATGATCTCCACCCATCTAGAGAGGCCAATCTGATTCACTGATTCAAATGTATGTTAATCTCAGAAGGAAATACCTCACAGACACCTAGAAATAATAGTCAAATATCTGGGCACCCCATGATTCAGTCAAGTTAACACATAAAATTAACCATCAAAATATTACTTACTGTAGGGGATATATCTATATCTATAAGGGATGGATGGATGGATAGATGATAGATTGATTGATTGATCCCCTACAGTGAATAATAAGGCCAACAAGAATCAATGTGGTGAGAGTAAAGGCCTATGTTGATATTAAAGATCACTGCAACTAATTCAAGCAGTTTTGGTTATACCAGACAAAGTAATAATTTATGTGTAGAAAGAATTGTGAAGTTCAAATCATTCTGAATTTTGGTAATAAGAAGAGAATGAATTAATTTTAACTTATATTAGAACCTGAGTAAAATTAGTAGTATTTTATTGTACACATCTGGCATTCTTCGATTCTACATATATCAAGGGATTAGAACACTTGAGTGGCTAGAGACGCTGGACAGTCAAAATTGGGAACAAACATTATGTCAAATTAAGAACGAGTGTAATTTATTTTTTAATCTTGCAGAAGGTATATAATTATTTTTTAAATACAGAGAATATAATGCTCATTGTGGAATATTAAAATTGAATAAGTTTGTAGACATTATGTGAAAGACCAATGTTCTTTGCAATTATATGCAAGAACATGTGAACAGTTTATCGCACTATTTCTTTGTGTTAATATTTTCATTAATGTTCTATTTAATACTTATGAAATCTCAACATCACATTATCAGTTTCATTCTTTTATTTTTATAATAGATGCAAGAAAAATTTATTCTTCTCGAAGTTACTCATTATTTATTCTACTTCTTTAGTAGCTAGATAAATATACATTCTAAATGTAACTCTCCACACCACATCCCTAATGATAATGCTTTCTAATAATGTGCTCAAAACCTACAAATATTTCTCAGTGAATTTTTCAGATACAATAAAGACAAATTTCTTAACTACTTTCTTGGCTTTAATCTATTTCTATTAGATTACTCTTTCCAGTGTCATTTAAAAGCACTTTTTTATTAATCAAAATTACATTTTAGAAATGAATTGAAGATAGTATTACATTTTTTTAAATGAACTAGTAACATTAACTAAAACATGCTTTCCACAAGTTGGGAAATAATATTTAATGATATGCCACTAAAATGATAGCTATTAAATTTGTGACACATTAAAACTGCATAAAATATGTTTTCATTGATGTTTTGAAATTGATTCTGCCATGTGTACCTGCAAAGTAATTAAAATTGTAAATTACATATGTGCCTTTATTAATGTCCTCTATTTGAAGGTTGCAAGACACAAAGGCAGGCCTATAATAAATGAAAAATGACTAGAAGCAAAATCAAGAGCTACCGTTAAAGAAAATTTTGAGTAATTGGATTGTTACAACTACAGACTAGGCTACCCAGAAATATATTGAGCTTTCCATCCCTAAAAGTGCTCTCAGAGTAGATGACCTTTGATTCAGATTATTCCACATGGGACTCATGAACGAGTTAGGAAGTGTGATAAATGAACTTGAATTTCTCTTTTATTGTCTCAATATTAATATTCTAAAACTTTATTAAGCAAAAATGATTATGGCCTAAGAAAGGAAATAGGCTGAAACATCGGTGACTTTGAAAAATATCAAGGTTTTAAGTAGTAGTGACTTCACACCTAACTGAAGCAAGAACAAAGGTCATCTGGGCTTTAGTATGACTGTGCTGGGAAGCCCGGATGGGGTAGCCACTCCCTCCCTTGTCCTCTCCTGGCACATATCACACTGCTCTGTATTTAATTGTTTATGTATTAATATCTCCTACTAGACTGTGAGACTCTTCAAGTCAGGGCTATGTCTATCTGATTCACTTTTGCATATCCAATAGTCACCAGCATTTGAAATATAATGTTTTCAATAATAATTGTTAATGCATAAAAAGGTAAAAGCAGTAAAAATTTATATCTCACTTAACCTGTTCCATAGTTCTGATGTCCTTAGTCATCAGGAAGTACCCAGACTGTAGGAAATGAATCAATAAGCAAACATGAAAATCGCATGTGCATGCTAGCAAATAATAAAAATTTAGGTAACTTGAATATAATAGAAGCTTAAAATTTTTTTAAAAAGCCAAATTTAGGGAATCTCAAGTTTCCTACATTTTACTCCTCCAAAATTTACTCTTATTCATGCTTATATATTATTTTTATCTCTCTCATGTACTAAGTATAATGTTCATGTTTTCTGTTTTACTTTTTTAATAGACTTAATATTTAGCATAGATTTAGTTTTACAGAAAAGTTACAAAGATAATACAGATAGTTCCCACACACCCTACTCCTAGTTTCTACTTTCTGTAATTATTAATATTTTACTATTGTCACAATAGTAAACTATAATATTAAATATTATCAAATAAAGCCCATATTTTATTCAGATTTCTTAGTTTTTACTTAATAGCCTTTTTTGTGCCAGGATCCCATTCAGGAGGTCACATTACATTTAGTCCTCATGTCGTCTTGGGCTGTGACCCTCTCTCAGATTTTCCTTGTTTTGAAGACCTTGACAGTTTTGAGGAACACGGGTCAGGGATTTAATAAAATGTCTTTCGATATGGATTTCTCTGAAGTTTTTTTTCTCATTATTAGACTGGGGTTGTAGGTTTTGGGGAGGATGAGTTCAGAGGTACAGTGCCATTCTATCACATTATTTCAAGGGCACATACTATCAATAGGACTTACCACTGTTGATGCTAACTTTGATCATCTGGCTGAGGCAGCATCTGTCAGGTTTCTCCACCATATAGTCATTCTTTTCCCTCTTTCCCTACTATACTCTTTGAAAGGAAATCACCATGGGCAAACCACACTTAATGAGAGAAGACTTATGTTCCACCTCTTTGGGAGTATTAGAAACTTTGAAATCTAACTCTTTCCTCCTATGGTTTCAATTAACAGTAGCCTCAGATTAAAGAGTCTGATAAATGTAGCAGGTCTTTCTGAGTTTACAAAAGGGATTTTTGGGGGGATTATATATTAAAGGGATTACATACTAAAGGGAAGTGCTATCTTTACAGACTCTTGAATAAAATCAATAGTTACACAGGACTGCTATAGGGTAGAGACTTATAAGCTATGTAAGTCAAAAACTCAGAATACTATGGGAGATTCATTTCATGCTTCAAATTTCCTATTTTTACTGAATTCATACAATAAATAATTCAATAAATAAATCTGTCTCTATCTATGAATGCGTATCAAATACTTTGGAATGGGACCCAGACATTAGTATTTTTTCTGAAGCTCCCAGGTAATTAGAATTGTTCATAAGATTATGAGTGACTACTTTAAATAAATGGCTCTCAAGACCAGCTACATGTTGGAATTGCCATAGGGAGGTTTTCAAAATATTTGAGCTTAACACAAATTACTTAAATCAGAATCTCTGGGTATACAGCCCAAGCATTGGTATTTTATAAATGTTCCCATATGATTCTAATGTGGGACAAGGGTTAAAAACCATCCCTATAGATAGATTATACCCTCAGTCCCCCAAAATTATTCCTGGCTTGTAGTAATCATAGGATAACTATTTGTTGAAAAAAGTTAATGGATTAATTAATAAGTCAATAATCAATTGATTTGAGTTACTTTGATTATATAATCAATAAACAATCCTTTTTGTAGTCCATCATTTTGGTACAAAGCAATACAACATTTATTTAAATTTCAGGGGTCAGGGTAACATTCATAAGCTTGGCACAATATACTGAATTTGGATTCATTCTAGACAAAGTCAGAACAAAACTGAACAGGATAATCTACATGAAACAAGTTGAGAGAAGTATATTGCTAGATTTGAATACTGATATATATTAATAGATGATTCAGTACAATCTAGGATTTTTTTATACAAGTGATCAGCTTTTCCACACATTATTGTCAACATGCCTCCAATAAGCAAACATAAAAATAGCATCCACCATTTATTGAATATCTACATGCCAGACACAGGGACAGGTATTGTCCAGATATAATCTCATTTAATCTTCACACACACAAAAAAAAATCTGTAATGTAAAATCAGAATCGAGTTTTTATAGATGATAGAATGGAAGCTTTATAGTGTTTATGGCACTTAATCAAGGTCGTTCACCTATATGGTGTCCAAGATGGGAATCATCCCTGTCAAACTAACTCTGAAGTCCTGCTCTTTCTCCTTAAACCACCTCCCTATTCTCCTGTGATAGTACTGTTGTGATGCATTTGTTTCTATTAAAAGCACCTTTATAAGTACTCTCATATTCTTTAAATTTCTAAAGAAATAGATGAACTTGGTGTAACATTTACAGCAATTTTACCAACTACTAATTTGGAAAAGTTTTAGCATGTTAAAATATATAATTGCCATTCCTGATAGCTCACTCCTGTAAACACATCAACACCACTTCCTTGTATAACCTCATGCTCTTTATTTTGCAAAATTTCATTTCAATTAAAAATAGTGGTTACTTACCAGATTCAAACAATAGTAATTGCTTATCTGCTAATTTAATCCACAAACCAAAAATGATTTGCAAAGGAGAAATATATGTTTTATTTATAAGAATAACCTAGCCACCAAAAGTGAAATTCAATGGTTATCATATTAAAAAATAAATGCCTTTGAAATTAATCAACTTCTATGCTGTTATTTAATAACCAGATTAAATACATAACTTTTCTTCATTCCATGCCTATTTTCCTATTTAATATAAAAGTTCTAAATAAATATAGAAATATTGTGACAATATTTTATGTAATTTTTAAATGATGTACTTTCAATACCATTTCACAGAAGAAATCAGCAAGTTTATATAATCATAACTAAACTTACACAAGAAAATATTTGCAATTTGGTGGTGAAGCACAGGACTCTGTGAAAATGAGATTTTGTTGTTAAGATCATTAGGAAAACAGAAGGCATTTGGGGCTGATGATCAAAGGTCCACTCCATCAGGTTAGGCTTCTTTGCATCTCAGCACAAAGCTGAGAACATTAGAATGCCCAGTATATGTGTCACATTACTTAATGGATGAACAAATATATGTAGTTACCAGTAGTCAGACCTTCAGCTATACAAATTGAGAATGTCATCAGATCTTTTAGTTTTCTTGTTTTAATTTTCTTGTTTTCTTTGCTTTTTTTAATTAGTAAATGATATTCAATTTCTTGGGAAATAAAACACACAGAAATCTTTAAAAGGACTAATTTTAAGCTAGATTGGTAATTTATTAATAGCTACACTTTCTTTGAATAGAACACTTCCTCCTGATGTGAAAGTTCATTATGAAAACCAAACTATATAGGAGAAGCTGCCCTCTACTCACAGAATAATCATAGGAAATTTTGGTATTGCTTGAAGTATATTTTTATAAGGCTAGTATTTTATTCTCTGTATCTTCAGAGATACATATACTTCAGTATAATCAGTTCTGGTCATTTGGAGCCTTGAGACATCTTTCTCCAGCAGTGCTGGAAAAATACTAATAACATTTTTGGTACCAAGTGCTTCTTTTTCAATATCCCTAAGTAAGCAATAGGATTTTTCTTATCACAATATTTTTTTTTAACAATTGCCATATTATCATTATCTAGACAGCAGCTTATATGCTACTATTTGCAAACTCAGTTAAGATTTTGAAAACAAGAGGTATATATATGAATCCTCTACCAGGATGGAGAATTCCAATCTGTTGTTTATTCATTCATGAAATATTTTATAGTGGACATTTGTGATTTCATCCACAGTATCAATTCCTACTTCCCAGCATTCCTCAGTTCCCATGCAGGAAGCCATACAATTCCAGAAAACCTTACTATACTGGTGAAGCATGTGAGCTAGACTAAGCCAACCAGGTAGCCTATCCCCTTGGCATATGACCATAGAACCCACACATGACTAACTGGTGAGAATCTCTTCAGATATGAAGTGATACATATGAATAGAAAAACCTGAAACTCCAGTAGCTATTTTGGACTCTGGATTCTTTCCAACCACTAACCAGCATCTCCCCAGATACAAAGCACCTCTTCTCATTTCTCTACTCTCGGGGCTCCCCTGCCTCTCCTTGGCTAAGAATTCCCCACAACCCAAGACCGCCACCCTCTACAACCCTCTCCCATCCATCTTGATTCACCTGCCCCTGTCCCTTCAACCCCTTCCCTACATTTCCTCACGCCAAGTCTTTTGACTTCATTTTGGCCCCTCATTTTTGTCTCCAAAATCCCTCATGCAAAGTGCCCCAAAGCAGCCTTCACTCACCCCTCACCAGGGTCGAGCACCCCCTCTTTAGTCACGCAGCTCATTGTACTTAGACCTCCAGATGGAGCAGGCACATTTCAAGACGAGGAATGAGCACCTCCTGATGGTGGAAGAAGCCAGGGCCGCCAGGTAATAAGGCTCTCCACCTGCGGGGCAGTGTGGCAGCTGTCACAAATGACCTCTAATTACAGTAGTCAATGTGAAACTTTCAGAATTTAACTGAATTATTGGTATATTTTGGCTGACTCCCTCAGGCAGACTCAGTTATGCCTTCATTTATGGTACGTTTTATCATTTAGTCATGGCTATCATGGAACTTAATACATTTTATTTTAAATAACTTGCACAGACATCTTTATGTCAAAGAAAAGGTCAGGGACCATTTCTTTTCAATTATGTGATTTTGATCACTATTGTATCTGAAACATATCAATGTCTCAATAAATAGTGGTTGACAAATAGGTGAATGATTAGCCATGTTGTCTTGGGGAGGGATGATGGCCACCTAGTCCCCCTAGGGTGAATGTACCTGACCCCACCCTCTGGGCACTGGTAATCAGGTTCTGGCTGATGACAGAAGGCAGTGGCTACTGCTGGTCAGGGGAGGAGAGAGAGCAGCTGGAAACCCATCCAAAGAAGGTGGAGGGACATGGAATTTGCTAGCAAGCAGAGGTTCTGAGTCCCTGGGATAAGCTAATTTGCAAAGTACATATTCAAAGATAAAACCATTAAGACTTTCAAGACAGCTACTCCAAGTAAGATTAAACCCCCACTTCCGGGACTTTGTGCTCACAGAGCCCTTTGATACTGCTCTAGTAGCAAGGCCGTGAAGCCAGCAGTGATCCAGCAAACTCAGAGAGAATGAAATCTGTACTCCTAGGCATCTGAGGAGGTAGTTTATTCATGTGCTTCCATGGAGCATTGTGTTGGGATGGAGTGTTGGGATGATGGTATTTCATTTCATTTTGAAAAATGTGTTTTAGATTTTTTTGTGTGTATTTATAAATCAAAATCAAGCAATATCCTCTGAATGAGGATTCTTCAGAGCAGACTCTCTTTGGAAATGTACGCTGGCCTGACGGTGACCTGGCTTGACAGCCAGTGTAACAGACTCTGTGGATCCGCCCTTAAGCTGATTTGTGTTTGTTACCCAGCTGAGTTTTCTGGTTGCCATCCCCACTGCCCTCATTGACTAATGTGACTAAATGCTTTTTTTTCTGTTTCTGTGGGCAACCTATTTGGGTTCTCTGTTTGATTTAATTGAATAAGGTGCTCCCCAGAAATTGGAGAAAAAGCCAGAAAACACTTTTTGAAATTGAAACAATTAGAAATATGCATAAAATTCATGAAATTAAGTGGAAGGATTTCAAGGGAGCTGTTTCTAATACTTTTCTCTTTAGAGAAATCTGCTCATTCTCTCATCCCCCACACCCTTCAGATTGGTTGTGAGGATAGGAGTGCATCTTCCACTCTTGAACAAAAGACCTTGTCTTTAAATTCTCAGAACATTGTTTTGTCACATCCCACCCACTCTTAGCCAACACTTTCCATACATTCTTTTGAGAATTTGGCAGCTTACTCAGGGTCTTCCTCCCTTCTTCTGGTCTCTCAGGTTATACAGGGATCCCCCCAAGGGCTGTTTTCATGATGAATCCAGCACCATAGCCATTTTATTTTCATGGTAAATGCATCATCTCCATTCCATTTAAGCAGCAACCCACACCTAAGGATACAGAGCTTCCTGTTCTTTTGCATTCTTCACCAGCTTGCTCCCACTACATTTGCTCTTCTACAATCATCACAACTTCCCAGTAACTTGACATTTTTCCCTCCTGAAAATGTTAAGCCCTACTGTATTTCTTTCCTTCCCTTTTACACCCTGTACTCCTTGAGCTGTCACCTTAATCTTACCTGTTTTCTTTTCCATCACAGACACCTTGCAAGATTTCAATTTTGATTCCATTCACACTATCCTTGTCTATTCCTATGCCTTGTATGTCGCATAAAGAAGGGGGAGAAAAAAATCTAACTATGGACCTTGGTACATTTGGCAGGAGATTTGTAGGGATACCCTTTATCCACCCTGATCTAGGTAACTAGTACCTCCTGTGGCAGAGGCTGCAATGCCCTTTGGGCTTATTAGTCCATCTCAGTTGGGGCCTGGTTTGACTTCCCTGCTCTGTAAGAGTTTCACTGTGTTCCTCTGGCAGGAGATGGGGATGGAGCAGCTGGTGGGCCAGGCAAGCATACTCAGCCAATGAGACAGGATCCGCAGGCACCTGTGAATGTCTGCAATGGCCCTCCAGGTATCCCTGTGCCCAAAGACCATGACATTAAATAGTAAATTTAAGATATATTTTAGGTTGAGAAAGAGGAAGAAAGACTGCAAAAATAAGGAACTATACATGTTAGTACCTTGACTAGCACTTGTCTTCTATTTGACCAAGAGGCCTACATTTTTTTTTTTTAAGATTTTATTGAGGAATTGGGGAAGGGGAACAGCATTGGGGAACCAGGGAAGAGGAACAGACTAGTTGCTGTCCTTTTGTTCTTTAGCCTAGTTGTGGAAGACATTGCTTCACTGGTCCATGTTGGTATCATCATTGCACTCTTCTCGGGTGAGGCAGATAGGTCGCCGGACTCTAGACTGCCGCTCACAGCGGCTATTGGCAGCTCACGATGGCTGCCAACCACTCACACTGGCTGCCGGCCACTCACTGTAGACTATGGCAGCCCACTGCAGCAGGGGTTACAGCTTTGGGGGGACTAGAGTGCAGTGTCACTGGCCTTCATACGTGGGATCCAAACCAGGGCCGCTGGCGTCCCAAGCCAGCACCCAACCACCGCACCACTAGCCGGCCCCCAAGCCAGCTCTTAACCAATGCGCCACTCGGCAGGCCCTACCTTTTCATTTTGCGCTGAGTCCCACAAAGTACATACCTGTAGTTAGTTGATCTTGCTCCCAGCTCTCAGCAACAGAGATGATTTGAAGAGGTAAAGCCATTTACACGCATTTGACTAATTCTGCAGAAGGTTCATAAGAACATTCCAGTAATCTTCCATAGGCAAATGTCCCCTCCCTTCCCATGGATATAGTTCTGTGTCTGTGCCTGTCTGTGACATTTTAAGTGCTGGAGACTGGAAATTACATAAGGTGCAATACTTATGAACTGAACGGCTTCAATGCACCAACCTCATAGTTTGTTTTAAAATCTGATAGAATTAGTCCTAGGAAAGATAATTCTAATTGTCACTCGAAATCCCCCTTCCCTTAATCTCAGCTTTATTTCACTAGTACAGCCCAACATCACCACTGTAAATGATGAGTTCACTACCTCCTTGAAATCTACTACTGATAAGCTAATGTTAAATGAACATGTACTTCTTCACATTCTGTGCTCTAATGCATGTTTTCATTTAATCATAAAAATCTATCTATGGTAGGAAATAACATCATTCCCATTTTATCTCCCAGGAAAGTGCCTGAAAAGGGTTATATAATTTCACCAGCTATGCAGTGGGTGGAGTTGAATACCGCATCATAGCTGATATGCAGCAATGTAACAATGTACAAACTGACAGGTTGCACATGCCTTACTATATAGAAAATCTTTGATTTGAGAATCATACTGGAATTTTTAAATTCTCACATGAGTTTTGGTTCAGAAATGTGATCTCAAAAATAAAAATTTTTGTTCTTTTAAAATACCACATTAACTGCTTTAAATCAGAAGACATCTCTTCCACTGCCAATATTAATATGTGTTTTGATATAGCGCATAAAGCTTTTACCAACCTTTTTTGTGTAACTGTCTACTAATTTAGAAAGAATTCAGATTTTTGTACAAGCTATAATAGGATATTGTGACATAAATTGTGTTATAAAGGGATTTTTCCTTACAATGTACTTGAAGAATTGCATTTTAGACATTCTCTTCTCTCATACAGTATTCTGTGTTGCAGGCATTTTGAGAAAATTGATCAAATGCAAAATATGTTTAAATAATGAATGTCTTTAAAAATGTTCCATGTGAAATTCACTTATTAACTTTAATGAATATTAAGTCAGATTTTTCAAAATTGAAAATAATTGGTCATTTTATTCAGATTATTAAAAAATTACATTAAATTTTTCAATAAGTGGAAGTTTTATTGTTATTTTAGATATGCAGATTTTTAGAAAAAACTCTAATGTGTTACCAATAAGCATGGTGAAACAAAATAAACTTCCATAGATATACCAGGGAAAATAACTCATATATCTTTGAAAGAGAATTTTATTTCTAGAATTTTACTATTGGTTCAGACTAGAATGTAAGTTCCCATGTCAAGAACTGAGAAAAACTTTAATGCTGATTGCTGAAGCACAGAGCCCATTTGGATCAAAAAGATATTGTTTAAAGGGCTAAAGATAAAATATGTTTTTATGGTAGCTTTTAGCTTGCTTCAAGATCTATTGCCTTTAAGGTTGAAGAAACACTCCAAAGGGGACAATAATGATTCCAGATACAGACATTATGCTCTACTGATGATGTCCTTTGCTCTCCCCCTGTAAGTGGTTTTCTATTACTGATGTACACTAAACCAAATTGTGTACCTTTCTATATGAATAATGAAAGCAGGCATAAGCACAAGAAATATAACGGGACTGCTGTAAACAGATACTTCTGTTCCATTACCACTGTTTTATTAACAAATTACTTCCATTAAAGAGATTATGAAGTTGCAAAAAGCAATCCAAAATGAAACAGTCCAGGCCTAACTTTTCTTTTGTAAAGAATTGAAGTGATTTGCCTGTAGTCGGCTCAGTCCCTCATTGTTTCTGTGACTGTGCTAGTCTATTTTATGTTTATTTCTGTTTGTTTTTTTTTGAGGGCAGTGTTACTGGCCCTCATGTGTGGGACCGAACCGGGCCGCTGGCTTCCCAAGCCAGCGCTTAACCACCGCACCACTCGGCTGGCCCTTGTGCTAGTCTATTTTATATCTTGAATTGTGAATGTGCACTTCCCAGTAGGGCTTTGTGAATCATCTCTTCTAGGGGAAAAAGATGTTTCCAATTAAGTCAAATATACACTTCTCACCTCCTAATGTGGAGAGTGGTGTGTTTTATATAATACACCTCACATTGGAACAATGTGCAAAAGCGCCCCATATTTCTTAACTGTAGTTATTTTATAATCCAGCAGTTTGTGATAAAACTGTAAGCTTTTTAAGCAGTCGTGACTCCATTAGAATCATTTTAATATTAAAGCAGTTCTTTACTTTTGAATATTGAAACTTTTACCCTCTAAATTTCTCGGGAGATCCCCCAATTGTTCTGTTTTGAGCTTTTTTTAGGTGAGGGGAACCAAATGTAGAAAATGGTTATTGTGTTTCAGAGCTAATAGTTATTTAGGATTATTCAGGCCTGTACAATCTTTCCTTTAAGAGGGTGAAAGTGACATCAGTCATATCTTTGTTTCATTTCTCACCTTGAAAAAGAAATGATGGCAATATTCTGCCAGTTCCAAAATTGATTTTGAAATGCCTGTTCTATGAAAACCAGAAGTATCATCATCATAGTTGTTAAAGAAACCTGTGCAGCAAGATAATTACATGAATATACTCAAGTATGGAGACTCAGGAAATAAAGGAGATTGAATAGAATTGATTTCTATTATGAGTGTTAGGTAAATAATCAAATAAAATTTGATTTTATAAAACTAATTTGTGATTAAACATTCCTCTGTCCAGAATTTCCCATATTTACATACTATTATGTTTAACCTTTCTTTATATGATATATTTAATAGGCATCATAAACAAGAGTCTACTAATTGGGCAACATTTTACATGAGAATTTAAAAACATAACTGACTCTTGCAAAATGCAAATAATTATTTTTTTAATTTAGCTTTTACATGATTGAAAACTTCCTGTATATTTCTAAAATAATGTAGTTCTTTTTTGTTTGTTTGTTTTGAACAATCAAAATAGCAAATATTCAGAACAATAAATTTGAAAACCAGAGAAAATTATAAAGCAAAGAATAAAATAACCATTAAAGGCCTAACAAAAGAAATTACTCATTATTTTATAAATCTTCTCTTAAGCAATTTATTTGTTTTAGAAAAAGGGGATTTTACTATTTATATGGTTGTCAACCTTTTTCCCCAAAGAAATGAATCATTTCAAAAGAAGAATTCTAGATAGCAAAGGAGGATTACAAAAATCTAGGTCTCTCAATATTAGTTAAAATGGAAAAAAAAAAAAGAAACAACCAAACAGGAATCTGGGAGGCTACAAACAAACTAAGTTAGAAGTAAAATTTCATGCCATAGTCTTTGAAAAATCTTGACCAAGGAAAAAATTCTGTTATAACATCTGGAAGTCATTTCAGAAAAGAATGTGAGTCAAGAAAATCTCCAAAATTCCCACCAATACCCACCAATTTGAAGATAAATTGATAAACATGGTGAGTAGGCAGTCTGGGAAAAGCAGCAGCTCGAACCCCACAGAATAAAAGCCCCTAAGCCATTTTCAAGTTGATAATGGAGAAAATAAAATGGAATAAGCATTACTAAGAGAGTCACTCAGAATACAGTCAGGAGACCATTGAGGAAGGGGGCACATCCTGTGCCTGCCTCAGCTCTCATACTATTAAGTTGCTAACCTGTTGTTAAACTCAGCTCAGGCTGAGTCATAAACATTCTGGAACAACAACTGCTGTATGGACACATATGGACTTGACCTCCTTCTTGTACTTTTCATCACTTATTTGCATATTGGAACTAACCAATCCATGTGAACCTAGCCAGCAATCCTTCATTTGCATGAAGAAATTACACTTTGTGGGTTTTGCCTTTCTTTGTTCTCTCTAAAGCACAGTTTGAGTTGCTGCTACCTGAATCTGTGTCCCCCAGTGTGCAACTCTTTCACTCAAATAAATGCTTTTTTTGTCCTTTGTTGTAGCCTGAACCTCTTATTTTGTTAACAAAGTGCTGCATGATGAACTGGAGGGAAAGATTTGAGGCACCCAAGTATTCTGCCAAGGGATCATGATAGTCCCTCTAAGTACAGGGAACTGTAGTTCCTACCAATTCCTATAAGCCAAGAAGTGTAAGACATGCCCAGGATATCCAACAAAGGCTACATTTATTTCCAGCAAAGCTTTTAATTCAAAGTGGACTAAGGAGTCACATCTCAAGTCACAAACTGTAGTTGGATAGGGGAATAAAGCTGAATTTCAGGTAGAGTAGTCATGAAGTCAAGGAGAACTCATCTACAAGAATCAATAACAGACAAAGGTTTCTCAGAGTAAAATGAGAAGAAAACACATGGCAAGTAAACAAGCATACCACAAAAATAGATTTTAAAAAATGTATATCATATTTTAAAAACCATCAAATGCCTAATCTAAAAGGAAACCCAATGCAAGAAAAAGGAAAAGAAAAATAATAATAATAAGCCACAACTCTTTGAGAGTGCCTCAAAGTCAAGAAAAACCAGGAATATTAGTTAATAGAACCAAAATAAATCTTATAGAAATAAAACTAATTAGAAACATTATGGAAGAGAATAGCCATTCCTAAAAATCATAATATTGATATAAATGAAGTTTCTATGGGGAAAGAAGTAGATAATCCAACAAATAAAACAAACACTATAATGAAAGCAGTATATATGAATATAAAATGGTACACTGCATTTTTTAATAATGTGACATAGAATATAAGACATCAAAACATGTCAAGTTCAACATAGCATTGAACTTGAAAATAAAGAATTCTTCAGGATCCTTGCAAAAAATATCACCAATGAGAGTTAGAGGGGGACCTAGTCATATTGGTCTCAGGTAGTTCCATAACAATTTTAGACACCAGTGAACAAATTATCCATAAATCTGAGGAGGGTACATTGTGATGCAAGTACTTATATTATAAACAGCCATTTCTTTGGTTCACATACAATGGCAATACAAGGATTCCTGAAAATTAATGAACTCAAGAGAATCTGTGTGTCTATAATATATACATATATTATATATATACATATATAATAAACACTTATTTATTATTATATATGAGTATTTAATATGGGGGTGGAGAGAAATAAAGAGAGAAAGAGAAAGAAACTAGGAATGATATTCCCCTAATGTATTATTACTGGATGAAGATTTATTTTAGTAATTTTTCCCGAGTCTTCTGCTTGCTTCTTAAAATAACGTTTAGGGATTATCTTGTGTATAATAACTGATTTTTCTAAAAAGTTTAAAATAAAATTTTAATGATTATTTAATATTCATATTATGTATATACTATAATACTTTAATTATAATATTTTACATTTCATTTATATCTAATTTTTACTACTGTCAATCATATTATGATAAATATCTTTATATATAAATCTTTGTATCACTGATTATTTCTAGGAATTGATTCTAAGAATTATTCCTACAAAAAATGACATCATTTTAAAGTTTCTTTAGATATCAATACATTGCTTTTCAGAGAGAGTGTCTTCATTTATCTTTCCATTAAAAGTGAAAAGTGTTTATTTAACTATACCCTATACTCAATTAAGTATTTAAATAGTTTCCCTTTCTATGTTCTAGTCATATTTCTTATGTTAATCGTGTTTTTACATCCACTATCTGTTATATTTTATATATATATAATATATTTTTTATATATTATATATATATTTTATATATTAAAGATATCAATTTCTATGGCCTTTTCTTGAACTTTATATAAAGGTCATTGTATTGCATGTGGTCTTCCCATTCAGTACTATTATAATAAGATTGTCTGTGCTTTTTCACATAGGTATAATTCATTTTTCCTGATGCATAATATTCTACTGTGTGGTTGCAATAAAATTTATTTATTGGATTTACAATGTTTCAGGGTTTTTTCTCGATTACAAAAACACTTTTCTGAACCTTAAGTGTACATGTTTCCTGGTACACTTTTGAAAGAGTTTCCCTTGAATAAATGCTTAGGAGCTGAACTATTGGTTAATAGGAGAAACAAAAGCTCTTTTTTACAAGAAAATGCCAAATTGTTGTCCATATTGATTATCCTGTTTTTGTTCCTGCCAGTATAATAGACCCCAGTGACCCACACCATCTTTAAAACTAAGATCGTCAGATTTACTTTCCACCTATTGAAGGGGTCTAAAATAGTTATCTCATAGTACTTTTGAGTTGTATTTTTGTGATTACTAATGAAATTCAGCACATTACATTATTTTTAGCCATTTGTATTACTTTTCCTGAAAAATGTCTGTTTATTTTAAATATCTTTATATATAAATCAGTATTTTTTCAGTTCTGTTTACTTGTTTACTGATTGCTCTGTAAGTGTTCTCATATATTTCGAAATTCGTAATTTGCTTACGTATGTTGCAAATGCCTATGCCAGTTTCTGTTCCGTCTTTTCACTTTCTCCAAAATTCATTTTCATTATTGAATTTCTTAATTTTTACATAACCAAATTTGTCAGTCTTGTTTAGTTAGGATTGTTGCCTTGTTTCTTGTTAAAGAAATCCACGTTTTCCAAGTCCACTTATGTAATAGTTATTCCTTTGCTCAGTAGTCTGCTATGCCATGACTGTCATAAATCAAAGTTCCTCATGAGTAGGCGTCTTTATCTTAATCCTTTATTTTCTTCTATTGGCAATTGTTTATCCATGAATCACCCACACATAGTCTTAATAATTTCATTTTATAAGTTTTGTATTCTGTTTCCTTTCTTTATTTTCTTTAACTGGGGCTGTTTGCCTCGTCTTGTCCCTTTGTACTTCTATGTAAGTTTTAGAAACAGTTTATTAATTTAAGATGTTTTTTGAGCAACACTGAATCTAGATTTAGGTAGTATTAACACATTTAAAATATTAAATGTTTCTACACATGACTATTGTATATGTTTTCAATTACATGTCTTCGTGTAAAAAGATGTATGATAATTTTTATGAATGTTAAGGGTTATCATTATTTAAAGGTTTTATTACTTTTCAATTATTTTTAATGTGCTTAAAACAAAGACATACCTGAATTTTGGAATTTATTTACTTTTCTCTCTATGCCGTTTTTGACAACATGTAGTTTTTTCTCTAAATTATATCTATATCTATACTGATCTCTAGAATATGCAATTTATAATTTATATAATTTATAATATTTAAATATACCAAAATAGATTGAAATATATGAAGCATGAAATGGAGATATCCAAAAATAATCATATATAACTTATAATACATATAATATACACGTCTCAAGGATATTTACATAGCACAAAATTTCTTATAGTACTCAAGTAGTCAATATACCTCTTTAATTTTAACTCATTTGATTTTTCAAACATTGATAATGTTGTTTAAAAGAATCTGATCAATATTCTTTGTGTACATTTCATGGTGTTTATAAGGCCTTTGTATGTAATGAAGCTATCTTGTTTAAAAGGAAAATATAACTTTTTAAGCTTTAGCAAGGATTGTATTCATTTTTATTGACATAAAGGAAACTTTTTTTTTTTTGGTTTCACACTTTCTGCCTTAATTCTTCATGAACATTATTGCCACTCTGCTTTCTTTTTTGCTCATAACCCTATATATTTGAGTAGCCCTTTATTTTAATTATTTCAGATGTATTTGTGCAAATAGCAAGTAGTTAGATTGTTGTTAAAAATATATTTTTAGGATTATGTCTAGGTCATTATTTTGCGGGGAGGAAGAACTGTGCCTTACATGTCTTTATATCTCATGAGCAGTCTTCACACTGTTCTGGGCATGAAAGAAGCCCTGTAGGAATCTGATCTATTCATTTTGAAATAACATTATTTATGAATTGCTCATATAAACTGTTGAAGTTTAAAAATCTGGAGACCCTTTGCCTTAGATGTTGTTTTTTTATCAAGATGCTATTTAACTTCTCTTAACTACCATTTCTCTAGCTGAAAAAGAAAAATAATTGGGCCAGCCAAGCGGCACATTAGTTAAGAGCTGGTTTGGGTGGCCTGCTCTGAGCAGCAGGACCCCGGTTCGGATCCCACATATGAGGGCCAGTGACACTGCCCTCTAGTCCCTGGATCGGCATAGCTGTAGCCCTGCTGCAGTGGGCTGCCATAGGCTACAGTGAGTGGCCGGCAGCCAGCGTGAGCTGCCAAGAGCCTCTGTGAGCGACCTTCCAGAGGCTGGCGACCAAGCTGCCTCACCCAGAAAGAGCACAATATACCAACATGGGCCAGTGAAGCAATGTCCTCCACAACTAGACTGAAGAACAAAAGGACAGCAACTTGTCTGTTCCCCTTCTCCGTTTCCCCAATGCTGTTCCCTTCCCCCAATTCCCCAATAAAATCTTTTTAAAAAAAAGAAAAATAATTAAATTTACTCATCAGGAAAACAGAGATGCTGAGAGTAGAAGGTGCTAATAGAAATACTTGGTAATATTCCTGTCTTCCATAAAAATTAGCACTGGTGCTACTGTTTTTTCACAATATAAATTCCCAGAGCTTAGACATTACTTATTCACCATAAAGGTCACAGTTTAAACTTCCATTGATATGGTATGAAAGCTTTCAATGATTCAAGTCTAGCCAGGAACCAGAGAACTGAACTAATTGGTTAAGTCTGTTCAAGGTGACAAGCTGCCGGCTGGCAGAGAAAACATTTCAAAACTAGGCTGAAAATGCTACATCTAATTTTACTTAAGATGTAAGAAGAGATCCAGCAGACTGGTCTGTTTACTGGCAATGAACCATGTATTCCCACGCTATTCCCGGATCATCTGGGAGGAGGTGTGCTCTTGGATAAAGAAAGCAGCTCGTCTCTGTGGGTCTTTGCCTAACTATTATAAAAAAAAGTTTGTGGCATAATATAAAGTTTGACACAGAGAATTGACATAGTTTTGTCAAAATGTAAACACTGTTATTTAAAAATCTCTCTTTGACCTAATACAAAAAGAAAGCAAATGAATATGTAGCACTCTAAATTATAATACAGTACATTTCTTTTTTCTAATTCAGTTTCCTGATAGACAATTCAGACTGTTCAGAGGTATATTTTTTTCAAGGATCTGTGTGCTGTGTACACTTACACATCCCCCTGTGGATGGGGGCATGTGTAAGAGGTATGCAACATAAAGATATATTACAGACAAAAAAGGAGGTTAAAGTTCACAGGTATGAGATGGTGGCTTTATAAGGTCCATCTGAACTCTTCCAGGAAAACCCCTGAATACAAAATCTTGCCAGGCAGACAGTGGTAATCATTGAACCTCACTTTCTATTTTCATTTATGCTTTGATTAGCAATCCATGTAATCACTCATTCATTTTTGGAGTTGTGTGGCCTCTAGTGGTATATGGAAAAAACATACAATGAAAATATTTCAAGCCTTAACACATCTATCTCTCAAGGTTAAAAACTCTAAAAGATGCTAAGTATTATTTTAACTTAAAACAATTATATACACATTTCTTAATACAATGCTCTCTCTCTCATTTGACAATTTTAGATTTTTGGCCCCACTTGTTCCAAAGTTGTTGCTTATATAGAAATAGTTATTATAATTTTTCTTCATGTTGTTTCTTAGATTTTCCTCAGAGGTCAGCATCAATATTTAGACTTCATAAGAAGATATTTTTCCCAAATTAATAACAACTATTTTTCAAGAGTATAATCAAATGTTAAAATTTTCTTAGGAATATTATAAGCATTTTACCTTTAACTAAAAATTAATCTTTAATTAATATACTTTAGAATATATATTTTCTAGATTACGTAATTTTACCCAAAATTCTTCAACATTTATAAATCATAACACTGTATTCAGCCTAATTAATAAGATAATGGATAGATATCAAAATGAATGCTATATTTTGTTCAATATGAAAAACTGCTATCTGCATCTTGGTCAAAAGTCACTATGTTGAAAACCTTTAAATGGCAGAGTAATTAAGCTTGTGAATCAATTTACTAATGTGTTCTTCCAGAATTATTGGACTAGCTATTTCATATCTTCAAAATGTAATACTATTTCAACTTCATTCTATATTTTAATTAGTTGCCTCCTTCCCTATCCTGATAAAGAAAAAAATAACATTGATTCAAAAGGGAACATCAACAAATAAGAAAAATAAGAAATGTGTACCACTTGTCACAGTCAGCAATTCAGACATGATACTAACTACAGAACAGAGACTACCTCTGGGGTTGCCAAAACTACTCCTGAAATGTTCTTTTCCTTTTTTACTTTAAAACCTTACAGATTTGAAGCCTAAAAAAAAAAAAACAAAAAAAAAAACATTGAAAGCAGATGGTAATATGCTCCACAGTTAAAGTATTTTCAAATTTATTATGAAGTATTTTCCTGTTGCTGGAAGTATTCACCAGACTACAGATATTAAAGACATTTCTCAATCCATCGTGTTTACTAGCACAATGCCCCTTATATCATAAGGAAGGAGTTTATAACTAGAGATTAGAAGATAAAGACAATGCTGTATTTAATGAGAAACATAGAGTGATAAGAAAATAGAAACTAGGTGTCTACTTATGTCCTTTACAAGAGATTATTCTGCAGCTTTATCATACTTATACTTTGTAGGATAGCTGAAGAAAATGAAGTATAGGAATTTGTGAGCTATGTACTACTGGCAGTTATTGGAAATGGGTTTTTGATTTAGTTGCCAACTGAGAATTCAGAAACAAAATAAACCCTTTCATGGCCATCAGAAAATATGACTTTCTAAATAAGAATAATGAATATTGTCTAGATAAATGATCCCCATGTTAATTCATCCAACATATTTCAAAGCAAGAATGGCACTATTTTAATAGAATTCTGATGGTGAATGTCTAATATTGAAAAGTCACTTGTATACACACATAAAACTATATTATATAAAACTCCATGAGAAACATAATTCTCCATGATGAAATTGACAAGGCAAATATGAAACTCTTTGAAAGAGCAAAATTCTTCAGAGCTGCCAATCTCCCTTCATGCTGATATTACCAACGTGTTTAGTGGTGGGTGAAATTCAGTTCTGGTTGGAGTATGTTTCTGGGTCCAAAAGAGTGGTAAGAAAGGTGTTCTCTGGGGAAAGTTTTGTATTCGATGTTCAGGTTTGGGGTACACTTTCAAGTTAACAGAGTCAGATGTTATGTTTGAGTTTCTATTTAATTTTATTCTTCTGTCAATATTTATTGACTACATTTATGTTTTATTTTCTAAATGTTTCAGATATTGGTAAACATATAATAAATTTCTGTATATGTAACATCCAGATTTAAGCATGTTAATGTTTTGTATTCTTTATTTATTGGGATCAAGATGGAAAAGGTTTGGTTAAATAGAAACAATATGAGACCAGCATCAGAAATTTTTAAGAGAAAGCCTTTTTAAGGAGAATTATAAGCAGCACACCTCTCTTCCCCAGACAAATAAAATTAGATAAAATACTCAAATGTTGGTCACTAGCTTTGTTCATTTGGGTGTGTTAAAACCTAGAAGCAGGTTAGTTATCAATTTACTAAAAATTAGATACTAGGAATTTTGGTGCAGATTTGACTACTACTGTATACCTTTTCTTATCCTTTCTTTTTCTCACTTGAAAAATGCTAAAACACAAGTAACGTATTAAATATACAGAGGGTGCCAAAATATATATACACACTTTAAGAAAGGAAAACTATATTAAAATTGTAATACTCAATATACACCAATAACAAAACACGAATACAAGTCACTTTTGACTTCTGCAATTAGTGCTCAAAGTGGTTACCATCAGCGCCCAGACACTTCTGATTACGGTGAACTACTGCTTGAGCAACGTTGACTGAAGTGTCCACTTGTATACATTTTTTTGGCACCCCCTGTATGTATACACACAAATACACAGGCTTGGATAAGCTGATATACATATATAAATACCAATATATATGTTTATTTACATGAATACAAATAACAGCTTACTAGAGTAGTTGGTAACATTTTTGAAAATGAAATCTGAATATCCAACAATTTTTATTTAGGTTTCAAGCACTATAACTCACTTTGCAACCAGCCACTATACTCCTGAAAAGTCCTAAAAGTCACAGACATTTAGAAAAAAAAAAAGAGCAGATCACAGGTGTTAAGCGGTTCTCTTTGAAGGGGAGGTAAATGATGATTCTCATAGAATAAATAGTCTAGGTAAATACCTCCTTAGAGATATTTCAGTGTTTAGTAAATACAGATAAATTCAATTAAAATTAAATGTGACCTGGAATGCTTATTCAGTTGGAGGGGATGTCTCTGAGATTTTAGAGACATTTTCTCTAAAATATTGTTTTGTGTGAAATGTTTTTCATCACTTCAATAGAGAGCATGATAAGTAGATATGATTTTCCCCTGAAGAGCTCAGGTGTCTGCAAAGAATGTGGACTAATATAAGGAAGAGCAAAGGACAAGCCCTCCATCACAAATGGCCAAATCTGCAGCCACTCCACTGGGAGAAAGTTAAAGATGAAGCTCAGTGTTTTCGATACTGTGCCTTAAAGTAAACTTTTTTTCCCGGGACCTTTCTTCTTTGACAAAGTTCAGCTTGACTTTCTAAATAAGATTAATGATTATGGTCCACACAGATTATCGTGATGTCAGTCAAGGCACTGCTCTTTCCTTGGTTACTAAAACAATATTGGTACTGGCATGTATGAAACACGCTTTCCAGCAGGGGCAGACAGTGAGTTCAGGTTGGTATCGGAATCCAAATTAGGTCCCATATTAATTGCAAATGGTAAAAACCTTCACTTTAGTGTTCTAATTAAGATTAATGATGCTGGTTTGAAGCACTGATACCAAGACTCTGGCATTAGCAGCAATCATTTCTCAACTGTGGCAAACATGCTTTTCTTTTGAAGTACTTCCTAGTTCAAAGGAAGAATTGGCAAAAGGGCAGTGTTGAGACGGGCAAAAGATTCGATAGCAGTATTTCTGAAGACTGAACCGCAAATAGGATGAACATGCAAAAATCTCAGGAAAAGCAGCCTTTCCGGCAGTACACACCACCCTGTCAAAAGCAGCTCTCCAGAAAATGCGCTCAGCTATGTAAAAGACAAGGGGCTCCACGTTCTTGAATGAGATTCTGTTGAAAGTTATAAATAACTGGTAAAAAATAAATGTTTCCAATTAAAGTGCTTCTGGATATCTGTTGATTGTGAGTGAGATGATTTACACAGACGTGCACAGCCTGAGCACAAAAACACCATCTGGAATTACTAACCGAGAAACCCATAAACTCATCGATGTATTACATGACTTACTGTCAGGCCTCCATGGAGTAGGTCTCATCAGATTCTAAAGCTTCGCCTTTAAACCACTTTAGAATTCACTTAAGACAGAACATGCTTCATTCAAAAAAGTCTCCCTGTTTGGACTGTGTTGTGTATGCTCTGAAAACCAATTCCTCAGAGGGAGATGAAAGAAAATCTGGGGAAAACAGCAACCAGTGAGTTTTTTTTCTCCCAGCTGCTTTGTCAGTTTTAGACAGCCACAGAAATTATACAGCGGATTTTGTTCCACAATCAGTAACACACGTCATGTCTGAAAACATAGACCTCTTTGGAAGGATGACTGCTTGCTGCCCTTAGGATTTTGAGGTGGGTGTTTAAGTTTTTTTTGAGAATTATATGAACACAAGAGAGCTTTTGTATGCCAAGACATACATGTTCTTTACGCAAACAAAAGTGGAAAATTTTAGCACATTCCATATTAATAGAAACAGAATTGAATTTGCCCGAGTACTGTTTATGAATGGCATTATTTATACAGCTGTGAATTGTATTGAAACATGACAATGTGGGAAAAAAATCTACATTCATTGAACTATCCAGCTGACTTCTGTTTTTTTTTTAATGCACACTCATCATAAAATCTAAAGCATCAATTTTTAAAAATATGGAATGTTTTTAGAAAAAAAAGTTTCAAAGTTGTTTCTCTTCTGGTATAACTGCTTTAAATTGGGTTATGACCTATTGAAATGAATTGTATACATGGATTTATGTTATTAATGAAGCTTATCCTTTCTTTCCTTTAGGTGTAAAGACCTTGTTCTTTAACCCTAAATGAAGGAAACCTATCCTCCAACTCCATCGTTTCTCCTGAAATTGATTGGTTATAGAGAACCTATGGAGTTTTTATCTGAAAATCTTTATCCATAGCATAACAAGATTTTCTAGCCACTCTTCTTACCATGGGCAAAACAAGGTATCAGCACATTTTATTTCTTCTCTAAAGTAGAAGGTGAGTTAAATTCATGAAAAGTTTTGAGAAATCAAAATTAAAATGGCTCAATCAAAACCAATATAAAATGGTGCAATCGAAAGGAAAACCTCCACAATCATTGCCAACGCTTACCTCAGTTTCATTGCTGGGAATGTTATACTAAATGGGCTTTTCACCCCTGGTAATGCCAATTAAGACATACTTATATAAACAGGTATACAATGCAGCAGGTAAGAACACACAGAACTGAGCAGGAGAGGGGATGGCCTAGGTGACTTCAGGTGGCACAGTAAGCCTCGCTGAGCTGAAAACTGTAAGTTCCACCTCGTCTCTCTCTCCCTATTGTCATATTCCACACACTCAAAAGAAGTGGATATTCTTGAGTTTATGAATAATGTCAAACTTTCTATACATAATTTATTGACCTTTATATAGTTAGTTAATTGGCAGAACTGACCATTAACATATTGACTTGCTTTTTATTATTATTATTATTATTAATCAGCTTTGTATCACCTACATAGGGTCTTTCTTTCTTTTAAGATTTTCTTGGGGAATTGGGGGATGGGCACAGCATTGGGGTACCCTGAAGGGGAACAGACAAGTTGATGTCCTTTTGTTCTTCAGTCTAGTTGTGGAGGACGGTGCTTCACTGGCCCATGTTGGTATCGTCATTGCGCTCTTCTCGGGTGAGGCAGATCGGTTGCTGGCCTCTGGATGGTCGCTCACAGCAGCTCTTGGCAGCTCACTCCGGCTGCCTGCAACTCACGCTGGCTGCCAGCCACTCACTTTAGCCTCTGGCAGCCCACTGCAGCAGGGGCTGCAGCTATGCCATCCCGGGGACTCACAGCAGCCCAGCTCCAGGTGGAGCTGTTGTTCACCATTTTAGCTGTAGAAGACAGTGTCATTGGCCCTTATATGTGGGATCCGAACCAAGGCCGCTAGCATCCCAAACCAGTTCTTAACCAACGTGCCACTCGGATGGCCCTATAGGTTCTTTCTTAATAGGCATTTACCCTTATTACTTTATTCCAAGACTCCTGAGACTTTTTGTGGTAGTTCCTTTATCTAAAATTGCCAAGTTGCATACTTTGTAAACCCATCTTGACATAAGTTTTCTATTGCCATTTTTGTATTTTTTTCTGTTGGCTCTCTGCAAAGAATCTGTTTCCTTGCTTTTTCCAACTTCTACATGCTGCTTACATTCCTTGGCTGATCACCGTCTTTCTCCATATTCAAAGGCAGAATCATCTCATCTCTCTGACCCTTAATTTATTTGTTTCAACCCTTTCTCTGGCTATGGCTTGGAAAGGTCTGCCACTCTTAGAGACTCATTTGAATAGATTTAATCCACCAGATAATCCATGATAATCTCTCATTCTCAAAGTCCTAATCTTAAATCGCATCTACAAATTCTCTTTGTCATGTAAAATAGTGTATTCACAGGTTCAGGGTATTATGATGTGGACATCTTTGGGGGTTACTATTCTGCCTACCATAGCACCTGAATAATTCTGAATCTCATTTGCTATGATTTACCTATCATGTCCTAAAATCACTACAAAAGTGGGGATTCAGATTTGGTGGAAGAACTGGAAGATATTTGATGAAGATCTGCATATAAGCCTTTCAAACTCATTATGTTTAAAGGATAAAGTCATTGATTTGCCAATAAAAGAAAACTGAGGCTGTTATCTTCAATACCTCCAATATCATAGTTATATGCATCCAATCAGCAGCTCAACCAGCTACAAATACACAATTATTGTCCCTGTCTCTGTAACTATTCAGATAAATAGGGAATAAAATTGCCTTTAGTATTGAGCCTATTATTTTCACTGATGTCATATCTGTTGTACTGCATGTTTTGCCCTGATCTTTTAGTTCTTATTTTCTGATGGTTTCCCAGAATTTAATCACTAATTTTTGTTCTCCAAGGGATTCTCTGCCTAGCTGAGCGCTCTCAACCTTAATATCTGAATATTGCCCTCTAGGCAATATCTGGATGTACCCTCCACTTAATACTGCATATATTGTTACAACATCCACCTCTATTGTTGCCCCTGAATCAGTGTCTGCAAAAAGAAACAGATGTCACTCTCTCTTTAGGATAGTTTGAAAAGAGGTTAATAAACAGATTATTTACAACATTTCAGAACACCACAAGAGACTGGAATAACAGGGCTAGTAAAAAGCAGAATTGTTATCATCCCAAAGGAATAAGAAGAGGAAATGGTTACCAAAATACATAAGGTGAAAGTCAAAGGAGAAGGTCACTGTTGGACGAGCAGTGAACTACGCTGAGGGATATAGCCAATCCAAGGTGACTCTGTGAGAATCAGAATATTAAATATCCTTCCCATTGGCTGAACCCTACTGGAAGCCGGAAAGCTCACTGCTGTGACCCACATGGGTGAGTCTCCTGGCTTAGAGAGCAGAGTGGGAAAGATTAGAAAGTAAAGTGGGAAGGATAAATGGAAACTATCTAACAATCCTTCCCACCCCACAAATTTAAAGTATGGTCCAAGCTGTACTCACCCTGACCTGAAATCTCTTTATCCCAATTTCTTACTCTGAATCCAATGCTAACTCTGTTTCTGGTATCAACATAGATTATCCAGTTATAATGCAAATTAATTAATTAAAAATAATATTAGAACAAAAATAACTTATGATACCTGCTCAACATAAAATACAGTGATTGGCATATCTTAAATATATATCTCCTCTAGTTTGGTCTTCCCATTCATAAGGCAGTAAGTAGGCTAAAGACTACAGGCATTCCAGCCTATGAATCAGATATAACACATTGATGAATTTTTCTTATGTCACATAAGACTTAAAGGTTTATTGTTTATTTACCTAGATATAATTTAAGTCTCATAAGAACTCTTGTCACTCAATTTTGAATGGAGTTTATTTTCTCATGTAAAAATGAAAGAAAAGTAAAATAGTAGTGAAAACTAGAAACAACTGAATATGATAAAAGATACTCTTACCAGGCCATCAGTTTTAAAATATTTAGATTAAAATAATTAGTTTCTGGAAACACCAAAAGAAGATATGTATTGTGTTAATTATTGTCATTCACCATAGCAGGAGCTATGTTTCATTCATTTTTGTACTCCTAATAAACAAGCTGAACTATTCCTGGTATGTAGAAATGTCCTATAATTATGTTTGTTTAATTATGCAACTTTTTTCTTGCTCATGTAATATGTATATACACAGAAGTTATTGTTTTGTATTAGTCATTGATTTCACATGTCTACTAATGCAGATGTGCTTTCACATTTGACCAAACTCACTCATTGCAGAGGTATCATAATCTCTGTGATCTAATCCATGAAATATACAGTCTTCTTATATTAAGTAAAGGCTTTATGATTGACTCCTCTAACCGGTCTTACCATTCCCACCTCTTCCCATCCCGTGCTTTCTTAGGTCGTATTTACAGCTCCAAACATGACCCCTCTTTGATGAAAAATGCTTTTTTGATTAATTGTGTACTGTCTCCTGAATTAAGAACAGACTCCATCAAGAAATGTTTAGAATCCTCTGCTATGTGGCCTCAACTTACCCTTCCAAATCCATTCCTCACTACCTTATTATACAGAACCCCTAGGCTACAGGGCACACTTGTGCACATCTTAGAAAGGCACCAACTTTGGGAAGATAAAACACTGAAGACACAAGTTTAAGCTATAGTACATGACTGTTTCTGTGAGAAGAAAAAAGGTCCCTCCTTTACATGGACATATCTGCACACCAGGGCTCATGGCTTGTCTAGAAAAGCATGGCAAGACATCAGTATCCCTGTCCCTACACGCTGTCTGTGCCTGTTAAAATGGATCATCTGCTATCCCCCGAGTCCCCACATCAGTTCTTACTTACTTTGGTGCCTTGATTCACGTCCTTTCTCCCCACTTATGCATTTGAACCCTTTGTTAAATTTTCCTAAACTTCTACCTCGCTCAGTTAGTCTCTCAACCTATATTTTGTATGTGCCTCTGTGGTAGGTCCTATGATTGCTCTTAAGGATGCACAGAAAATGTAGATTTCTTATTCATGAGATCTCTTTTCATCCCCGCAACTCAATATGATTATTCTTTCCCCTAACCTCCTCAGTCGCCAACACACATAATACTTGATATGTATTTCCCATTGAGAATTTGCACTTGCTGCTGCCTCTAGTAATGTTTTGGTAAACATATATTCTTTGCTATTAACTGAATGGCATAGACTCACAAATCTTGATATTTAGCACAGTGCCTAGTTTTGTAACTTGAGGAAGAGAATTAAACTTAATTGAGTTATTCATTATCTGCTCTGTAACTGGAACTGCCACATTATGACTATAACTCAGCACATGTATGTCAGTAAAACTGAGTGCATTTTCTGTTCCATTATACCTTCAGTTACTTGCATATTATACCCTTTTGCTAGAGTTCTCAACCAACATTTAGTGGCATCTTTCAGGAATGTGGCACTTGCACAGCTGAAGACAGGACGGTAAAATTATATAGTTCTTTTATTTTTTTTCCCTTTCTTCTTATTTTTGGCAGCTCTTCACTTAGTGATGAAGACTGTTTTTTATACACTCTAGCTTTCTTCTTCCACTTAGTTCCCATCAACACATGATCCAGATAGATATAGCTGTCAAGGTTTTCACTTTTCTCTTTCTATTTATTTTGACAGATCCCTTGGTGCAGTATTAATTTTATCCACTTTACCATGGAGGTGATTATTTCAACTCATTTTTATGCTACTTTTGTATATAGATGTGCCATTCAATTCTAGATAGGATAGGTATGTGAAAATGGAAGTTATACTGAAAATGAATATAAATTTTGCCTATTTAGTGATACTTATTTATATAAAATATTTTAAAATATTTTTTTCATATTCAAAGAAAATATCTAGAAATTCCCAGAAAGAAGCATTGAACTTTCCTAGTCCAGCTGTAAAATAACTCTACCCTCCATAATTAGTACAATAAGTAGAGAAAACATATTGAAATTGTTTAAAGAGAAAATAAGAAATGAAGATGACACAGAGACAATAATTTTATCAGTTCCTTTAATAAGTTTTTTGGAAAATAATGAGTTAGTACTAGAGGTGGGTGTGAGATAAAGAAAGAACAAGATGGGAGCTAACAGAGTATGTTTAATCTGATGATGTGTATTAATGTAGAACTGATTCTGCAAGAAAGTAAGTTGAGATGAAATTCAAATAACCATCCTTTAGCCTCTCCTTATCTGACTTATCAGAGGCTTCCCATAAGTTTGAGCATTCCATGCCTAGAACACTTTCTTCTTTTGATATGACTGATACAACACATTCCTAGTTATTGTCTCTACTTCAATGATGATACCATTTTAGTCTTCTTTGTTAATTATAATATAATGCTGTATAGTAGAACTTCTTATAAACACTTAGATTATAAATCAGTAAATATGGTGATTGTGCAATTCTAGTAAGATTCCAGGTAAGATGATGCTGTAGACCCATGGAACATACTTGGAGTAATAAGGATTTATAGAATCTTTATATCTGAGTGTATTTCAGGGCCTAGATCTGGCATATTCCTCACTTTTCACCTCTAAGTATTTTCATATAGTCCAATAGCTTTAAATAAGTTATCTCTCCAGTACAGTTAACTACTAGGAAATCCTGACTTGACATTTTAGATGTCCAATTTCAAACTCTTGGTTTTAACCCCCAAATATGTTCCTCTCTGAGTCTTCTCACATTTTAGTAGATGATGCTACTATCTACTTACTGCTTAGGCCAAATGTCTATGATACGTCACTTACTATAAACATTTCTCTTGCATAAACAGTCCATTATCACTTCCCCAGTTCTACTAATATTCACTTGCATACATCTCTACCTCTAATGTCATCTTCCTACTCCTAGTCACCACAATGTCACCCAGACTTCTTCAAGAACCTCTTATCTCTTCACTTCCCCTAGAGTTTTTGTATATTCCATTCTTCCCAAAAGAGCCAGAGCTACCTTTTATAAAAGTAAATTAAACCATGTAAATTCACTGCTTTACAGCCTTCTGTGAAACACATTTTAAGTAATAGCAAGACCTACATAAGGCTCCCGTCTATGTCTCCAGCACTTTTTATAATAAACCACTCCCTGCAGCTATGTTCACAGTGACATTAACTCCCTTTCTCTTCCTCAAACTTGCCACAACTGCCTCTTTCCCAACTCAAGTGCTTTGCTTTTGGAGGTGACAGCCACCACATTACCCTACACCCTAGGATGTTCTTCCCCCAGCTCTTAACATATCCAATTCTTTCTTTTATCTCTCTAGATTTCAATGCAATGTCCTCAGAGAACCTATCTCAGGTAAGTGGATTGAAAAAAGCCATCCACCTCCATCTGTACCCTAGTCACTCCTAATACAACAGTTATTTTCTTTGTATTGCTGACTACAATCTAAAATGAGCATATTTATAATATTCATTTATGTGTGTAAATGTAGCCTCCATGAAGTCCAGCTCTTGACTGCCAGTGAATCCCCACTGCTTATAATAAAACAATCAAGCAAATATCCATGATATTTCCCAGTAATCAAGAAACGATTTTGACCATCTTAATAGAACCAAATGTGGTCTTCATAATTCAGTGCAGTTTTTTTGTTGTTGTGCAATAACTATTCCCATTTAATCCTTCATTTACTGTAAAAATGGGTAACTGAATTCTCCCACTTAATTTGTTCTCAGGATGATGATAAACTCCATATTAATGTAATTTTAGAGCTTTCTTTCAAATGGTTCCATCAAATTGTTTATACTATTCACTTGAAACCTAGGTTCGACACGGGTAAAAAAGTTAAAGCCCTTTTACTCTCTTGTTCTAAAGTTACTTTCCATGGGTGTCTTGTATATTCCACTGGCACATTACACTCTATCCCTCTGAGAGACTTAGCGAACTTTTTTTTTTAAATAATTTTTTATTTTTCACAGTTTTCTCTCTGAACTAGTCATTATTCCAGTCGCAGGGGTTCCACTAGGCTTTGATCAAGCTCCACTCAAATGCAACATTTAACTACTTCCTTCTTTCATTCATCTGATCATTTTCTCACAAAATTTTTATTGGGCACCTACTATATGCCAGACCCTGTGTTATGTTCCATAGATAGAAGTAGAATGGAAACTTGACAGATGGCTCTTATCTCATGGAGTATATTGTGGGAGACATATTAATGACATAATTATCCAAATAATTATTTAATCATGTGGAACTTGCATGTGGCATGAACCTTGATTTAATCTAAGTTTCTAAGAAAATAAAAATATTAAGACAGAAATAATGGTATATATAGAGAGATATATAATAAATATGAGTTATATTTTTTTCTCTTTCCTGTTTTGGTGAAGAGTGAGAAAGGGACTAGTTATGAACAGATGTGGATAAAGATTAAGGGGGGAAAGAATGAATATGAGAGTTGTAATGCTAAAGATATAATAAATATGAATTCTCAAGCAACTCTTTGCTGAGTCCATCTACAAACTCATTACCAGAGAGTATAATCAGACCAACTGAACAATAATCCTTCATTAGGAACCTAGGTGGTTTTCTTCCTAGTGTATTTCCTTGAAGAAATACCTTAGAGAAGAGATAGCCTAATTCTCAAATTTCAAATCCTGCTTGGAAGTTGGTAGGATAGAGGCTACAAGTAAATCATAGTGACTTAATCATTTATTATTTTCCAATCACCTTCTTAGCTTAACTACTCCCACTGAGGCGTTTCCTTATTCAATTGGTTTAATTAAGCCCGGCTTCTCCCCACCCATCTCTACTTCACTATACATCAGGTTTGATCCTGATATTATTTATATGGCCTGTAGAGAAGTGCTACATAGTGATTTGGGATTGGAGAAAATTATTTAACATCTGTGCTTCATTTTCTACTTCCCCATCTGTAAAACTTGATGTCATAATATTTATTCAATACTGCACAGAAGTGATATAAGAATTTATTCATGTTGGTAAGAAACATTGAGATGTAGGGCACAGCAGAAGTATAAAATGCTGTTATTATTCTCTGACAGGCTGGTCAAGCTCTATAAATAATATGGTCAGGCCTTGGGAAACTATTATGGTCTGTAATGACTTGCAGGTGGGCCTCAGTCAAGAAATTTGGAGCTCTCACTCTAAAGTGTTGTGTCATTGAGGCTGTGTAAATGTCATCATGCACATTTTGTGGTAGTAGCCTTTCAACTCCATAACTCTGAATTAAGTGGCTTTCAAGGTTACAGCGTAAATGACTTTCTTGTGTGCTATTGTTAGAAAGGGAAGAGAGCAACTACATAGGATGGTAACTTTTTAAAAGGGCACACTTGGACCTCAACCAGTAAAAATACTGTAGTTAAAATGAGCAGGACTATGAAGAAAAGGAAGAATCACACCAATGGTCCTAAAATAGTTTAATGTGAAAGAATGATGTCCGATAAATGTGATAGTCACTAAGGATCCCACTCTTTTTTCTTTTATTCTTTTATTGTGAAATAAACATTTTTGTTTTTTAAATTAGCTTCAGGCATACAACACAGTGCAATAGTTACACTTTTTTACCCCTCAAAGTAACAACCACCCCCCCCATTCGCCACCCCGTTCCTCCTCCCTCATATCATACATATCTATTACAATTCCTTTGACTTCCTTCCACAGTATAATCCACATCCCATGAGTATCTATCAATTCAATTACAGTTAGGAACCCACTCTTGATCCTCTCTCTCTGCATTCCTCTTTACCTTTCTACACATCTATGTGACTAAATCTATTAAACTGCTTTCCCTAGCCTCACATTTCTGTATATACCTCAAACACCTGTCTAGTCTCGTCAAACTAAGAATGGCTGAAGCTGATTGACAATTATAGCGATGCATATGTTATGCAAGCCCTACACATTTATAAACATTAGGAATGACTGTGCAAATGTGTAACTTGTATTAACTACTAAATCCTTGTATTTAATCCACTGCACTGGAGTGGAAGAATACCTAAGTCCTGAAATTTGCAGTGTGGCTACTATTAAACTACACAATTTTCAGTGAATAGTTGAATCTACCCACAAAAATGGTTTTTGCCCTCATAAAACTAGGCTATATACAGAGAATATTGGTTTTTTTTTTAAGCAGTAGTAATAATTTTAAATTGAATCCAGAATACATTGAAATCAATAGGTGAAACTGGAAGTACAAGGAGAAATACTCGTAAAATGGTCATGGTGATTATTTACATATTTTTACTTTGTCTTAGAATGATGCTTTGTGTTTGAATGTGTTAGCTTATTAAAATGAATTTGAACAAAAGAAAAATATTAGAAAATCAAAGCAAAAAATTATAAGTGGCACAGGAAAAGGATGTGTGTGTGTGTGTGTGTGTGTGTGTGTGTGTGCGCACTATGTTGAAGGACACAGAAAGTGGAGTGGCTAAGGTAGCTATGTTACGTGGATCTGTATTATATATTGGTGGCATCAATGAGGAAAAAGATAACCTTCCTACATTATTCATTAGCCCCCAAGTTTTGATTTGGTCAAATGGCTTTTCTTCAGTATGTCAAGATAGAGTTTTACAGAGAGAGTGTCAAGGACCCCTCTAATAAAACTCAGGACTTCTCTAATATAAAACTGTGTGGGCCAGCCGAGTGGTGCGGTGGTTAAGCGCTGGCTTGGGACGCCGGTGGCTCCAGTTCAGGTCCCACATATGAGGGCCAGTGTGTAAAAAAGAAAGATTATTTTTCATAAGCACAAAATAATAGAAACACAACAAATTTCTAAAAAATTAATAATCATTATATATTTTGGGGGTCACATATAAGAGAAAAATAGGTGAGACTTACAAAACACAGTCAAAGAACTCTGCACCTAAATGGTAAAAAAAATTATAATATGTTCAACTTTATAGACAAGTAAATAAGAAATATGGATTAAAGAATACCTGTTCACTACATGGAGTAAAATACTCTAAAGAAATATGAGAGAGTGTAAAAATTAATACCTATGTCTCAATATAATTGCACTGGATCTTAGCCAAGTAGGGATGCTGTTTCACAAACATCTTTTATCATTTCCCCTTTCTCTGGAAATAAAATATAAATACAGTTTAATTTTCCTTTTCTTCTCTCCTGTTAAAAACTCCTCTCCTCATCATTATTTTGTCCTGTTGTTTATTCTTCCTTTCACCTTCATTCCCATTACAGACAGACTGTGAGGAGACTGGCTAAATATGCAGTTTGTAGGGGTCAGGTAAGTTTATAGAAATAATTTCTTTCTGAATAAATCTATTAAGCATTATTAAGCAAATTAGGGGGAAATTCTAGAATCTCTTCTCTGGGAACCTTTTTTCAGAGATGATTTAAAATGTCTTTATAATGGAAGGAACATCTTGTTGTCTCTGTAACAAATGAACCCTTTTATCCTCCAAACTTTTTGCATGAAAGAGAACGTGAGCTCTGAGTACAGCCTCTGTTTTGTACACTGCTACATCCTCACAATTTAAAACAGCACATTTAAAAAGCACTCCATAAATATTTGTGGAATAAATTAATAACCTTTAGGACCATGTTGCTTCATTTGTCAGACCCTATGGGATGCTCATGCTCAAATGTCCCTGCCCCTGTCATGCTCACAGTCCCTTTCCCCACAAACACATGTATACACAACAGAAAGCAAGAATCAATGTACAAATTTTTCTAATAATTTCATAGATGGTCGGCAACCCTCTTTGCTGACATATTTGTGCTTGGGTTACTTGTCCGAATTTGGGCCTTGAGTGGTAAATTCCTCCTCTCATAAATTTACCCCCCTTAAGATTATGTCTATATTGTAGATATTTTGTTCACTCGGCAATTTCTGGCCACGGTCCAGAAATTGTGCTTGTTCAGTACACAAATCTAATAAATCACAATGCTTTTCCAATAGATATGCATATATTTGATGTGAGGAGAGACATGTAAAGAAATAATGACAATTCAGTGTGTTACATTCTATACTGAAGGAATGTCAAAATGTTCTTTTAATGAACATTGATTATTAAAAATGTATAGTTTCAATTATGACTCTAAACATTGCCAGTGTTTAATAAACATTTATCAAACAAATAATAGAGCATCTATTTCAAAATTTATGGGGTCATACAACTGAATAATATAACTGGAACCTCAAAATGAATCATCTACTTCAGAAAATGTTTTCAGGTAGCATTTAATTTATATTCTAAGTCAAAATTATGTAGGGGCTGGCAAAGTGGTGTGTTGGTTAGGAACTGCATGGGATGCCAGCCATGAGCAGCAGGACCCTGGTTTGGATCCCACATATGAGGGCCAGTGACACTGCCCTCTATAGCTAAGATGGTGAACAACATCTCTACCTGGAGCTGGGCTGCTGTGAGTCCCCAGGATGGCATAGCTGCAGCCCCTGTTGCAGTGGGCTGCCATAGGCTACAGTGAATGGCCAGCAGCCAGTGTGAGCTGCCAAGAGATGCCATGAGCGACTGTCCAGAGGCCGGCGACCAATCTGCCTCACCCGAGAAGAGCACAATGATAATACCAACATGGGCCAGTGAAGCAACGTCCTCCACAACTAGACTGAAGAACAACAACAACAACAAAAAAAACGGACAGCAACTTGTCTGTTCCCCTTCCCCAATTCCCCAACACTATTCTCCTCCCCTAATTCTCCAGTAAAATCTTAAAAAAAAAATAAATATGTAAAATTTATAAAATTTGAGGTAAAAATTTCAAATCTATTAACTTTTTGAATTTTTATTCATACATTATTTTTATTTCTAGATTTAATTCTATAAAATAAATTTATTTTGATAACTTTGTTTATAAAACAAAAATACTAAGTATGACAAAGTTTAACATTTTACGAAATCACACAATAAGTTAACAATGAATTGATGATGAGATCTGCATTCATTAAAATTGGTTTATTTGACTAGTTTTCTTGTTTTAAAGAAACAATTGTTGTTGCTACACATTTAATAGGGAGACTACAAAGATAAACAATTTCCTACTCTATATATGGATACCAATCACTAAATTAACAACAATGCAGAGTGACAGAGGAAAAATCATCAAATGTAAACTTATAGAAAATAATGATGAAAGAAAATTTTGATGACTGATAAGAATTTTGTTATTTCTTTTTAATTTCTTTTACAAAAAAAGTCTAACACTGTTAGTCATTGTCTTGATGACTAAATACTAGTCACTGGATAGATTTCTACAAAGTGCTAAATAAAAACTACCGTTAAGTCACAGAGAAGGGACAACACAAAACTGTATTTCAAATGTGTCTGGTACCTTTCAAGGGAATAGATTACACACCATGCCTTAGGGCTAAATAAACTAAATACCAGAGACCCTCAATATATTCTCAGATGCTTTGACATGTGGTTATTACATCATCTGCCTTCAAGGTAGAAGCAGAGATGCTTAGGAGGAGCTTTGAATCATGTAATTATAGGAGTCATGTGTCACTTGGTGGGTCAGCAAAGCTATGTGAAGTGTCTCCTGCTCTCTAAGAGATCAGAGGTCATTTGGTATTTTCATAATGTTAGCTAAAAAAAGCCCTTGCCATTAGAATCAGAGTTTATGCTTTTTAAATCCACTGGTAAACAGTGCATTAAAATATGTGAGAACGTTGATCAAATTGAGCATGATCCTAGAGTGACCCCTTTTAAGGAAGCTTTCTTCAAGGCATTTATAACAAAGGTCATTACCAGATTACCTGTGGCTCAGGGTGTTATATCAATATTGAATTTCTAGAAAATTCTGATGGCTTGGGGGCAGAGGTTTTGTCCTCCATGTGCTTATTAAACAAAGCTACAGTGACCCCCTCCAATTTCCTTCTCTACTTAGCACACAACTGTGCCCATTCCCCTCGCCTCTCCTTCAGTTCGCTCCAACAAATGCCATTGAGCTGGAGGAACCAGTGAGTCAAACATAAAACCTTTCACCATGGAAAAACATAAAAACAAAAATGTCCATTGGCTTCCCTATATCAAAATATTTTTCTCCAATGGTTAAACAGTAAAATTACATGGATGTCTGAATCTCACTTGAGGCTTTACCCATAGGGCTGCCAGGTAAGAGTCAAATAAAGATAATCTCCTCCCATCAGCTTCTTTCCACTCCCAAACTAACACACGCACACACACACACACGCACACACACACACACACACACACAGACTTAACCCCACCCCCTCCTCTATTCTTGAGTGATCTTTTCTTTTCCCCCATTCCAGTTTCATCCCCTTGGCTCTTCCTATAGAGAAAAAAATTAACTGATGAACTAACTCAGAATAAGGATATTTTAATATTGCTTAAAGCTATTCATATTTGCATTTTAAAAGAGTGTTCAAGACTAGTTGAGCACTATTTTGTTTTATCACAGAGGTTAGCAAAAAAAAAAAAATGAATGACTATATCTCAGGCATTGAGCAATTACTTATGTCTTCAAAAAAATTTATTGAATGCCCACTCTGTCCAAATATTGAAAGACATTGAGGATTCAAAAGTGAACTGAAAGGACATACTTGCTGTCCTCACAGCACCTTTAGTTTAAAATGGGATGTGGAAATTTATCACAAAACTACCCACTACAAATGAGGCAAGAGCTAAAAAGAGACTGTTTATGGTGCTATGGGGCTGAATCAGGTAGAATCTAAAATGTGAAGACTGAGATGAAATCTTAAAAAATAATAGGAGATTAAGTGAATAAAATGCTTGCAGCTCATGGACTTCAAGAAAAGCATTTTATGATAAAGTTCAGGGTAAGGGAGAGCTTTGTACCAGATGAGATCAGAGACCTGCTCACACAGGACCTCCACAGATAGGGTGTTGATGTAGGATGATCATCCAAACCAAGGCAGTTTTGAAAATGAAATGGGTCCTTATTAATAACAACAGGCATAGTTGAGTTACCAGTTACCAAGTAACTGGAGACTTATGGTCATCCTATTCATTTTTTTTTTTTTTTTTTAGCTGAGCCATCCTGCCACCTGTTGGTAGCTTAGTGGCCGCTCAGCTCAGGCTGGGCATCAAACTGCTGTTGCTCAGAGCTCAGGTCGCATTCTTGAGCGAGCTCTTAACCAACTGAGCCACTCGGCCAGCCCTGGACATCCTATTCATAGGCAATCTTAACACTTTGTAAGCGGGCATAAAAAGCTATATGATGAGTTTACTCGTTTCCCACATACAATGTGTTAAATATCAGTCTTTATCTGAAAAGCCATAGTGAGTTCTTTAAAAAATTTAGCAGAAAGGAAGAAACAGCTTTGAGCTTGCATGATTCGTTGCCTGAAGTGTGAAGAATGGATAGGATGGGGACTATTATAGTAGCCACATAATATATAATTGCAACTTGGTCTAGAATAGGGGTATTAAAGGTGAAAAGGAGTATTGGCCAGGGGGGAAAAAGTAACAACAATAACTCCTAAGCTCCTGCCTTACAACTGGATCGGTGGTAATAACATGCATTAAAAAGGAGACAGATAGCTTTAGACTGGGGGTCATGGATGGGAAGAGGAGACCTAGTTCCACTAACGGTCCTATAAAGTGTACAATGTGTTTGAGAGAAGAAATCATGTAAAATTAGTTTAGAAAAAAAACAATGTTTCACAGGCAAGAAATCAGAGTTGGAGATATAAATCTTTGTCATTTGCATAATGGTAATTAAAGCATGTGCATGGCTATTGCCTGGAGAGTTTAAGCTGAAGAAAATAAGAGAAAAAAGATGAAACCTTAAGGCACTCCAGCTTGCAAATGGATAGTTACAGGAGAATGAAACTGAAAAGGAAGCTGATAAAGAGGTGCCTAAGTGGTACAGGAAAACTAAGAGGGGGTGATGTTATGAAAGCAGTGAGGAGAAAGTAGTTGAGAGAGGACACTGCACTGATGATAAATGACATAGGTCAAATAAGGTGAGGGCTGAAAAATGATACTTGACTAATTAAAATGAAGAGTTAGGGGATGGATTTGGTAGACGATTACCCCAGTTATAATCCTATCTTCTTCCTTTACATGGTCCTAATGTAAACTACATAAACTCTCTTTGCCTCAGTTTCCTCATTTGTAAAATGGGGATAAAAATAACCTTACTCAAAGAACTATTTTTTAGAACTGTTTATCAAAGTGTGCTCTGTAGACCTGAGGAGGTTCCAGAAACCCTTCAGGAGATTCGGGGAATCAAAACTACTTTCATAATAATGTTAAGAACTTTTTCTGACTTTTTAGCTGTGTTGACTTGCACAAACCAAGGTAGTAGCACTAAAATGTATTTTCATTATATTTTTCTCCACAATCCACTTGCTGTTTCACAAAAAGCCAATTTCACTGAACAATGTTATTAATGAACTAGTAAAAATATTAATTTTATTACACTTGGATCTTTCATATTATATAATGAGATGTGTAAACACTGCCAAGACCTGAATATCTCAGTGGATCAACATTTTTCCAATGACTAATGCATGATGTTGCAAAATTCTTCATGGGTAAATATAACCATTCAATGTGCACAGTACTCCAGTGGATTCAAATGCAACAGACTATGAAAAATTCATTGACATGATTTCAGACTCAACATTGAAATGACCTTTAAGTCATTAAAATAGTCCTCCATTTTCCAACTAGATGAGGCTAGAATTTTCATATGCTTCATGTAAAACATCATATCACAACAGGTTGAATGCAAAAGAAGCTATAGAGTCTAGCTGTATTCTGTTAAATTGGGCATTAAAAAGATTTGAAAAATATGAAACAGTGCTAGTCTTTTCACTATGTTGTTTTTGTGTTGAAAAATATTTTTATTTTCATAAAAATATTATTTATGCTAGCTTGAAATGACTTTATCAATGTTGTTGCTAAACTAATTAATAAGCACATATTTAAGTTTCTCAATTTTATTTTTAAATATTGAAAACTCAATAGGTAAAGCTTACATAAACAAGAGCTCTGAGATATTTAATAATTTTAGGAGTATAAATAGTCTCTGACAAAACAGCTTAAGAATCATAGATTTTGAGGATAAAATAAGGTAATTGTTATAATGTATGAGTTAATTTTCATAAAGTACTTAGAACACTGTCTCAAAATTCTACATATGTTTATAAATAGAGATAGATAAATGGATAGATAGAAAAAGAGCTGGGAGGGAGGGAGAGAGAGAGAAAGAGAAAGAGAGAGAGAGAGAGAGAGAGAGAGAGAGAGAGAGAGAGAGAGAGAGAGAAAGAATAGATGGTAGATATATAGATGATAGATAGGTAGATGATAGATAGACACACAGATAGATAGATAGACACACAATCACTGGTTAAACTAACTGAAGTGTTTTGGGTTCATACTGAAGTTGGAAACTGGACTGAAATATATAGAAGAGTGACAGATATTTTGAAAACACAAATATCACCCATAGGTAATTTTCTGTCTCCTCTAGAGTTTGATCCTGTATGAAAATCCTGATGTGTTACTCCATTTACTATCATGCATGACCTGATGCCTTTTATAAGAAGAAAGAGGAGAAAAAATTCAATGAAAGAGAAACCAAAGGCTTGATAGAGACAGAAACTTCAATGAAAATTCCATATAAGTTAGTGATTCGGAGAAGAAAAAACACGGTCAGCAACAGAACATAGACACTTCATTTTAAAATAAAGGCTCCTAATGTGATTTTTTTCTGTGAGAGAAATCTGTTTCTTCTCTTTATACTAACAGAGTCTTTGAATGTGCCTGCTGTTTATAGTTTTAAAAACGTCACATAGACAAAAAGCCTCTTTTTCATATCTCCAATTTAAAGGTTGATCTAAAAATCTATCAGTAGATCCTAAAGAAATGTGAAAACCTGTGAAAAGAACATGGCTCATGATATACATGATAAATGCATTTATGGACAGTAGGTTAATATAAATTATATATTTGGCAGCCTGGAACTTAATACCCTCATGTCTTCAAGTTTAGGGTTGAGAAAAAAGAAAAGGACAGTGGTCCTTAATGTTTTGTGGGAAAAGATGTCATTAGTCACTTGAGAATCTGGTGCAAGTCATGGACACTCATTCTAGAAAATCATGCATGGACACATACAATTTCAAGAGACTATACTCCCTACCTAAAGACCATCCATGTACATTCCAAAAAGTGATGGATCCCAAGCAAAGAAATGCTAAAATCAGGGGAAATAATTTAACAGTAAAATTAACACTTCCTATAACCATTCTTCATTAACTCGCTCTAGATTTTTTAGAACACCATAAGCAATCTTCTGAGTACCTGGCATATAGATGAGGCTTGATAAAGGAATAAAACTGCAGTCATGGAAAGCAGCATTTGTTTGGACCAGCTCCCTCATTTCACATAAGTGGAAATGAATTTCTAGAGATGTGAAAAATCTTGCTCAGAGTTACAAAAATCAATCAGAGAAGTAGCTGAACCTTCCAACGCTCTAACCATTTTTGCCCAACTCTCCTGAAAACGAAGTGTAGTGTCTGCTCAATGTGTAGAGAATATTCGTGTCCCACTCTGTTGGCTTGCAAATCTAAGAACATACATTATCAAAATTGGAAGACTATGAAGTAATGGAAGGGAGATGTTTTATCTCAGGAGGCTAAGAACACAACTGTGAGTAAAAGTTAGTGAGATGCAATTACACAGCATCAACTGCACCCACAAGTTGTAGAAAACAACACCTTAGAAATGCACCACTCAGGGGAGGTGCATAATGGGTTGGACCAGTTATTCACAATTGTAACCATTTGATTACAAGATTCCCCTGCATTAGCCAAAATCTTGGAAGGAAAGAGATACCATATCAAAAAGGGGTAATGGGAAGTTTACGTAAGGGGCTTTTTAGATGTGAGGATAATGTTAAAGTAAACCAAGAGGGAACGGTGCAGAAGACCGGGCTTGCAATGTGGAGAGCCACTGTGCCCTTTAGGACTGAAGGAGGAGCCACTGTAAAGGAACGCAGTAGGGTGAGAGCTGTAGGAATAAAGGTCCCTGCCCCACTCACCTTCCACTCTCTCATCTCTGGCCAGTACCTTACTTGGCCAAACCAGAAGCCAGAGGATAAGTATACCTATTGATGCAGTTCAAAATGATAGCCTTCCAGGACACATAACAAGGTGGAGAATGATGAATCTGGAGGGATAAATGGAGGGGACCTGTAAAATCCCTGAAACACATTGTTGGCTCCTCACAAGTTATAGGAAACTCAGAAGAACCATTCCTTGAGAACCCACCAAGTTCTGTGCACAAGACCACATGTATTTCTAGATCTTGTATCCCTAAGGGGAGCCACTGAACAGAGGGAACAACTCATACCCATATTCGATATGTACCAGTGCAGTGATAGAAATCAACTTCAACTAAGAATACACTATCTCATGCTGTGTTTCAGAATCTAAATTCACCAGGCAATCCTAGGAGATCAAAAAGTGCTTCCTAAGGAGCTGCTGCCTGAAGGATAAAGCTCAGCATGCAGTGTCCTAAGAGGCACTCTAGCTGGTAGAACTGATGAATAAAGTAACTGATTGAGGAGGGAGGGGAAGAATTTACCCCCAAGATGTTTGCTTGTTATTTCTCAAAAGGGGTCACATGGTTATTGACCAGTAGTCCCTTGGAGTAGCTTTCAGCTAAGGATGATGGAAGTTCAAGACTCAAAAAGGAAAGCCTTTGGAAGCAGCCGACAGAGCTGGAATACTCAGCTTTTGACACTGAGGAAAAAGTTTGCCTAAAAAGTATACAGAGGCCTAAGGTAGCCAATAATGCCTTGGAAAAAAGATGTAATAATGCAAGGAGCCATCTGACTCTGCGCTGGGCTAAAGAAGGCCTTAATCCCATGAGACAATATGCATATCCCTATCCCTCCCACCCCTTGCCCATTCTTGAAGAACGTAATAAATTGTAATAGGAATGTAATCCTTATTTTTGGAATATCTCCAGCAAGAGGACAAAAGCTGTCCAAATGGCTCTTTGGGCAAAGAGGGAAAATATTAGCCCGTTAGTGATCTGGAAACCCAAATGGATACTGAAATCAACCTTCAGACTGCCAGTAGTAAGAGGTGCGTGAAAGAAGTTTATACTCCATTTCACTTTGTAGTTCTGACACTAGTCAAAATAAATTTTGATATTCAACTGAAGCATAATCCCTCATTGCTATTCTTGCTTTAAAGTTGAACAACCTCAGTAAATTGTGCGGACAGGTGCTTAATGAAGCCTATATTTATAAAACAATATTTTTCTTCACAGGACTAATGCATCTCTTCTAATTGGAATCAAGTTTCCTGATCAGAGCTCCTCTAGCCTTCTCTAAGCCATATGTTCAGAGTACATGGAATCAATCCACTGTGCTAGCTACGTTCTCATTATGCAAAATGCACTATAGTTTGGACAGCATGGTTGACACAGATTATTCCAGTTTGGCAGAGATATGCCACAAATGTGTACGTGTAAACATGTGACATGAAATGGCAGATTGGGAGAATGAGCTTGGGGACGTGGAGGGGCTAATCAAACAGGTGAATTTTTGGAACAAAAACTATTGTTTCTCAGTGTAAATATAATCACATCTAAAAAAAGGATATTAGAGGGGCCAGCCGAGTGGGGCGTTGGTTAGGAGCTGCCTTGGGACTCCAGCTCTGAGCAGCAGAGCCTGGAACTGGATCCTATATATGTGGTCCAGTGACACTGCCCTCTATAGCTAAGGTGGTGAACAACAGCTCCACCTGGAGCTGCTGTGAGTCGCCTGCAACGGTGTGGGCTGCAGCCTCTGCTGCAGTGGGCTGCCATAGGCTACAGTGAGAGGTGGGCAGCCAGTGTGAGCTGCCAAGAGCCGCCGTGAACGGCCGTCCAGAGACTGACGACCGATCTGCCTCACCTGAGAAGAGCGCAATGATGATACCAACATGGGCCAGTGAAGCAACGTCCTCCACAACTAGACTGAAGAACAAAAGGACAGCAAATTGTCTGTTTCCCCTCCCCAATTCCCCAACGCTGTTCCCCTCTTCAAATTCTCAAATAAAATCTTGAAAAAAATAAAAAAGGATAGTAGAAAATGTTGTTTTTTACCTAATTTGACTATTAGTTGAAAACATTGGTAATCTTGGAGAGTCATAGAAGTGTGTAGATACCCCAACACAATCTGCCTCGCTTTGTTTAAGATAAAGCAAAATATCAAGGGAACAATTCTCTTATTACTCTGAGATAGAAAGAATTAAAAAACAAAACAAACAAACAAAAAACAAAAACCTGCTCATCAAATTTTAAAAGAAACTAACTGTTAGGGAAATGCAAACCCAAACCACAATGAAATACCACCTCACACCTGTGAGAATGGCTATCATCAGCAAGACAATAACAAGTGTTGAAGATGCTGTGGAGAAAAATGAATCCTCAAACACTGCTGGTGAGAACGTAAGTTGACGCAGTCGCCATGGAAAACAGTATGGAGGTTCCTCAAAAAATTAAGGATAGAATTACCATATGACCCAGCCATCCCTCTTCTGGGTTTCTTCCTCCAAAAAAACTGAAAATATTTATTAGTAAAGATATATGTACCCTGATGTTTATTGCAGCACTATTCATGGCGGCCAATACATGGAAACAATCTAAGTGTCCTTCTATAGATGATTGGATAAAGAAGATGCGGTATATATATATATATATATATATATATATATATATATATATACACACACACACACACACACACACACATACATACACATACATACACAATGGAACATTGCTCAGCCAAAAGAAAAGATGGAATACTGCCATTTGTGACAACATGGATGGATCTTGTCATGCTAAGTGAAATAAGTCAGACAGAAAAAGTCAAGAACCATATGACTTCATTCACATGTGGGATATAAAACTGAAAGCAACAAAGGAACAAGACAAACAAACAATAACTCATAGACACAGACAACAGTTTAGTGGTTACCAGAGGGTAAAGGGGTAGAGGGGTGGTAGAAGAGGGTAAAGGAGGTCAAAGATATGGTGATGGAAAAAGAACTGATTCTGGGTGGTGAACACCCAACGCAATATACAGATGATGTACTGTAGAATTATGCACTTGAAACCTACATAATTTTACTTACCAAGGTCACCCCAATAAATTTAATTAAAAAAACTAATTAATTAAATTAAACAAAAATTTAAAGACAATTTAAGGAGATCCTATTAATGTTTAAAATGATTCTCTTCATCTCCCTTCAAAATTATTAAGCACTCCCTCCCTATTACTATCAGGTTGTGGCATGTGACTTATAGTTCCTTTCTTGCTCTGTTGAATTCAGGCATGGATATGTAATTTGTTAGGCCAATTAGGTGTCACTTCTAATTAAAAATTTTGAGAACCAGTATGTGAGTTGCCAACTCTCTCTCTTCTCTTTGGAAAAACCAGTGGTGATGTTCTAGATAAAGGCTGAGTCCTGAAGTAAATATGATAGAGCAGAATAGTAGCTGACCCATGATGGATGTATAGAAATAAGTTTTATTGTAAGCCACTTAGATATTCAGGTTGTTACCTTGGCATAATCTAACCTATTCTGTCTGATGTAACAATGCATTGAAAAATTCATGTTAAAACATCCAATTTTTTAATCCTTTTTCCCCATTGATAAGATTTTAAATAGCAGTATTTCTTATTGTGTTTTCAACCTGGAGAATAAATGAAATCAAAAGTTTAGAAGAAATTATACCCTTAATCTAAAGACATTTAAAATAATGCACCCAGGGAAGATTACATTAAATTAGCTATGTTTTTGTTGTTTACGCTCCTCATACTTGCAAGCAATTTCTTATGAAGCAGCTACAAAGTGTTTACAAAATAGCTAAGTATAAGAACAAGATACCAGTCAACCTTAGTGTCACTTAGCGTGAAAATTCTAAGAATTATATAAAGGTCAAAATCAAATAAATTATAAGAAGCCAACAGATTTAACTTCAGCTTTGAATTTTGGCCAGTGATTAGACTCCATTTTTGAGAATAACTGAGCTATCCAAACTTGGGGATTATTCCCTCTACTGTTGATGAATTGAAATATCCACAGCAAATTCAGATAGGATAAAAGCAAGTTTGTAAGCAAGAAGAATTCATTTGGAACTCAAGATTTAACCATACTAATATGATTACATGTATTATGCCAGGCCCTCTCTCCGATATATCAAAGATAAAGTAGCATAGAAAGGATAATGAATATGTGCACTGGAATCAGATACAAATGGGCCTACAGTTGACTTGACCTCTTACAAACCAAATAACTTTAAACAAGTTACTTGCTCTCTCTGTTACCGCTTCAATAAGATGGGAATAATAGAAACTCATAGGTTTGGTGTAAATATTAAATCATTTGTAAAGTGCTGTTATTAAAAGAAAGGAATACAATATTATATGAGTTCACTTTATATTCATTTATACTTATGTGTTAAATTAGTATTTTTATTAATGATATTTACTTAACGAATACACTTACAGAATATAACATTTATTTGGCACTCTTTGTACCAGACTCTGTATTAGGTATTTGGAATATATAAGTGAAGAAAACAGATAAAATCCCCTGCCCATGTGAAGCATGTATTTTAGTGGAGAAAGACAGAACTAATTAGAAAACAGAATATCATGTGTTAGGTGTTAAGAACTGCCATGAGAAAAAAAAAATAGAGCAAGTTTGGAGAATAACAAGTACCGTGTGGTACGTATTACACATTTAAATAGTATGGTCATGAAGGCCTTATTGAGATGATGACTTTTGAGCAAAAAATTTAAAAACTAACAGGTACATGTGGTAATAAAATATCTTCTAGAACGAATGTTCAATAGAGTGCATTGGTTAACATTCGTAGAAGACTTAATATTTATTCATAGATGCAATAAAGGACATGTACTCCTCTAGCCTCAAAACTTTTCTTTCACAGGGACAAGCTGCAAAACTACTGACCAGCTGTCTATAAACTTACTTATGGTAGCCTAGAGAAGGGAAATTATATTCTCAATTAATCTGTAATATATAATTGCCCTACTGCATGGAGCAAGCAGAATATAGTAAACAGTCCCAGAGAAGTACACTCTGAAGCTTAATGCCCTGGTAGGAGGGTGCATAAGTGTCAGTTAATGATGTAATATATGAAGAAGAAGCAATTGTTCAGTTGTGTAGGGGAGAATCCTCCATCTCCACATAATGAATCTAAAAATTCCTAAAATGATGCACATATGAAAGAAAAAGTAAAAATAAACATGGGCTCTGAACTTCATTAGGCAGCTTTCTTTCATCCTTCAGTAGTCCTATTAAACCACAGCGGGTCCCAGAGTGAATTTTAAACTTGCTATATACCAGGAGCTGATCTAGACCCATGAGATAAAAACACAAAGTGTATCCCAATGCAGGATCCCAGACCTTCTACACCCACCTGAAACCTCACACTTCTCACAGTGCTGAAATAGCCAACACTTTGTTCCACCCACTCCACCACTTGAAAAAATAAAATGGCTGAAGGATTTGGTGACCGCTGGCTGAGGGAATAATTCACAGGCTGTATATTATATTTGCATTCTTTCATCCTGAATGCAACATGCTCACGTGGCTCAACATAACCACGGAGAAGTCAGTTAGGGTGGTACTTCAGGGGCCAACAGGAACAGGCAGTGTAACACTCAAAATTGATTTGCCCCCTGGGGATCTAACTCTTCTGCAATGCTCATTAAAACTTAAGTTAAATTTTTAAAGGGTTTAGAAAACCCTTTAAAAAACATTTTCCAGTGTGACCTCACTCCAACTGACTGTCCAGCTTGGTTAAGCTTGCTGTGGAGGGAATGAAATTTTTCTGCTGGGTTGCAAATGATTGTACAGACAAAGGGAATTGTTAAAATGCTTTTACTTGTGATAAAATTGATTGAACAAGCATAGAGGTTCCAAATCTCCCTAATTAAACTCTGAAATGGCTTCTGCATTCTTTTTTTGAAACCAAGGGGAATTCCCTTGAAATGAACAAATATTTCATATGGGTAAGTATTCATTAAAATGAGCAATAGGGAACAAGCACAGTATCCAATATCAAGAAGAAAACTATAAAATGGAAAAGGATAGATAAATAAATTAATAATCTAGGATTTTGGCAGCCTGACCAAATCGTCACCTGTTGTTCTTGTTTTTCTAATTATTCTCCCTGTAATTTACTCAGCTGTGCCTGTAATTCTCAAGTATGTACCAAGTTAATACAGGAGTTAAAGTTGTTAAGATCATGCTGTTTATTTTACTTACAACCATTTAAATAAAAGGTAATACACATTTTTTTATAAGATATTTCAAAGAACAAGAGATTTAACACTTTCTAAAAATAAAAAAGTAAATATCCATGTAACTGATTTGTACATTATATGAAGTGCCGTTTAACATTTTGTTCTTTTTCTCCTGATCCAAGTGTTGCATTCAGTGTAGTACTTCAATTCAAATTCTTAGAATTTATTTATTGATATTAATTCATAATTTTAAAAGGATGCGTAAAGTGAATTAAAACAAAGCTTTGCATAAAAGAAAGTTTTATAGACAATTTGCTCAAAATGAAAATTGACTTGTTATTCTTTACCTAATTTACATTCAAACATAAAATTATTTTACAACGTGAAATTTAGAGTTAAATAGCCATTAAATACTGAAAAATATTACACACAAAGACATTCCCCATTCCCAGTAATCGTATCAATTGAAGTATCTTATAAACAGCGTTTCCTCATCAAACACAATACACCTACATCACACATACACACTTGCGTATGGGTGTAACCATTAAAATAATAAACCTGCAGCATTGTGGTATTACATAAGGAAATCAATTCAGATTTAACTGCATGTTAGATATTGAATATTTTGATGTGAACAGGATTTGTTTCTCACAGGTGTCTACACTTTGTCTTAACTTTGAGAAGGTATAGTGATAAGAAGCAAAACATTATCTTAGTGATGCTCTCTTGAGAAGATAGCACCTGGAAGGTTTTCCTACTCCTGTCAGATGGTAAATAAATACTACAGTGGACTAAAGCTGAGGCAAACAGGGAAAGATGCATTACATTTTGCTGTCTCTAATAGGGAAATTAAAGACACAAGTTCATATAAAAGAAAGATCATGTACAATAATCATTCTTTACTGCCAATGAAGATAGAGGCATCCTATTTATATCTGATCATGTTTTCCAGGACCAAAATCACCTAAACTGCAAACTAAAGCAAACTCTTTGGGGTCAGAAGTTCTTATTTGCTATGCACCGTGCTCCTAACACTTCCTTTATTATATTTTTTCATAACCTTCTATGTTCCATTTCACCCAATAGCCTTGGTAATGCCTGACAGCAGTCATTAACTAAACACCAATAATTTGTCAGGAGGCTGAAGGAAAATTTTTCTTTTGAGGACACAGTTCTCAACAAGAAGGGCAGACAGAAAGACCAAAATAAATTTTCAAAGCTGTGTCCCACAAAGAACACACTGGTTTTGGAAATTTTTGTCTTAACACCTACTGAAAGCAAAACTGCATCCAGTGCCAGTTCTCTCAAAAGGATGTACAGAAGATAGACACTCAAATAAAGTGTCTGGGTCAGCAGGAAGTGTTCGAACAGTGGTGAAACTGTATTCTTCGTATTTTCCTCTTAATTATATATATATTTAAGGACACACAAAGTATCACCTCTAGGAAGAAAAGACCACGCATGGTTTGATTCTGCATAAAACTAAGCATACAGACTTGTATAAACTGGCTTCAAAAGCATGATAATTATTTCTCTAGCTTTTGTCTCTCTAGAGGTACATAGAATAAGGAGCAATTTAATTTCAATTTATTTGAACTTCTTGACAAATGTAGAATATTTGAATGTGAGAAGTGTTTGTTTAACCCAAATATACAATACTGAAATGTGTTAAATCAGAAGACAAATGAACCTGGATAGCTGAAATTATCAGGGAGATCATTAGGCAGACCTGTAACAACACAAATACACTTTTAGTGATGCCTTTGTCCCACGAGCTAGGGCACTAATCTTATATGCAGGATATGTGGCAGAGACTATTTCTGGATGGTGACCAAGGACTAGCAATACTTGCTGGGTCAGTGAGGGAAACGTTAACATTTACCGGTGCCCCTTCCAGAGAAATTAATGTATGGAAATTGGAGAAGTTGGTCTGTCTGAGTACAGGGTTAGAATGCCAATGAATGGAAAAACAATGACCTTCAAACACAGAGGGAGATGGTTCTAAACAAGGAGAGTGGGGCAATAGGAGCAGGAAAATACTTATTCACAATTATTTGCTGTTAAAAAAAATACTGAAAGGAAATCATGTTTAGCTAGAAATAGAAAGAAAGCATTTATGTTTAATTTTAGCTTTCCATTTGTTTCAAGGAAAAACAAATAACATTTCTCATCACATATTTTGACATAGCCCACAGTCAATTATATCTAAACCATGTTACTAAAATAACTTTGGACCCCATGTTCTACTCTTTTTCATGTCATTATATATCATGGATAGATTTCTAAACTTTTTAAATTAAGATTAACAGTAATCTATTAGTGATTACTCTTTCTTCCTGCATTTGAAATGAGCCACAAGAAAGTTGTAAATACAATTCATAACAGACAAATGTTAAAGACACAACACGATTATTGCCATACAATTTATCTGAGAAGTAAATACCACACAAATAATTCACTTTGTGCTATGTTTTGTGTGGTGTTCATCCACACACAGTTCAGAAAGCATCTGCCTCCACAAGCGTATAACAAAAGACATGTACAACAACAAACAGATGTCCCTACATAAGAGAGCTGAAGTGCATCATGACAAGGTATTAGTTCAACATAAGGCCATGTAGAATTGGATGCTAATGTGCATATGAAAATCAAACGTATGTGTGCAATTCTCTCTCTAGTGTCCTTAGTCGAACTCCAGCATCGATTGTTCTACTTTGGAAAGAGTGCCTGGTAGTCAACGAACAGCTTGCCTCACTCTACATTTCAAGCAAAATTATAGATAATGACCAGAAAATAATGTTAACAAATTAAAATTGGCTACTGCTAATTATATTATATTTTTATTCATTTGAAAATGAAAAGATTGTGGGGAAAAGAATGAAGGGATGGGTAGTTTAAAATTAGACCTGGGGAGGGCCGGTCGAGTGGTGTGGTGCTTAAGCGCTGGCTTAGGAAGCAGCGGCCCTGGTTCAGTCCCACATATGAGGGTCAATGACACTGCCCTCAAAAAAAAAAATAAAATAAAATAAAATAAAATAAAATATAAAATAAAATTAAATTAAATTAAATTAAATTAAATTAAATTAAATTAGACCTGGGGAATAAAAAGAAAACAAGGGCACTCTAGGTTACCATGGTACCCCTAATTCTCAGTCTTGAGTTTCTTTATGCTTGGTGAATAAATGTCACATTATTAAAGATATGTTCCTCTGCTAACATTTGTGACTATTCTTTCTTTCCAATTCAGAACTATCATTACCAGGCACAATCCCCACTGGATGCCATGGCAATCTGCTTGGAATTCTTCAATTAAGCATCTTAATTGGACCTGTAAGGACAGTGGAATTTAGAATACGAAAGCAATGAACCATTTGGGAATAAAAACCTCAAAATAACATTTTACCTAATTATTATCCATATTTCATTCTGAAAACTATGTTCAGGATACTATCGCACCAGTTGTATGTTTTACTGAAACATACTTTAGAGGTGCCTAAAAAGCTCTTTATCCTTTAAAGTGTCAGTTCAAGATTCTCCATTTCCCTGGAGATAACTGAGCCAATCCAATGTCCTCAAAAAAGTGCACTGGAAAAACAATTCCTTTTTTACATGAGGTCATGGGCGAATCTAAATGTCATAAGCTGACTTCCCCATTGATCAATTAAGGTGCTATTCTTGACCCATTTTAAAAATATATATGCATAATGTTAACTTTCCAATATAATTTACATAATAAATACATTGTAATACTTAAAATTCTATCTACCCTTAACATATTGCATCCATGACATTGCTGAACAGATTGCTTTAGAGCAAATATTTGCTGAAATATTTGTCAAGCTAATGTACTTTCATTTCTGAGAAACTCCTGTTGATACACTTATTTATCAAATGTATTATTGCCTAAATGTATTTTTTACAACTTATTTATGTTACTTTTTCTCCAAAATTAATAAAATATAAATTTTCAATGCAATAATTTCTGATTCACATTTCTAATCGTATAAAAACAATTCAAAGCTTATTTAGAGCCCCTTAAATTTTCAGCATTTTTTATTTTACTCTTGATATTCATAGATAAGGTACCACAAAATTAGGGGAGGTAAAAGTTTTCCTCATCCTCCTTAGAGCCCCTGGTTGGGTCTGAAAATTAAACTGATAAGGACAGATTGACAAGAGAAAAGCAGACAAATGTACGTAATACACATTTTATATGGCATGGGAGCTTTCATAAACTGATGGAAACCCAAAGAAACAGAGCTTAGTGTGTTTATGCTAGGTCTGATGAAGAGTGAAGAGCCATGGAGACATGTGATAGATCAAAGAGTATGCGGTAAGTTTAGTAAACTGGGGCAAACTTAGGCCTTTGTAGGATTCCTCTCAGCAGCCTTTGGTCTTCGAAGATAAGGATGCTCCATTCCTCCTAGAATAAGAAGAGTATCTCTCACCTGAGGGTTTTCTAACTTATTTCAGGGGAGAAGGAAGAGAGAAATGTCAGAATAACTTCTGCACTTCTGCTGTTTTCCCAAGCTCTTTCAGCTTAAAATATTCAATATACTACTGTGCCATATTTTGTGGGAGCATGCCCTGAACCTCATCACAAATAACAACTCAGATTATAACTGCATAAGATTCATTTCATACATTTCATTCGTGATTCTAAAGTCAACTAGAATTCCCAAACTAGTTATGCACACAGTTATCCACTAGATTGACCATACAATTTATTTCCTAACCCAGGCTGCTTTAGAGTAACAATGTGTGCTGGTAATAATCATACAGCTAGCAGAGTTGTAAACCAGGAAGAAAATATGGTCATTGGATGAACAAATGGTTGATTGTGAAGCAAAATACTTGTTTGTTATGTGTAGAAACATTTCGAGTGGAATCAGCTTTTCAAGGAACCTATGGATAGAGCAAAACTAAAAAGTGACAAATCATTTTTCAAGCTTTTAGAGTTTATAACAAAAAGACACAACATTAGGACATTATGTAAAATGATACAGGCAACGAAACTATCTCTCATCACTAAATCAGTTCATAATACATTCTCATTCTGAAACTATTTTAAGGTAGAAAAGAAATCTTTACCCAATTTTTTCATCCTTTCATTTTTGCAATATACAGGTAACACGGAGATAAGTAAAATCATTATAAATATTTTGGTTGTATAACGCAACCACTAACTAACTGTTCATTCACAGATACCATGTATATGAGTAGATAATGGAAGATGATTTTCTTGGGATTCATAATTTTCATAATGTAAATTAATTAATAATTTTTTTAACTTTAAACCATCTTCTTCTTGGGGAAAAAAAAGTCACAATTAGTATAAAAACATCTTTTCATCCAAAGCAAATAACAAAAGTTCATAAGAATTTACTTTATCTCTTTAAGGTAAATAGATGACATAAACAGTGTCTAGAACATTGTAAATAAAATTATTTGCTTTAAAAAGCATACTTAAAAAAAAAAATCCTCTACACATCAAATACAATCAACAAACACTGAATTTCTTAGAAATACAGGTATTTTTTGGTAAAAAAGCTTCTGTTTCTACCTATTCATGAATATCTAAAAAATAAGTGGAACCTTTAATTTTAAATACAGAGAATTAGGAGTTTTCATTCAGTATTTTCCTGAAAAGGGATTTCACTAAACTCTTGTCATATTATCTAAAAAAAAACAAACCAAACAACAACAACAACAACAACAAGAAAACCCAGCATGCCACGTGTTAATGCACAAAACCTATTGCAGTAATGGCATGAACTGACACAGTGGTAGAACCTTGTAACTCACTCCACCATTATTGGTAGCAGCAAGGCTGTGCCATACAATGCAACAGTCACTTTATCAGGCATAAGCTTTAGTCACAATCTGATTCCTCTCTCCTGCAGGCTGTTGAATGAAAATGTGAACCTGTAATTTCTATATTACAGACGACAGAGATCAACAGGGAGATCAGGGGTTGTACTCCTCTCAAATCGTGCTCTTAGTTACACGTGCTGATAACTTATGGTAAAGAAATGAAACTGAAGTAAAATGAGGTTTTGAAGTACCCTGCTTAACTATCTATAATCAAATACAATGAATGTAATCTTAATCTTGCAGATAAAGTAGTTCTCACAAGCATAATGTACTGCAGATGCTATTTATACCTCTGGCCCCATAAATTCATAATGATTTCCTCCGGGTATCTAAAGGGCAAAATATGATTTTTTGACAGATTCTATATTTTGGAATTCTTACTTTAAATAGTTAATTTTAAGAGCAGTCATAGCTTCCATTTCTGAAGGAAAAAAACAGGCAATAACTGCTAGGGCATGGTTTTCCCAAAGCATATTGTTATGCTTGCTGGAAGGCAGTCATCAGCCATGCATTACCGACACAAAGCACTCCCCTTGTGGCTGATATTATCCCCTTCATGGCATTTTCAAACTTTTATGATTATACCACCTTTTTTCTTTTTTTAAGTCAGGGATTACCTTTTTTAGGAAGTTTATCTTCTAACATCTATAGGAAAAAAAATTTCACAGTGTACATATACCTTTGCTTTAAGTCTGATCAATCGTTCTTAAGGAAAACATAGTCTTTCTTTGCAACAATTTCATGGTCTAAGTACCAATGAAATACATATGCAATGAAAACATGGAGAGTATATTCCACTATCATGAAAACGTAAGAGTAGTTTATAAAAGATAAAGCACAAAGGTAGTGCAGTATTCTCTATTTCCTAAATATATGCCGGTCTGTCTACTGAAGTGGGTACTTCAGGGTACCTTCTGACTATAATTTAATCACTTTTGGTAAATAAGCATCACTTACAGTAAATCTGATCATACTCTACTCTGAAGGATTTCTACAATCTTTTTATTTGCTATGAGCTCTTTCTGAAAATAAATTTTCCCACTATGGTCTTACCCTTAAAGTCACAATGATGCTTTGCAGGGTTCTTCGTGAAAGGAAACATAAGCTAATTCAAATTGGCAGTGCATAACATAAAAACATAAGCACTTGAAACCTTTTGACTCACTTCTATGAAGCAACTAATTTCATACATTGTTATAAATCACACAATTTTTCAAACGATTGAAGGATTGCCGTTAATTATTCTTTTTCTGTTTGCTTTTTTTTTTACTTTTAGTTTTTAAAATCTTCAACTGTACAAAGGTAGACCAAAAATAGAATAAATCTGCATATCCCTGTCACATAATGTCAATTATTTTCAATCCATGGCCCATCTTGTCCCATCCACTATTATTTTGAAGGAAATCTTGAACATCATATAATTTTATTCTTAAATAGCTCATATATATATATATATATATATATATATATATATATATATATACACACACACACACACACACACACACACACACAAAGGCACATTATAATTTCTTTTTTAAATTTTTACAATGATTTCTTAATATTAAATCTCCAGTCAATGATCAAATCTCTTGTCTCATAAATGTCTCAATTTAAAACTTTGGTTTTCTTCTATAAGGATCCAAATAAAATCTACACATTGTTACTAATTGATACATCTTTAAGCCTCTCTCTTTTTAAGTATATTAATATTAATTGCTACTGGCAGGTTAAATTGATGAAACATCCCTTTTATTCAAACTATTTTATTGAGATATATGATTGACATACAACAAAGCTGTACATATTTATTATATACAACTTGGTGAGTTTTGACATCACATACCTCTGTGAAACCATTACTACAATCGATGTCATAAACATATTCATGACTGCCAAAACTTTCCTCCTGCCTGATTGATTGATTGATTGATTTCATAAGAACACTTAATGTTAGATTTACCCTCTAGCAGATTCTTAAGTATACAATACAGTACTGTTAACTATAGGTTCTATGCTATACAGTAGATCTCTAGTATAACTGAAATGTACCATTTGAATAATACGTCCTTGTTTCCCTCTCCTCACCAGCCCCTGGCAACCACCCATCTGTTCTCTGCTTATATGAGTTTGGCTACTTTAGATACCTCACATAACTAGTATCATATAGTATTTGTCCTTCTGTGCCTGGCTTATTTCACTTAGCATAATGTTCTCCAGATTCATCTATGTTGTTGGAAATGGCAGAATTCCTGCCATCATTTTTAAGGCTGAATAATATTTCATTGTATACATTACATGTTCTTTATCCATTCATCCAATAATGGATATTTAGGCAGTTTCCACCTCTTGGCTATTGTGAACAATGCTGCAATGAAGAGAGTACAGCTTCTTAAGTCTTTTTTAATCTACAGGTTTCTACTCCTCTGACATGCACACACTCTCTCTCTTGTAATTTATTTGTTGAAGAAACTAGATTTCCTGTACTATCCAGTTCCCATAGTCTAGATTTTGCTGACAGCATCTCTGTGGTTCCTTAACACTTTCCTCTATCCTCTACATTTCCTGTAAATTGGAAATTGGATCTAGAGGCTTAATCAAATTCAGGTTTAATATTTTTTGGCAAGAATACTCCATAAGTGCTATTGTGAAGTATTCTTTAATAGTAGAAACATTCACATTTTGACCATCATGGAGTTGTGGTTAAAGGCACAGGCTCTAGAGATTGAATCTGTGAAAACTAATCCTGGATTTTGCCTCAGTGCAGTGGTGAAAACTTATACAAATGAATTAATCAGTCCTTACTTCCTCCGCCTGTGAAACGGGGATAATAAACATCTTTCATCAAGAGTAGATAAATTAATTCAGATAAAGCACTTCAAATAATGCCCAATACATTTAAGTACTCGATATATGTTAGTTATTATTACCAAATAACTGGAATTAAGTATAAGGGGGAACATGCAGATTTGCAACAATTTTTATCCATAAAGCAACTAAACTGACAATGGATGGATGGCTAGAATGGATGGCTTTTCAATTCCTAATATAAAAATTGAAATGTGAGTGGACTAAAAAGTCCAAATATATCAGGGAACTGGTAATAAAAGATGCAGCCTTTTGCTGGTAGGTCAATGATTGAACACCCCACAGGTTACTACTGATTCAAAGAAATTGCTGTTCTCCAATGATAGTAAATGTATTGTGCCCTTCCATATATACCATTCTTTGCTCAACCTTAGAAAATAACCACTAGCATGATCAATTCACATTGTATTCTTGCTTAAATACACTTTGACAGCATCAAGCTAAGCAAAACAATTTTCTTAGCTAAGCAGGCAAAATGGGTTCATCTCTTGCTATCCAGAGCAATAGCTTGTGAATAAAATTTTTAGTATTTTAAAAATAGGGCATAAATGTTTCACACACTCAATCAGTTTACAGAATTTCTAAGGAAGCAAAATCACTTAATATGCACTTTTTTTTAAAAAATCACAATCTTGAGAATGGCTATTAACTAAGGATTTAGCAAACATGAAGTTATAAAATCCATAAGATTGGAAAATGGTGAAGATGTGAAGTCAGTTAAGCAATGGAAAATTTAGGCTGGGTATTTAAGGAAACTGCCTATTAGCAAGAACCATTAGATAATGGAATGGTACTTTTCTTAAGCTCCATAAATTTCAAAAGTAAATTGGAAAACATATTGGAAGAAAATGTTCCACCCTACCAGGGGAATAAATGAAATGGTCTTTTCATGTCCTGTTTCTATAAGCCAGTCTGCAAATCAGAAGTACAAAATTCACCTACCCAAACTATGAACACGATAAGTCCAATATTAGGCTTAGTCCGAGTTTCACTGGGAAAAGTTCCATTTCCAGATCTTCAGCCAAAAGCTGAATTTCCAATATGGAAATTTGGAGCAAAATCAATTGTTAAAGTCAAATTAGGAGATTTTAACTGCCATTCTCAAACTACTTATACAGTCTTTCTTTGTTATTTCCACTTGCCAGATCAACACCCAAGAGTCATTTTGACATTTAAAAAAAAAATCCCAATTACACATCCAACTACTGATTTACAAAGCAAAAGGCAACCTGTGATTTTGGCTTTAAAACCCCGTTTGCCTTAGGGATGGATGGATGAAAGAAATTCTAGCCTACTGTTTAAGGGCTAATATTCCCACATTTCCATATCCCATTTAGGGTGGGTAGATTTTAGCACTTCAGTTTAAGCAGTATCATTTTATATAAGGTGCTTAAGTAGAGCAGGCAGCAAGCAGGAATGGGATAATAAATGGCAGAGAGGCAAAGGGGCTGCTGGGCAGGTATGCCAATTGCCAAAGGAAAAAGTCTGTGCAAAGCGAACACATTTTTTTCTCTGAGCGAGGGATGAGAATTTAATAGTAAAACAGTATATTGAGTGTCTGTCCTTTTACCTCTTACTAGAATTTCTTTGTTGTCCTTTGCATGGGGAAGGTTAACAGCTCAACCTAATTCTTCACTCCAAGGAACTTTACGGGCTGTCATTTGGTTAAGATCTAATGGGTCTTCTGGGATTTGATAGCTGAATGCTGCGCTCACTGGAGCAGGCTGCTCCCCAGAGGGCCTGGAAAGGAATGTTTGAGTTGGAGAGAAGGTGCTGCTGCTCCAACTGCTTTCCCACCTGCAAAAACAGAACCTTTGGGGACAGTAGCACTGCAGTTAACAGGGATCCCAGGAATGAGAAAGGTGTTAAAGTAGCCAGTTCTTCTGTTTGCCAAGGATTTTCTGGCCTTGATGTTTTTGGCAAAATTTTGAAATATCCCACTTCTCTCACCCTGAGCTTTTCCCTTCTCATTTCTCAAGATGGTTTTGAGGATTGGGCTGACTAGTCCAAACAGAAAGACAGAATTTTAAGAGGATGTGAGAGTTACACTCCTAGTTCCCCATATGCTTCTATGCACTTGGCTGCTGTGGAGATTTGGGGGTGGAGGGCAGTGAACGGCAATAAAAGGATCAAGTTGCCAACCACATCAACCTCCAAGTTGGAGAAGGGCACTCCTAAAACCTCTTGCTGACTAAATCAGATGCAAAATTTCAAAACATTACCCATTGAAAATGCCACGGATTTCACTCAGCATACTCTGAAAGTCCAGTCCATATTAAACCATATGAAACTGGTTAAACGTTCCTGATGAAAGCAACTTATAAACTCTTTCTTTTCTAAAATTTCTTATCAAAAACCTGAATCATCTTTCACTAGCCTGTGGTGATACAGAGACACAGTCCTTTGTCCCAAACATAAAGTTTCAAAAATGTTTTTTAATTATAAAACACGCATAATTTAATTTTTTCTTATGCTTCTTTTAAAAATGTGTATTGTAATAAAATATACATAGTATAAAAATATGTCATTTTGTCCGGCCGAGTGGCGCAGTGGTTAAGCATTGGCTTGGGATGCCAGCGGCCCCGGTTTGGGTCCCACATATGAGGGCCAGTGACACTGCCCTCAAAAAAAAATAAAAAATAAAAATAAAAATATGCCATTTTAACCATTTGAAGTGCGCAAATCAGTGGTATTAATCATATTTACAATATTCTGCAACTATTACCATTTCCAAAACTTTTCCATTACCCCCAAACAGAAACTCTGTTTAAAAAAAAAAAGTGTTTTTAAAGAATGGTGTTTGCTGTCATGTCCTGCCATAAGTTGTGGTTGATGCAACCTCTAAATAATCATGATTAACCATCATGTATGTATTTTCTAAAAGGATATGAATTTGCTTAAAATATTTATTAGAAAATGTTTTACCACTACCAACTAACTGATCACTAAATCTCCATGGTCCATACAGTAGTTTTGATTAATTTCAACTAACTGATCAGACATTTTTTGTAATATAAAATTTCAATGATTAGATAAGATTGGTGACCTAGATATTAAACTAATGATAAAAAAACAAAAACAAAAACCTGAAACAATAAAAATAAACAACAATGGGCTGGCCAAGTGGCACTGTGGTTAAGCGCTGGCTTGGGAAGACAGCGGCCCCGGTTCAGTACCACATATGAGGGCCAGTGACACTGCCCTCAAAAAATAAAAAATAAATAAAAAATAAAAATTAAAAAAATTAAAAATAAATAAACAACAAAAAACGTATAATGTGATGTCAAAGGGTAAAAATGTAAAACTACAAAGAGAATTCACAAGGCCATAAGAATCAAGGCACGAACAACATCTTGAACTCTAATGTATTATTTTAGAAAAACAATTCGAAACTAATAATTAGATTTCAAAGAAGATGTAGATGTGCTTTTGAAATTACTTTAGGTAAGGATCCAGAATATAAGGTTAGGGGGCTCATATATAATGTTATCTCAGCTGCTGATCAAAACTGCCCTGTCTTTCAAAAGGCAAAAGTAAATATGAAATATAGATTTCCAGTTTTAGGCACAGCTTCTCATTTCAGTCAACTCTTGCTCATTGATTAGTAAATCCAATCAATGGCAATGACAATTTGAGACGTAAATCCCTCCATCAAATCTTAAATCTTACACATTGTGTCTTTGAAGTTCACCCTTGCCTTTCATCCCCAAGAATGTCAATGCCATGTGAAGCAAGTGCATCATTTATTTTAATCCTGTTGAAATGAATGGATGAACTTAAATAACAACGCAGGCCTTTTCCCACATAGCGCTGTAATTCACTTTGAAGTGATAGCACTTTTAGGATTAAGTTGTATACATTTTAGTTCTTTGACTAGTTGTTCTTTCTTTGTGTACTATATTAATAAGAATTTAAAGCAAGACTAAGTCACATCTGTCTTCCAATACAAGTCTGAAGTCTTAAACAAAATTCTACTAGAGCAACCATTCAAGATGAATAACTATTTTGAAGGGAATAAAACTATCATTTAGAATCTACAGACTGTGGTTTTCTATTTAATCACTTGTGTTAGAGTGACTATCGATAAAATCAGCCTTGAAAATATTTTCATTTATTATCACATTGCCAGCATTGAAATGAAAGAAGTTTGAAAAACTATTGCAGAAGACATGAACAACTACTTAATTTTTAACTTAACCTGATGCTTTCTGCATTAAGCAATGAATTCATCCAACATTTCAAAAAAATTTTATAAGGGTTCAAAATAGATATTATCAAAAAGACACACATAAAAGGAAATATGCTAGTTATTTATTTAGACTATATGGTGAGGAACAATGTAATATAGCTTTCTGAAAAGGATATATCATATATCCTTTGAATCCATTTTTGAGTGTTTAGTTTTATATCCTTTTCTCCAAACATTTTTCAACAGTAATAGTTTTGTTTTCCCGTAATTAAATAACAAATAAATGCCTAATGCAGAAAAATTGGCAGAGGAAGAGAAAAAAGTTTGTCATAAAACTATCTATAACCTTAACCAACAGAAATGTACTGATAATTTTATTCATGTACTATCAGTATACTTTGAATCCTATATATTTCCATTATCCATACATAGATGCTAACAATTTTAATATGGTTCAGAATATCTCAAAGCAATATCTAAGGATTCACTTTCAGAAGAAAAATAGTAAATATTCTTTGATATTGTCAGGGCAAGCTATGATAAATGGTAACTCTCCTTCTTAGGTATCATGGCCCTCCAACATCCCAGCACCTTTTCTGACAAACCATTTCTTATTCTCCTTTCTATTTTCTACCCATTTCTTAGCAAGTCACATCCCTTATTGTCCATCATTTCCCAGTTGATGGCTCTACTCATGCTATTCCCCATTGTTGTAATACCACATTTTTATTGTCATTGGTTTTTTATTGTTGTTTTGTTGTTGAGGTGTGTGTATGTGTGAGTGTGTTTAACCAAGCTAATGTGTAGTTTTTCCTCAGGCTTGAATCAAAGCTTTTCCAAAGCAGTACATCTTTTTCTAAAGCTTAGAGACCATATTCCCTGACATATCTGAGACAGGGACTCAGACATAGGGAAACAAGAAAAGGACTTAGTTATCACAATAAGCCAGGTGATGACAAGGAACAGGGTCAAGGTACCAAATTTCTTGGAACCTGACTACAAGATCTGAAAAGGAGCCATAACATTATTGACCTTTGCAGATAGTATGAGCTAACTGCTTTCAAGGTTTGGCTGGGAACAGGACTGATTTCTAACTAGGCCTGATATTTATCTGAGACATGGCTAAATATCCTAGCAATAAAATTGAAATATGCTGGAAGATGAAACCAGGCAAGGCATAACTCTGAATGACTTAAGTCAGTGGAATAATGTGACAATTAGGGATGGGTCCAGATTTTGTGATGCCTGAAGTTTGTATAATTTATGGGGCTCTCTAAGGAAAATAATACAAAATTATAACGACAAAATCAGGTATGAAAGTGATCATTGCTTTAGATTGAGAAGAGAAATGCCAACAAAATACTGATGACTTGGAGATTCATGTACATTTATATTTTTAAATGTCTTTAGAAAATTTAGAAATATGCTTGCATAGGCATGCTTCTTGATATCAACATGTGTCTTTTCTCCACCTAGAATATTCTACAACTCCCAGCACTCACAGGGGCCTGTTGAAACAAGGGGCACTGAGGCTGAAACTTGGTTTGCTTCATGGCAAACCCACTTCTGGTTTTAATTGTAAAACTTCAGGCAATAGGAGCCAGATGGTGAGATCACTTTAGCAGGCAAGCAGTCCTTCCTAATTTCCTTCAAAGTACACCAAATAGAATTCTCACTGAGTGCAATAAAGGTATAAACAAAGTACAATGCTATGAAAATATGACAGCTTAGCAGAGGAGGGAGCCTAAATGGAGTCCAAGAGACAGGTGTGAGGGGTGGAGAAGTTTCCAAAGCTGGGCCCTGAACAGTGAACTTCCAGGAATTCAAATCTGATCACATAAGATTTGCCACAAACTCAGGACAAAGCCCAGCTCTCTTACATGTCCTGGTCTCTGACTACCAGATAGGACAATTAAGTTCGCGAACTCATCCTAGAAAAAGTGCTACATACCTCATTGCTGAATATCACTACAGTCATCTCTGAAGTACTCCCCTTGAAAAGCTATGCACCAATGCCAGTGCCTAGTCCACCCTTCAAAGCAATTTTGGAACTCTTTCTGGAATGGCCATCAGAGCTGTCATCGTATTACCCGTGATGTCCTGAATGTTGTCAAAATGTCTTCTTTTCAATATTTCCTTTATCTTCAGGTAAAGAAAGAAGTCATTGGGGACCAGATCAAGTGAGTAGGGAGGGTGTTCCAACTGTTATTTGTTTATTGCCTAAAATCTCCCTCACAGACAGTGCCATGTAAGCTTGTGCATTGTGGTGATGCAAGAGTCATGAATTGCTGGCAAAAACTTGAGGTCATCAAAAGTTTTCATGCCCTTTCAGCACTTCCAAATAGTAAACTTGGTTAGCTATTTTTCCAGTTGGTACAAATTCATAAGGAATAACCCCTCTGAAATCAAAAAAGGTTAGCAACATCATTGCAACAAGTTCGCTAACTTAATTGTCACACTTCATTTCTTCCCAGTTCATTATCTGTCACTCTGTGTATAACATTTTAAGGTCCAATTCCCTTGATTTCCTGGTCATTTGATTTCTGGCCTCTAAGATTCAGTGGAAGCAGTTCCTCTACCTAGCTAATTCCTCCCCATCTTTCAGCTCTTGGTTTAATCATCCCTTTCACTGGGATGCCTGACCTAATGTGTAAACTGCATTTAATTGCACTTCCTAGGAAATCCCAGAATGCTTTTTACTTATCTTGATTGTAGCCTTTAGGACAGAGTATTGAAATTTCCTGCTTATAGATCTTGATTCTCCACAATAAATACCTTGGAGGCAGAGAGTATGTTGTTCACCTCTAGCAGCCAGCACAGCAGTTAACACAATAAAGCCTCACTGAATAAATATTTAAGAGTAAGAGTGGTGGTTGTCTCTGGGGAGGGGATGAACATTGACTGGTAAGGGGCGGGGGAAAGCCTCTAGCATGATAGAAATCTATACCTTCGTCTGAATGATGGCTACACAAGTGTATACATATGCAAGCATTTATTGAGTGGAACTCTTAAAATTCTTGTACTTTCTTTGCTTCAATGAAAATGTTTTAGTCCTCAATTTTTAAAAATGAAAAAAAGTTCAGAAAAAGACAAAATCCACCTATACCATTAGCAGTCAGGATTGTGCTATTAGGCTAATGGAGTAAGTTACTAGTAAGTCCTATACTAAGCCCAAGTTACTGAGTATTTTCAGTTTGTGAAAATCTATCAAGCTCTATACTTATGTTGTATACACATTTATGTACACATATTGTATTTGACAAGCCAGAAGTGTGAGGATAAGTGAATAATAACATATATTATGTAAAACTTCCTATTTGTGATAAGAACAAGCCAGTTTCTTCAAACTGGGCTCCTTACTCTCACTTCAGAATCAACTAAAATAAAATGGCAAAACCTACTTTTTCTCTCTACTATTTGGCCCATCTATGAAGATAAATGTTGAATAAGGACATACTCATGTTATGCATACAGGGTATAGTACACACGTACTTCGGTAATTTTTGTGCAAGATGAATTGCAAATCTTTGAACCAGAACTCTTTCAGATGTCATTTTTAACACATGGCTTTTGAGAACAATTAGCTAGAATTACTTTTGGTGTAAAGTGATTTTTTTTATTTATTTTCTTTCAAAGGTCTTAGAGTCACAGAAACCTTTACACATTCTTACCTCAGATGAACTATTGTTTAAAACAAGACTTAAATAGAAATGTAATTTAGATGCTCCAACTAAAGATGTTCTTAAAACATTCCTAGGGCTTTACAAAAAAGTAAAAACAGTTTCACAGACTCTCTCCAATTCCCCTGTAGAGCATTTGTGCATGATTTGGACTCTATATGGTGTACCTACACTAACAACTGGAATTCTTAATGTAAGTATATATTTAGCAGCCACATTGTGAACAGCATGTATAAAGGAAAAAAACATGACCTCAAATCAAAATATCAGCACAATACCCTCAGAACCCAAAGGTGATGAAGAGGGAGTTTTCAACCCAATTCCATGAACGGTACTTGCCAAGATTTCAGTTAACTAATTGCAATCAGGTCTGTATTGAAGAGGCCGTGGGATACAAAGGCACCAGACCGCAAGGCAGAAGGAAGAAATTAGAACTCAGTCCACACTACCCTATTCCACATCATTTCAATAAACAGCCTAAACTGCATTTTTCTTAAATAGAAACTTTATCACAAACCTTTTAATATTATTGTAGACTTTAAAGTGCCAAGAATGCATTTTATTTAAGTAAATAAACCTTACCATTATATTTTCCTAAATTCCCTTTTCCATGTATAGTTTATTTTCCAAACACATATTTCAACAACTCAGAAAGTGCTATGTTTGGAGAGGGATTTAGGGGCAGCTTTCCTCTTTCCCAGAAGGTAAGATCTAGAAATACATCAGTCACTGGTGTCAGTTTGTGACAGTTCAAATCACCAAAGGTATTTGGTAAACTTTAATCACTGTCACAACTGTAAAGGTTACTGAACATCTTCAACACAAATCAATTACAACCATGTTGCACAAATGTAAGAGTGGGTATGTGAGCGAATGTGTGTGTGAGTGCCCTTCACAGTTAAATCTTCTGGTATATCAGCATTAAGTTCTGCTATATATAACAATAGAAACAGCAATAACAATACCACCAACAACAAAAGATGACAAAAAAAAAAACAACAAAAAAAACAACGAATATTTATTTTCATTCATTCATAGATTTAGGCAGCCCAGGGCTGTTCTGGGGCCATCCTTAGTGTGGAGCCTTATTTCACAAGATGGCTGCTTGGGCTCTTGTCACCTGTCCACATCCCAGGAAAAGGGAAATGGAATTAGAATGGAAACCTCATCGGTTTTGAAGGTATTTCCTAAAAGTTACAGAGAACACTTCATTCTCATCAGTCAACATTTATTCATAAGGTTACACCAGTGGAAGAGTAAATCGAGTTTTTGAGCTGGACAACAATGTAGTCAGCTAAATTTGGGCTTTCTATTAACAAGAAGAGGAGGAAAATTGATATTTAGAGTGGACAGAATGTCCACTTTACAAACATTAAAACAGATCCCTGGTCTAGTAGGAAAAAAACACATATTAGGTGATTCAATCAAATAGAGTAAGACCTTGGATTGCGAGTAAATAGTTTGCGAATGTTCCACAAGACAAGCACACATTTCTAATACATTTTCACTTGGTAAATAAGCGATGTTTTACAATATGAGTAGTTTGTTTCCAGAATGAGTTATGCTCCCAAACCAAAGTATTACTGTAATTAAAATGAAAATAATCGTACTATTATTTATCATAATGTAAACAAAAGTTAGGTAAATTTTAATTTTTAACTGAATGTTTCATTGATATTCATAAATATAACTAAAATAAATGTCTATATATCAAAGAATATCCAAAGCTTTAAAAAATATATATAATTATATTTTATTGGTGGGAGACAGGAGAAGAAGGGGACCAATTAATTTCTTCTAAAAGTGAAAAGTTAACTTAGAAATAATTTCATCTAACTACTAAACCAGAATTAATGCTTTCTGTTGGGAGTTATGCTGTCATGTTTGAGAACCACTAATGTGAACATACTATCTCTGGAAATGATTTCTTTTAGAAATTACTAATGGTTTATGAAAATATCTGCAATTTTATTTTTCCAAGAGTACAAGTAATCTTCACTCATCAAAATGCTAACATCTTTTACATCAAAGTTGTCTAAAATCTACTCATCTAAATGGCCTGCCTGTCCCCTGATGGCTGGAACCTCTTAGTGCGGATCTGCAGCCTAAGCCCCACCCCAAGCCCTGGGACTCCTCTGGCCTCTAAGCAAACCCATTGTTCAACTCTCAGCTCCACCCTGACTTAGCAACCAGGTTGTAGCAGCCTGAGTCTCTGTACTTTTCCTGATGCCAGGCTTTTCTCATAGGAGGCTCTTGAAGACTTACTTGTTCCACAGCATACCAGACAACCCCTGTCAAAACTGTGAATGAAACTTCCATTAATAGGAACCCACTACCTCATCATGAAACCCTTTATACTGTTTGTTTGAACACCCAGTCATGTATTTAGTAAACCAACACTGAAAGTTGACTAGTCAGGCATGTTGCCAGGTGCTGGTAATAAGAATATCAAAGGCATAGTGGCCTGCCCTCTAGCAGGAGACAGCTGTAATTGTTAAAATGATGTTCCTTATAAAGAGTTAGATTTGGTCTCCTAGGAATTTTCATCCATTGTTCTTAAATCTGAATTCTATAGTCACATGAAATAGATTCCATTCAGACTTTCCACAAATCCACCCTCCAATCTGGAATATTGCAAATAGGATTATATTCCCTTTAACATCCCCAACCCTCACCACACTCCCTGTGTCTTACAAATAAACTTAATTTGAAATCATATACATATTCTTTGCTTTTCTTCTCCAAGCTCTTAAAACCCCTTTTCTGAAATTCTTACATGAATTTTTTTTTTTTTTTAGTTTTCTCTCTCTTTGGGGATAAGTCCCAATTTGAAAATATCCTCCTTAAAATGCAGTATTGAGAAATGAATAAAGAATAAGAAAATATGATAGTATGTCTTACCTCTACTTAACCAAACTGAATTATTTCATTTTGAGTAACATGTGATGATTCTTGGCCAAAGGTAAAAGAAAGAAAAGAGAATAAGAAAAAAGATGCAAATGAATTAAAAGGCCCTTACAGATCACCTTTGAGCTGGTGGTGAGTTTACATTTGGAAGTTTTGGGTCTCTTATCCTTGGCGCCTTCATTCCACCAGTTCCCTCTGTGAGGCAGCCTTTTATAGTGGATACTCTCGGGTCAGAACTTGTTCACATACTGTTCCCCACTTATTTACACCATAAACTGGAGAAAATTACTTTAAGATTCTGAACGTCAGTTATTGTAAAATCATGAAAATAAGGGTCCATCAGGTTTGTGAAGGTGGTAACAGACAATATGGATAAAGCGCATTGACTGTAACATGATATGTAAAGGACCAGAATTAACAGTTGTTTGTTTAGTTGCAAGTAATTACTTCATTTACATCTTAGGAATCATTCATCAAAAATGATGTTAAGTAATCTTGAAGTTATCTAATCTAGCTGTGTCATTCAACTCAAGAGCTCTTCATTGACTACCCAATATGTGTTATGTTTTGTGGTAGGTGCAGGTTATGCAAAAACAAATTAAGTTGTCTTAACGTCAAGAAGCCTAATGTTTGGTGGAAAAGCTTACATGTTAGAAAAAGTTACTCCACAATTGCACAGATAGGGCTTGATAAGGCAACACATCTGTGAGCCACTGCATCCCATCCCATTCTAAATATAACTCTCCTCAGCATCAGAGAACATTCAATAACTGTTGTTTGGTGTTCCATATGCCAATATTTCAGGCAAATAGTAACATTAACTTTGTTCACAATACATTTTGATTTGGGGCTTTATAAATTAGGTTTTTTTCATCTTGAAGTAGATTTCTGTACATTGGTATTTCCTATTTCTTGGAATTTAAGGGATGGTGAAAAAGCGTGACTACCATCTCCAAAATAAATTTCTAGAAAGTTGGTGGCATGAACCAAATAAGTATTTGTATAATATTATATAAACTTTAAAAAGTATCTCTGAATGGAAAAAGTGGTTCGAAAGATACACATCAAAATATTTTTTAAATGATTAGCTCTAGATGGTGAGATCATGAGAGATTTTGTTAATATCTTTATACTTTTAAAATGTTTAAACATTTCTCAATGAGTATGCATATTAGAAGAGATATACAAGCAACCCTAATAGAAGCAAGAAAACAGGTGAGTGATAGGCACTCAGGAATATGGATGATGGGAGATTTAAGAACCAGTACATGCACCCTAAATATGTGAGGGTTATAAGCTAAAGAAATAAAATTAACAGCAAAAGGAATTAGAATAATAATAAAAATATACTTTACTACCATTAGAGTATCTAGTTCTCTTTACATTTTAGACATTGATATCTCCAGTTTTGTTCCTGAGAAGTTCCATTGGACAATGGAATAATTGAAGCATATGTATTTTAGCCTATCTGCCCAAATTTAGGTAAAAATATAAAAATGAATCTTGTTGCAAATTTTTTTTTAAATGTGTGAATTGTTCTTAAACACAGTAGTCTTAGTAATGGTTCATAAGAGGGAAAAGAAAAACTAAATTAGTCTATGAACCATTCATACATGGCCTTGATTTATTAACAAAGTAATACAATTTTTTTTTAATTCAGGACTTTTATTTTTAAATGTAAGAATCTGGATAAATATTTGTAGAATATTAATAAACCAAATTCATCTCTTTTTATTGCTGTTATCTTAAATACTTCTCTCTAAAATAATTCAATTGTGAGATAGAGAGGTAGATGATAGATAGATGATAGTTATTGGCAGAACTATGTCATTTTAAATAAAAGTATTCTTTGCTGTCTTTTGATAGAAGCAAAATTTCTTCCTTTGAATTCCCAAAATATCAAATCACTATCTTAATGGTATAACATTGCATTGTCTTTTGTGGTATAGATATTTACTTAAATATTTTATTATACTTCCCTGACTGTTAGGTCTGAGAGTTCATTATTTGTGTCTTACTCATTTTATATCCCTTAAGAGTAGAATTAAATAATTTTTAAGACTGGCATTATAAAAATATAATAAGTAAAAGTGTTCCCCAAAGTTCTGAGAATACTTTGTGAACTCAATCAATGTTTATTACTTTAATAAAAACTATTTTGCATTTTCTGAAGCTAGATTGTGGAAACTGCCCAACAGCATTCCAAAGCTATTTCTCATATAAGTGGCTGTCAATCTTTTATCTGTTCTCAATCTTTCTTTATGAATATGATGTTTTTTTCCCTGCACAATTGATTTCTGCCATCATCCCTCTGTACCTTCGTGATGGGGGTGGAAAGTACAGGCCTTATGGAGGGGGACTCCTCTTTCCAAACATTCACCACACTGGTAAGTTCTATAGCAAAATCTCTTCTTAGATTTTGTTGAGTTGTATTTTTCATTTTGACAATATAGTCAATCCACAAAATAATATTACACCAAATCTGATTTCATGTATATTATTTCCTCCTAAAGTAAAAAACTCTCAAGTTGCTTAGTGAAGTACTAAATGCTTTATATTGACAGATGACCACTGTTCAGCAATCTATATTTGCAGCCTGCCAAAATGAAAGGCATAGTTGGATCTTCTTTGTTGTTCACAGTATTTTAAATTACAAATGATGTTGCTTTTAGTCATCTCTGCTCTATTCACTCACAAAACTAGATGTTGCACAAGTCAGCTTGCAGATTCGGCCTAAAATACTTTTATTGGGCTTAGCACTTGCACAGCACAGTACACCTTAAAAATACTTTGTAAACATTTAGTAGTCAAACCTTACCAAGAAAGAAAAAAGAAAAAAATATCTTGAGGTACTGAGAGGTGTGTGTAAAACAGGTCTTAGGAAAGAGTTTTCCCATAGATCAAATATGAAGGTAAGATATTTATTTAGCTGCTTATTTTCAACCAACAGAGTGTATTTCAGGAAGTAATTGTCAGTTCTTCACTTTCCATTGTGACAAAACACATAATTTCAATTTTAGCGATCATATGAATTAGAGAAGTGTTAATATTATTAATGACCAATAGAATTTATGCTACATGAGGAATTGTTAACATATTGAATCCTGTTTTACACACTATATAAAGCAAATGGTTTGTGATAAGTTGATAAGACTCAACTAGTCCCAGAGAACTGACATGTATAAATTATTGCTTCTACTTCCTGTCCTACAAGTCGCAACAACTTCTCTTGGTATAGATGCATGTAAGCTTAGTCCGATTATAAATGAGTCCCCAAGTTCACATTAAATATATGAAAATATATAGCACAGCAGGAGTCAAGCTAATATATTATTAAGAGTACACTATAAATTTCAAACCTGGTTTTCTAAGTAAAATATAGCTTCTACCTTCAATGGCTCTGCATTTCTTCCATTCTTCCTTTAACTTTCTCCCATTTCAACCTATACTTTTAAAGGGAAAAGTCTGTTTACTCTGCTTGGAAAATGACACACTTTCTGTGACTATAAAGAAAACTTAATGAAGAGTCTAAGATGTTGTTAATATAATGTTATATTGAACATTAAGGACTTTTTAATCATGCCATAATACAAAGGAAAGTATTTGTCATTGTTGCTTTTTATAGATTTGGAAAATGAAAACAAAAAGAAAAGGGTTATATGAAGAAGAATCTTCAAGGCCCAAAGTGATAGATAATTTGACCTCCAATTAAGCTGTGACCATAGCTCAGAAACTCAAAGTTGTATTTGAAACATACGTTACGGAAAGCCTGAACTATATTTTCAACAATTAAACAATCAAATGAAATATATTATAGTCACAATTAAAAGTTATATGTCTAAAATTTAGATTTTAATTAGAAAAAACTGCAGATTTACTGATCTATTGAAAGGCATGTTTCTAAATTATTTGAGGGCTCTTTGTCAAGGATAGCAAAGTTAAGGACTCTAACTTGAAATAAACCACTGAGTAGTCAATTTAAAAGCTGTGAATAAACCAAAGTGATCTCATAATCTTCAAGTTCCTTCCTTCTGTGCAAGAATCATTAGATTTACTTCTAATAAACCGATGGAAATATTAGGCACATCCATCAGAGTTTAGTGACATATTTAGGACAATCTTCAAAAATGCAAAGCAAACCTCTTAACCATATGATAATGTAGCAAAACCTTTACACTGAATTTTATATCTAATTAAAACTTTCAATATTATTAGCCACATCTTAATCTTGCTAAGATATCATTGCAAAAATGTTTATTCAAAGGTGGGGTTTTTGATCAGGCACACATTGAGGGGACTGATGTTCAAACTATAATAAGGTAGAGCTAATAATTTTTTTTTTTTTTTTGAGGGCAGTGTCACTGGCCCTCATATGTGGGACCCGAAGCGGGGCAGCTGGAGTCCCAAGCCAGTGCTTAACCAATGCGCCACTCGGCCGGCCCTCTAATAAATTTTAATAATAAAGTTCAAGAGAACAATATTAGCATTCTGGAAACCAAGGTGTTTCTATGAATTCATTGTATGACCTTTAAAGGCAAATATTTAAAAATCCCCTACACAACATTTCAATTCCTAAGTCAGTATTTTAATCTTTCCCTCCAGAAAGTCATCTCTTATCAGATGCCAAATCCTTGCCATGTACTCAAGAAAGAGGTTAAGATGGTTTGGAAATAAATTTGGAAATAAGAAGAAAACAAATGACCAGTTACAATGTGGTTCCTGTAGCTTCAGGGAGGAATCTGCTTAAAAAAGTAAATATAAGGTATTCTGCCCCTGTTTACAAGTGCCTGAAATTCTACAATTTGATATTTCTGGATTTACTATTTGATTAAGTAAATATTCTTAGAAAGAACATTACTTTAATATATGAAATTCTTAAGCCAAAAAACCACATTATTTACTTGACAAATTCTGCCTAGTTTCAACCTGGTAATTAATTATCTAAACTACAGATAAAAATTGGTCACTAATAAAGGCTGGTTACTCACAGCCTGGCCATATCTCATATATCTAGTGATAGCTATGGCACAGTTTATATTTTTTAAGGTGTTTTAACTTATTTTTAATATTAATAATTACATTTTCAAAAATGATATAGTTCACACATAAAGATACAGCTCTGTAAATCCATAGCTTACAGTAGGAAATGTAGTGTAAACAGCCTATATACACTTTGCATTGTTGACACAATTTTATATACATAAACCTACATACTATCCAATGAGCTTCAGAAAAAAACAGCTACAAACCCACTGCCTAGACAGTAGACAACAGTTTTAAAAATGAACCAAAATAAAACAATTTCCACATCCCAGTGGTACATTGTGGAAATGCATGTGTGTGAAGACTGATCTGAGACTGAATCTGAGTCTTCATTATACGGAAGATACTCAGTTTTGCTGCATGCCGGCCATGGGTGACAGGGCTAAAGATTCCACTGTGGGAAGAATAAAAAGTAAAAACTAGGTGTAAATATTTGAAAATGTCTGAATAAGGCTTTAACAAATTCAAAATTTGAGAGTATTTACAGATATTTTCCATTTTTTATTAAAATAGTGAATATTTTAATGTATGATAAAGATGACAATCTTCATTAAGTACAAACAGAAAATGTATGATTTATTTCCATTTCAGGTCATTTGAATTTTGAAAACAAAAAAATCTGGGCATTTCACTGAGTCAATCACATTCGTTCCACATGTCCTAAAACCCAGAGTCCGTTCATAACAAATAGCACAGTTTATATTTTATAGCTTCCACATATACCTTCATGGGAGATTAGTATTGACATAATAAAATGTGAAACAGCAGGAAAATATTACAAGCCAAAAAGTAGCCTATTTTAACAACTCACTATCAGGAAAAGTTTCCTCATATCAAACCTAAATCTCTCCATCAACAGCTAAGTACATTTAAGGCCATTCTCAGTTGTTCTAGGTTTTGGCTGATTTCCTCTTTTCCTTATGGTTAGGACTTTATATTTTCAAAGTGCTTTTCAACCACATTTACTAGTTTGTCCTCACAAATATGCCTGAAGTTTAATCATTTTTCCACTCTTTTACAGATCCTGATATTGAAGCACAGAGATATTAAGAGGCATGTTCAAGGTTACACAGCAAATTAAAAACCCAGCAGGCGATGGGCTACAGAGCACCTGAATTTCCAGACTGCTGCTTAGGCCACTGATCCATGGGGACTTTCATGGCACAATGAATTATGCAAGAAAAAGAAACAAACTAGAAAATAAAATAATGCTCACAAAATTAAGGTTGCAGTTTCTCTCTCCACAGAGAGATATAAATAGCCCAGGATGAAATTCTTGCCATTGAGATTCTAGGTAAATTTGCAGACTGATTAACCTAGTCCTGTCTGTCTTTATACTTTTTCACCCATTTACTTCAGAACATAAAACATTAGGAAGCAAGTCCTATATCTGATGGCTGAAATGAGCGTGTTCTGTTACCTAATCTCTAAAAGCCATAAATGAGGATTATTTTAGAGAAATTTCTGAGCTCCTCTATTCAACTTCTCTCCTAGCTCTATCCATTCCAATTGGTCCTCATGATGGAGATCAGGGAGGGAAAATAATAAAGTCTTAGAAATTGGGTTTTGAAGATTAGAGCAATAAATTCGGAGATCAAGAATTCTTGAACTTGCTCCTACCACTTGTTTGAAATGGAAGTTTGCAGTCATTGGGATAGGAAGCACGATGAGGTAGGAAAACAGCAAACAGAGACGTCAGTGACTCCCACATATAGATGCATTGATATCTAAGAAATATTATCAGAGAGACTTCAGAACTCCAAAGATCCCTCAGTCAAAAAGCATTCTTTGAATGCCCTTAATATGTCAAGATATGAGCTAGGTGATAGGGGAAAGCCATGAAAAAGTACTATCCAGGAGCAATAACCTAATTCTGTCTGGAGTGTCAGAGAGCTTTCACAGAAGAAATGATATTTCAAGTTCAGATTTGAAAGATGAGTGAGAGCCAGATTGAAGAGATTAGGGAGAAGAGCTTTCAGGCATGGGAGGTAGTACATACAAAGACATGGGAGGCAGTACATATAAAGACACTAAGGCAGGAAAGGTCATGAGACACTGGAGGAACTAAAAAAAAAAGAAAAGGTCAATAAAGTTGCAGAAGAAAAAGAGACATCAAGTCAAGTTTGAGATGTAGGCAGAGACCAGATCATGTCAGGCCTTGTAGGTAAAGGTGAGTATTTCCCCCCCACTTTATTCTAACTGCCACACAAAGCCTTAATATGCTTTAAGAAACCTTATATGTTTTAAGAAGCCTCAATATGCTTTTTAAGAGGGAAACAAGATTATTGCATTTGCATTTTAAAAATATTTCTCAGGCTTCTCTATGTCCTTATCTGTTACTTGTATTCTTTCCAGGTCCCCTAACAAGTGTTTTAGCTCTTAGTATCCACGACTCTCTCATGAGGAAGATACGGCTGTTGGGAGAGTCACGTAATTGAATGACGTCAATTTCCTTGAGTTTCCATAAGTTACTGTAAATTTAGCCTCCAAATGAAATAAACCAACTGGTATGGTCTTGAAACTCAAAATTGCTATCATCAGTTAAGCTGAATGAAAAGAAATTAGACATGGAAGTAATAGGCAGCCCATTTTAAAATGGTATTTTTTATAGAAAAATCATTCTAAGAGACAATCAAAGGAGGGGAATTTATTTGAATATGCATTTATAAAACACATTTCAACAAAAGCAAAATTCTAGCAGAAGTACAAAAAATTCTGAAATGGTCAAAAGACTATGCTCAGAATATGAGATTAAAATCTACATAATAAACCATGAGATTAATATTCAGAAATATGAAGCAGTTGTTAGTATTCAATTGGTAGTCAAACTCATTAAAATACAAAAACTAATAAGATACTACCTTAAATAACTTATCATCAAAATTATACATTATTTTACACTATGTCTTCTTAGCTACATCACAGTAATCACATATAGTGGCTTTAAATATTTCATTACAAGTAACTGGTAACTGCTTCAGGAAAATGCATGTGACAGGTTTGTTTTGTTTTATTTTTAATTTCAATTTCACTTAATTTTTCAACCTTTAAAATTAATATCAAATCTGTCAAGTCCACAATTCCATGTAGGTTGTATTTTAACATTTACCAGGACTAAATAAAATGTCCCAGCCTTGGGAAAGATTTTTTTAAGCAAAAAATGGTGAAATAGCAATTCCCTATAATAAAGCAATTTATGTTTATGACTTAAGGGGTTTTTGTTCATAGCAATAAAAATCCAAGCAAGATGATAATAATCTATTTTAAAAGCCACTCAATGGCAGTATAAAGGTCAGAACTGACTTTTGATGCCCAGCCTAAATTCAGACCAAAAATATCTCATTATTGTGCTGATTTCCCAAATGATTCCAATCAAGAACAGTCATTAATCAGAAAAGAATGAAAAACATTAAGGTCCAGATAGATTTTCAAACTACTAGACTCTTCTAAAATTTTTAAAAAGGAAGAACACAGATTCTAATTCCAGAGGCATTTGAAATGTATTAATTTCAACAAATTTCAATTTTAAAGACTGTATTTTAGTAACATAAGCAACATAAAAAGTTTTGTTAGCACCCATTGCTGCTGATATGCATTTGATGTAGACTATGCTTTGAAAGCTAGAAAGTGAAATGCAAATAAAAGACATTACATATCCCATTTCATAAGGTCAGTTGACCAAGAAATGATCAACTTTTCTATAATTATCACTTTGAAAAACAATCTATTTTCTATAGAATAACTCAATTTCTCTCTTTAGAACCCACACTCCTTCCTCTCTGTAGTAGACCCTCATCTTAGGCAATTTACCATCATCTCTCCATTTACCCATTCATCACCCTTGGTATATGAGCCTAGATTAGAAGAACAAAGTGCTGGAGTGAAGGTGCATTTTGCCTCCGCCATTGGCTGTCCCCTAAGCATCCACTGAGGTATCTCTATTCACATCTGGCCTTCAATTTTAGTTCACATAAGTAACATCAAACCATTCCTTTTTCCAAATCATCAAGTTAAGTCCAGGCTTTTCTAATACATCATTACCCTTCTCCAATCCACAGGTCCATTCTTGCCCTCAAAATTAAATCCATTAAAGACAGTTTCCCATTAAAGTCTGTGAAGCTAAGGACCCATGAATTCCACTGCCACTTACGTAGGTACCTTCTCCTCTCCTGCATGATACCAGCCATCCAGAAACTCTGCCAAGTTCTTCTCAGACGTCTCTACCCAGAGCTTACTTTTTGGGGTCATCCTTGCCACTTCCTTGGGCTTTACTATGGAAGTGAGAAAAAACAGATCCTAACATAGTGTGCCTATTGTCCCCGGGGTTCCTGGCACCATTCCCTCCACCTCGCCTGCAAGTTGCAGAACAAAAATCTCTCTCCTCAGGTTCTCACTGTTCTCAGCTTTGCCTGATTTGCCCTTGCCATGTTGTTAAGGAAACTGCTTTAGTTCAGGGAAAGAAAGCCTTGTTCCTATAACAGGTAAGAAGGTAAGAACCTTAATCTGCTAAATCTTACCCCAAAAAAACAAACAAACAACAACAACAAAAAAAACCTCTTATTAATCCCCATTCCAGTCAGTAATAGAAGCATAGTTTCTAACCCATTTAGGCCTCTTTCTAACTGTAGCCAAGGTTGTATTAGGTTTAAAGGGCTACCACGCTGCCAGGTCTGGGAGAGAACTACCTAAGCAGACCTCAGCTGTACTTAGCTCCAGCTGGTCTACAAACACAGCACCTGAAGGCAAGGTTAAACTATTCCTTTTCCCCACTACAGGGCCTCTTCAGAAACCCCGCTCCAATCATTTACTGATGTAACTTGGCAAGAGGTACAAGAGTTCCTTCTGTAATTTGGGAACCTCGCTGGAGTTCTGAAACTCTTGGCTCCATCTGTTTCCCTCTGACTAGATACACCTTACAGCCACATCTTTAGACGCTGATCTGTCTAAGCTTTGTATGGAAAGGGAAGCAGGTCATTTTTGCCCTCAAACTGCCCTGAAATGTTCGTGTTTTACCCAGGCCAATTCCTGGCAAGCAATGGTTCTGAATGTCCCTTCTTTAGGGATCTGCCCCATCTAGACAACTGCCTATTCACGTATCCTTTTGTGACATAATTATTGCTCTTCCAATTAAGTTTTTCTTGTTGAAGTGTAAGATGTAAAAGGGAGACATGATTTTTGGTTATTAATTTGAATTGGCAATTTGAATATGAAAACTCAAGAATTTATATGCTTTATTTTCTCTGCTTGGTGTGGTCCCATCCATTTATACTGAATGCTTAGCTGCCTGAATAAAAGAGTTTCATTAGGAGAATTTAATATATTGGGTTGTCAGAAAAGTCAAGACGTGTTTTTTTTTCTATCTTTTTCATTGCAAAAATGCATCATGACTTTTCTGACAACCCAATATACTGGCGGTGCCAAAAAAGTGTTTACACATGACTTGTATTCATCTTTTGTTATTGGTATATATTGAGTATTACAATTTTAATACAGTTTTTTCCTTTCTTAAAATGTGTATACAGTTTTTTGCTATATATACATTAAAAATCATTATTCTTCTCCTCATCATTCCACGTCGGTTTTACGTTCTCCCATTCAGAAACATAAAATTTACTACCTATTCAAATTGATCAGTTTTTCATTTTATTTATGGTTTCTAGCTTTGGAATTTTTCATGGGATCAATAATTTGGTTTACAGAAAATAGTATGAAATACTTTGAGGAATACTAGCCTACGTTAGATAATGTCTTCCTTTTATTTTATTTTATGTTTTTATTTTTACTTTTTTAAGCTGAGCCATCCTGCCACCTGTTGGCAGCTCAGTGGCAACTCAGCTCAGGCTAGGCATCAAACTGCTGTTGCTCAGAGCTCAGCTCGTATCTCTTCCTTTTAGTCCTTAAATATTAAGGAATAAAATGCATGAGATACAATAAAAGCCATACTAAGTGGATGATGAGTGTGAAGGTTTTATAAATTATATAAATATTACAGCATAAACTGAGTTCCTATAAGGAAGACATTCTCAGTCATCTAAAAGGCAATATCATTGTCAGACGAAAAGGAATAGAAAATATTTACAATTTGGAGAAAATGAAAATATATATATATATTAAAACACCACCTTTTTGCCTCATGTCAACAACAATAAAGACTTCAAAAATGTTCTGACTCTCTACTTCTGCAATACAATGTATAGGAAAACGCCCTATCTTTCTCAGTATTTGGCATGTAATAAAGTTATGTGTCATTTTTCTTTCACTATCATTGCTCTCCCAACTTTGTCTTAAAACATGTGAGTCCAGCCATTATTGTGTATCCTTTATATTGACATTGTTATCCTGAGCACCAGTCACAGGATGTCATTCCACTTGTACTTTTGTAACATTTGGGAAAGTCCAGGGCAGTGACAGGAGAGAGGAGCCCAGACCCTGAGCAAGCAGAGGTTTTCAGCTGAATCTCCAACACTGCATCTAAATCACTTATTTCAGGCTGGAGCCTTTCTTGATTATACTGATAAAGTGTAAAGCACTGGAAGCAGACACAGCAGGCCTTTGATGGCAAGCCTATTGCTGTTTTTTAAAAAAATAGCTTAATAAATTCAATGTGCACCTAGAATTCCATGAGTATCATTTATCTACTAGTCAATTGATAATCCTCAATAAATGCAGGGAAATTGAGATAGCCTTAGAATAACACTAGAATTATGCTGTGATAACTTCTGCCTTTGGAAGATATAATTGTAATAAGCTGTTGTGCTACAGCTTAAACCAGTATTTCCTATTGTAGTTAATATTTAATTTCATTTTTTATCATTGTAAATCAATAATTCTTTCTGGAACAAAATGATTCTTTTTGGCACTCTCCCTTTTATTTCTTCACCTTATGCACACACCCACACATGTAGGGTTATTGAAACAAATATTTATACCAGAATGTGCAGAGTTCACTTATGATGGTAACACTGAAAATAATATATTTTCAAGAGATTTTTTAAATTGCAGGCTGGCCTCCATATATTCAGTAAAATGTCAGAAACAGAAAACTTTAAATCTTCGACATGCTCACTCCTATTCACACATATAGAAAAAGGAAAAATATCTACTCTAAACCTAATACATATGCAACATGTTTCCTGGTGCTGATGGTCAGTCATAACCTGGCACTTGGTTATGTTACCTGGCGTGCGAGGTATCTGGTAACGCAGCCGCATAGTCAATGAGCTTTGGGCCTCTTGAACGTGATTTTATTATCAAGTTCAGTCATATGATGCTTTCCTATAGGAACAGGTTATATCACAGAAGCAAATCATTCAGATCTAATTTAGCAGACTCAATAATTCTCCTCAGTTTTATCTTGGGTGTTTTGTATTCCTTCCCCTACACCTAGTGTCTATGGAACAATTCAATTACCAGGGTTCTTCATCCAGAACGAGCAGCTGATTTCCGGTTATTCTTAGTCTGATTTCTTTTTTTTCTCCTAGTTTAACACATACCAGTTAGTGTTGACTGAGTTAAAATCTTGAAATAAACCTGGCACGGTATCAGTATGTAGGTTAAGAAATGAAAAGAAAAAAAAAAGTTTAATAAAATACACACTAGAAATGGAAAATAAGATTAGTGGCAACACTTCCTGTCATGAGGACATTTTTCGTCTACGCACACATAAAATAAAACAAGCTTAAGGCAGCTGAAGAAAACAGGAATAAGAGAGATGATATAAATTGAGAGATGAAAAGGCAGAGGGTGAGTGTAAAGAAGCACACTGAGAGTACACAGAGTCAGCTGGAAAGAAAAAAAACAACTCTAGGAACCTCAGAAGGTAAAACCTCAATTAGCAGATCAAGTAGATAAGAAGCAAGTTTTGAAATAAAAGAGAAACAGCATAAGCAAATTCAGGAAGATTAAAAGAGCAAGGTGATAAAAGTGTTCAAGAGTCTTCAGAGATTATTAGGAATTTTAGGAAATCACAATAATGAGAAAAGTATAAGAGAAGAAGTCTTTACATATTCTTTCATAAAAGAAAATCACCTGTCAAAACCTGTCTGCGTGGATGCTAGAATTATAGATTCTTGTTTTTCAAGAACAAAGAATGTCTTATGATCAGATTTGGGTTCACCGCTCCTCCATTTCTCTTAATAATCTCTCTGTGTTTTATAAAATATGCAAATAGGCATATATACCTATATATAGACATCAACAATGGAACTAAAAATTCAAAGAGAGTTAGAGAAAATAGACAGTGTATGAACTTCATGAAACTTATCGATTTCCTGAAATAGTCTAGCAATTAAGTGTGAAAGTTAATTCCCATAATTTTTCTAGGTATATTAGTTATATCTACAAATAATAAATTTGCTAGAGATCAATGATTATCTGATTAAATTATGCAACACAAGAAAATTTAGATAAATCAATTATATACACATTTGGAGAGGAGGTCTGAGCAAATTCCCTTCATCAGTATTGGTTAAATGAACCAGACAATGAGTTTCAACTTACTATCTGACAAGTGGACCTCAAAGATTCCCTTTAGGACTCAGCATGTTAGGTTACAGAAGTACATGTAACTAACAGGTTGGAGCCTGTCTACCATTTTTTGTACTCTTGCTCTCCATAAAGAGTTTTAATAGACTTCTTTAGAAATAGCACTGTAAATGTAGGTAGATAGTCACTGGAAGTTAATAAAAACAACTATCGGGCCGGCTGAGTGGTGCGGTGGTTAGGTGCTGGCTTGGGAGGCCAGCGGCCCCGGTTCGGGTCCCGCATGTGAGGGCCAATGACACCGCCCCCCCAAAAAAAAACACACACAATAAACTATATAACAACACTTTAAAATAAATAAATAAATAAATAAATAAATAAATAAATAAATAAATAAATACAACTACCAATGATCTAGCCATTACTATAAGGAAGGTACATTTACTGTCCTCATTTTTCAGATAATAGAACATAAGACTGGAAAGTTACCACTCTTCTGTTTATTTCATGTTTAGGTATCAACTAGACTATATAAAATGCTCCAACATATCAATTTAAAGAAAACTTTCGATAAAAATGGTCAAAACATTACGATAGGCAATTCCTAGGGGGAAAAACTAAATATCTGAAAAGCTAATCAACATGCTCAGTAATCAAGAAAATGAAAATGAAAATAATAATGCAATAGTTAGTAAAATGTAATTATAATAGATTATATCTGGTTTGGCATTGGTGGAGAAAATGTTCACTTACACATTGTTGACAGGGGAGGGTGTTGTGCTAGAATGTATCCAACTCAAAAGTGATCATGATGGTGAACCATTAATTCTGTTTCTAGAAACATATCTTTGAGAAATACTCACTTGTACACACAGATATATGAAACACATAATTCACTAGAGCACACAATTTGTTAATAGCAAAAATATGGACAAATTGCTCAACAAAGAGGGAATTGTTATATTGCTACAATGGAAAAAAAAAACTCTAAAGTAATTTAAAGTATAAATCACATATAAAGAACTCTAAGACACATTTTAACTAAAAGAAAAGAAAATCAAGTACTAGTAAATAGATAAGGAAATTCCATTGTTACATCAAGAGGATGGAAATGGAATATGCTACTGAGAGCTTAAAAGTAGGCTATCCTGTTTTAATTCTGTATACGTCTGGATTTTGGAATAATTCATAAAATGTTTCTATATTATTCATGTAATTAAAAAGCAATACAGGTATGAAATTCTTTATGGGTCCTGTATTTCTCTCAAGGAGTTACTGGATTCAATTATACGTCTAAAATTATTTGAATTTTCATCCACTACTATGTATATGTGTTCTAAAATTACTCAATTAAATTAAAAATTCTCAAAAAATATAATAAACCCCACTATATTGGAAACAATAGTGCATTTAGAATCATAGAACTTTGCACTTACTCTTTATACAAACTTTAGAAATCTGACATCAGGTTTCCCTATTCAAAATCGTATCTTTCCTGCTTGACTTTTCATCTCCATAATCATATCTACACTAACTCATTTGCAGAGCTACTGTCAAATCCAAAGGAATTCTACAAAATTCACATTGCAAACAGCACAGCAATTTATGCATTGATAGGTGCAGATGTAGATATTTAGCTAAGCTGAGACTATTGGGGAAAAATACATGGAAATCAATGTTTTTATTTTTAATGCAACGTACTATGCAATTATACTAGAATCCATAAACAACTCAAGATTCACTTGTACTTAATCTTTTGTCTCTCAAAACTAATATTATAATCAAAAATATTTTTTATGAACTGTAAAACAGCCATTAGAATTGTTTCAGAAGTCAATATTGAAGTTTTACTGCATGCCTGTAATCAACAAAGGATTTGTAAGACTAAAAGATATTTAAAAGTTTTTACTCGCAAAGGATTCAGGGATGGTTAACAGCTTGTTGTAATTATTGTATAAATGTTCAGAGACAAGGTAATTACAGTGAACAGAGTGTATTTCTTTGTTATTTTAAAAAACAGTCTATTAGAATCACTTATAGAACTGAATAAATGTTTTTGAATTAAAATGCTTAGGTTAAAACTCATTTTAATTAAGATGGATGATAGACAGATGAATGGATGGATGGATAGATAATAGATAGAGTATACATGCAATCAAAGGAAGATAAAGATGCAAGTTCATAAATTACATGAAGTTCAACAAAAAATAAATCATTTTTATTTCTTTCTTTAATATTTACCCACAATTTTTACAGAAAATAACCTAACCAGCAACTTCATGCTTGGAAGTTAATGTGTATTAGTTTTGATGGTAGTGTATGAAATGTTTACTTTGGAAATTGATGGTTAGCTCACAAGTGAGGGGAAAAAAAGACGGGAAGACAAAGTAAGAATATGATTTAGATAGAAGGTTATAGCAGCTGTACAAATAAAGAAAATGGTACAATCAACAGTTCACATCCTTCTGATGGATCATTGGAAAAGCTCTATGTAAATGGTTTTGACGTTCAAGCTCCTGTAGAAAATAATACAGTAAAAAAAAAAACAAACAGTGCAAGCAAGAAGCTATAAAGTTGACTTACAGTCACTTTTCTTTCAGCTGATACAGGCCACTGATTAACTGATTTATAATTTAAAAAGGAACTCTCAAGATTAATGATTTTTATTTTTAATAACAAAGAACTGTAACTTTTGGTGGAATACTTAGTAAAGGTGTAAGGGCAATATGTTATGTTGGGTCATGGGTACTATGCAAATGACAACATGATGACCTGGACTTTAGTTTCAATGCTAAATCAAGTCTCTAAAATGCAGAAATTTTTCTCACCTTAAGATTTTTTTTTTAATATAATAAAGTTAACAAAAGTTAATGGCTTGCCAGATGTTCACCACGGGGAGTTTGCTTCACGGAAATTGAAGGAGCAACTTAATTTGAATTTATGGGAACATTTACCGCCCCCCACCCCCATTTTTTCTTGTTTGTCCCACGTTGCTTTTCAGCTTTGTTGACCAATGCCAGAAGTGCCACTCTGGGACCCTTTCAATGCTATTCACCTCTGTGTTAGATCAAGACGTGTTTAACTTTCCCGTTATTTTTATTTTATTCTATTTTTTTTTTATCTCACCAGGGTATAGCTAGAAGTAGCAATAAAATTGTCCTGAAACTGACAATTGCTCTGACAATTTTTGATCAGCTCAACAGAAAAGGAATCAATGGACATATCTTAAAGCAGAGTCAGCCACTCAAGCTGTAGCATTCTGTGAAACAATGCACTTTATTTTTAAGCTCCATATTTAGAGCATATTGTGTGCATTGTTCATTTCTTAAGCATTTTTATTTTATTTTATTGGAGAATTGGGGGACACAACAGCATTCTGGAATTGGGGAAGGTGAACAGACAAGTTGCTGTGCTTTTGTACTTCAGTCTAGTTATGGAGGACATCGTTTCACTGGCCTATGTTGGTATTGTGGTCATTGTGCTCTTCCCAGCTGAGGCCGATCAGTCACCTGCCATTGGATGGCTGCTCAAGGCATCTGGCTGCTGGCTGCTCATGCTGGCTGTCAGCCACTCACAGTAGCTTACAGCAGCCCACTGCAGACCCACTGCAGCCTAAGCCATCTCGGGTGACTCAAAGCAGCCCAGCTCCAAGTAGAGCTGTGGTTCACCATCTTAGCTGTAGAGGGCAGTGTCGCTGGCCCACGTGAGATCTGAAACAGTGGCCCTAATGCTGAGAGCTCACACTCCCAAGCCAACTCTTAATCAACAAGCCATTTCGCCGGCCCACTTCTTAAGTATTTTTGAAAGTGAAATGAAATTGAAACATTGCACTTGGGTGGTCTCTAAGATTATGTAAAGATATAAGAGAGGGGAATCAACTTTTTCAAATAGCCTTAGGTTAAGGAGTTGGAGACCTATGAGTATGTGTGTTTACCTTTGGAGGGGGTGGAAGAAAGAAAGAGAAAGGGAAAGAAAAAGGGGAGCCTAGAATGAAAGAAGAATAAAAGCAATCATTTATTCCTCAAATTACAGAACTATAGTTATTAATTATGTAAGGAAGGGGTTTAACTTCCATCTATATGTTGCATTCTGTACAAACGCTAGATTCAGTTCCTACTCTCTTCTTGAGTGTCCTCCAATCTTTGAAGTACAAATAGAAATCACCCAAAAACTTGTTTAAATTGTGGGACTCCCAGACTCCACCCCTAGATAACTTACATCTTGGAAGGTATCTTGGGAGACTTTTCTTCAGACAGTGCATGACCCACAACTTGTAAAACACTGCTTTAGATTCTTAAGGCAAAAAAAATGTCTAAGATAATTTTACCTAACAATTGCAAGTGGGTCTTTTTTTTTTTCATATCACCAAAAATCAACCTAGAATGTATAAAAACAAATATTGTAATAACTGTTTTATAGTTAACTGAAACAAAATAGAAACCTAGTGAATATATGTTGAATGTACAATTGAAAGAATAAATGTGCAAACATATTTATCCAACATGTGTTCTCTGGGTACTTACACTTTCTAACCTGGAATAAAATTGATTAATTTTCTTCACAATGTACAATGTAAAACCAATTCTTATGTTACCTTAAGCCATGGTAAGCAAAAGCAATACATTAGTAGGTAGTACAAAGTTGCTTATTTTTCTCCACTGGAAGACATTAGTCTAATGCACTCACCCTTGTTCATTGGGGTTAAAAGCAATTAAAATGCTCAGTATATATCACTGAAATAAGACAATGAAAATTACATGCTTTACCAAATTTTTCCCTTCAAAGGCAGTGTTTCCCAAAGTTCAGCCATTTGTATAATATCTTCATAACTTTGGCCATATCCTTGTAAGGCTATGAAAAACGAACGTTCATGAAAAAGAATGTAGGTTTTTGCTATATACACTGTTTTATATACTGTTTTATGTCACACTAATTCCAGTTATCTCATGAAGTCTCTGGTTTATTTTGTTAGCTATATTTCTCATCCCACATTTAAATTTTAAATTGTTAATATAGTTTTAAAGTGTTGGTTCTTCTACACCTAAAATTAGCTCACGTTCTAGCAGTGGTTTATTCCCTGCATTTTGAGAAATCATGCTCAATGCCCTGATCCAGAAGTACACAGCCCTTCAGAAAATCTCTCACTCACCTATGAATGAAGGACTAAGCTAAACCTTTCCATTATAGGCAATTCTTAAAATGCTCAAAATACCTTAACCCCAAAGAGCAACTACCTCTGCCCAGTGATTTGTGACAAGGAGAATATGGGAGTGATGACTTTAAATGGCTTTGTTTCCACCCCTTCCATACTTGCAAAATTAAGGCAATGTTGAAGAAGAAATCCTCAATCTCCAGGATCACTCCCCGGATTCTATAAGTAAAAAATTTGAATCTACATGGTTTGACTTGCCAAGTTAACTCAGCCTAAAATGAGGTGGATATTGAAAAAAATACTCAGCTTCACTAGCTATTAGGGAAATGCAAATCAAAACCACAATGAGATATCACCTCACACCTGTTAGAATGCCTATTATCAACAACAAAAGTATTGACAAGTGTTGGAGAGGCTGTGGAGAAAAAGGAACACTCATACACTGCTGGTGGGAATGTAAATTGGTACAGCCACTATGGAAAACAGTACGCAGGTTCCTGAAAAAACTAAGAATAGAATTACCATATGACCCAGCAATCCCACTCCTGGATATCTTCCCAAAAATATGAAAACATTTATAAGTAAATATGTATGTGCCCTGATGTTCATATTCATGGTAGCCAAAACATGGAAACAACCATAAGGTCCTTCGATAGATGATTGGATAAAGAAGATGTGGTACATGGACGGTGTAGTGGACTGACTACTGCATTGTACATCTGAAGCTGCCACTGATTAATATTAGATGTTGACTATAATTTAACACATATATAATCATGGGATGTGGAATATAGTGTGGGGATGGAGTCAATGGAATTGTAATAGATATGTATGATAGCGGGGGTGGGGGGGCACGAAAATGGGGAGGGGTAGTCACTTTGTAAGGGGTGAAAAAGATAACTATTGCATAGTTTTGTACATTTGTAACTATTAATAATAATTAAAAAAGGCAAAAAAAAAGAAGATGTGGTACATACCAGGGGCACCAAAAAAATGTACACACATGACTTGTATTCATCTTTTGTTATTGGTATATACTGAGTATTACAATTTTAATACAGTTTTTTCCTTTCTTAAAATGTGCATACATTTTTTGGCACCCTCTGTGTATACAGCTGAATACTACTCAGCCATAAGAAAAGATGAAATACTGCCATTGGTAACAACATGGATGGAACTTGAGATTATCATGCTAAGTGAAATAAGGCAGACATAAAAAGTCAAGAACCATATGACATCACTCATGTGGGATATAAAACTGGAAGCAACAAAGGAACAAGACAAACAAACAAACACTCATAGACACAGACAACAGTTTAGTGGTTAGAGGGCAAGGAGGAATCGGAGGATTGGCAGAAGAGCATAAAAGGCAGAAAATACATGGTGATGGAAGGAGAACTAATTCTGGGTGGTAAACACACAATGGAATATATAGATGGTGTATTATAGAAATGTACTCTTGAAATCTATATAATTTTACTAACCATTGTCACCCCAATAAATTTAATTCAAAACATGAGGTGGATATTGCTCCTAAATTACTGACATGACCATGTCTATCCATGTATTTGCCTAAGAAGAACTGGCCTTAGCCTTAATGGGTCACATTTTCTAATTTAGTTAAGTCTACATTGTATGTGGTTTGTTTCATTGTGTTAAGTTTTACCTAAGCTATTTCTACTTCAAGCCTGATTTGGGCGCTTAGAAGAAAAAAGATAGTTGACTAAAATATCATTAAGTATATAAGAAGACTATGTATGTTGCTATTTTATATCACAGAGAAAGAAACTCAGTGGTAAAAGGATTGTCCTCAACCTTCAAAATGATTTCTGAAATTTATCTTTACATTGAAAATAATACTAGCATCTATAGGTGTTTGAGAGCAAGTGTTAATAAGGCAGCATTTTTGTTCCAAATTCATTTTGTATCTAATTTCAAATAATAAATCAGGTCCATAAAATAAATTGAGTAACATTTGGATATTATCAGCACTATGCCCATGAAATAATATGGTGACTTGGAAAATGCATGCTTAATTGGACCATGATCTATTTGATAATTTTCCATTTTTTACTCATTTAAAATAAGAATGTAATCTTGTAAGTGACCCAGCCCTTCCCACTTATCTTTCCAGAGCTATCAGCTGTTCTGCCCTAGCTACAATATATCATAAAATGGAGGTATTTTTGTAGTCTAGCTTTATAGTCTCACTAAAACTACTTTAATACTTAAAAATGAATAAAACTCAATATCAATAACTTTCTCAAGTTCATTAAGTATTTCAGTTTTCTATTGAGATGGAAAAGTAAAATTCCTGATTAACATTTTAATTTTAGGCTAGCTATGATCTTACATAAATCTATCACCACTTACTGTATACTGTGAGATCAATATCTATTCCCAGAACAAGAAGCCCACAGTTTTGGAGCAACAAAGGCAACCAAGTTATTAAATCACAATGATAATATAGGAATCTATGTACATGGTAATGAAAGAAGGGGAATGTAAACTGGTACAGCCGTTTTGGAAAATAATATGGAGGCTCTTCAAAAAATTAAAAATAGGGCTACCATATGATCCAGCAATCCCTCTTCTAGGATAGAGCCAAAGGAAATAAGAACAGTACCTCAAGACATACCTCCACTTTCATGTTCCTTGCAGTATTATTCACAATACCCAAGATGTGGAAACAGTTTAAGTGCTCATTGAGAGAGTAATGATAAAGTGTTATACACACACACACACACACACACACACACACACACACACAGAGAGAGAGAGAGAAATGTTAGTCAGGCTTTAAAAATAAAGGAAACCTTGTCCAGAAAAAAGAAAGAAAGAAAGAAAGAAAGAAAGAAAGAAAGAAAGAAAGAAAGAAAGAAAGAAAGAAAGAAAGAAAGAAAGAAAGAAAGAAAGGAAGGAAGGAAGGAAGGAAGGAAGGAAGGAAGGAAGGAAGGAAGGAAGGAAGGAAGGAAGGAAGGAAGAAAAGAGCGAGCACAAAGTTGACACAGCAGCAAAAAGAAAAACAACTATTCAACTTATGAAGTATCCTAGGAAGGTGTTTTAATTCACAACATCAAACAGGTATTTTCTCTTATGACTACCATATAATGCTAATAGCAGCTATGAATTAATACAGGTGACCATATATGAGCCACTGATGATGTACATCTGATAAAGGGTTAATATCCAAAATTAAAATAAAAAAAAAGACCTAGTGGCTCATTGGTTAAGAGTTGGCTTGGGAATGCAAGCTCTGAGAGGCAGGGCTGTGGGTTTGGATCCCACATGGGCCAGTGACACTGCACCCTCTACAGCTAAGATGGTGAACAACAGCTCGACCTGGAGCTGGGCTGCCATGAGTCACCCGCGATGGTGTAGTCTGCAGTGGGCTGCCATATGCTACCTCGAGTGGACAGCAGCCTGCGTGAGCTGCCGTGAACCACTGTGAGAGGCCGTCTGATGGCCAACCACTGATCTGCCACAGCCGAGGAGAGCTCAATGATTACAATACCAACATGGGCCAGTGATGTGATGTCCTCCATAACTAGACTGAAGAACAAAAGGACAGCAGCTGGTCTGATCCCCTCCCCCAATTCCCCAATAAAATCTTTAAAAACAAAAAAACAACCCAATTAAAAAATGGGCAGAGGACATGAAGAGACATTTCTCTAAAGAAGACATACAGATGACCAACATGAAAAAATGCTCGACATCACCAATCATTAGAGGAAAGCAAATAAAAACCACAATGAGATACCACCTCACTCCTGTCAGCATGGCTATAGTCAATACATCAACAAACAACAAGTGTTAGCGAGGATATGAAGAAAAGGGAACCCTCATGTGCTTTTGGTGGATTGCAAATTGGTGCAGCCACTATAAAAAATAGTATGTAGGTTCCTCAAAAACTTAAAAATAGCACTACCTTATGACCCAGCTATTCTACTCCTGGGTATTTTTCCAAAGAAATCCAAAACACTAATTCGAAAAAATATATGCACTCCTATGTTTATTGCAGTGTTATTCACAATAGCCAAGATACGGAAACAACTGAAATGCTCACCAATAGACCATTGGATAAAGAAACTGCGGTACATTTATACAATGGAGTACTACTTGGTCATGAAAAAGAATGAAATTTTACCATTCAACATGTAACAACATGGGTGGACCTAGAGAATGCTATGCTAAGTGAAATAAGTCAGGGTGAGAAAGACAAATACCATATGATCTCACTTATATGTGGAATCTAAAGAACAATAAATGAGCAGGCAAAACAGAAATAGACTCAGACATATAGAGCCACTGGTCATGTGATAGGCCCTTACTAAGTATTTAACACACCTTACTTCATCTGTGTAACAACCCTGTGAAGTAAATATTATTCCGTATTTTGCAGACAATGAAGCTGAGGTTTAGAGAAATTAAGTAAGTTACCAGAGCCTCCTAGCTAGGTAATAACAAACTAGGTTTGTCTGAGTCCAACACTGGAAGTCTTGGCCATTGAGCTGCATGTCACTTTATGATCAAGTCCTCCAGGAATCCTGGGCAGAGTATAAAACTGCCTGCTCCAAACCTGACATTCTTTTGAAATGTTGAGCTTTAGCACTTAAATTCCGGTTAATGCTGTCTTTACTCAAAACCAACATCAGTAAATGTTTATTTTAATGCCAAAGGTTTGGAATCTCTCCAAAAAAATTGGAGTAACATTTTCATACTTTCCATGTGATAGTGACATTTATCCTCTGGCTTTATGTGCCTCTGTAATGTCTCTACAATTTAAGAATGTCAGCTAAATGATGTATGAGATTTACAAACACACACACTACTAAAGAAAATAAACTTTTAAATAAAGATGAGAAATTCAAGACAGGAAAATAAAGGTGGAAAATGTTTGAAGTCATGAATGAAGTTAGTATAGTATATAGTAATGTCTTATCAACTGTGGCTTTGATGATCATGTTTTTATTTTTCTATAAAATGGTTTTATATATATGTGTATATATATATATATATATATATATATATATATATGCATAAAATTTTTCAACTGCATGCATATTTCTACATTCACCTTAAGCAAAAGAGTTTACTGGAATTACTACTTTTCTACATTTCTGGACTACTTGAATGAGTCTAGAGGATACTGCAGGTATAAGGCATGTATTTAAAACCTATACTCTCAATATGTTAACAGAAGAGTAGACATACACGTCCATTAGAATTTGGGTAATTTGTGAACATGCCAAGCAGGTATACAAGCATTTGACTGAGAGTTACTAAAAATGTAAAGGAAATTGCAAGTGTAAGATACATTAAATTTCAAGTCAGTAAGTGGTCATTTGAAAACTTTAAAAAGAAATGCACACCTTATAACATCTTTTCAACATTATTGATTATATTCCCCAAACTGTCTTTCATATCCCCATGGCAATTTTGTGGCTACCAATTTGTGCTTTCTAATCCCGTCACCTTCTCACTCATACCACCCCCCTCCCGTCTAGCAACCATCAGTTTTACTCTATTAGGGTGACCACTTCATTGATGGTGTAGATGCCTGAGCACTGCACTGTATACCTGAAGCTGAAGTTGAATAATATTGAATATCAACTACAATTTAATATAAATATATATTTATATATTTATATAATTTATATTTTATATATATATATATATATATATATAGAGAGAGAGAGAGAGAGAGAAAGAGAGAGAATCACAGGATGTGGGGTACAGCACAGGGAATAAAGTCAATGGAATTGTAACAGCTATATGATTGGAGGAGTAGATTGAGGGAAGGGGTTGTCACTTTGTGAGGAATGTAAATGTCTAACTATCACATTGTTTTGTACACCCAAAACTAATGCAAAAACAAAAACCTCTTAGAACAGGATTTTGCCACTCTTTTTAGAACAAAAGTTATCACATTAATTGACGAAAAAGAAAAAAAAAAACAGGAAAGAAAGAAAGATGGACATTGCATAAAATAAAATGCCTAGAAGAATCTTCCTCATCAGATTACACCACTTCAGCAATATATTACATCACTTCAACAATAAAAGTGATTCCAGAGAAAAGTTACATACATGTGTGGGGTAGGGGGAGAGGCTGTTAACTAGTGCTTTGATTCCAATGGGATGGATAAATTTAAAGCAGTTTTCTTAGTCAGATCTAGTCTACTTTGGAAGGACACTTTTACTAGAATTTTTATTTACCAAGGGTTAGTTTGTGTGTTTTTTTTAAAGATTTTATTGGGGAATTGGGGGAGGGGAACAGCATTGGGGAACTGGGGAAGGGGAACAGACAAGTTGCTGTCCTTTTGTTCCTCAGTCTAGTTGTAGAGGACATTGCTTCACTGGCCCATATTGGTATCATCATTGCATTCTCCTCGTGTGAGGCAGATCGGTCACCGGCCTCTGGACAGCCGCTCACAGCGGCTCTTGGCAGCTCACACTCGCTGCCAGCTGCTCACACTGGCTGCCAGCCACTCACTGTAGCCTATGGCAGCCTACTGCAGCAGGGGCTGCAGCTATGCCGTCCCGGCGACTCACAGCAGCCCAGCTCCAGGTGGAGCTGTTGTTCACCATCTTAGCTATAGATGGCAGTGTCACTGGCCCTCATATGTGGGATCTGAACCAGGGCCACTGGCATTCCAAGCCAGCTTTTAACCAATGCACCACTCGGCCAGCCCAGAAGGGTTAGTTTTTTTAAATACATAAATGCAACTTTTTTTGCATTCTTTTGGTTGAGTCAATTATAGTTTTGCCACACACTATACTTTTCAGTAACATAATACCTATGGTTGGCAATGGATCACTGTGTAAAATAGATGGCAGGATGACACAGTATGCTTAGCAGATATGGAATACGGATTTGGACCCAAGATTTTTAGAATGCAATCAATTACATGATTCACAGCACCCAGGAGATAATAATAAACCACTGACAGTCAGGACACTCTTCTCTTCCATACTTGATTTCTCATCCAGGCTGATAGTGTCTGGAGTCATCTCTGACATCTCCCCACTTCAGGTCCCATATTTAATAATAAAGTCCTGTAGTTCCACTGTCATGGATCTTTCATATCAATTTCTTCCTTTCTATTCTCATTGCCACCACCATATTTCAGACTTTCATTACTACAGTCTGTTCTATCACAATATAAGCTTCACGCTAATCAATCCTGAAAATGCCATCAGGTTAATCTTCATAAAACACAATTCTAGACATGTCACTCACCTGCTCAAAAAGTTTCAACAGCTCCTCAATGTCTAAAGAGCAAAGATATGCTTCTTAGTTTAGAACTCAAAGCATCCTCTGTATCATAATTATGGCTAGATGTTTAGCTTCTTCTGAGGTTGTGGGACCATTTTTTTTTACATGTGTGTATATAAAATACCTGACCCAGAAATTTAGAAGCATGTATTCATTCTTACAGATTCTATGACATCTACCTTTCTTAATTCCATCTAACATTTAATTATAAGATTATGCTCTCAGTTTTATTCCCTCTGGACTGTAATATTCACTTCATAAAACTTTCATAGTTTTTCAGAATGACGTATCAGAGATAGTATCTCAAAATTAGCCGTCACTCTTTATTCTATATTGTTGCTAAGAGACAAAGAAGAAAAGACATTTCATTACTTATCTGTGGAGCATAAAATCCTGAGGTCAGAGATTGATCCTCATTTTTAGTCCCCCTCAATCTACTTTTACTTCCTTTTCTAAATTCTCAGTAACCTTGTATGAGCCAATAAATGTGTCGACTAACTCCTGAAAGAGTCCAACAATTGTGTTCTCTAACTTCTAGCTATGGAGAAATCAGATGACAAAAATAGTGTCAAATGATATTTCCAAAGGCCATATTTGTCTGAACTAATTATTTTAATTTGTTGTGAATGAGATTATACTGGTGCATTCACAGTCCACCCATTCTGGGGCTGTTTATCCATACTGCCTCTCCACACAAAGCATGATTACAAGTAAATTTCCACATGGGTAATTTAGATGGGAGATCACTTATCATATCACTTGTGTTCACTTCAGAACTAAAAATACTGTCAGGGCCCCATAAACGCTAAACAGCACTAAGAATAGTAATAACTAATCTCTTCTTAGTACATGTGCTCCTGAGTACACGCAATTGAATTGTTTCCAATTACAATTCAACAACATTTCAGTTCCCTTTATTCAGGACTGTTATTCAGGCTCTTCTGGAAATGTTTTATTCAGGTTGCACATCTCTTCTCCACAGTCTTCGATTTAGAATTCAGTTTTTTAATAAGGAAAGAGAAAAACACAATTTTTGTATATGATGAGTGCTACAGGTACACATTGTCTTAATCTGAAAGAATAAATAAAAGAAACTCTGAGATATTTTCCTAAACTGCTAGAATGCTTGAGCTTTGAAAATAAAGAAAAAAAGGCAAATTACAATACAATGCACTATATTTTTAAAATATGTATTATCACATCTGTGACATTATACATACTTACATGAGTAACAACAAAACATGGGCTGAAAGTATGTTAGTGGCGTTCTCTAGGCAACTGTGTAACCCCAACAACACATGCATTATGAGTATTATTAATAAATAAAAATATCCTTTTTTGTGTGTGGTAGTGGTTGCTGTTATTGTTGTTGCTGTTGATAATAAAGAAAAACGCCTGCTCTCTATAGGACAGCTGTGCTCAACCCTAACCTAGGCTGTAGTTTACTCTCCTGTTCATACCAAAGGACACTTGGGGAAACCTTTTAAGCATTGTAATGAGATCTGAGCAAAAAAAGCGTTCCAAATAAATCAGCTGTATTTAATCCCCAGCTCAGAAAGTTGGGGCAACTCATTGTGAGATTCCCCTGTTTTTAACTGTGGGGAAGGCTATTTTGCTTTGGCCTTTCTTGGAAGAAATAGACAGAAAAGCAGTCAATCCTAGAGCATCTGAGTGCTGGAAGTTCAGAGTGCTTTAAGGATCCCACTGAATCAATGGGGAAGACAGAGCTGTGTGATTGCTAGCTAATGGAGGGGCAGAAGGATATGACGGACACAGAAGCAAGGTCACACAAGTGTCTTAGTGAGGAAACCTGCCAACCCAGCAATGACTTGCTCAGGAAAGATGGATGTACTTAGAGCCACCCTGTTTTTAAGTGACCACCATGACAAGAGCTGTTAAGTGTTAAACAGGTGTGTGCTATCCGTGATTGCATTTGGATCTCTCAACTTAGTGGTGTCAGTAGAACTAATGACTGAGACAGATAAAGCGGCATACTTCCTGCATGGATTAAGATTCCACACGGAAGCCAAAATAAAGTGCTGCACACCTGTCACATTTGAGAAAACAGTCATAATTCCTAAGATGGTTATCTAAAATTCCTGGTTTTAAATTCTCAAATGGATCGGCTCAAAAAGATTTCAGATATTTGTATGTTAGAGAAAATCACAAAGACTTCTGTGGACATGTATCAGTTCAAAATCTCTCACTCAGCCTAGCTTCAAAATTGCATTTGCTCTGACTCCTGCATGTGTGATCTGATAAGATTGCTGACATACATTAATTACTGTAAAAGCAAACAAAACAATGACCTAGAATGAATAAAACATTGGTTTTAAAAAAAATCCCTTGCTCCATTGCTCCATACTTGGATTAGTTGAATTTAAAATTATATACATAAACCCTATTTGGCAGTGGAAATAAAACCTTGCAAAACATTTTGAAATTTCCTCACATAATTTTAAGCTATTTTGTAAACATTATCTTTTCTTCCTTTTTGTCTACTATATAAGTACAATAACTGAAATGAAGAACACACTCAAAGGAATCACCAGAAGAGTAGATGAAGCAGAGGAGCAGATCAGCAATTTGGAAGACAAAATAGCAGAAATCACCCAGTTGGAACAACAAAAAGACCAAAGAATAAAAAACAATGAAAATAGTTTAAGAGCCCTATGGGACAAGATGAAGTTCAACCACCTTCGACTCATAGGAATACCAGAAGGAGAAGAGAAGAAGCAAGGGGTCAAGAATGTATTTGAAAAAATAATGACTGAAAATTTCCCTACCCCGGTGAAGGAAATCGACATACATGCCCAGGAAGTGCAGAGGGTTCCAAACAAACTGAACCCAAACAGGTCCACACCAAGACACATCATAGTAAAAATGGCAAAGGTTAAAGACAGAGACAGAGTCCTAGAGGCTGCAAGAGAAAGACAGCAGATTACATACAAAAGAACTCCTGTTAGACTAACAGCTGACTTGTCTACAGAAACTCTACAGGCCAGAAGGGAGTGGCAGGAGATATTCAAAGTGACACAAAATAAAGGCCTACAACCAAGATTGCTCTATCCAGCATGGCTATCACTTAAAATTGAAGGAGAAATAAAGAGTTTCTCAGAAAAGAATAAGCTTAAGGAATTCATTACCACCAAGCCAGCATTGCAAGAAACGTTAAAAGGGCTTTTTTAAACAAAAGAAAGGGGTAAACAAGCTAACCCAGGAAGACCAGGAATACAAATAACAAAATGGCAATACATATGCACCCATTAATAATCATTTTAAATGTGAATGGGCTAAATGCTCCAATCAAAAGACAGAGAGTGGCTGAGTGGATAAGAAAATAGGACACATGTATATGCTGTTTACAGATGGAGTAAGATATTTCAGGCAAATGGAAATGAGAAGAAAAAAAAAGCTGGAGTACCAATACTTATTTTGGACAAAATAGACTTTAAAATGACTACAATAAAAGACAAAGAAGGGCACTATAACCTTAATAAACATCTATGCACCCAACACAGGAACTCCTAATTACATATAACAGATTTTGACAGAGATCAACAGTAACGCTATCATAGTAGGGGACTTCATCACCCCATTGTCACCAATGGACAGACCCTTTAGACAGAAAATCAACACAGAAAGAGTGGCCTTAAACGACACTTTAGAACAGCTGGACTTCGTTGATATTTTTAGAGCATTTCACCCAGAAAAAACAGAATATACATTCTTCTCAAGTGCACATTTTCCAAGATAGACCACATTAGACCACAAAACAAGTCTCAGTAAATTTAAAAAGATTGAAATAATATCAAGCAGATATAAAAGAAAAACTGATGGTTGCTGGCTGGGAGGGAGTGGGGATGAGGGAGAGGGGGAAGGTTTTGGACAGAGTAGGTGGGTGACTACAACGTTGCCACAGGGATATGGGGGGAAGTTCTGGAAATGTAATTGATAATGTTGTGAAGAGACTATTATGTTGAGTGAAATAAGTCAGTCAGAGAAAGACAGCTACCATTTGGTCTCACTTATATGTGGAGTCTGAAGGGCTGAATGAACGAGCAAAGTAGACAGACTCATAGATATAGAGAGGAAACTGAGGGTTGCTAGTTGGGAGGGGGGTAGGGATGAGGGACGGGGGAAAGGATTAGACAGCATAGATTGAAAACTGCAATGTTGCCGCAGGGATGTGAAACACAGTTCGGGGAATAATGTTGTAAAGATTTTGTGGCGTGTCAGATAGTCACTGTTTTGTTGGGCAGACCACTTTGTGGATGAAGTAGAGGCTTGGTCACTGCCCTGTACACCTGGGGCTGATGTTGTATAATATTGTATACCAACTGTAACTGAATATATAGATAGTCAAGGGATGTGGAGTATACTGTGGAAAGGAGTCGGGGGAAGTGTAATGGATATGTGTGATGTGGCGGGGGGAGTGGGTTGGTGAACTGGGGGAGGGGGGTTTTCAAAAAAAAAAATTCCCTTGCTCCAATGCTCCATACTTGAATTAGTTCAATTTAAAATTACATACATAAACCCTATTTGGCAGTGAAAATAAAACCTTGCAAAACGTTTTGAAATTTCCTCACATAATTTTAAGCTATTTTGTAAACATTATCTTTTCTTCCTTTTTGTCTATTGTATAAGTACAAATGTAATTGAGCTTTTCCTGAAAACATCTCAGCTCGGCAATTCAAAAAGCTTTGGCTCTATTGAAGATGTTTTGCTATGCATTATAGTGTGTAAAATGATAAATAAGACAATAGTCCATATCACCAAAAAACTTATTGTGAGTGGAAATTACATATTCAGAAAAACACAAATATAACAAATAAAGAGTTATATGGCAGGAGAAAGATACAAAATAATTGGAGAAATAATAATTCTTAATTTAAATTTTTATGTTTTCAAAAATTGAAGGCATGATTGAGACACATCTTGGACAAATGAACAAATTTCAACAGAAATAAAAGGAAAGGGCTTTTCAGAAAAAGAGACTAGTTTAATATTAAAATAGACATAATAAAATGAAGTTATTTTTGTATAAGGTAATGGCTCGTTTGCCTGGAACAAGAGATACATAAAGAGAAAATAATTGATTAAAATGCAAAGGAACATGGGAATAAGATCATAGAAGCCTTTAGCCATATTAATGCATAGGAAATGTGCTCTGTAAGCTGTGGAGAATTATTAACGTGGATTTTTTACTAATTCATTTTATTATTTTATTTGACAAGTACTACATAACAACATAACATAGGAAAATACAATAAATATTACATGATCTCTCACCATAGTTAACATTTTAGTGTACATCATTTTTAAAAAAATTTACAAAAATGAGACGATACTTGCTATTCGAATTATATATGTATTTATATTTAATATATAATGAAAGTTCTTCCATAACATACTTCTTTTCATACCTTTCTTTTAAATAGCTGTGTAAATTTTTATTTATTAAATGTACTCCAATTTATATAACAATTCTTCTTATTATTAAAAATGAGTACAAATGAATATTTAAGTATAAGTATAAATGAATATTTAGTAAGTACTCACCATGTGCCAGACATTTTTCTAGGTACTTTGCATAAAATCAGCTAATTATATACTCCCTTAGAGCTTAACATAATGGAGTTACAAAAACATATTTGTACATGCATCTTTAGTATTGATTTGCTGGTATCTTTACAATAAATTTTGAGTGTAAAATTTCAATACCAAAAGAATCAAATATTTCTAAGGGAATCGGTGCATACCCATAAACTGTGTATATGAGTATACTTCTCCCTAAACTTCTGAAAATATGGAATATTACCAAACTTTCTGGCCTTCATCAAAAATTATGTAATTACATATCATTTTTCATAATGTATGTTTTTACTTTGCTAGTAATTTTGAACGCTTTCATTTTTGTCATTTTTGCTGTTCTTGGTTATTATTTTGTATGTATGAAATGCCTTTTTATCCCTTTGACATAAAGAGTTTTATTTATATTTCCTATTTATTTGTGACATTTCATTATAAATTAAGAAAATGCTTAGTTAAGCATATATGTTTCAAATATTTTGTCCAGTGTATCAATACATACTTTTTTTTTTCTTAACTTCTTGTAAATTTTGCTAGAGAGGTTATGATGATTTTGGCTTTTGATGATGTTTTAAAATGACTTACAAATGTCAATAGTTATACAATTTACATATATTTTCCTTTGGTACTATAAAATATTTTTTTATATTGAAGTTATCAACCAATTTATGCTGTGTGATGTGGGAATCAAATTTGGTTTTCTAAGAGGTGAGCCTCCTATCTCCACACCATTAATTAACTAATCTATCATTATTCCTCAATGATTTTTCTCACACAGTTAAGTTCTTCTAAATAAATACCTTCTTTCTCTAAGATGTAAGGAGCAAACATTTAAAAAATAGTCCTTTAAACTATTTTTCCCATAAGCTTCTCCAAATACTTCAGTAAATACCGTCTAGGAATAAGACAGTAGCCGCTAATTTCTTACTGATGTAAGAGAATTCTGATGCTCCCTTCGATTGTATTACTAAAAGTTTTTGACTCCAAAGCTATTATTTTTTTTATTTCTAAACATCTTACTTTTACTATCTAACTTTTTCTTATATGAATATATTGGCCAGATCTTTTAATAGATTGTAGTGAGAAAAAAGAGACAGTAGCTCTTACAGATAAGATTTCTACCTGTATTTTAAATTTCATGCTCTCTGGGTAAACCCTGGGACCTAACAAACACTTCCATATTCCCATTACACAGGAATTTAAACAGGGGTCTAGTTAAAATTCATGTTCTTGAAGACACCATTAATAATAGTACCCTCCAATCTCAGACTAATGGAAAGTAAAAGAATTCTCAGGTAAGGAATGATACTATTAAAATCAGGTTGGGAATATGGAGACACAAATAATTCGTTAGCCATTTTCTTTCTTCTTTTTTTTGTAACAAAAAATTATAAAGTCTTTGTTTTTATTTTTCTCTCTAAGGATTTGGTATAAAGACTTTTACATTGTATTAAAACATGTAGTTAATTTAAGAACTTAAATTTCTGTGCTTAAATTACTAAACATAGTCCAGGAGCCATATTACAGCAGGGGAACATAGCAGTCACCTGGGGATTTCCCCAACTCAATACCCATCCCAAACACACACACCTCATATAGTGGAGATCTTTCTATATCTCTTATCTGCCAGTAAAACCACTACAGAGCAAGCCATTGCTTCTGATGGAAGTAAATCAAATTTCTGGGGTGTGATGAGAATCATTTGCGTATTGACTAAAAGACTGAGAAACATCTTTGCATTAAGATTTTAACATGCAATCATTCAATAAACATTTTTGAGTAACTTCTACCTGCTTAACACCAAGCCTCTAGGAATACAGTGTGGAAAACAGACATAATATTGAATAAATCAGCAGGTTCAGCATAAAGAGGCATATGAGAGGTATAAAGCAGAGCACAATGGGACTATGCAGAAAGAATACTAATCCAGTCCTGGTGAGTCAGGGAGAGATGTCCAGGGGCACCAGTATCTATGTTGAAACCTAACGAACGAAATTAGCTAGAGAGCAGGAGAAGAAAGTTCCTGACAGATGCAACAGCCTATATTAATGCCTGGAAGTGATAGAGTGTAGAATTCAAGTGGAGGAAAGGGAGAGGATATCAAGAGAAGTACAGAGATAAAAGACAAAGCTACAGAGGGCCGGCCGAGTGGCGCAGTGGTTAAGCACTGGCTTGGGAAGCCAGCGGCCTAGGTTTGGGTCCCACATATGAGGGCCAGTGACACTGCCCTCAAAAGAAAAAAAAAAAAAAAAAAAAGAGACAAAGCTACAGAAGTAAATAGGGATGAAATCATGAAGTTCCTACTAAGTCATGTAAAGGCGTTTGAATTCTACCAAGAAAGCATGAAGAGCTAATTAACATTTTAAGAAGGACAGTGACCTAAGTTTTTCCTTTAGAAAGAAAGCCTTGATGACAATGTGTGAGGTGTATTAAGAGGAGGGTAAGCCTAGTCATGGAAATAATTCAATATTCCAACTTGTTTTGTGTTTACTACTCAACAGAAATTCAAGTAAGTATTAAACACCTAGAACGCTCTGGCTAACCATTGATTACAATGTTAAAACAGAGTGTCTTAATTATTATACTTAATAATTACACTATTTATAATCTAAGTTGTTTACTATCTGAGGTTGAACACTCAGAGAATTGATTAAATTGGGTAACTACTCTCTTGGATGGAAGCAATAACCTTCAATGGAATGTTAACTACCTCTGAGAATTATGTTGAACTCAGAATCTCATTGCCATAGGCAGAAGTAATTGATTTTAGCCTGGGTGAACTGGTTCTTAATACACATGCCCATGGGAAGAACGTCATTTTAATAAAATGCTTCTAAGAACCACATTTTACTTAAAACAAAAGGTTTTCCCTTTATCTTCATAAGCAAAAAGTGAAGGAGCCCTGTTTGCCATTAAGTTCATAGTAAACCACTGTGAAGTAAGCAAATGCTGAGTCGGCAGTCTGCAAAGCATCTCTGTCAATTCAACTACCTATGTTTTGTTTTGTTTTGTTCAAGCTACAGCTTTCCTAGAAAAATACATCTATGTACGACAGTCTTGAATACCACTAATCAGTGTACCTAAATATGCTTGTACTGGTCTTCAGTAGTTCTCTTCATTTCACAATCCATTGTTTTGCCCTGCTACCATATGCCACAACTAAGAAAAAGATATTCAAATCATTGGAAATTGTGGAGGGGAGGTTATAAAATGAACAACTTCATCTCAGATAGCAAGGCAAAAAATACAGTCTTTTGAAAACATAAAATCATTACTTAATCTAAGCAGTCAAATTCTGATGACTCACAGATTTTCCCCAGTGGAGGATAAGCATTCAGGGTTGCTCAAGACTAGCAACTGAGTTATGGGGGCAAATGCTTTCATATCTATTTATGTTTATATACCATCCTTTAAAATTTGTAATTTGGTTTGTTTTTCTAACTTACATAATATATTAATATTGTATATGATATTCATGTTTATGAACACATAAATATATTCATATATTTGGGCCTAAACTACCTCTATACAATGTTAATATTGTACAACAAAATTCACCACGCATTGTTCTTGCTGTGTAGTATTTAGTTTACAAAACCCCATGTATAGCCTTCATTATAGGCATTTATATAAGTAATCATTTTTAAAAATTAGTTGCTTTAAACTTTTCAAGTAATGGCTGCTATTATACTCCTTTAAAAATATTTTCACAAATATATACTACTTTAAAAATAATGTCTCTCAAATGGTTAGTGGTAACCTGGCTTGTTTCACATGGTACACAGATAAGCAGGTTTTAATTTATTAGTTATGCATTAATTCTAATAGCAGTTGAAAAAAATAGAGCTAGCATACAAACTCCATGGAATTAGGTCCTGGTCTATAAGGACTTGGCTGCCATTCCCAAGGCCAAGGCCATCCTGAACATGGAGTAGCCTGACCTCACGATCTACAAGCCCCACTTTACCTATTCCTTCCTGGAACACATAGTCCCCTAGAACCTTCGTCCAGACTTCCGCCCCAAGGACTCAAGAAAAAAACCTCTTCTGATCCTCCCTACCTTCTCCATGACTGACCCTACCCATGCTGTTTCAGGGCGCTGGAGCTGGGGTCACTGACATCAAAGCATTCTGTTCCCTTGGCTATCTGGAGCTGATTCTCGCTTGAGGGAGCAGGAAGGTAGGCCATAGGTGGGGTTGGTTCCATTCCCCAGGTCGAGAGGCAGCCAAGGCATCTGTAGTCCTATAGTTATGGGACATGGACTTTGTTCCCCATAATGAGAGGGGCTCCTTCTTTCATCCCTCATCCTCACTGCACGGAGCCAACTGAGTCTTGACTCCAGCACACACACATACAGAGTTAATGTTTGTGCTCTCTCCAAGCCCTCCACCCCTACATGAAAGTCCCCATAAGAGAGTGAGAAGAAATGAACATAGCACTTACTGGTCAGGCCTGTAGCTCTCTGGACGAATAGGAGGGTGAGTAGGAAGCAGCCAGGCAGGCAGGGAAAGCTCTGGGACCCTGTGTGCAGCCAACCACGCCTCCTCATCTCACCTATGGAAGCTTCTCCTGCACCTGGGCCTCCTGCTTCTCAGGCTCCAGCTCAGCCTCCAGCAGGGAGGCTGTCCTGCCCTCTAGCTCACCTTGTCTTCTACTTGCAATTCCCAAGCTTCAAGGCCTCGTGCTCCAGCCCTGTCGCTTCCCCAGAAGCTTTGGTTTTGAGTGGAGATGTCATCTATATAAAATTCCAGCCCACCATTTGCCCAGGCAAATCAGCTAGAATTCTACCTTCTAGCACCAGCCCAGATCCTGGACAAAACTAAGGCCTTTAGACTCCCTTGGATCAGGTCAAGAGGCAAAGCTACAAAACATTTCTGAGTGCCCTGGCTACCAGGGCCTGCCCATACCCATGTGTCCCCCACCATACATTCTAAAGAATGTAACTTATTGAAGCCCACCCCTCTGCTTTCCTCACTTAATCTGTATCCTAACTTACTCACACTCCTAGCTTTTCCCCTCTACAAAGACATATGTGTATATAGTATATAATTTTTATTTTTTTGGAGGGGGCAGGGGTGGGCGGAGGCAGGGTTTTGCTCCTGCCAGGCCCTGGCATCCCTTTCTACCATGTATGTAGTAACGATGAGGAGGGGAACTCTGCTTAAAATTAAAGGTTTCAATGTGTCTCCTCTCAGGTATATAATAATACATATATTATTGCCAATATTTAAATAAAAGTAAAATAAGACACAGTGAAAAAAAATGGATTTGAAGTGTGTGTGTGTGTGTGTGTGTGTATGTGTGCGTGTGCGTGTTCAGACAGAGAAAAAAGAGAGGAGGAGAGGGAAAGAGAATATCCAAGCCCACATGATACTCAGATAAGGCAAAAATTATAAAGATAGCATTTTTCCTGTCTTCAGACTTGAAACATCGCCTCTTCCTGGGTATTGGGCCTGCTGACCTTCAGACTGGAACTCTACTATCAGCTCTCCTGCGTCTTCAGCTTGCTAAGTCACCCTGCAGATCTTCAGACTTGCCAGTGTCCATAACTGTGTAAGCCAGTTCCTTACTTCCTTCTAATAAATCTGTTTCTCTTTCTATAGCTAGATAAGTAGATAGATGGGTAGCTAGATAGATGGATAGATGCAGATAGAGATAGATACACACAAACAAAAATGTTAAACAATTTTTATTGTACCAATGCCATTTTACACACACACACATACACACACACACAAACACACACACACACACAGTGTTCTGTTTCTCTGCAGTACCCCAAGTAATACAGCATTATACAAGAGGAGTGAAAACAGCATCTCCATCCTAACATGAGGACTAGGTGATCAGCTCAAGCTTCACGTGTTATCCAGTGAGGGAAACAACATAAAAAGAACCATTACCTCCCAGTGTAAAATGATCACACCTACACATTTTTGTATAACGCTAACCTGAAAAAAATTTATTATTATTGAGGCATCCAAAAGTTACCAGCCCCATTAGTAATTGTAATTTTAATTCCACCAAATAATTTACCAAATAATTTACCAAATAATTTACTTTCGTGTGCCTTTAATCATGAAAGTGCTCTTTAATAGAGCTGTAGAGTACAGTGTTAAAGAAAGGGCACATTTACCATTGTGGAGTAACATAAAATCAATGGCAGCTAGCCACACAGGCTCTTTCAATTTCCATTGCACGTGGTAAGTGGCCCTTGGTTCAGTAGATAATCCAATTGTAAACAGTGACTCACTGTTAACAACTCTAGGAAATAGGATTAGCAATTTCTAATTTCAAAGTAAGCCTATTTCATTTTTGTCCTGCAAATAAAAACAATGTGTTCAGAGATTTAGCTTTTTAGCTTTTAGAGTTCCCAGAAAGAAAAATGCTGGAAACAAACTTTATTTCACTGATGCCATTAATGGCAACCATTGAGTGTATGTTTCTAATAGCTTATTAACAGTTTGGTACCCTCAAAAAAAAAAAATACTACTACTACTACTAATAGATTGAAGTTCATTTAGATAAAACTTCAAATTTAATTGAAAAAATTAAATTGATCCCCTGGGAACTCAAAATCTTGGCAGGATCTTCTACTCAATATAATCAGGAGAAATATAAAAAGTTTATGTATTATTAGAAAGCTTTGTTTCCAAAACCAAATTTTCAGGTGAGATTTTAGGAATCTGATTTGTCTTGGAACACAGTTAAATTTAGAATCAGTGCTCTTATAATTCTTTGTGAACTATTTTCTGTACCATTCTAAAACCTATTTTCCTCTACCTATGTGCAAATGTATTTAGTAGACTTTACCTCAATCAAAACCTATAGCTTTACACTGAGTTAGGCGCTTTTCTGCTCTCTAGTCCAAAGAACAGAGAATGCTGGCTTTTATTCTGCTCTTAGAACACAAAAGTGTCACTATGTTAGGCCATAGAGTCTCTGTCAATAGCACTCATGCCTGGCTTTTTAAAAATGTCCATGCTTGAACCCTACACCCAGGGATTTCTCTAAGTAGTCTGGGCTGGAAACTGCTAATTTGTGTTTTTCAAGCTCTCCAGATATTTATAGAATACAGTTATAATGGAAAACAGTGGCCTAGATTAATCAAGGAAGGGATACTCCAAAAGGAGGCCTGAGGCTCTGTAACTGGGATTTAGAACTAAGATATTTATTGTTCACGTTTGTATCAGAAAACTGTACTGAATCCAAAGGGCAAATAAGATCAATCATGAGACAGAAAAAAGTTAGTGGACAGGAAAGTCAATATTGCAGACTGGGTGAGTTTTGTGGAACAGTTTTTATGACTTGTGATATTAGCAGAAAGTAGATTCAGGAGATAACTTGAATGACCCATTTCAGACTGCAAAAATGAAGAATAAATGTCTTCCTAGCTCCTTCTATGGGAAACTTGACTCCCTGTTCAGACAAAGAAATTATACTATTTTGACATTGCAAGCCACCTGTCTCCATTGAGCTCATTAATCATTAACAAACTTCCTAACTGCATTGTGAGATATGTACATACTATCTAACATGAGATTAGTGAAGGTTTGTATCATTTATAAATATATGGTAGAAAGCAGTAAAAACCAGAGCTCTATATCCATGGACTGACCAATCCTACTCACCTTTAAAACCCCACTCACCTTATAAATTTGTAAAGTATTTTTATAAATATGTACCCTTGTAGGACTTTGGAAGCCACCAGAATTATTTATCAATCTTTTCTTCTGTATTAGTTACGATCTGGAAAGCACTACGCAAGGTGCTAGGCACTCAGAAAAGGTTATATTTCTTGTCCTTAAAGATTTCACAGTCTCATAAATTGGATAGCAATTTATCCAACAATTAAAATATACTTATGATACTGAATAATTAGTGATACACTGGAAGATAAGAACAAGGTGTATGGAGGGCGGGCACAAAAGAATTCAACAATTGTAGTTGGGAGTAGACTGCTGAGTACTGTCAAAATTTTAAAAGGAGATTATATTTATAGTAATTCTTGAAGCAAAGAAGGAGAGGGTTAAGTCACCATAGTGCAAAACCACAGAAAACTCAAAAAAAAAATGTATTAAGGAATGGTCTGAACAAGAGCTGTAGGTAGGGAATGATATGGAAAAGGTAAGACAAATACATAGTCCTTTTTTTTAAACAAACACCCAAGATAGTTTAAGTTCTATCTTGAAAGTAATGAAGAAGAATTTTAAGATTTAACACAAGGCTGTGAATAATCAAACTTTTAAGAATTACAAAATGTTAAATGAGAGACACAAACATTAATTATAAGACTAAAATAATACAGCTGAAAATTGTGCTAAACTGAATTAAGATAGGTAAGATAAAGTCTGTGAGCATGGATTTAACAGAATTCATTGAAGAAGCATTTAGGAATTGACAGGATTTAGTGAACAGTAAGGATGAGGAGGGCTGGAATAATATAGGATAACTCCCAATTTTTGATTTATGAAACCAAGTAAACTGAAGTGCCACTTACGGAAGGGATAAAATGAACCAACTGATTTAGGACATAGAAATTATGGGCCGGCTGAGTGGCACATTGGTTAAGAGCTGGTTTTGTGATGCCAGCGGCCCCAGTTCAGATCCCACATATGGGGGCCAGTGACACTGCCCTCTAACAATAGCTCCATCTGGAGCTGGGCTGCAAGCCCCAGTGACGGTGTAGGCTGCAGCCCTTGCTGCAGTGGGCTGCCATAGGCTACAGTGAGTGGCCGGCAGCCAGCGTTGAGCAGCTGGCAGCCAGTGTGAGCTGCCAATAGCCGCGGTAAGCGACATGCAGAGGCCGGAGACCAATCTGCCTCATCTGGGAAGAGCGCAATGACGATACCAATATGGGCCAGCGAAGCAACGTCCTCAGCAACCAGACTGAAGAACAGAAAGACAGCAACTTGTCTGTTCCCCTTCCCGGATTCCCCAACGCTGTTCCCCTCCCCCAATTCCTCAATAAAATCTTTAAAAAAAAAAAGTAATTATGAGTTCAGTCTTGTACAAGTTGAATTTGAGGTGCCACTGGACAGCCAACAGAAGCTATCTTAGAACTGTTGGAGGGCCGGCCGAGTGGCGCTGTGGTTAAGCGCTGGCTTGGGAAGCCAGCGGCCCCGGTTTGGTCCCACATATGAGGGCTAGTGACACTGCCCTCAAAAAAAAAAAAAAAAAAAAAAGAACTGTTGGAGATACGCTATGATGCATGGGTGCAAGTTGTGCCTGAGATATACGAAATTTCACAATTAAGTCTGTGAACCTGTTGCAACGATGTTACTAACCTTATTTGATATCAGAGGGATTATTCATTATGAATTTGTACCAACTGGACAAACAGGTAACCAAGTTTACTATTTGGAAGTGCTGAAAAGGTTGAGGGAAAAAGTTAGCAGACCTGAACTTTTCACCAACAATTCATGCCTCTTGCATCATGACAATGTACCAGCTCACATGGCACTGTCTGTGAGGGAGTTTTTAGCCAGTAAACAAATAACTATTGGAACACCCTCCCTACTTACATGATCTGGTCCCCAATGACTTCTTTCTTTACCCCAAGATAAAAGGAATATTGAAAGGAAGACATTTTGATGACATTCAGGACATCAAGGATAATATGATGACAGCTCTGATGGCCGTTCCAGAAAGAGTTCCAAAATTGCTTTGAAGGGTGGACTAGATGCTGGTGTCAGTGTATAACTTCCCAAGGGGAGTACTTCAAAGGTGACAGTAGTGACATTCAGCAATGAGGTATGTAGTACTTTATCTAGGATAAGTAAAGTGAGCTATGAGTATGTGTAAATAGCATGAGTGAGAGATAAGGTATCCTTTCAAGAAGCTTGGTTGTTAGTGGACAAAATTATGGGGTATAATGTCTGAAAGACTATACAAGATTAAAACGAGTTCTGGATTCATTAATTGTTTTAGATTAGAGAGGAGGAAATTTGTTGAAAAGAATCAGTATAGAAAGTGTTGCTGAAGTAATAAGATTCAGCCGAGACTCAATGAACTGAAGGTCTTAAGGAAAGGGGGATGATGGGATCCATTGCAAAGAAAGAGGATTTTTTTTTTCCTTTTTTAAACAAAAAGAATGACTGCTTCCTCTGAAAAGACAGGAAAAAAAGGCAAGAGTGGATACAGATACACTGCAGGTGAAAGGTTAAGAAACTACAATCCTCCTAGTCTAGCCTATTTTCTCTATGAATTCCAAGGTACTGTCATCTTCTGGAAATCAAAGGATAGGAGTAGATTAGGAAATCTGAGAAGAGTTGTGGGAGTTTAGAATAATAATGCATGGAAGAGAGACTGATGAAAAGCTTAAAGGATTTCCAGGAAGATTTAAGTGCCCAACTGAAGCTCCAAACTATGAATCTGCTCCCTCCCATCCCTCCATAATTATATGACTCCCATTAGCAGTGCTCAGTTACCTAGACATAGTAAGCAGGTAATCTGGGATGATGACTGGGCCTTAAAGCACAGATATAGAGAAAGACATGGAAACAAATCTGTCAAGGTTATTGGAGAAAAAGGGACTAAAATGAGGTTTCGTGGTTTCAGGTTTAAATGCAGAAGAAAACGTAGCCAAGATAGAGAAACAGAAAATTAAAGAATCAAGGAACTAACTCAAAGTTATCATGAATTCAATGCATGAGTACAGTGAAAGGGGGAATTGAAAGTTGGAAGGTATATTCAGTTAGGAGGCTGTTCAGTTTACCACTGCACATACAGGGAGTATTTTATTTTGTAACCTCACCTTCCACTATCATGCCTGATACTCAATAGGTGTTTGTCAAATTAAACTTTAGAGATAAATAGAAAAATATACATTTTTGTAATTGACAGACAATCCATACAGTGGTTTATATTGTAAAATACTTTCTTCATATAGACAGAGCATAAAGGTCTGATAGCTAACAATATGAAACCACTGAAAAGCAATAGTGAGCACTAAGCCTTCAATTTCAAGCTAAAACTCAGAAGATGTGATTCAAATACCATGCTTTGGCCAGTAAAATCAAATTTTAAAACTAGATGAGTCATCCCATCCATGGGATATTTTAAGTACAGATTGTATTGCATGAAGAGACTCCCTATCAAAGCCTAAAACTAATACAGGGGAAATAGCAAATTATACACAATCTTTATTGTTGGCTTTTTTCCACAGAAAAGTAGATTGGTTACCAGAATTTCGCTTTACTAAGGAAACTGATCCCAGGGATGCATATGTTGACAATCACTTGTAACAATATCTACTATTCTCATTTAGAGGAAAAAGTCCTTAGAGATCAACAATTCAAGCACTTCATTGTACAGCATAAAGAGCCAGTCCTTGAAAAGGTTAAGTGATGTGTTTCCAAGGTCATATAGAGAGCAAGCAGCTGCACTGTAACCAGGATCAAACTCTTCCACTACAGGGAAAATTGCTGGAATATTAAAACTCTCTAACTGACTCATGTGTGTGTAAGTATTGTATACCAGGGGAAACTGAGTGAAATGATCATGATTTCAATAAATGAAATTGCTTTCCAACTATCCTTTACGAGAGTACTGTGGGCTACAAATGCCTCTCATGCATTTGTTTGTTTTGTTGCAAATGAACAATAGAAAGATTGAGATAGGTGATAATACAAACATACAGAGAGAGAGATTGAGAGAGAGAGAGAGAGAGAGAGAGAGAGAGAGAGAGAGAGAGAGAGAGAGAAGGACAGAAGGAGAGACATAAGTTACAGAGAGAGGAAGAAGATACATAAAAATGTATTATTCACAAATGAAAGTTCCTCTCCCTGGATAATTACAAGCAGGCTATATTCACCTATTTTTTTTCTGTGTGTAATCCCTGATGTGTTTGACTAAAATGGTAATTAGCTATATTTTCCATTTTGGTTGAGATATATTATATGTCATGTGTTGTGTAGTTCTGGTCTCAAGAGGGAAATGGATAATCAGGAGAATATTTTTCAATGTCTCCTCTCTGTAAAGATTTACTGAGTTGTCTCTAATGTACACTGACAGTTTCTGCATTAAAATTAGAGGAAAGTAGACATCAATATTGTCAAGCTAAAAAAAACCTCCCTTCTTTCATTCTCATTCTACTAAAATAAATCAGGTCCATATCTTTTAATATTTTATTAGAATTGTTCATTTCTGAAGGTCAAGAGCAAAAGGACTTTCCAAAGTTTAAGAAAGATTCAAAAAAGGGGGCAGCTAATTGACAGTCTCCAGATACCAACAAAAGTCTGAACTGAAAGTTTAAAAGCCTTATTAATTTATTTGCTAAAGTTGTTGGTGTTACTTAATGCTGTAACTTAAATTCCATGTCCTGCATTAGTTATTTGTTTGCCAATAACAGAAATCCATTCTAGATAACTTAAATAAAAAGACATTTATGCAAAGGATATATCAGGTTGTTATCAAGTGGATGAAGTTGTTGAGAACCCAGATTGAAATCAGAGCAGGAACCCAGACTTGGAACTGCTTTTCTGCAAGGGAAAAGCTGCTGGAATAAATGAGCTCCAGCTATTTCTTTCATTCTGTTCCATTCCACTTGAGATTTATATTCCTAACAGAGAGAATCTATTTGGCTAAACTTACTTTTCTCTTATAGCCATTGATTGTACCTGAGTATTGAGATATGGGGACCCCTTCAGCTTCAGTAAGTCAAAGAAAAAAAAAGTATAATATGATTAACTCTACTTTCTAGACTACATACAATGAGAGAGAGGCCATTTATCAAAAGAAAATCAGTGTATTGATAAGAAATGAACACTGATGCTAGGTAGTCAAACTATAAAAACTGTCTGCCTCAACTCAATATTCTTAGTGTTGATTTTGAAGGAAACACAATTAGAATAGTAATAATAACTCTAAGTACTACACTTTAATGCCACTATGCCTTTAACATTTAAGAAAATGTATACGTAATTAAAATGTCCCAAAATCTAGAAAGCAGGAAGTACACTGGAAATCTGTGGCAAGCACTCTGCTTGAGTGACAGTATTGATGTGTATCTTTTGTTACCAGCAGCAGTCTGAGTGCTGCTGATGACCAACAATTTCTTTGTTGCTTCTAGAGCCACAGATCAAACTCTACATGTATAGATCTGGTGAGTCACCATAAGTCTAACATAGAGGTAGTCAGTCAGTCCTGCCCTAAGGAAGAGAAGAGAAATCACCTCAGAAATTATTTACTACATGCTTCAAAGGGGCATATATATCCTGGAAATCATTCCTGATGGCACAAACACCAGAGAGAAATTTGCATTTGGTAATTCTGATCTGACAACGTAAACATTAAACTCCAATAACACGTAATACTGCGGACGTCGCATATATCTGCATTCATAAAGCATTGTCTTGAGTGAAAATAAGCAACTAAATGGTTTCAATTTCATATGATGACTAATAAAATAATGTTTAACATGAAGTAAAACTCTAAATTCCACCTCAGTGGTTACAACAACTTTTATAATTCCTGAATTGATCATTATCTTACTACAGATAAATCTTACATATTATCAACATTTTCATTTATTTGTTTTATGTGTTGTTTGAGAAATACATTTTTAGATTAAGTAGTGAAAATCAATGAACAGATTGAATAATTCCAAAAAATTTAAATCATTTTACTTATGAACCAAGATAACATCACAATTCCTAAAGGATATTACATATAGTAGTGAAACATATGTCTTAGAAAGGTAATTGAGAAGCATTATATTCCAAATTCTTTATTTCAAGTAATTATTGGTGCTCTAATAGTGCACTGCATATTTAAAATAAAAAACAAGTCAATACAGAACACAGGATTGGATCTGGACAATTTCTAAAACATGATATGAAAGCTGATATATTATCTACCTTTGACATTTCCTTTGGGGCCAGAAAAACAATTGTCATGTTGTACACTAATGCTCTCCCTTTTTTGCCAGAGTTGCCAATTTTCAAATGTCTAATGGAAAATGTAGTGATGTATACTGGGTCTCAAAGACCTTTATTGACAGTCCTCTTCTTCCCTTCTCAGTACTATCATAGATCTTCATGAAGAGCAAGCGAATAGCCTGGAATTAGAATGTGTCAAATAATTTCCCCCAAAAAATACAGCAGCAAATTCTTACAAATCAGGACTGCATTAAGGAAAATAAAGATTATCTTTTCATAAAGATTATCTATAAAAAGATATAAGACCAAATCACATGTTTATTTGATTTTGTTACCAACACACACACACACACACACACCCACACACAGAATCAGACTTTTAGAATTAGAGAGACTAGTACAGATAAAATAGACTGTTGTTTCCTAAATGTATTATGATGATTTTAGGTAGAGGAATATTAATTTCTTAACAGGTAACTAGAACATCAAGCTCCTCATTAAGAAGCAGCTAAGAGTTTGGCTTGGTTTGGTTTAGCTTTCGTTTTTTTCTGTTTGTTTTGTTTTTACAAAAGACTATTTTAAAAGATTAACAAATTTTGAATATAGATGAAAGTAGCATATGTATTCACTTTACTACTCCTGGCCTTTTTCTATGTACTTGAAAACTTTATAATATTAATTATTTCATGTCTCTATACATTTTGCGTACATTGACCTTCCCTACCTTCTCTCCCCATCTAATTCCAATCATCTTTAAGCTCAAATATTACTTCCTCAGCCAGGTGACCTGCCCACACAGAGCTGAACACTCTCCCATCTGTAATCACACTATATTCTGTATACCAACAATGATATTTGTTGCATTCTTTTATATAGTTTGTTGTCAAGACCATCTCTTCCACATCCAGCAGTACTAACGGTAGATACACAATAATCACATGGAGAAAAAAATTAAGGCATTGATACAATTCTCCACTCAGACTTGGTGAGGAATGAGAATCTATATTTTTTAAATCTTTCAGTTGAGTCCAATGCTCATCTCTAGTTAAAAGCAACTGCGTTAAACTGTAAACTCCTCAGCATCAAGGAGCTTTTCTTCTTTACTTACAATTTGCTGTTGATTCAGAGTACATGGTAGGTACAGAGCAATGTTTAGGAAAGCATATAATGTAGTAGAAAATGTCGAGCAAGCATGAAGATGAAGACAGAAATACATGGAGAAGCACAGATTGATCTGGCAGCATCAGTCAGGTCCCAATTAACAATGCATGGAGGCCTGCACAGAACTGATCTTCACCTGAGGCCTGGCTGAGGAGACAACTGAGTGGGAGTATTATCAGTTCTAGCAGCACAAATTGCTTCTTGCATTCAGGCATAACTCTATGTTAATAAAGAGGAAATATTTCCTGCTGTGGGACTCCGAGCACCTGGTTAAGTTGTCCCTATAAGAGCAAAAGCTCCCAATGCTCCAAAGTAACTGTAAACTTTCTATTAATAAAGAACTCAATTGCATTTAAATATTTTCAGGTGGCTGTGGGAATATTTCCACGAGATTTTAAAAATAGACCTAATTTTATTACAGGTCATTTTTTTTAATGGAGTCCTATGTCTCTTTCCTCTGTACAACCATATAATTCTCTCTTTTTTAAAATAGGTTCTTCAAAATGAGCATTCTGATACTATAAAGAAATGTGTTATTCCACAGAATTCAGACAAATATATCAGGCACGTGGGAAGCATTTGGGTTATACTAAGTAATGAGCCACTATCTGAACGAAAATGTAAGAAAAGTGTCCCTGCACCAAGAGCAGGCCATTCTTTATGAATGAAGCACGAATGAGTGAGTGCTCAGCAAAACTGCTTTTTTCCCTCCCTTTCATCTACCATTATTCATATGTAAACCTATTCTTTCTCTCCTAATATTTCCTTCCTTTTATGGGTAAGAGATCGCTGGGTTTCTTCAGGCAGTCGAAACTCAAGTGTCCAGAGTCCATTTTCATCTACAGTACTAATAATATTCATGCAGGAGTAGAAAGCACTGTAAAAACATTCACACTGTTGTAATCATCCTCTAGGTTCCCAACTTCTAAAATAATTCAGGTAGATAATAGGTACATGACAAATATTTGTTAAATAAGTCAGTGAATTAATAATATTCAATTGACTCTTCCATAGAGTAGGTAGAGTGAGGTAAAGCAAATATGGGTTAGTCTTCCTGGGTTATAATGCATTAGTTTTTTCACTTAAAATCCTAGACTTAAGAGAATCCAGAGTAGCACATCTTCAAGCTCAAAACACTGCAGTCCACCACAGCAAAACAGACTTGAGACTACAACTGACACTGTTCCTGTCCCTCTAAAGCCTGACTTAAAGTGCCCTTAAAATAATCTAAAGTAGAGTGAAGGAGGATGCAAAGGGATGTGACATTTCTTTCCAGTGAGCTATCAATGGTAATGGAAGTAAAGAAAATCACAAGACCATCCAGAAATGGAAACAGTACATGTTAGCAGGTAAGAGAAAATACACACTCTTCTACTACTGGTAGGTTCAGACAATGTCAGATTAAGTTTCCTATCATCAAAGACTCAGAAACCTGAAAATGTATATTCCAATTTATTTGTAACTTAGAAAAAAAAATCTCATGACACGTATTGTAGGACTTCCCACCTGATACCTTTTTAAAATTTTTGCTGGGTACAAGATCATGAACAGAGAACTATTCCTTGACTAGGATATCACACAGAGGTTTTGATGTTTTTAACGCTGCTATTAATAGCTAGGGAAATTCAGAGTCTGTTACTTATTCTCTCTCATTGTTTGTACTTGGAGTCAACTTAGTCAGAATGATTTGTTTAAAATATGTAATTTTGTAGACACCTCAAGAAGTAATGTGGAATGTATAAACCTGGCCTGCCTAATTTCAAGTGAAATACAAGAAAGAAATGCATATTAATGTGAAACGACGATAAATCAAAAGCTATTTCATTTTCTAAGGGAGTGTAAAAGTCAAACCTGTTTGAAACCATAATTCAGTTGTCATAATCTCTTAGATACACCACTGCCCTTCCTTGGAAGTTTCTGTCACATAGAAGTGAATGGATCAGGAGTAACAACATTAAATCACATGACATTACTGAGAGCAAAGTATTTCAGCTCACTTGAGCAAGTCCTTAGCTGCAAGTCACACTTACCTAGATACAGGTTCCTTGTGCTATGCAAGTATACACATTGACATAAAATGCATTCACTCTGTAGACTATACAAAGAGATTCATTTTGTATTCCATGCCTATGCTTAGAGATTTTTTTCAATCAATATTGAACTCAATGCTCCAGTGTTTTTGAGAAACAGCTGAAAGATTTTGTTGTAATTCCTGAAGCCACGTTGTCTGATTAACTTAAGAATGTATATTTTCTCTTGGTGTTTTATATTTATTATTAATAAATAGCAGTAGCTAACATGATTGCTTGGCTGCCTCTATCTCCAAAATGAATTATTCTGTGAAAATTGTGACTTTCAATGTTAAGCCCGAGGTAGGAAGTAGGCTTGAATCCAAAATCATGTTATTCACTAATGTTAGGGATTGGTGCTAGGGATAAAAAACAATTCTTTTTAGAAAGAATGTTGAAGAACAATCTGCCTTTGGGACTTATGGGAACTTTTAAACTTTAAGGAGCTAGGTGATATTTATTAGACTCCATTTGTAATCTGTCACTGAATTTTCAATGAAGGGCTGATGGTGTTTCGATGGACAATAATTATTTTATCATTACCCCTCCCAAAGGTATAAGAGGATTCAGTTGTTACTTTAAAAGCTTTTTAGCTATGTCAAAATTTCTTATGCTTGTGGATGTAGGAGGTAGTAAGGAAAAGATATAAAGATCCCTGGTCAGAGCTTCCAACAACAGTCTAGACCTGTCATACAAATGAGTGGACCCATGTTCCACCCTGAGACTTGCCCTTAATGGATATCTCCTGATCTCTAAAAGATAGGGGAGATAAGGAGAAGAAAACCATTCATTTTACAGTTGAGGAATAATTGATTCCTTAAAGGGCTTATTCTATCTCTTACAAGAAAAAATATTTTCACAATCATTTCTATTATCTAATACAAAGACTGAGAATATGAAGCCCTTGGTTCCATTTAAACTCTACTGATAATTTTCTGGGTATCTTACTTTATACTATAATTTTTTTTACTTAGAAGACTGCCAACTTAGGTTTTCAAAAGTTAAAAATTCACACCCTGCATATAGCAAATGCTGAATGTATTTAAAAAAATAAAATCATGTATGAAAGCAGGATTTCAAATTATTTATGTAATTAATAAATATTTGAACCATAAATATTTTAATCCTATTTATGTGGTGAGGGCACAGTGATATATGATGAATAGTATTTTTTTAAATAATGCATATAGTCCCTAACTTCACATATGCTGCAGTTTATATGGCAAAGCCAAGTTTTCAATCATTTTATCCGTGTTTCCAGAGTCATTCATAGATGGACCACAAAAAATGTTACAATAACCTTACAGCCATGCCTCATAGCGGATGAACTCAAGAGATTGGGTCACTTTTAAGGAATCTCAGTACAACTTAGTTTAGTTTCTGGAGAAAGATAATAGTAGGCAGCTTTTTCCCATCATAAGCTCTCACATAGAAATAGGATCAATCAACTAAAAGCCATAAGAAAAATATTACTCTAATTGCCATATAAACCCTATAAATATATTTTCCCCATCACTAGAATCAGTCATTAGTGACTGATCTCGTGACACCGTCCTGAATTTCCAAAGGCCCCTGTGGTGTACCTTGCTGTCTGGACAAAAATGGCACATTAATGTTCCCGGCCCCACCAATTCCTCAGTCACATGCCCTGTCTCTATGAGCATCACCATTCCTCTCACAACTGAGGACTCCTCACATATTCACTCTAAAGAACAACAACACTAAAGAACAACAACAACAAGTTAAGTGATCCCCAAAACTACTATAGAGAGCTGTCACTAAACTCTACCTTCAGTGTTCATTCACAAAATTTGGCTCTGTAATTAACTTTTGAATTCCCTGTTATTAAAATTGGTGGGAAATTATAGGTCAGTTCCATCTCAAAAGAGGGGGTAAAAGCAAATATCTGTTTGCTATCTTAAACTTTTTCTCCTGAGAAAAATCATTTAAGTGTGGGTCATTTAAAAAATGTAGAGGAATAATTAGAAAGAAAATGGAAGGTGCTGGGACAATACTTAGGTAAGTATTACCTTTTCAAGAGCATTTATGTAAGACTGGAAAGAGTGTAACATAAGTATCCTTTTTCTGGAAACTTCTTAGTTATCAATCACCAAATTTTATAAGGTTCCTGGGGTACCTAAATAATTTAAGCCATGAGATATAGGATGATACATAAAATATAAAATAAAACATAACAATTGATACATCTTAATGAAAGGACTACATTTTTGGTGATGAAGAGATTCTGATGGAGCAAAGTGTGAGGAAGCTGATTAAAAAGGTATATACTACAAGTCTTTCATGGTCTCACTGATCAACAAGGGAAATTTCTATCAAGAACAAAAATTGCTGCAAAGATTATCTGATATTTTCTTTAATCGAGAACTGAATTACAGGATGAACATTTCATTCACTCCACTGTTTTGAAGGCTATCTATATTTTAAGGACTTCAAAAAGCTCTATTTCTACATCAGAGATATCATCTGAAGTCCATACCTATATTTTTAACATCTACTGGACATCCCCAAAGGAAATGTCAAAAATCAACTTTATACTCAGCAGGCCCAAACACTAAACATATTAATTTTACTACTGGCCCATTCTTACTCATTTAAGCAGTCAATCAGACAGTCACTCAATTATTTATCCAATATTTATTCGGTAGCCACTATGTGCTAGGTATTTTTCTAGAAGTTGGGGATAAAATATAGAACAAAACTTTTGCAAATGTTTTCCACAAGGAGTTTATATTTTAATGGGGTTATACAAAGTAGGAAAAGATAAAATATTACATATAACAGTAAGTTCTAAAAACAAATAGAGTCGGAAATGGTGAGGGATTTTAAGTAGGGGAGCCCCCTCATAGAATTTGATCCTCCTCCTGTGTTCTTTGTCTCAGAGAATGTCACCAGCACATAGTCAAATGCCGATCCAAAGACAAAGATTTGATATTGCAATTATTCTATATCCATAATAACTCTCCAATTCATTCTATTTCCTTCCCACTGCTATGATATTAGGTCAACCTGACATTATCTCTTGCCAAAATAATTGCAACAGACCTCTTAAAGTTTCCCCTACCTCCAGTCTTGCACAGCTTGAATTCATTTTTTTATATTGTAGCCAGAGAGATTTTACTAAAGCATAATTTTAGGGCTGGTCGGTTTTCCCATGGATAGAAACCAAATGAGCTATTTTCCTCTCTCGCCCTTTTTCCATCACCATCACTCTATTTCACATCACAGACTAAAGCTATATACTGAACTACTGACAATCCCCTGACCCCTTCATATTTTTGTCTTGTCTCTACATGTACAATTTCCTTTCTCTGGAATACTTTCCATTCTCTCCCTTCCTCTCTCTCTCCCAACGTCTTTTATTTTCAACCGGATAGATTCTACTAATTTTTCAGTTTAGACATCACTTTTTGCAGGAAGTCATTCCTGGGACTCCCTGGAACTAATGCCTAGGGCTTCCCATAGCAAGCTATGCATATGTATGTTAGAAACCTTACAGCATTATACTGAAAACCCAATCACTTATGTAGAGAATAACACTTTATGATATTAACTCATATTTTCTTCTTTCTCTGTCTCTCTTTATTCAAATAGGTAGTTGGTACTGTAAATGTTGCTTCAGAAAGAGATGCATCAGAGTACAGATAAAAACTAGTTCATGGATTCTCCTACTTCCAAAGGATGGACTGGATATTTAACTGTAGGCAAAATGACTAGGCTTATCAGAGGAAGGGAAATGCTATTAGAAAGAAACTCTTCTGTCATGGGGGCAGGAAAGGCCCCCATGAGAACCGAGATCTGTGGGTCCAAGAACAAAGGGAAATGGGGCTCAGCTCCCATAGCAGAGTCCAGGGATGATAATGACTGTGTGGCACAGCTCTGCCAATGGATCCATAGGCGGTTTTCAAAGATATCCTTGCCCTAAGAGTAACATGTGAGAAGTAGAATGCCACTGGACCTGAAGCGGGCATGTGGAGAGGGAGATAGGTGACTCAGCGATACTCGGGAACACTGAGGACTGAGGACTATCAAGCCTTGGCAGTGTACAAGAGTCCATATTTGGGGGGCAAAACTGAGGTGGAGAGATCCTCCAAGCGACCAGGAGAAAGTATAGAAGACATGCCTGGCTGCCTACTCAGTATCTATCCACTCTCCCACCTTATTAACAGAACCAATTTTCTTCAGGGTATCAATGTGTCTAAGCAAAAAAACCTCGGATTCCCAGCCTTCCTCATAGCTAGGAGTGGGCAACAAGATTTAAGATGAAGTCCTTGGAAGGACTTCCTAAAAAGCTCTTGAAAATGTGCCACTCAGGTGGCATGCAGATTTTGCCCTTTGCCTTTTCTCAATTTCTTGCCTGTAAGTTAATTGGTGACACTGAAGACCTGTCTTTGTATTATCCCCAAAAAAGTACAGACTGCAGAACGATCATTTAATAACTATTATTCAATGAGTTAAATGCATAGAGATTTGCTTTCCATAAATGTAAATGATTATCATTTTTGAGCTCTGAGTTTCCCCAAACACCTAAAAAAAAAAAAAAAAGAAGAACTGCATCTAGGTTACATGTTCCTTAAATTTATGTGCCTGGTAATTATTTTTTATAATTACGCTTACAGCATCAAAATACAATAAATGACAATTGTGAAAAACTACTCTGAATCACCTTTTATTCTACTAATATGACAACTTTCACTTAGCCTTTCATGTAATAATCCACTAAAATTGTCTGCCCCTGCTAGTTTTTCCTATGAAAAATAAGGTACAAGCCAAGATAGGGCAGTTTATGCATGAGTAATAAACAGCCTTCAAATCTCAGGCATTTACTACTAATAACATTTTTTCTGGCACATGCTGAGTCTATTGCCAGTCCAAATGGATCTTCAGTGGAGTTCTCCTCCCAGGATTGGCTCAGTATATCAGGCTGCTTTAATCTTTGGCACCTTTATGCCGACACGTGCTTCCATGGTCACCATGGCTGGCAGGAAAAGAGAGTTCCTAAAAATCTCACATCCACCATCAAATGTTCTGACAGACAGTTACACTTGTCGCTGCTACCCACAAAGCTCTACTAAAACTGCTTACATAGGTCTGCTCAATTGTAGGAATGTGATCAAGTGTACTCTTCCCACGCTTCCAAAAAGAGAAGAAAAATGGAAATAATGAATATTTACAGTCTCTACCATACATAGGCAATTCTCATATCCTTAAAGACAGAAATTCTCATTTTTTTTTTGGTTTCAGAATCTCTCTATACTCTTAAAAGTTATTGAGAGCTCTAAGAGCTTTTGTCGATGCTAATTTTATCTATCAACATTTATCATATTTGAAATTAAATCTGAGGGATATTTCAAAATATGTATTTCCATTTAAAAGAACAGTAATAATCCCATCATATGTTAACATGAATAATACAGTCTTAGTGAAAAAAAATCATTATATTGCTAAATGAAACAAACAAACAAAAAAATGGGAGTGGCATTGTTTTATATTTTTGGAAATCTCTTTACTTTCTTTAGTGAATAGAAGACAGCTACGTTCACATATCTGCTGCTGCAATAAATCCGTTGTGATATCACACTTTATGTAGTCTCTGGAAAAATTTTATTGTGTACCCATGAAAGAATAAAAGTGAAAAAGGCAAATAACATCTTAGTAATATTATGAAAATGCTTTGGACCTCATAGGCCCCTGAAAGGGTCTATGAGAATACCTTTATGACACTTCAAGAAACGCTGTTCTGAGATAGCTAATGTAATTGTTCAATGGCACAGGGAACAGAACAAAGGTAAAACGCTGGCTATCTATATGTCTTCTGTTTTTCTATACTTTTGCTCTGAGAACTTTTATTAGGTCGATGCATTGTGCTTTGATTGAAATGTATCCAGTGCCTCTATCAAGGGATAAGCTTGCCTGCTGGTTTTTCCAGAAACAGTTAGTGAAGAATGTCTCCATTATTTTAAGTAACAGTATTGTTTTCTTCTTCTAGTGTGCCCTTTCAACTTTCTCAGTGAATCCAACTGTCATTTTCTGATCAAGAGGTGAATAGGCACATTTGCTTTCACGTCCTTAAACCCACTTTCTCTATCCATGAAGCCCCTAAATCTCATGGTATAAGGGTCATTATCCTTCGCACATCCTTTCTTCCTACCTGTGGGTTTTATTATCTACCCTTTTTTGGATAGCCTTTTGGTTTAAACCTTTTCATCAGTAGGATTCATGGATTCTCTAAAATAGTATGAAGATAGTCCTTCCCATTTTTTTTCTAATTAGAATATTCAAATCAACAAACACCTACTATATGCAAAATACTCCCAGTACATACAAAAGATTCTGCATTTATTCAGAAAATATGGTTGCAACTATAGCTTCAGTAGTGATTTAAAAGTTACCAAAACAAACAAACAAACAAAAAAGGGTTTGGAGTAGAAAAATAAGGTATGGAAAGTCAGAGGACAACAATAAAAATGCTTTGAGACCCTTCTCTTCTTTCAAACCTCAGTTTCCCAACCTGTAAAATAGGAATGCTTCACAGAACAGACCTGGAGATGCTGTCCCACCACCAAGAGTGAGTGAGACAGAGGCAGGAGGTGTATGGCTGCCACCTTCCACACCCTCTGCATTTAGTTGTCTTCAGCCTCTTCGCCCCTGCCCAGGATGCTCAGGCCTCCTCGTCTTTACATCAATCATCTTTGGGGCCAGTGCCTCCACATCAGGCATGATGTGGGCCAGCAGCTGGTGCCAGGCCTGTGCCATGGGAGCTATGCTTGGTGTGGAGCTCATGCTGTCCTCAAAGTGACCAAAACTATAGGTGAGGATGCCACCATAGGAATACCACACCCTCCAGGAAGCCCTCCAAGTAGCCAATGCACTGGTCTTCAATGAAGGGCCTCAACATTTAGCAACTTTCCCTTTTACAGAGGGCTCTCCCTCTGATTTCAAATCCCTACTCTGCCACTCCTAGCTGTGAGGCCCTCTGCAGGTTCTTTAATTCTCTGAGTCAAAGAATAATGACATAGTACTTTGCACGCAGTAAGCATTCAATGCATGTTAGCTTATTATTATAGTTATTACTGTTTTTATATTTACATTTATTAACTGTGTGACCTTCATCAAATAATTGCTCTAAACCCCCATTTCCTTCATCTATAAAATTGAGATAATTGCACCTATCCCACAGCAGGGATATGAGAATTAAATAACAAGTTACTGGGTACACAATAAGCATTGCATAAACTTTGACTCATTTTTTTTTCATCCCTACTTAGCCATGTGAGTTTTGCATATTAGTTCACTTCTCTGAGCCTCAGTTTCCTCATCTGCAAGATAAGGGCCAATAGCATCGACCTCCTAGAAACATGAGCATTCCATGACACTGTGTTTGGCACACAGTAAATAATAAGTTAGCTTATTATTATTCCTGTTATTATTATTAGCCCTCCTTACAAGCTTTGTGACCTTGACCAAGTACCTTAGCCTCTCTGAGCTTCGGTTTCCTCATGGATTAAGATGAGAAAAATCAACCCCCCTCTGCAATTTGCTGTGAAGATGGAATGGCTACATCAGTCCTTTCTTCTTATCAGCTCTATTTCCTGACTCTGTGACAGCAGGCAAGCCCCTTCCCCTCTCTGCAACTCAGTTTCTTCACCTGTCCTGTGAAGCTCGCATTCTCCACCTTATCTGAGGCTGGAAGATAAGGAGGAATGGAGAACACATTCTCAGCCTGGTCCTTGAGTGGCAGCCCTAGCCAGTAGTCCTGCAGCAGCTGCACAGATGACTAGGGGTGGAGGAGGTGGTATGAAGGCAGCTTACTCTAACTGTGACAAAGATGCTGTGCAGTGTCTGTCGCAGGGAGAAACCCTCACCCAAACTCTGCCTAAAAGACCTCAGGAAGGATATGCGTAGCCCAGCCTTCTTCTAAAATCCCTTTCTTTAGGCTTCATTCTCCTCAACCAAAAGGAGAATATTTTACCTTTCACATACATTGACCTCTGTCATTCTATGATACAAGTCAGGGTCTGATTAATCCATCTATGTATTAGCAAATCTCTTCACATATGTTCCTTTTTCACCATCTTTACACATACACTGTGGAAACTCTACAAATATTAGTGATTATTTCATTGCCAAACATCATCTGAAATTCAGAACAAACTCTGCACCAATATCATAACATGGCTCCCTGACAGAAAGAAAACTAGGGCATCCCACAAGATAGCTAATCACTGTTACTCTTTATAAATGGTAGAAATAAAATGAACATTTAAATTGCTAGTAAAATATCTACCATATTAATAACCATGTTAAAAATGATTGAAACGTTAGAACCTGAAGTTCATTCATTACTATCCCCAAATACCTTGGTTTATTGAGAGATTGTTGCATATGATACATTTTGAAATGCATGTGTTGATTGAGTCTCTTCTCTCAAATTTTAGTTTTCAACCAAACTATTTCCTTTACTGAATCATTTAAAAATGCAGTTGAAGAGGAAGAAAAAAATTGGCAATGGAAACCTTAAAATATAAGATGCAGCAAGCATGCCTAGGTTCACCACCAGAGTCTAAAAGGACCTTTTTGGCATTACAAGTAAAGAATGCAAACATGAAAGAAACTATTCTAGTCATTCAGTGGATCACATCCTTGAAACAGGAAGACCCAAATTTGACTCTCATTCCGTCATTTTCAGAGGTGGAATCCTAGGCACACTATGCAGTCTTGTTGAGCATTAGTGTCTTATCTGTATGGACTCCCGCTCATTTGTCTGATGGAAATAACGCATAGTGCTTGTACCTGGCATACTTTAGGAATTCAAAATATTGATTGACAACATTTTCCTTTTGACTAAATTATAAGGCGGATATGGATGTGAGTTCTAAGTTATATGAAAAGGCAATTTAAAAATACCTGAACTTTCCAGAATAATGTGCTTTGTCATATTCGTTTTCAGGTGTTCACTGCAAGCACAATAGAGAAAGCTAGCTCATTCAAATAAGAAGAAGGCTACAATGAGAACCAAAGCTCTGATTTTCACTTTGCTGATTAAACTTGTTTCATGTACAGAAAAGGGGATCTTGAAACATTCTTTTACTGAAGTGTTAGCCACAAGATTTAGAAACAATATTTTTTAAAGGATAAAGCCAATATAAACTAAATATAATTTTAACCAGCTTTACCAATTAAGTTCTTGAGGAAAAAATCACAACTAAATACCTTCACTACTAATATCAATAGTAATAATAGTTTTGCCTAAAATGTTATTTACTATAGTCTCAACAAAACAGTACTGCTTTACGGTCTTAACTTCATGTTGGAGAAGCAAAGTGGACAACAAATAATAATACAAGATCGGAAGAAAGCATTAGGCATGCAGATGAGAATGTTGTGCTTTTGAGTCCTTTTGAAAGGTAAATGAGTAAGGACTGACTGCTTTCATCAAAATGATTGAAAATTATTTCAGAGGAATTGAAGAAAAAGGTGAGACAGACTATCTATAACTTACTAAAAGGACTCATGTGGGAGGCAGGTAATTATGTATAAGGCAGGCATGACTAGAAGGAATACCTTTCAGTGGATTCTCAAAATGCTAGAGGTGTATCTTTACATTGGAAACAATGTCATATATGAATGGAAAATAAATCCAAAAGAATGAACGTATTAGATGGTTCAAGAAACAAATCTAACCTTACAAATCTGTGAAAACTTGGAGAAATCTGTACATGAACAACAGAAAGTTTTCATATAAAAAATAAAACAGATCTAAATATTCCCCCATACATAATTAACTCTGCCTAATAAAATGCCATAATCAGTAAGTCTTACTTTACCTACCTCCCACAAACAATTACAATAAAATCCCCGCAGTGATAATTTCCCTGAGTATTTCTCTAATCACAACTCTATCTCTAAGTCTACATTTACAGATATAGAAATTGTTCTAGTAATATCTTTATTTGGCACTATTTATATGATATTTTCAAGCTGTCACATACTTGTCTCTAAACACTTCCATATTCACATTTATGGGAATACAAATTATTTTAATATCTGTATCTGGTAAACATGCCTATGTCATTTTCCAGTCTTAAATTTATCTTAAAAATAAGACAATGCCCCAGAAAGGTTTTCTGAACTCATTATATGTTGTCCATTATATGTTGGCCCCTCCCTGAAAGAAGTAATTTGAGGAGTGATGACAAGGTTTGACTATGTTTATTGTTTGACTTAAAGCATTTCTTCTGACATAGTTTAAATCCTTAGGAACCTATCTATGGCCAATTCAAACAAATAAACGCTCGAATAAGGAAAGTAGAATGAAGTCCTGCTGTCATACATTTCATGTAATAGTTGCTTTCCTGATGTATCCGAGAGGAGTGTTTGAAAGGACAGTACATATTTTCCAGTGATGTCAAAATGTCAATTCAAAATCTGTTTTAGCAGAAAAATGATACTTTGTCATAAATGTGAGCTTACAGCCAGTGTGCTACCTGGCACCCAGAGGATATTGAGAAAGTCCTCTATTGTCCTAGCAAAATATTAGTTATTATTTATAAGGCCTTATGGGAAAAAATCGTTCTCTAACATTCATATAGTTTGTTTAGGAGAAATATTCCCTTTCATCAACAGTGTTTAAAACATACCTAGGCAGCCAGAGCTATGGTGACTTACCTCAATATTAAATTATTTTTCTAAAGTTTGTCACTTTACAGAAGAGATGCTAAATATTGATAAGGTTTGGTTGGTTCCAAGCTTCCACACCAAGAAGCATGGACAAAACCAGAAATAAAAATTTTTCTCCCACTGTGCTGTAAATACATTTCATTCAAGCCTGGTGAGACTACCCCTGAAATCTACAGTCCACACATTTTTAAGACTGAAAGCATATCAAAGCTAAGATTGCTAAATTAGTATCAATTTGGTGCAATTTAAACTTGTGTAATCTTGTATAGAAGAAAACAAGCTGAGACTCTATTATTTATCTAGAGATATTCATAGCTGTCTCATTGGCCTTGATTGCTTCAATATTATTGCAGGTATAGCAAACATGTTTGCAAAGTGTCATGTGGTTTTTCTGGTTAACAAGGGGAAAAACACCTGTGAAGGCCAATTGTTGGTCTTATGGGCATTCATCTTATCATCTTAAAAAGAGAAAGAAAGAAAGAAAGAAAGAAAGAAAGAAAGAAAGAAAGAAAGAAAGAAAGAAAGAAAGAAAGAAAGAAAGAAAGAAAGAAAGAAAGAAAGAAAGAAAGAAAGAAAGAAAGAAAGAAAGAAAGAAAGAAAGAAAGAAAGAAAGGAAGAAAGAAAGAAAGAAAGAAAGAAAAGAAGGAAGGAAGGAGAGAAAGAGAGAGACAGACAGAGAGAGAGATGAGAGAGAGATGAGAGAGAGAGAGAGAGAGAGAGAGAGAGAGAGAGAGAGAGAGAGAGAGAGAGAGAGAAAGGAAGGAAGAAAAATAGAACACAAAACACAGATTTTAATGAGCTAGCCAGAGAGCAGTTTGCTTTAAATAAATAAAAAATGTGATTTCTAGCCATAACATTTTATTTGAGATGTTATAAAAGTATGACCAATGATTCCTTTAAGAGCATGTTTTACAAATAAACATAAATATAACATATACAAAAAAGGCTGGGACAGTAGGAAATGGGGTAATGATTTCTTAAACTAGATAATATTCTTGAATTTATTTTGACTATCTTTGACAATTACAGAAAATTTTTCTCCTAGCCTCTCCCCAAGGTATATAATAAAACACCTTGTGATTATAATCAAGCCTCTGGAAAACTTAGTCTCCTCAGACCCTACATCTTCATGTATAAAATGAGAGTATCATAATATATCAGATCATATCATTCATTCATTCACTTGTTCACTCCCCAAGTATTAATAAGTACCACATGTCAGGCACGTGCTATGCTGAGGCTATATGAGTGAATTAACACAGGCATGGTCCCTGCACCACTGAAGCCTATAGCCTGTGAGGGAAGACTTACATTATCCACAACAACAAAACTCGATTTCAATTGTGATAAATACAAGAAACAGTGCAGGGTGATATGCAAGCAATTAATAAGAAATTTGACCTACAGTCAGAAGGGAGAGTTTTGCAAACAGAGAGCATAACATTTGAAAAGGCCCTGAGGTGGTCAAGTGTAGGTTTAGTAGAGAAACCAAAAAGAATGTGTGGTTGGAACAAAGAGAGCCACAGGGCAAAGAGCAAGAAGTGGCTGTCGAACAGGTTAGGAGCCGAATCCAGTGGGTTTCAGGCCACATGGAGGATTCAGGGCTTGATTCTGAGAACAAGGAGATGTGTTCAAAGATTGTCAGAAGGGGGATGACATGACTTAATTATTCATGAGGTTGATTCCTACTCTAAAATTCTATAGTAATGTATTTTTTTCTACTATTTAAAATTGAAGTCGGGGTTGTAAAGTACAGTATAGGGAATATAATAAAAAATATAATAATGATGTATGGTGTCAGATGGGTACTAGGCCTATCAGAAGGATCACTTTGTAAGTTATATAAATGTCTAACCACTATGCTGTACACCTGAAACTAATATAATATTGAATGTCATTTGCAATTGAAATTTTTTTAATTTTAAAATAAAATAAAATTGAAGTAAGCAGGGCTGGCATTGTCATATCTTACTGGAGAGATTATGAATTGACAGGCACAGAACTCAAGTTGATGCATTGTAAAGTCATCATTACATTGTTAAACTTAATCTAGCTCATTAGTCTCAATTACTCAATGCTTAATAATGACAGCATAACTCAGTCTTTGCAATTCCAGATAAGCATAGTCACTTCTGCTTCACACCTTGATCTGTTTAGTACCACTCAGTCAACTGCAGTCATTCTTTAGGATTATTCCGCCACTTCCATCACCATGTGACTTTCCTTTTCTTTCTTACTGTAGATAATCTATATTCTCCACAGTCTTTTGTATTGTTGGGCATCTGGCCCATGACTCTTAAGGCTCCACATTGTATGTAACTCATCTCACCTAATCTCTTTGATAAAGTGCTGATATTTTCTGCTCTTGGCTTGGATCCTACCCTTACCCAGTTCAAGCATGTATCGATGCCTCATCCTAACTCTTCCTTTGTTGTAAGATCTCCTTCCCCATCTGAAGAGAACAAGACTGAGATAATCCACTAGGCCAAAGTGTCACAGGTACTCTTCTCAGTGTTTGCTGTTCTGTGTCTCCAACAACATAGTAGACACAGGTCTCCCCAGCATCCAGACTATGACTCTAGGCAGCCTCTGAGTTCCAGTCACATTCCCTCTGATCTTCTTCTCCAAGCCACCGATCAAAACTGGCTCCACTTGAGTGGGCACAATGCTTTCATGCCATTCATACAGTCTTCCCTAGTTTGTGTTTTATTGTGTAAACCCTGGGCGCTGAGTCCTCGGGCTTTGTTCTTGGCATTGAGAGCCCATCTTTTGGAATTCAAACAAAACAAAACAAAATTGTTCTCTCTGAACAAATTCTACCCATTCCAAATGAAAAGAGGGTTGCCTTTCAGACTATTGACTTGGCAATAGATTTACAGAAGTCTACCTGGAAGCTCAAAAGCCAAGAATGTGATTCTTTATTTTCTTTACATTATTTTGCATGCTTCTTTCGGGGGCAGTATGCCTCAGCTGCTCAAACTTGTTCTACTAGAGAAAGGTTCCAGGATGTAAAGAAGAAAGAACTGTTGGGTTGTCGGAAAAGTCATGACGTATTTTTTCTGTTTTTCATTGCAAAAATGCATCATAACTTTTCCAACAACCCAATATATAAAAGGTAAATTGCATCTGGTATTCTTTCAAAATTTTAACCCAGTACATAACAAATGAGGCACTAAAATATATAATAGGTTGGAAGATCCGAGATTGAAAACACAGACTTCTTTGTTAACTTGCAAAGGAATAGAAATAAAACATTTCAGATTTTGTTTCCAGAAGGAGGCTTCCCTTCTGATAAGCATATCCTTATAAATTTACAATAAAAACAAAACTGTGGCTTCACTATTAACATAGGTTAGGAAAATCACAAGAAGTCTTACATAAAACAAGGCATATTTTGGAATACAGAATTTGCTCTTACAGGTTCACAGGCGGTAACAGAATGTCTTTCCACATAGTTCTGGAACTCGAAGCAACCAGATCCCAATAATGACCAAAGCATATTTTTCCTTAGGTTTAAGGTATTCCCAGTTAAAATAAAGCAATACCAATGTGTTGGCTCAGGCTTCACTACTCTGTATGTGGTGCATAAACTACAAGCAAAGTCATCAACTGGGAGCTTGCTGGAAATACACATTTTCAAGTCCCTCTTCAAACTAATGAATCAGAATCTGCATTTTAACAGAATGGATTCCTGTGATGTGGGGAACTAAAAATTTTGAGAATTCTCCCACCTAAGTCATTTCTCAGTTGGTTTCTCTTATACAAAAAAAAGAAAAAGAAAAAGAATGGGACATTTAATTAAAGATAGATGTAACCAATGCAGTAATTAAAGCTTTTTTCTGAAAATAAAAGAAAATGTTAGTGTCATTTGCATAGTATTCAACATTTAAATATGAATTTACCTAATGAGGCACACAGTTAGTTGCTAATGAACCAAGTGCAACATATGAATGAGCCCAAACTTTCCATTCTTAATCTACTTTTTCCATACTAACACTTTCAGCCACTTCTCTTAAAGTGACTGCACACAGAATTACTCACTGATGGACTCACTGGCTCTGAGCTCCAGTGCTGGGGCAGCAACTTGAAAGGCACCAGAGATATATGGGGAGGAACTGAATTGTCTAGCTTCAGAGTGGGGGCTGGAGGGGCAGCTTTCTCCCAGATAGAAGCTGGAGGAAGTCATTGTTTCATTGTTGAGCTCTCGCCTCTCCTTCCATGCAGATACAGGCAGACGCCACATCTGAGCCTCCATCAAACTGGCTATCACCTTTCCTCTGCCCTACCCTAGTGATTCCTGGGGACCATGCCCCACCCAACTTTCAGACACACCCAAGCCACTTCTAGTGGCTTTTCCATACAAACAACCTATCTTAGTTCACGCTGTGCACTTTCCTAAAATCTCTCAAAGGTTCACAAATTCCAGACAAGCAACATCTAGCTTTGATGTGTCCTGTACCTCCAGCTCAGCAGGTCTAAGCCTCACACTAGCAACAGTTGGCCTTGGTTTATGGCTTGGACTGTCAAGACACCTGAAAGCACAGGGCAAGAAATGGCCATCTCTGGATTGCTTTGTAGCTCATGCCAGGTGGCCCCACGCAGGGCATAGACTATGCCTGAACTTGGCCTATAGTGGGTCCCTTCCCAAGAGGCCCAGGGCAGGCATGCCTAGTGGTCAGCTTTAAACTGGGCTAGGGCATCACCTGGCCTCCTCCAAGAATGACACACCAAAGGGCAGACTGGGCAGGCACCAGACCCCCACTAAAGTGAACCCTGCTCTGTAGGGTCAGCCCCTGCACAACAGCTCTTCCACTGTAGTCACAGCCAGTCCTCACAACCAATCAGCCTGTGGGTCAGTCCCTCCCAATGACATGCAAATAGCAATCATGCCTCAACTGTAACAGGGAGGGCACACACGACCCACACAAGGGACACACCTGGAGTACCTGGCTCTGATAATCAGAGACATTACACCAGTAGGTCCCCCTTATTATATAAGGCCACTCTACTAAGACCAGGAGGCATTGCAGCCCTACATAGCAACAAACACAGGGAGCAGCCAAAATGGGGAGACCAAGAAACATTTGACAAATAAAACAACACAACAAAATTCCAGAAAAATAACTAAACAGAATGGAGACAAGCAATCTACTAGATGCAGAGTTCCAAACACTGGTTATAAAGATGCTCAATGATCTCAGGGATAACTTCAACATAAAAAGAACCAGTCAGAAATGAAGACTGCAATAACTGAAATTAAGAATACATTAGAGGGAATCAACAGTAGATTAGATGAAGCAGAGGATCAAATGAGTAATTTAGAAGATAAGGTTGCAGAAAACACCCAATCAGAACAAGAAAAAGAATCCAAAAAATTGAGATGAGCTTAAGGGGCCTCTGGGACAACATTAAGTTTGCCAACATTCGCATCATAGAGGTACTAGGAGGAGAAGTGAGAGCAAGGAATTAAAAACCTATTTGAAGAAATAATGACAGAAGGGAATGGCAAAGGAAATAGATATACAAGCCCAGGGAGCACAGAGAGTCCCAAACAAGATGAATCCAAAGAATCCACACCAAGACACATCATAATTAAAATGCCAAAGGTTAAATACAAAGACAGAATCTTAAAAACAGCAAGAGAAAAGCAGTTAGTTACCTACAAGGCAGCTTCCATAAGACAGACTGTCAGCTGATTTCTCAACAGAAGCTTTGCAGGCCTGTAGAGATTGGCTTGAAATATTCAAAGTGAGGAAAACTAAGAGCTTACAACCAAGATTGCTCTACAAAGCAAAGCCGTCATTTAGAATTGAAGGACACATAAAGAGCTTACCAGGGAAGAAAGAGCTAGAGTTAATCACCACCAAGCCACTATTACAAGGAACGTTAGAGGGACTTCTTTAAGACAAAAAATAGTAAAAAATATGAATAAAATGGTAATAACTATATACCTATCAATAACTGCTTTCAATGTAAATGGATAAAATGCTTCATCAAAAGATAGGGGGGGCTAAATGGATAAGAAAACAAGACTCTAACATATGCTGCCAACAAGAGACTTGATTCAGGTTAAAAGACACACACAGACTGAAAGTAAATGAATAGGAAAAAGATATTTCATGAAAATAAAAACAAACAAACAAACAAACAAACAAAGCTGTGGTAGCAATATTTATACCAGACAAAACAGACTTTAAAGCAAAGGCTATAACAAGTGACAAAGAAGGACCCAGTAACCCCACTTCTGGATAACTATCTGAAGAAACCCAAAATGCTACTTTGAGGGGACATGAGCATTCATATGTTCATTGCAGCACTGTTTACAATGGCCAACGTGTGGAGGCAGCCTGGGTGTCTGTCAATGGATGAGTGGATAAACAGGAGGTGATACATATATACAATGGAATATTGCTCAGCCATGAAAGGTAATGGCTTTTCACCATCTGTGCAGCATGTATTAACCTGGAGGGTATTGTGCTGAGTGAAGTATGTCAGACAGCAAAAGACAAATGCAATGTGATTTCACTTATATGTGGAATCTAAAGAACAAAATAAACAAACAAAACCAAAACAAACTCATAGATACAGAGAACATTTTGATGGTTGCCAGATGGGACGGGGGTTGGGGACGATCAGTGAAAAAGGGAAAGGAATTAGGAAATACAAATTACTTTTTTACAAAGTAGTCAATGGGAATATAGTCAATAATATTGTAATAACTGTGTATGGTGTCAGATGGGTGCTAGGTCTATTGGGGCGATGGACGAGAGGGGTCTGGAAGACCAGGTGAAAAAGGTGAAGGCATTAAAAAGTACAAATTAGTAGTTACAAATTATTCATGAGGATGTAAAGTAAAGCATAGGGAATATAGTCAATGATATGGTAATAACTATGTATAGTGTCAGGTGGGTACTATAATAATCAGGGGACCACTTCTTAAATTAGATAACTGTCTAACCACTATGCTATACACCTGAAATTAATATAACATAATACTGAATGTGAGCTGTAATTGATAATTTTAAAAAGGGGTAAAAGAGGTAAAGGGGAATAAGAGGTCCAAATTTTCAGGTATGAATCAAATAAGTCATGATGATGTAATGTACAGCATGGGGGAATATAGTCAATAATATTGTGATAGTGTGGTACAGTGTCAGATGGTTGCTGGACTTACAATGATCTCTTCTTTAGGTATATCAATGTTGAATGACTATTGTTTACACCTGAAATAATATAATATAATATAATATAATATAATATAATATAATATAATATAATATAATATAATATAATATAATATAATATAATATAATAATGTTGTATGTTAGCTATATTTTAATAAAAATCTTTAAAAAAAAATCTTACTGTGATCAGTTCCCATCATGATCCCTCAGGCATCAATGCATGACCACATCTGCAGAACCAATGTAAAAATTGGACTTAAGAAATCATTCAGTAATTTTTAGTTGTGAATGTCCTCTAAACTGCAGGCTTCATTTTGACTCATGAACCCTGGCATATATGTCCATTAAATAAGTTCTTCCAAACTGCCCTGGAATACCAAATTTTGAAGCCTTAATGTATAATTCCTCTTTCAGCCTTCTAATTCTGCCTATTAAAATGATGGAATATTGATGAATTGTGAATGCTGAACCTCAAAATTGATTGTAAATTATTTCTCAGGCAGGCAGAATGGCTTGTTCTAGACCATCTGTAACATCTTTCCTCTTGTGGGCCATGGCACATAATGGTGAGGCAGCTGGTGAAGTTAGAAATGTAGTAGAAGGTAGTTCTCCCACCTTCACCACCCCTTTCATGAAGTTTACTGATCTAGAATTACAGTAATATCTGCTGGCTATTCATGGTTTAGTGTGTTTCAATAACATACTAAGTGCCTTTCATCTGTTATCTCATTTACTCTTAAAAAGACATCCCGTGAGGTAGGTGCTATTATCATCATCAATCATATTTTACAGATGAAGAAAACAGGCACTAACACCTAATAGCTAGTAAGTATTGTAACTAGAATTCAAGGCCAAACTATTCTGCTCCAAAGCCTTCCTCTCCTCTGCCATTGGTTACCCTGACATTTGCCTAATATAGTACCCTGATCTGGGCTTGTCCATCAGAACTTAAAAAACAGAGTTCAAGTGAGTAAAATTAACCTTTATATTCTTAAAATAGAATCCTGTAAACATATATCCTCACAAATATAGCCTTAAAATGGAGACTTTTCTGAGTTATGGTTACCACACGTGAACTGACACATACAAAACTATATAATGTAAATAAGAATTACTATGCCATGCCTATTGGATACTATCTAATTCACAGACATCAATGCAAGTAGACAAATGGACATAAAAGTAAGAATTTATATTGTCTAAATAGGGCATGCATGCACATTCCAATTTGCCCCTATACATGTTTACCTCTGCTGTTAAAAAACATACACATAAGACTATTTTTACTCAAGAAAACCCTTGGTACCCACTGAATTCAGAAGTCAACTTCAGGAGTTTATTCATTCCACATGAGTGGACATCATTATAGGCTGAAAAGCTTATTAACTATATAATCAAGAAGGTCCTTTCAGAATTTTCTTTCTTAGCCTACTTCCAAGGGAAATCATTTGTAGGTTTCTTTAGGGCAATGGTTATCAACCAAGTGCTCAGGCTCATCTTCAAATGCTCCAGACCAAATTTACTATAATCATGATAACTACTCTTTCAGTATCCTGATCTTTTTAACCACTGTCCATCTTTTCATCTATTTCCATTTCCCTTAGGTAGAGTGCAGACTAAAAAATCATCAGACCCATTTTTCAATACTATATATAATCAGAAACAATTTTGATAATCATATTATTAGTGTGCACAACCCCATCCATTAGAACTCTGCTCAGAGTCACCTAAATGTCCTACTCTTGTTCATGTGTTCTATTTATATCTACAAATGTCAAAAATTCTAAATGAAGTGTGTGAGTCTTGATTGATAAAAAGAGATGGTTCCTTTCTGTAGCAAGTAAAAAAAAATAGTTTAAATTTTAGCACCTGCTTAAAATTGATCTTTAAGATTCTTTAAAATTGTTCTTTAGTTAATTCAGATGACACACCTTTATACCTCAGTTCAGGAATAGCTTTTTAATGCATGATTATTTGGGAGAGAATATTAGATTTATTACCTTTGCTAATGAACACTTAGATAAAAGTGGTATTCTCAAGATAAGTATTCTCATGAGGTGAACTGTGATTACCATATATTAATTTTCATTTCAGTTCATAATTATATAAAGAGTGAACCTGGTGGCTTTTCCATATAGAAAATGGGACCTCTCCAAAGTATACTCTGCCATAATTCTCAAGTGTCCCCTGTCACTTTTGTAATGTCACATATCAGTGGAACCAGAATTCATCATCATGGAAGCAATTCCAAAGGTTTAAAGAAGCAGTGGATAAACTGGAAGACACAGGGTGTAACCTCAGACCTTTAAAATAAATGTTAGCCCTGTTTCAGTGGGACTGGGGGAACTGACTGTACAAATGGTCCCTGAATTGGTTGTGATTCCCCTTCCCATGTATTCTACGCCCAAGATAGTCTCTTACTTATCTGCTTCTTTTTCATAGAAGCATTTACCAGAATCAAATGCAACACAGAGAATGAAATTCTTTAGCAACTCCAAGGCTCAGTTACATCGCCAATGTTTGAAACAATGACACAACTTTTTAGTACAAACAGTGCCTCCAGGACCACAGAACTCACTTTCTCTGCAGAATATGTCCTAGTGCTGAGGAATCTTGGGCAGATGAATACCTCAGGAAGCCAATATAATGAGAATTTTAAGATAAAAATTGATTTGATCATCTAACTAACTGGATTTGGGCAGGGAAAAAATATATTAAGTGCCTTCATGAAGCCTAAGTACTAGAGGTCCATGGCCCATCATATATTGTGATAATTTAAGCCCAGCCATTTGGTGTTCTGGTGAACCTAAGAAATATCAATTTATTGGGCCGGCCGAGTGGTGCAGTGGTTAAGTGCTGGCTTGGGAAGCCAGCGGCCCCGGTTTGGTCCCACATATGAGTGTCAGTGACACTGCCCTCAAACAAACAAACAAACAAACAAACAACAACAACAAAAAAAGAAATATCAACTTATTGCACAATATTTGCTACAAAAGAGAAATGGAATATGTACAAGATTAATTAGTCTGTTTATACTTAATAATATTTTTATCCTGTGTATCATTTTCAAGTATCTCTTCAAATGGCTAATTATTTTGGTGGAAGATGATCAAAATGAGCATGAAACATGTTAACTCTTCTTGTGATATAGCATACATACAGAAAAATTCACAAAAGTGTATAGGGTATTATCACAAAGAATCATCCCAATGTAAACAATATTCAGTAAAGCTATAGAGTATCTTACAAGTCTCTCACTCCATGTTGTCTCCCAATAACTACCTCCTCCCTTCTCTCCAAAGACATTACAGTTTTAAAATGTTTATGAATTCTTTGATAATCCTGCTTTCAAAAGGTAGAGCCCAATTCCTCCCTCCCCCCCACCCTTGAGTGTGAACTTAATTTAATGATTTGCTTCTAACAAATGGAACATGGCAGGTGTGACTTTGGGAACTAGATTATAGAAGGTATTATGATCCCTCCTTACATGGGTTCTTGGATCAGTCACTCTGGAGGAGGCCAACTGCCATGCAGTGACAACACTCATGCAGCCCTATGGAGGAGCCCATGTGGAGAAGAATTAAGGCCTGATGGCAAAGCCAATAAGGAACTAGAGTCTCTTAATAAATACATGAAAGTGAGCCATTTTGAGGTGTATATACCAGCCCCAGGCAGGTCTTCAGATGACTGAAGCTCTGGCATTTATACTGAAACTTCACGACAGACCCTGAGCCAGAAATACCAAATAAGGTGTTCCAGAATTCTTGACTCACAGAGATTGTGAGATAATAAATATTTATTGTTGTTTTAAGGCACTAAATTTTTTAAATTTGTTTTGCAGCCTTATAATACAAAAGACAACCACATTCCTAACACCATAGATGAGTTTAACATGTTTTTAAATATTCTATTAATAAAATCATTATTATGTATTCCTATATTTAATTTATTTCATTCAATATTATGTTTGTTAGATTTATCCATATTATTACACATAGTTGTAGTTCACTTATTTTTATTGCTGTGTAATATTCCAATGCATGAATATATCACAAATTATTTATCCTTTCTTCTGATAACATTTAGTCTGTTTGCAGTTTTTACTATTAGGAATAATATTTCTATAAACATCCTTGTACATGTCTTTGGTATATAAGCAAGCATATTTTTATTGAATATGTATACCTAAGACTAGATTTCTAGGGCATATGGTTTACAAATAGCCAAATGTAGTCCCTAAGAACAAATACATTTCCAAGGAGTTTGGGAGCATTTACATTTCCATTAGCAGTATATGAGAATTTCTATTGCTGAATATCCTTGACAGCAATTGGTCTTATAAGAGATAAACATTTCATCAATTTTTCCAACTTAAAATTGATCCCATAAAGGTATATACAAACTATAAAAAGATATATTCAATTCATATATCTGACAAAGGTATTGTATCATGAGTATATAAAAAAAAACATTCCTACGAATCAATGTAGGAATGTAATGAAAACAACTCAATTTTGAAAATGGGCAAGGGACTTGAAAAGGCATTTTAAAAAGGATATCAAATATCCAAAGAGAATATGAAAAAATGTTCAACATCAAAAGTAATCAGGCGGTGGGCCCGGCCAAGTGGCGCGGTGGTTAAGCGCTGGCTTCCGGTTCAGGTCCCACATATGAGGGCCAGTGACACTGCCCTCAAAAAAAAAGTAATCAGGTGGTAAATGCAAATTAAAATTACAATGATATATCTACTACCACACACCCACCAGACAGGCTAAAATTCAAAAGACTGATAAAACCAAGTTTTAGCATAATAGGGAACAAATGGAATTCTTATACATTTCCAGTAAGTGTAATGTGTTATAACTTTGTAAAAGTGTTTATCAACGTATTTGAAAGTTAAACACATACCTACTTTAGGGATTCTACTCCTCGATATTTACAGTACTGAAATAAAAGCATATGTCATATATACATACATATATATGAACATATGTTTATGTTCATTGCAGATTTATTTATAATTGTCCAAAACTAAAAAAAATGATTCCAAATATCTATTCCAAGAAAATGAATAAATTGTGGTTTATTCATGCAGTGGAATATTACTCAATTTTAGAAATGGCCAACTTACTGATATGCACAACATAGATGAATCTCAACACATTATGTTGAGTGAAAGAAGCCAGGCACAAAATGAATATGATTTCATTTATGGATACTCAAAAATACACAAAATTCAGGACTGGCCGAATGACTCAGTTGGTTAAGAGCTAGCTCAAGAGTGTGAGCTGAGCTCTGAGCAACAGCAGTTCGATGCCCAGCCTGAGCTGAGCAGCCGCTAAGCTGCCAACAGGTAGCAGGAAAAAAAAAACACAAAATTCATCAATAGTAATTGCATTAGCTTGCTAGGGCTGCCAAATATCACATACTTAGCGATTAAACAACAGAAGTTTATTTTCTCACATTTCTGGAGGCTAGCAATCCAAGATCAAGATGTTTACAGGTTTGGTTTCTACTGAGGCTTCTCTCATTGGCTCTCAGATGACCATCTATCTGGTCCCTCTATCTGTGTTGTCTGTGTCCTAATGTCCTCTTCTTATCAGTATTCTAATTATGTTGACCTAAGTAAGGCCCACCCATATGACCTCAGTTTACCTTTTTAACCTCTTTAAAGACCCTCTCTCTAAATACAGTCACATTGTGAGGTACTGGAAGTTAGTTGTTCAACATATGAATTTGGGGAGAACAGACTTTGATCCATAACAGTAATAGAGTAATAGAAGTCAGAATAGCAGCTTTCACATTTTGAGGGGGTAGAGACAGGCATGAAGCAACATTCCACAGGGCTGGAAATGTTCTGTATCATTTTCTGGGTGGTGGTTATATAACCGTATACATTATATAAAAATTAAATGAGGTGTACACTTTTTACTAGCACAGTTTAAACACTTTACATAATGCAAGTGGTATTCAGCAATAACAACAGAAAACTAAAGGTATTTTCAGTAACGTGCTAAATAATATTACTAAGAGTGTAGTTACAATGTTTTGAAAGTCCAGGTTTAATGAACAGCCCATACCTCTTCATTAATTTTCACACTAGCAGATATTATTCCCACAACAAATATTTACTGAGAATGTTCCATGTGCTACATATTGGAATATAAATATAAAAGCCAGTTTCAACAACATATTTTAATTTGAAGGATTTAGAAGAACTTCAGACTACATTTCCATTTCTTTATCCAAATCTACACTATTCTAACCTCTTAAAAGAGGGAAAAATAATAAAAATTCATTTAAAAAAAACCCATCAGTTTATTTCTTTTAATACATTTGTAATCATTCCAAAAGATTATGTGTTCCCAAGGGAAGAAGAAAGGGAATGTGACATAAACAATTTTCCTAAATCATGTATTTATTTGTTTATATAATAAGATAATTTAATATCACCAGGCTTAAAAGAAATAATGTCGTGTTTTTATCATGTTTTGGAATCTATATAATTAATGGTGTCCACGCAAGTTCTGATTCTAATGGTAGATGAAAGGAACCCCAAATCTGGACTTTGCCTGCAATTAATTATTTTTTATCAAGTTTCAAGAGATGGGGCCCTATAAGGTACTGGTAAATTATAACATAATAAATAAATGGCATATATTAAAGTCTTCTTAAGATGCTTTCCCACACATGTATTCCTGTTTCAAAGGCACATGACAAGTCCTATAGACTCTCAGTCATGTTTAACATCATAGCAAACAGGAAAGGCAAAACAGCTGGAATACAAAATGCATTCGCCTACTACTTCTTATTTAAAAACATAGATATCCTGAAAAAATAACGTATGAACATCACTGTGAACTCTAGGACTTCAAGACTCACAACTGAGGCAGACGCTGTTCCTTCACCAAAAAAAGAAAAAGGATCCACCTTTCAAGGAACAACAAATGACTAATATATCATTACAAAAAATCTCCCAAATACATAATTTCATAATTTCTTCTACTCAGTGGTGGTTCATATGTACCCAATAGAGCAAAACAACTAATGGCAAGCCCTTCACAGACACAAAAGGGAAGGGGAGGAGAGGAGAGGGAAAAGGAGAGGAGGGGAGGGGAGGGGAGAGGAGAGGAGGAGAGGGGAATGGAGAGGAGGGGAAACATTATAAATAGCAGCATCCAAAAGAGGTTACAATCTTTTTAGTTAAAATACTCATGTCAGAAAAATAAATGTTGGAAAATAATTTTCAGGTACTGCTGCTTCAAATTTCAGCCCATACTAGAATTTAGCTAAAAGCTACCATTACAGACTTTCCACCCAACGTATATTTATTGAGCACTCATTATATTCCAACCAGCGTTCTAGGTCCTGTGGATACAGAAGTGAATAAAACAAAGCCCCTGCGCTCATGGAGGTTGCATACAAGTGTGATACATGATATCATATGAGATATAGGATATATATGCATACACATATAATATTAGCACTTTGAAGAAAAGTTAAACTTTTATGTTAAAAAATAAAGCAGAGTAAGGGGATAGAGAAAAATGATGGGAAAAGAGGCAATTTTAGGTAGCAGTTGTGGGAGAAAGGAAGTTTTCTTTGAGACAGTAAAATCTGAGCTGAGACATGGGAAAAAATAAGACATTAAGCTGAGCTATGACAAGACCTTAAAGAAGAATATTTTGGGCAGAAGGAAGAACAAGTGAAGAAACTTAGAACAGTAAATGTGTTTATTACTTTTGAGGAGCTACCACGAAGGCATATGACTGTAGCAGAAATTGTAAATGGAAAACCAAGAAGGCAGTGAGGTATTCAAGGGCCAGATTATGGACTTTTTATGTCAATTAAGGACTTTGGGATTTATTCTCATTGTGATGGGAAGCCACTGGTGTTTCTGCAAAATCTGACTAATGTTTTTAAAACATCACACTGTTTACAGTGAGTAGAGTAAAATAAGAGAGTGAGGGCTTCAGGCTCCAAGTAAAGTCAGGAGGTTATTATGGAAATGAGGTGCTGGTAGTTTTCTGAGAGCAGTACTAGTGGTGAAGGGAGAGGAAGACAGGAGACATAATGAATATGGAGTCAAACAGATTCGAAGTGTGAGGAAAAGAGAGTACTCAAGGATGACTCAAAATTTTTGTCCTGAGCAATGTGTGCATTTTTACTGATAGGAAAGAGTAGAAGAGAAAAAAATGTGGGCAAGGATGGAAATCAAGAGTCGATTTGAGACATGCTAAGCCATAAGGGCATATTAGACATCAAGTAGAGGAGTAGGAAAATGAGGGCTAAAAAAAAAAAAAAAAGGAACTAAGAGGAGTGTCCCAATATTGGTCTAATTGGCTGGTTATTATATATTTTGTACTGTAATATATTATATATTATATATTATATATGTACATATAGATATATCTGGATAACTAGATAGATTATAGAAAGATAGATGATACATAGATAGATAGATAGATAGATAGATAGATAGATAGATAGATAGATAGAATATAGTCATTGGTGTTTGGTTAAATTTAAAGTCCCAGAATGGGGTGAAATCACCTGGAGACTGAATATAGCATGTGGATTTTTTTTTTAGTGAATCACATATCCTCCATTTTAGGCTATGCAGTTGCGGTGGTACTAAACCCAAAATGAAATCCCCTTGGCTTAAGCAAATCAGAAATTCCATCTGCTTGGCTAAACAATAACTTCAGGTTTGGGCCAGGTCCAATTTTGGCTATGAGAAAAGATGAACTTCATGGGAAAAGTTTTCCTAATTTCCAGTGAAAGCTATCAGAAAAGAAGTACGCATTAGAGGAAAAAGCCTGAATTAAGATGAAGTTGACCCTGCAAAAAGGTAAAGTACAGAAATGGAAAGAAACAAGCTACTCAGGGTGGTCTTTGATCAACTGTCAAATGAAGCCAGTATATCTCAGAACTTTTAATTTAAAAAAACCAATAAACATCTTAACTCAAGGAGATGTTTTGGTGGTTTTAATTGATTTTAATAAGCAGCTGAGACAAAAAAAAAAAAAAGAAATAAAGGTAAAGGTAAAAAGAAAGCAAGGGTGAGAGGGAGCAAAGAGAAAGGAGAGGAGTGGACTGAAGAAGGACATAAAGGAAGGATGAGAGGAAAGAAGGGAGACTGAGAGGGAGAAAGGGAGGGAGGGGGGAAATATTCTCAGCCTGAGTAGTACAAAAGAAAAATAAACCAGAGAAATATATTCTTTCTCTCCCTACAGGAGATGTTGCAGCTATTTCTTACAAAATCTACAAATATCACCTGATTTAGAGTACGAATGAACCTTCAAAAATTTGGTCCTCTCAGGTGGTTAAGACACCTGCCCTGAAGGACCTTACACTTCTCCATTTTATAAATGGAAATTGATGCCAGTGAAAATTGGTTGCTTGGTCAATGTTATGTTATCTTCTCCAATCAGGTACCACACTGTTAGAAAGATAATACTCTCACTACTGAAATTTGCTTCCTCAAGGCACTCTGAATGAATGACCAAGGAATCCTAGTGCTTCTGAAAGCCCTTAGCCCACGTGAAGGAAGATGTCTCATCGCTGTGTTCTGAAATCTCAATGAATAAGACCAGATTTTGTTGTGTTTTCTGTAAAAAAAAAAAAAGAGCAGTGTAGTCAGCTTTTATCAAGAGATCAATCACAAAACTATTTATATATACTTTTTTCCAATCCATTTCCAACTAAAACACAACCAGGGGCATTTTCTAATTCCTGAATGGTGAAGAAATATTCTAAACAAAATGAAGCCATTTCCATTAATATGTCAGTAATTCTGTTTTAAAGGAACAGAGAAGGGATTGCAGGGTTTCTCTCCTCTCAGCACTGTGCTGTTCACCTGGACTTGGCCTGAGTACCAGAGGATGCAGGGAGAATAATTGAGGATTATGTTTATCCTTTCTGTTGACATCCGGAAAAAAAACCCAGGCAAAAATCAGCAGCTGTTAATTCAAATAAGTATAGTGCTTTTGACAATGCATTTGAACAGCTTTCTTTTTTAAAGATGTAAAGTCCCTTTCTAATCCATCATGCTTTTACCACATCTAAGCTTTGCCACATAACTTAACTGTTGGGAACTTGTTCAAATAACATTGTAAGTACTTCCTGCATTTCTAATAAAGATGTAGTTATAAAAGAATATTTTCAACAGCCCAATTTGGGATAGCTTCACACATACCAGAAACACCGGGCAGCTATCTCTACAGACATCTTGCTCCATAATATTGTATATTTTAAATATTCATATGTATTATTCATTAAGTATTTCTAATTGACATTTGTTATTCAGATGAACTGCAAGGCTCCAGTCTTTCAGTTCTTAAAAAGCTTGTAATCTGATTGATACAAGATTAGAATCAAATTCAAATATTTTACTTCTTTGACTGTTGTTTGTTTGTTTGTTACTTCGTTAACTTGGGTAAGCAACATTCATTTGTATTTGTGACTGGAAACTGCTGTCTCCTAAAAGGCAAAAAAGTTTTTGGCCACCAAGGCAGTCAGAATCAAATTCATAAGTGCTTTGTACATAGTTCTTGCATGTCAGCTGCTCGTTGTGTGAAAGAGGAGAGTATTCAAAGGAGACAGAGAGACAGAGAGAGAGAATAAAATATAGATGAAATAATTGCTACAGCAGCCACTTAATTGCATTTGAGCACTCACATTTTGCTAGAACTATTCAAAACACTATTTCAAGTCATAATTCCTCTATCTTAAAGTCTTATGTTTGAGTCATTTTTGATAAAAATATGTTTTTATCTTCTATATTGGGGGTGGATCATATGCATACTGTTTCCCATGGTGTAGAGATGGCTCAGAAAACTCAATCATCTGCCTTCACTGCAATGTTTTAATGTACAGCAAATGTCCAGCTGCACGTTCTCACCACACTTGTGATGTCTCTGACTGCATAATTCAACATGCCTTGAACAGGATTCCTTGAGAAACCCCAGACTGGTAAACCTCGTCCCAAAGGAAAATGCTCCCTACAGCATCATCACTAAATTCCAAATTTCAGCTGAGAAAATTGTCCACAACTCTCTAGGGGGGCTTCAGTCACTGCTCTAACATAAATATTCATAGCATATTTCATATTTATATTATATATATATATTACTTATTGTTATATGTATATGTACATATATATGTATTGATATATTTATTACATACATATTTATATATACTTATTTTAATATGTTTATATATATATGATTTATTCCTAATTATTGAATTTTAAAAAGTCATCTTGAAATGTCCCTAAATAGATACACATTCAAGCAACTAACCCAACCTTTTTTCTCATTTTCTTTTCACTTGTTTTGTCATTGCTGGGTATCTTTCTGTTATAAAGGAGATTTTTTTTTTAAAGGTGTCAATACTCAATCGTTTATCATACCACATCACAACAGAGAGGAAAATGCCTTGGAGGTTAAAAAAAAACAAAAAAAAACAGCTCCGTTTTACAATCATGGTTTCACACTGAGGCTGTTGAATCTATCCACTTGCTGAACCTTGTTATGAGGGGTCCTCCATTACCTGAAGGGATCCTCATTAACCTGAGCGATTGGACAGATAAACACAGTAGTGGACAACGTGATTTAGCCCTTTGCCTTCTCGTCATTGCTGAAGGCTGTGCATCCCAACACGGAATAAAAGACAAAATAGAATCTGAATTTCAAGTGGGGAAAAAAAATCATAAAACATTGTGATAATAAGGCTTCATTTATGAAGTTTACATGAACAAAACTAAACACCCCATATTAATTTAAAAGGAAATTCTTATTAGGAAGGATGATATTTAATTTCCAGCTACACATTGAAGTGATGAAAGGCATTTTCTTCAGAGGGAGTTGCTATGAGAAAATGTACTTCAAAGACGCTGGTACTGAAGCACTATGGAGAATTCAGCAAATTGGCTTGACTTACTTTTGTCTGTTCCTTCAAAAAGGTTGACATTATATTTTGTGCTGTATTTAAAATATCATTATACCTATTTTTAAAACAAAATGATACATCTTTGTTCTTTCTATCCCATGAAGGTTATTCCTTTTCTAGAGGATTTGGACAATGTCACTGTAGATTTAGAGTTAAATTTGATAGATTTAAAGGCATGTGATGAACAGTGCTGGGAACTTGAAATCTGTTTCCAGATTCAACTTTAGTACTGGAAAGGTTTGGATTGAGTTATGTGTTTTTGTTTAGAAGTTTCCTCTATCTCAGGTAAATCAGGATAGTGATCCAGTTTACAGGTGAGTTCAATGCTTTGTTATTTTTTTAATGGGTAAATACTCTTAAGGAAATTTGTATTACACACACACACACACACGTGGCAAACAAGTAAATCTATATTTACGGTTACTTTCTACACTACCCACCTTTATCCCTCCCCCGACCAAAGAAAAGAGGGACTATTTATAATATTAACATAAACAAAAGCAGATGTAGCATTTTTAAAAATTTACCTCTGAAATCAGATGGCTTAAGTTCAAATCCATCTTTGACAATTATTCTATGGTTAGCTTAGGAAAATTACTTAGATTTTCAGCACCTTTATATATAAATATATATGAAAATCTACTCTGTCAAAACTTGTTTTGATGATAAGTGTTATGATACATGTGAAAGTACTTAGCACAGTTTCCAATTTGTAGGTAAAACTACATAGACATATTAGCTATTATCATTGTACTAATTCACATGGAAACGTTAGTTATAACACTAGAACATAAACTTAAGCCATCAGGAAATCCAAATAAAAAATTAAAATAAAGAAAATAACAGTTTATACTTGTTTTTACTCAATAAAAACAAACGGTATGAAAACTTCTATTTATTTTTGTTATACTTACATTTACTATAAATGTTCTAACATCTATTATATTGTATGATTTCATGCATTCCTTAATGTTTTGCTTAAAACAAGCTCCCTCCTCACAACCCAAAAAAATGAAAGAAGTTTGGGAAATATAATCAATAATGTTGTAAAGATTTTGTAGGGAGTCAGATGGACACTTATCTTATTAGGGAGACCACTTCATGGATGGTGTAGGTGCCTGACCACTGGGCTGTATACCTGAAGCTGAAGCTGAATAATATTGAATGTCTACTATAATTTAATATATATATATATATATATATATACACATATATATACATAATATATATATTATATAGTAACGGGATGTGGAGTCCAGCATAGGGAATAGAGTCAATGGAACTGTAACAGCTATATACGATGTCAGAGAAGTAGTAGATTGGGGGGTTATCACTTTGTGAGGGTTATAAATGTCTAACTATTACATTGTTTTATATACATGAAACAAATTTTAAAAACTGCCAAAAGCTTAATCAGTATTATCTAAATAGTTTCTATGTCTCAGAAAGTTTGGCAGGGGAAGAACAATGACAATTAAACCATCTCATGCTAGTACTATAGACCTAGAGTAAATTTACCTGCTTTATTTTTCAAAAATATGTTTTAAATGCTGTACAGAACTTCTACAAAAGATGTCTTGTTGAAAGTACAAATCTGAGCTATACCATCTGGAAGATAAATGTAAATATAAAATCTGATATTCAGATAGGAATATGGGTGTCAGGATATGAAGTACCCTGAGATAACGTGTCTTTATTTTTTTTGAACTTTTTAATTAAACTTGATGGTTAGTAAAATTACACTGGTTTCAAGTGTACAAAATAATGTGTCTTTAAACAAGTATAAAATTTTCAGGTTAAATATCTAACCCCATAAAAAGCATATTTAAACATTCCAAAATTTACTTCAACAGAGTGCCTCTCAGAGTTTTGCTTTATATTCTAATCATAGTGCTACACATGTGGTTATTGGGCAGTTCCTGTCAGTATGCTTATGAATTTTGTATGATTATTATTATTTGGGGCCAGATCCTAGATCTGCAAAAGACATGAAAAGATAAGACCATTTTTTTTTCCTAAACAAGATTTTTAAAAATTATTTTAAAGACTTTTCAAGCATCTTAGCATTTAGCTTTAAATTCAAATTCAATTTTTATGTTAACATATACACTGGAATTAGAATGTTCAGTTGTTTGGTTGGTTGACTTCAAACGTAAAAAAATTAATAACCCATTTATTATGTCTTCCCTCAGTTATATAAATCATGTCTTTTTCTCTTTTTCTAACAAATAAATTTGCCACATCTAAATAAAGACAGCTGTTTACTATTCTCAAATTTTTAAATTTATATTCATCCCTACCATGTATAGTTTCACTAATTACTCAGTACCAAAAAAATATATACCTACACTCTTCTATCCTCAGCTAATTTGCTCCAAAGGGTTGAAAATCCACCTGGTGTTCTCTAGACTAAATTTTCTTAATAGACAACAATAAGACCTCTACAATATAAATTATCAGGGGACACCAAACTCATGTACCCTGGAAACATAAGCAGAAGCTTAACTTTATTGACAAAACACTTTTTAATTATACTAGCTATCTCCCCTTTATGATAGAATTGTTTCCACATCATGTTTCACTACAGAGTCACAATAATAAATACAAAAAAAACTTGGATTAATATTCTGCCTTTCACTTTGTGTAGCCCCAAAACCTTTTACATTTATGGCTATCTCATATCTTTATAGGTTATTCTGGGGAAACTATTTTCCTCAAGAACAATTTGGTAAACAAGATACTCTTAATAAGCTTAATTGTATATTGTTTATATCCTTAATTGTCTCTGTCATGCTTTCTAATCTGTCAATTCACCTTAAACTGGTCAGATATAAAAAGAATATGATACTAAAAAGTAGTTACAGAAATGAAAATATATATTCACACAAAAGGCTGGACAGAGGGGTTCATAGCATGATCACTCATAATAGCCAAAAAAGAACAGGCAAAAAAAAAAATGTGGCATATCTGGACAATAAAGAATAAAGTACTGATGATATATGCTATGAACATGGAAAACATTATGCTGGGTGAAAGAAACCAATCACTAGAGACCACATATTGTATGATTCTACTTATATGCAATATCCCAAATAAGCAAATCTATCGACAAATATAATAGAGGTTGCCTAGGGATGGCATTCAGGGGAAGGGTTGCTGGAAAATTTGAAGAGGAAAATGAAAAATGGACAAGAGGCATAGGCTTTTTGGTTTTTTTTTTAAAATGTTCCAAAATTAATTGCTAAGATGGTTTCCTAAGTCTGTGAATATGTTAAGAAATATCAAATTGTATCATTTAAATTGGTGAACTGTATGAAATGGCAATAAAGCTGTTTTTAAAAAGTAATAGCAAACTTCAGCAGTACTTCTGCTATATTTTCAGCCTGTCTTCCCTCCATTTGGAGGACATATTTCAGTACAAAGCTTCCTAACCAAATATTTGAAGTTAATGATCCTCTTGGCCCTCCTCTCTTAGAGGGAGATTCAAAGGGCTGAAGACACTTGCTCATGATTACACAGCTAGGTGGCAATAACGAGAACCCCAAAATTCCCTCCCCACATCAGGTTTTTGCCAATTCCAAGAATGTTTCTTGTTTGCTTTTTAGGAAATGGATTTGTACCTGCTCTAAGTATTCTCTGACAATCCTTTTGTTATATTGTAGCCAGCTTCTTTCTAAAATGTTTTACTTATTTTTGAAATACTTTGCCTCCATAGTATCTTCTTCCTTGGCCACTGTCTTTTAAAATGGAATAGTCTCACTCTATATGTGGTAGTTAGGTCTTGCACATTTAAAATCCAATGATTTTTAAAATTTAAATAATTTTTAATATCTTTCTAACATTTAAGGATGCCTAGAAATTGTTTAATTTATGAAAATATATAATAGTCGTCCTTTCTTTCTTTTTTCCTTTCTTTCTTCACTTGCTTAGGAATAGTCCTTCAGATAGTTGGTACTTTAATTTTTTTTTTTCTTTTCCAGGTATCAATTTGAAAGTAATCGTGTCATTTTGACTAAAGCTATGGTTTTCCATATTTGCAATTTGAATCACTAAAAACAACTCCTTCAGGGCCATTTTCTTGACTTCATAACCTAGGTTCCAAAACACAATACCTATGTGGGAATTTTTAGGTCTCTCCTTGGTTATATCATGATGGATTGTATATTAAAAGATGGCCTCCATCCTCTGCCCCTGAGAAACTCTAGGTTTTCAATTTCCTCTTTAATTCTTCTGGGAACAACCTTCAATCTGCCCTTTCTGTCTATTCTATCCCTTTGTTTTAATCACTTTACGTCTCTTAGTTATCTCTCACCCATTTCCTGAACAATCTCCCTTGGTAGAATTTCTTCCCCTGTGAACAATTCATCTTAGCATATACTTAGAAAGCCTCACAACTTTCTGAGAAACTCAGTAATAATGGTATTTTGCATTTAGAAATAAAATAACTGAGACACAAAATCATTACCAAAGTTATCATGAGTAGATAACGTTAAGTCTAAGCAAAGAGTACAGTTTTTACTTGCGATTTACTGTGGACTTTCAAATTAATTGATTAATGCACAGTTAAGAAATCAGGCTCAAATTTCACCAAATTAGACAGAAACCCTGAAAATCAATTCAAAAGACCACCATAGGTTTTAAAATCTACTATAACATTGCATGTTATGTACAATATTTTTTCTCTGTGAGATCTATTCATAATTAGGGTACATACATTTTAATTTATTGAAGGCTATTCCATTAATCATGATATATTTTGCAAAATCATCTCATGTGGAAGATGTGTCTTTGTCCTTTGAATAGCCATAATATGTTAATTATAATGTCAGCTAGCATTTTTCTGCCTCATATTCTATGTATGTTTTGTCTCTTTTACTAAAAATCAATCTTGAGGGGAAAATCCACATCTGAATCTTCTTTCTCCAGTCAATTATACTAGGTAATTTATTTTCACCCAATAAAGCTTAGTATTTGTGGCAGGAGGGTATATTCCTTTCCTCTTCATAGCTGTGGAGTTGTTTGTTGCAGGGCTTTGAAATATGTTTCAAAGTTGTCATTATGTTTTGAGATTTGAGTACCTGCATTATTTTCCCTCAACTAAACTAGATAAGAATAATTGTTATGTTACTACATCCAATCATGTTTTTCAATGTTTTTCATATCAAACTTGTCCTGAGAGGCCACACTGAACAAAATGGATCCATGCATTCTCCTGAGGGACAGCCAGCCAGCATCACAAGTGAAAGGGGGACAATCTCTTTGGTAGAAGCTCTGCCAGTCATTTAAACAAAATCCAGGTCCCTGAAGAATTCAGAAATCCATGAGAAAAAAATAACTTTGCGAATATAATACTAACCTTTCCTTAAAGACAGATTTTTGCTTTGGGACCTCCATAGACATTTCCAAGTGGTTCCATGGAAAACGTGAGGTGAGACTGTGTAAGAACCTGACTCCCAGCATGGTAACACAAATATTTATTTAAAGAAAATATTTCAACATAGCTAATTTTTCATAATTTATATTTTTTCATAGAAATAAATTTAAAAGAAAGATTATTAATCATTCTTATTCTTCCAAACAAATCTTAGTAGACAAATGTGAAGTAAGGGGTGCCTATCACATTGATTAATAGACTGAACTCTGATGTCAAACCTACATTTGAATTCATGCCCCACAACTTATCAACTGTAAGACATTGGCCAAATTAAGCAACCTGTCTATGTGATAGTTTTCGCTATAGAGTGAATAATTGTATCTACCTAAAAAGGCTATGTGGCTTACAAGAGATACTGCTTATAAAGGGTCTATTAAAGTATGGGTACACATACCGTGGATAATTGAAGTTTTCTTTATTTCAATTTTCTTTCGAAGTTTCAAAAACATAAGCATATTATTTATTAATCTCAAATGTTACTAGTTTATAAACTAGTAATCTCATTACAAGCAACACATTAAAGTTTTAATTTTTAACAGTCATTGGGATGTCAAGTACAGCATACAGAATATAGTCAGTAATATTTTAATAACTATGTACAGTGTCAGTTGGGCACTAGACTAATCAGGATAATCACTTCATAAGTTATGTAAACATCTAACAATTATGTTATATACCTGAAACTAGTGTTTTTGTCAGCTTTAATTGAAAAATAAATATTTTTTAAAAATTTTAATTTTTAGGCAACATGACTCAATATCACTCAAATAAGACAACATCACTCAAATAAGACACAAAGTTTTAATGTTATCATATTGAAGGGGGGCTATTTCTATAACCTTGGCCAAAGAACATCCCCTATATTAAAGATCATTATCCTCATCTATTTTACTCTGTTAATTACATGGCAGAGGGGGACGGGGGTTACAAAAAAGAAAGGGACACTCTCCCAGCTGGACAGATTAGCAGCTGTAAACCTTGTATTCGTTTGGTCACCAAAGTGAAGTCATATTGTCCTTCCATCTGAACTAACTTTGAATATATGCATAGAACATGTATTTAACCACCAGAAGATTCAGAGGGCTATCAGGATTGGAAGGCAGGGTAATTTCTCAGGCGGTAGCAGGAACCCAGTTGTTGAAATTGAGAAGTAAAACTGCAGTATTGTGGAGGTGAAGGTAAAAGGCAGAGGGGAGACTGCCAAAAATCCCACCCTTCAGAGGCACTGCTTGAGGTCCAAGGCAGAGATGCAGGCACAGAGGAAAACACAGAATTTGGGTAAGAACTGGGTTTGGAATAATACCCTGCAAGATCATTTGATGGTGTCTCAAACATTGGACCTCCTTAAATTCCCCTTGTCCAAAGCAAGGATGAGTTTGTGGATAACAAACAACCAAGCTTCTCCTACAGGTGGAAACCAAATGGCTCCAATTTAAAGAGTCAGACTTCAATGTCTGATGACTTTCATTCTGGAAGGGAAAGCCATCTTTGCAGAATACCGAGCAATGGAAAGAATACTAGCAGCATCTAGTGGTCCACCTATGGAAGTGCCCCAGACCTAGGTCCTAAGACAGGAAAAGTGAGATCCTAAACATGGTAATGTATTGATAGACTTTAATGGCTTTCTCATTTTGGGGAGAATAACAGTGGACATGAGAACAACTGTCTAGACTCCCATATTCAAAGCATCATGGGGAACATAAAGAAGCATAAGATTTCCAAAAACTTTAGTAGAACTGTATTCCTCCTGCACACTTCATCCAGTTAGACCAAAATTAGTAAAGCATGGCTGATTGATATATGGGTCTTCTTATATTTTTGATTCATCAATATATAGAGCATTGAAGTAAAAAGAATTAATTTCAAGAGAGTAACATATGATATAGTCCCTGTACTGCAAGTAGATGTGGTTACAGAGCCCACCTAGATTCTACTTCTATATCTACAACTGGCATATTTCACCACCTCCTTCAGGAGCAGTTCTGTGTTGTAACATTAAATGAAATGAGAATTGTTTACTGTTTGCTATTTACCCACCTGTCTAAATCATGTATCCTTATGTCTATGGTGATTTCACATAGTTGATTCTACATATTTCTGAAGAGCTGTTGAAATAAATCATTTGGAAAAATTATTCTTCTGAGGAGAGAACTCTACTGACAATTTTGCAACATATCTGTGCATAACAGAACATCAGCGTATATTTTTCAAAGGAAGACACATTTAACAAAATTATCAAAATGATCTTAATGGGATGAAAGCAACTCCTAGAAAGAGAAGTGTCTGTAAACTGAAAAAAAAAATCAATTAATTAAGCTCTCTTTTAAAGCTGGAAAATAAAAGGACATTATCTGAATTCTCATTCACTTGCCTGCTTTTAAAATATTAAGGGTTTACTTAAATCTTGCCTGTAAATGCTGTATTAGAATTTAACGTTGATAACTAAGATTCATTCCTTTTCTGAATGCAGCATAGTTACAAGTTTCTCTTTAAAGGCTTTCAGAAGGTAGCTCTTTTTATTCACCGCTCACTTCTCATCTTTTCTTAATTAGTAGCTGGAATGTGATTTTTTTTTTTTTTTAACGGAGCAGGCTGTGTAGGTAAATGGTGTTTTTGACATGCTTGCACTGGGGACAGATTCAAAACAAAGGCAGAAGACAATGGAGATTGACTACATACTTCATGGACCCAAATGGAGGGAAATGTTGGTAATTAACTGGAATTCGGCAACAGTTTGTCTCTTGGCATCTGTACTTGGAAAAACAATGAAATAATCATGGACAAATATGATGTGAAATGTGTTTATAGAGAGGCATGTTTTATTAACACTGAACACTGCGGACAGATAAGCGCCACTTGCTAATTTTAAAATTTCTATGAACTGTGGCAATTACGTCTAATAATTATTTAAAGAATAAAGATAAATCCATTTTGTACTGCATTTTAGAGGAAAAAATAAGGAGGGAGCTAAAGTTCAGTTCGGATGGTGTACCATCTGTGCAATTTTGTTCTAGTCTTACCTGCTATGATTTGACCCTGGAAACATCTCCTAACATCAGTCTCAAACTGAAGGATTTCCTCAGTTCACATTTTGCTCCTTTGCTAATTTTTTCTTGTTTTTGTTGTTGTCAAAACTACTTGTTGGGGGTCCTTTGTGCCTTAGATGTTAATTTTAGAGTGTTGCTGAACCCCATGGGTGGCCATCAGGAAACAGTAGGTCTAATTGAATAAAGGATTGAATATATTAACTGTTTCTTCCAAAATAGTCATTTTTCCCATTACAGATTCTTCTCAGTAACAACAAAAAACCCGCTGATTGTTTTTAGCCCTTCGGTGGAAAACAAGGGAAAGGAGGCTTGTTAGAGTTTCCGGAGGAGCACAGCCATGCCTTTCTTTGCGTTAGACATTCAGACTGGATGCCCAAACCACCAAAGCTCATATTGAACAGGCAAGACATTGAATTATTGATCATCGATAAAGGTGTATGTTAAGGAAAAATGTAAAATATTTTAGCTTCATTTCCTATGGGGGAGATGAGACATTCCTATTAGTTAATGTATTCTCTATTTCCTCCCCTCATACTCTTATGCTACCTCTTGCAATTCATTGTCATTTCCTGAGTCATTTTCAAAGATAAACTTGCATATTTTCCTTTGTAGCATGATAATAAAAACACAATGAATAGCTATTCTCTGAGTATAAACCAGGGAATGCCAAGCTTCATTGAGCTCTGTTCTTTCCTCACAGAACAAGTTTATTATGGCATTTATACTGAGATATATATATATATATATATATATATATATATATATATATTCAATATATCATTATATTTGGTGTAGAAAAGGGGTGTTGCTGGTAATTATTTCTGAGGCAGAATTCTGTCAGTAGGAATAGAGAATGATTGCTTCCCCTGCCCTTAACAGAAAACTCAGATGAGTTGATTTGCAACACTGTCTACTTCTTATATTTTTTCTGCATTCTCAGCAAGATTATTCCAAAACATTGGTACATATTCCATACTGCAAAAAGGCAATTTTTCATTAGGCCTGCAACTTGATAGAGAGCCACATTACAAGGGAATATGGAAAAGTAAATTGTGCCAGTAGCATATTTTCCATGTCTCTCTTTTTATTTGCAGCCCACATAGTTGAAGAAGAACAGACCTGGTCTTGGCCAAAAATATAAAGAAATCTAAGCCCAGCTTCTCTCTATGGTCTCTAATCCTTCTGAGTCATGAATTCTCCACAGCTTCCAAGACCTCACCCCACCCACACATACCTCAAACTCTCTCTCTTCTTTGTTCTGGGTCAAAGGCTTAAAAGCAATTTTTGACTCCAAGCACAAATGGCACAAATGATACTAAGTCAAAGAACTGACTTGCCCAGAGGTATCTGCACTTTAATCTAAATTTCAGTGTTTGAGATATAAAAACCATACCCAGTTAGAGAGGGGTGAAAGTAAAAGGTATCATTCAAGGCCAACATGTAAAGCTGAGAGTAGGAACAGCATTGATTTTCGGAAGGTTAGGCAGGTCTTTTGTTTTGCAAAAAAACTGCACTAGTCATCTCTCAGAATCGGTTCCGAAGGCCAGCTTGATTCAGCTGTATCAGAGGAATGGAAGGAGAATGTGCAGAGAAGTGATCAACATGGGAAAGGCTCACACATGTAACGTTTCCAAAAACCTGATGCAGCTGCTCCCATTAAAAAAAGAAAGGGAAAGGAAAGGAGGAATTAAGGGAGAGGGGAGGAAGGGGAGACAGCATTTCCCCTTAAAGGTGCAATATGCAGGCATCATGTGTTTCTTCCAATCCTAGTGAACCCTAATCCCCACATTTTACTCAGAATTTATGTTCTGAAGTCTGTTTATATAGTGAAAATTATGTAGAATCAACTATCAACAAACTTGCTTAATGATATAATTTCAATAAGTGGCCCGGGGTTGGTTTTTTTCCCTCCAGTCTTGGAGGCAGATTACTGTCTCTTAGTTGAGTACTCAATGAAGTGTGGAAGTGATGCTGCATAAAACCTATTTGCTTAGGTTCTTCTCAGCATTGCGATATGCCTGCACTCATGCAGCAGATGAGTCTGAGAGAAAGTAGAATCTCATCTTGGATTGTGCTGTGGGCAGCATTATGAGGTGGAGTGACTGACACAGTTGTTCACATGGATAGCCATGGAATCTGGAAGCTGCCCTGCTTAAAAGCTGGTCTATCCACGCCCAATCTAGTGTGAGGATTTAACTATTACCCCACCAGGCGCACCCCTAGGTTACTGACCCAGAGACTCTGCTCTTTAAGTCAGTTCTAAACCTAAGCCATCTAAAGCTGACACTTCAGAGAAAGAAGCCACTGCCTGGGCTCTTTAAAGAATCTCTGAGATAAAAAGCAGCATGACAGGGAATACATGAGACTGGCAGGAAGAGAGGGGCATGAGGAAAGCTCTGGCATTAGGTTTTCACTAGAACATTGAAGACAAATGGGATCTGGGATATGGTGACAGTCAAATGTAGGACTTTTCTTTCCAAATGCATTCACATCTCTGTGTATGAACACAGGATGATTAAATAGTGAGTGGTATTAGGAGAAACTGTGAACATTACCATAATTTTGAGACACTAGTGAATTAATAAAGAGAGAAAAGAAGAAACTACACATTTTATTTTACTAAAAAAAAAAAAATACTAGCTATAGAGATTCACGCACTTCATAGCACTGATGGCTTTTTACTGTGTAGAATAAAAAGTATTATACTTATTAAAAAGTATATCACTATTGCTTTGTTTGATTTCCATGCATTTTGCTGTATGCCCTGCTCACTATTGTTTTTAGCCCAAATAATCTGACATGTAATTTGTTTTGTTTATCACTAAAAATATTATTTGGCAAGAATGTAAATTTATATTTTAGCATTACTGAGAGGATTAATATGGATGCCTTATCAAATAATGATAAGAAGCCTCTTCAAAATAAACAATATTTATGCCAAACTGAATTTTCTTTTTATAAGACAATAGAATACCTATATGCATATGTAATATGGTTTAGTGATTTTAGTTTGTCACATTTATTCTGAAAAAATAGTTCAAATATTATTTGGAGTAGCACTAGCATACCCCTCAAATGCCATTAGCTTATGATGATGCAAGTTCCTCATTTGCTTTGTAGTTCAACTTACATATTCCTGTCCAGAAAGCTTTTTTTTCCCATGTAGTGAATCAGGGACCCAGTATCTATTTTGTATGTCTTCTACCACTTACGGATTTGTAGTCCTCTGCACCCCACTGGTACAAAAAGGGCATACTGGGCCAGCCGAGTGGCGTGGTGGTTAAGCACTGGCTTGGGAAGCCAGCGGCCCCGGTTCAGGTCCCACATATGAGGGCCAGTGACAACGCCCTCAAAAAAAAACCCAAAAAAACAAAAAATGCATACTGAAAGGGCATATCTATTTTGTAAAAGGCTTGCCTTAGAAGTGACACACATTATTTCCTCCACTATTCTATTGCATTTTGCTCAACTGCTACCATTTAAGAATTAGCTGCCATTTTCTCCCAGGTCTCTTAGTTCATAAAAATTATTCTTTTGTCCCATTTCCAATCAGGAAATTAAGAACATAGACAATTAAGGCTGAGCAGAATAGTGAAGAAAAGGTAAATGGATTTCACTTATTGATTCTAGGAATTAAATCATTAGCAATCTAACATCTGTACCATTGTGGGAAAAAGAGTTAGGAGCCACTAGCTCATATTTTTATTCCATGGGCACCTCTGCCCTTGAACTTGAGAAAATAGCTGTATTTTTTGGACCTGTTTTTGTAGTTGTAAAATAAAGGAAATGCACTGAGGACAACTTTATAAAACTATAATTTGGATGAAATTACTACACAAACCTGCATTAATTAATAACCTATATGCTCTTGCCACAGGTAAATGTAAGACTACTTTTATTTTTGAAATATTAAAACTAACTCAGAGACTTTATTATAAGTGGTAACACTATCACTATAACTGTTATTACTACAATTTTAATTACATGGACCTTTTTTTTACTGAGTTCTTACTATATGCCATACATTCTGCTAAGCAAAATATATTTATATATCAAGCTCAAACAGCCAGAAGTAGCACAGCTGAGACACAAACCCCAAGCCCAAAATCATAACTACTCACGGCTATGTTATACTAGATTCACAGACCACTGTAGGGAACCACTGATAAGATGAATTATCATTAGATGATTCTATCATATCTATATATCTGTGAACTCAGACCAAAGAGTGAAAAATCATTATGGCCCATGATTTCACTAAGTGCCATTTTCCAGTTTGAACACTCTATATCTCAGTTTCCTTATTTAAAAACTGAAGTTTATATAGCTTACCCATAGTTCCCTTGATTACCTTCAGTACCAATTAAGCCACTGCTCCAAAGTAATGAAAAACCCAGCTTCTGAGAATTAACTATATGAATCCAAGGTAATGAAGCCAACTCAATTATCCATGGTTAAGAGATGACAAGGAAAAGTAAGACTAAATTAAATATACAGGTGTCCCCAAACCACATTTTTTTTTTTTTTTTTTTTTTTTTTTGCCATTCACCTAAGCTTTTAACCAGGGCTAATAAGCTGCAAAATAGATTTGAATTTTATCACTTTTCCTCTCCATCCCCTACTCTTGTCTGGTTTAAGTGCTAATGGGCAGGCAACCACCCTTTAAAAGGCAGAAAAAACAGAGGCTGGACTGTGCAATCAATAGACTGGATAATTAGCCCGTGAGTAATTGAGAGTTAACTGTCTTATATTAACTTCACCCCATTACTCCTAGAATATGAACAAGCCAGAGCAAGCTGGACATGAATATGAGAAAATAGAAGGGGGAAAAAAAAATGGGTGCTAAAGAAACAGATTTCTTTACCTTGGGGTTATCATATGATGTGAACTCTAATGACACAAAAAACAGACGACAGCAGCAGCTAGCAGGGCAACTCCAAATATGACATCATGTCCACAAGAGCTGTAACAGAGATGTTTCCCCTCGGCGCCAAATTATTTTCCTCTTTTCTTCCTACAACAAAAGGCTCTAGGCTTTGGCTGTGTTCACAAAAGATTGGGTAATTAAGCAGGTTAAGATTTCCAAGGAGAAATAAATATTTTTCAGTTACTAGACACTGTCATTGGGCTTTGATTCAAATGTGCATAATTTTTTAATAGGAAACATAATGAAAGGAATGTTTCACAAATTAATATAAAGCCCCAAGGCATACCTGGCACTCTCTGACATGAAATCATTGTCTTTCATAAACCAGGAATGTCGATGGACTGCCCATCTTGGAAAATGCTTTTTTCCTTGTAGTATTAGCACTGGTTTTATGGAGGGAAAACTCAACTTGAAGAAAAATGCTTATAAAATACAACCTGAGCCTATTTTTGCTAGGTTGAAGGCATTTTAAAATATAATGGTATTGTTTTTAGCGTAATCAGTGAAAATAGTGCCTCTTCTTCAGAGGCTGAGAAGCTAAAGAGAAGGGTTAAATAGCACCCATATTCACAGAGTGGCTAATTCAAATTAGAGGTTTGAATATAAAGTGCTGGGCTCTAGGCCCAGAACCTGAAACTATTATTCTCTAAAGATAATGTGAAACTCTGAAAGGTAAAATGGCTTAAGAAACTAAAGAAAGTCCCCAAAATATAATTTTAACAATTCAAGTGTGAATGAGTCAAGCACAGGTTGAATGAGAATTTTAAGGTGCTGGAAAAATGGGAAAACTGAAAAAAAAGAAGTTTCCTTATAGTGATAACCATTCTACCTTCTCTTGTCAGTTATGCCAACAGCAAAAAATAAGATAAAGGTTAAATAAACCATGCAATGAGATATACTTAGTAAGGTCACAATTCATATGAACTTGACTTAGGAAATTTGAAATAATGTGATAAAAATATATTTATGAATATCATTTTATGCAAAATATAAAATAACATGAATATCACAAAATTAAACACATCAAGAATTGTTTCATTTCGAAGATGATGGTGAGCCGACTGAATTATAAATCTACTTGAACTGGTAAATCCTATTATCTGAGCAACACATTTTTATGTGTGTAAACACACTTGTAAGTGATTCGGGGTGCATGTTTTGCCATTATTTTAATGCTCACCAGCAATATAATTTACAATCTTTTCATAGTCTTTATTTTTCTAGTGATTAAATGGTCATCATGGTGCTTACTGCTAGGGGACAAATCAATAATTGGGAAGTAAAATTTAGAGCAATAAAATATTAAGAAAAAGGGTGTGCCTCTTATCATGTCATTGCCTGTTGGTTCCAAATGCATCCTTCATTGCCTGCTCAACGCCAAAAAGAGAAGGGCCTTTTAAGTACTTCTTTCCTTTGCTTGCTGGCATGAAGTTCAGCATTGTCAGTGGGGACTGGAAGGACACTGCTGGAGAAAGGGCTGTCCTTCCTTGCCCGCTGTGCTCCTGCGCAGGCGCCTGAAGCATGGGTGGCTTTTTCTAGTCCCATGCACCTTAACCTGCGGCACAGCAGCTTCTTCACGACCTGGCTCAGGTAGCTTTGTAGTTGAGGAGATTCTGCAGAGATGCCTGATGGTGAAGAACTTTCCACAGCACCCTCAGAGGTGGACTTCCGGGAAGTGCTGGAGGACAGACTTAGCAAGTTCTACCAGAGCGGCAGCACAATGATTTCTCTGCCATCCAGTGAGCCACAGCTGTGCCCTCTCCGTCAAGGTCTGCATCTCGGCCTTGGAGAGGCAACTCCTCCTGTTGCTCTATCTCATCCCTAAGGGGAAGGGCTACTCCTTTTATCCACTAATAATATATTCTTTCAAGTTTTCTTATTACTGTCAAGCTCCAGTAGCTATGATCCCATTATAGTTAACAATTTTTTATTATAAATTTATTTGTTCAAATCACTCTGTGGATTTTGTCTTCTGAATGGACTCGGATACAAACTATGATTGAACCACTGTGATTCTCTATAATGTTAATATTAGAGAGATCACTGTGACTTAGAGAAAATGCTGGGAAAACAAAAATAAATATATAATATGCTAGGAACTCGAATATTTATGCATTTGAAGAAGATATACACCATAAATTCTTACAAGAAAATTTCCTTGAATTATGATAATTTTGAATTGTGTTAGGTCTTCAGGAACTTATTCCTTATCTGTGCAAGCTTTTTAAAATGCTGGTGATGTTTTAATGCCAGCCAAAACCTCACTAAGTGTTGAGTCTGCAATTTATGTGCAAATATAACACTTTGTAACTGCATATACAAAACCACACACTGACCAAAATTACAGAATGTTTAAAAATATTTTGAAATTGAAATGAGGTATGACTTTGTTCCCAAAGCAACATTCTTTTATGCATCCCCTACCAGTGCTTGCATCATGCTGATCCTATCTGCTCAGTCAAGTGTCTTTTTCTTTGCACTGAAAAGGAGTCACAGGGGGAATAAACTACTAGGCAGAATGAATCAGCATCCAGCCTGCAGACCACTGTGAATATTTATAGAGCATTTGAGTATTATTAGCCAAGTCTTTTTCTCAGAGCACTGCTTTGTTCAATATGTGACCAGCATAATATCAAAAAAAAGAAAATTCTGTGTGTGCGTGTGGTGGGTATGGACATTCACACGTAAGCAAACATGTTCACATTTGTGCAACTTGCCCACTGGCATTGTTCCTGTGGTGTTTTCATTCTCCTTCTCAGGCCCCGTTCTGTCTTTCATCTTTCATTTTAGGTATCGTGCAAAGTCTAGGATGAGACTTTATTTCTCTTGAGGCATGAGAAATGGAAGCAGAGTTCACTTTATAAAAGCAATGTAGGCTCATTCAACAGAAGTTGAGAAATACAAATAAGCAGAAATCTATAACTAATACCCATAATTCCTCTAACTTATCCAGAGTTGATTTCAGTTACTAGCTTGTACACACATACATATGTATGCACGTTCACATACACAAGTCACAATTTTCAAGATATTTTTATAAATATGTGATATATTTATTTATTCTTTTGTAATACATTTTTCCAATTAGTCCACTTATATGGTATGCTACATGTCAGTACTACAATGTTTTAGTACTGAAAAGAGTATAAGGTAAAATTAAAAAACTAAAAGAGGAATATGAAAGACAAAAGAATTTTTTAAAAATCTGAAAAAACCCTAGAACTAGTAATATTTGTTTTCTAACAAAATGTTGTATTCACCAAACAAATTGCCTTTGGCTAAGTCCCCTTTTATTAGAGGAAAACAGCATTGTTTATAATAATTAGCATTATTGAAATACAACCAAGGATGTATGAAGATGTCCAGATATGTCAGAAATAGTGGTCAGGTCAAAAGTTTAAGGTTCAAAAGACTGAGATCTAGAATAGTAAACTTCAAAGTGGATCAGGCCAGTTGGCTCTCACTGAATTTTATATATTATTTCAATGCCAAAGAAGAAAGAGTTGATTTAGCTGTTTCAAAGTCAGTTATGAAAAATTACTTTCCCTCTTTCACACAGATTGGTCATAATGAGCTTCGCAAAGTAATTTAGTGAATTAAAAGTATACCATAGGATTAATATGTACTTTCTAAGGCTGTGTGTGTGTGTGTGTGTGTGTGTGTGTGTGTGTGTGTGAAACTTATAGGTAAAAGGCACTGTAAAATATCATAAAGGTTGTTCTTTGTAACACAATCTAATCTCAGAAAAGTAACCACTAATGTGTAAATTCCAGAATAAATTTTTTGCTTCTACCAAAAAAACTAAGAGGATCAGATTTGTGTCACCATTATCTAAGAATAAGATGACATTCTACATTATTTCAACTTGAGAAGATAAAGAATTTCCTAGTATGCAATGATTTATTTTTGATGTTTAACAAGTTACTTGTGGAAATATGTAACCCAATTTAATAAATGTTTTCAAAACATTATATTGCTATCAGTAAGTAGAACCTTCTATCAAATATAATTTATGCAAAAATATTAAAATTATGGACTTAGCAGCAGTAAATAAATTTATTTTGTTAAAACTTGAGCCAGAAAGTGAAAACACAACATTTTTTGTACTTTACACTCACAAGAAATTTCCCATATGATTCCTAAAGGATTTTAACATAAAAGAATTTTCATTCTCTTATAGTAGTAATGTACTGCTACCAGTCTTATTTCCAATGTAAGAAAATAACCTAAAGGATCACATATTGGGAAGTTCAATTATTTAAAGATGAATCTAGAAAACTTCATGGATGACGTATTCTCATAATAAGTTGTATCTAACTCAGAGGTTTAGACTGATCAAAGAGGAAAAGGATTGGCTGTTCACCTAGGGAAATCTCTATGCATGGTTTCCATAGCCAGGCAGGTCTATGGCCTGGCTGCTGTAGGGGGCATGAGGTCATTATAATTCTTCTTAAAATATCCTAACATTTAAACTCAGCAACTCCAACTATTCTACTATTCTACCAAAACACCCAAAACATGACTTAGTGAATCTTCAACATCATTGGAAAAGTGGAGTTTTACTTTGGCGGTTGAATACCTACTACCTATGAAATACTGTTAAGAGGTATCCAAATACACACAAAATAAGATCTCTACCCTCTAAGAATTAAAATGTAATGAGAATGAGAAGACATAAATATGAAAATGACAAACAGAAGTTTCTTTTAAGAGATAGCATTCAAACAGAAAACTTCTACCTATGTATATTAAGTAAACTCTGGTTTCAACCCTAGCCATAAATATATTCTTGAATTGCTATACTCCAAATTCTTCATATTTATTGAACATTATTGAAATCCAAGTAAAATATTTTTCTGATTTAAGTAGAAAAAGATTGTCAGTATTTTCAGACTGCTGCATCTTTTCATACACAAAATATTGACTGTGAGAAAACCAAAACCTCAGAGATAATATCTCCTTAATCTACAATATAAACTAGTGTTGGGATGAAGAATTAAATAACATGAATAATACAGATCATCAGACACTCAACTGTGAATAACTGAAATCTTGAATCCTGTGAACAAGTATAGAAAAGTGGGCAATGAGGTTATATCTGATATATAAACTCAAGAGGATAGCCTCAGTAAGTAATTTCAGAGGATATTCAGAATTACAAAGCATCTACAGAATAAAGCATTTACAAATATTCCACAGACATTTTTGGATGGTGGGATGGTAGAGGACCTCATTTTTTTTTTTTTTTGAGGGCAGTGTCACTGGTCCTCACATGTGGGACCCAAACCGAGGCTGCTGGCGTCCCAAGCCAGCATTTAACCTCCACGCCACTCAGCCGGCCCGAGGACCTCATTTTTATATTTCACAAAAAACCATGCGTACACTCGCTCACACACACACAAACGCGCGCATATATATATATATATATGGATGATTTAGGGTTAAATATTGGTAGATAGTCCTCTATTTCTCTAATTTGCAGTAACAATCTTTTTGCAGATTAGACAATAGTTGAGGAAAAGAAGTTACCCAATAATAGTGTCTCTAAAAGGTAAAGTTTAGAAGTACCCTCAAAACTCGGTTTTTAATTAGAAAAAGTTGAATTTCAAACTTTTCTGAGTTTGCATATTGCTCTTTGATTCTTAAGTTTCTGTGTGTCTACCTTCACTGTTTCTCAAAGAAAAGTAACCACTTTTCCCACTTCAGAGGTCTGACTTCCCCATGATACATTTTGAATTGAACCATGGTTGACAGTTTTATTACAAATATGTTGCACTTGTAATTGTTACACCAAAGAAAGTGATTGAAAAAATTTGCAAAGTTACAAAATTGGACTTTAGTTCTGTGGAGAATGAAGAAATAAATGTTAGCTTTAAAAATAATATCCTCAGAGATGTATGTATCAAAGAAGAAAAGATTCAAATTTGATTTATTATTCACTTTGGGTACAGTACTTTATAATTTGGAAAAAAAAAAACTGTCTGAAATTATTCCACTTTACATAAGTGGTGACAAATCACTACTTACTGATTTATTTCCAAAAGCCCCACTGTCCATGGCAATAAAATTCCTTGAAAGGGTTCCATGAGTTGCTATTTTAACATCTCCCACCACACTGTACAAATGCCAGTCTGACCACTCTGCCTTGAGGGTTTTCACAAAGCAGCTTTCTTTAAAGGTTACGAGTGATGTTATGTCTTCTAAGAATGTCAGCCCTCTTGGCAGTTGTCCATGATGTCAACATGGTTGATACTAAAATTTAGGTAAATGAATTTAATTTGAGAGGGTATTTTATTCATGAGTTATTTTTAGGTTTGCTAATTGTTTTATAGATTGGTTTTATTTTTAACAAAAGCCATCCTGTAACAGTGGCATGGCTTTTAGCTTCAATACCTTTATTTTCACTTTTCACCCGGTAAAATAATACCTTTAGGCCCTTAGACCCTACAATGAAGATGTTTTGTTTAGAAACAGTTCTCAATCCCACCTGGGTAATGAAGACTTTGTCAAACTCTTTGTTAGAAATCCTCATCTACAAAAGGGCAACTGTAAAATATGTATGACAAGTCACTTGTGGCTAAAAGTGATTCAATTTTTGTGACATTTTAAAAACTATTTTTGTTGTAACTTTAATTTTAAAAAGCTGAAAAATATATTAAAGCTTTAGTGAACTCTTACACACTCAAAATTAATTCATGTAAAAAAAATAAGTGTGACCAGCGTTTAGATTATAAGCTGAGCAAATTACTATGCCTTTTTGAATTAAAAGGAAGTTGTACAGAAAATTTACAATAAATCAGAATTAGAATGCATATATGCAACATTTTCTTTTATTTTGCTGTTTGGAGAGGTTTACTTTCAATACCTGAGTAATAGCCCACAGACTAAGCTAATCAATGTTCTAAATTGCATTAAATATGCATTAATATGTTCTCCCTCCTGACCGCCTCAATTTGGAGATCTCTCAATCAGAAAAATTAGGTATTTTTTCTCTGTTAAAAGAAACTGAATTATTACTGCCTTGTATACTTTTCAGTAAGATTTGGGATGACAGTTTGGTAATGCTCTTGACAATGATTTAATGCCAAACAACAATGTACTTTAAAAACTCAAAATGTATCCCACAAAGATGCAGAGGAAATATATAATGCAAAATTGATAATGTTGCTAAAAATACATACCTAGGCATAAGTTGTATTAACATTACAAAAAAATCAGATGATCCTGTGCCAGTGTTTACCCTGGGGAAAACCTCAAGCAAAATAATCATATATCAAGGTTTTGTGGATTCATAGGACCACAATTGAAATAAAAGCATCATTGAAGCTTATTATACCATCACACGAACTATGAGTCCAATTACCTAGCTGGTCCATAGAAATCAGGAAATAAACTCTGATTGCTCCTCCCTAGCACTACTGTAGATATTCACTTTCCTGCCCATCCCAAATTCTGGGCTTACCACTCTCCCTCACGCTAGAGAATTCTTAAAGCATTTTTGAAGCAATCCAAGAATGGACTCCTGAGAACTATGAAGTCATTCATCTCTGCTATTGGGCAAAATTTAAGAACCAGCATGGGTCTTTTGAGATGCTTTTTACATGATAGCCTATGTTAGTATATATAGGACTGTTGTCAGACCACATCCCCATTGGCCATGAATTTCCATCCATAGATTTGTGCAGACAAATCTGCTAACCTCCCTCCGATGGGAGGTGTGATAACTGGCACACTGTCATCTCACATGCTACCATCCAAAGTTTACCTTCAATATATAATGGACTGTAAATTGCACAGTTCTAATTGAGGATTTATTTTATCTTCTACTCCTAAGTACCAGAATGCCATCTCAGTGTATTGGGCACCCATCCTTATTGCAGGTATATAATCATCAAGTGGGCAGCTGTACAGTGACGTTTTTGCACCCTCAGATCCCCACCTCTGGTTATCTGTGACCAAGCTCCAAATCAAGTTGCTATTTTTACTGGTTCACCAAACTTACAGCAGCTTCAATAAGAGTCTGTGAATTCAGGTGTTTAGATTTTAATGTTAAAGGTAGCATATACCCCTGTTGCAAGTATATACCATCCTAACACACCCTACATATTGGGGGGAGAAAAAGATGACAGAGGAGGGAAGGAAAAGATAAGGAGGAAGGTAGAAAGGGGGAAAGAGGCAGGAAGAAAGGGGAAAGAAGGAAAAGAGGAAGGGAGGGAGGAAAATGAAGGAAAGTTTCTGCCTTTAAGTAGCTGGTTGATTATGGGGAAGAATATTCACCTTCCTGGGTGTCTATTTTTTTCAGTTGTAAAATATAAATCACTGTCTTGCACAATTTTATGTTTGCAAATATATCTTTCATTAAATATAACATCAAAGTCCAATATATTAAACACAGTCTTGTTGGCTGTTCAGACCTTTCTTTGCCCCCTCAGAACACAGGATGATAATCTCTGGAATAAGATAAGAATAACTATATTTAATGAGATTACCACCTGTCAGGCATGCTGCTAGGATAGTCACACACACTATGCATTTAGCTAACAAAATGGGTTATTAGTTGGACAGGAACCAGTACAGAGTTTTGGTTTAATTCCAACAATGTGGAGTCAGTCTGCTGGGGTTGGAATGTCAAGGCTGACACTTGCTTAACTATCATTTCGAAAGTTACTGAATTTGTCTGGGCCTCAGTTTCCTCATCTGTAAGACAGAGGTAATATTATTTTCCTTATGGGCTTGGTAGTGGGGGTTTTAGAAAAAATGATCCAGTACCCAAGCATCTAATAAGCCCTCAATGCACATCAACCATTCTCATTACCTCCAATTTACAGATTAGGAAAGTAGGGCTCAGAGAATTTAGGTAATAATCAAAGGTCATAGCTAAAAATCACCCTGTCTTTAGCCCCTAAACTTGGCTCCTATCTATTACACCAGACAGGGTTTCTTAGATCGTCACCTGGAGAACGTCCATGATTCTGTGACATACTCATCAAAGTCAAGTCATCACACTGTTATCTTTTTCATCGGTTTATGTTTCTGACAAATTGATTCTGACAACATTAAAATACAAAACCTAGCTACTTAGGTAATGCTATTAGTATATATTTTTTTCAATTATTGTTATGCACATATGAAAACAGAAGCTTTCTGCCCTGTCTCCCTCCCTCCCTGCTTCCCTCCCTTCTTCCTTCAAAAAAATAAAACAGAAGATTTTTAAAAGTGAGATTTTACTACCTCCTCGTTCTGCAAATCATTTGTTTTATGTCTTGGGCAGCTCTTCATGTCAGAACTTACAGAACTACTTTTCTTTTTAACACAAAGTATAACAGGCTCTTTGCTTCCCATTAAAGACCAGTCAGTTTCTATGTGTGCTCCACTACAAATTCTCTCCTTCCCTACTATGAAAAGAAGTAAACATTTATCAAATGGTTTCTGAATTAAACTCAGTGTCCTGGAAGCTATATGGGGCAGAGGGAAGGGAACTATTTGTCATGAACAGCTCAAGGTTTGAGAAATCCAGTGTGTCACTTGATATAATTTGAAATACCATAAAGGCCTTTGACCTTGAAAACTTGCCTTTAATGATTTGCATACCTTCGTCTGTACTTAGCATCTATGGTTAGACTACAGGCCACCATGACAAGCCTGTAACTCCCGGAATTATTCTTTCTTTATTTGAGGACAATTAAAAATTTATTTTCTTTTAAGAATACTATGTTAGCAATAACTAAAACCCATTTGTAACCAGCTAACCAGCACCTATAAACATCCTGGTCTTTAAAATCAGGAAGTAAACAATTATTGCCCAAATTCTGAGATCAATGAATTGTAGAGCTACTTTTTCTTTCCTTAATGGGTTCACAGTATTCATCATATGATGCCCATAATCATTTTCAAGGATTTCTAGTCATTAGATGTTTTCCATATTTTGGGGTTCTTTTTGTTGTTTTCTTTGCTACTAAAATCATACTGAAGTAAATACTCATTTACAAAACTCTTTGTGCATCGTATGTACAGGAATTTCTAACACTGAGAAATTGATATCACTATGTCAAAAGTTGTGTGCTTTTTATATTATACTAGATGCTGCCAAATTGCTCTTCAAAAATGTATACCAATTCATATGCTCACCAACCATGTATGGTAGTATCTATTTCCCCCTCTCTCTTGACATTTTAAAAAATACTTTAAGCCGAGTTTAAGAAAAGAAAATTCCAACCATATCTAAGCCAAGTTTAAGAAAAGAAAATTCCAACCATATCTGCAAGTATATTATGCTGGTTGGTTTCTCATGTATTTGTAACCTACTATATTTTTAAAAAGATTTCAGGGAGCTTATAAGATTAACATATATGTAAATGGGACTGTTGAGTTTAAAATACAAATATTAATCCATGCCAATAAAAAGGAGAGCAAATATATCAGAAAATTTGGAAAGATTTATTACCAAATGCCTGGCACTATTCTAGGCAACGGAGATATGGTCAATAATAAGATAGACAAGTCCCTGGTCTCCTATAGATTATATTTTAGTAGAATAAACACAAATAAATAAATTAAAATATAAATAAATATGATTCCATTTAGTGAGAAAGACTATCAAAAAATAATAATAAAACAAGGTAGGGTAGGTTTACTTTAAAGTAGATCAGTCTTAAACAGAGAGGTTATGTGACTACACTTCTACACAAAAGAATGATTCAAGTGCAAGCAATCAGTAGGTTTTTAATCACTAATTGGAAGAGGGGAAAAGTCTATTCCATGCCCATAGAGAGAGGAGCTGCTAGCTGGATCAATGCCTTTGGTAAGAAGAGAAAATGTGCAGAGATAAGAGGTTGCTTATGGAAAATCACTATATTTAGGGGAAAAAAAAAATGTTCTCATATCCAAACGAAGTGTTTGTCTTGTCATTTTCCACAACTGATGGGACTCACTGATTCCTAATCACTTATCATATGCTGTGGAGAGACAGAGGAAATTAAATCTCTTATCCCATGAAGGTTTTTAGAAAGCCAAAAGAGTAGACAACAACCAGGTATACTTAACCTCCATACTGTTAAATACAAAGAATTTCCCTATCTTTCAATGAAATTGTTTTCAAACTTCTCAGAAGACCTCCAAGTTTTCATTCCAAAGTAAAGGTATGAAAGTGAAGCATGATTTCCTGAGAGTCAGTGATGAGAGGAGACAATCAGGGTATTTATGAGTCTCTTGCGCTGGTATGCTTGAAAGTGCAGAATGTTAAGCAGACTACTGATTCTGTGGAGAAATGCTTCCAGTCATCTCAGGTTTGTTTACAACAACAAAGGAGAGACACAGCTCATAGATCAGGGTGGCATCAAATGGAGACAGCTTACTGCCAAGGGCAGATTTAGAACTCTAAAGAAGGAAAGACACTGTGCCCACAAAACACTGAGACACAGAAATCCAAGTGAAACGATAAGGGTGTCAAAATTATCACGGCCATATGTAGTACAAGAGAATTCATTAAAAGAAACTTTATTCTACTGTTGTAATTAGAAATTAATGGAAACATTTTAGCAAAACCTTCAGAGTGAAGCACAGCCCAAGGGGATCCACCTGAAATTATTTGCCAAATTAATGATTAATTATCAAAGGACCTATACAAGCAACAACAGAGATTTTTTTTAATTATGTATATACAATTCTATGATGATAAATTTGAAAGCATCAACGAGATGTGCAAAATATAGTTACAAAATCTAGTTCAAGTAGAAGTAGAAAACATGAAGAACCAAAAGCCATAGAAAATTAAAAAACATCTAAGAAGAAAGTTTTATAAGCAACTTCTTTCATGTTATCAAAGAAAAGATCATTGGTATATACACCATTAAAGAATAAGAAAGAGTGACTTTGGATGGAAGGATCTTAAGAGAGTTTACTGATAGTCGGCTATAACTCCCTCATAAGAATCAATGTCTTAATTTAAACCCATCTGTGAAGGAACACCTTTCCCTAGGATTTATTAGCAGCAATATGGATTTTTTATTGTTCTTTCTCAGTTCCTTTCTGATAAGAATGAACACTGACCAAAGGGATTGTGGGAACAGAAGTGTTTGATGTTGTTACTTTAGAGCCTCTGGTTTTGCTTTTTTATGTTCCAGTACGTATACCAATAGTATCAAGACCCTGATTCTAACTTTCAAGAGCCTTTTTACCTAAATGTTGCCTATGGGAGAAATTTGGGCAATAACTTTCTAAAGCAATTAGTTTGGTACAACTCAGAAAACAAAGGAACAACAGGAAAGACATTATGCAAATGTCTGGCTTTTCAAAACTATCTGCCTTGAGAAAAGCATGGTCAGATGCCTAGCAGAGAATGGCACAAGTAAAAGTTTGAAAATGTTCTGCTGTTCTATATTTACCTACAGTTCTGTTATACTACTAAGCATCAGTTGGATTAATATTACACATCTGACACATAAAAATAACCTTAGAGGAAACTCACTTGAGAATATAGATATGAATATTTCTAAATAAGATACAAGCAAATTGAATTCAAGAGTGCATTTACCATGACCAAGTTGGTTTAAAATGAGGATGACAAATCATAGGAAATCTCTTTAACAGCAATATGCTGAAATAAGAGAACACTTGATTATCTCAACAGACTCCAAATGATGTGATAATATTCAATATTTACTCCTGATACATATTTGAAGAAATGAATACTTCATCATTATGTATCTTAAAATAAGACCAAAGTTATTTTGGTGATGAAATTCTAAAAGTTTCAGGAATGAGACTAGCATACTGCAGTTCCCAATATTATTGGATATTTTCCTAAAGATTTTAACAAATACAGAACTATGAAACAGGAAGAAAAATATAGCAGGAAACAATATTCTCATTGGCATAATCCTATATTTAGAAACCCTTAAATAATCTATTATAAAATTTTATAGTTAATAATGGAATTAAGTACTGTAGCCTCTTATAAGAAAAAATAATGAAAAAATAATAATTTAAATTAGCTTTTATGAACTAAAAATTCAATTTATATAGCAAGCAAAATCTAGGTAGGATCTTCATGAAAAACATAAAATATTAAGGTTTGAGTAAATCATAAGCCATTCTATTTTTATAAACTAGAAAATTAATTTATATAAATAAGTGTAGATTTTTCCAAACTGATATATTATAGATTTAATGTCATTGCCTACAAAATTCACATAGGCTGTTTTTAAAGTTAACAGAGTGAATCTCAAGTTTATATACAGGAATTATCATGTGTAACAGCTAATATGTTTTTGACAAAGAAAACAATGGAGGAAAATTTGTTGTGTTAAATATTAAAGTGAATTACAAATCTACAATAATGAGCAAGTGTGATATAAGAAAGAAAATTTACAGACATAGCAGAAACCACAAAGGTAACTCTAAAACAGACCTTGGTATCATACTTCAATACAAATCTCACATGAATTCAAGTTAAAGAAAGAAAATATATCAAAAAAATAAAGACATTATTGACAAAGGAAATTTCCAAACCTATAGAAAATCTTTATAGGAGTTTTTTGGGAGCCAAACTAATGACATATGCTGGGGAGCTAGATATCAAATGCTCCAGAGCATAAGAGTTTTGCAGCTTCTTATATGAATTTGAAATTAAGCAGGGGGTGCCAGAAAGCTTGGAGAAAATAAGGCAGGATTAGATTACAGGACAGTTAACAAGATGATGTGCCCTCTTGAGAGTTAAAAACCCTTTCAGGGATATTACTTCTGGTATTTCAAAGGTGTGTTAACCTAGATGCACAAGAGCAGTGTACAGGTCTGGCTTAAAAACTTTCAGTAAAGAAGTTATATGCCTGGGGCATGACTACCATGACCTGCCAGGTAGGAATTTATGATCAGATCACCCTGGGAAGTTATTTTCCATAGAACCCCTTTTTCATCCAAACCTTCAAAACATTGTAGGGGAAGAAAAATTTTCCTTTTACCATTCTAGGTTCTTTGGCTGATCTAATAATCAAATTAACATACAAAAGATTAACAGGAGAAAAACAAATTTAATTATGTACATAAGGGGAGGGAGGGTTATAAGAATATGAGACCCAAGAACAAGTTGAGCACCACAGGCTTATACGAGATCTTACAATTACCTTCACAAACTTGTTGCAATGATGCTGCTAACCTTTTTTTGATATCAGAGGGATTATTCATTATGAATTTGTATCAACTGGACAAACAGTTAACCAAGTTTACTATTTGGAAGTGTTGAAAGGACTGCATGAGAAAGTTATACAACCTAAACTTTTCACCAACAATTCATGGCTCTTGCATCATGATAATGCACCAGCTCACACAGCACTGCCTGTGAGGGAGTTTTTAGCCAGTAAACAAATAGCTGTACTGGAACACCCTCCCTACTGACCTGATCTGGCCCCCAATGACTTCTTTCTTTACCTGAAGATACAGGAAATATTGAAAGGAAGACATTTTGATGATATTCAGGACATGAAGGGTAATACAACAGCTGTGATGACCATTCCAGAAAAAAGAGTTCCAAAATTGCTTTGAAGAGTGGAATAGGCACTGGCATTGGTTTCATACCTTCCCAAGGGGAGTACTTCCAAGGTGACCATAGTGATATTCAGCAATGAGGTATGTAGCACTTTTTCTAGGATGAGTTCGGGAACTTAATTGTCTGAATTCTGAACTAACGACTGGGATAGGGACCTGGGGCTTCAAAGGGGAGGAGGATAATTCACAGGATAAGAAGAGCGAATACTTCTTAATTAGATGTTTGTCCTGCCACACAGAAAGGTCATTCAGTTACAAAGCTATCTCTGGTAATAGCTGTCTTTCTGAGCCTGACCCCCTATATAAATTATTTTGGGTTTAATTAAGGGAGAGGTAAATGTGTTCTTGATTCTGCTGAATTTTGATTGCCTTCAGCTCAATAAACTCCACATGCAAAGTGACACATTATGGGGAGGCTCATTCTGAATCCCTTCAATATGGTGACCAAAAATAAATAAACATTCTTTTAAATATATGTGTGTGGATGTATGTGTGTGTGAACATGTGCATTTTATCATAGTAGTGCACGAGGCACAACATGTGAAATCATTCACTTTGGGATAATGTATACCACAATCATAGGCAACTTTCAATTACTATGGTTAAATGATGTTTCAAAAATTCTGCCCATGTCTGATCTCAAGAGTTTACTGATTTACGCTCTTTGAGAAGTAAAACTTTTCAAAAATACAAAGTAGGAAATTGTCATCTCTAAGCTGGAGTCACCACTGTGATGTTCCCTGTGAGTGGCTGGTTCAGGGACCCACAAAAAAAGAACACAGGTAAGCTGGGAGCCTGTGAAGCTCACGCCCTCCTCTTCTTCAAGGCTGCATTCCTGTGAGCTATTCTTGCAAAAGACTTTGATGTAAAACAGTGAAAACATTGGATTATCCTAAGAATACCATTTTAAAAGGAAGAATTGATGGGATTTCTTTTTTTCTGCTGTGACCCAGAAAGACCCATCTATCTATGGGCAAGCAAATTGAGAGTGTGACAAGACCATCAGCAATTGCTCAGTTTCAGTGAAGGATATGGAGCCACCATGTTCCACAGCAGAGATAAATCACAATCTCTGTTTCCATAAGGCAGAGGGGTCTGTTAGGGAAGGGGAGCTGGAGACGGCATAAATTTTAGAGCTGTTAGGCAGAAGGTAGGCAAGAGCTAAAGAAGGGGTAGGCCATAATGGAACTGACACTTTACACAGCCCAGGTCCACTCTCCAGGGACCACTCAGGTCCAACTCCCAGGGACTAATATTGTGGTTAGAACATCCCGAAAAGAGGGAAGTAAAATCCATCTAGAATTACCTGGTTTTTGATGCCTGCTCAGAACGTTAAAGCTTACCCTTGGTTTAACCTTAGCCTCATTATAATATAGTTACAATAAATTTGCACTGCAGTTTTAACCTTCCCATTGTTTTTTTGTGTGCATTACGGGCATGGGTTATATAACCTACACATGTCAATCAAATGACCTAAGTCTGCACATCACACCAGGACTGGCCCAGAGCCAATGATATAAAAACCCCACACCTTTCTGGGCCATTGTCTATTTTCACTTGGCCCATTCTTCCCTTAGCACTTATCCTAACAAACTTTCCTTGCTCTATACCTTCATATTTGCTGATCTGTAATTCTTTACTGCGTGGGCAAAAGAACCGAGCCATTACTCTGGTAACAGAGCTAATTCATTATTCCAGCACTCCTGGGTTGCTTTTTCACAAATGAACAGGGTAAGAATTCTTTCTGTCACTAATTAATGATAAGCACCCATAAAAGACATAATCACCTATAAATACTACTTCGGTAAGATAGATGTTCTGATCAAAGATCTGACCTGCATTAACTCAATTAATTTACACTCGTGTTCTCTCCTAGTGCTGTGGGCAATGTAAAGTCTTAGTCACCGCCCCTGGAAATTTTTCAATTTAATCTCACACAGTTACCATCACTGCCTTGGGTTATTTATTCTAATGCACTTTTGCATTCAGGCCACAATGCTCCCAGTCACCTGGTCCCCACTCACCCATAATACGCTGGTTTCATTACTCCGACAATCATCTCCTGGACTTTTTAACAGTCACTTCAAGCAAAGTGACAACGGAGTATTGCTTTCTGTCTGCCCTTGGGATGTGACCCAAGAATGCTCCTCTACCTTGCTGGGAGGCAACCAAGCAGCTTGCACTGATTTTTCAATTCATCTCTTTGCCCTTGTGGTTTATTTTGATTCTATCAGCTTATGCCAAAGATACAGGATACATGCCCTTGAGTGAACACCCAATGCCAATTTGAGTCTATTTTCCTTCCCTGTTTAGCCAAGCATGACTCCTGCCTCTAAACTCATCGTCTTTCCTTCTGCTACCACAGCTGGTTGCTGTCCTAGAGTTTTATCTCCCCCACAAACTAAAGTACAGCATTGATTTCTTCACTAGGAAGAAAGAATTTAATTGGTGAGTAACAGTCACTTTTGTCCCCTTGTATTAAAAGGATTTATAAGCTATCTCAATATTTCAAAAGATCAGGCCTTCAGGCAAGAGTAGGATTTGAATCTGAGTATCAGCTATCCATCTACCCTAAGCACTCAAAGCCCATTGAAGTTGGGTTGCTACTTACAAAGAGTTAATGGACACCAAGGGACCCTATCTAACACATTCTCTCTCTCACACACACACAAGGAGTCTGTCAACTTTGTAAAGAACACAATATAGCAGCTCACCACTTTCCTTCCAAGCTCTGTCCTGCTCACTTAATTTTTACTTATTCCAAATTAAATTATTTGAGGCATTTTCCCCACTAAAATTACAACTACACTAATGTTATATAAAACAAATATTTGCTGGTCTTTCTCAAAAATCGAAGAATTTAATTAAATTTCAATGCTTTTAAAAGAATAACTGTATCGTGGCCTACTGTGTCTTAAGATTCAAATAGCAAGCCCAGCCTCTACACTCTACACTAAGGTGAAGAAAGGGTGCCCCAAATGACTTGCTTTCCTGTAAAGCAAGTTGTGACCAGGTCATTCTAGATGTCTGCTACAGCCACAGGGCCACTTTAGTTCTGTGCTAGGTAACCAAACTATATCAAGCTGCCCAGCACACTGGTACTGAACAGAGCCAGCTGTGAGCACTAATGTATGGAAAGAAATACAATGTCATAGGACATGAATCTAATGAATGAAGTTATAGAAGGATAGATTTTGTTCATGGGGCAGAGGAAGGGGAAAACCCACTCCGAAAATCTAATAGGAGAGAAGGTGAGTAGTCTGACTGAGATGAATTGAATGGAAACCTGTGAACCCATGAGTGGAAATCAGGAAGGAATTAGCATCTTTAGAAACCTGAAGTTCTTTTTCCTAGCCTTCACTTCCACCCTCATTCCATCCACCAAATTACAAATTTGTTATAAAGAATTATCCAGAGATGGATTTTTTTTCTCCATCATGACTACCTTCTAGGTCCTTGGCTGAGACAAATTACCAGGAGAAATGTCACATTATACCCTGCCTGTCTGCCTCCATACACCTCTCCATAAAGACAGATCATAACTTCAATATTATGCTTACTGTATATATCCCCACTTGGCACCAAAGGATAGCCAGCTAGTCAAAGACGAGTAAGTTCCCACAAGAGGAACAACCCAAGCCAGACACGGTTGTGTGGGTGCCCGTGGGTGCCAGTGGGTGCCATGGGAGAAATCAGGGAGAGAAGAAAAAGGGTGTAAACCCCTTGCTTCAGGTTCTGGCAGCCTGCCTGTGAAATGACCTATTGATGTGATAATACCTGTCCTCCCAGCATTCTTATCAGTATCTTGGTAGAGGAAGTTTCTGTCTCTTAAGAGGTGCATTACAATAACCTCATGGGGCCTCTGGTAATGGCAGTTTGCAGGCATGGGAAAATTAGGCCTGGAGGTTAATTCTTGGGTGTGAGACTCACAGTCCATGGAAGCTACATCAACCCTTGCTTATGTGTAAGATAATAAAAGGAACAGTCAGGCCCGATTTGGGGCTCCAGTCCACAAGGCTGAAGTCCCCTGGCCCTGAAATGTTTTCTCTCCTATTTTGTGTCTCTCTTTTCCTTAACCTTTCGCCATCGCTTCTCTACTCCCACCTGCTCTGTTGTGCAGGAACGCAACAGAGAAAAACAAACAGAAGTTTAGTAACCTGTGTATCTCCTATATACATCGGAGAGGCCCAGGAAAACCCAGGGTAACTCCCTAAAATAGCTCAAGCTACCACCTTAAGTACCTTCCCCAGCTAAAGACAAAAGATTTCAGTGTGTTTGAGGGGGGGAGGGCAGAAATTATGGGGAGTTATCAGGCAAAGTACAGTAAACAAGAGTCTATATAGTTGTTCTGCAGATTTAAGTCCTTGTATTTTCCACTGATAGGAGTTTCTAGAGATTTAGTGTCATCCCACTCTTCCTGGTACAGAGAGGGAGACACCCTTTCAAATGGAGACTTCCCTTATAAATGTAAACATCTCTTTTAAAAAGGTAACTTCTACTCAGTTTTCAGAGCATTTACTATGTCTGCTGTTTCTTAAAAATAATTAGCCTAAAATAATCCTTATGCCAAAAAGGCCTATTTTGGGATGGTCTAGTCTGCTCCCCTTCATCTACTTTGCGCATATACAGAGGGGGCCAAAAAAAGTATATACATTTTAAGAAAGGAAAACTATTAAAATTGTAATACTCAATATATACTAATAACAAAAGATGAATACAAGTCATGTTTGACTTCTGCAATTACAAGAGGTGCTCAAAGTGGTTACCATCAGTTTCCAGACACTTCTAATTATGGAAAACTACTACTTGAGCAACGTTGACCAAAGTATCCACTTGTATTCATTTTTTTGGCACCCCTAGTATATGGCAGCATTTCTGGTTCATATTATATATTCAGTATATTGTTGATATTATTATTGAATGTAGAAAATTACTAAGCCACCTAAAGGTTTGGTATAGCTTAGGCTTCAGGAAAACACTTCAAAAAATTCAGAGAAAAGATGAATATGTCTTCATAGCCATAGATTCTGGAATGAAAGAAACATTAAGAGAAATAGAAGATTGCAAAAAAATTAAATTCTAACTCTATAATCTTGACTCAGTTTGGGCCATATGTCCATGCTATTTCCTTTGGCTGAAATTTCCTCTTACACATGTTTCAATTATATTATTTAACAAATCAGACAGGAATTGCTTCCATATGCCTAATCTAATTTTTGCTCTTGCCTCATATGTGGCCATCTTTTCCTTTATTCATTATTGTATTGTCCCTCTCTCCCTTTTTTCTAGAAGCACCCATGATTAGCTAAACCACTGGAAAAAGCACAGAATGCTGACAACTAACATTGCACCCTGCCCCTGACAGACACCTTATTTATAGGTGTCACGGGGCTACAGAGAGATGAGTGAGGTTAAGAAGGGTATATCATTAATGACCTCATTTGAGTTTCTCCATTCCAACTAACGCTAACACTGAGACCTACAATTCATGAAGCTACATCATCAATACTCTTATCTGCCTGAGGACAGGACCAAAATATCCATTACTGAAGCAAGAAGTTCATTTCCATTTTGCACTTTAGCTCTCTTAATCTATATTAAAAATATATATATATAAAAAATTACACAGGGTGGCGGCTGAGTGGCGCAGTGGTTAGGTGTTGGCTTGGGAGGCCAGCGGCCCCGGTTCAGGTCCCACATGTGCGGGCCAGTGACACTGCCCTCAAAAAAAAAAAAAAATTACACAGGTATGTACTCTGCTTTTTTGAATGGTACCTCTTGTATGAATTATCTCAGGGCAAAAATATAGCAAATTAAGTCAAAATGTGTCACATGATAGCCTGCCTATCTGCCCCCATGCACCTTTCTATAAAGACAGATCATTATTTCAATATTATGCTTAATGTATACATCCCTATTTGGACCCAAAAGATGGCTGGTTAGTCAATGACAGATAAGATTCCTCAAGGGAGGGGTGACCTAAGCCAGACATGGTCGAGTGGGTGCCAGTGGGTACCACAGGAGGAATCACGAGTTGACAGAAATAGGGCATAGACCCTTTGCTGCAGGTTCTGGCATCCTGCGTGTGAAATGACCTATTGATGTGATCAGTAAGCCTTGGCAGAGGAAGCTTCTGTTTCATAAAAGGTGCATGACAGTAACCTCATTGGACCTCCTGTAATGGCAGCTTGCAGGTGTGGGTGATTTGGCCCTGAGCTATGTTTTCGGGTGTGAGACTCACAGACCGTGGAAGCTACATTGACCCTTGCTTATGTGTAAGATAATAAAAGGAGCAGTCAGGCCCGATTCGGGGCTCTCAGTCCATGAGGCTGAAGTCCCCTGGCCCCAAACTTCATTTTCCTCTTATTTGTGTCTCTCTTTTCCTTAACCTTTCGCCATCCCTTCTCCACTCCCACTGCTCAGTAGTGCAGGATGTGGCAAAAATGCATAAAAACAACTATAGTGGGTAATAAAATAGTGCTTAAAATATAGACTTAAGGTGTCAATTTGTCAGTGTAATCTTTAAAAAAAAAGTTGTCTACCATTATGCCCTAAAAGTTTAAATCATAACACATTCTAGAACCATTGTTAGGCAGAAGGTAGGCATGAGCTACAGGAGGGGTGGGCCATAATGGAACTCGCACTTTGTACAGCCCAGGTCCACTCTCTAGGGACCACCCAGGTCCATCTCCTGGGGACTAATTTTGTGGTTAGAACATCCTGAAAAAAAAAAAGAAGTAAAATCCATCTAGAATTACCTGGTGTTTGATGCCTGCACAGGAAGTTAAAGCTTACCCTTAGTTAACCTTAGCCTCATTATAATATAGCTACAATAAATAAGCATTGCAGTTTTAACCCCCTCCCCATTGGTTTTTGGTGTGCATTATGGGCAAGGGCAAGTGTAGAAAGGAATGGGTTATTTAACTCACACATGTCAAATGACCCAAGTCTGTACATCACAGGCAGGGCTGGCCCAGAGCCAACAATATAAGCTCAAGACCCAAACCCTTCCCAGCCATTTTCTCTCTTGGCTTGTCCCATTCTTCCCTTAGAATGTATTGTAATACACTTTCCTTCCGCTATACTTTCATGTTTGCTGATCTGTAATTCTTTACTGCATGGGCAAAAGGATTGAGCCGTTACTCCAGTAACAGCATGACTATTTTAGAAGCATGTTGCACACCAAAGTGTGTATATTCTCTGTCTTCAGTTCTGTAATGTATAAATTTAGAGTGGGTTAACAGAAATATACCAACTGATTGCAATATTCATAATGATGCAAAATAATCATTTTCTATAATGAGGGACTTTATGGAAATACTGATTATATTCTTTCTTAAAATTAATGTGTGTGTGTGTGTGTGTGTGTGAGAGAGAGAGAGAGGAGTATTGCTGTGAAAAAAAATGAAAGTAAAAAGTGGAATAAAGCACAACAGCAAAAAGCAAATGTTAAGGTTTGTAGAATAGACTAGCATTTGGAAAGAGAGAAAGGTAAAGAGAAAAAGCTCTGTTCTTCTTAGAAAATCATTGACTCCCTTACCCTCCCCACTCATATGCTCTGATTAGCTCAATAGCAGTCTTTATCTCTTCCAAAGCCTTCAACCTTGAAAAAGCACTCATCATTATGCAAAGCAATTAGGAAAAGCATGTGCCCTGCACAAAGTAGGTTCTCAATAATGATGCTTTGGTCATCCAGAACAACATGGAAAGGAAGCAGGCATTAATGAGTCATGTCTGCTGGAAATAGCACATATTTTATAAATAAAAGACTTTGTTATAAAGGGCATAATTTCATCTCTGAAAGTCACAGAGTCCTTCACATTCACTTCATTCTGGATATTATATGTTGAAATTAGAATAGTCCTCCTAAACTTGGTTAGCATCTGCTGAACCAGGTCAGCAAAAAAAACAACTTTAACATGATTTGAAATTCTAATTGTTTCAACACAGTCATTACTTCTACGGAAATTATTGCAGCAGCATATACTGGTTTAAATATGTCCATTTAATTTTGTTCTTTTGCTTTCAAGCATATGAGCAATTTTGGGGCAACTCACCAAGAAAATCTATGAAATTCCAAATTCCTCCAAAAATACAATAATAATGCTAGAACAGTAGTATCTGAAATAGACTTAGACTCCTAAATCAAAGCTTAATACTATAATTTATGTTAATGCTAAACCATGGTTTAAGTTGAAATTTCAAGACAAACACCGAAATGTTTTCCAAAAATGGCCCCACATTCTGGTCACACGTGCTCTCCAGTTCCTTGTCACTCTTCCACCAGGAAGTGGGGTCTACTCCCCCTCCCCTTGAACCTGAGTAGTACTCTGGTTACCTTGACAAACAGAGCACAAGAATAGATGCTTTGTGGCTTCTGACCCCAGGCAATTCAGCTTTTGCTTGCTGCTTCCCCTCTCTTCCTCTGAGCACGAGCCTTGGGAGCCGTCTGCCAATTTGTAAGAAGTCCAGCTATCCTAAAGCTACCAACCTGGCAAGACCACATAGAGACTACAGAGACAGAGAGAGATGCCCAGAGAAATCTTCAAATAATTCCAGCCTCCGGTCTTCAGTGTACAGTGAGTTAGTCGGTGGCGTGTGAGAATGAAGGTGAAGGAACAAGTCAAGGAGGTTCTGACATTCTGAAAGATGATGAGAGTGGGGACAAAAGACAACATGTCTTATTGATACAGGAAGCACAATCATCCAGGTGGAAGACATTAAGCTACATTTCTCACTGTAAAGCAGAAATTGTAAAACCTTTAAATTTTGTTCCATATGTATTGCCCTCAGTAAATCATCCCATAATTTTACTGCTTATAATAGGAAAATTTATGGCCTTCTTAGTAACTAAATTACCAACATAGAAAATCAAATGGAAAATACATACATCCCTTTGAAAATAACATAAACTCTTAACATTTTCTTATTTTATGAAGTTCATTTTAACATTTGATAATGAAAATGGCAGGCTCTAACACTTACAGTGAAATAACATCAAAGCCCAGTATAGTAAAGAGGTTTTAAAATATTCTAAATATTCTAACAAAGGAGTAAAATTCTCCTTTGTATTCACCTCAAACTCCATACAGAAAATAAGGATCAAAAAAAAGGATTAAATGCTTCTTTTTTTTTTCTTTTAAATCTTAAAACAATTCATAAAAGTTCCATCAACACTTTGGACTTGTATATACAGATCTAATTAAAAAGCCTAGACGTCCATGCTAAGCTAAGCCTCAAGAATCTGAAATTGCTAAAAATCAATAAGAAATTAAAGTGGTAAACTGTAGTTGGTCTTAAACATCTTTGCAAATTCACAAAATGCTTCCACATCATGGCAGTTCGACCCCAGGGCTCCAAGAAAACAAGATAGTTTAGTCATACTTCTGTTTTCCCCATTAATGGCAACAGTAATTACTCTCCCTTCTTCCCTAGTATCTTGCCCTATGCCTTATTACAAGGAAGAAAAACAATACTTTTTAGAAATGAAGTCACATCAAAGAGAAACAGAACTAAATGTTTATACCTTAGTACCAAGAACCCCCCAGAGTAAATGCCCACAATTTCCACACAAAGACTCCTGGGCAAAGTTTCAAGAGCTATTTGAACAGAAAATGAACTAAAACAATTAAAATGCTGATGCATTTTAACTGACACGGAATCAGCCTTCTACCCTTAACCACTCTGCCAAGGCTGCTATTGCAAGCAAATGTCAGGAGGCGCATTTCATAGTTAATTCGACAATCAAACAGGAACAGCTGCATGGGCCTGGCACACTGGAGTTTCTGAGAGCGTTTACCGAACAGACGACCTAGAAGCCAGATTTGTTAAGCACAGACAGACATTACCCACTGAGGTGTTCATGAGAAGATAGTCTATCGAAGTCCAGGAAGAAAGGAAAAAGAATGTTTACTCCCAGGGATAAATGTGTTCACACTGGAAGTAATGTGAGCTTCATCCTATGACACTCAGAGCCCTCAATGCATTCATCTTCAATCCTTCCCAGATGCAACTTATAAGTAGGAAATACCTCACACTGGATATGAGAGGGCCCTTCTGTTTGTAACAAGACCACCGACTGTAATGAAGGAAGTGCTGCAAATAATGAGGGAGAGAAGTGCCATCAGCTTTTCTCCCCATATTGTTAATAATATCATAGTCACTTCATCACTCAGATATTATTTAAAAAAAAACACCTCGTTGAACATTGCTGAAAATACTCTTCTGCCTACAAAAAGGATGCTGATTGGAACTCAATTGGCTTAATGTTTTAGTGTTTTGATCTTAAGGGTCTTTATTCATCTCAGTCTTTTCCATTAGTAAAGATATTCTTGTAAGATCTCCGTTCATCAATTAATTTGCTTGACTTGAAAGTCACTAAATCTCTGTGCAAGTTATTCTATTTTCAAGATGTTAAAAGGATTATAAAATCTATAATGCAAACTCTTGAAAAAAATGTGAGCACATTCATTTGTAAGACTGTGGGTCATGTACATTTTGTTTAATCTTTTTAATTCTCATTAACTTTCAGTACGTCCATCACATTTTTTTCCCAAGTACATGTCAAATATTGACCTAAGCTCCATGTGCGCAGGGTCGAGAAAGAATTGCAGCTTTCCCCCTGAATATCTTATGCCAGATGCTCGTTATTTTCATTTATACTTGACCTTGATATACTGTCTTAGCACACTAATAATAAACATGATCTCTTCAAAAAGGCATAAGTCTGCAGGTCAACATCCCAACAACTCTGAAGAGCAGCGCATAAATGTGCCCGTTAAACAAACATCCATAATACCAGCAGTGAGTGATAAGAAGTTGCAGTGAGTATATTAAAATGAAATGACCACTAGTAGTGTTTGTATCATTAAGCTCTCCCATGTTGGCCGGACACAGATATCTGTCAATATCAATACTGTATCACATCCCCCGTTTTTACACTGGAGTGTTTCCATACAATAGTGTATGGCAGGGGTCGGCAAACTGCAGCTTGTGAGCCACACGCGGCTGTTTGGGTATGTACCTGTGTCTCTGAAGTAAAATTGAATATGAAAATAAAACTATCATAGTTTCATTTATAATATTACTTTAAATTTTCCTTATTTGTAAAAATATATTTATGGCTCTCGAATAATTTTTAAATTGTCGTGAGGGACAGGATTGGCTCTTCCAGGGGACGGCAAACTTTTGAGACAGAACGTACCCAAAGAGCCACAGTGTCGCACAGCTTCAGCTCCAGCTCTTCCCAACTATTCCCTTATCTTCTCTCCCCTCACCTATTTTCACAGGTAGAGGGATGATGGCAGCTGGCCTCAGGAGCAGTTCCTGAATATGAATATCAAACATTAGGGAGAAGAAATCTCTAATGTTTGATGTGATGTAGGTAAGTCAGATCTCATGACTTTCCTGCATTAAACATTCCAGTGGATTCCCATAGTTGGAGCTCCTTCCAATGGCTCAAAACCCCGAGTGGTGTGACTCTCATGCCCCCTCTTTGACCTCAGTTTTATCTACACTCCTACCTTCTCATTAGGCTTCAGCCACTGCAGCCTCCCTCCTGCACCTCCAGCAGCCAGTAATGGTAATGCCACTTCCTAGCTAAGTGTTTCGCAGATTATTTCCCTCCCTCTAGGCTTATATGTCTTCTCTATTAGGAATGTTACTATGCCTGCTTTCAGCATAAATGTCTACTCCTCAGATTAATCCTCCCTAAACATCTCATCCAAAAAAGCAAGTACCACCCATCCTGAGGGATTCCACCTTATCTCAATGCCCTAATTGCTCCCTGTCATTATCTCCTTCTCATCTTTCTTTCCTTTCATTTTCTTTTCTCACTAGGATGCAAGCTCCATGAGGGCAGAAATCTTGCTTCCTGTCGAATCACATAGAATGCGAACACATATTGGGGATTTGTCTAAACATCTGTTTAATTAATTAGTTAATGGGATCAGGAGATCTGGATTCCAATCTCATTATTTGGAAGTCACTTAATTTCTTGAAGTTTTAATTACCTCATTTATAATTGAAGATAATTACACCTTCTCTACTTCTGCCTCAGTGTGAAATGCAAATTAGATAATGTACATGAAAGTGCTATAGAAACTGAACATTACCCAAATATTAGTTATTTTACAGAAACAAGCTAACACAGTAGAATAAGTACTAGACTGAGTCAAAAGCCTAAATGCAACTTCTCTCAAGACCTTATTGTGTGACTCTGAGTAAATGTGTACTTCTCTGAACATTCAATTCTTCATTGCAAAATGCTGGTGATACCATTTTATAAGGATTACATGACTCAGCTAGATAATTGTAAAAATCATGTGTGAATATGGACAAAAGGTTGCTTATAAAATAGTGAAATCAAACCAAAACAGCCTTAATGTTCCCCTCAGCTTCACTATACACTAGACACAGTCTTCCTGTCTATATGCCTCAATCTCCCTTTATTTTTAGAGCATTTTCTTTAGAAAACTTGCAACTGTAAATTCTTGAACTGCCCTCTTGTGGTATAAATCTTCTGTTAGCCTCTTGCAACCCAAGAATGTTTTCTTCTAGGACCTGGGAACCATCCATCTGAGATGTAATCATCAGGAAAATTAGTACCCCTATCTCAGAATCTTCCTAGGAAGGTAGGAGCCTAACTTTGATTAAAAAAAAAAAAAAAAAATTGACACACAAGTGGCCTAATCCCATTGACTAATGTCCAGTACTTTTTCACTAATTCACCCCTGCTTAAAAACACTTCCACCTTTTGTTTCTGCAGAATTGAGTTCAATCTCTCCCCTATTAAAATAGCATTGAATAAGGTCTTTTTTTTTTTTTTTTTTTTTTTTTTAGCTGAGCCATCCTGCCACCTGTTGGCAGCTCAGGGGCTGCTCAGCTCAGGCCAGAAATCCAACCGGCAACCTGTTGCTCAGAGCTCGCACTCTTGAGAGAGCTCTTAACCAATTGAACCACTTAGCCGGCCCTGAATAAGGTCTTACTTGCCAATTTAATTTGTCTGGTACAATTTCTCTTTGACAAATTATAGGAGTCAAAACAATGACACCTTTGGTTTGGGATGAGCTCATCACAAACTCTACCAAGCTAATCTGGATCAGACTAACCCCCAAAAATCTCTAGCTTTTATATCCTCCTCTTTTTTTAAAAAAAAGTGCTATTTTGGGGGCAGTTTTAGGTTCACAGCAAAATGGAAAGGAAGGTACAGAGATTTCCCATATACATCCTACCCCCACATACATGCATTGTCTCTTCTATTATCAACATCCCTGACCAGAGTGGTACATTGTTAAAATGATGAACCTACACTGAAACATCATAATCATCGAAAATCCATAGTTTATCTTAGGGTTCACTCTTGGTGTACATTTCATAGGATTAGACAAATGTATAATGACACATATCCATCATTATAGTATCACACAGAGTATTTTCACTGCTCTAAAAACTCTCTGTGCTCTGCCTACTCATCCCCTCAAACACTGGTAACCCGGGTTTTACTGTCTCCATAGTTTTACTGTTTCCAGATTATCATATAGTTGGAGTCACACAGTATGTAGCCTTTTCAGATTGGCTTCTTTCACTTATTAATATTCATTTAACATTCTTCCATGCCTTTTCATGGCTTCATATCTCATTTCTTTTTAGTTCTGAATAATTTTTTGTTATCTGGATGGACCATAGTTTATCCATTCACCTACTGAAGGGACTCATGGTTGCTTTCATGTTTTGGCAATTATGAATAAAGCTGCTATAAACATCCACATGCAGGTTTTTGTGCAGACAAAATGGAATTTTTAACTCCTTTGGGGAAATATCAAGGAGTGCGACTGCTGGAATACATGGTAAGTGTCTGATTAGTTTAGTAAGAAACTGTCTCCCACGGTATCTGTACCATTTTGCATTTCTATCATCAATGAGAGTTCCTGTAGCTCCATATCCTTACCTGCTTTTGGTGGTGTCAGAGTTCCAAATTTTGAGCATTCTAATAGGTGTGTAGTGGTACCTTATTGTTGCTTTAATTTGCATTTTTCAAATAACATATAATGTGAAGCATTTTTTCACATGCTTATTTGCCATCTCTCTTCCTCTTTATCTTCTCTTTTCTGTGTCAAGTACATCTGAAAGACCATCATCTTCAAGTTTCTCCCTACAATTGATGTTCACCTGTAAATAATCTGTTGACAGTGATTTCTTGTTTAATTTTATTGTACAATCTTTATAACATTTGTTGTTATTCAACATAAGTCAGGGACTCAGTCTCTGCTTCTGTGAAATGAGTAGGTTGGATCAGACAATCCCTTTCTAGGCCTGTTATTTGTCAAATCTAAAATGTCTTTCAGGGCCAGCCAAATGGCTCAGTTGGTTAAGAGCTCGCTTAAGAGTGCAAGCTGAGCTCTGAGCAACAGCAGTTCGAGGCCAGCCCGAGCTGAGTTGCCGTTGAGCTGCCAACAGGTGGCAGGATGGCTCAGCTAAAAAAAAATAAAATAAAATGTCTTTCAGAGGCTTTCTTTGTATTGTGATACTGTATATTTTATCTCTTTGGATGTTTAAGGGAAGATGACAGGGATGATAAGCCCTGTACCAGAATATGCAAGATAACTGTTTCACATAATTTTTAAAAGTTTGAAATCTAGAGGGCTGACCGAGTGGCTCAGTTGGTTAAGAGCTCTCATGAGTGTGAGCTGAGCTCTGAGCAACAACAGTTCAATGCCCAACCCGAGCTAAGCTGCCAACAAGTGGCAGGATGGCTCAGCTGAAAAAAAAAAAAAAATTTTTTTTTTTTAAATCTAGAGGGTTTTTTTGTTTTTGTTTCTTTTTTATCGTTTTCCTCCAATCATCACTACTGTACTGACACTACATTTACCAGCAATTTCCTTAACGTCTCTGGGATAAATTCAGCTCTGAATGACACATGGTGAAACCAAGTTTAGATACTTGATGTCAAAATTAAATCAACATTTATTTAGCAGGAAATTGTGACACTGCTTTAAATTACCAAGGTTTATTTTAGTTTTCTTGCTCTTTTTAGAAGTTCTCAGTTCTATGAAAATATTACATTACTGAGAAAATCTGTCCCGGGTACATTTTCATTTACTGATCTCACACCTTTGCCTGTGGGTCTCCCCAGTTCTTGAACTTGTGTTCTCAGAGTATCCCTAAGTGTAGACCCATTAAAGAAATTGTTTTTAGTAGATACATTTGAAAATTCCAAACAAAGAGATACCCATGATACCAAATCAAACCAAAGGTAAGTATCAGGATAAATCAGATTTATATCTGAGTCAGTGACTGATTTTCATTTGATCAACTGCCTTATTTCTTTATTATCCTCTTGCAGGTGAGTCACTGTTAAGTGTCATGGTTGCTTTATGTTAAAACAAAGTGAAAATCTGATACTATCAATACACAGACATAAATTCAAATTTAGTAAGAATTTGCTTGAGAAACTATGATAAAGTCTTCCCTGCTTTTTAAGAAACCAATCAATACAGCTGGAACACAATATATGACCCCATGTTTCATTTGGTTTTCTATGTTGCTATCATTTGATAGAGATTATCAAATAGGCAGCAGGTGAGTATAGCAGGAAGTTATCTTTTTAGAAATAAAAATTATGAGGCTGGCTGAGTGGCACGGTGGTTAAGCGCTGGCTTGGAAAGCCAGTGGCCCTGGTTCGGATCCCACATATGAGGGCCAGTAACACTGCCCTCTAAAAAAAAAAAAAAAAAAAAAAAAAAAAAAAAATATATATATATATATATATATATATATATATATATTTCTCTGCAAACTAATGTAATGAAAGAATCTTAAAGAAACAAACTGCAAAGAGTCCCAAAAGAAGCAAATGCTTGATATTGAAATATTGTATAAAATAACATGAAAACAGTCTCAAAATTATTCTTAACTACGTTTTATTCTGAATAATCCTAAATGATCTTTTAGATTACTAGGATATTGTCCAATATAGCTTAGTAACTACTCCCACTTATTCATTAAGAGTCAGAAAAGAGGAAGAGAAGTATAGCATTCCACACATATTTGGTCTCATTTATTACTCACAACAGCCATACGGGAAAGTTGTTATTTCCATTTTATAGATAAGACAAATTGAGGTTTGGAGTGCCTAAGTAGAACTTATCCAAGGACGTAAAACAGAAATGTTAGAGCCTGATTTGAAATTAGTCCTGTTTAAATCAAAACCCATACTTTTTATCTTTATACTACTCTGCCTCTGGCATTAAAAGAATATTCTACTGCCAGGAGAACAGAAGCAATGTTAAAAAGAAAACAGCCAATCTCAGTGATACATGAGCCCCGTCGTTCAGTCCCTGTAAAATGGGAGGACTGAAGTGAAGCATAGGTTTGATTTAGAGCCTTTGCTGTAATCCTTCATCAGACAGAGGCTCTACAAAGCAGTATGGTACATGGGTCCTAAGAAAAAGGATGTGAGGACTTGATAATGGAAGTAATTTTGCTCTAAAACATTTTGCAATAGATTAAAGAGAGTAGTGAGAAATCAGACATCTCATGTACACATAATGAGCAGCACATATTCCTGGCAGAGATTTTTCTTAGGGGTTTGCAAAGATATACCTAGAATTCAAGGCCAGAGATGACTCTTCAATTACAGATGCCATACAAATTTGTTTCTAAACACATTTACGAAATGCAATTGCCTTTTTCTCCAGATCCCTGGAAAAGAGACCTGCTGCACTACCTGGTTGCTTTCCCTAAAGCAATGTTTTAAACTTATTCCTCCCAAGGTAAATAACCTTAAACAAAAACTCCCAGTGCTGCCTGCACTTAGTGAAAATTGGATTAGACACTGTTACCTTAGCACTCATCATGTATTTCCAGACTTATTACCTAAAACTCTGTTACATGGACTCAGAGCCAGAAAATGGAGGTCAAGAACCATCCCCTAAAGCCAACCCACCCTTGAATTTATTCATGCTGTTCTCTTTACCTGAAATGTTCATTCCCCACTTCACCACTGCCACCAGTACTACCTAAGGAATCCCTAGATTATCTTTTATTACTTGCAAGTAATAGAAAATCCATCTAACTGTGAGTTAAACAATAAAACCTTAACTATTCCAACATTATAAATGCAAAGGACCTCAGTTAACTTTCTGTCATAACAATTTTTAAGGAGCTAGTGTTTTCCTTCTTTCAGTTGTATTATAAGCAATCTGCTGGGACTCATTACACAGCATGATGTCAAGACCACAGCTGCTTGAATTACACTACTTGAGTTCAAAATCTACTTCTGCTTTGTGACCTTCAGAAGGTACATGAGTTCTCTGAGCTTTAGTTTTCTTATCTATAACATACAGATAAAAATCAGTATGTAGGATTTAATGATTTAATATATGTGAAGGATTTAAAATTCTAATATGAAAAAGTGTCATAATCTTAAAACAGTACCTGGCACATAGCATTATATAAATATTTTCTATTATTTTTCTGTTCATGTGGTAATGTTCTCTCTTTCTCTTTCCCTCCCTTTCTCCCTCCCTCCCATTTTCTTTCTGATAATCATGGAGGAAATATCTCCTAGAAGCAGCTACGAATAGCCACCAGTTACAGCTCATTGGCTAGGGTTGTATCACATGTCTATGCTGAGCTACAAGGTAAGTTGGGAAAATTAGTTTCTGATGTGCTATGGGAGTCAGGGCTCTGCTAGGAAGGAAGGGAAGTATGGAAGGGTAAAAGTGGGGAGAGTAGTGACTATTGTATATGCAAACAAACGTGTCTGCCAAAATCTTATTCTTTTTAGCCATCAAAAAACTATTAGTTCTCCAAGGATCTTTCTCAAACATTCCCTCTTCCATGAGGCCCTTCCTGATTTCCACACCAGGTATTATTTTTTTCTTTTCTCTAAATATTCTAAAGAGTTGTGGAGAGTATCAAAATCGATCATGTATTAAAATGTTTAAGACCAGATTTAAGGCTGAATGAAGCTGTAAACATAACCTAGTGCAATCCATCATGTGATGATCAAAATCACAATATATAAATCAATAAAATAACCAAAAGTTGTTACTGATTGTTTTTCCTGTGTCAGGTGTGATAATAGATGACTTACCTAAGTATTTTATTTGCTCCATACAACAATTCTACAACATTGGAGTTGCAATTAGACATATGTGGGAACATATTCCTAGCAAACCTCTTTTCCCTCAACACTTTAAGACATACTATTCCACTATTCAATTTAATTCTCACAATAAAAACAAATATATAAGAACATATGTATAATTTAAAAAGCTTAACATGGAGAAAACCCTAGGAGCAAGCAGAAACTTTAATAATTCTCCACCTAACCACACATTTTTCACTGGCAATTGATAGCCATTAAAAAAAAAAAAGTAGTGCCTCGGACTGTTGCTGAACTTGGCCTGCAGTGGGTCCCCTCCCATAAGGCCCCAGGGCTGGCAGGCCCAGTGAATAGCTTCAGACTGGGTAGGAACATCACCAGGTCATCTCTAAGAACAAATACCCAAAGTGCAGGCTGGGCAGGCACTGGAGCCCCACAAAAGCAAACCACGCTTTGTAGGGTCAACCCCGGCATAATATCTCCTCCACTGTAGTCACAGCCAGGGAGACTACAACACTGGGTCCCACAGGACACCTGCAATATAATGCCACTCTACTAAGACCAGGAGACATACCAGTACTATATAGAAACAAATACAGGGAAGTGCCAAAATGGAGAGACAAATAAACATTTCCCAAATAAAAGAACAGAACAAAACTCCAGAAAAAGAAATAAACACAATGAGGACAGCAATCAGCCAGATGCAGAATTCCAAATGCTGGGTATAATGATCTCAGGGAGAACTTCAACAAAGAGGTAGAAAACATAAAAATGAAGAAAATATAAAAAATAACCAGTCAGAAATAAAGACTACAACAACTGAAATGAAGAATACATTACAGAGAATAAAGTAGATTAGATGAAGCAGAGGATTGAATCAGCCATTTTAGAGATAAAGTAGCAAGGAAAACACAATCAAATAGCAAAAAGAAAAAAAAATCCAAAAAAATGAAAAGAGTTTGAAAGACCTCTGGGACAACTTTAAGTGTACCAACATTTGCAAAAAAGGGATACCAAAAGAGGAGAGAGAGCAAGGAATTGAAAACCTAGTTAAACAAATAATGACAGAAAACTTCCCTAACCTGGCAAAGGAAATAGATATAGAAGCCCAGGAAGTACAGAGAGTCCCAAACAAGATGATCCCAAAGAGGCCCACACCAAGGCACATCATAATTAAAATGCCAAAGGTTATATACAAAGAGAGGATCTTAAAAGCAAGAGAAAAGCAGTTAGTTACTTACAAGGGAGCTCCCATAAGATTGTCAGCTGATTTCTCAACAGAAGCTTCACAGGCCAGAAGGGGATTGAAATGATGAAAAGGGAAGACCTACAACCAAGATTTCTCTACCCAGCAAAGCTATCATTTGGAACTGAAGGACAGATAAAGAGCTTCCCAGAAAAGAAAAAGCTAACGGAGTTCATCACCACCAAACCACTCTTACAAGGAATGTTAGAGTAGTAGTGGGAATCTCTTAAATAAATACATGAATAAATACATAAATATATAAATAAACAAACAAACAAGAAAAAAAAGGCAAAAACTGCAAATCTGTCAACAATTATTTTAAATGTAAATGGTTTAAATGTTCCAATCAAAAGGTGGCTGACTGGATAAAAAAACAAGACCCTTACATATGGTGCCTACAAGTGACTCACTTCAGATCAAAAGACACACACAGGCTGAATGTAAAGGGATGAATAAAAGATATTTCATTAAAATGAAAATGGAAAAAGGAAACTGTGGTAGCAATACTTATACTAGACAGAATAGACTTTAAACAAAGGCTGTAACAAGTGACAAAGAAAGATCCAGTAATCCTACCTCTAGGTAATTATGTGAAGAAACCCAAAATGCTACTTCGAGGGAACATGTGCAACTATATATTCATTATAGCATTGTTTACAATGGCCAAGATGTGGAGGCAGCCTGGGTGTCCATTGATAGAAGAATGGATAAAGAGGAGGTGGTGCATATATAAAATGGAATATTACTCAGCCATGGAAGGGAATGGGTTCTCACTATCTGCAGTGGCATGGATGGACCTGGAGGGTATTGTGCTGAGTGAAGTATGTCAGACAGCAAAAGACAGATGCACTGTGATTTCACACATATGTGGAATCTAAAGAATAAAATAAACAAACAAAACAGAAACAAACTCATAGATACAGAGAACATTCTGATGGTTGCCAAATTGGGGGTTGCTAGGAATGGGTGAAAAAAAGGAAGGGGTTAAAAAGTACAAATTGGTTGTTACAAAATAGTCATGGGGATGTAGGGTTTAGCATAAGGAATATGGTCAATAATATTATAATAACTATGTATGGTGTCAGATGGTACTAGATTTATTGGGGTGATAGATGGGAGGGGGCTTTGGAGACAGGGTGAAAAGGTGAAGACATTAAGAAGTACAAATTACTAATTACAAAATAATCATGAGTGTGTAAAGTAAAGCATAAGGAATATAGTCAATAATATGGTAATAACTATGTATGGTGCCAAGTGGTACCAGACTAGTCTGGGGATCACTTCTTCAATCATATAAATGTCTACCCACTGTGCTATACACCTGAAATTAATACAAAATAATATTGATTGTCTAATGGATTGAAAAATTTAAAAAGAGGGCAAAAAATATGAAGGGGAATAAGAGTTATAAAACAAATAATCATGGGGATATAATGTATAGCATAGGGAATATAGTCAATAATATTGTGATTGTGTGGTATAATGTCAGATGGTTGCTGGACTTATGGTGACCACTTATTTAGGTATATAAATATTGAATAATTATTGTGTTCACCGAAAACTAATATAATATTGTACATTAGCTATATTTTAATAAAAATCTTTTTAAAAAGTGGCACCCAAATATCGCTTAGACTTTCATTTCATTCTTTCATTTAGTCCAGCTTAGTGATTGTCAAATTTTAGTTTACAAGAAGTACCATACACCTATATATACAAAACTGCAGATGTAGCATTTCATATGTGATGGGATATTTTCAGGCATAATGTTGATCATATGGGATTATCATCTTATGTTTTCCATTAGAAAGTAACTGAAGTGTACCATGAATTCATTGTATTATTATCGATTTACAGATCAGAAAATGGCACAAAGAGGGTAAGTTACCCAAGGACATATTGCTGGTAATTAGTTTAAGTGGGGGAATTGTAACCCCCATTTGTCTGACCTAAAACTCACAGGCCAACAGCTACACTGCCTGCTTATTCTGTGTGGATACAGTATTAATTCCTTCCGTGCGGAAATTGGTTGCCCTCAGCACTTAGCTCAATTTCAGGAGGAGATGATCAACGTATATTTGTTGTAATGAGAATTCTAAAAATTAATCTCAAAAGACTCTAAGGTGATCTCTCTTATTTTCTGCCTCCCAAGTGCTCTAAGTCTCAGAGGAGAGACAGGAACCCAAGCTGACTAAAATTAACAATAAGAGGGACCTCTAACCTAATTCTGGCAGCACAAATAATAAAGGTATTATATGCACCTTTTGAATTCTTAAATGGATGTTTTTTCACAACATTAAAACTTAACTTGTGAACTAATCCTACCCTCTTTGCCATTCTGCATTATGTTTAACTCTTAGGGAGTTAATTGTGGAAAATAAACCACAATTGTTTATCAACTTAAATCCAACTCTAAGCTAATTTTTTCCTGGCAGCTGATAAATCTAATCTTGGTTATTGTCTCCAAGGCTCTGTGCACACACTCAACTGAGGTTATGACAAGACTTGTGCAGCCCGAAGTCATAGTGTATCCCTCTTGCATTAGCCACCTGTCTCCTCTATTACCACTGAGATCTCTATGCTTTGGTCTCCATGGTTTCTTCAGGGCTGTAGTATCTACAATCCAACTTCCTAGGTAAAATGATTAATTTTATGTGTCGCTTGTCTAGGCCATGATACATAGATACTTAGTCAAACACACCTGGATATTGCTATGAATGTGTTTTTTTTTAAGGAGGTTAACATTTAAGTCAGTAGATTTTTAGTAAACCAGATCACCTTATAATGCCAACTCACAGGCCAACAGCTACACTGCCTGCTTATTCTGTGTGGATACAGTATTAATTCCTTATCCCATCAGTTAAAGGCCTTAAGGCTGATCTCTCCTCTGGTGGAGGGAATTCTGCCTTCTGTTTACTTTTGAACTTGAGCTGCAATGTCAACTCTTCCCTGAGTGTCTAGCCTGCCAGTCTACTTACCCTGCAGATTTTGAACTTGCCAGGCTCCACAATTGTGTAAACCAATTCCTTAAAATCTCTGTCTCTCTCTCTCTCTGTCTCTCTCTCTCTCTCTCTCTCTCTCTCTCTCTGATATAGATATAGACATAGACACAGATATAGATATAGATACACGTAGATACATATAGATGTATAGAAAGAGATAGATACATAGGTACATAGATAGATATATAGATGATAGATCCCATTGGTTCTGTTTCTCTGGAGAACCCTGACTACCTACTGTATTACATTAGATATTACACGAGGTATACCACACAACACACTACTCTGGAAGTCATCCTTAGTATTTCGTGATAGCATGAAACTTCCTCTCCTTTTGATATTCCAGTGTATGCAGCCCACAACTGGTCAAATGACCTAGGAGCTAAGAACCAATTATTCACGTTCTTGCTCCCATGGAGAGCTTTTGAAATAATTACTTCTAAGGCTTAATTTCATTCCTCCATCCTTCCTTTCCTTTATTAACTTAACATGCACTTTTAATTAATTCAGTTTGAAAAGATGTAGGCAGATATCATTATTTCTTGCCCAAATTATTACAAGGCTGACTTTACTAATTTCTTTGCTTCAAATATTCTGTTCTCCATAAAGCAGTTAACATGATCTTTTCAAAACATGAATCGGTTCTACTTAAAATCTTCCAATGCCTTTTCTGCATTTATAGTAAAATCTAAATTCACTGTCCTCATGACCTATAGGGCCCCAGCTGATCTGGCCCCTGCACATTCATCTCACACGCCATCACTGCACACCAGCCCCACTGGCCACATTTCTGTTGCTCAAACAAAAAAGGATTTACAAGCAAATGGCATCTGAGGCCTCTGGTAACTGATATCAAAAAGGCTTGCGATGCTCTTCCCCAAATCGCTTGCTGGCTCTACTTTTCGACAGAGGGCACAGTGAAACATTCCTCTCTGCAGACAGAGCATCTCTGCCTGCCTAGTCCACATCCAACCACCCTTATCACCCTTTGGTCTCTTCTCACATTGGTTTATTTTCTTCACAACACTTTTTATTATCTAAAATATCTTGTTCATCTATTTGTTCCCTTGTACATTACAAGCTGAAGCAAAGATGAGGGAAATTCATCACATAGATCAGAGCTTAGCAAACATTTCTATATAGATCCAGATAGTAAATATTTTAGCTTTCCAGACCATAATGTCTCTGTCACAACTAATCAACTCTGCTATTTTAGCACAAAAACAAACATAGAGAGTACATAAACTGTGTACCAATAAAACATTATTTATGGACACTGAAATTTAAATATCTTATAATTTGAAAAATGTTTTGAGATAATTATAGATTTACTGAAGTTGTAGACAATAATACACAGAGATCCCATTTACCCTATTTTGTCAATGGTAACATCTTGTAAAACTGTAGTACAATATAACTAGGATATTGATATTGATACAGAGTCAAGATACAGAGCTTTCCATCACCACAAAGAACACTCTTGTCATCCCTTTATAGCCACAACCACTCCTCCTCATTCTTAACCTACAAAAGCCACTAATTTATTCTTCATTCCTATAATTTCATCACTTTAAGAACGCTATCCAAATGGAACCACACACCTTTTAGGAGTGGCTATACAAATGGAATCACACACCTTTTAAGAGCATAATTTTCTGGAAATTCATCCAAATTGTTGTCTGTATCATGTTTATCCTTTTTTATTGCTCAGTAGTTTTCAGTGGTGTGGACATTATTCTATAGTTTTCTTTTTAAATGCCTTTGGTTTGGGTATCAAGGTACTACTAGTTTCATAAATTGAAATAGGAAATGTTTCCCCTCTTCTATTTTCTGAAAGAGATTGTGTAAGATGGTGTTAATTCTTTAAACTTTTGGTAGATTTCTCCAGTGAAAGAGTCTGGGCCTGGATATTTTATTTCAGGTGTTTTTTAATTACAAATTTAATTTCATTAATATTTGTAGGGCTACTCAAATGTTCTATTTCACATTGGACGAGTGAGTTATAGACATTTGTGCATTTTGAGTAATTGAGGAATCATCTAAGTTGTTAAATTCATGTGTATATCACTGTACTATTTCTACATTATCCTTTGGATATCTGAGGTGTCTGTAGTAATAGCCCGCATTTCATTCCTGATAATGGTAATGTCTTGTCTTCTTTCTTTTCCTTTTTTCAGTCTTGCTAGAGGTCTATCATTTTTATTGATCTTTTAAAGAGCCAGCTTTTTTTGATATATTTCTGTTAGTTTGTTTGTTTTCAATTTTCTTGATTTCTGCTTTTATCTTTATTATTTCCTGTCTTCTGCTTGCCATGGGTTTAATTTGGTCTTCTTATTCTAGGTTCTTCACATAGGGTCTTAGATTATTGATTTGAGACTTTTCTGTTTATCTTATTTAAGCATTTAGTGTAATAAATGTCTTCTAAGAGCTTTGTTTGTTGTATTTTAATATTTTTTAATACAATGTTTTGTTTTTTCATTTCCCTTCAAACTGTCTTCTTGACCAATAAATTATCTAGAAGATTGTTGAGAACTATGTGTGTTTCCAAGCGTTTGGAGATTTTCCCACTATCTTTCTGTTACTGATGTCTAGTTTAATTCTATTATGGTAAGAGAAAAAGTTCTGTATGATATCACTCCTTCTAAACTTGTTAAAGTTTATTTTATATCCAGAAAGTGGTCTATCTTGGTATATGTTCTCTGGACACTTGAAAATATTATGTATTCTGCTGTTGTTTGGCATAATGTTCTATAAATGCTGATTAAATCTTTTTGGTTGACTGTGTTGAGTTATTTTATCCTTGTCAATTTTCTGCCTATTTGCTTTGTCATTTGCTGGTATGGGAGTTGTAATGGATTAAATGGATTTAAAAAAAGATATCTTCACCCAGAAGCAGTGAATGTTACATTAAAAAAAAAAGGGGGAGGTGCGGCCAAGTGGCGCAGTGGTTGAGAGCTGGCTTGGGATGCCGGTGGCCCTGGTTTGGATCCCACAAGTGAGGGCCAGTGACACTGCCCTCAAAAAAAAAAGGGGGGGAGGGGTTGCAGATGTGATTAAGTTAAGGATCTTGAGATGAGCTCATCTTGAATTTAGAATGGACCTTAAATTCAATGACATGGGTCCTTATTAAAGAAAGGCAGAGAGAGATTGAAGATGCAGAGACACAGAATGGAAGACTATGTGAAAATGGGACCAAAGGTTGTAGTCATGTGTCTATAAGTTAAGGGATGCCAAGTACTTCTGGCAACCATCAGAAACTAGGAGAGAGGCATGGAACAGATTTTCCCTTAAACCCTCCAGAAAAACACCAACTCTATCTTCCAAAACCTTGATTTCAGACTTTTGGCTTTCAGAACTAAGACAGGATAAATTTCTGTTGTTTTAAGCTATCGTTATGGTACTTTGTTATGAAATCCCTAGGAAACTGAATGTTGAAGTCCCAAACTATAATTACAGATTTTCCTTTTTCTTCTTTAAGTTTAATCAGCTTTTCTTTCACATACTTTGTAGCTCTGTTGTTTGGTGCATATACATTTAGGATTGTAATATATCTGATTTCAATATACTAATGTTTGCATAACCTATAAATATCAACATAACATATTTGTAGTGAATTTTATTAGAAAACATAAAAGCAGGGTTAAACCTTTTATTAATCTGCTGTGTAAATATCTGTCTTTTAATTGTTATATTTAAACCATTTATACTTAATATAATTATTGCTATGCTAATGCTTAAGTCTTCCATTTCATGTGTTGATTTTGGTTTCTACATTCTTTTTCCTGTGTTATTATGGGTTACTTGAACATTCTTTTAGAATTTCACTTTGGTTTTTCTATCAAGTGTTCTTCAGTATGCAACTTGTATTGCCTTTTTGGTACTAGTTCTATGTATTACATTATATATAAATAACTCACCACAGTCTACTGGTGTTAACATTTTACCAGTTTAAGTAAAGTATAGGAACCTTATCTTCCTTTTTATTACCCTACTTTTCCTCATATATAATTGCCTTAAATATTTCCTATACATACTTGTAGAACCATATCAGATAGTAATATAATGTCAGTGTTAACCATCAAACACAATTTAGAAACTTCAAGAGAAGGAAAATTTATATTATTCACTTATATTTTTGCTTTTGTCATGTAATTTATTCCTTCCTGATGTCCCAAGACTTATTCTTTTATCATTTCTGTTTAGAGAAGTTCTTTTGTTTTTGTTTTTTGTTTTGTCTTGTTTTGTTTTGTTTTAGCCATTCTTTTAGGGTAGGTATGCTGATGACAAATGATCTCAATTTTCTTTCACCTGAGAATGTCTTGATTTCCCCTTCATTTCTAAAGGATATTTTCACCAGATACAGAATTCTAAGCTGATAGTCCTTTTCATTTAGGATTTGAAAAATGGGTGGTGCCATTTCCTTCTGGCTTCCATGGTTTCTGATGAGCAATACAGTCATTTGAATTTTTTGTCCCTATTAGAAAAAAATGTCATTTTTCTCTCTCATTGCTTTCAAGATTTTTTTCTCTAATATTCAGAAGTTTGACTATAATAATGTCAATGTGGATTTATGTGGGTTTGGGGTTTCAACAACTTCTTGGTTAATTTTTAACATATTTAAGAAGCTTTCAATGATTATTTCTTTTAGCCCCACCCTTTTTCTTCTCTCTTGGACACCAATGACACGAATATTAGATCTTTTGTTATAGTACCATATTTCCCTGAGGCTTTATTTATTTTTTTAATTCAATTTTACTTCTGTTGTTCAGATTGGAAAATCTTCTATCTTCAAGTTCACTGACTTTTTTTCCTCTGACCTTTCTATTCTGCTAGTCTTCCCACTGAGATTTTTTTGGCTGTTATGTATTTTTTCATCCTAAAATTTCCATTTGAGTCTTCTTTATATGTTCTATTTCTTTGCTGAAAATTTTTATCACATTGATAAGACTTCTTATTTTTTATTAATTCAACTGAGTTTGTAATTGCTCATCAAAGCATTTTAGAATCTTTGTCAGGTAATTCTAAGATTTTTGTCACCTTGGTGTTGATATCAACTGATTATCTTTTTTTCATTCAAATTGAGGTTTTCAATTAGAAAATGGACATTTTCTGTATTATCTTATGAGATTTTGAATGCTATTTTAAACCCTCTATTTTTAGCTGTTTTTTTGTTTTGTTTTGGTTTGGTTTTGGTTTTTTCACCCCTGACATTGCAAAGCAAGTGGGTTACTACCACCTTAATACTGCGAGATTAGGGTAGAAGTCCAGGTCCTCCACTTGACATTCATTGACACTCAAGGGCAGGAGGGTCTCCTTGGTACTGCTGGCTGGGGTGGAAGTTCTGGCTTCCCACTAGACCTCTACTAAGAGTACCCTTGCTGGGAGAAGCAGAAATCCCTCCAGTGACACCATGGGTTGGTGGTGAGGGTGGTCTCATTAGACCTGGGCACGGATGAAAGTCCTAAATCTCCACTAAGCCTCCTCTGGCTTCACCAGTGGTGAGGAGGAGGGCCATCTTATTACTACTGGATAAGGGTCCAGGCTTCCCACATGGTCTCCACAGATGCTAGGAGGATCGAAGTGGGGACCCATCCCCTCCAGGAAAGGATGAAAGTCCTAGCTCTCTACTCAGCCTTCTCCAACATCACCCAAACTAAAGATCAGAGTACCTCATTATAGCCTCACTAAGGCTCTGCACTCGGCTTTTGTTGGCATGGTTGGGAGTTCGACTACAGTTTTTTCTGTGGTGTTTACCTAGAATATAGTCGTTATCATCTGAAAGTTTTATTGTTAGGCTGATCCTGGTGTTTTGACTAAAGAGCGCACACGTGTGTTGCCATCTGACCATTGACATTTCCAAGTTTCTGGCTCCTTCACCTCCAAGTATAGGCTACATGGGACAAAAAGAAAACTAAAGAAACTCATCGCAGTGTTCTTTCTTGGGTCCTGAGGATCTGAGTTGGTTTGCCATTTTCTCTCTACCCTCCAGGGTCTTTTTGATTGCTTTATATGTAATTTTTTAGTTACTTTTTTTACACTAAAATCTATAAAACCCATCTTAACAGGTAGACCACACAAATACAGGTGGCACACTGAATTTGGCTCATGAACCATCATTTACCAACCCGTAAGATTTCAGAATTATGACTCTTTTTGCTGCCTAGACATAACACCTTGTCCATAATAAAGGTAAGGTAGACTTTAGAAAGGAAAAAACAGCTTTCTCTTTTCTAATATCTGGGCACTTGAGAAAAAGAGGAAATACTGGTTGTGAGAATGCACGATCAGGATCAGATTAAAATTAGTAAAGATCCTAAATGTCACAGAGATTTCATGGTCACTTGGATATAATTCAAAATAAATACCAAGTTGTAAAATGAATGTAAGAAACTCCAACAAAATTTCTAATTTTCTAATGATGATTACTTTCTGTTTATTTGTGAAATATCCATGACTTCAAATAAAATTTCAAATAATTCCCCTTCTTTGTTTTTGCTCTAGTTATATCCTAATCTGCTTATTGACTAATTCAGCTTGACAAATTAAAAACATAAATGCAGTAATTTCCCCTTATATACAGACATTGATTGTACTAAGGAGGTAGCAAAATACATTCAAGCAGACCATAGTCCAAATATTAAAACATGTCAAACAAAGTCACAGAGAGGAAATATCACTTGAAAGTAGCTAATAATAACTGCTAAGACAGAAATGAAAAGAAGATTAAATATCTGAGGAGCTGCAAAATATCTAGCAATGTAATTGTTCAATGAACCCAAGATAAAATTGACGTTAGAGGAGAAATTCACATAGAGTCTTACAATGGAAAAGTCACACAGCTGCAAAACATTTCAAGTGAAGGTTGGGTAGGGGTGGCGTGTGGAAGACACTGTTGAACTCATATCGCAAATGAATGCACTGCCACATCCTTTTGTTCAGCTAAGCCAGCCTGAAAATTCATGCAAAGTGTAGAGTTAGTATACATAATTTTATTCTAAAGCTCTTTTCCTTGAATTGCTATTAAATTTTAAATAAACAGAGACATGAGCATTTACTAAAGTCATTATGAGTCCATTACCATGGCATGCACATCTGTACCCATCGTGCCAGAAGCTCTTTGCACTGAATTCTGTTCTAAGTTTCTCTTCTGACTCTCTAATTATTTAGCTTGCAGATCTTCTGTGAGAAACACCCAGTGTCATCTGAAAGGACACATATTGCAAGAAATTAGTTTCTTACTGAAGCTATGTGATGTGTGACTTCCCATTGAGTGCAACTGCCAACAAGGCACAGGTGTGCACTCCATGAGGAGGTGAAACTGTGATTATAGGAAGAGAGATGTTATGATTTTTGTCCCTGTATCCATAATGTAATCAGCCCAAATGAGTGCCTGCTTTTCTTTCTCATAGTAAACACCAAGCCTGGGAAGCAAGAAAACCAAAAACCCTGCCATAACCAGATTCATAACTACTCTAATTGGATTTAGAACTAAGAAGAAAAGCTTTTTTTAATCCTTCATTGATTCTTTGGTTTACTACAGAAAATTGTCCTGAAACTCCCTTTTCTTCTAATATTTTCATGCCATACTAATTAAATATGTAAGATCCAACCTCAAATAGGTTGTCCTTTTTTCATAAATTTAAATAAATAAAATATTTAACCCTTCATTCATTAAAAGGTTGTTAAAGGGCTGGCTAAGTAACAGTTGGTTAAGAGCTTGCTCAAGAGTGCGAGCTGAGCTCAGAGCAACAGCAGTTTGACGCCCAGCCCGAGCTGAGCTGCTGCTGAGCTGCCAACAACAACAACCAAAAAAGGTAGTTAAGAAAAAGTATAACTTCTCTTTGGTTTCAGTGACAAAAATATTGTTTTAATTGGAAATGCTTATAAATTTGACTCAATGAAAGAAAAATTGGACTTAACTGAAAAAGGGACATCACCAAAATTATTATATTAGAGTCAAATAATATTAATTCAACAATTATTGATTTCAACTCAAGGGGATGCAAATAACCTACATACAGGGTTATTCAATGTAGGATTATTTGCACAATAGAAAGTTGGGGGAAAAATATCCATTAATAAGGGACTAGTGAAACAAATTGTGAAATGTCTATACATTGCATCTATATTAAAAGGATAATCAAGATCTTTATAGACTAATATAATAATCTCTGATATGTATGACTATAATATTCTACCATTTGTTTTAAAAGGATAAACAAGAATGTGCATGTATTTATGTACTTGCTTATATACGCATACAATATTTCTGTAAGGACATAAATATAGGGATAACCTTGGTTACCTGTATGCAGAAAAATCAGGTGACTGAGAAACACTGGTGAAGGGAAAATTTTACTGTCTATCATCTTATAGTTTTTGAACAATATGAGTCATGCACATGATTACCTATTAAAAAGTATATTAAATTTAAAATTTTAGAAATAGTTATTGAGTTGCTAGTTTGTTAAAATGTGATAAATACAATTAATAACTATATTGCACTCCATAGACAGATTATCACTAATTTGGGGCTAAATGCATAATGCATCATACTTGTATCAAACCAACGAAAATCTTGTGAGCTAACATGATCAGGTTCAGTTAACCCAGATGAGCCCCTAACACTGAAGTCTGCTCAACAGAACTGATATTACTTGTGGGAACCATAGGCAGATTAAGATGCATTATGATGTGGAAGACATGATATATATCAACATTATCAAGCTTACCATTTCCTGAAGGTCTCCCTATTGGTAAAACACAGGAATGACAATTCAGGAAGAAGTTTACAATATATTGGCTAGTTTACACGTTAACACAAATTGGATAATATAATTTAATGCAATCTACTCTAGCTAGGTTCAGGGAACCAAAGGCACATCACACAGGAAAGTTGGATTCTCGAAGAAAGGAAAATTTTGGAATCATCTGGGGACTTTGCTGGATCAACTGGATACAAAAGCTGAACACTCCTAATACCTGGTTACTGAATTGCTAACTCTCCGAAAGAAATTATTTAAATAAAGATTAGGAGCCCTGAAAGAAACTTCGTTTAATTTTAAATTTTGAATAAAACTAGTTCTAGGCAGTGGAAATAGAAGTTGTATTAAATATAGGCAAGTGCCCATTTATATCAGGGAATTAAGAAATTCAAACTAACCTCTGAATTGTTGTTCTTTGTGTTATTAAAGATCACAATATCCTAAGTGTTTCACTGCTTAGAAAAGAAGCCAAAAAAACAATATTCAATAATGGCAAGGGCCAATAGTAATTAAAATCCATTATGCAGTAATTAAAATGATAAATATGTATATAGAATGAGACTAAGGTTAGTTACCATCTTCATATTTAAATAGTTTCTGGGTACACGCCCCCTCCCCGGTATTTTTCATTTCCACTAGAGCTTGTTGGTTTAAGAAGTAGACCCCAAAGTACTTTAAGTTGGGATTTTATAATTATTCTTAAATGTACACATCAAGTATGAAGTAAAAATTCCAGTTTCTGATGGCAATATATATTTTTTAAGTACTAGTAAGAAAGCAATAAAAAGGAGCAAAATTATTCCAAATGGTAGGCCAAACAAAAGTAACTGCAAATGCAACTAAAATTTTAATGGGAAATTTTTTTAAAAAACTTAATCTGGTCCTAAGGTATTTTGAAAATGCATCTTCTTTCTCAGGGAAAAAAATTAAAAAATAGTCCAGAGAGAAAAATTAGGTCATGAGATCAATAGTAAACACAGATCTGTTTATATAAATATGAAAAAGTTTAGAAATAAGTATTATTGTCAAAGTTAGAAGTTCAATAATTAGAAACAGCATTTCTAAATTATTCAAGGTCATTTTATGGTCCCAAAAGTATAGGGCTTTCTCTCTTATACTAAAGTAGTTGTTATAAAACTCAACCATATAAATTTTTCTCAAAAAGGATATATTAAACATATTGCTCAAGATTAAAATAAAGCAAATAGCCTGGCTAATCCTTTCCATAGTTTGTAGTGCATAAAGTCTTTAAATTCTGGGATGATCAAATGAAAATCAAAGGAAAAATTTTAAAGATATTTAAAAATAATAAAAAGGACAAAGCAACATTGGTCCATTATAAAAAAACTTCAGTTTCGTCACATTTTAATTTTGGTTAAGAAAAGCAGTAAAAGACATTCCATATACATAATGCATTTTGATTTTGGTAACATTTTATTTATGCATTAAAACATTTTATTAAAAAACTTAAATTGGCTCCCATAAAAATATTATAATATAGAATAAAAATTATTTGGGAGGACTACAAACAAAGGTAAATAATAATGAAAATAGAGCCCATTGTGAAAGTGATTAAAGGGCTGAAAACGAATCTGTCTCATTTAATACCATCAGGAATAATTTGGAAGCGAGATTATGACATTTTCAGTTCATGATAAATAAGATGGTGCTGCAAATTTCAATAAGGACAGAGAAGCTAGACAAATGGAACTGAATGAAAAGAAATATGGGCAAGAAATAAAATTAGATTTAGTTCAGAAAAACTGAAGTAAATACTACACATTATCAGAAATGTAAATCATCAGTGGGAAATGTAGGAAAGAAATGTCAAATTGAGCCCCTAGAATTAGATAAAAACTTGAGATTATAGCAAGATGTGCCTAATCACAGCCAGGTATAGTTTCAAAGGCACGGTCCTGAGTTTCTGGATAATATACTTTTTCAACCAAAAGAATTTATTATGTGCATGCTGACTCCTGTTTGTCAAACTAAAGGAAAGACTGAAGTGATACACCATTTTTTTGTCTGTGATGCCATAAAATTGAATTATACTTGTATACATATACCCACTTTATAAACAACTATATTAAAGATTTTTCATTGTTTTTCATTTCTGGATATGGTTGTTATGTTTTTGAAAGTAAGTCAGGCAAGAATGAAGAAAAGGAAGGAAGAGAAGGAAAAAGGGAGGAGGAAAGAAACGTTAAAAAAACTAGAAAGAAAAAAAAACCAATACCCCCCAAATAACCATTTACTTGGCTAAATGTTTATTTTTATATTCTACTTCCACAAACACTTCCAGGTAGTACCACAATGATCAGAGAGGAACTTCTCATTTAGAATCTTCATACACGTTTTCATAACCCAAATAAGTAGGGTCATCACAAGGTCAAATGAGTAAAATCAAGATGAGAAAAAGAGGAAGGGCATGGTGGAATACATTCTATATGCCATACAGGTTGTGTAATTTTTCAAATTTAATTTTCACAATGACACTAAAAGGTATATCATTTTAAAGAGGTCACTGAAAAATAAAGAGAAGATATTAGCCACAGGTCGAAGAACTAGTAGGAGGCAGAAAATTAATTAAAAGCCAAGTTCGCCTAACTCCAAACTTTTCAACTGTACCACATGTTCTCCAAACTGTATTAAGTGCCTTAAAATAGAAAACATATTCAATTCTATCACTGGGCCAGTGGTCAAATGAAATAGAGGAAGAAGAATAAAAAGGAGGAGGAGGAGAATGAAGATGAGGAGAAGGAGAAAAAGGAGGAGGAGGAGCCACTGTGGTCTTTGCCTGTTAGTAACTTAAAATCCTATTGAGACATGAGATAACTAAACTTTAGAGGTATGATGTAAAACCTTCCAGGTTTTATAGAAGACATTTCTCAGTGTAAATTCTGACAGGATTCTTAGAGAAGAAAATTTTCAGTGTGGGTAAGATTTGTATAAGAAAATCAGAGAGGGAAGAATTTAAAGAAAGGAAGCAGCACCATTTTTAGAAGGCACTGATAGGCAGCACAGAGGAAGGAAGAATCAGCAATTCCAGATATTTTCTGGAATCTCACATCTGCGCATATCCCGAAATGAACTTTCATGCTTTAATATCTTTCTTATACTCTAACAAGCTTAGTTTTCCTTTTTTATTTTATTTTATTTTTTTGGTTTATTTACTAGACTTAAAAATTCACAGAGGTTTGCAATATTTAACTTTTGAGATGAAATCATGACTCAATCTAAAATCATTCAAGTGAGGCTGAATGTTCCATATAATCAGTTTGGTTTTTTTTAAACAGCTGACATTATTTGTTGCATTTTAAATTCCCATCCTTAAATTTACCCTGATTGAGCAATACTCTCACTTTTGTGGTGATAGTTCTTTCTCCTAAATGGTCATGTTATTTATGTCCTCAGTAGAAAGTCTGCATGCAACCTACCACCAAGGAGGTGTTTTCTACTGGGACTTACCCTGAAAGAATTACTAAGTGTTCCAAACATTACCTTCTCAAGGTCAAGACCCACTGATATTTTTTTCCCAAACGATAGTTGCTCTGTTGAACAACAAAAGTGAGTAACTTAGTTCAGCACCAGGAACAAGGCAAAGCATTGCACAGACTTTTCCTTGCCTATATTAGCTAACATCACTTTCCAAAAGGACAACAGCTTTCTCCTTAGAAATCAATTTTTACCTTCCATTTTGTCTTATATGTTTGGAAGACAGTTGATATCTATTAATGCAGATCTAAGTTATCAGGAGCCAAGGAATACAAACATGAAGCTGTTTAAGCTAAAATAAGTTACCATTCTGACAAATCTCAAGAAAACAATTTGGTCTCCCATTTTATGTCTTTCTCAGAGACTCATGAATCCCAGTCAAAGGCAATCTCATTGTCAGTGAATGTTCCTTAAAGCAGAGATGAATCTGTAATGAGTTTCTTAACCCTCACAACTCTGTCCATCATGCATTTAGTTGGTCACTTAACTAATATTTACTTAGCACTTATACCTGGTGATGTTCTAGGCATAGGAGAAACCCCGGTAAGCAAAGTCCCTGCCTTGTAAGAGCTCACATTCCAGTGGAGGGAAACCAACAACAAACAAATATATAATTGGATGTCATAGTCTAGTATATCAGATGAGATGTGCTACAGAAGAAAAACAAAAGTAAAGTAACACAGTGAGGAATGCTGAAGACAGTGCAGAGAGAGGCTGCAGGTTGCTATAGTTCCTACTCTGAGTGTAAAGAAACTGAGGCTCATTCTAACTGTGAAGAAAAAGCATGGCTATAAAGACAACATGCAAATATTGAGACCAGGCCTGCATAGTAAGTTCACTAGTGTGGCATCAAGAAATTCTAAACTGGTAGCCATTCCAGCGCAAAGCCCCAAGGGCTTAACTGCATAATGAAGAAATCACCGAGTTTCCAAAGAATTACAATAGTTCAAAGTGGACATAGAGGAGTCAGAGTCACACCAAAATGAAGGTATTTGACAAGAATTGGAACTTCAGAAAGACAGAAGGCTTGGATCTAAACATGGTTCTAAAAGTATGAACACTAGTTACATTACATGATGCCCCAGCGCAAAGCAAACTCAGATCATGTGATTGACATTATGGTCCTGACACTTTATCACAGGAGCTTTTGTGACTTTGCCCCAATTCCTCAGAGGAAATAAGGAGATACATGACCTTTCTACGAATAGCATATCCGTAATGGACAAAGATAGACTCTGGGGAAACCTGGTAAATATGGAGTTACAAGAGATCTGAATGAGAGGACCTTAGACCCCCAGATTGTTATCATAATCTGTGCCCTGGATTTCTCAGAAAAAGATCTGATACATGTACCAAGTGCCCATGTATCAGCAAACGGATTAAGAAGGTAGAAATTGTAAAATAGACTATAAAGTGTAAAATAGGTTAAATCGTGGAATAATAACGTATAGACAGGAAGAGAATAACAAGGTACTTATAATCTTTCTTTCCAATTATCAAAAATGACTACATGGCTAATACATAACTTTTGGAAAAATTAATATAGCCACATTATATCTCTTCCTATCCTACTGTGATTTCTCATCCAGATACTCCCATTAACATCTGGGCCATTCTTTTAATGTGATTGCCTATACTCTGCCATTAGAAGAAAAAAAAAAAGGAAAAATACAAAAGGAAAACATTCCTCTCAGCTTACAAAATAAATAAAGCTACTTTGTTTTATAAAAAATTGCCTTGTATAGTCTATATTACACAAAATGTTCTATCCTCATCGTAAGAATACAGGTTTTTGTATATATCAGCGTTCAGATTGACTACACTTGAACTCTAATCTCTTGGATCAGCAGTCCATAGATTGTTACAAAAGGTATCAGCAATTTGATTTAAAATATACATATCATTTAATAAAGATTCCTTAAAACTATTTGTCACTATGATATAAAAAAACTCTGACCATATTTAAGTTTCAATCATAAGTGCAAAATTTGGGGTTTTGCTCGGCTAAATTTTACACATTCAATCAATCAGTCATCCATGTGTATTCTTCCAGGTTGACTTCCAACAGGGAAAGCAAGCCACGGAGAATGCATGGCAACACTCCAAACCACGGTGAACCAGGTAATTTCATTTTTGTTGACCATTGCTTCAGGTCATTGTAATTTAATGAGTAGTCATCCTTTTTAAAAATTTGTTGCAGGCAGCAAGGTGCCTGGTGGGAGAAAGTGGCTACGCATGGACAGATCAATATGCTTTGTGTGCTTTCAACCATTCAATAATCGATTCACCCTTGTTATAAGAAAATAAATGCCAAAGTCCCCAAAGTTAATTTCTGAAGAAAGCATTTACAAGGCTATCAGGTTATTAAAAGTTTCCATGGGTTATCTTCTGTTTATTTTCTATTGAAATCTCTGCTGCATCTCACAATATCCCATTCAAAAACTGTAAGGGAATCCTAAAAGCAAATTTCAGCAGGAAGAGTGGCTGCATTTCCTTATTTTCAGCAAAGTAAGGCTGATTTGGACTAAAGTATTTTACAGACTCAACTCTTTACTCCCTCTAGTCTTACTTTTAAATATTCCAGCTGCATTTAATAAGCTATCAAATAAGGCTTTCAACAGGCTTAACTATAAGATGTCAGGTCTTCTGCTTCATATGTTGTTCAGTAATTTTCAATTTCTCAAATTTGTTCGTTAAAAGAAGATAACATTTTCTTTAGATTAGTCAGAATTTTCAAAAGTCTTAGTTATATGCTATGGGCTTTCAACATTTTCTTGTTGCCATAGAAATGGGTTTATGGAGGACTAAAACCGTGCGGTATAATCACAAACATTAAATTGGCATATAAAAGCATTCCAGCCTAGCATCTCTGCTGTGTATGCTAATGGTTTCGCTGCTTTTATAACAATATCTTACCAGGCTGTAATTCATTCAGGAAGCCTTAAACAACACCCTTCACTGAACTCGATTTCAGAGGAATGTCATATACATTGTGTACCATTTTTCTGTTAGCTAGCTGAGCTCTCAGCCATCATCTTGCCACATCAATGAGTTCTCTGGATTAGAAATCAAACCAGAGAACTGTACACATCAAGGCACCAAAAGCAGTTCATGAGTCTTACTCATTCGACTTCAATTAGTAGAATAATGTGAGTGGTAAATGAGATTCTTTTCTTGGGATCCCAATCACATTTGTCATTGAAAAGAAACTGATTAAAAGTCCACTTCATTGAGTAAATATATTTGGTCACCTAAGTTACTAAACTTGATTTCCTCAAATCTTTTTCCTTCTAAGAAGGTTACTCATAATTCTAAATGATATGGCACTTATATATAAATGTGAATATGTTTAGGGTTTTACCCAAAGAACGACAAACCCGCTCTACCATTAAACCAGTCAAAAAAAACTCAAGCTAGTTATCTAGGTAGCCTTAGAAAAATAATATTCTTGCACTTGTTTATCTGCTATACAGTTCAGTTGAGATTCCCAACCCTTCTATTTTAATGGCTCAAAACTTTGATTTTTAACTCCCTCTAGATCAGGAAGGCAGATGTTCTCTTTTGTTAGCTACCTAAACTGGAGGTAATTAAATTCTTCCTTATAACTAAAACGAACAAGAATCTAAAATTAACAACTACTTTAATTCTTCTGTGTGTCATCTTGCATTGTAATCTACTTTTAGAATAGACACTGTTCAGCAACTTTTCACTTGATTATGGAGAGCTCGCTTCACATGAGCTGATGTCAGTAGTGTTACTTTTATTGTTACAAAGGTCAAGTCACTTCCACAATCCTCAAAGGAAACACTAAGCTCAACTCATCCTAATCAGGCAAACAGAGAGCCCTGTGCCATTTGTCAAAATAATCAAGTGTCACTGTTTTCCCCACACTTTGTTTATAATACAAGGTCAAGAAAAATGAGACCTGGTGATTATTTGTTGGTTTTGCTGCCTCGTATCCATCCCTACTTGTTATGATGATGATACACTGCTCTGATTCTATTTGGATCTAGTGAGGCTGAATCTATCCCCACAAATTTAATGCAAATTCATGCTGAACTAATTTGGATTTTGCACTGCTCAACCACAGGATTGGTTCCAGGAAGGCACTGAACCAGATAGAGTAACACGTGTCAAACCTAGAAAGCAGGCTCCCTTTCCCCTGAAATTGATTATGTGATAATATGAATATGATGATCCTGGAAGAATAAAGCCAACACAGTAAAAAAGCAGAGCTAAAAGATGGGAAAAAGTCAAATTCTGATGATAATGTTTCAGCCCATGAATGCAGCTGTGCCTTAGGACTTTTCAGTAAGGTAAACCAGCTCACTTCAGCCAGAATGAGTCAGATTCCCTTTCATTGAAAGGAAATAAACATATTTGGGGTTCACTATTAGAAAATAAAAAATGAAATCTAGTCTGGTAAAGATAAAGACATCATCTCTCAAATATAAAACATTACATTTGATATAAGAAAAAGAAATAAAATATCACAATGTTCAATTTTAAAAAGAGAAAGGGAAAAGTAAAAAATGATGTCTATCAGAGCAATTTAATTACCTTTCTTTGTTTTTAGTCAATTCCTATTTTTCCCCCATGATCTCAACACTTTCTGAAATATCAGTTATAAGTGACTTTCTCTGACTACTGCATATACTTATTTATCATTAACTGTGGGTTCACTATGTTTTCTGTCTGGAAATAAAGAGTTGTTGAGACATATCCCAGTACTCAAGAGGATTACATTCAAGTAGGAGATAAAGAAAGAATAAAATAGAAGATATTCTATCATGATTTCTAATTGTTTCAAAATAAATTTTGAATGGACTAAAACAAATTTTAAAAATAGTACCAGAGAACTTTAGAATTAACTAGTTAAGCAGATTTTCTTACATCTTTTATTCCATTAGCAAGCTCTGATTAATATAGTTAAGGTTGGGCAAAGTAAGTTTTGTTTCATTTAGGCCAACCTGATAGTTACTCCTAAGAAATCTTTAGATCATTTGCCGATTTCTCTTCTAGTGATCTTACATCCATGGTCATGTGCCTAACCCCCATTTTTATCAGGACCAAAAGTACAACCAATACAAGTTAAGGTTACAACTTGAATTCATATCAAAATTTACCTTTTAATCTATATCAAAATGCCAACATTAGCATGAACCAAGAAAAGTCACAACTTTCAACCCATGTAAAATATATCTTTCAGTACTAGCACACCAGGAAACATATAAAATGTCTCTTTAGAAATGACTACCCATGTTACTTTATAAATGATATAGGCAAACTTTCTTAACTCAAAGTCCTCCCATTATCTCCTTTAATTTTCCTCCCCTAATAACAGTTTGTCCCTTAAAACAACCTACTTACGGGCTGGCTGAGTGGCGCATTGGTTAAGAGCTGGCTTGGGACGCCAACAGCCCCGGTTCGGATCCCACATATGAGGGCCAGTGACACTGCCCTCTACAGCTAACAACAGCTCCACCTGGAGCTGGGCTGCGTGAGCCCCGGTGACGGTGTAGGCTGCAGCCCCTGCTGCAGTGGGCTGCCATAGGCTACAGTGAGTGGTCGGCAGCCAGCGTGAGCGGCTCGCAGCCAGTGTGAGCTGCCAAGAGCCGCTGTGAGTGGCTATCCAGAGGCTGGCAACTGATGTGCCTCACCCAGGAAGAACGCAATGACGATATCAACATGGGCCAGTGAAGCAACGTCCTCCGCAACTAGACAGAAGAAAAAGACAGCAACTTGTCTGTTCCCCTTCCCCGATTCCCCAATGCTGTTCCCCTCCCCCAATTCTCCCAATAAAAGAATCTTAAAAAAAAACACAAAAAAACCAACAACCTACTTACTTGTTTTAACAATGTGTGTATCAAACATCGGCTATTTGCACTAATGAATATAAAGTACAATATAATACATAAGACCTTTTAAATTCAGATAGATCTATTTCACTTTTAAAAGATGGGCAAATTAATTTACCTTTCTGAGGCTCAGTCTCTTTATCCATAAAAAGGTAATAATAATAACTGACTTAATTGGTTGAGGGAAAAAAATGAAATGAAGTGGAATCTATAAAGGACTTAGCAAAGTACTTACATATAGAACCCCCAATAAATGGTGTTAAAAAGTAAATATACCAATACGAGATGCTATTTAGAAGAGAGGAAGTTTAACCTAAGAATTGAAAATATTTTGTGTTATATGAATTATATGTCTATATTAGTTTTCCATTACTGTTGTAGAAAATTACCAGAAACATAATGGCTTAAAACAATACAAATTTATTATCTTTATGTTATGGAAGTCAGAAGTCCAAAAGAGGTCTCACTGGGCTAAAACCAGGATATTGACAGGGCTGCATTCCTTCTGGAGGCTATAGGAGAGAATCTGTTTCCTTTTTTAGCTTCTGTAGGCTGGACTTATGGTCTCTTTCTTGACTTATGGTCCCTTTTTCCAAGTTTAAAAGTAACAGCATAGCATCTTCAGATCTCTTACTCTGACTTCTCTTCTTCCCTCTTATAGTTTAAGGAGTCCTGTGATTACATTGGGCCTGCTGGATGATTCAAGGTGATCTCATTATTTTAAGGTTAACTGATTATCAACCTTAATTCCATCTGTACCTTTAATTTCCTCTTGTTATGTAATATAACATATTCACAAGTTTCCATGTATTAGGATGTAGGAATCTCTGGGGAGCCATTTGCCTACCGTGAAACCTGTCCTTATATGTATTCTTTCAGTTATAAAGTGATCATTTAACTAGGTCTACCTCAAGCCACTATATTATTCATAGTTCTCATTGGCCCAGAAAACAAACACATTCACCCTGGACTCTAAAGTAATTAAGTTCAAAAGATCTAAATTTCCCATTATTCATTATTCATAAGTTTATCTTCATGGATGATTTGAAAACACAAAATCATCCTGTAGAACACCAGGATTGCCAAAAATAATCTAATCACTTATAAAGTATAATTTTATTCAATGTTCTAAAATGTTATGGATCACAGATCATAAATTTTAAAGGAAATTCAAATTTCTTGTACTTGAAATGTACTATGTGGATAAATTCTTCAGTTGTGACCAGGATTTTATAAGCTTAGCTTTTATGTATTAATTGCCTGATTTCCTGCATAATGGACATCTAAAATGTATTTGCAATATAAAACTTCAAAATCCAACTTGTAGTCAGAGTTGTAGGTAATAATAATGTATCTTTGAAGCTGTGGGGAGTAAAGATAAGAGATAATCTTAAAAATCTATGAATCTATAATTTTTAGTATTTTAGAAACAACTCAAATTATAGTTTTAAATATGTGAATAATTTTGGTAATCTTGGTGAACTAAATAGTACCTTTTTTAAATAATCCAGGAAGGTGAACTTAATGAATGATGGTTTTGTCCTCTGCAATACATTTAATGTAGGAATCCAGAGCTGAGGTATTTTCTAGTGAGCAATATTAATAAAAGCTCTATGTTTCACAGAATGGTCTTACCCAAGTTACTTAGTGTGGGCAATGGTGAGAACCTTCGCACCGTAGAAGAAAAATGTCTCATACCGGTTAAATCTGAATTTCAGATGAAGCACATATTTGTAATACATGTTCACAATACTTCATAGGGATATATTTATACCAAAAAAATATTCATTGTTTTTGAATTTCATAAGAAATTTAAATTTAACTGGGCCTTTTTTTTTTATTTGCTAAATCTGACAACCCTAAAGAAGAATAAAGCTCACTCTAAATTCCCCTGAGAACAAACTATTTCTTCTTCCCAAGAATCCTTCCCCAGAACAAGCTATCATGTATAAATTTTCCTAATTTCTCACAGGGAATGATCTCACCATAGCCTTAGTGCCAAACCAATCAAATTTTATATGAGAAGGAAAATGGTATAAATGCATTCCATCTAAAAGTGAAGAACCATTGGCAGAGCCAAGACAAGTGCCAAAAATATTAGAATTCAGAGAACAAATAGATTAAAGGACCCTCACCTGCTCTCCTGAGGTGCGTATGTATGTGTGTATAGTTTAGCATAGATTGTCCAAAATAATTATTCCTGAAATTAATTTTGGGTGTTAGGCCTGCATTTTACAGATTGATAAAACACTATATAAGTGCCTGTGAACACAATTACTCAAAATTTTCAAGGCATTCAGAGGCCCACTAAAATCCATAAAAATTTTGTTGTAATCTTTCGTTCTATGTGTTGAAAATGTATGCTCAGAATACTAAAATTTTGAAAAAAGTATACTTATCAAAATCTCCCAAGGGCTGGTGAGTAGCGTGTTGGTTAGGAGTTGGCTTAGGATGCCAGCTCTGAGCAGCATGCAGGCCAGTGACACTGAGCCCTTTACAACTAAGATGGTAAATAGCTCGACCTGGAGCTGAGCCTGTGAGTCACCAGTGATGGCATAGGTTGCAGGGGGCTGGCCTCATTTGCCCCATAAGCAGCAGACACAAAGGGCTGTCTCAATAGGCACCAGTATGCCAAGATGAATCCTACTCAGTGGGATGAGGCCCCTCACACAGCAGCACTTAAGCTGTGGATGTGGCCAAACCCAACAGCCAATCAACCTGAGGGCCAATGACACCCACTGAGGTGCCAATAGCAATCAAGGCTCAACTATAACAAGAGGGCACACATAACCCACACAAGGGATATTACAACCAAGATTACTCTACCCATCAGGGTTATCATTTAAAGTCAAAGGACAGATGAAGGGCTTCCCAGACAAGAGCAAGCTAAAGGAGTTCATCATCACCAAACCGGTATTACAAGGGATGTCATAGGACTTCTTTAAGATGGGAAATTTAAAAAAAAAATCAAAATTATGACAAAAAGGCAATAGTTACATATCGATCAGCTTTACTTTCAATGTAAATGGATTAAATGCTCCAATCAAAAGACAGAGGAGGGCTGAATGGATAAAAAAGACTCACCTCAGATTGCAAGACACACACAGATGGAAAGTAAAGGGATGGAAAAAGTTATTTTATGAAAATGGTAAGAAAAAAAAGCTGGGATAGCACTACTTATAATCAAACAAAATAGACTTTAAAATAAAGGCTTTAGCAAATGACAAAGAATGACCTAGTAATCCCACTTCTGGGTATTTATCTCAAGAAACCCAAAACACTTCTTGAGGGCACCTGTGCATCCATATGTTCATTAGAGCATTATTAATCATGGTCAATATGTAGAGGCAGCCCAGGTGTCTGTTAATGGAAGAATGAATAAAGAAGAGGTGGTATGTATATATCGTGGAATATTGCTTGGCCATGGAAAGGAATGGCTTCTTGCCGTCTACAGTGGCATGGATGGACCTGGAGGGTTCAGTGCTGAGTGGAATGTCAGATATAAAAAGATAAATGCAATGGTGATTTTGCTTATATGTGGAATCTAAGGAACTAAGAAACAAACAGAAACAAACTCATAGAAACAGAAAACATTTCGATGGTTGCCAGATGGGAGAGGGATTGGGGATGAGGGTGAAAAAATGGGAAGGGATTAAAAAGTACAAATTTATAGTTAAAAAGTAGTTATAGGGATGTAGGATATAACATAAGTAATATAGTCAATAATATTGTAATAATTATGTATGATATCAGATGGGTACTAGATTTTTTGGGGGTGACAGATGGGAGGGAGTTGGGGGCAGGGTGAAAAAGGTGAAGGGACAAATTGGTAGTTACAAAATAACCTTGGGGATGTAAAGTGAAGCATAGGGAATATAGTCAATGATATGGTAATAACTATGTATAGTGCCAGGTGGGTATTAGATTAGTCAGGGGGATCAGTTCGTAAATTACATAAATGTCTAACCACTATGTAGTACACCTGAAATTTATATATAATAATACTGAATGACAACTGTATTTGAAAAATTTTAAAAGGGTGAAAAAAGATGTAGGGGAATAAGAAGTTCAAATTTCCAGGTATGAAACAAATAAGTCATGGGAATGTAATATGCAGTGTAGGGACTATAGTTAATAATATTGTGATAGCATGGCGCAATGTCAAATGGTTGCTGGACTTATCATGGTGACCACTTCTTTAAATATATAAATGTTAAATAACTGAAACTAATATAATATTGTATGTTAGCTATATTTTTAATAAAAAAATATTAAAAATAAAAGAAGAATGATCTGCTTCTGAGTTCCTAGCTTGTTTTATCAACCAATCTCTATATTACTACATGTTCTTATTGAACTATTATTAGACCATTACTCCTCCATATGAATTTTTAAATCAGTTTCTACATTTCCACAGGGAAAAGAAAATATTTTGGATTGTAACTGGAATTGCTTTGAATATATAGAATGAGTTGAAGGAAAACTGTCACCTTTATAAAATTCATATTCTCATCAGTAAACATAATACAATATATTTCTCCATTTTTTCAAGTTTTCTTTTATGTCTTTTTATAATTTTTTTCCCCAGAGGTCAATATTATATTCAGCAACTTTGTGGAACTCTCTTAGCGCTTCTAACATCTTATATATTTTTATTGATTTAATATTAAGATGATTATATTAACTGCAAATAAAAAATTACTTTTGTTTCTTTCTTTCAATTCCTTAGACTTCATTTACTTTTGATGACATAGTGCATAGGTTCTCCAATGCAATATTCAATAGTGGGTATAATGTGGAAATCACTGTCTTGTTACTGGATTCAATAAAAATTACTAAACGATAAAAATCTCCCATTTCCATAGACTTTCAAGTTTACAATACTATGAGATCTGACAATTAAGTTCACAAACTTGTTACAACTATGTTGTTAACCTTTTTTTGATATCAGAGGGATTATTCTTTATTATGAATTTGTAACAACTGGACAAATAATTAACCACGTTTACTATTTGGAAGTGCTGAAAAGGCTGCGTGAAAAACCTAGATAAAGATGACCTGGAATTATCACCAACAATTCATGGCTCTTTCATCACAACAACGCACCAGCTCACAAAGGACTTTCTGTGAGGGAGTTTTTAACCAGTAAACAAATAACTGTATTGGAACATCCTCCCTACTCATCTGATCTGACCTTTAATGACTTCTTTCTTTACCCAAAGATAAAGGAAATATTGAAAGGAAGACATTTTGATGACATTCAGGACATCAAGGGTAATACGATGACAGCTCTGATGGCCGTTCCAGAAAAAGAGTTCCAAAATTGCTTTGAAGGCTGGACTAGGCACTGACATTACATAGTTTCTCAATGGAAGTACTTCAAAGGTGACCATAGTGATATTCAGCAATGATGTATGTAGCACTTTTTCTAAGATTAGTTCACTAACTTAATTGTCTGACCTCATACGTATCTGAAAAACCCCTCCCCTCGGATAGCCTTTCTCCTACTGACAGACACCTTCACAGGCAACTATTGGGTTGTCAGAAAAGTCATGACGTATTTTTTCTGGTTTTTGTTGCAAAAATGCGTCATGACTTTTCTGACAACCCAATACTTCCTTTAGAAAGAGACCAAGAGCTTTAGACAAAAAAAAAAAAAAGGACCAGAGAGGCTAAAAATACGCGGCAAGGAAGGAGTGAGGAGAATAAAATTAAATTCTATCACTGAAATAAAGAATAAAGTTAAATTCTATATACTAAACAATGAGTTTCCAGCCTTCTCTCCCACTTACACTCTCATTTTGCTAGCGACCAGACACTCTAGCAGTAGAGTGAATTAGTCTCTGAAGAAAACGATCAGAGAAAAGGTCAACAAGACATTCAGGGGTCCCATTATGAATCTCCTGAATCGCTGTTAGATCTAATGCTTGTAAATAACACCTGCTCCACACAAACACACATACACTCACACATGAGCAAACACACACACCATAAGTCCCCATCAGTTTTTTAATCCTCACTCCTAAATTTGAATTGTTGCCAAAAATGGAAAGAGATTTGAAAGAAACGCCTCTAACTTGAAAAAGAGACAGCAGATAAAAGGAACTTAGAAAAACACAGAGACAATGTAATGAGATTTAAAAAAAAAAATCATTTAAGAGAAAAAAAAGCATTTATCTTCAAAATAAGGCACATTTTTTTTCTTTAAAATGTGCTATAAAGAACAGAAAGAGTACATGGAAATGTTAGAATAGAATAGCTGAAATACAAGTTTTAATAGAAAGTTTAAAAAATAAAAAGGCTCTACATTGTTGAAAGAGGATTTTTTTTTTTAAATAACAAAAAAGAGAGTAAGAAAAGAGAAAGAACGGATAAGAAAATTAGAAGAGCAGAGCTAGAAGTCAAACATTTACCTAGCAAGAGTTTTAAGTAAAAAAGAAAAATAAAAAGAGGAAAAAATTATATAAGAAATAATAATATTTTCTATTTCATTGAAAGGGGCTATTGAATATCAAGCACAATAAATTGAAAAACACCCACAGTAAGGTACATTACCATAAAATTCAAAAACACTGGATATAAAGAGCTTCCACAGGAAAAAATTAAAAGATTATATCCAAAGGATAGGGGTACAACATGACAGGAATTCTCAACATGAACAGAGGAAAATGCCTTAACATTCTGAGGAAAACATTTCAAACTATAATTTTATAACCAACCCAACTATCCAACCAGTGTGAGAGTAGAATGAAAATTTTGTGAAACATTCAAGCTTTATAGCCTTTGAATGCTTTACTAGAACCTACTGGAAAAGAGCTCCACTAAAATGTGGTAGAGAACCAAGAATGAGAAAAGTCTAAAGTCCAGGAAACAGAAAACAGAACAGAGAGAGAGATAAAGGCAATATTCACAATAATGGTAAAGAGAAGACCAGGACAGCAGTCATAGAGAACATGTTATCAGGCCTGGAGAACAACTTATGCAGTTTGGAAAAAGTAGAAAATGTGTACAAAGGAGCTCAGTGCTACTGCATTGTGCAACTTGGCTGGAGTGGGGGTGGAGGCTACCATTCACATCCGAATCTGTGTTCATGCACACCCAGGAGATGTGCAGCATAAGCCTTATGCATCCAGTGAGTGTGGGAAGGCTCCAACTCAGGTGTGCCCTAGTTTTTGTTTGTTTGTTTGTTTAAGAAACTGATGGGTTATATGACATATTTTACCATGTGAGAAAGAGTACCTACAGGTATTTCACAGTTCCATGGAAGAATTTGGAAGGAATTAATAAGTTGAAAAAAAAATGAAATAAAAAGTGAGGCAATTTTCAACTTTAGGAAAACCAAAAAATGTACAATAATGGAAAAGTGAGTAAAGAGTATGAGTAGAGTATGTTACTAGACATATCAGTTAACAGTATTAACAGTATTTATATCATCATCAATATAACACTGAATATTAATTTAATTAAATATTATGACAATAACTGTATTGCAACAATATTTTTAAAAGAACATATACAAACAAAAACATTTCATTTAGATATCTGGGGTGAATACCAGGAATAAAATAGCTGAAAGAGTTTAATGTAGCTCCTCTAGGAACAGGATTGGGGTGTGGTACAAGAGAAAACGCATTTTAAACCTTATATATCCATTTTACTTTTTTTTAGTAAGTGGATATTATGGTTACTTTGATTTTAAAACTACATTTGGAAAACATGAGTGTCATACATCAAATGCCAACTGTTGCTGCTTTGATTGCAGATTGTACAAGCATTACTTTACTCTCTTGATATTGCTTTCATGATGTGATCTGTGACATGGTACAAATTTGATCTAATAGAGATTCATGATAAGGAAGCTATTTTTCTCAAATTCTAAATGCATCTTTTATTTGGTCTTTGTCATTTAGAAAAAAATAAAAAATAAATAGGGCTGATTATAATCTGCGAAAAACAGAAGGATAATGGTTCCATTAGGAAGTGGATCAAATGGACATAATTTTTTTGTCCCTTTTTATTTCCATCACCTGCAATGGATACTACAACAGACAACTGTGAATATTCATAACATATAGATTGAAAAAACAAACATTCCTAGGCTCCAGGTTCAAAATCATAAAGAAGGAATTCTATTTTCTTTCCATAAACCATAGGCAAATGACAAAGCAATCTTCCCAGTTCTTAATGAGATCCCAGGGTAATTGTGATGATCTCATAAATGAAATAGTTGAATAGCTGAATTTAAACTAAACCTTTTCCTAGAAACTTCTGGTTGTTTTTAACAAAGAGCATGGCATACAGACTACTGGGTAACAGAGGAATAATGCATTTTTGCATTTTGGGGAACAACAAGATTTATTATCAGGAGTTCAGCACTGATTAATGATATCACAATGCATTTCAAAAGGGAGTAAGGAAAGATTTGTCATGTATTATAAAGTGCAGTCACATTTGTTTCAGTTTCTTGTTGAGAGTCTAAGGAACCAAAGTCGTTACTTTACGAAAGAAATATTGTATGCCAGATATTAATAATGGGGCAATTGTTGCCCTCGATTACCATCTATACATACAATTTTGGAAAGGAGTTGAGGGAATTGGTTAGGGCTTTGGAATACTTGAGTGTGATAGCATTGCCTAGGGCAAGAAACTGGCCCCTTCAGGCCACAGGGTAATTGTGTAACTGGCAAAACCCCTCAGCTGTAACCTAAATTCCTCTCCATCCCAGAATCATTCTGCTCCCTGATGTCAATGAGCCAAGGGGTAATTTTGCTATGAATAAATATTAATTTCTATTTTCCATGTAACTCATTTTTGGGTGCATTAAATGGTATACTTAAATTTCATCAAATAATTTTATATACCAGAGTTCTTCACTCTCAAATTCAAGGACATAAATTTGAATCAGTCACAGCTAACTGCAGGTTACAGACACTGCTAACAGCTAAACTTGAGGATGGTTGCATGCCTTCATCCAACAGCTGGTGCTAATGTCAGCTTTCATTTTAAATGCCTCATGTGCACAGCTTTGTTGGACAAGAACTTGAAATGACATGCAGGTTTTCATGGTTAAAACGCATAACTGTGCTTCTAGCCCACATACCCTCAATTGGGTTTTTTATTATTTTGAAAATGTTCATGTATTTCTAGTTTCTGTCCTGTTTGACTTAATAGATGTTTAATCTACTACATTTTTTATTATTATTAGTTACAGATGTACAAAACAATGCAATAGTTATCTTTTTCATCCCTTAGTGACTCCTCCCTCCCCGCTACCATTGTCCCCCCACCCTTGATATCATACATATCTATTACAATTCCATTGACTCCATCCCCACACTGTATTCCACATCCCATGACTATATATGTGTTAAATTATAGTTGACATACAATATTATTCAGCGGCAGCTTCAGATGTACAGTGCAGTAGTTAGGCCTCTACACAGTCCATGAAGTGGTTCTCCCTAACAAGACACGAGTCCATCTGGTCTCATAAAAAATTTTTTACAACATTATTGATTATATTTCCTAAACTGTCTCTTCTATCCCTGTGACAATATTGTAGTTACCAATTTATGTTGCCTAGTCCCTTCCCCTTCTCCCTCATGCCCACCCCCGTCCCATCTAGCCCTCATCAGCTCACATTTTGTTTCTTATTATTTGTAAGTCTTTCTCTCTCTCTCTCTCTCTCTCTCTCTCTCTCTCTCTCTCTCTCTCACACACACACACACACACACAGTTTGTGATGCCAACATTAATCAGATGTCCAGGAAACCTATTTCAAAGTGCTTGTTTTCTAGCCCCACCAAGGGTAAAATTTAAGAGTCCTGCCTAAACTCATTTAGCAACTTCTGTAAATATAATAGAAAGTCATATAGCTAAATTGCCATTTTTTGTGCTTAAACTTTAAACCAAATTGCTTCCAACAAAGTAGCTTTAGAGAAATAAACTTATCAGTCAAATAAGACTTATCGGCCACACAAGACTTAAAGGTTTATTAATTACTTGCAGTAGAATATAATTATATAGCATATCTTTAGGGAATACTTACTCATCAAAGAAATGAAATGATCACCCATTGTCCAGAGCTACAGGGCATCATGACATCGAGCGCTGGTTGTTACAAATACTGGGACCTAGCTAATTTCCATGATCTTAGTAGTACTGTTGAATGACCCAAACAACTATTATAGCAGCCCCCCTTATCCACAGTTTTGTTTTACATGGTTTCAGTTACCCATAGTCAACGTATTGGCTTGATGATTGATCCAGGATCACCAAAAGCATATGACCCTCCTTCTGACATATTCAGGTCAATAGTAACCTAAGACTACTTCAAAATCCCTACGTCACTTCCTCTTATCAATAGATATCGTATCATCTCACATCATCAAAAGGGTGAGTATAGTACAGGATATTTTGAGAGAGAGACCACATTCAGATAACTTTTATTAAAGTACATTGTTATAATTGTTCTACTTTATTATTAGTCATTGTTGTTCATCTCTTACTGTACCTAATTCATAAATTAAGCTTTATCGTAGGGATGTATGTATAGGAAAAAACATCCATACAGGGTTCAGTACTATCCGTGGTTTCATTTATCCACTCAGCGGTCCTGGAACATATCCTCCATGGATAAGGGGGTGGTTACCAAACTCTTTGATAATAAGGAAATCTTTGAATTTGTGACAGAAATTAGCAATCAGCTTGTGTTCTTAAGATACTACTGCCCCCACCCTCCTCTAGTCTTAGAGAACAGTTCGTCCTGAGTCAAACCTACTGCCACTAGCTTTTGTGCTCAGGAGTAACCAGGAGAGATGCATTATGCCATCTTCACCTCAGTCCATCTCAATACATTCAACAGTGAGATGTGACCTAGTATTTGCATCTGTCTTTGCCTTTTTCTCGCTACTTTATACATAGAGAAGTGCACTGTCCTCTCTGTTTTGTGTAGATTATGACTGCAGGGGAAGAAAAACACACACACACACACACACACACACACACACACACACACACACACACTCTTCTGCCATTCCGCTTGTTTCAGACAATGGAGAGTGGCATGCGGAGATATGGAAAGAAGCCCAGCCATCTGTCAGGACAAACTTTCAATTCTGCAGAGCCCATTCCCTTGGCTGCGGGTTTGTTAACAGGTAGAGAGAATGGTAAGTGGGGATTTCACCCACTTGTTCTTGTTTATCACTAATTAGGTGATGAGAGAGAGGCTCTGTAAGAGAGTCCTGGTAATAGAGCAGAATGGATGACAGCCCATGTGGTGGAATGTAAAGGGCGCCATAAACTTGTGAAGGAACTAATATCTGCTCAAGTATAACTCACAGAATATCAAGGCAGGAGGGAGTCTTAAATTTAATCTGGTCAAACCCACCATCTGATACTTTAATTCCTTCTAGAATTCCCTGTCAGTAGTTGTTTACCATCTTCTTAATATCTCATAAATTTGCGGGGATTGACATTGAAATATGGTGGATTTCAGATTCATGAGAGATATAGAAGCTGAAACAATAAATTCAACAATGTGGTAAGAGGGAAAGAGAGATAAGGCAACTAAAGGTGGAAAGACAAAGGAGTTCACTGGCTTCTGAGGGAGGCCTTAGTCTCTGAACATTCTAGTTCTTAGTTCAATTTGAAACAAATTTGAACTCTTTGTTACTTCACCCTACACACATTTACAGCATACCTAGTATTTGCTAGGTTTGGGGGATACAGAAACAATCAATACATGATTTCTTTTACCTTTAAGGAGCTTAGACTCTGACTGAGACAAAGGCTGCATAAAAATATCATCTTGCAAGGTGAGTGATAAGTGCTAAAACAAAGCACTCCTGTAAAACTAAGGGAATTCCCTGCTGGGATAATCACAGAGGAGGTGAATTCTTGACCTGGAATATTTGAGGAGGGCTTTGCTAGTGGACAAAGCAGATGGATTGGGTGGGCCGGAGGCTGATGGAACATGGTAAGAGGAAAATAGAGAAAAGGTAAAATGCAAGAAAATTTAAGACAACTAGTTTATTGTGTATGAAATATGATTGTATCAAAAATAGCATTTTAAATCATTTGATAAATCATCACACAGTATAATCAGAAGCATAAAAATCTATGACATGATTAGTGAATAGTCAGAAGTCAGGTGTGTGGCTATAGTTTCATATGTATGGGGGAAATGTTGGGAGGAAGGTAATGGAAATTCAGCTTGTCCAGGCAAAAAAGTCTGTTTCTTGCTGATTTGGGGATTCCAAGTTAAAATAAGCAGCAAAAAACTGTTACTTGAACTACAGCATTTACAATAAATAGGGTTTTAAATTACCTTAGAACAGGGATTAGTCAGATATTTGAAAAAGTAGAAATCAAAGAAAATGTACAGAATACTTTCACTTTTTTATGAAAAATAAAGCAATTCATTATCTAATATTGTTGATGTTGGACAGGTCTTTTCTTAACAATTATATGGATCTGTGGATTGTAATCCCTCATTTTCCTTCTTTCACTAACCATACATATAAATCATTATTTATAATTTCTACTCTGTTAAGAATGTTTAATCAAAAAACAAATCTCTACATTTTAATAACTTTTCCTCCAATTGTTTATATTTGGCTTTCTCTCACCTAATTTGACATCAAATGCAGTAGATTTAGCAATTCACCTTTATCCAGCCTTTCCAGAGCATTCTAATTAGTTATCATGGAAACAACTCTCTTTTCACACTCACACTACATTAATTCATAGATTATCAAGTAAATTGCATAATTATAATAATAACTGACACAATCAGTTTGGGAATACACTGAGGCGAGCATATAAACCAACTGGTAGCACTATAAAAATATACTAGAGAGCAGGACAGGCTGGTAGCTTGTTAGCCTGCATGTCCTGGGCAGAGGATAGCACGTTCTGTGAATAGAATAGTGTTATCTAGTCTTCCGAGTTGGTTAAGTGCACAAGGGAGAATGGAGACTCTGCCTTGAAAATCATTTTCTTATCTTCCCTGTGTGTATATTTAGACATTTCAAAGCCTGGACCAGCCTTTTCAATCATGTATTCCCATTATGTTCCTATCAGAAGAAATAACAATTTCAAAGATTTTTTTTTTTTCTATAGGGATTTTTCAGACATACTAGAAATGCCTCATTAGATCCTTAATGTACAAGAAATGACACTTGGGTTCAGGTCAGAGGACTTGTCCAAAGGAGAACCATATCAAGGGAAACTGACTCTCAGTTAAAAATCAAAACGCATTTCTGTGGGATGCAAGGCAGACAATCAGACTTCTAGTGACACAGAGACACCCAGGCAAGAGGCACTGTTGCAGTACATAAAAGCTGTACATCTTTCCTGCCCAAACTATCTTTGAAGCCAAATTTATACTCTAGAGGACCATAGGCTGAAAAGAAGGCATACGTATTGGAACTTTATATTTTATAAAGGCCACAAAATTCACAGGTCCTCCGAGTCCAACCCCAACCATAATGACAATTCTTCACAATTTTAGATTTTTGTGGCAGATGTAATTTCATTATCCCCATGAGTATTCTCATTAGGTAGGGGGTAAAAAGGGCAAACCATAAAGAAGTTTTGTGACTTGTATATCGGTGCACATCAGCCTCAAAACAGCATGACATAAGAAACCATATTTCAGATTCTTTAGAATCCATGATGTAACTCCCCAAGATTGGTTTCTTTCTGAGTTATTATGGAAGGTGTCTCAATATATTGTTATGAAACAGACTAGGATTTCAGAACTATTTCATGGGAGGCCATAGTTCATTTAAAACTACCCTTGACAATTTCTTAAGAGTAAATATAAGAGAAAGCAAATTATATGCACATATATTGAAATATGTATTATATAGAAAATGTGTACTTTATTTATTGATTTACTTATTTTAAAAGATTTTATTGAGGAATTGGGGGAGAGGGACAGCGTTGAGGAACCGGGGAAGGGGAACAGATGAGTTGCTGTCCTTTTGTTCTTCAGTCTAGTTGTAGAGGACGCCGCTTTACTGGCCCATGTTGGTATTGTGATCATTTCGCTCTTCCTGGCTTAGGCAGTCAGTTGCTGGCTGTTGGAAGGCTGCTCACAGCAGCTCATGGCAGCTCTTATAGCTGCTAGCCACTCATGCTGGCTGCCAGCCACTCACGGTAGCTCCTGGCAGCCCACTGCAGCCCTGCTGCAGCTTACACCTTTGCTAGTGACTCACAGCAGCCTAGCTCCAGGTTGAGCTGTTGTTCACCATCTTAGCTGTAGAGGGCGCAGCATCACTTACCCCCATGTGGGATCCAAACCGGAGGCCCTGCTGCTCAGAGCTGGGGTCCCAAGCCAACTTTTTTTTTTTTTTTTGAGGGCAGTGTCACTGGCCCTCACATGTGGCACCGAACCAGAGCCACTGGCTTCCAAAGCCAACGCTTAACCACCGTGCCGTTTGGCCAGCCCTCCAAGCCAACTCTTAACCAACTGAGCCACTTGGCTGTCCCGCACATGTGTACTTTATACCCCAAGTAACCTAGAGAATGCAAGAAAGTTTAAGACTAGTTTATTGAGTATAAAATCGGACTGTATCAAAAATTGCATTTTAAATCATTTGAAAAATCACCAAATAAATTAACAATGATTATTCATAAAGTAACGTAGCTAAAGTATAAGGAAAAAAATTAAATTTGTCTTGTTATTCACTACAGCCATTTTGGTAATGGTTGTAAACTACATGGTATTTGTAAAAACTCATAAATAACAATACATATACATTTTAAACTGAAATATGCAAGCCACTGGCATTTAAAACAAATGTCCACTGTCTGGCATACACAAAGTGAGCATTCCTGTTTCTATATGAATTTGATTCCTTGATGTAGTTTCACATATTTAACCTAGCATAACCCCTAAAACCAATAATAATCTATTAAATATAGAGAAATAAGGTAACTGTGTATTTTGATACACATTCCTCATTTGAGGGATTCTATGTTTGTGTTTTCATCAGGCGACAGAGTCAATATGTATCTAACATATGTTCTTTTCAGCATACATGATTCTCTTATAGAAAACCTTTAAATAGGAATGAATATGATTTTTACTTAGTAAGTTAGCAAGTCATAAATTAATTTTAAACTCACTAACATGGAGTTTCCATAGTCTAGAATTGGATAAGAGGCAACACATCATGAAAAATAATTAAATTTCATGTGCTGAGCCTCAACTATTACTGATTTTGGTAGATAAATAAGTAAACAAATAAACTTGCCATGATTTTATGAGAACTAGTAAAACATCCACTCAGCTCTCATGAGTAGGAGTATTTTAATTTTAAAAAAAAAGAGGTAACCATATTCAAACTAGTTAAAGCTTTCAGATATGCACTAAAGCTAGGCTTCCTGTGCTAATGCACAGGGCTGGCTGTGCGATACTTTTGAGCAGAGACTGTGTTTCTTCATTTGAGCAATCTGTAAGCCTAGCTCAGTTTTGGCACACTTTAGATATTCCATAGCACAGACCAATATGCTGTGGATCTCATTTTGAAGTAAATGAATATTAGCTTTCCCCATCCGAAGCAAGACATCTTTCAAAACAAGTAGGAGTGAGTTAACATTTTTGTTCATAACAGATGCTTGAAAATTTTAGCAAAAGCTTTATGATAACGTCTAAGAATAACTTCTCCCAGTCATAGAAATTTTAGGTAGCAAAAAGAAAGGATTCTAACCATGGGAACTGTTTTTAGCAAAGTGAGCAAATTGCTTTGGATGGTGCATTGGATCCCTGCTGGGATGAGTCAGCAGCTAAGGTAGGCCCACCAAAGTGGAGAAAGAAGGCAAGCAGGGCCAAGATTGTGGCCCTGGACTGCCGGCCATGGTGCTCAGACTTAATCCTGGTTTTCAAGTATCACAGTGTCATCATAAAGCAGTACTGTCAAGGATGACTCTCACAGTGCCATATAAGGTCTCTGAGCAGGTGTATGGTGCAAAGAAAGTAGACATGGGAGTGGGGAGTTGCAGGAAGAGTCTACTGCAAAGAAAAATGAGATGCTGGAGAAAGAATTTTAAATGACAAGACAGCAAACAAAACCAAATGTTCTGAGAGTAAAGACAGAGAAAAAGCTGTTGGATTTGGCATTTAGGATCCTGTCAGTGAAACTTAAGGAAAATATTTCAGTAGACTAAAGATAAGAAAGCTAAATAAACAGTGGCTTAAAGTACAGAATTATGAAGAGACAACAGTTGTTCATTATGAATTCAAAATTTTGACAATGGTGAAAGGGAGGTAAGACCTTTACGTACATTTTCATGTTTCAGGAGAAGAAGGTTGAAGGTAGAAAGATTGAAAATGTACTGTAGATTAAAAAAAAAAAAAAGGTGAGCGAGGAGGGTCTCTGAGGAGTAGCTAGCCCTAAAAAGAGGACAAGTCACATTTTCATAAAACAGGAAAAAGAGCATGGAAGAAACGTGAATATCAACAAGGGTACTTGTGAGTAATAAAGTGGAAATTGTGACTAAAGTGATGGTCTCTACCTTTTTTGTGAAATGGGGTAAGATTTTCTGACAACGCTGGGGCTAGTGAAATGAGATTTAAAACACTGAAGAAACCAGAAATTTAGAAAAACCGTTCTAGGAAATTGATATATGAATAAAAAGTCTTACTATTCGCAGTGAGTTAAAAAGTAAATTAGAGGCCACAGTGAGTCAAATTATCACATCTAGTGACTCTATATATTCTACAGCCTGGGAGCACAAAAAAGGATAAATTGGCTGGGGTTTTGATCCAGACTGAGCAGATCTGGCTATAGGCTAAAGATATACGGCAATCTAGTGCATTAGGGCCGTTTAAAGGTGACTGATGAATGTTCTAACTGAGTCAGAATGCAAGTGCTTTCGAAGGGAAGACTGATGGAGGAAAATGAAAAGCTAGGTCATTAGGGGTCTCCTGTAAGGGCAGAATCTGGTCAATGAGGCATGGGAGAGGATCTGGAATACCAAGTACAACACTGTTACAATGCCAAAGGTATGGCTGCCTTCTCTTCCTAATAATCTCCCCAGAGTCTCATAAAGTTTAAAAAATGGATAAACTAATACAGGATCTTGTACTGAAAGATAAACAATTGCTTACCAGCATTTGAAGTTTCATTGTTCAGCAGTTAGAGCATTTGTAGGAAGACCTGACCTCACTAAAAAGAGAGATGTATCTGCTACTACCTTCCAAACAGCAGTGAGTGGTTAATAGGCATCATCAAAATCAACCATATGTTGAAGGTAAGATTAATAAACTCACTTCTCTCCTTGTCTAATCTGCTCTCTGAGCATAAATCAGACAGTTTTGAAACAGCATTAATTTTCTTAGAACTCTAGAATGCTATTTTAATAAGGTTATGTTAGTTCAATAAATATGTATTCAATGTTTACTATGTGCAGACACACCATACTGGGAAATACAAACATGCTTCATCCACAAAACCCTTTCATACATATATCTTCTGGAAGATGCTTTAAGACTAGTGAAGGGAAAAAAGGAAAGGAGGAAAGGATCAGCAAAGGAATAGTTATGACAAAGGGGTAACTTAAGGGTTAGGATTGAGAGATACAGTAAATATTAGAAAGGAAAGGGAGCTATAAGTCAAATAACACCTCAAAAACAAAAACCTAGTTGGAAAAAAAGAGAGACAATAGGGAACAAAATACCTAAGCGACAGCTATATGATGAATTAAAAGAATCATAAATCAAGTACAAAAAGAGTAGTGTCAGCTTCAATGATAAAGAAGTTGCAGGTAAACAGGATAATAAGCAAGCCATACTGGTTTAAGAGGATATGATTGTTAGAATCTAATATGAAGAAAGTAATTATATGTACTGCAAGAATAATTTATATCCAGCCAGCGGAGTGGAGCGGTGGTTAAGCACTGGCTTGGGAAGCCAGCAACCCCGGTTTGGTTCCACATATGAGGGTCAGTGACACTTCCTTCAAAAAAAATAAAATAAAATAAAATAAAATAATTTATATTATGGTTATTGAATATATAATCAGTATTATGGTGCTAGAGAGCTTATGGATAAGACAGGTAACAAGCTGGAGGAAAATTATGTTGCATTTTGTATATATGTGACAAATAGATAAGTAAAGGACTAATTAATGAAATGTGCGTATCTCCAAAAGTCATTTCTGTGTTAGTCAGGATTTTTTTGCTTGCAATGGACACAATGCTACCTCAGTTCATTAAACAAAGAAAAAAAGAAACAGATAAGACCCTAATTTGCTATTTTCTGTGAGTGAGAATTTCAGTGGAAATGTTAGCTTCAGGTCTGGCTGGACCCAGAGGGTCAGATACTATTATCAGTGTTCCATCATTTCCAGCTCTTGGCACAGCTTTATGTTACAATGGCTGTATTTGGAGCATGACTTCTCTGCATTATGGGTACTGACATTATCCTAACAGAAAGCAATCCCACAAAAATAAATAAAAAGAGCTTCTTCATACAAGTTCCTGCCAAAGTTCTTCCTTGAATTGAATCTTGTGCACTTACTTCCTTCATGTATCAATATCTGAATTCACTCCCAACTCCCTAGGTTAGATTGGAATTACCTCAGCCAAACTGTATGGGAAGGTGAGTCTCAAAGAAAAATTGAGTCACTGTTTTCAGAGTCATGTTCTAAATTAGTGTTTCTCAGGTTAGGTTGGAGGGAAATGAAGTGTATCAGTATCTAGGGAATGGGAGGAAGAATTTTAAGGTTATGAATAGGAGATATGGAAATAAGGAGGAGTGTGGATAAAATGTAGCTGAGAACTGCAACTCTAAATATACTAGTGCCTATAATAAGGACATAATCTATGTTATTTCTAAATCCTAATGTCCACAAAGCAAGCATATGTTGCTCTCAGATCCAAATTTACCAAAAAGAATTGAAACTTTTCTATGTACTATTAGTCTACTTCCTCCTAAAAATTCATCAAAAATAAAACAGAAACTGTCTCTCTAATCATACCCTATTTTATCTAGCTTTTTTCAGAGCTTCACATGATAAATATTCCCAGTACAAATAAATCAATTTGCCGGAAAATAAGTAGCATGAGATGGTAGGATTTGTATATGAGTGTATGTACAAATGTTAAGTGTTACTACTTACATGACACCTCCCAAACTTTAAATATCTGTTTTCAAACTGGGTATTATTTAGGACAACATTAAATATGTTTAAATTTCTTTCAAAAATAATATCTCAAGTCTATTTACCACAAAATTGACTCTAGGCCAAGACGTTTAGAGCCACACTAAACTATAGATTTTAAGTAACCTTTATTGCATTGTTTTACACAAAGACTCTGTATAAGAATCATGTCTATACATTGTTGCTTATGATGTAATTATATAATGTCATATGTTGTTTAGAAAATGTATTAAATCACACCTTTTATGACTTTGGCATATTTATGAAGATAAATCACCACAATTCAACTTGAGAGCATTAAAAACTAATAGTCTCTACCACAACATAGCATATAAAGGGAAAGTATATAGCAATGCAGTGAGGAAAAGCTAGGAAATATAGAAGAAAGTTTGTATAAATGTCATCCTACCACATGTTTTAAAAAATGGAACATGCAATTACCTTTACGCTGACTTTAGGTTTTCTATATTCCTTTCTGGAACACTAAATCATTTTTTAAAGTAAATTCTGGTCATGAAAAAGACACATTGTACACCTTTAATAAAATTGTTTAAGAAGTGTGAAATTTAGGAATTTTAACATTGTTCTTTTGTGTGTTCTAGTTCCGCCATTACTTTGGTATTTTTTTTGGACATCTGATTAAGTGTTTTTCCAATCCTGATTTAACTTCATCAATGAAACCAACAGAAATGGTATAAAGTTAACAACTCTTCATAACCTCAGATATTAGAAACTCATGTACGTATTTTACATTTGTATTCGTGATTCTTATTTCTCTTTATACTCCTCGCTGTCATATAATTTCCAGCTACAGTTCTTCCTGCCAGGCTTTTTCCAATCATATATGTATTGTCAATTTTTGGTCATTAATATATAGAGGGTGCCAAAAAAAAATTATACACATTTTAAGAAAGGAAAAAACTGTATTAAAATTATAATATTCAATATATACCGATAATAAAAGATGAATACAAGTTATATTTGACATCTGCCATTACAAGAGGTGCTCAAAGTGGTTACCATCAGCATAATTTTAATACAGTTATTTTCCTTGCTTAAAATGTGTATACATTTTTTTTGCAAGTAGTCACTCCTAGTTGATTTAGTTCTAGATTTTGTTGGCTATTTTTTCCATTTTTTCATGATCCGTTCAACCTAATACATGTCATCCAAATTGTTAGCAGTCATGTGCATCTTGATACACATATACCAAGTTTCATCTAATAAGTCACTGATTATTTTTCAACTTGATAAAAATTAATTACACCAAAGAAGATTAGCCCCACTTTTGAGGTTGAATAAGCATGATTTCTTTACATGGTTTTCTAGACGTAGGTATACCCACCCATGCTATGGAGACTGACAACCCGGTATGGTACTTTGATTTTTTTATTTTAATTATCCAAGGCTTTATTCAATCATAGGAGGGAAAAAATGGTGTCACTATCTATACCCAATGGCAGTGATTACATTGCTGTTCCAGTATACTCCCTACATTTGACTTTTACTCTAATTCATCTATGCTTACAAAATTGTTTTTCCTTTTACAAACAAATTTTCCAGCGGACAAAGGATATCTTCACTATCCTCTAATAAATCCTCAATAACCATCCGTAATGGCTTTGCAGCAGTAGCCATCCTTCTCAGGCACCCCAAATGTGACCCAAATGTCATTCATCAGACCCTGCTGACTTGCCGATATTCCATAATAAATGTACCTCAGCCATTTCCTCTCTATCCATGCAAAGCCTGTTACTGGGACTTGTTTAGTTGTCCCTCACATACACTTGTATTTAGATAAAAGAGAATGAATGATTCTTAATACGTGGGTCATCTAGAAAATTGACGTTTAAAAGTAGGTCATTAGAGGGATCTCTAATTATGCTACAGTATTCTCTATCTTCTTAACCCAAAAAATGCTGAACCTGATATGTTCTTGATGACTCAGGGCCATCAAATGAAAGCTATTCAGTACAGCATAATATAGCTGTAGGAATACACAACCTGCCTCTGCCTCTTTTAACTGTGTGACCTCAAGCAAGTGACTTAACTTGTCTGTACCCTCTTATCAATAAAATGAAGAAAACAATAATAAGTTCTCCATAGATTCATCGTAGGGCTCAATATGAAAGTTCACATAAAGCAAATCCTGGAACACAGAAACTTAAGGTCATTACAATGACTACCATTATCATCATCACCATTATTGTTATAATGATCATAATATTATTCTGAGTTTTGTAGTGCTGCCCTGAAGGATCATAGAGGTTTATCAGCTGTGGCTTCCCTTATCTACAGACTGTCAATGCCCCTGCAGCTTGCCTGCATCTACATTTGTCCTCCCGGTCCTTTTCTTTTTAAATATTTTTGAAATAGTATAAATGGGTTAATCAAAAAATAACCTATTGGATTTTTACAATAGAAACTTAAACAATTGCTATAAAAGGATCTAAGAAGCCTTCCTACGAGTACAGCTCATGAACTGCAGTAAATGTGCATATATGTCGGCAATCCACAAGCCTTATTTATTCACATCTTGGTTCTCTACTGTGTTCCAAATGAAGGCAAGCTAGGGAAATGACTCTTTGATAAGTGAGAGAATACTTGCTGGTCTGCTTTAATTCCCACTGTGCTCCGTATAGTGTACATCAAATCTTTTCTGGAGCCCTAACTTCAGGGGCAAAAAATCCTATCCAGGCATGAAAAGGCATTACTAAATGGAAAAACTTCTAAAAAAAAATAAATAACAATAGTAAAATCAAGCTCTTCTCATAGTGGGATTATTTTAAGCAGAAGAACTGCTGCTCCAGTTAACTCATATTAATCATCTGGATCAACAAAGAAGTATTTTGTTCTTTGAACCACGTAGGCTGATGATAAAGCCACAGAAAACAAAACTCAGAGAGACTGATTGTTTTCTGGCATAGCTGTATTGGCTCAGAATTCTAAAATGTTGGAAGTAATTCTTGAGAAACATCAGTATCAGGCTGTTTTAACATCAATTCCTGAAACTTTGTTCCTTTTATGTCTTTAAACCAGCTCTAATCTCTCAGGTATCACCAATTCCCACACACACATCACACACAAAACCCAGCGATATAATAAGAGCCCCCATGACAGAGAAATAGCTTACAAACAGAATAGAAATGCCTTCTTTTAACTACTCACAAATTACTTTCCAAAATAACTAAATGGACAATAACTTTAGTAGAATTTTTATGAAGTTTTACACCTATTTGGGGATAACAAGAAGAATGCAGTGTTTGAAAAAATTAATAACTTAAAGGTGTTTGCATATTCCTTTTTTTCTTTTAAATAGTACAATTCTAATTAGTGTATGTCATAATTTATAATGTTGGCAGCTGTTCTAATGTCTGCAAAATATTTTTAGAGCCACAAATTAAGAAGGGAAAAAAAACATCCTATGTATTTAAATGGATGAAACATTTTTCAGTGAAATACAGGAATTAAATTCTTGTTGGCATTCATTAAATAAAAAAATCTCATTTAAAAAATAATGTGTTATTACTGATTTGTATATATTGTGGATTCTTTTTATGCCAGGATGTTGAAAAGGTAAAAACTGTTTACTTCTCTTCCTGAGTTGTTTGCAATTATCACTTCAGCATGCTTGTTTCTATTAGTATTGTGCTGGATTTCTTAGCTTTGTCAGAACAGTTCTGAAACCAACTCACTTTGCCTTTTAATGCTACTGTAAACAATGTAGTGGATAAAAACATATAAAACATGTATATCCAGAGAAAATGTTTGAAGTTATGTGGATATTACATAACCAGAGTTATAAAGAGGTTCAGATGCATTTGTAAATTTTCGAGATTCTTTTTCTTATCGTCCAGTGCGGGAGGGAATGTTGTCATTAAAATTCTAAGAATGATATATCAAATATATGCCCAATTGAGAGAAAATAACCATTTCAAAGAGGAATAGTACTATTAAAAGAATAATGTTCAACTTCTAGGTAAAGTTCTCAGAATACTTGCTTTTTTCACTCTTACCCCTTCCTAAAATAAAACCCATTAAAATGATAATAAAGTGTTATCTAGAGGCATAAACTCAGAAAGAAAAAGCAAAGGAATACAAGGAGAGAAGACAGCAGCAACAAATTTTGAAGCGGCAAAGTATTGGGTTGTCGGAAAAGTCATGACATATTTTTTCTATTTTTCATTGCAAAAATGTGTCAGGACTTTTCTGACAACCCAATAGATAGATGAGTTCTGAGTCCTGATAAACCTGTCCTGACCTGGCCATAGACAAAGGAAAGAAACAACAATTGCATGCAGAATCCACAAAAAGTCAGGAATTGGACCCCTAAGTAGTTACCTCTGGAAGCAAATGAAAGAAGAACTAAGGAAAGAAGAGTTGGTTGAAAATATGTTTTAGAAGTAGAACCTACAGAGACCTTCCCTCTCTCCCACTCTGTGTAGCCAAAGAACTCTCTGCAAAAGATTGGAATTTTATTCTCACAGAGAGTAAAAACGAATCTTTGGAATAAGCTTACAAACATAGTTGACAGCAAGATTATACAAGGAAACAGGAATAATAAGTAAATACAAAATTTTGTCCTGCCTTCACCCCTAGAAATCCTCTCTCATTTGCATCCCAGAATAACCAGACACCCTCCAAAAAGACAGCTGGATGATATTCATCTTCAGGGTCTGGCCATCCCATTAGTAAAGACCAAAAGATACTGATATCAAGGGTTCCTGGAGAAACAGCCCAGCCAGGCCACTCAGAGTGAAATGCACAATTGATAAGCCTGATCTAAATGTTCAGAGTTTCCAATCAGCATTTTAGTGCCTTGTAAATATGAACTTCCCTTAGGGTAGTCTCTAACATGAAGGAGAGTAAATTCATATTTAAAAAACAAAATCAACTTTAAAGAAACAGACTATACTAGGTAAGAAAAACTTCAAGAAACTATCAACATCCAAATTATAGGAATTCTAGGATGAAAGAGTAGAAAGGAGAAAAGCATTAAGGAAATACATCAAGCAATTTTCCCAGAACTGAAGAATATGAATATCCAGTTGAATGGGCCTTCTGAATGCCCAGCTCAATGATACATGTCACTATGAAAGTTAACTTGGATTAGGCAAAAATTCCTTGCTTTTGTTTATTACTGGAAATACTTTTATTTTTTCTGCATCGATAAGTAAAGTACATCAAACAAAAACCAACCAACAAACAAACAAACAAAAAAAGAATACAGGAAATAAAGATTCTATAGGCTTCCAGAAAGGAGGAAAAAGTCACCAAACACTAAATATTTAAAGAGCTTTGGGTATCCACAAAGAAATAATGGAAAGCAAAGTTAGTAGGACAATAACTTCAAATTTCTGAGAGATAATTCTCTTTGACTTAGAATTCCAAACCCATGTGGAAGAGTTAGAGTGTTCTTCCTTCAATATTCCCAGTTGTCTCCTTCCTTCTTTTATGGGAGAAATAAAGAATAAAAAGAGTACACTGCATTGGCTCAGTTTTGAATAGCATTTACTTTGTTATACTTAATTTTGATCTACATAAACTTTACTATAACATTTTGGTAGTATGGAGGAAGGGAAATGTACATGTGTAACAGATGAAACAGAACTAAATCCTCACTTTTCTTAATGAAAATTCAATAACTAATCTATTAAATTGAAGTGCCATAGACAGATGCTCTTTAAAAATGTAGAGGCAAATACCAAAGGAATCAGCTTGAACAAGAGGAAATGTGTAAGAACGTGAATGAATGGTCAGTATTAGTCTGATGGAGAAAAGCCTATTAGATGATCCAAATTTTTTTCCTGCATCTATGAATAACCAAAAATTTTGCAGGTGAAATGTATTACTAAATAAAAGATTTTTTTGTCAACCTTAAAGTTGCAATTCATACCATTCGGTGTTTTTATTGCATTTCACACCATAGGTGTGTTTTTACAAAGGGTTAAGCACCTATTTGTCACTGGACAGGTGAGCCAGTGGTCCTATTGTGCTATCAATGTATAATCACATGTAGCTCACAATGAGAAATAGCATACCTGCAGATCATATGCGTCAACCCAGGCACATGACTGGCATCACTTATGTGGGTTCAAGACCAATAAGGACTGAGCCTTCTATTCCTCCTTTCCCTCTTTTCAAATGCTTCACCAAAATCCTCAGAGCATGTTTCCTTCCAGTGTTCACAAAATATGTTATTTCTCATCTCCCATAGGCCTGCTCCCACACTTCTTCCATCACTTCCTGCTCCCACCTAAATGCTACATTCCACTACCTCTAACACTTCACCATTATCCATAACCTAGAATCATTTTGTTCACTGGAATTCCTCTATACCCCATTACCAGTTTATTTTTGCTCCTTTGAACCCTTTTACTCTTTTCCAGTCCCTTTTCTAAATGCCAAGACACTTCCTTTGAGCTTTACTGCCCACTAGAGTTTGGGTCTATAGACAATTAAGGCTTTAGGGCATGGGAGTGCGAAGTAAGAGCCTTATGAATGGAAAAAGTGCATTTGGAACTAGAAATCTTTAGGAGACGAGGAGGAAAAAGGGGGAAATGAGAGAAAGAGTAAACATCTAAGCCATAATTATGATAATAAAGGGAGAGAAAAAAGTTGGAATATTTACTGATGCTCTCTGCATTGGTTTCAGAATGGACTTTTATATCTGTCTAAAAATGGCTCTATTTCCCTGCCATTTTTTATTTTTATTAAGAATGTAACGTGAATGACCTACACATTCATTGGCAGTCATGTGATTTCTATTTCTGAGGAAAGTTTTCACCTTGCAAGAGTTGATTTTGTCCTCTAGCAGGGAAAAGAACACATTACCACAACAGACCTCTCGAGTCTCATTTTCAAACTAATGCCTTCAATGTCTAACAAGGAGCCAAGGATAAACAATTAAACATTACATGTAACAGGACTCTTACCCACCTGCCAACAATTAAACCCAGTAATTAAAAATGGTAGGAGAATCCACACAAGCTTCTCCTCAGCAGCAATCATACCACAGTCAAAGGGGGGAAAAATTCCTTCCTAATAAGTTCCTTTCCTATTTCCCAGGCTGCTTTTCTTGACATTAAACAGACACAAGCCTCTGTCAACTGTTTCACTTTCTTTAAAAAAGAGAGAAATCCCATTCTGTATCCCCTGGGAGGGCTGTTATATACAGATGAATGTATTTTTTTATTTAGTTTAATAAATGTAGGGTTCAGAACAGATGTTAGAGCTTGAAATTGTCCAGAGAAAGGAACAGCTCAGGTGGCAATAATGCAGGCGTCCTGCCTGCTGTGCTTTCTTCTTTGTCTTTGGAAGAGCTACTTTCACAGGTGAGAAGGTATTACAGTATTTATAACCACTCAAGTCCTCACCACTGGACTGAAGCTGACAAACGGGGTGTTAATTAGTACCAGGAGTGGTGGTGGTGATGGTGGTTTTATGACACCCTCATCTGGCCAGTAAATTGGACAAAGAGAAACAGCACATTTACAGAAGCACTGCAAATCCAACCATGCAACGGGTAAACTGTGAATGTGACGACTGGTTTAAATAAACAAAACAAAACAAAAGATGGCGTTTCTCGAGCACTAACCCACTTGGATTTGCCGTGACTATGCTCTTCTGTGGATTTTCTAAGGCAGCACTACTAGGATTTTGTGAGAGTACACCTGTGAATAACAATATGCTTGGGATAGAGAAAAAATATCATTTGGTCAGAGTGAACATCTCTCCTCTGAGAATTAGAGTTTATAAAATGACAAATTTCAATGAAAATAAATAGTCAAGCTCTTGTTTCACAAGCTAGGAAGTAGTAAAACAGTAAAATTCAATCAAATAATAATTATTTTTGAGTATCAATAGTACAATTCATTACACAACTCATTATTCTTATCAATTTTTTAATACTTTATTAACTAAAAAAAATCTACAGTTTATAAATGCGGCTAGCACATTTACATTGTCTCTATTGATTTGGGGTCTCCCATAGCTGTAATAAAGAGAAAGCATGATATAATGAGGGGGAAATGAATTCATTATTAGGAAAGTTCATTCAAGCCCCAGGAACATGATAGTGCAGTTAAGAACAAGAGCTTTCAACTCCAAAGAACTTGAAGCGAAACCCACTTATTTTGCCACTTTTAATATGGTCTTCAGCAAGGTACTTGCTCTGAGTCTCAGTTTCCCCATTCAAAATACCCACTTTTTCTGGTTGCTGTAAGAATTAAATGAAATAACATATATCTTTGGCTCTTGAACAATGCAGAGTTTTTTGACTCCCCAAAAAAGTAAGTTGTACCTTTATCTGTGGGGGATTAATTCCAGGAACCCCCGTAGATACCCAAATCCACAGATGCTCAAATGCCCTACATAAAATGGCAAAGGTCAATGCATACCGTCATCCCTCTGCCTCCATGGACTCCCAACCACAGATGGAAAACAGTACAGGCATTTGTTTTTAAAAATCCTCGTATCAGTGCATCTGCTCAATTCAAACTCAAGTTGTTCAAAGGTTAACTGTATAAGCTGATCAGCAGAGTCCCTGAGGCATTACAATTGTTCATCAAATGGCAGATATTATTAAAACTATTAACCATCGTAAGAAAGTCACAAAGCTTTCTCCATTGTTTAATTTTTCCAGTGTAAAATTTCAAGTTTATCCCTGGCTATCTGAGGATTAAATGTGATAGTAAACATGATACAATATGCAAAATCACTTAAAAATTAGTAAAAGGTACATATATGCCACTGCTAAGGAATATAAGTGCCTTATTTTCCATTGAAAAACTAGTTTTTAATGGCAAGCTTTCCAAAAATTATTTTTATTGTCAGTATCATTCATTTCACACACATTTAATTCTCCTAAACTTTCACAAAAGGTATTCTCCCAGAGTAACATATCTGCAGTATGGCACCAGAAAATATTAAGTGCAAAATGGCTAATTGTATCGTGAGGAGCAGTATAATGATGGTTTTAAAGAATTTGCCCAGCTCATGAACACAAACTGATTATTTCAAGTTCAATGCTTAAAACTATGTCTCAGAGAGATGTCATGTGAAGTAACAAAGAGAAAAGAGTGGGGGACTCAATTCTCAGTGGGAATGTTTCTTCAAGCTCCAAAAAAGTACTAGATGGTCATAGCAGAAATTTAAAAAAAAGCTACTGTAATAAAGCATGTCACACATTTCTATCAGGCCAAAAAAGTAAAACAACATGGTAAAAACTGGGCAGATTTGCAGAATTTACTCATTCAGACATCAGCATCCAAAGATGTACCAGGCCCTGTGTTATGTCAATGGAGATAGAGACAAAATAGTAAACAAAATAAAAGTAACTAGATGGAGTTGTGAGCAAAACATAGTAACTATCTTTAAGGAATTGTAATTGAAAGTAAAATTAATGTAACAGATTATTCATTCTGAGATTTTTAAACCTTGACATTAGCATATGATCTATGCAAATTCATAGAATCAAATAGATTTTAAACATAAAGCTTGAATTATCATAAAAATGCAATTATACACACCCTTATGCTTGAACCCCAAGTCAATGAAGTCTATAAAATCGAACATGAAAAACAAACACCTTGAAATGTTAATCAGTTTATCAAAAACAAAATTGGAATGCAGCTTGAAATTGGATTATTAGAATTCCTCTCTAATAGCAGAGCTTTCCCTAGGAATTGCACTAACTCAAGCTGCAGGAAGAGAGTTTCCCTGTTCCGACTTCCTCATTTCCTTCAAGACTGGCTTTGGAGCTCTGTGTAAAATCCCTACCAATGACAGAGTTTGTTTACTGTGTACTGAACATTATACCAATTCCTAGCGTATGCTTTTAATATAAAGAAATTGGCAAAGTGCTGGTAATTTTTCTCAACAAACCTGTACCATCTGTAATGACTGTTAAATCTAAGAGTGCATTAAAATTACTGGAGGAGATTTAAAAATGGCTATATCTCTGTTCTCCACCCCTAGATTTTCTAACTCATTAAATCTAGGATAGAGCCGTGGTATCTGGATTTTTTAAAGCCACATAGATGATTCTGTTGCACAACCAGAATTAAAAATCTATATAAAACAACTGAAGGAAAAGTTTTAAAAACACTTCGTCCTTCCCACTGCTTTCCCTGGAAAAGCAGCCTACACGGAAAATATTACATAGCCCACCTTGGACAATAATACCTATTCAAAGCATTGAACTGGGCTGGTCTGTGTAAACTGAAGCTTGTTTACCTGACGGACTCTTCTGTGTACTGTCATGTGGCATCATACCCTGCCTTCATAGCTAGATGGATAACCCACTACTTTGCATAAATCAGAATATTGCAATGTTATTATTAAATAGTGATGATGTTCATAATAAGAAAGGAGAGCTCACACTTAATTGAAATCAGATAATTAAATTATGTACTTTTCCAGAGATTCAATCCAAGAATAACAGTCTTAAAAAGCCAGGAACTAAGAACTTAAAAGAGTTCCTGAATTCAAAGACAGAATAAATTCCATGTCTTAGTACATTCCACTTCTCAGCTCAGAAACGTGCATGTTGCTTTGCTTATCATGTGCAATGAAAACAGTTACAGAGCGGTGTCATGAAAGTGTACATGATTTTCTGAGCATATTATTGCGCATAAAGAGTAAGTGTGGCCACAGTGATTGATCACACAATCTTCTGAGATCTGACTTAATAGAGAACAAGGCTGAAAAGAGAAAACAAAAGGCAAATACTCAGTAAAACTGGAGTGAGCTGGGAAGTTTGACCTGTGACTCTGCCACAATTAAGTGTTTTACCGTCATTAACCCACTGACATTAAAGGGGAATAGTGAAATCAATTAAGTCATTTGACCTGATCCTATGGGAATACAGATAAATTCTTTGAACATCAGGTGCTTGAAAATCAGGTGATTGATAACTGATTTGTTTAAACCTTCATTTCTAATGAGGGGACACTTTAAATATCCTAATTCCCTTAAGAAAGAAGTTGGTGGTCTATCATTTTTCAATCAAATATAAAAAAAAAAGCAATGTCAAGGTGACTTTTGGCAGATAGTAAGGCTATTCTGTGATGAGATAATTAGAAAAATAACAATAATGACAACAAAATAATCTACATTGAGCACTTCTGCATCAAGCACTGTGCTAAACAATTTACATGTAATTACATAATTTAGTCATCACAATTATATATCATATACATTATTATTAGCCCCATTTTACAGATGAGAAAATTGAAACTTAGACAATGTATCCAAGACCACAAAATTCCTAAGTGGTGAGGCTGGGATTTGAACCCATGTTTTCAGATCTGAAGCCTATTAACTGCATTAACCTAGGAATGTACCTCAAGGATGATGAATGTATCACACAGACTGATTTCAATATATCAAGGGGTAAAATGGAAAGCACATCAAAGACAGCCAAAGGAAGTTATATCTTTATAAATTAAAAATTTGCTCCCTAAGCACAATAAAGCATACATCAAAGCTATGATTATTTTATACCATAATAATAGCACAAGGCATGGGTGGATTCGATTGTACAGAATGCCATACTGTTCATGCCTTAGACCAGGGGTGGGCAAACTGCAGCTCTTGAGCCACATGGGCCCTTTGGGTACGTCCTGTCTCAAAAGTTTGCTGACCCCTGGAAGAGCCAATTCTGTCCCTCACAACAATTTAAAAATTATTCGAGAGCCATAAATATATTTTTACATAATCACCATTATGTGAATAATATCCTTTAAAAATGTTATAAATGAAATTATGATAGTTTTATTTTCATTTTCAATTTTACTTCAGAGCCACAGTTCATGAGCAGCAATTTGCTTAACCCCTGGCGGCTCTTCCATCTTAAGTTTGCCAACCCCTGCGTTAGACTCAGAAATCATACTCAAGAAATTTATTAGTCTTTGGACAAAGACTAACAAAAGAGGAGCCAGCTTAACATATTCTGGAATGTGGGAGGGGATACAAGTGTTTAAATGGGTGGTAGAAATCATTCCATGCCATCTAGTGATACAAATCTCTGTCAACAAAATTGGGTGTGTTGGAAATGTAACTTTCCTTATTACATATATTTTAAGCTCCTCCAAGCCTCTGTTTCACTGGGTAATAATAGCAAATCTAAGTCAATAAACAGTTTCCTTCTCTTCCCTGAAGTTGAATCTACACTCTAGGGGACTTCAAAGAGCCCAGGCGATGCATTTAGGTTGGATTGCCCTTTGGTGCTTGATATCTGCTGACATTTACCACCTGTTTGGGTCCTTGGTCTCTGCATTTCTTTCAGGTCATTGCTGTGCTCCTGCTGAGTCTTGATTTGGGTTAGTAAGCCTCTGAGGGTCTGCTGAGTCCCCACTCTATGTTTCTTCTCTTCTTGAATCACCCTGGTGGATGGTGTAAACTACAAGGCTGTCTGAGATGCACTGTCCTAACCCACCACACAGCCACTGCTCCTGTGTCATGTCTGGTGTGCAATGAAATTCTGGGGTCCTCCCCCTCTCTGGGACTTGCTGGGAAGTGTGGTAATTTCCCTGTAATCTTTGTTAGTCTTGATCCTAGCCACTAAAAGTTGATTCCTTCAAATTTCCTGAAATTACAGTCTTCTCAGTCTCCTCTCCAATTAACAACACTTCTTAACAAGACTTTTTTACATACAGATTTAAATAGCCTTTTCCCTACTACAGTTGCAATCTTATACTTGTGTTTCTTAAAAAGTCTGACATGTTATTTATCCGCAGGAATACCATTTGTATGGAACATAGAGGATCACTGAAAAAAAACACAGACTACATTTTATATTTTCATTTGCCCACAGTGGGCCTAGCATGGTACCAGGCTCTACCACTTACTGTGTAATTTAAGGTGAATTAGTAATGTCTCTGAATTTCCATTATTTCCTATAAAAAATGATGGTGAAAATTTGGCTCTTGTGACAATGCAATGAGATAAATTATTGTACGCATCTCAATTTAGTTATATAATAAGTGGGAACTGTTTTTGAGCTAATACAAAGGTTTACATTGCCACATCATACTCACATGAATCAGAGACCTGACCCAGAGTCAAAAGACAAAGGTGAAGCAGAGAGAGCCCTGGGGTTCCCCACATGCTCTACAAGCCCTTCCTTCCAGGATCCAGCTAATTTCCTGGCCCATAATCATAGATGAGATCCCAAAAAGGGTGTCCCGTAAGTCCACAGGTTCTCGATTGGTCTACCATTGGAGTCCTAAGCCAAGGGAATCCTAGGAGCTCTCCGTAAATAAGTTCTCTTCTGCTGGCAATACCAGGAGGAAAATCTCCAGCGTGTTTCCAATGCTATTGAATGGGGTCACCTGGCCTCCTCTCACTGGAATGGAATTCACTACTCTGCAATTCTGGTAATCAATTTTTAGGAGAGAAAAGGTTACAGAGGCTGTTTGTTGTAATCCTTCCCATTTTGTACTATCCTGTTCAATCATTATTGAATTATTATTGAATGACTGTTAAACATTATTCAATCATGAAGTGATCTCTGACCACAGTCCCCTGACTATTCACTCCAAATGAATCCATCTTCATATCTCAAGTCCTGCTCTCCCTCCTTCCCTGCAAATAATTACACAGATTTGCTTTTGAGGGTTGGTTTTTTTTTTCCCCCTCTAAAAATATGTTTAGGAATATATTTATAGCAATGACAGACATACAATGATTATTTTCCATCTGAGCTGTTAATGACATACATTAATGTATATTAATCAGTATTCATTTTTCTATTGTGTCATATCTAAATATGGCTTTGCAGCATTTGTGGGAAACTACTATTACTTTATGAACGTATAGAGTCACTACTTACTTAGGGTGAAAGAATGAAAGGGGAGGAACCCATGTAAAGGAACTCATGGGAGAGGCACACTTTAAAACTTTCTTTTTGGAAAGCAGAAAAATTTCTGATTGATTGATTGATTGATTGATTGATTGATTGAGGGCAGTGTTACTGACCCTCATATGTGGGGCCGAACGGGGCCGCTGGCTTCCCAAGCCAGCGCTTAACCACCGCGCCACTCGGCCGGCCCGAAAAATTTCTGATTTAAAAACAACAACAACAACACAACAACAACAACAAAAACTATTTCCCCTAGAGTAGAGAGACTTGTTCACTTTATCAGCTCAAGTCTCCGGTCCTCTCAGTGGTCTGAGTGGCTCTGATGGTCCTTTAGTGTTTACACAATGATGCCAGAGAGGCGCCCGTGTCTGAAAAGCTTATTTTCACCCAAGGACTTTTAAAGCACCTTTAAAAAAAATACTTTGTAGAGTACTTTTTAAAATGTTTTAATTAATTTTATTAAAGCTTTGTTTGCCCTTGCTATACTCTTTTTTTATACTAAATATGCTAAATTCTCCGCCCTAAATGAAAATGAAGTCACCCAATTATGTAGTTAAGTATTTGTCCAAAAGAAAAAAAAAAATCCTGGGTACAAACTTTAGTATAAATCATTTTTGCTTCTCTTCTATCCTCAGGCATCAAAAAGGCAAATGGGAGAATTGTCAGTGATTCACAGACATCTTCAGTGACATATTGTCAAATATCATGGCAAAGAAATGGTTAGATTTTCACAGGGTTCACAGATTCAGGCTTTCCCCCAAACATCCTAACACCAAAATACAAGTACTCAAAACACTGTTCCATGACTGGAATATTTTTTATTTAGACAATTTTCATTTTCTTTCATGGTTATGAATTTCACCCCGATAGAAATTAGAGCCACAGGGCTCAATCAGGGTATTGCTGTTAAGAAGATAAAGTATCCTAACAAAAAGGAGAATTAAACCAAAGAAAAAATACACTTAGGTAATTATTTTAACGCTTTCAAGATTGGCATTTATTTATTTTTATCCTCTGACCTACTCCCCTATTTCACTTCTTCTGTGCTTCCACTTTAAATTACTTCTATCTCTACGAAGCTGATGACACACTTTTGGATTGCCTTTAAAAAACAAAACAAAAAATGATTCTCAATTGTGAAAGCCAGGCTGGAACATGTTCTCCACGTATTTACAATTTCTTATGTTCCAGCACAGTGTGTATTTCTCTTGTCTTTAGCAAGGTGTATACTTTTTCTGTCTGTTTAGTCACCGAAACTAGTTGGAGATGGAAAGATAGGATATGCAAACAATTACAGGTAAATGCATCCCAAGGGTTCTTTATCAGTCTTAACTATATGTCATCCACTAAAAGAATAAAAACAATGCATAATAAATCTTTGTTATTTACCTAAATTATCTTTGACTACAAGAACTGATACAAAATTTTTAAAAATTTCTTTAAAACTTGGTTTTCTACAATTTGAAAGTGTAGAAAGAAGTATAAGGAATAGAAGCTAGGATTGGTATGAGAATAATTTTGTGGAAATCCTAGAAGGGAAATAGTAGCAGTACACAAAAGAAGGAAATAATTTTCCAAGGGATTTAAACAAATTTAAATACTGTACATATTATCTTTGCACAGAACTTTTTAAAAACTCTGTTGACAAAATACCTTATTGGTCCAAGAATTTTTATTAGACATTCCTATACTTTCTAGTATAATAATAATTTGTCTAATGCTTCTCATACTAGTACCACAACAAAAGAGCTTCAATATTGAGAGACCAACTTTTGATTTTTAGTAATGTATTTATTTACTTTTCCATGTATGGTCTCATTGCAGGTCAGTCAAATTTCTCCCTAATCTAGGCTCATGGGCCTTTTTAGTCAGTAAATATTTATTAAATAAATGAATAACTTTAAATGTACATTAAATGGATGATTTAAATTAAAGATAAGGCACTATTTGTATTATGTTTGTGTGTGTTTATTTGTTTTATTCTTTTGAATACCCTACTGTTCATCTTTAGAAATGCAACTTATTGTGGTAATGTACGGAAAACATTTCTGCAAAGTGAGTTTTGACAAGAGATCTAGAAAAGAACAGGTGATCTTCTTGCCAGATTTCAGGTGCGAAGAGGAAAGGACAAAGCCAAGTCAGAGTCAAGGGATGTGGAAGGTAGGTGTGACAGACAGCACAGCAGCAAAAGGTTCATTGGCAGGAAACAGATAGATACAGGAATAAACAAAGGAAGTAGGTGACAAGAGAAAGCAGTCAGTAAGAGGGAGTCCTCTCTGAGCACATCTGCAGAAAACATCTGTACATACTTCTCCATTACCACCAGGAAGAAAGATCCCTGCCACAGGGACACACAAAAAAGTTAAGTACCTGTGGTATTTGGTTGAAGGGCATACACAATGCTCAGTGTATCAGCCTTTAATTACTCCATGACAACCCCAGTTCTGTTCTCCCGGTAGAGCACATATGTCAAAGCATTTAGTATTGATGAAAACGTAAGGAAACTCTTTGATTCATCTTTTCCACCACACCAAGCCTGACTTCACTCTCATTTGTCTGAGGAAAAAGAGAGAGAGAAAAAAAGTATTCCCTTCCAAAGGGAGACAGGAAATGGCTCTGATCCATTTATCATACAACTGTTTTGCTTTGCTTTTGTACCTGAGGTTAGAAAAATTCTGCCAACACTGCCCTGTCAGGCAGGCATTAAATGCAACAGTAGGTATGACAAAGATACTAGCAGCTGGAAGGTACACTGTCTAAAGTGTTAGTAACGATGTCGGGCCAGCTGCCTGGAAGACTGAGCAAATCATTAGGAGATGGCTGTGAAAAGGATCACCCTCCCTGCCTGGTCCCCCTCAAACATCTTATCCTTCTCATGTCTCACATTATCCCATTTACAGCTCATTCGGGGCTAATGTAGCAGAGAGAATAATGTGGAGAAGTCAGAGACAGAGAGAGAAATCTTGCAAATTAAAAAGCAAATCTTTATTCTGTTATATGGAGTCCATGGCTTTGAAAAAGAAAACGGTGGCACACAAATTTCTGTGCACACGTTACTACCCCTGGCCCATTTAAGTCATCGAATCAGGTAATTCCTGCTCCTCACGGAGTGAGGTGCATTCTGTGGCTCAATCACAGGGACGTTTGTGTGGATGGGATGCTTTACAGAGTCAGGGTCTCCAGGTCAATGACAAGCCAGATGCTGCCAATGGTGCCTCTCCCAGAGTTACTACTTCTGAGAGCTGGTGCTTTTGAAGTGTGACCAGCTGAAAGAAACAAGTAACCACAGAGAATATAATGGAGCCCAAAAGAGGCCTGGGCAAAAAAAGTGCACATACACAATTACCTGATTGTTAGGCTTTATATTCAGTCACAGAAGTCTGTGTTATCTTGACAATGACTTGCTGAGTGGTGCTGGAAAGTCACTAAGCTTTCTGTGCTACTCAGTTTTTCAGTCAATAAAATAAGTTAATAAAAGCAATTTGATATAGAATAGTGTTCCATATAAACAGCTGTCCTTGAAGCCATTCATTTTATTTAAGAGATCAAATAGATTACTTTCCTATTGACAGCCTCACGGGATGTCATAGAAAGAATCTATGAAGGACAACAATCAAATGCCTAGGGCATTCATAAATCCAAAGTTTTGAGTTAGGTGGCATTTGAGGAGGCCTCTTCTCTGCCATTGCTCAGGCCCTCAAAAGAGAAAAAATTAACGATTGCAAACCAAATAAATAAAAGAATCTAGTTCTCTTTCCACACAGAGCCAAAAAATAAAGTCACAAAGATGACTCCACTATGACTAAGCATTGAGTCAAGAATTGAGGCCAATAAAAAAGAAAATCTAAAATGTTGTCCAATAAGAAATTCAACCATATACGTCCTCCATTCAAACCACTTTGGGCTCAATATGCAAGTGTCAGGAACACATAAGAAGAAAAGAAAGAGTTTCAAAAAGACAAAAGAGGAACAAGCCCTAGAAGAAGGGATGGAAAAGGGGTTGAAGAGCAGTTTATGGTACACAAACACATACTCTCATTTTTTTTTCCCCCAGCCATTTATAATCTCAAACCACTACACTCACAAAAACAAACACCATTCTCATTATTCCTTATGAAAATTCCCTCCATCCAAACCACCGTCCTCTCACTCCCACATAGCTTTTAATAAAGTATCATGCGGAGCAGTAGATGGTTCACAAATATTATCTGACTTTGTCTCATTTGAATGTACTAATTACCCTTGGAAACAAGTATCACTTTTCCCTATTTTAGTTTTATATAATTTGGTAGAAGAACAGATGGAGAGAAGTACAGCTCTTAGAACATACAGAAGCATAGCAATTGATATCTGTATTTGAATCTATTCATGCATGAAATTATTTTTTAATCTATTTCAAAACTTGTTTCATACTTCTGGTACAAATAATTTTATAGGGTAAAATGTCATTGGCACATAGATTTATATAACTGATATAACTTCTATCACCTTTATTAGATGGTAAGTTTCTTTAAAGCAAAGACTTGTATTTTTACCTCCAATCCCCAATGAATGCTGATTGATGAAGAGATATGTATTTTTTAGAGCGAGTCTGCTAAAAGTATAGTTCATCTCTTGACATTGCTAATTTTATACTCCTGTTTTTTTTGCTTTTGTTTGTTTGCTTTTGTTAATAAGAACCATCTGTGTCTCTCATCCTGTGTTTTTAAATAAGCTGCCTAATTGTAGGGTTTTAAATTTTTATATTTTACCCTCAAGCCTGCTGTTGATCATTTTTGTCAAAATTGAATGCCTGACCTTTAAAAGGTCATTTTTGAGGTTTAAACCTGTTGGTTTGTGTTATTACAGCAAATCTCACCCCAGAATGTTTGGTGTTGTACAATAACCACCTGTCCACTGCTGTGTGGAATAAATAACTAAGTCAAAAGCCACTATTATCACTTAGTTGTTAAGATCTACTTTTAAACACACACACATTTTGCCTTTTGCCATTGCACATTTTTTCAAGCAGCTAACAAGTAATATCCCACAGAAAGTTTGCAAAGGCAGCCCTTTTGATGCAAATTTTTGAAAGGTAGCATTGTTACATAAGGAAGTGTGGTAAGACAATGATAAATTTCATGAATACATTCCATAAATTATTTTTCTAGTCACAATTTTCCTTGGCCTCACAGATTCAACACTAAATTATTCTTTATTTTTATTTGACAGAAGATAGTGCTATATTAGTCAGTGGAAAGAGAATGTATGTTTTATTTCTAAAAAGAATTGGAGACAGTCTGAATCGTAAGCATATTGCAAAAAAAAAAGCATATATGGGTACAGAAAAATAAAAATAGATTTTAAAGAGAAATAAAAAGCTTTCAAAGATGAGAAAGCATTTTTTTTTTAACCAAGAATAGGGATTAGTTACAACAAATGTGTACTAAATTTGACCCTAGGTTTCTAGGAAGCCAGTGGTAAAGGGCAGTGTGTGTGTGTGTGTGTGTGTGTGTGTGTGTGTGTGTAGGGGGACTATTGTGTTCTCCAATTCCCACTTAATCATTTTAGAGATATACCCCATAATAATTGTCTTGATAACTGCAAAATTCACAGATTCCCAAAAATGAATACTGAAATTGCCTTTTCATATTGATAATCATGACATAACGGGATGAAATGCTTTAACCGGAGAAATGAAGAAATGCAGTAGCTCTCAAAATTATTTACTGTTCCATAGATGAATGGAGCAGAATTGAGAGCCCAGAAATAAATCCATGTCTATATGGTCATTTAATCTACAATAATAGAAGAATTTACATTAGGCTAAAGACAGTCTATTTAATAAATGGTGCTGGGAAAACAGGGACAGATACATGCGAAAAAATGAAACTGGACCACCTTCTTACACCATATACAAGAATAAACTCAAAACGGATTAAAAACTTAATAAGACCCAAAACCATAAAACTTCTAGAAGAAAATATTAGAAGTAAATTCACAGACAATACCCTTAGTAATATTTTTACTGATATATCTCCTCAGCCAGGGGAAGCAAATGAAAAAAATAAACATGTGGGACTACATCAAACTGAAAACCTTTTTCACAGCAAAGGAGACCATCGATAAAACAAAAAGGCATCTACCATGTGGGAGAAGATATTCACCAATGACACATCTGTTAAGGAGTTAATACTCAAAATTTATAAAAAATCTCATACAACTAAATACCGAAAAAAACAAGCAATCCTAATAAAAAATGGGCAGAAGACATGAAGAGACATTTCTCCAAAGAGGATATACAGATGGCCAACTGACATATGAAAAAATGCTCAACCTCACTAATCATTGGAGTAATGCAAATAAAAACCACAATGAAATACCATATCACTCCTGACAGAATGGCTATCATCAATAAATCAACAGACAACAAATGCTGGCGAGGTTGTGGAGAAAAGGGAACCCTGGTGCACTGCTGGTTGGATTGCAGATTGGTGCGGCCACCATGGAAAACAGTATGGAAGTACCTCAAAAAATTGAAAATGGGTCTACCTTATGACTCATCAATTCCACTCCTGGGTATCTATCCAAAGAAATCTAAAACAATAATTTGAAAAAATCTATGCATCCCTATGTTTATTGCAGCGCTATTCACAATAGCCAAGATACGGAAACAACTGAAATGTCCATTGATAGATGACTGGATAAAGATTCTGTGGTACATTTATACAATGGAGTATTACTCAGCTATAAAAAAGAATGGTATTGTACCACTTGCAGCAACATGGATGGACCTTGAGAATATTATGCTAAGTGAAATAAGTCAGACTGAGAAAGACAAATACCATATGATCTCATGTATATGTGGAATCTAAAGAACAGAATAAATGAGCAAACAAAACAGAAATAGACTCAGAGATACAGAAAAACAAAAGCTGTTGGTTGCTAGATGGGAGGGGCAAGGGAATGGGGGAGAAGTGAAGGGATTAGAAACAGCAAATTAGTAGAAATAATATAGTCCTGGGGATATAAAATACAGTATGGGGAATATAGTCAATAATGTTGTAAAGATCATGTAAAGTGCCAGATGGGCACTGGACCTATCAGGGGGATCACTTCATAGACTGTGTAGATGCATGACCAATGCCCTATACACCTGAAGCTGAAGTAGAATGATGTTGCATGTCAACTATAAGAATATATATATATATATATATATATATATATATAGTCACAGGAGGTGGAATATAGCATAAGGAAGATAGTCAGTGGTATTGTAACAGTTATATATGATGTCAAAGGTGTAGTAGCCTGGGGGAAGGGGGTTCTCACTTTGTGAGGGGTGTAGGTGTAAATGTCTAACTATTATGTTGCTTTGTACACCTGAAACTAATAAAAAAAATTAAAAATTAAAAAAATCATTTACTGTTCCAACAACATCTCCAATTTTGGAAACTAGTAGTAAAATTAATACTGATAATGTGAGAAATAACAAACAATTAATATATTGGCCCACATATTGTAAGAACATTAAATATGTAACTAAGAATCCTGAAAAACAGCCATCTCAAGATGACAGGTATTTCAGTCACTGTAACTTCTTTTAGTATGTACTCTAAAAAGTGTAACAAAGAAATAACTTTCTTTATTTGTGATGCTGTAGAAATTGAAAATACAAAACTGTGTTCTCTTTAAATTAGTTATCTTGGAAGGTTTAAAATGTAAACAGTGCTCCAAATATTACTAGACCATTTGTATAGAAATTACCTTTAAAACCAGTTTACAAGAACACAGGCCTTGTATTTTACTAAATGCATGGTATTCCATGGTCAGCATTCTCGTTTTTATTAAAGAGATGTAAAGGCAATGTATGAATTTGGAAGCCAGAAAACCTGAGTTTGAAACTTAAGGTCCCAAAACATAGTCTGACCCAGGGCACATGACCTAACTACTGTGTTTCATAATCTGCACCTGTGTTTTATAGTCTGCACAACAAGGGTAATAACGCAGACCTTGCAGGCTTTTGTGAAGGTAAAATTATGTATGCACCACTGTTCAGTCTCTTACACACAGTTGCTGCTTAGGAAATCTTGTTTGTCCATAAACCACTTCTCCACGATTACATAAAATGCAATAGCAGAAACACTTCTAAGTTTAATTCTGGAAATTACTTTACTAATATTGCTAGTGATAAAGGAAATAACTAGTGACAAGAGGTAGTTTTATTTTTTATCACCGCCATCAGTAAAATTCTATTTTATTTCATAATTTCCTTGCTTCCTCTCTAGCTTCCTCAGAAGCCCCATCCTTTTGCTATAACACAATTATTAAAGAGGGGAGTTAGAAAGAAAGGTAAACTAATATGTCTCTTGTTATTAACAAATACATGTACTCTTTTTTTTTTTTTTTTTGAGGGCAGTCTCACTGGCCCTCATATGTGGGACCCGAACCAGGGCCGCTGGCTTCCCAAGCCAGCGCTTAACCACCATGCCACTCGGCTGGCCCCAAATACATGTACTCTTAAAAGAAAATCTAGCTGCAAATAAACCAAACATTTTCAGCAAATCAACATATTTTAAAGCTGTTACATTTGATGTTACCTCAAAAATTAAGCTTTTACCTTTCATTTTGTATTATTAAATGACTTCCAGCAAACACTCTAATCATAACCTTTACCTTCAAAGACCTGGTAAGAGTCAAAAAAAAAAAAAAAAAGGATGTAAGGAATATCTTTGTAAACTTTATTTGGTTTTAATCAGTGCTTTACCACTCTAAAACATCAAAAAATGCCTCATCACTTTACCCTGCTTTATTCATCAAAAACAACTCCCATTCTAAACATGTTTAATAAAAAAAAAAAATTTGCTAGTAGGGTGCTTGTAAATAAAAGACCACTCTGTGAACAACATAAATAATGTTAACAGCGTGCAATAATGATGTAAGTCAGTGTTTCTCATGCATACTTTTTACTTTAGAGGAAAAGAAAGCATTTTACATTACCAATAATAATTTCAATTGTGTTTATAGTAATTTAAATATTTAAAACATAAATTCAGAAATAAATGCCTTATGCAAATATAAAATAAAAACATGAATTAAATATGATAAAAGCTGTAAAGGCAATAATTTAAAATTAATACTAATTTAATGTAATGCCTGATGATGCTTTGCTTTACCAGATCCCACATATTTACATTACTGAGTGCTAGAACACAGTTTTTCTTAAGTTCAGTATAACTTCACAACTGCTTTGTGTAATGACTTCATTTTCCCTGTACTTCCTGAGATGCCTATCAGACATACAAAGGGCATGGTTAGCAGGCAACTGCACAGAGGAGACCAGAGCTCACAGAAGTGGTTTAGCCTGGAGATAAGCTTATAGTTGAACACAATTTTGTGATATTTTTAGAGATCATGGGAGGAATCAGAGTGGTGTGAGAAGTCCCATAGCCAAAGAATCAGGACCAAAGTCACAATAAAATAATGACCCAAATCCACCAAGAGAAATAAATGTCTCTGTGCGTGTGGGTCCTCTGTTTCTTTTATCACTTATTTATGGATTTGCCTGTATCTTTTATTCAGATTAGTGGGTTTTAAACTAACAGGAATAGGAAACTAGAGTTGACAGAATTGTCTCCGTGAGTGACAACGGGGAATGGAGAGCCCAAAGGGAAAAGGGTGAGGCACTTTAGATTCTCACCGTTGCTCCAAGAGTGCAGGACTTCATGTGCTTTAAAATATTAGGGAGCTAAAAAATATGTCACCTAAAGAACCGGTTCTGCTGCTAGAAAAAAATTAATAATTTGCACTGTATATCAAAATATACAGATAAATTTGATCATATATAATGGGACATGTAGTTTAAGGATACACAGAAATCTGAGACAATCCATTGCCCAGAAGGATAAAACACCTCGTAACATGGTAGGATCTTTAGAGTCGTGTTCTGGTATTACCAGAACCCTGTTACTCACCAAGTACATACGTGCTTTACCAACACTACTCCTACAACCAGAGACAGATCTGTCATCCTTCCTCCTCTTTGTAACTTCTGCTTCCTCACAATTCTGCCTCCTTAGAGCTCTGCTTTGTGATCATCACTGAGGTTCTAATTCTATCATGTGCCATCTTTCAGCTCCTGCCCTGCTTTTTTATCACAAATTATTTCCCTATTTCCTAATCAGTCGAATCAAGTGGGCAGAGTTCCGTCATCTGTACAGGTCAGATTCTTCAGCAATAGCTGTAAACAAATAAGTCTGACCGAGGAAGGATTCTAGTTTTTCAGGCACCAAGGTTGACATCTATAACATAACAATAAGTGTAATTCACTCAACATATACCTTCAATGAGAATGAAGATAAAAGTTTGTAATTTAAATAATTTACCAAAGGACAATTCCTCATGGTGAAGTATCAGAGAATAGTTGTGACAGTAACTAGCAGCAAAATACATTAATTGTATTCAAATATTTCCTGATCTCAGTGATGTTTATGTGTGTCACACTGCCCACTATAATTGAAGAAGCAATTTATAGAAATCAAAATCATCTGCAAGGAACCTCTTAATGAGTTCTGACACAGTTCTCACTTGAACTGTAGGAGATTTAAGGACCTCAGACCATGGTCATATGGGGATCACTAGGTCATATTCAAATAACCTGAGAAATCACAGCCACCAAAAAAAAAATAGAGTAGATGCACTATATGAACTTCACAAAAATACTTCATATTTATTCCTTTTCATAAGAATGGTTGAGGACGAACAAAAATAAATCAACTGTTTAGCCATGGTAAAAATCAATTTTTTTTTTTTTTTAGCTGAGCCATCCTGCCACCTGTTGGCAGCTCAATGGCAGCTCAGCTCAGCTGGGCATCGAACTGCTGTTGCTCAGAGCTCAGCTCGCACTCTTGAACAAGTTCTTAACCAACTGAGCCACTCGGCCGGCCCAAAAATCAATTTTTAACAAATAACAAATGCTCTAGTTTAGAATTGCCAGCTGAGGAATCAAGTGTGGGAGCTTTTAACTTAGATATAATAAAACACAGTAACTTCCACCCTTACTGCTGCCCAGACCTTTCAAAATCTTCTAATCCTGTATATAGCAAAAAGTAACTCCAAAAGAGGATAAAATTTTTAAATGTTTCAACCTAAAAATAAACCAATTTGGAGCAATGTTTCCTTAAAAATTCTTTTTTACAAGAATGTCATTAAACACCTAGAATGTAAAGTGAAGGACATCAAAGTCTCTACACAACAAAAAATCTTCTCAAGCAGGTGAGAACTCCTTATCTGATGAAAATTTGACTCTTTCCATTCATTGTGGACACAAAGGCTCAGTGTTGGAAGCATTTTGAGTTCATTTTCCTTTCCTAGAGAGTTGGGCCATATTTGTTAGTCACTGAATTCTTCATACACATTCAATAAGATACTTTTATTCTATTTAACATATACAGAGGGTGCCAAAAAAATTGTATACACATCATAAGGGAAAAAACATATTAAAATTGTAATACTCAATATATACTGAACAAAAGATGAATACAAGTCATGTGTGTATATTTTTTTGGGGGGGTCACATAAACATACATATTTATTCTATTCACAAAGAAGATTAATACATAAGATTTGGCATAATTAGCCAACAGCCTGAAAAGAGATACAAACAAAACAAAAGTAGACTTCAGAAAGCCTTTGGAGTATGCTTGGGGACTTGTCTAAGTCATCTTTAGATAAATGGCACCATACTGAGGTGATATTGTTATTGCTATTCTTTTTTTTTTTCATCGCTGCTATAAATAACAACAGTATCACTACCTCCATTTCATTATACTTGTACAGGCTTAATTAGGATTTTTTTTTAATTAAGCAAAGAAATTATGAATGAATGGATGTGATAGTCTCACCTATGTGGACAATTTATGTACTTATTTTGATGTTTTGGGCTCATTTTTAAAATCCATATTTAGAACAAATAAAAGAAAGGCTTACTTCATTACCTGTTGATCACAGAACAACACATGGAACTCATTACTTCCAAAATGCTATTCAAATTGGAACTCTGAAAAAGTTTAAGGGTGTAGGTAAATTCATAGACTGACCCCATTACAATTTATTTAAAAGGCAATATTCTGGATCTAGAGAATAATGTTACAAAGACAGTATCATCAGCTTTTCCCAAAATGTAATCTGTGTGCTATTGCCATAAACCAAGAGTCATTATAGCTTAGATTTTTAAGAATTATTCCTGATTTTCAGTCTAAATGTTCATATTTTACTGATAGAAAGAAACAGTTTTCAAAGCTTAAATAATTTTCCCAGTGTCAAATAACTGGTGGTGGAGCCTGTATAAAAATTCTTGTGCTTTTTTTGGGCTGGCCGAGTGGCTCAGTAGGTTAAGAGCTCACTCAAGAGTGCAAGATGAGCTCTGAGCAACAGCAGTTCAATGCCCATCCCGAGCTGAGCTGCCGCTGAGCTGCCAACAGGTGGCAGGATGGCTCAGCTAAAAATAAAAAAAAATGGAAAAAAAAAATTCTTGTGTTTTCACCTGAGTGGAATTTTAAATCCTGATGGACGGTGTTTCTAATTCAGCAAGCATGTTTCAAAACAAAATGAAAATAGGAAATCACAGAAAATACCTGCAGAGGAAATGGTATCTTAATAAATAGATATCAATTTAAGTGATAGCAAAAAAAATATGCTCTTTATTCCTTCTTTATGTTATAATTGCTTTAAAATGGTTTAAATTAAAACAAACAGGAAGATAAATATTCTCATGTATTCAGGTAATGTAGTCTTGTCACTATCCAAGAACGGCTTTAAGAGATCATCAGCCCTGCTATCTACATAGTACAAGGAAGAAAAGGTTATCATTACTTATAATAACCTAAAATAAAATAAAAAGTCATTATATTTGGCAGAAATTCACCACTTTTTATATCAGAAACCACAAACCAGAATCTTATAGGTGGACTCTGGCCTTGAACCTTGATCATCTGACCCATCCGTGTTTTATTTTTTTATAAATTGAATTAATTACAAACATTAAAAATTTGAAAAAAATTCAAAGAAAAATCCAGATTTTCAGATTCTCTTGGAAATTAAAAAAAAAAAAAACAGTCAACACTAGGATTGCATTTTTCTAATGGTAGCAATTCATAGTACTACACAGTCCCCGCACTCCCTGTCATACACTCAAATAGATGAACTGCCTGAAGCCTATCTTCTTATGAGATAGTAACCTGATTTGGTAATTAATTATCTAATAATTACACATAGCAGTTCCATTTGTTCAACTCCCTAGGGACAAATGTTGTGGTTAACAACATCTATTAGTATATTCTCAGCAGCAAATAAAATTAATACTCAAATAGAATTGATTAAACAATATAGTTATTTATTATCTTGAATGTCAAGAAGTTCTGAACTCGGGGTTTTTAGATGGGCTAATTCAGCAGTTCAGTGATATCTGAAGCAACTAGACTCTCTCCACTTCCTGCTTTGCCATCCTGAGCACATCATCTTGGTTTCTTCGGCTACCTTCTCTCCTCATCCTAAATTGATTAGGACTGGTCCTGGTGTGTCACCAGATAATGAAGTCCGGAATGATGAAAGTAAAGGTATCCCTCTGTTCTATCATCTTTCATCATTGAGGAAACACTTCCCGAAATGTCCCCAGGACAATTCCGCTAACATTTCATTTTCACTTCCATCAACTGAAAGAAGCACCAACCTCCCCTGAAGCATTTGGCTACTATATTAACAAGCATTCTCCAAAAAATCAGAATCATTAGGATGTGTATATATACTCATATGTAAAAAGAGATTTACGTAAGGAGTTGGCTCACATGAGTATGGAAGGTGGCAATTCCAGAATCTTCAGGGCAGGCCAGCAAGCCCTAGAGACCCAGGAAAAATTCATGGTGCAATTCAAGTCCAAAGGCTTCATGCTGGGAGAATTCCCTCTAGCTGGGATGAAGTAGGTCTTTTGATCTATTTAGGCCTTCAGATGTTTGGGTAAGGCCCACCCACATTAGGGAGAACAATCTGTTTACTCAAAAGTCCATAGATTAAAATTTTAATGTCATCCAAAAACACCCTCATGGAAACATCCAGAACGATGTTTAACTATATGTCTAGGCACCATAGCCCCAGCCAAGTGGACACATAAAATTAACCATCACACTATATAAAACTTCAACCATTAAGGAAGAGAAGGTGGAGATGGAAGAATGGCTACAGGAGGCCATTGTGATTTATTCTAAAAGACACATCAGTTGGCTGTGTTGCTTAAACTTGATGGTTCAAGGAGAATAATAACAATGAAAAAAAACAAATGCTGCCTTCTTAAGTTCAGATTAATAAAAATTGGCATTGAAATGAGTCTCTTAATGAGGAGATAATTTGGGCCATATGCCCAACGGGGAAGCCAAAGGTGACTTCAAAACCAACTCTTTGAATCTCCTTTTACCACAATATATGGAGGTTGATTCATTGCCCATTTCATAAATGTATTCTTACACAATGAAAATTAAATGACAGCACATTTCAGCTTTTGCAAGTACCACCAGGAAAGTTAGACTCAGCTTTATATCCAATCATAGACACTCTAATAGCTGTCATCTCCTATTAATAGCTTTTAAGAGGCAGGATAGTATAGTAGTTAAAAATACAGGTTCTGAAATCAAATTGCTTAGAATCAGATTCTACTGTGCAATTAACACATGTGTGACCTTATGAAATTTATTGAACCTCCCTGCCTTTCAATTTCTCATGGAAAAAAAAGGTTTCTATCAATGTAAAATGAGTCAACATGTAAGTACTTAGAATGGAGTCTGACACACAATAAATACATGTTGTCTATTTTATCATCTCCCTTATAAAGTGCTTTGTGACACTTTAAATGTGTAAGTTATGCTACGCTTTTTTTTTTTTAAAGCAGTTCTCAGAAAGAGAGAAAAGAATAAGGTGTCTCTCCAGAGACTGGACATTCATTTTTCTTTAGGTGTAGAGACAAGAGAACTGTCTCATGATGAAAAAGGAAGACGACATAGGGAAGTATTGGGTTGTCAGGAAAGTCATGACGCATTTTTGCATAGAAAACAGTGCAAAATTACATCATGACTTTCCCGACAACCCAATAACTGTCTTTAGACAGTTTGTAAAGAGAGCAAGTTTATAAGAGGAGGAGGGATACAGGCAATTTGATGTGGGAGAAGAGACACTAAATGTTTCTCCTTATATTTATATATAACTTATGTACTGCTGCACAATATTACCACAAACTTAGTACTTTTTACAAGACACACTTATTATCTCACAGTTTCAGTGGGTCAGGAGTCCAGGAACAACTTGGCAGGATGTTCTGTTTCAGCATCTCCTAAGGCTTCAGTACAGGTGTGAGCCAGAGCTGTGGTCTTATCTGAGGCTCGAATGGGAAATCATCTGCTCGTGTGATGGTCTGCAGCATCCAAGTCCTTGTGTTGCTAGAATCAGGACTCAGTTCCTTGCTGGCTGCTTGCTGGAGGCTCCTTTCCCTTCTCATTGGCTCTCTTCTTTTTTTTTCCAAAATCATTGTTTATTTTTTAAACAGCTCTCATTGAGCTTTTATTTTTTATTTATTTTTTATTTTTAAATGATTTATTTATTTACTTACTTACTTAATTTTTTATTAGTTTCAGGTCTTCTTACGGCAATTCACATATATTGTGAGCTGAAGAAGCATCTTGCTGCTTCAAAGCCAGCAAGGGAAAGGATGGGTGAGCTCTAGCAAGATGGGTACTGTAATCTCATTCAATGAAATCATTCACATCTCACCATGCATGAGCTGTCACCTTTGCCGTACTCTGTTGGAAGTCAGGGGTTCTGACCATACTCAAAGGGAAAGATTCATACAAGGTCATGAATACCAGGAGACAGGAATCACAGAAGCCACCACAGAGTCTGCCTGCCCCATATCACTAATACTTTTTTTTCTAGTCAACAATTTTAATCACTTAAGAATTACACTGATCTTTCTCCTTAGCCACCAGGAAGCCCAAAACCAAAATTTTGATTCAGCTTTAGAAACAGTGTAAGGCCAAATTGCCTGTGTATCTGCAGTGTAAATATCCCCTTTATATTGACCTTCTCTAGAAATAGACATTAACTGTTGCCATTAATTTATACCTCTTATATCCAATTATTTTTTTAATAATGTTCTGATAATTCCTGCAAATCCTCTACAGAAAGAGACATGGAATCAATAATTATCCCATAAGGACATTATTAAAAAGAGTAGCTCAGCTCTGAAAAGTTGTCAAGTCACAACGCTGCATCAGCTTTCCTGGTTTTCTCTAAGATTGCAGACATCCCTTAGGTAAAAACACTTCCCACCCCTTACCTTGATGCCATTACTAAGCTTCCTAATTATAGCATACATCATGCAAATCAGTTACTATACTGAGTGCAACTTTCACTTAATCAACAGAAATGTCCTTTGCCTTCTGACCTCTACAAGGGCTCTCCTAAAACCTAAGCTAAGCAAAATAATGCAAGATGTATGGGATTAGAATTAGTAAGAAAAGTAATTCAGCTTATAAAATGCATTCTATAAATATATGCATGAGTCAAAGCAGTGGGGGAAAAATGATGCTGTTTTAGAAAAGCATTACTTTGAACTGATTTTCATGATATAGGAAACATTTTTGAAGACCTTTCCTTAATTTGGATCAATAAAACCTGTATACAATTTGTAAAAGCATTTTTGTGTTAACATTATCAAGCATAGTTTTTTATCTTGTGTCCTTCTTGTGTTTTATTCAAATCATAGGACTAAAACAACATAAGAATACTTAATATTTGTGAAGTCATTTATAATTTTTATGTCACCTTCTTTCAAGCGGTTTTTGTTTCCCAGTGAACAATAATTTCATGCTATGAGAAAATGAGGAAAACTTTTCAAATATGCTTTCATCTTGTATTTTTTTCATCTTTCTATAAAAAAAAAAGTACACTAATTCCTTCCTGGTGTTAACTGTACTCACTCATAGAATTAAATGATACTCCTTAATGTTCAGCGCAAGCAGTAACTGTGTTTGATAATGTTGATTGCAATTTTTACTGAGGAAATTAAATTATTCAGTTGTATGGGTTGTTCAACTCCTTTTGCATAGACAGATTAAAAAGGATTTAAATTCCCTCCTCTTTGGTCAACTACAGTTTCTTCATACTCAATCAGTAGCCCAGTTCCTAGCACCATATCTCCAGTGTGAGACGCAAGCACCCTGATATATAATAGGGTAAGGCTGGTCTAACACTCAGCCATATGCACAGAATGTTCTTTAGAGTGTCCCTGTGATTTTAAGAGGCAAGAATTATGTGCATGCTAAATCTAAATGTCTTTTAAAGAGGAAAAAGGACACCACAAAGCTGCCTCAGAGGACCAGTGTGGGGGGAAGGAAGGGTGGTCCTCTATAAACCCATGACATGCCTGCTTCAGAAAGTTAATCTCTGCCTGCACTCACATGGGACTATTGTCAGCAGATTGCTTTCTGTTCATTATAACTCTCATATTCAGGAAGGAGAATTGGCCAAACCAGTAATATAAATGCATTGTATGCACTACCCACCCTCTTTATGATTAATTCTACCAGTGGTACAAATTTGCATGAATGAATGTCAGTGTGTTTTCTGCCCCGAACATTTCCTGCTGGCTTCAGTTCAGCCCTGCTGACATTTATTACAAATAATAGCTAAATATTCCTGATTTAATAGCTGCAGTGGCCCCACATCTGAAGGTGAGATCTGTAATAAAAGCAGACAAGACTAGCTTATAACAAATACTAATCAGATTGTGTTTGCACACATAATGGATAAGGCTCACAGATATACCCGCAAAATGTAATGGTTGTTTTTTTAAATGCAGCTGCTAGATGTCACAGTTCAAGAACATATTGGTCGTTTTATTTCTTTTTCATTTTCCTTCTTCCTCCATCTCCTCAAAGTACCAAAGGCCTCTGCATAATCAAGATTGAATATTATCCTCTTTTTTATCTGGAAAAATGGGACACTAAACACAGAAGACTGGCTGTGTTCTTTTATTCATCTTTTGTTGCTGCTTCTAAACAAAGGGTATTGTCCCCTGATAAATTCCATTTTCTGCCTCTTATTTAAAGAAGTTTACACACTAGCTACTGTGATTCTCACACAATGCAGTGACTGGCAAAGATACAAAATAACTTTCAAAGTTCTTTCAACCTGTTGACCCAGGCTTCCCTTCTGAAAGATAGAAACTAGCTTTCCACACCTCTCACAATTGACTATAAAACCTGAGATTAAAAAAAAAAAAAAAAAAAAAAAAAAACAGCACACAGTGCCTACCAAAGGGAGGCTTAAAAAGCCTTTGGGAATAAAAGGTACTTTTCTCTGTTTCGAACCCAAACTTCACAAGCCTCCATATGAAAATTGAAGGAGGTCAAGTGAGCATTGTCTTACTCTTGACATTTAAACACTTAGGAAATGTACTCAGTTGGCAGGAATTGTGAATAATTCTCTGAAAATATACCTTTTTATATAGTTGCAGTTTTCTTGCCAGTGTAGACTCTGCAGAAAATAGTAATGAAAGGTGATTACAGCCACCAGAGTTTCAAAGAATATTCCACTGACGTATAGTCCTTGATTGGTGGACATTTCCTGCAGTGCATAAACTGACTATGACACACCTGGGAGCAAGAGTCTTAATCACAAATTGTTGTAAAGATCTTCTACAATGATGAACCCCAAAAATACACAGCTTGAAGTTTCAGCATCATAGACTCAGGCATAAGCTGGGGGTGGGATACTTTTGACGAAGGCCCAACATCATGTCCTATTCTGCGGGACCACCTTGGGAAGTCCTTAGTCATAGTTTCTCACTCCGGTCCAGCTCTGATCCCTCCAGCAGCCCAGTGGTCAAAGTGGTGGTGAAAGTGGGTCTCGGGACTACCAGTGCTTCTCAAACTCCGCACTTCTACCTGAGTGTCCAACAATGGTTCCATGTAAATCAAGATCTTAAATGGAGACTCAACAAAATTTGTATTAACTTGATATTCAGATGGATGTTGAAACTGCCCACTATGTCACATGGATTGGCCCAGTCTCCCAAACAAACTTTGTTTGTTCATTGTGATCTTCAAAAGAACTAGAAAATTTGGCAAAATGTACTCACATTGGCCAAGAATAGGGATTATCCCCATTTTACAGAGGACACAGAGACCTTGACATTGAAGTGACTTGCCCAAAATCACATGGTGGATTAGGACAGAATTTGTATTGTAGTCCCTGTCTTAATTCCTGGGTCAGTGCTTCCTCCATTATACTGGTCTCCGTTCTCCCCTATTTTACATGTTCTCCTCTGGTTCATGAGAACCAATCAGTACTTGTTTCATCTGTCCTGAGCTGCACAAGTTAGTCAGTGGATTTGTTTGATTCTTAAACTATTAGACCCATTTGGCCAAACACATGACCTATGCATTATTTTATCTATGTGCTATGTGGTTGCCCATCACTTGATGGTGCCACGGAGTATTTGGTCAGCCTTTAATGGTCAGGCATTCAGGCACAAAGTTGCTAAACCTTGAGTCCTTTCTCCCTATAGCACTATTTTTCCCCCACTTTTGTTACAAACAATTATGCTCCTTCCAGAAATCCAGTTCATTTACTTAGCACACTGTGTGCAGATTCCTCTGCCTCCCACCACTTGTCTTCACATATATTCAGCTTCACCTAAATGTCCACTGTGGTTCTGGGTATAGCTTATAGAAATCTGTTTTAGCAACTGTGACCTTGCTATGCCCTGGGCTGGGAATACCATTTCCCTATCCCATTTCAGGTCTATTCATATGCTGCTTCTTCTTTGAGCCTTTTCCGAAATATCAGGCAGATGATTTCTTTCTACTCTGAGCATCTAAGGCCCTTCTTGTCACTTCTGTTTTCATAGCACTTATATACTGACCTACCTGTATTATAGTTATATACACTAGGTGCCCCAGACCATATCTTTTATAATCCATCCTTATACTATACAACACACAACACAGGGCCTTACTCTTCACTGGAAAAAATTTATATATCTATAATATACATATCTAGAGCTATAGAGATAGAGATATAGAGATATATATATCTATAATATGCATATGTATATATATGTATGGGTAGACAGGTAGGTAGGTAGGTAGGTAGGTAGGTAGGTAGATAGATAGATAGATAGATAGATTCCAGAAGTCATAGCCATATATTTTAATCCTTGGCAGAATAAATTTCTTCCATGATAAAAGCAATACCTCTTTGTAACTTATGTCAAAACTAAAATGAAACGTGTTATTTTAATGTTCTAACAGCTATATGAAAACTGAAGAGAAAGCAAAATGAGTTTTACATTCTGGCATACTGTATCTAGCAGAAGTTGTGTTCCTGATACCAGAAGGTTAAATGAGGGAAGCAGGAATCAAAGGCAGTCAATCCATCGAAGGACTGACCCATTTGGGGTGTGTGCGAAGGGAGCTGCTAATATAAGTTCCAATCTGAGTCCAAAAGCCCAAGAACAAGGAGCTGATGTCCAATAATCAAGGGCAGAAGGTGTAGATGTCTCATCTCAAGCAGACAGCTAATTAGCCCTTCCCCTGCCTTTTAGTTCTGTTTGGGCCCTCCATGGATTAGGTGACGGCCACCCACATTGGGGAGGGCTGTTTGCTTTATTCAATGCACTGATTCAAATACTAATCTCTTCTAGAAACATCCTTACAGACACACTCGAAAATGATATTTTACCATCGATCTGGGCAATCGTTAGCCCAATCAAGTTGACACACAAAATTAATTAAACATAACAGAAGGAAAAAATATCCAGATGTTTCAAAGTCTAGTACCTACCTACAGCCAGGGTCAGATTCCAGAAAAATTCTGAAAAGCTGAGGATAGTCCAACAAAGGAATAAAAAGAATTCCACTAAGGTGAAATTCCTAAAGTCTAGATAAAGGAAACTGTGACCTCGAACCAGAAATCAAATGTTGATAGACAAATGGCAAAGAACATGGCCATCAGAAAAAAAGAAAAGTTGTGTCAACCAGGGCCCATAATCAGGTTTCACTGGGCATGGAGCCTGGCTCCCTCTCTTCCTTTCCTTCAGTTGCTACACTGTGAAAAATCAGGTGCTCTAGCAGCTATTATTCTCATATTTACACCAGGAAACACTACTGACTTAAGCCCTCAAAAAATGAACATGAATTTTTAAGAGGCAACCCACCTTACTATGGGAAAATCACCTAAAGCCATATTCTAAGACTTGCACATGCATATAAATTCCCTGGGAATCTCATTAAAATGCAGATTATGATTCAGCAGTTTAGGGAGGGGGCCTGAAATCCTTTATTTCTTCAAGTACCCATGTTGTATCTTGGTTCCTGGGTCAAACTCTGAGCAAAGAAGACCTATGAAATAGCCTAACCTGGAGCCCAGATACAGAATAGTCATATTTTAAAATCATAATCTAATGCTTAAATTAAGTAATGTACATACATAACTTATATAGACTATATAATTTGTTATACTATCTGTAATAACATGTTGTATTAGTTCAGCCCTCAGAATATATGTTGTTACAGTCCCTTACCAATATACAATAAAAATTTTGAAGCACTGGTTTTCCATATTTATCTCTTGCCTCTGTCTGCTTATATTCTTTTTAATAGGTTCCAAATGAGAAATGTTCACTTCACAGATTTTAATTACCTGAAATCCTTTTTCCCTTATTGATTACTAAGAGCAAAGTAGCTTTTTGCATTAACCTTTCAAAATGTCCAATTTATGAATACAATATTTTTTCAGCGCAGTATGTATAGATGATGTATATGGTTTCATACTGGCGTTATAAAAAGACCATTCTAATTACCCCACAGAAATGTGCCTGGGATGGAGAATTGTGCGAGTTCATGAAGAGAGCTGCCCAACAATTTATTGGAAGAGCAACTGGCATCCACAAAAGAATTGTATTTGTGGTAGATAACACATTCTCTCAACTGCTGGGGAAATTTGTTTTGACATCACATTAGGATGAAATCAGTTATGCAATATCCCATAATGGCTGCCTTTATTTTGTATTTTTGAAAACAAAAGGCTGGTTTTCCGGATTCTTGCTAACGGGCTAGCATTGGCAGAAAGCCTGGAGACATCTCTGTCAGAGGAAGGGGATTGCTGGTGATGAGGTCATCGTGAGACATTTGAATCCAGGGCTTCCATTATTCCAAATGTGGTAGCTATTCTGGGAAGCTTCAAGGTCACAAAGCCAGCACTGCTTGATTGCAGTCACTTTTCTGATGCCTTCAGCAAGTGTTTGCTCCTTTTCACATTTTCTGGGCTTTGAAATTCACATAGCAAATTTATCCCCACCTCCTACCCCCCAACCCAATCAGAAGGCTTTCATGCAAGCCATTCTGCACAACACAGAATCAGGGGGGGGAAAAAGCTAAATCAAACTCAAATAAAAAGCAGTGATAGAAGGCTTCAACAAAGTCCACACAGGGAATCAAACCTGCTTTTAAACAAAAATATTGACATAGCAATTTAAAATAAATACTGGCTTCATATGCTGAACACTTGATTATTGACTCAGAGGACTACACATGTAAGGAACGCATTCTTCTCTGAAACATTGCCAAAGGCAAAGCTCTTAAAAACCAAACATTGTGACATGTTCGTAAGTAGCTTGGCATCATGTCTATTGTTGCATTTGGTATAACACAACGCCTGCACGTTCATTAAGCCTACATTTTGCTATTAAGGTACATATGTTTTGCTTCTCCAAACGTCTGAAAGCCAGGTGGAACAAGTCAATCGCTCTGGTGACATTGAGCATTTCTACAACAATGCTGAATTCTAGCTCAGTATTTTGCATAGTCTGCCTATTATACAGAAAACGGAATTGCCAATATGTCCTTTTGTGTAAAGCTGTAAAAGCTCAGAAGATCTTAGCAAATACTGGCTATGTCGCTGCTAAGGTACATGAAGCAGATGTCTACAATTATCCTGTTAAAAAGTTCCATTGTAAAAGACCCTTCAAATAAAGCACTGCTGCCGGTAATTGCACATTAATTGGCTTCATTCCTCTCAGAAGGTCTAGCAGAGCACAGTCCTCTGATTTGCTGCCTTCCAAAGCACACTCTATGCTGAAAATATTGAGGGAGTACTTGTACTTTCATTGCCTTTTAAGCTTTAAGTAATGTGCCTATAGAAATAAGTTCAGTGATTCTGTCCTCACATTCAATATTTCTTCAAGTTTTTAAAAAGCAAAATAAAAACGGATTGACTTGGGAACTGGTAATACCTAAGGTGAGGAGGCAGAAACTGAGTGCAAGGGGCTGACCTAAAATTAAAATGGTAAGTTTCAGTTCACTGGAACCTTGAAATTGTGAGGACTTGAGCAACTGAAATGTTAGGTGTCAAGTAGCTAAACAAAATAGGGTGATTACGAAAAAATCCCAGCAAGGTGGAGTTGTGTGACCTCCACCAATGTACCTCTCTAAGTGGAGCACCGTGTAACTCTCATCGTGATGTCAGGAAGAGCTAATTCGCTGAAAGCTACATCTGGGGTGAAAGGACAATGGGAAGGCAAAACCAGGACTGCTTCAGAATTGCTCTCAGTGTGTCTACTGGAGAGAGGTTTGGGAAAATTGTTTAAAGTGCAAAGGCTCTTTCTGATATTTCTGACAAAGTACCCTAAATTGGAATGCACTCCTATATACTAGAATAAAGAAGAAAACAATTGCTGGCTAGTGTTGGCAGTTATGGGATGGTTAGTCTTCGCTCTAAAAGGCTGTGCAACTTGAAGTGTTTTGTCAAAAAAAAAAAAAAATTGAAAATATGAGATAAACATAGTTTATGACATCTTCCATGTTTAAGGGCTCACTACTCACTCATACCCAGCCTCTCACAGTAACCACCAACCCCACCCCCTACCACCCCACCACCTCCTCCTCTTGCTCAGCAGCATCTTTCACTGTTTCCCTTGTAATTGTTTAAGGGTAAGATTTAGTGGGACCTGGTCATTTATGATTTACTCTGGACAGAAGACAAGGCAAGAAAAGAGAAAGAAGGGTGTGACCATCTGAGCAACTTAGAATTTATCTCCCAGAAGAGTAAAGTCATAAAAGCACAGGAAACAGGGTTCTGAGGATCCTTTAGTCATTAATAAGTGTGTATCTTGGTCAGCTCAATCTTATTTTGATTTCATTTCCTCATCAGTAAGAGGCTTGTCTACATCCAGCTCTGAATTCCCTGTGGTGACTACAGGATTCCCCCTTTTGCATTTCCTTCAGTGTTCGTAAGTACCAGCATTCCCTTCTTTCCTCTGGAGTGGTTCATCATCGACAAAGGAGACGTGGGGTTCTATTACCAACATCTTCCTGAGGTACCCTTATTCAGAAGTTTTCATCTATAAGGATATATGAGTAATAAGCAATGAAAAAATAATTTGGGAGTTTCAATAAATCTAAAAACTGAAAAGGATAAGAATGGAGTACTTGCAACTGTTGAAAGCATCTCAGATATTAGATTGAGTTCCCATGAAGTCTTCAAAGATGGTGAAAATCCAGGAAGACTTTAAAAGAACTAAGGAGAATATACAAAGTGATTTAACTAAGATCCCAAAGGAATTTATATCAGAATCACATAGGCGACGTCCTAATTTATGAACCCTCTTAACTATACAAGTATATCAAGTAAACAGAATACAAGAATACATAGAGATTGAAAAACTGAATGAGAGCTTACTGAGAAAGCCCTGTCCAAGATGCTGAAAGAAAGATGAACATAACGTGGATCCTGCCAGTGTAGATGGCTGCTGCCTTGGTAAAAATAATACTAATAATAATCAGAAGCCCAATCCCTTAAGCCGCTTGCATACCACAGACACTTTGGGGCAATTAGCTAGAGATTTGCCCACTGAAGTGACATGGGCAAAATAAACTCAGTTAATCGAATCAGTTTACTGAAAGGACTGAATCAGGTAGTCTGAGTGGAAAATCATCAATCCAGTCAGGGCAAAAATCAAACAATTTGGTCTGGGTGTAAAAGCAAACCACTGCTCGGTTAATTTAACAGACATTCTACCTTGAACCAGGTGTTTGGCTGACACTCAGCTTCATCTAGAGAGTGGAATCTGGCTTGTTTCATTGTATTTGTTCTAAGATAAGTGCAAAACCAGACAGACGAGAAAACAAAAATAAAAACAATGACCAAAATGAATTTAGAAATCACATCAACTATAAAGTAAAAGAAAGGAGAGGAAAGGAAAATGAAAGGATTGAATTCGACAATTTCTAAATGTCCTTTTTCAGTTCTTAAAATCTTTTAATTATCTATCAAAGATCTGAAATTAGAGAAAATGAGTTCCAATGACCAAACACAACAAATAACTCTAGGATGATACATGAAATGTTGTATTTCAAAGTATATTTATCCCAAGTTGTATTTAAATTATTTCCACTTAAAAATTGTAAGAACTTAAGCTGAATTCAGTACCAGGTTTGAGGATGAGTAAGACACATTTAATAATTACATGAAGAACACACATATACTTCCACAAACTGACATTTCTTTCTTGTGATCTCTTAGGTTATTAAGTGGCCCTAAAAATATGCAAAACACAATGGTTAATGTCAGCTAGTTACATAATTGTATCACATTTTGGTATTTTAAAAAATAGATTAAAGCATATCAGATCTGTATACTTAACTCAAAATTTCCAATGTATTTTATGTGGCATGTTGGGGGTAAGGGCCAGAGAAGAATTGCTCTAAGAAATACAAATTGCATTGTAATCAAATTTCCATTTTTAAAGTTTAAATGTCTCTAGATATTCTCTCTTATGTCCTACTCTTATATTTCTTTTAACTTAGACAGTATCACTCAATACTAGAAATTTCTTTAGTAATTTGTAAAGACTGTAGTTGAAATGCTTCATATTTAGGATGCTAAAATAGTATTTGTTTTGGGCTGCTTATAAGGCAAAGCCAATGGGAAAAACTGCAAGATTATTTTAAGTTAAATTAAAACCTGATTTAGGTGAATTATATTCATTGATGCTAACTTGAGTTTTCTGTGGCAAGATATCACTACTATTTCTATCTGTTGCTTGTATACACTTATCATGTTGCACTTAAGTACATAGCATAAAAATATAAGCAATATAACATCACAGTATCTTTAGAAGAAATAGTTATGAAACATGTTCAGGTTCCCCCAAATTATACGCTAAACATAATGTGTTACTATATTACATAAAAACATTTATCATTGCTTCATTGCAAAGACTGTACATAACCTACTATAACCAATCATAGAATTCTGGAACTGAAAAGTATCTTGCAGACTTTATAGTCCAGGATAGCAAAGACACAATGCACACATGTTGTCATTCTTCTTGCCTAAACCCAAGGCAGACAGTTCCAATCAATTTCAGCTTTCCTTTTTTGCTAAGCCTAGGTGTCGTCTCCAGAGCTTATCCACATGGCATTCTAGGCTGCCCTTACCAATCAATCACTGTTGGCACAGAAGATGAAATATATTTGCTAACTACTCCAGTCCAGCATCCTCAATACACAACTAAAGAAACTGAGTAATGAGAATATAAGTAATTCCTCATTTTGCTATTTCATTAGTTTTCCAGTAGAGCTAAGATTAAAACAGATTTCAAGCTTTTATAGCTGTACCTTATTGCCTTATACAACTTTTTTGATATAAGAGACAAGTTTGAAATTAAAATATTTTTAATTTAAAAATCTCATTGCCTTATTTTCATCTCATTGCAGCTGCTGATTTTCATATATATAATGTGTTGTTATTTTTTCTGCTGCTTCTCTTTGTAAGCGAAAAACACTTCTTAAGAAAAGAAGATTAGTCCCCATATTTAACAAAGGAGGAGAAGAAAGAAAGAAACGTATTATTTAAGAAGTTATAGTTGGTGACAAATAGACTTCAAGAATTGATGGGATCTGTCAGTCCTGGAAATAATTTCTCCTACCTAGCACATCTCAGGTTCATTTTTCTGACCAAAAATTTCTCAGGCTGTCCACCTCCACATGAGGCTATCCTAATTGGTTACTCTGATGCCTAAGAAATTCCATCACCCATGTTTACACTCCATGAATCACTTCATCATCACTCATAGCTAGAATTCCCTTCCAAGGACTTTGGTTTGGTATCAAATAGCTGACACTTGGGCTCTGGTCCCCATTCTCTTCTCATACACAGATGTTCTTATCCCTTTCCCAAATCTGCCACCCAAACACGATACAGCCCTTACAACTAACTTTTAAGCAAGATAAGAAGCTGCCTGCTTTCCTTACCATCCAGTCATCCATCCATTCAATAGTTATTCAGTACCCATCGTGTGACAAGTGGTGTGCTAGGTGCTAGAATTCAGCAGTCAACAAAGTAAAAACCCTGACTCATCCAATTTACATTCTCATTTAAATTTTAGCAAGTAAATATCCGGCATGACAAATGTTGTTTAGGGCTAAGGAGAAAAATAAAGGAAGGCCAGGGGTACAAGGAGTGATGGGGAGGCCCACATTTCTACACAGGCTGTCCACAGAAGACTTGACTAAAAAGCCAATATTTGATCAGAGAGCTCAAAAAAGTAAAACAAATAAATGACAACAAAACTAAGCTGTTTGTATACGGCTAAAGAAGGCTTTACCATATAGTATTTAAAGCCACAAAAATGAAAAGAACAACAAGGAGCCTCACTCCAAACTTGAAAGGGCACTGAGGAGAGACAAAGGAGGAATCTCGTAGCGATGTGGAAAATGGAGATACAGTGGCATCCTAAAAATCAGTTAAAGAAAGTGTTTTAGGAATGAGGAAGTATTTAACTTTGTAAAATGATACTGAGAGGCTGGATAAGACAAGGTTTAGGGATTGACCATTCCATTAGCCACATAACAGTCAGGTATGCTTTATGGAAGCTGTTTCAAGGTCGTCAAGATGAAAGGGGACAAACAGCATACAGTATGGATAGAACAGCTCTTTCTGGTTTTGCTCTAAAGCAGAGCAAATAAATGGAGTAAAGGAAATTATTATTTGTTTTTAAGATAGCAGGAAGCTTACATGTTTATTCATTAAAATGATCTGGTAAAAAGCAAGAAATGATGAATCAAGACAAAAAAGATTTGCGAGAGCAATTCCTTTGATTAGGCCAGAAAGGATAAAGTCTTAAAAGCAAACGGTGGGGTGGGAGGGAGTTGGAGGATGTTGCCATAATTAGACAGACACGTTTTATCCATAACGAAGGATAAAGGGTAGAGTTTATATGTGTTGGTGTAGGGGTTTGAATGATGTAGTGATAGGAAGTTAGAGAAAAGCTCTTCTGATTATTTCTGTGAAATAATTGTTTTCTTCCGTGAAATAAGAAACAAAGTGATAGCTTAAAATGAGAAGGAAGGAAGAAGTATTGAAGGTTGGAGGAGAAAAGTGACTCTCCTCTGTCTGCTAAACAACCTGAACCCACCATCCCTTTGCCTACATTAACAGAAAAACAGAGGGAACTATCTACTCTTTGATTAACTATCCATACCGCTGCTCCCTTACAAGGGTCGGCTGTATGTTCCAGAAAGACTGGCGAAGGGTTCATTTATTACTTTCACCTTAAAGATACTTTAAAAATCATTTAGCTCACAAATACATTACATACTCTCTTTCCCTTCCCATCCCCAACCATTTCCTAATTATAACCCCATCATTGTAGGGCTTTCTCTGACTTCTCTCAGGACATGCATATCCTTCTAAAACAAAGTTCCTCACAAATGCATTCACTGACAATCAACAGGAGAGGAAATTACTCTGTCCTTTAGTCCTTCCAACTCATTTTCTTTAAACCTCATATTTATTACTTCAGTCCCTTTATCCCTTCTTATTGTAAAGGTGGTCTGATAACTATGTCTTAGAACTTTAAAGACTGGAAAAATATTACAAAATATAAATGATACTATAACATAAAATCTGCAGTAATGAAATGAGTAATTATTATTTTCCTGGTGTCATATTCAGCCATAAACGTACAGCAGTTAACATCCTTACTGTTTCCAAGGTGCACCCGAAGCATGTTTCTGTTTATCTGGGGAAGAGGAATGAAAGAACAAGGAGGACTGAGGGAGCTGTCCTAGGATGATTCTAGAACCTCTAAATTCACTTTCTCCAACAGGTAAAATATTCGACCTAGAAAATATGGGAAACCTTTTCTGACCAGTGAGTCCCAAGGGTAGAAATCTATTGGAGTAGCAAGTCACACATTGCTTAAGGTAAGACAGTCACCTGACAGGGAAGAACAAAAATTAATTCTGCTGGCCTCAGATGAAGACTAAAAGCTAGGACTGAAAGATCTTAAGAGAATCAGAGCGCTCTCTTTCCGTAAACTTTCTTAGGAGGAGTCTAAAATATCTTTAACATATTTGGCAATCATTACTGTGAATGATTTGGCCTGACTGCCTAAACCCTTTCTGAATTACTCAAGGGGTGGGAAAGGGCATTCAGAGGATGGTGGAGGGGAGAGCAAAGGGCACTGTGGGGCTGAGTTGGCATGTGTTGTGATCTGTGGTAGCAGGATTTGAGGGAACAAAGAAACAGAGGTGAAAAGAATAAAAGTAAATACAAGTAGAAGGAAACGGAAAGAAAAGGGATAAGAGGAACCACTGGAAGTGAGAATGAAAAAAGGAAAAAAGGAAAGTGGTATTACGGTACTAGTGAAAATATTAGCTTCGATCCTCCCCTCACATTAAATGACAAAATAAATGTCTAATGGATTAAATAATCAAATGCAAAAGAAAACTAGAAAATCAATATATATTTCAATATCTCTATGGGGCATCACATTTTAAACATAAAAGTAAAATAATAAACCATCAAAAAGGGTTGACTAATTTTTTAAAGAAAATGTAAAATTTCTATCATCTTAAAACAGCATAAAATAAAAAGGCAAGTAGTTTCTTTTCCATGCTCTTTCCTCCTTCCCTTCTTTTCCTGCAAAATTCAGTCCAAAAACTAATAGATCGTTGCCAGTGAAGGTGGGTGCCAGGATGGGGATGCAGGCGGTCTGTTGGGCCAGTGAGAGCTGGAGCATTTGTGGGTGAGAAAGGCTTCCTCTAGGAAGCATAGCAGGAGCCTCGCAAAGCTGTCTGCCCTCAAGCAGGAAAAGGAGACCATGTCCACACGAGGGCACAGCCGGGCCCGTGGGGTTGAAGCCTGAGGAAGACATCCAGGGGGGTCGAAGAGGAAAGTGATTAAGATGGCAGATAAGTTATGGAGAGGTTGATCAAATAAGCGCGTTGAGGATAAAGGGAGCCATGTTTCTTTCTCACTGTGCAGAAGGAGCTAACTAATACAGAAAAAAGAAAACTAGAATGAACCCTATGATGTGGGATTGGAATTAAATATATTAGCGAACTCACTGATTTCATAATATACAGATACATGAAGAAATAAATGTAGATGTACTGTGTGTGTGTGTGTGTGCGCGCGCGCGCATGTGACCTGCCTCTGTCCACTGAGAACTCTGAAAATCAATACCCCAACACCAATGAGTACGCTAAGCACCCAGACCTTGTTTTCTCAAGTGGATGGAAGACGCAAGCTAAAATATTTATAGTTACTGTTTAGGATATAAAAAATGATGGATAATTTTTTTATTCTTTGCTCTTTTTCAAGTATTCTTTAATGAGCCTCTAATACTTCTATAATGATAACAAACAGAAAATTTATCAGAAAATAGGATGGGAAGTGAAGGTGCTTTGCTCCATTCTGTGGACTATATCCCTCTCACAGGACTCTATCCTTGCCCTCCCTACTGTTGCACCTAGAAAGCAAAAATATCCCATTTTCTAGTTTGCTTTGGAGCCACGTGTGGCCATATGTCATAATTCAGGCCATAAGAAGTAGGTAAAAGTTCTTAGAAATTTCGAATATGAATGCAAAGCCTACTAGTTCTTTCCCCCTCTGGCTTCTTCCTGCCTGCAAGTCATAGGTTCAGCAGTCATCTTCTCACCCTGCATCAGGAAGCATAAGGACAAACAAGGGCCTCCACACTGAAGAGAGCGGAGTGGGGGATGGAAGATGACCAAGTCCTTAAGGACCTCCTCCAGCTGCTGTAGCAGCTCTGGCCTCCTCGTCCCAGAATTTCTTATGTCATGAAACCAATAAGCTCTCATGCTTTAACCTGCTATTTGTCACAGAATGCATACACTGATACCAATGTTTAAATAAAGAGTGAAAGAGAATAACAGAAAAAGAAAGTTACTTACACTTTGTATAAACAAAAGGTGTGGGCCATGGTATCATATGGCCTTCATGGCTGAGCTCAGCATAACGTTGTTAATATAGTCATTGCAGGATTACAAACATGCCATGTGCTTACTAACAAAAAGGGCACCGCTTTCTAAACACCACTTCTTCCTTTGAGTGAGAATGACCTATATCTCCTAAAATAAGTCATCTGATTCGATTACACCTGCAACTCATCTCTTACAAACACTAGTCTTCTGATATCTATTAAACAGAACTCTATTCTAAATTCTATAATATTCCAGAGACTAATAAGTATACTAGCAAACATTACAGGTCTATCCTTGTTCATTGCTTCTTGAAATTTCCTGGTTCTAACCTTAAGGATAGGGCCCTTGAGGCCTGAACAGAGCTGAGGAATATGCAACCTATATACTTAAGTGTTAGTGGAACAAATATTAGTAAGTTCATCCTTTGTCTGAGGCATAACCCAAAGTGATCTTTTGTGAGCAAGAGTTCACTGAAGTCTTACATATTAGCTAAAAATATGTATATATCAACACACAGTCTGAGAGAAGATATTTGCAATATAGGTATTTGGCAAAGGCCTAATATCCAGAATATATAATGAACTTCTACAAATCAATAAGAGAAAAGCAAGAGCAGAAAAGCCCAGTAAAAAGGTTGGCAAAAAATGAACACTTAACCAAAAAGAATACTGAAATGACAAGAAAATATTAAAAATTACGCAAACTTTTCATTAAGGAAATACAAATTAAAATCACAATAAAAATCACTGCATATTCACTGGAATGGCTAAAATTAAAAAGATGGAAAATTCTGTCAAGAATTTGGAGCAACCAAAACTCTAAGATAGTGTCAGTATGAATATAAATTGCACAACCACTCTGGAGAATTGCATCTTTTAAAGCTAAATATATACAAAGCTATGACCTCAGGAACTTGGCTCTTAGAAATGCATGAATATGTTCATTACAAGACAGAGTGCTATGTCATATCACAACTCTTTATAATAGTCAAAAACTGTAAAGCCAGCCAAATGTTCATCGAGAGAATTATAAACATAATGTAGTATATTCACACAATGAACATTATACAGCAAGGAGAATGGGCGGCCTACACCTATACACAGGAAATATTATTGACTCTCCCAAACATGACACTGAGTGAAGGAGGCCAGACACAAAAGTGCACATACTGTACAGTTTCATGTCTATGAAGTTCAGAAACAGCTGGAGCTCATCTGTGCATTAGAAGTCAGGAGAGAGTTGCTTACTCTTGGTGGAAAGAGATTGAAACTGGAAAGGTAGAGCGGGGTTTGGGGATGCTGCTAATGTTTTATCTCTTGATGGGGTATTGGTTGTCATCATTGAAAATTTACCACCTCTACACTATGTTCACTTTTCTCCATGTATATTTTGTTTCAATAAATAGACACAGAAGTTAAAAATGGATATCAACTTTGCATCCTTCTTTGTAATTTACCTAGGTTTAGTATTTTTTAATTTAGGGTTTTTTCCCCCAGGGGTAATCAATAAAAAGTTGATGTTATAGAGAGGACAGGCTTATATATTGGCCTCAGTGCCACTTAGCAATAACCACATATTCCCAGAGCTGTCTGTTCTCCAGTTTGTGGAGGGGAAAGATATTCATATTCCTCTCCATATGATCAGAAGCCAAGCAGCACAGCACACACCCTATCCTCCTCATCCTTATTTTCAGTTACTTTTCCAGTTAGTATTCTATCCACATCAAATAGCTGATAAATACATTTGCTATATTTACCCCGTTGTGTCACCCCCTCAAATCCTTGCTTATCTCCATTATCTAGAGCCTAAGATATAGTAAGTACTTAATAACAGTATTTATTAAAATAATAAATAATGTGGCATTAAAATAGATTTTCAGCATTAACAGCCACTGTGTATAATGATCCTTCACTCATCACAGAAGTTCCTGAGGGCTACTCCCCTTGGGGAGCTGGCACACCACAAATGCCAGATGCTTTTCTGCAACAATCAGAAAGTATGAACCACCCCCTACTGTACCATGTTGTCAAATGTCAGCACTTAGTGTGATACTGTAATAAACTAAGATGGACATAGCCTACTCCCCAGCTGTTATCCACACATTCTATACACACACACACACACACACACACAATGTATTTGTTTTTTGTTTTAAAAAATGATTCAGCAGATATGAAAAGGCAGAATAGCTTACTGGTAAAATGAGCACTTTGGGTTCAGACATATCTGAGATCACATGCTGGTGCTGTCTTCTACCCTAAGAATGTAAGTTCTTTGAATTCAGCAATTTTTGTCTTCTGATTTCACTGCTGTATTTCCAGGACTTAAACTAGATAATGGTACTTGATTGGCACTTAATGACTTTTTCTGAGTGAATATATCAGACTGGCAGCACGAAGAATTGACAGCCACACCTCTCTTCCATACACTGAACTCTTGACATCCCCAGACCAATGATGCTGAAATTGCTATGCACTTTGGATCTCTTATAAAGACAAAACATTTGGGGAAATATATTGCTCTGTGTCACCAACAAAATTAAATGCAAATAAGCATCCACAAACTTCTACACCCTGTATAATTTTTCAGAATAAAAGAACAAAGAACTATGAAAAACTATGCAATAAATTATGCAATCTGGTTTACAGAGTAACTTTCCCAAATTTATTAAACTAAAAACAGCAATGGTTACATTTTTCTTCACCAGAAACCTCATTTGGAAACAATAATGAACAAAGTGACACTAATGAAAATATTTATGCATTCATGCATATGTAAATAGGTGAAAAGAGTGTTGGGTTTGGAGTCAGATGGACCAAAATTTGAATCCAGCCCTAGCACTTAGTAGTATGAATGACCTTGGAATAGTTTCACCTACAAAAAGAAGATAATTATATATTTCCTGTGTTTTTTATGAGAAATAAAAGATAAAACCTTAAAGTTTTAGTACATAGGCTGTACATAGCACATACCATGTTCTTAATAAATGTTAAATGTTGTTAATTCTGTGTCTTGGTAAATATTATGTTGGAGTTTTCACTTGGTTTTACTTTTTTCATATTTCTGAGAAAACTCAGTAGTATCCATACTTCTGGAATTTTCTGAATCTATTCTTTTAAAAAATCAAATACTTATTTCATTCATGGGGTCAAGCTTGCATATGAGATCAACATCCAATCTACATCCATTATGTAGAGCAAAGTTATTTTCCCCAAGTGATCCACCTTTAATCCAGTCATAAAGAGTTAGCCGTTCCCAATTTTAATCGACAAATCCAATTACTATGATGAGTTTATTTATAGTCACTATTCAATATCTATTGATAGTTTCTTGACCTTGAAGAATATCATCCAATTAACATGGCAATATGTGTTAATGGATTTTTAAATTACTTCACACTGGATAAAAGGTAAAAGGAAAAAGGGAAATTCATTTGCAGAAAGAATCACAAGATATGAAAACAAGCCTTATATACAGAGGGTAGCAAAAAAAATGTATACACATTTTACAAAAGGGTAAAACTGTATTAAAATAGAAATACTCAATATATACCAATAACAGTAGATGAAAACAAGTCATGTGTATATATTTGTTTGGCACCCCTGGTATATGTCACTGAATATGCAACACTAAATGTTGCTCTTGCATTCTTTCTATACTATGGTGGGGGGGCGTTACTTTATTTATTGGTGGTGTATTTTTTGGGAATTTTTTTTAGGGACTCAATCCCTAAATTCAGGTAACAAAATGTCTGCCACATTCCATGGAGAGAATGTTTTTGGAATTTGTTAAACTTTAGTTCATTCTTTCAGAATGTAAAATTGGTGGGTGATTAATAAAAATCATCAACTCTGAAATACATGAAAGACAGGGAACCATTCTTAGAAAAGCGAAGGGGACTGATTGCAGTCACACAAACTGCTCCTCCTCTTGAGAAGGAGCAGTTACCATTCAATTGCTACTTCCCCCACTGCCGTCATGTTCCCTTCCTATTCTCCATATTTATTTCACCCTGTGATTCAGGCCTAATTTTAGACACAGACATGGAATCATAAGCCATCAAAACTGTAATGAACCCTAGATATCATTTACCCAATCCATCATTTATAGGAAAAATGCTGAGGAACTGAGAGGTGAAGCGATTTATCCTTGGTCCAGTGATTCATACCTCTTTTCCCTTCTCTGTCTCCCTCTATGACACCATCAGCCTTTCTCAAACAGGGACCTTGTATGAGGGTATGATATGGACTGAACTGTATCCCCTCCAAAACTCCTATGTTGAAGTCCCAACCCCCAGTATCTTACAATGTGACTGTATTTGGAAATAGGGGCTTTAAGAGGTAATGGAATTTAAGTGAATTTATAAGGTTAGGGTCCTAATCCTATATGACTGGTATACTTATAAGAAGAGGAAGGTACACCAGGGATGTGTGTGCACAGAGGAAAGACCAAGAGGACACAGTGAGAAGACAGCCATCTTCAAGCCAATGACAGAGGCCTTAGCAGAAACCAAACCAGCCAACACCTTGATCTTGGACTTATAGCCTCCAGAGCTGTGAGAAAATAAATTCCTGTTGTTAAAACCACCCAATCTGTGGTATTTTGTTAGGGCAGCCCTAGAAGACTCATATAGGTAGTTTGTGTCTCAGCACCTGGTACAGTAGGTGGCACAGAGTAAGTGTTCAATTTACAAAGAAAAAAAAGGGATAAATGAAGGAAGAAAGAAAGGAGGGAAGGAGGTAGAAAGGGAGTGTCTTACAGATGGAAATTATTGTCTACCAGACAAAAACCCAAAATGTCTAAGCCCCTTCCACTACAGCAAATGCTATAACACTTCTCGATTTAAAAGCCTGGCTAAAAAATAAAAATAAAATAAAATAAAAGCCTGGTTACGCTTGGCTTTGTATGTGCCTGGCATATATTTTTCAACCTTTCATGTTTATTTATTATTATACACCTGCAGGACAGTAATTTTATCATTCATGGTCCCAAATTTACATGTTTGAAATCAGTAGTTATATCTGAAGAAAGAAAAATAGACTTAACACTTGTGAAAATCCTATTTTGCTTCAAGCAGTTAATTAAGAAATATTTTACGTACTGAACAAAAGTAGCTTAGCCAGGCTACATCTCCAAAATCTGCAGTTACCACAAATTATTTTGCTCTGACATCTAATCTTTTAAAGCTAGGTATGGGAAGGAGTAAGGGGGAGATTTTAAGTATTTGCCTTTTGTTTGGAAATAATACTTTCATTCAAGGCAAAATACATAAGAAAGGAAATTGTGCCTCTGGAGTTTAAGAAATACTCATTTTCTTGGTGTAAGATAAATTGGAATAGACTGTTGCTTTGAGAACTATCTCCAGCACAGTGAAGTGTAGCAAACTGATGCTCAGTGAGGCTCATTGTGCATGAAGATGCTTCAGTCAAATGCACTCATGCAAGGTTCTGAAATTGTTCTTTATGATTCCGAAAGATGCCAGATAATAACCTACTTTAAGCCATATCTTTTTATACTTTATTTTTTTCCATCTGGAACAAGGGTTGGGGGAGGCGGCATTCAGGGCTAGTGGAGATAAAATGACAACAGACGGCCTTGCCAGGGGATTTGGAAAGGCAGACCTTGGCTGGCAGGCAGTTATGTGGACATGGTCACTTCCTGAATCTATCTGGAAGGCATCCATGGCTTGTCCCTTAGTCCCTACTGATTCTGTGTCTCTGTGGATAGCCACACATGCCTGCCTGAAGGAAAATCTCTGATGCTCTTACCTGAATCTTTTGATACAATTATGGTCTAGCAATTCATTTACTTTGGCAGTTGTATCAATATTATGTCTCATCCTATCATCTAAAGCCATTGAACAATTCAAAGGCAAAATGTGTACGTGTGTGCATGTATGTATACATACATGTATGTTTGTGTGTATGTGTGTAAATCTGAGTATGTGTGTACATGTGTTTGCATGTGGATGTGGGTCTCTGTTGGAGACAAGGGGCAAAGAGAAAGAGAAGACATGACTGGTCCTTCCATTAAAACATTCTCAGATTTGTTTATGCATTTCACCCATTTCAACCTCGGAAGCCAACAAAACCAATACAAATTACTCCAGTCAATAACTGAGTAATGCTTGTTTTGTTACTGAACCTATTTTTATACAAATTGCAGTTTTATTTTTACCCATTTAATCTTCCAACCCTTCCTAACATACTCTGTTCCACCTATAAATATCCTATCCACTCTCTAAGACCCAAGTAAATTCCTTTTTTATTTTTAGCAAAGTTTCCTGCCCAAGCGAGCCTTGTGTTATAGCCTAAATAGTTTACAACCTCAGGTTTACAAACCTGGCAAATATGAGTGAGTAAATAAGTATAAATGCTTGGTATCTATACATGTTTCTCATTTTGCTCACTTTTGATATAGACATGAGTATAAGAAATAATTTTCCTCCTAACTTGATACAAGAAATAAAACTATGGAAGCCAGTTGATAAATGGCAGCTGACATATGTTTATGTAGTAGTTAAAAGGGCCTGGTGGAGACCGTGGCAAACTGAAGAGTGATTCCACTTATAAAGTGAACATCAGCTACTCAGTTGCAGACAATCTGTCCTCATAAGAATGTCAGCAGAGTATGTAACTTTACTAACAATAGTCACCCCAATAAACTTTAATTTAAAAAAAGAAAAAAAAAAGTTGGCAAAGGATATCCAAATCTGAATTATCAGGAAAAGCCAAAATCTCAATATTTATGTAAAATCCTTCAGGTTTTAATTACTGGCAATTAATTACTTTTTAAAATAATACACAGAAACTTTTCCAAAAAACATGCAGACAAATCAGAGTCTGGCCCAAATACCTAAAAGATAGATTTAGCCCAAGCCACCATTTTGCCACCATGCTTTGCAGCCAAACTGTCTGCGTTTAAATTCTGGTCCACATTTACTCACTGTGTGGCCTTGGGCAAGTTACCTAACCTCTCTGTGCCTCAGTTTCATTCTTTGTAAAATGCAGATAATAATAGCATTGTTATGAAGGTTAAATGAGGTCCTATTTGTACAGCAACGAGAATAGGTTTTCACTCACTATAAAATGGTTGCTATTTAATATTATATTGTATTATAATTTGCTGTATTTCTTTAACACCTCCTCCCCCAATAAACTATAAATGCCTTGAAGGTTTTTTTTTATACAGTGTGATGCTCAACATAGTTTCCTTTTAGAGAAAGACCTCAGTTAGCATTTTTAAGCCCAAATGTAGTAGAAATTTTAAAAGAATGCTTAAAGAAATTGACTGGAAATCAAGGTCACACTACTGCTTGTTCTTGTTTTTGTTCTATATATTTAAATCTACTGTAAGGCCAGCACATTGCCCCAGCCCATGTCAATTTGTTCTACGATCAGTTATAGTAAGTGTTTTCCAAATTCCAGAACATATAATTTCCTCTTTGATATATTCTCTCCAGTCTGCAGTACAACAGACAGGGACTATTCATGTCCTTCTTTTTTCTCCTTTTGAAAAGACTAGGAGACAGGGTGAGATAGAATAGTAGGAGAACATGCAGGGCAGCCTTGTGTGCCTGGAGCCCCTGGGTCTTTCTCACCTGCCTTTACTGAAATTGACAGAGGTTACATCACAAAAACCTGACAGGGTGCTTGTAAAATAGGAGCCATTATTATCCTCATTCTTTGCTCCCACTATAATCCTCATTCTCTTTGAAAGTAAAGAGTAGGTTCTAGAAAGGGAGTGTTACAAAATGGAACCCCCATATTTCGCAGCATGAAATTCAGAATTCCGAGACAGGTAACACAAATAGAGTTTTACACTATAGGCTAGAATAATGACTGTACCTCAGAACCTTGGGAGGTAGGCACTAAGCACATAGAGTTAAAGACATGTCTAAGCCCAACCTAAACTTCTCTCTTCCCCAGATTACATTTAAAATATTGAGCAAAACCATCACAAACAATGTGTCACTAAGCAATCAAAAACCTTCTCCTGCATCTTAATGGATTAAAAGTAGCCACAATGGGAAGCAGGCCAGAGAAAGTGAAAATACAAGGTGGCTTCAAATGTGCTGATATTGATACCCAGGTTTTTCAGAGATTTTTAAAGTTAAAACAATAGTCATGAATCATGGACCATTTTGTTGTGTAGGGCACATGGGTCATATGGGGGTTTACATGGAGGGATTGGGTGGTGGGAGAGAGAATGTGGAAAAGACAGAGTTAAGAAGGAAGTAGGGGTTTTGGAAGAAGCCAAATGAATCATGAAAGCTTAATGAAGAATTACATAAATCATGTGGAGAAACCTGTCTTGAAAAATTTGACTTAAGCAAAGGTGAAAATTGAGGGAAATTAACCATACCAGAGTTTCAGTACTCATTATTTTCTTCAAATAAATATTCACTGATTGTCTAGTCTGTTTCAGGCATTGGGTTTGATTTTGAGAGAACAGTGCGAATGAGACACAGTATCCACCCTTGAGAGTGTATATGTGTTGGGAGTGAGCTTACAAAAAAGGAAGGAAGGGAAGGAGGGAGGAAGGGAGGGAGAGAAAATAAAGTAATAAAAAAGCATGTAAAGGTAAAGTCAAAGGAGAGATTAGTCAGTTAGGAAAGGGAAAATGAGTAGTTATAAAAAGCTTCAGGGCCGGCCAAGTGGCGCAGTGGTTAAGCGCTGGCTTGGGAAGCCAGTGGCCCCGGTTCTGTCCCACATATGAGGGCCAGTGACACTGCCCTCAAAAAAAAAAAAAAAAAAAAAAAAAAAAGAAAAAGCTTCATTTGAGTTAACTAAGCAGGTATTGCTCATATATTAATAGATGGCAACCGAAGGGCATTACCACATAAAATTAATCGCTTGAAATTCTTATTTTGCTTCTCTTTTCACAAATTCCAAAACCCATGTCTGTTCAGTTGCAGGGAAACTCATTTATGCTCTTGAATATTTTCAGGTATACTGGAATCATATTCTTTATGTCCTAAAAATCATGCATAGTTTGTAAAGAAATGAATAGTACCTTGCAAAACATATCCAATAGTAATACTACCTCACTCTCTGATAAGCTCTATAGTACCCAAACCCAGAAAACACAAATCAAACATAAAAGAAAATCAGCTTAAAATGATTCAAAAGGTTGTAGATTGGATCCTACAAGAAAATGAAATCACCCCTGGCTAATTTAATATTTTTAAAATATTAAAAATATTTTTAATATTTTAAAAATATTAGATAGATCTCAGATATATAAAAAATTAGGGAAGCGGAGGCATGGCCATACAGCCAAGAACACTGGCCCAAAGCAGGCCACAAATCTAGTGGGATCATAACATCATGGCTGCCATCTCAGGGCTTTGCAGGTTGCCCTATTGGCACAGCTAGCCCTGAACACTGGCACAGGGTTTTCCCTGGCAGCACTACTCTGGCTGCCACTGAGGTTCAACACAGCCATGCGACTGCTCATGCTGAGGACAGAACTCCTCACAAAGCTCCCTCTGCAGGGATGAGTGCATCTGATTTGGCAGCAGCTAGGTCACATGTTCCTGTCCTAGCTGCAAGGGAAGCTAAGAAAATGAGTGTCTAATATTTTCACTTTCTATAATGGGGGGTATGTCCCTTCTGAGACTCATAAGGAAAAGGCAATTCCCATATTAGGGAACAGGGTTCAAATCCCTGCTAACCAAGAGGAATGGCAGGCTAACAGGTCATTTTCTCTAGCAGAAAGAATATAGAATGTGAAGTCAGCCAAATCTCAACTTGAGTATCTCACCTGCATTTTATTAGGTATGTGACAATTTCTCCAAGACTCAGTTTCCACATCTGTAAAACTGGGAAAACAATATCTACATTTCTGATGTGTGGGAAGGAACACACAAATATACACACAAATATATAATTTGGAATTGATAAGCCTAGACTTTTTTCTCTCTTGGCATCTTTTATAATAGGAGAGAAATTTCATTTACCGTGAAATATTTGTGTTCTTTTGCCCAAAGAGAATGGATAAAAACAACTTTTAAAACTCATTTATAAAAGATTCAAGTCCACTCAAGGATGATGTAAGGATGTAAAATGGAAGGGTCTCTATGCTGATTACTTGACATTAGGAATTTCTAATGAAACCAAAATTTTGCCACCAAAAAGTAAACCAAAAAATATATAAATAAATAAGAATAGAAATAAAATTAAAAAGAAAGAAAGGGAAAAAAGATAAGAGAACCTAGTTAGAAGACAGAAGGGCATCCATGGAGAAAAAAATAGAAGACTTCTATTTTTAGAATTTTGTAGCGCACTTGTAGTTCCTCCTTTCCTTTCTCTCCTTTGTGGGAGTATGTGGACATCTCACGGACAGTTCATTATACAACTGGCCCTTTCAGTTCATTGTACAGCTGGCTCGTTGCTGAGCAACAGGGCCTGCAAACAATTGTAAATAGGGCAAGGATTGGTCTCTTCAATTTCTCCTTGAGCTGAGGCTCCATGGCAGGGACTCTGTGTAAGGTCTAGAGCAGGCTGCAGAAGTAATCTCAGGCAAAGCTAGGTGGTCACCATAGGAGCCCACACCGAGACCATCCATCATTAGGGGTTTTGAGGAAAAAGAGGTGATACTGACCTTATCGGGATTCTGAAGATAGGAGGTTGCAGAGAGAATGCCCCCTGTGCACCAAAGCCCATCTCAAATGTCACACCAGGGAACCAGCCTTTAGAGACGAGTTGTTCCGAATCTTACTAGGCAGCCAGTGTTAGATGGAGAAGATGCAATGGCCAACCATAAAGGTACCCCAGATTCCTCACAAAGAGCATGGAGTCCCTCACATGAGCAGTTAGTCTGACCTACACCCCAAATTCAGAAAACACAGGTGAAAGTGAAGGCAGGCAACTACCCCACCACTGAAAGTAGGCATTGACCATAATAAATACTGAATGTGACCTGAAAAAAATTATCAGAATGTAAAGAGATACTTCTACTGTAAAGATCAAGTTTCTCTACCACCCATCCTTATCAGTAGGTAGTAGAACAGAAAACAATGTTGACAAGATATTGGAAAAAATTGAACACTACATATTTGTGTGTTATTGAGTTGAGAATGTTCAATGCATTGCTTTTATAATTATTTCATAGTTGTGTGTGGAGGAGGCTAGAAGAAGAGAGGGTGTGTAGAGAGAGCAGAATAAAATGCTGAAGCCAGTCAGAACAGATTTTATTTGGTACTTGAGCATGTTCCAATTACAATTAAAAAAAAAAATCTAAGAAAATGTTTTTGTGAGTCCTAAATGAACCATGGTTCAATGCCCTTCCTAGAAAAAAATGTGTTATACCTGAACCTTTTATCTATTCCAATAGAACCCTTATAATATTTAAGCTAAATTCTTTGTTGATTTTTTAACTAAGAGCTACTCAAATCTTGACTGGCATGTTGTTTATCCCAATGCACTGATAATAATCATTAACTTTAATAATAGCAATAATGTCCAGTATACAATGTGTCTTTGCTCTGAGAAACTCCAAACAACTTCACATTTACTGTGTTATTTGCTCACAGGCATCCCTGTGAGGACTGGGAAAGAACAGGAAGTGTATTGATTGTGCTATAGAAAAAGACCCAGTGAGGTTAAGCATTAGACCAAGGTCACAGAGCTAGTCTGTGGCAGACCCATGATAGATGTTGTTAAGGGTAACTACGTCCACGAGAGCTGAGCTAAGCCCAGTTATAACAGATTTGATTAAGGCCCACATCTCTGAGGCAGAGAGACTGGACCCCCTCACCAGTCATGAAGTCTTTGCTCTGAGTAGACCTCAATCTCTTTGTCTAAAGAAGCCTTACATCAGCCCATCAGCCCCTCGGTCATTTTCCTTTCTTTAAATTCTGACTACAAGTAGTTGCTTTATAATAAATTATGTATAAAATTGAAGGAAATACTTTTTTATCACAATATTTGAAGATCACAAAGTTCCAATAACATGTGATCATGATAAAATTACTGTTAAACACTATTTTAATCAAAAAGTTATTATCAAATTACATCTGATTGGCTAATGTAGATTGATTTTGCCTTTTTTTTTATTTGATACTTGCTCTCATATCTCCATGCACGCTGGCCAATTCAAATATTTGCTTTAGGCTAACATTATTGGTTTCTTGGTGCTATGACGAAGACCTCCTTCAACACATCTTTGCTTCAAGCTCTTGTCCATTATTGACCAAAATCTACACTTTCAAATCAATTACTTTGCCACTTCCCTCATTCTTATTTCTATAATTCAATATAAAAAATGTTGGCCAAGAGCTAAGTTTTCTAAAACACAACCCAGAGTCTTTGAATACAAATTTTAGCAAGAATTTGAACATGTTAGCAAATTGGTGGAATGGAGTTTTCTCTCAATTATAATATGTTCTAAAAAAGAAAATTTACCTTAGCTTTATTTATTAAAATAAATAATTTTTAAATTCTTTGCACAGTCGTCAATGGGTTTTCTCTATAAACCATAAAGCTTGCAAGAGATCCAAGATAGAGTAGATAAGCGCTGCACCTCCATCCTTTCATGAACACATTAAAATTATAACTCAGTTGTAGAAAAATCAACCTGAAGAACCATCTGAAATCTAACTGAACAGGAGTCCTATAATAACTAAAACTATGAAGAAGCGGCCACGTTGAGACTGATAAGAGGTTTGGAACAGGCCCCAAACCTCCCTGAGGCAATTGAGAATCAGGAGGGCTAATCTCAGCCAGAGAGATTCCCCGGAGGAGTGAGTGTCCCCAGGCCTCCACACCAGGCTCCCAACCACAGTCAGTACTGGAGCCAGGAAGAGGAAGACACACATGTGGCTGTGAAAAAACGGGGGAATTCTGACAATTTGGGTGGGATGGAAGGCTGCAGGAAACACAGACATCCTCTTAAACAACTAGGCCACAGACTCACTCGCAAGCACTCACCTTGGGCTCCAGTGAAGGGAAGGTGACTCCGGGGGGCCTTGGAGACACATAGAGCGTAGACTGACATGTGTGGCTCCAAGAGGAAGACTGGAAGACAGTCAACACTTTCCCAGTGAGGGATCCTCTCCCTATGCAGGCAGCAGGCAGGCGCCATCTTTTCTATGTTGAGCTCGCCCCCACAGGCCAAATCTGAATCCAATTGGTCTGGTGATTATCACTACTCCACCCTGCTGACTCAATGAGGAGCCCGCCCCATCCAACTCCTGTACAGCTGGAGGCACTTTCTCTGAGAGCAGCCAGCCCCTCCTGTATTGCACTCTTTCATGGAAAACTAGCAGAGTCCACAGACCTCAGCTGGTTGGCAAGTGGCCTCAGTGTGCTCTTAGACTTTTGCTGCATTGCTCCAGGCTCAGCACTGGCACCAAACCAGAGCCTACATTAACCTGGTGACCACAGCTCTTCCCACTCTAGTGACTCCCTGAGACCCTGCCTCACCCAACATGCATATCATATCAGGCTTTATCAGTGGCTGAACCTGAAGGGAGCTGGCAGGTGGCAGCAGGCCTCCAGGTGTCCTGGCTTTTTGTGGAGTTACCTCAGGCCTGGTACTGGTGGCAGCTGTTCTTGGTTCACAACGTGGCCTCTCCCATGAGCTTCCAGCTTTAACACAGGTGTTGAACAACTTCGGATCACTTTGTAGCTCTTACCAGGTAGCCTCCAGCCAGTCATAGGCAGTGGCTGATCTAGACCTGCACCGAGTCCCTATCAAGAGGCCCTGGGACCAACATACTTGGAGGTTGGCTTCATACCATAGCAAAGCACTGCCCAATTAGCCCCACAAGTGGCACACACACAAAGGTGGTCTCAACAGGCACCAGAGCCCACTAGGGTGAATCCCACTCAGTAGAGTAGGCCTCCCACACAGCAGCCCGTAAGTTGTGGATGTTGCCAAAACCCACAGCCAATCAGCCTGAGGGTCAATCCCAATTACTTACATGCCAATAGCAATCCAGGCTCAACTATAACAGAAGAGTACACACAACCCATCCATATGTTTATTACAGCATTGTTTACAATGGCCAAGATGTGGAGGCAGCCTGGGAATCCATCGATGGAAGAATGGATAAAGAGGAGGTGGTACATATAAACAATGGAATACTGCTCAGCAATGGATGGGAATGGGTTCTTGCCACCTGGGGTGGCATGGATGGACCTGGAGGATGTTGTGTTGAGTGGAGTATGTCAGACAGTGAAAGACAGATGGAATGTGATTTTGCTTATATGTGGAATCTAAGAACAAAATTAACAGACAAAACAGAAACAAACTCATAGATAGAGGGGGATCACTTCCTAAATTATATAAATGTCTAATCACTATGCTGTACACCAAAATTAATGTAAAATAATATTGAATGTCAACTGTAATTGAAAAATTTTTAAAGGTGGGGGGAAGGTGAAGGAGAATAAGAGGTACAAATTTCCAAGTATAAAATAAAAAAGTTGTGGAGTTATAATGTACAGCATGGGAAATATAGTCAATAATATTGTGATAGTGTGGTACAGTGTCAAATGGTTACTAGATTTATCATGATGATCATTTCTTTAGGTATATAAATGTTGAATAACTATGGTTGGTATACCCCTGAAACTATCATAATATTGTATGTTAGCTATATTGTAATAAAAATATTTTTAAAGAAGAAAATATATTTTTTTTAAATAATGAAGCCTGCCAAGTTTCTTGAGGGTTTGTAGAGCTACTCTCTATAAATGACTGTCCTCTGTCTGTGATGGCCTTAGTGTGGGGTGAAGGGGAGAACTGAAGTCCATGAAGCCCCATCTTCCACTGACAAAAAGTAATGGCCAGCAAAGCAGCCATGTGCTACATTTACAGGCTGTGATCATGGGGAATTTCATTGTTTGCAGTGAGTTTATCAACCAAGTCATATTTGGTAATGTTAAGCAGGCAAGCAGCAGTGTCACATTCTAGCTTACCTTATGGTGAGCTGACTTTATCTCTTTACATATTTTTCCTTATGAAATTTCTTCAATCTGCTTTTCTTCAGAATTGTACGTGAAGAAACAGCATATAGGGAAGATCGTAGAGTTTCATGTTCTAGTTCTGGCTTATCCTTCGCTTACTGAGAAGCAGTTTTCTTATCAGCACGATGGAGGCAATAATATCCACCCTATCTTCTCTTGAAGGCCTGTAAGAATAAAATGAAGTAATGCAAAAGTGCTTGGTATGCCATAAAGAATCGCTCAAATGATTCACACTTATATCACTGATTTTTTTTTTTTCAAAGCACTCTAACTAAGAGTACATTTACTCTCTTTTCTCAAGGAGTGAAGGAATGAATGGCATTTTTCAAACCCTAATAAATATCAAGGTTATAAAGGTACAATACAATCTGTAAAGTTCAGCTTAAAGGTAAACAGGGCAGACTATTAGCATCCACAGGAAATGCATGTTAATTTTATCCTAATAAATATTCTGAAAATACCTATAAGAAGATAGACTGTTATACCGAAGAAACTTATCCTTTAAATTAATGTCACACTCTACTGATTTCTGAGCATGCTGCTAGTTTACTCTTTCTGCAAACTTTTATGATGCCACTATCTTCAGTCAATCTGAGAGTTTTGAAGTCAGACTACCTATATTCAAATTCCTACTCCCCACATATCAGTTCTGTGATTTGGGGCAAAGTCTACAACCTCTCTATGCTTCAGTTTCTTTAACTGTAAGATAAAGTTGTAATGCCTGTTTCGTGAGAATGTTATGCAGATTAAATAATAAACATTTAGCACTTGCTATATAGCCACATGACAAATTTTAGCTATTAATATTATTGATGATGGTGATTATAATTGCTAATAATTATTATATATTAGAACATATTTGTGCATTGGAATCTTCCTAATCCCTTTAATATTGAATGACCTAATATATAACCATGAGCTCTTCTGGAAGGGAGTAAGATGTTTCAGAGCAGAGAAATGTAAACAGGATAATTTTTCATCAGTTAGCTTTGGCTAGGCATAAGTTAATTACAATCATTTCCTACATATCTATTTTTCTTTCAATTGTCAAGTATAATTAATTGTCCAATGTGGCAGAATTCTCATGGACTTTGAGGTGCTGTATGTAAACAAGGAAGATATAAAATATATAAAATAAAGCTTTGGAGAGCCAGGAGCTATAAACACATTAACAATTGTATGTGACAAATCGCATAGGCTGTTGAGCACAATGACTGCATTCTAAGTTGCAAGTGACATCAGTCACAATGCAGGAAACAGAAGGTATCCATTCTTCGTGGTGCAAGACTTCAAGTTACAGAAAAGCATGGCTGGCTACTTCCTCCCAGGTGCAGTCACACACATCAGATGGAATAATAAACAATATGTTTGAAGAGCAGTATTCTGCCTCTCTTCAGAAAATAAAAGAGAACCAAAATTGTTTCCAAGTCTAGAGAAAGTATCCATGTGTTAAAGAATGTGTTCCCTGAGAAAAAATAACGTTGACTCCAACTCCTATTCGCATTGTGTTAACTTCTCTTAATTGTTGACTTCTCAGTTACAATACCACTTCTACTGACAAAACTTCTCAAACTCTCCATGTCTAGGTGAGATGCCCGTGTAGGTCCTCACATGCTGTGCACTTTGCCTATGATGCTCATGTGTACACCACATCTTACTTAACCGATTACCTGCATCCCTCATGGGACAGTAGGCACAATGATGGCCAAGTCCATGCTGCTATCAGTGCATCCACGCACTTCATACAGGGGCTGACATTCTGTAGGTTGCTGTTTAGGAGTTGTTGAAAATTCTGTTACATGCTGTCAAATTTTAGCATCACTTTCAAATTGCAGCTAAGGAAATACAGCTATATGTGCTTTGAAAATAATGTCATTGTTTTTAAAATAAATATATAACATGCCATGTTGTGTGGTATGGTTGGATTTTTTTCAATGCCCACAACCAAGAATCCATTTAGTAAGTACTTAAAAATGAGAGATCAAACTTAGCTTTATTTTTCCCTTTTCCAGGAAAGTAAGCTCTAAAGCCTTCCAAATGCACCTCAGCCATTTTTGCATCCTCAGGTACCCAGGGAGCCACTTACTTGGGTTTTAGTCAGACAATGCATGGAAGAATAAATGAAGCAAGAGACGGACAAAAGCCCTGGCTCTGGACTTAGCAAAACCTTCATAAACAGAAGGCTGCTTAACTTCTCCAATTGCCTCCTGTGCAGTGATAAGATTAGGCCAGGAGATTTCTAAGCAAGAAAAAGTTTGTACATCATTAAAACAGAAAGAATAGAATCAATCCCACCAAAGTTCTTCAAGGACCTAGTGTTTGGAATCTGGATAAAAAGAGGGAAACTGGGGCAACAAAAGTGTACTCTCAAGCATAAAAGGATGTGGATGTTCACTTTGGTCCTCTTGGGAGCAAGGCACAGACTGAGGGCCAGGAGAGCCCAGTGCTGGGGTCAGCATACAGGGGTGCTCACAAGCCTGGGTGGGAGGTGGGCATCCTTAGCAACACTGTTCATGTGATGCCATCTAAGCTCTTTTCCATTCACGTGGGTCAAGTGTTAAAAGATTGTGTTAGGTCTGCTAAGGTTTATAGATAAAAGTATGGACTCAAAAAATAAAAAAGCCCAGTTATTAAGTTAGTTAACTATACTGTTGTTTAATGAGATGTAATAACTGCTTCAAACCTCTAGCGTTCTAGACCAATTATTTCTTTCAGTTCACGAACCTGAATTCTGCATGCTTTTTTTTTTAGTTATGCTTACTATATTTAGTAGACAGTAATAGTCTCAAAAATCTTACTCTTCATCAGATGTTTGATCCCCTTGCAAAACATTTGGTCTTTGAGCTTCAGTATGGAAGCTCAAAGGGAACTTTGATTTCCCTTCCTTTTCTTCAGAGGAGGGGAACTAAATACTTGTAAGAACTTTGTCCCAGTATGGTGCTGCCACTTGCCTGGGATGCCCCTATTTCTCTAACCAGTGTTTGCTAGCTTCCTACCTTGATAAATGGAAGAATAAAAAGGTTGTGTTTAAGGGGACGGCCGAGTGGCACAATAGTAAGCACTGGCTTGGGAAGCCAGTGGCCCCGGTTCGGGTCCCACATATGAGGGCCAGTGACACTGCCCTGAAAAAAAAAAAAAAAAAAAAAGTTGTGTTTAGCATTGACAGTATTGGTGGAATTCAGAGCTAGCTAGTGAAAATAACAGAGCAATGATGAGAAAGCTTTGTAGTTTTATAGAAACAAATTTGTATTGCCAGTTTTATTGAACCACATTTGTATTGCCAGTTTTATTGAACCACTAACTAATAAGTTAGTTGCCTGTATTGTTGCTTAATGGCATGCAATAACTGCTTCAGACCTCTAGAGTTCTGGACCAATTACTTCTTTCAGTACACAAAGCTGAACTCTGCATGAAACCAAGACTCTTTCCTCACTTTTGTTTTCTGGGTTTTGTTTGTTTGTTTGGTGGAGGTGATTATAAAGTAAAACAAAAAAGAACATAAAGAGCAGATCTTTCTTGATCATTGCTTTGGGCCAGCTTTTCCAGCAACCATTACCACTGATCTTTTCATCTTCTATGATGAATGTGAGGATTCTTATGTGTAGATGGAAGCCGTGAAGTGAGTTAGGAGACAGAAACGGAGCATCTGGCTCTCTCCTAGGAGAGTCATCCGTTATCTCTGAGTACCCTTAGGATCCAAAGCAATTTTCTTGTGTGGAGGCAGTTTTGGAAGGACTGATGCTACAGAAAGTTAGGAGATGTGATTTGGGAGAATACCTGAAAAATAGCCCCTCATCAAAAATCTGATCTGCAATCCTCCCACAGGGACTAAAATCCTACCATAATAGGGTTAGGTCTCTGAGTTAAATGACTTAATTTCTAGTGAAATTTCACAGTTTGGTAATATTTAAATAGAAGTGGGAAGGACATATTTTAGCCACTTCTACCATTAATATAACAAGTTAAATCTGTATATCAGATAAGATTCATTCACATAGCAAAACTCTATTGATTAGGATACTAAATAATTCAGTTTGGAACAAGAAGGAGATGAAAGGACGGGGGAAAAAGCTCCAAAACAGAGTTGCTTACTGAGAAGGAAAAATCAAGATTTGAATGTCAGAGAAGGGGAATTAAAGCTAAAGCAGGTAATGAGTACTGAAGAAGAGAAATGTCTATTTTCTAGTTTTGGTAATCTGAGGAAATAGTCCAGATCTTAAACTAGTATTTCGTACATTGATTCATCCATCAATTTATTAAGCACCTAATATGTGCAGGTACTGTGTTAGGATCTTGGAGTGAGAAACTATGGGATGGGAAGGAGGGATAAAATTTTCTTTTGTATTTTATTAGTTCTCTCTGCATGACCCAGTCATAAAAGAGAATGTGCTCTTGGTTTTACTTTCAGAACTGAGAAACTATTTTCTTTTGTCCCTAAATAAACATTTGAGAAAAAAAGTATAGTATTATGTCAACTGATTTTTTGTTTGTTTGTTTCCTTTGTCTTATCTACCACCCTCGCTTGGATGCCTTATAACATGGTGAGGCGAGGGGGCAGAGAGCATATGAAAGTCCGTCTGATGCAACATGGCAGTAGAACAGGCTGGAAAGAGAAGACCAATGGAAAACTCTAAGGCAATAGTTAATGGATCCAGTCCTATCTCATATTAAGTTATAAGTTAATACCTTTTTTCACCTATACGTTATTGGTGAGAATTTTTTTCCCCTTAGCCCTGACATTTTCTTTTGTGATGTAGGAGATCAAATGGTGTGACATTTCTGGCTTTTTGCTTTCTCTGCTCACAGAGACACACAGATAGAAACTGGTAAACTTGCAAAGAATAAACCAAAATGTTTAGTGTTGACCCTCTTTCTTCTGCATTGGAAGAGCTCCTTCATGACAAAAGTTTGACTTACTCAGGCTCCTGTAGGGAAGACCAGGCCTGATCTGAGTTTATCTATAACAAAGTGGGAAATTCTGCTTACCTCTGTGGTTCTGTGAACAGGCCCATGTCTTTCACCTTAACCTTTAATTTTGCCTCTGTCTGAGACTCCTTTGTCTTATTTCTCAGTTTGTTTAGAACCTGGGTCAGGAATAAGATGCTACTTTGTAGCCCCACTCAAAGACCCAAGTCTCTAGTTAAGTTTGTCAAATGCAAGTGTTGAGTAGTAACCTGTGCTTTAGGAAATGGCTCTGTTTTGGAAGAGAAGTGGTCCAGAGAAAGCTGTAAAATGTAAAGGATATAGAGGACCAAGGCAGCAGTTCAGTAGAAGAAATGTTTGGGAATAGAGAAAATATTAAACTCTCCAAGGGAATTGTCTAAAGTACGTGGAGAAGAGGTAGGAGTTGTGCAACATGAGTTTAGATAGTAAATGGAATGTGACCCTATAAAACTGTAGAATGTGGGATTGACCTGGGTTAAGGGTGCTTCATTTCTCTCAGGTGTCAGTCACCGAGACAAATGGGTGTGTGCCGGTTATCAATCTATTGCCTTTCAGCCTCAAACTCACCCTTCCTTCTCTCCTTTAAGATACTGAAGCCTTAGGGGCCGACCGAGTGGCTCAGTTGGTTAAGAGCTCGCTCAAGAGTGCGAGCTGAGCTCTGAGCAACAGCTGTTCGAGGCCAGCCCGAGCTGAGTTGCCGTTGAGCTGCCAACAGGTGGCAGGATGGCTCAGCTAAAAAAAAAAAAAGATACTGAAGCCCAGACTTTGTAAACTATGGTTCTCTTTGCCCTCTGGCCACCAGGGGGCGCTGAGGGGCCTGAAACTCTGGAGGAGGAAGAAGCTCCCGACTCTGTCTTCTGCTCTTTTCTGTTTAGAGGTGTCAGAGAGGAGACTGGAATAATGTGGGGGCACAGCGTCCCCCACAGCGTGCTCTGCAGCATTCACCGCCTCCACGCTGGTCTCGGGGTTCTGCGTGGAAGCCCCAGGGTTCTTCAACCCAGCTTCAGTGTGTTGTTGGAGCAGCCCTGCCCTCCCCTCTGATGTGGTAATCTTAGCTTCCTGAGATATCCCTCCAAATTCCTAAATTCCTTTCTGGTCCGCCTGCCCCAGGGTCACAGTCTGCAGTTGCTATCTCTGGTACACTTTCAAGTTTTCTTTACTACTTTACCACCTTTCACCTACTTAATAATTATTTTCATTAAATTTTCCCAGTTCAAAATATTAGTGAGGTTTCTGTCTTTTGACTCAACCTTAGCTGATAACAAGGTCACAGTCATAGTAACAGTCCCAATTTCCTTGTAACTTTTCTCCATCTATTAATTCAGAATATCCACTTCCCACCAATTCCAACACCAACAACACTACAACCAGATACTGTTGAGATCTCACAAAGTCTTATACACACTTACTAGGAAAAAGTATGTTCCCAGTGGCACCCCTTTGGCATCAACAGATGCGGAATATCATACAACAGGGGACCACATTTCCCCAGGGGCCACCAATGGACCTTCAGATGCATAAACTTTAGTACTTTAGCAAAGGAAAGTAGGAGCTCTGCTTTGTTTCACTCAAGAAGATTCACAAAACAATGAGGCTTGGGTCCTAATGTTTTACAAAGATTTGAGCAAAACTGTGATTTATGATTTTTTTACATTCTCTCATATTTAGTCTCCATAAGATTCAAGTATGTGCGCAGCAGGAAGCTGAACAGATGATGGGCAACGTGCTGAACAAAGGTTGGCACCACTCTTCTGTGCTTAAGGCTCACTTATGCAACACACTCATCCTTATTTTCCCCTCAAGACAAGTTTTAAAAGTTCTCTCAATGCACAGGAGAAGTGCCCATGCCACCAGTTTTCAAGACAAGTTACATTATGCTTATGTCTCACTTAGAACCCCTCTATACTTGTAAAAATATACAGAGATATAATGTAGAATACAATAGCTTAATAATTCAGCATGATTGGAATATAAAATGATAGAGGATGGGGAGGGAAGGCAGTAGCACGAGATTAAGTCATTTACCTAAAAGGTGTTGGTTTATGAATGCTAAACAACTAGCACCTGCCTTGAGGACAATGAGAAGCAATGTATATTTCTTATAAATAGAAAGGGTTCAGAGGATAGATTGGGATGGGGCAAAAGGGGATCAATCTAAAAGAAGTGAACCCCTTACTTCCCACCTTTCTTTCTAATGGACAGAGGCTACCAACAGAATCTGGGCCAACATTAGTAACATATATTAAATTCTTCTTAGAATAAAAGTCCTCTAACACAAATCAGGATACAGAAAGCAGTTTGTCTCACTTAATCTGATTTTTAAAATATAACATTGAATATAATTTCTATTCTTACAAAGAACAATGAGTTTGATTTTCAATAGATGAAATTCACAAGTCCCTCATCAATTTTTAAGAAAAATGACTACACCTTCGAAGGTGACATATGAGATTTCAATACACAGAAAAATCAAAATAGGAAGCCATTGTTAAATATAAATGGGTGAATTACCTTCTTGGATGAAACTGAAATAATCTTTCTATATATGTTAGTTTAGTATATTTCCTAAGATGCATTAAAATGACTGATATCTTTTTTTCTTACAGTTACATGATCTGTGCTTCCTCTCCACATCCTGGGAGAAGAATACACTGAGATTGAAAGGGATCTGTGCAAGTGAGGGCCCTGATGATCCAACTTCATGAGTTTCATCATAAGTTCACTTTTGGAGTTAGATATTAAATATATAGATATAGATAGATATAGATACATAGTTTACTTTAAAAGTTGAAAATGGTCATTTAAATTAGTTTGAAATACAAGATTACAAACTCTAATAAGATGATATACATTACTTCCAAGTTACAGCTTTGTAAAATTTGAATCACACATGTTGTTGAGTCTAAGAGGATATGATTAGACTTTGCATAAACCTGTGAAACCTACTAAGGAAACAACTAAAATCACTTCCCTTGCTACTGAATGATCAGGGACAATATTCATACTTCATCATTTATGTGCATATATGCTTTAAATAGAGCACTAGGTTTTTTGTTTGTTTGTTTTTTAAAGATTTTATTGGGCAATTGGGGGAGGGGAACAGTGTTGGGGAATTGGGGGAGAGGACCAGCCAAGTTGTTGTTCTTCAATCTTCGTTGTGGAGGATGCCAGTTGCCATCTGGCTTCCTGTCGGCAGCTTGTGTCTTCTAAGTTCAAGGTGCTGTGTTCAATCTTAGTTACCGGTGGGCTTAGCCACCCCATGCGGGAGTTGAACCAGCAGCCTTGTTGTTAAGAGCACACGCTCTACCAACTGAGCCATCTGGGCAGCAGCTCAGCTCTAGGTGCCGAGTTCAATTTTTAGTTGTGGGTGGGTGTAGCCCACCATTGAACAGGCAATCTTGTTACACCAGCTGAGTCATCCTACCACCTGTTGGCAGCTCAGCGATTCCCATGTGGGAATCGAACCGGCTGACCTTTTGCTCAGAGCACGCACTCTAAGCCAACTCCTAAGCAACTGAGCCACTCAGTTGGCCCTAGAGCACTAGTTTTATATATCCTTGAATGCATAGGAATCAGAATGGCTGAGGACCAACTGGGGAAATGCCCATTTCATGTAATCTTTTACATATTTTTTAAAAATATGTAACCTATGTGCCATAAATCTGATCACATAGTAAGAAAAAAAATTTGAGAATAACAAAATACCATTTAACATGCTGTCTTATTTCACTTAAGCATGTACGGTACACAATGGAGTTCCTAAGAATAAACCAGTAATCTGCTTTATGTTAAAAAAAAAAAAAAAGGAAATGGCATTTTAAGATACAGCTGCATAGACTATATATGAATATGCAACATATGAGAGACTGACTAATTTATCTTTACTCCATCATTAAGCATTTTTGTGACAAGCTGGGTATTCATCCCAATAGGGGTGTGTGTGTGTATGTGTTCTTTTTATCTAATGCTTGCTCATGCCCTTTCCTGACATCCTGCAAAACTAGCCATTTTTCTCCAAATTTCTGATTAGCCATATTGTTAGAAACTCATTCTGAGAGAACTCTTTCTAATGATAGGAAGACAAACCTTGGTCAAACTCACATTCCACCACCAAAAGATTGATCTAATAAATTTTCCCTCAGCCCACCTAAAAGGAAAGTATCAGATATGAATGTAAGGTTTTCATTGGCGAATATATTCTTAATTATTTATTGCTTACTAAAATTTCACTTCCATTACACTTTCAGGTTACTCCTAATTCAGGAAATGACTCCTTATTTTATACCACAGCTCACCATTTCAAAGATTTCATCTTCTCAAAGTAAATTATTCTTTGCATACATCTTTCATTGCTATATACAATGTAAAACGTTTGACTGCGGTGGGGTGGGAGGCTTCATCCAGTTTTAGAGCTTGCTGAAATGACATTCACCTAAGAGCTCATTGAAATCAATGTCCAAAACAGATTCCTAGTGTTAAGCTGGAAAATCACACAGGTAATAGGACTAAACTCTGATAGCTAGATCCCTAGTATACCACATGCTCACTGAGAAGCTTACTATGAGATTTTTGTGTAAACTACAGAAGTTTGGCTAACCTGCGCACTAAAAGACGTCACAGTTCCTTTCCAAACATTTGACAAGAAATAATATTCTTCATGTTAAAAAAATCCATATGAAAGTGCATCATCAGTGTAAGACAGAATTGTGGCTCCTTCATTTATTATGTATTCAGTGCCTTCTTTATGTATTTCACTGCCCTTGAGTTCATGACCAAACATCAATACATGTTAACACATTTTCAATATTTATAAGCTAAGGGCTTAAATCCAAGTGTTATCAATAATGGTCCTGCTACTCCATTCATACTTACCAGCATCTCAATTATACTATCAAGAGGCATCCTCAGGAATTTATGCAGGCTAATCGTTTTTCAAGAATCTAATTGAAGTCTGCTTTAGGGTTAGGATTGCCAAATATCTCAATCACACTATTGCCTCTCTCCCTTGAAATACTTGCTCTACAAAGTGCTTTGTTCGCCACATGACAGAATGTGTAAACAGGTGGTTGAGCTCAAAATTATACTTGCACAGTGATCATACCAATGTTAAATAGGAAATAGCATTGCCTACCAATATAAATAGCATTGACTAGTAAATAAATAGATAAATGTCAGAAATGCATGTTTTTCTAAACAAAGATGAGTGAAAAACGGCACATATTTACCATAAATATCCAGCAACATAACTTAGCCTGTTTCACTGACAACCAAACAGAATCTACTAACTGTTAAAATAAAGGTGATGATTTCAGTAAAATGGTTTCTCAAATGGCACTGATTTCCCATTAATAATGCTCATACACCAAAAAGACCAATATAGAAATGCATATTAGACACATTTTTGTAAGTAAATCTAATCAGAATTTGATTTGTGATAATTTAAAGGATGCATACAGGACTACTGTTCTGAAGGAGTAAAGCTTTCTTCCTTAAAATAATGTTACAAGACAAATTCAATTAACAATACTAGAAATGGAAGGATGACCCTGTTTACCTGAGAGTTTCCTAGAAAATATTCATTTAAAAAAATTTTTGACCCGTTATTCAAGAATGTTTAAAAACCATTAGAATGCTTTGTTGACATAGAGTAGAATTTATTTTGCTATTGAAATCTAGTTGATTTATGTTCTTAATGTATTGATTTCTGATTATTTAAGGTTTCACTGACTGATGTCTAAGTGGACACTTGAATCCTAGTATATGTTATACCCAGATTGAAAAGATTACCCTGGTTTAAAAGTATGGTTTTAATTATTCAATAATAAGATGTTGCTATGATGACAGATTATCATCAGCAAGCATCTGCCAAATTAATTCTCTTTTTTAGTGTTCTACAAAATTCAATGGAATATTGAAATCTGAAGAATTACAGCTCCAAATGGATATTTTTATGCTCTGTTTCACCTTACTTTCATACACACACACACACACACACACACACACACACACACACACCCTAGTCTATCCCCCCAATTAAATGTATTCTCTAAATAAAAGAAAGGTAGGAAATGTGTCCTAAACAAAACGAAGATAAAGGTAAGATTGCTGTTGCCTGACAATAGTGCTGACATTGTGGTTCGGCTTAATGAAACATGCTAGGGATGAGTGCCAAACAAGCTTTAGGCCACCCCCTTTCTGGTCAATTTTTTCCTGGAAGGATGACTTCTCTCTCTTTCTCTCATATACATATATATCACATGCTTGCATATATAGTATATTCATAGGGTATATTTAATGCTCACAACATTTTGATAGTTGATCTACCTATTAATATGGGCATTGCTTAGAAATGGTCAGCTATTTTTAATATCACATTTGCCCAACAATTTCAAATCTCTGAAATGTTAATAAGAATCAAGAAATAAAGTGTTTTATTAAAAAAACTCAAAGCAGCACAACTAGAAGTCAAAAGCTGTGTACTAAAAGATCATACTCTTACATTACAAAATTCGTGTTTTTAAATATCACCAGTGACACTTAGTCATACTTCAGACAGAATTCTGCTAATATAGACATGATTTTTCTATTCCATAATAGATTAAAAGCAGAACATTAGAGAAAAGGGAAAGCACATGTTTAAGATAGCCAGAAAAGTCAGTTGATTAAAGACAAATATATATACAATGCAGTATCAAAAATCACTATATAATTAAATGAAGTAACAATGAATTACAATGGCCACTTAGCCTAAGGGCATAATGACCCAATGACCCCAAAACTCATATTACATCTTATACAGTATACACCAATGTTTCATGACCTACTAGTGACTTAATTTGGTTTATTGTATTTGATGTAGGTAGAGAAATGATTTTTAGAAAAAATTTTCATTACAAAACAGTTTAAAAATATAGTCTGATAATAAAGCCTAATTGTTATTAAAAAATTCACTTATGAAGAATATTGCGTTCTCTGATGATAGGTGTTCATTAACTGTTACATGAACTTAATATTTTTGTATATCACATACTTTAATACACAAGCATATACAATCTCATGTACATACTCTGAATCATGGACTAGTCTCTAAAAACTAAAAAAACAAAAAGATATATTAATATATTTGAGCCTATCTAGAATAACAGGAAAGGGATTAATGTCAGAAATAATCAGCCTGATTAGTGAACCCCAAACCAATGAAGTTGGGCTGTTTCTGAGTAAAAAAATAAAGCATAAAAGGAAAACAAATTACAAGAGAAGAAAGAGTGAAATAACTTGTGTCAAAGTGTAGCAAAAAAAAAAAAAGTAGTGCCATATTACAGAAAAAGGAGATCCATATTACATGAAATTCATTATATAAAAGAAGATAACAGAACTGGGGGGTGGAAAGATGGGAATGCAGAATGCATCCCATATCTTATGATGGAAGGAAACAATCAGAAATCAGGCCCTTCTGAAATGGAAGGCTGCAGAGCTTCAGGAAATGTGATCTATGAAGAAAGGACTGTTATCACTGTGACTTAAAGATCTTCAGGCCTCCTCTAAGACATAGAATTACCACCAATGAATATTCTAGCCCAAAAGTAAAACTTTCTGCATTTCTGTTGAAAAGTACATAACCACAAGTTCTACTTCAGCTTTAGGAACAATCAAAAAAATTAAACTACTCTGAAATAATGGACTCATAAATAATCTTGTCCTCAGTGTTAAAAATTGGCTTGTAAAACTAGAAGCTGATTAAAGTCTTTTCCTTAATCTTTCTCTCAACTGGAATCATTTCTTTCCTTTCCTTTTGTCCTTTGTGTGGAGGACAAAGTCCATCGAGATTCACACCTATAACACAAACACAACTATCTTTCCTCCAGGTCCAAACCCAACTGTAAATCCATCATTTCAAATGACAATTCCATAGGAAATCAATAAGCTAAAGGAAGATTGCTTCAACTCCTGCATGTGGACTGTGGGGACAGCCGGTGAATTCAAGAAAGCAGACCCATTTGTAGCTGCTGCTCATCCAAGCAGGATTGATTGCAGGTAACTTCCTCTGAGAGGAGGTGGAGGAACTATTCATGTCTTCTCTTTCCAACTTGCTCCTCTCTTCTGGATCAAACAACAACAGTCCCAAATTACAAATAGCAGCAGGAGATAAACAAACATCCTGACCCACTCAAAATGCTAAATAATAACTCCACCTGTTGTTTAAAGATTGATGTTCTTTCCATTCAACATCTCCTTTTTTCATATTGCACATTACTAACAGTGGCTGCGATTCACTGATGTCACATCTCAGCATATTCCACCTGAAAAAAAGGCAGATGCCCCAACTCACAAAGCTTCTTGTAATCAAACATAACCTAAAAATCTTTAAAGCTTAAAACCTGAGTTTTTTTTTCCTGCTTCCAACATTTTAAACCTATATTACATGTTTGTAAAATACTTCTTTTAAATTATTTTTTTTCTGAGTGTGTGTGATGCCTCACTAAAGGAAAAAATTAAGAGTCAGAAATGGAAAAGAAAAAGTACAACCAATGTAAGTCATTTTCCAAAGATAATCATTATACACTGATCTATTTTCTTTTCATCTCTTTCTATAGCATTGTTTTTATAGTTAATCTCATATTGAGGATGCAATTTTTTTATGTCCTTTATAAAGCCTTTTAAAATACAAACATTCCCCATAGGCAGAGACTGATCATAATGATCATATTTCAAGGTTGTATAACTTATTTTGCATAAGTACCATACTCTACTTAAATCATCTTACTATCGCTAATATTTAAGGTTTATCCAATACAGTATTTTCTAATTAGACATAACTCTGAGATAAACATTAGCATGTATTTCAGAGATATTTCACACATATTGATAAATCACTTTCTAAACTTGTTGCGGAGGTGCTTTTTTAGATACATATTTGTTAAATACAACTCTTTCTGCCGATCCCTGATGTAGATCATCAGAACTGTCCAGATTGTCTTTATGTCAGTGTAAGAAATACATTTTCTCTAAAAACTGAAATGGATAATTGTTTTATATTGTTGAGTAAATCAGCCAAAGAGCAAAGTGACAATCAGTTTAATCCCTAAAAGTTTGTTTTATGGCACATGAGTTATCAGATTCCCTAATACCAAGAATATTAAGTACATGATGAGAATCAACCCTCAACTCATGTAGTACTTTATTTGTACTTTCATTTGACCAATTTTTGAATTTTAAGAAGAGGCTGCACAGTGTTAAGTGGAAAGAATGGTGACATGACGGCCAAGAGCCAAGGGTTCGAGTTTGAGCTCTAACAAGCCCTGTGGTCTTAGACAAGTGAGATAATCCCTCTCAGTATTTCCAGTACTTGGTTGGAAAAATTAATCTCTAACTTCCTATGGCATTTTAAATTTCTGTCATTCTCTGTCCTGATTTGTATGTAGCAGGATAAACTCCGTAGATTCTTTCCTTCGTTTTTCTGACGGCTCTCTGTTCATATACCCAAGGTCTTCATTGGCAAACATGGAGAGCAGAATATAGCCCAAAACAAATAATCCAAATGGATATTTTAAGCACACAGCATTGATACTGGTCTGAAATTCAAAGTTCTTTCCATTTGCAAGACCCAGCCACTCAAAAAAAGGAAAGATGTCTACCAGAATTCTAAAAATCTGGCTTTTCTTATCAGGAGCAAGAAGGGAGTTGGAGTAAAGGTTTATAGCATTGCTTTTCACAAGTAGGTTGTGAAATTTATTTCCTGGGTCTAAGCTAGTATTACTTTTTTTTTTTTTCTTCTACTGAAATAGAATAGAGTACATGGCAATTGGTTAGAATAAGGTATGCGATTTCTGGAGCTGAATGAAAATGGGTTAATCGCAAAGGATTTGGGTTTCTATCAAAAAGAATTTGAAAACATCTGTTCCGATTATGTTAAACCACATTGGGGCAGGGCTGAGGGAATATGCTTATGTAAATCCACTTGCCCAGAACATTTGTATATATGGGATGGGAGACAGCTTGGGAAGGGCTGGGGGCAGGAACCCACATGCAACTGTTGCACCTGGCTCTTTGTTTTCCCACTGAAGGCTTGAAGCCCAGAGAAATGGAGTTGATAGAAACCATCAAACCTTTGAGAATATGAAGGCAGGAAAGTCTCCATTTCTTGTCTGGATTTTAGGGAAGCATCCTAGCAGTGTGATGCTCTCCAACATGGAGCCACTGCTTTTGAGTATAAATGATGACAACAGGGCTGAGATTCGTGCCCACTTCACCATTCTTCTTTGAATCCTGCGCGATATGGAGAAATTCCATAAAGACTCTCATGCCCAACTGAGGCACCAAAATAAGGTGAAAATTAAGATATGGTGTTATTAAAGGTGAAGGGGGTGAGGAATGAGGGGATTCACAGCATAGACTAATCATTGCTTTGCTGACACTGCAAAAACTGATGGCAGGTTATTCCAGCAGTGAGCACAGCAGACAGGAACCCCAGACCGTATTCTTTCCCTCTAGATGTCAGGAACACATGGAAGCACCAAGAACCTAGATCTTCCTAGGAAAAAGGAGCAGGAGACGAGCCTTAGAGTTGCCTGCGTTTACCCAGAAGATACAGTTTTAAACAGAAAGTTACCTTGATTTAGCAAGATTACTTTCCACCATAGTGGAAATGGGAGCTTGGAATACACATAAAATTCATTTAAAGAAAATAAAAAATTTGAGTTTGTGATTTTTTTTTAATTATTATTATTTTTAGCCTAGCCATCCTGCCACCTGTTGGCAGCTCAGCAGCAGCAGCTCAGCTCGGTGCGGGAAATCGAACCCACAACCCTGTTGCTCAGAGCTCTCCCTCTTGAGCGAGCTCTTAACCAACTGAGCCACTCGACCCAACCAAGTTTGTAATTTTTTTATTCATTTCAAATCCTTCTTAAATTAGATTTTAAACACCTTTAAAAGCATAAAATATCTTGTTGTTCATTTATTTTTAAATCACTTTTAGTTCTTAGGACAATATCATTCACATAATTGTTGTTTACTAAATGCTGCTTTTGGGTATCCTGACCTTTTTATTGGTAAGGCATATATAAAAATTGTAATTAATATTGTGTGCTAGGTAAAGTGGAAGAGGGTGACCTGCTCAGAGTCTAGGGTCACCACATGCCCCACTATTGTATCTGAAGACTTAAGGGAATCAATCAATAATCATACAATCATTTCAAAGTGGTCTATTTCGTTACTAAACACAGTTGGCTGAGTGGATTAAGCTCATTTGTGTGAAACAGCGTGGCATCACTTACACAATACCACAATTACCAAAGCACATTCAAAGCACATTAGCAAATATCTGTGGTTTCTTCTTGTTTATTAAGGCAATCAAATCTTTCAACATCTTGTAAACATTTAGAAAACTTCTGTTCACAGGTTTTTGCAGTGATCGCTGTATATCAACACATCAGGCCAATAAGGCAACACAGCATACAAGTGCTCAAGCAATTAACTCAAAATTTATGCAAAATATGAACCATTACTTCTTAAATGTTTCATAAATAATCAGCAATACTTCCCTTCTTAGCAATGGCTCCATGATCAAGCCCCTCAATACACAGAAATGTCAGAGGTCCTGTGGCAATCAATTACAAATAGGTTATATATTATTTTTTCTATTTCTGCTAAATGCCACGATGATTTTGCCTGTTTTGAAAGTGTGCTTTTATTGCACTCAGGATTGCTTTATTAGTCTAAAAAGCCATTTGAGTCATTTTTGAGTCTGAAAGTATATTTTACTGACTGACCACATTGAATCCTTTGATCTCTGGTGAATAAATAATGTTCATTTTTAATTACCTATTATTTTTCCAGGAGATCATGAAAATTTTTCAATAACTCCCTTGCTGAAATTCATGTCAATCAACTACAAATAAAAATACAACATAGAATGTTGGCTACACATGAATTAGATAATAGAATGATTTTGTTCTTGAAGATGCCTTCTCCAATTGCAATCAATAGGATCAAAGAAGGCATGATTTTCTTTTAACAATTAGTCAAGAATATTTACTGATTTCAACTGTATGTTTAACATACTGTGAAAAACATTTAGTTACCTTTTTGAAGGTGAATGTTTTACTGGACACAAAAGTCTTACTAAGCCCCATTCCAGTACCACCTTCTCCACAAAGCCTTCCCTGAGCCCCTAATCCAGAAATTGACCTCTTCCTCTTTTTGCTTGGAATAGCACATAGCATCTGGAATACTCAAATAGCACCTACGATATGTGTCCTTATAAAATGATTGAAGAAAAGAGAATATTCATCCCAAAACAGAAGGATATCAAAATATCTTAAATTATTCAATCAAGGTCATGACCACATTTATGGGCCTTTTAATCATGTATTTTTAAAAAGCTGTCCCAAAGGGAACCAGAAAACAGAATATTGTTAGAGCTAATGAAAACAGCAAAGTGCTTTAGCCATCATGGTTTTAAATCTCTCATTTTAAGGCTTCAGTTCATGAATATTTCATTTATTAATATATACACCCAAGAAGTAATCTGCATATGCATGTGTGAATTCATAGCAATGTGGCTTGTGCGTTCGTGCAAAGTAGGCTTGTACTTCACTTGTCAATATTAAAATGCCTGTACTAAACAATAAAGTCATTTGTAATGAAAAGTGTATTTGTCCAAAACAAGAAATGCATTGGCAATGCTTGACAGCCAGTTTATAACCCTTTAGTAAACACATCAGTTCCATACAAGGTTATTTATGGTTATTTTTCCTCCTCTCTCTTTTTCATAATGAGTTAAATTTTCATTGCAACCACTGTACAAGGCTGGATTACCCCAGTGCATAAATTACAAAATGCATATTAAGGGTTGAGAACAGTAGCTCACTCCCTCTAAGAGCTAATCATACAAGTCTTACTTCGGTTGCATGTGTCAGAAATTTATTTAGAACTGCCTAACAGGACAAAAATGAATTATCCAAAGGACATTATTTGATGAAATCCAAAGAATAATGGGACAGCCAAGTCACTGTAAAAACAAAGAAGCATCTGAATCTTAGGAAAAAATGAGAACAAGAAGTTAACACCATTAGGTCACTCAGCTCCTTCACTCACCTCTCATCAGCCTCATTCTTTCTCGGTACAGATGTCTTTCTCAACATTTGCTCATCACATCAACCAGCAGTCCCATTGCTACATATTCAGTCAAGTAAAATAAAAACTTGGTTCACATAAAAGCATCGTACACAAATTATTACAGGACATTTATTCATAATTACCTAAAACTAGAAAAAAAACAAATGTGTCTCAACAGAGGAATGAAGGAGAACACTGAGGTACACATACGTTGGAATGTTACTCAATAAAAGAACAAACTATGATGAATGCGGAATGTACACATCTTAAATGTATTTCACTAAGTGAAAGAACTCAGACTCAAAAGGCTACATATAATATGATTCTGTTTTTATGAAATTCTTGTAAATGCAAAACTATGGAAACAGAAAATAAATGAGTGGTTGTCAGGGAATGGTGTGGAGGAAATTCTCAACTACAAAGAGTTTATGGGAATTTGGGGGGTGGGAGTGCTGGAGCTGTTTCCATACCCTTATTCTGATGATGTTTATAAGACTTATGCATTTCTTAAAATCCATAGGACTGTACACTAAAATGAATGAATTTTACTTTAGGGAAATTATACCTTAGAAATTTTTGAAACAGAAACAACAAAAATGGTTTAGAAAGAAGGAAGTGATAAATATTGAAGAGATAAAACACTGAAAATACTGTTTTTGAAAGACAATCCAAGATATAGATCACAGGTGTCTCTGAAATAAAAATAAAAAAAAAGCAAAGGGCCAGAACAAATACTAAAATCTAATATTCAAGAAAACCTTCTTGAATTAAAGATTTGAAACTGCATATTAAAAAAGCACATATGCACCTGCCAATTTAGATTCAGAACCACCATCACTAGGTACACTCTGGTAAAATTATTAGACTTTAAAGAAAAAATATTTGGGCCATTTTTAAAAAGCATTTATTTTCTAAGGAAAACAAAATTAGATTATTATCATACTGTGACAGTAATGCTTTATGCCAGAAGAAAATGCACTAATATATCTGAGAACCTCAACAACAGAATATGTATGTCATGAATTTCATATCCAGCAAAACTGACTTTCAAATATATAGGGTATAAAACCAATATCAAAATTCAAGAATTCAGGAACACTCTCTCCTGAAAAGCCTACTAGGGAAGGAATTCTGACAACCAAAATAACTAGGGCAATATCAGGATAAGCACTGATGGTGAGCATTATTTTTATAGTTACACTTTGAACTAAACCTAAATGAACAAGGTTAAAAGGAAAAGAATATAGTATGCAATTGTTACACACTCAGAAGTTATATAGTTCCACCACTAAAAAATGAGAAAGGGGGCTGGCCGAGTGGCTCAGTTGGTTAAGGGCTCGCTCAAGATTTCAAGCTGAGCTCTGAGCAACGGCGGTTCGATGCCAGCCCGAGCTGAGTTGCCGTTGAGCTGCCAACAGGTGGCAGGATGGCTCAGCTAAAAAAAAAAAAAAAATGAGAAAGGAATGAGGACAGCACATGCAAAATCACTTACAACTGTCTTCCATAATCATACTGATGGTGCTTACATTAGTATTATCATTCTGAGACTGCTGTATGTGTAATTCAGGATAAAGAAAATAAGACATTATGGCATAATTCTATCATCTCCTATGTCCTTGAGAAGAAGTTGAAAACCCTGTAGTACTTACATTGATTTGAAAATACCGGTATAAACTCATGAAGTATACTATCTTTGGATATGTATAAATTGAATGATATGTATTTTTGTGTGTTTCTCACCTCTGCCTACATATTCAACTTATTAAAATGCCTAGAAACAGTGACCACCCCAAAATAAAGAAGCATCACTAATACCCAGATTTTAATCTTGAAATCCAACTTTCTGCTAAATAATAGTTTGATTTCATGGCAAAAGGCTGATTCTAGAACTGAGACAGGAAATATAAAAGATAAGCCCAGAAAATCTTATCAAACAAGATAGGAAGTAAATAACCAAAACCTACTAGAGTCCTGTCATAAGACTCATTGGCCAAAAATAAGACAATTTGAGCTTTAATAAGATAATAATGACAACGGATTGAAACACATGATAACACATTTAAAACTATGAGTTCATACTGATAGGGAAAAATGCCAATGAGTTTCTGGGAGATGAACGGAAATCAGTTCACTGTCTTAAATACTGGTAAATTAAGAGAAATAATTAAACATCTATCCTGTCTTCTTTATATGAATTGTACCACTGGGTAATCATTAACAGATGAGGAGAAGCATCTCTTTATAAAATTATTCCATATATGAAAATAAAATACTAGAATTAGAATACCACCATTTTACAATCCCTAATGAACTGACTGATCAAAGCATTCACATGAATTGTTGCTAACATTATAATTTTAAAAAAAATACAGGGAAGGAGAAAGACATAGGTTGAGGGAGATGGGGAGGGGGAAGGAGAGGGAGAAGGAACCAGACATTATTTGTCTCCTGATGAAAAATCACCACCACCAATAGGTTTGCAAAAGGAGTCAAACCCATCAAGCCTTTGGAACCAGTGGCCAATGTGCAGAAAGTCAGTAGGCAGAGGGATATGTTCAACAGTACAACACCACAAGTATGAAATTACCAATCCAAACTGGGAGACTCTGCAGTTTAAATGATCCAGGCTCTTCACAAATTATTCTAAAGGAAAAACAACTATGAGAGAAAATGTATAGTAAAAAATATAAAAATCACAGCCAATATGTAAACAATATACAAGACTGCAATTTAGGGATGTACACTTGGGTGATAAACTGATAATAAGAAACTCAAGGGAGTGATTAGTATAAAAAAGAGTTGAATATTTAAGCCACATGGTAAAGCTGAAAAAATTATAAAGGGGTTAAGTAAAACATAGCTTAGGTTGGGGGGTTAGGCAAAAAGGAACACTTCTTAAGATAGTCATAAGATCCAGAAAACACAAAAGAAAATATTAACATATTTCCATAAAAAGCAATAATTTAATAGAAAAAAACAGTTAAAACTCATAAGTAGGTAATAGAAATATATAGATATAGATATATGAAAATATATCTGTATATATATATGAAGAAAATAATGCTCAACCTCATGAGTTGTCATATAAATACACATTAAATCCATTTACCATTTTTAACCTACTGGATTGCAAAAACCCTTTAAATTAATAATAACCAATGTTTGAGAACATACAGGTATACAGGTACTGTTATAGAATGTTTTCTCCTCCGGAAAATCTTTTAAATGGATATAATAACTTTTGCACCTATATAAATTATTTCTTCACAATTTTCATCTTTTGGCTTTGTGCTGAATTTTAGGCAACCTCCCTTGTTCAGTCTTCCTAATTACTAATTCAGTCTTTATTTATGATTATTCTACTATTCAGCCCATTTATTGAGCTTTTTATTTTGATGATCTCTAATTAGTTGTTTGATTTTTTTCTCTAAAAGCCTGTTATTTTTTCATGGCTGCATTAGCTTCTTTTATCTCTCTAAGAATTATTAATTTCACTTTCTTAAAATCCTGCTTGTTCTTTCATTCTATTTTCTCTGGTGTTAGCCATGAAATTTCATGGATTTGGTTATCATTAAATGTTTGGTAATATTCAATTGCTTCCTCTTCTTCTGCTTTCACTGTGCTGTGGCCTGAGTCTTCTCCTACCCAATCACTTCCTTTCCCTCTTTCTTTTGCAACAAACAATGCTAGAATAAGTATCTTTACACACCCTTACACACTGATATGTTCCTTTTTGTATAATGCATTCACAGAAGTGGGAAAAATACTTGTGCATTTTAAATTTAATAGTTAACATCAGATTGTTACTTGCAAGTTGAAATAATTCACACACCCACTACCAATCTGTTAGCTAGCCACATTTCCCGATATCATCACCACCATTGCTGATTTTTTTCAAAGTAGATTTTCAACCTCTCTATGTACTAGTGATGCAATATGAATTAGATATTATCTTGTTGGTAGTTGTACATAATACATTAATTAACTGAATGAATAATTAATTGGATTCTTTTTACCCTGGCTCTACCCTTCTTTTCCCCATAGTAACTTTTACCTTCTATACAATATGTAATATACTCACTTATTATATTTACTGTTTAATCATGTTTCCCCTGCTGAAATAAGCTCCTTAGCAGCTGAAATCTCTATTTTATTCACTGATATTAGCAAATGCTTAGAACACTGGCATTTAATTGGCACTCAATACATAATTGTTGAATGAATACATTAATAACCATATGAAATATTCATTTAATATCCTAGATAGTACTTTAAAATATTTTTTCCTCAAAAAATATTTTGCAAAGCACTAATTATCAAGATATATCTTCTTCCTCTAACAAATATTATTTATTCCTACAATCATGTATATATTCCAAGCTGACTATACAAAAAAAGGAAATCAATATAACATAATTTCTTCTTGGAATCCATTCAGAAAGCATAAACCACCAGCAGAAAGCAGAGAACATGTACTCATCTATAATTGGCTTCAGAGAGTGGACCCTGAGGGCACTGTCTCAGAGAAAGGCTCCAATTTAGTCATAATCCATGTATCATGTATATTAGTTGTTCTGGAAGTAATAATAACAAAATCACCTTAACTTGGATAAATTAAACACTTTGTGTCATTTTTATACACTAAACATCAAATAATATAATTGTAAATGAAGTTGAGTTAATACTCGTATATCAATAAGATAGTCTCCCATTTTTATGGTGATTTAAAAGCAGTACCTCCATAGAGCACTTGTAGTTTTCACTGGAGTTTCACAACAATCCTGGGAACTAAAAGGAACAAATACCGTCACACTCATTTCAAGGATCAAGAAACTGAATCTAACAAAAGTTAAGTGATTAATAGGAAGAAAGGAAGCTAGCACTTGAATATATGTCTTTGGACTCATATCTTTCTGAAGAAGCAAGAAATTAAACAAAAAGCAAATATTTGGAATTAGAAGTTTATTTCTCTTCTGACTCTGTAATTACTAGATATGGAAACATCAACCACTAAATTACCTACTCTAAGCCTCAGTTCAACATCTTTTTTATTTACCATTAGGCAGAAAAGGGTAAGGAAACAGCCATGCACCAAAGGAAATTATTTTCCAGTTATCTATAGATTGAAAGTATACAAGGTTTGTTATTTATGTTATTTATTCATGGGGTTTCTTTGGAACATGACACTGTCCTCTATTTTCCTTCTGTTAGCAGCATGCCTCAAGGCCTGAGAATTCACTGTCAAGTAATTTATCCCTCTGCCACCACCCATCAGAACTGCTAAAGCCAGGCAAGCCACCTGGCACTGTGCTGAGAAGCTGCTAACAGACTAAGGCTTGTTGTTCCACCTCTATTCTCTTTCCTTTCTTCAGATGCATCTGTGGCCAAATGTAGAACTTCCATGTCATTCTTGCTCCACCCCTACGCCCTACCTCCACTCCCCAAGCACTCAGTATTTTGGAGTTGTACAAAGATTAATCTTGATAATGAGTCAGGCTAAGTCATAAAGTCCCTTTCTTCCTGGTTCTTTTCTCTTCTGCCCTCTTTGGCTAGTAGGTTCCTTAACATTCTGTTATTCCCTAAAGAACATTGGCTCTGATTAATTTAACAAACATCGCTTCAGTACCTTCCATGCTGGAAATGCTAAGGTGCTAGGAATAGAAAGATATGGAGAGCACTATCTGTATCCTTAAGGAAATTATACTTCATTAGGGGAGAGAGATATTTAAGGAATCATATTGCTGTAATTCAGTATATACGGTAGTTAAAAATAAACTCAAGGTTGTAAGGAAAAAGAGAGCAGGAACAATTAACCGCTTTAAGAGTGAGAATCATGTTAATAAAAGGCTACAAGAAAAAATGAAATCTGATCATGCAATACTAGTAGGAATTAGCAAGTGTAGAAGACTGTTACAGATGTGAAAATAATATGAGCAATTTCATAGAAGCTTGATGCCAAAAAATTTGTTCAGGTTACAAGTAGTTGGGTATTTCTGAGGCATAAAATGTGATTGAGTTTTGGACATGTGCACTCAAGGTGCTTGTGGGATGATTAAGTAGAAACGTTTATCAGGAAGCTTAGGAGAAAAGTCTAGACTAAATATTTGGGAGGCTTTGATTGCATAATAAAATAAAGATAAGAAAAATGGAGAAAAATCAAATAAGGTAAGGAGGAAGGAGAACATTGTTATTTTATATAGTGGGTCAGGAAGGGCTTCTCTTCTAAGGTGATTTGTGAGAAGAGATCTAAAGTAAGTCAGGAAATAAGTCATGAAAATAAGTCATGAAAATAAGTTATGAATGTCTCTGGAAAGAGCTTGCCAGGAAGAAGAAACAACAAACGCAAAGGCCCTGTGTTAAGAATGGGCTTGGACTATTGCCTGTTCAATGGTGGGCTACGCCTACCTGCAACTAAAGATTGAACTCGGGCACCTTAAGCTGAGCTACCACTCAGATGCCTCAGTGGTTAGAGCGTGTGCTCTTAACAACAAGGCTGCTGGTTCGACCCCTGCATGGGATGGTAGCTACACCCACCCACAACTAAGACTGAACACAGCACCTTGAGCTTAGAGGCCACGAGCTGCCAATGGGAAACCAGATGGCAACTGGCACCCTCCACAACGAAGAATGAAGAACAACAACTTGGCTGGTCCCCTTCCCCAATTCCCCAACACTATTCCCCTCCCCCAATTCCCCAATAAAATCTTTAAAAAAAAAAAAAGAATAAGCTTGGACTGTTTGAGGAACAAGAAGAGCCCAGTAGGAATGAAGACTATTACAGGTGAAGAAAGAGAATAGAAGGAAGTAATGTTAGAGAGAGAACAAGGGGCCATAATGGCCATTATGTGAACTTCATTATATGGACTCTACCCTGTATAGTGTGAAGTCGGTAGGTTAGACTGGAAAAGTAATATGGTGGTTGTTGTAATAAACCTACTGTGGCTGTTGTCTATGGAATCTACTGTATGGGGCAAGAGCAAAAGCAGAGGCTGTTTTTTGTTGTCGTTTGTTTGTTTGTTTCTTTTGGAGGCTGTATCATTAATTCATGAGACAATCATAGTAGTTTGGAGTGGTAATAAGAAATGGTAGGACTCTGGGTAGCTTTTGAAAGCACAGCTCACAGGATTTTCTGAATTTGAGTACATGACAAAGGATACAATAAAGGTTCAAAAGATAATTAAAAGTTTCAAATAAGAAAGATCAGTCAGTGAGAAAGGAAAACAAGATAAGAATGATGACACAGAGTAAAGAAAGTGTACTTGTTTAAAGGAAGTTTAGAAGGAGAATGTAGGAATATTGTGTAAAGCAGTAGAGTTAAAAAAAAAAAAGGATAAAAATATCTGTTAGACTTAACAATTTTTTTTTTTTTAAAGATTTTATTGGGGAATTGGCGGAGGGGAACAGCGTTGGGGAATCGGGGAAGGGGAACAGACAAGTTGCTGTCTTCTTGCTCTTCAGTCCAGTTGCGGAGGATGTTGCTTCACTGTTGGTATCGTCATTGCGCTCTTCCCGGATGAGGCAGATTGGTCGCCGGCCTCTGGATGTCACTCACCGCGGCCATTGGCAGCTCATGCTTGGCTGCCAGCCGCTCACACTGGCTGCGGGCCACCTACTGCAGCCTACGGTAGCCCACTGCAGCCCACTGCAGCAGGGGCTGCAGCCTACACCATCACCGGGGCTCGCACAGCCCAGCTCCAGGTGGAGCTGTTGCTAGCTGTAGAGGGCAGTGTCACTGGCCCTCATATGTGGGATCCGAACTGGGGCCGCTGGCATCCCAAAACCAGCGCTTAACCAATGCGCCACTTGGCCGGCCCTAGACTTATCAATTTTAAAGTTGTTATCCTTTGCCAAAGCTGTCTCAATGAAGTGGAAAGGAAGAAGCCAGGTTGCAATGGGTTGGAAGGTGAGTGAGGCCCGAAGAATGAGAGATAGCACTAAATGTTTCATTTAAAAACTTGACAGAGGGGAAAGAAGACTGTTATAGTTTGCTGGGCTTTGTGAGTAAAAAGATTTAATCAGTTAAGTGATGTGATTCAGAACCAGGTAGGTCCAGGGTAATCTCTTCTAATCCAGTGTTTCAAGGGCAACGTAGTAGAATGGGACATTTCTACTTGCCAGCCATCAAGATTTAAATGCCAGTTTTTCTTGAAACCTGAGACAAGGCAAGAACTCCAGAAGAATAACTCAACTATTCGTAATCAACCAGACAAAGCATAATGGATCCAAAGAAATTGCCAAAGCGTTAAACTGTCTCTGGGAAAACGACACATCTAGTAAATTTGTATGGCATTTATTCAGTTGTACTAATATCTGGTTTAATAACTTCACCTGATAAATCATCTTCAGCTTCAACTTTTGCTAAGCTGATAAAAATGTTAAATTCTGTAAAATAAGCATGCATATTACTTTCACTTATTTAAATAAAATTTATGCAGATTAAAAGATGATTTAATTATAGTGGTCTCAATAAAACCTTAATATTTTTAACTTTTAAGCCAGTACAATCTATCATATATAGATTATGCACTATGCCCCCTAAAGGTTCATATATTAACTTGTATTTTTTTAAATGCCCTTCCATTGAGAACAAACAATAATAGTCAAAGCTTTTAAACTGAAAGGAGTTTTAGAGACATCAAATCCTAGTAACTTCATTGATAAATGAGGAAACAAACACAGGAAATCTTAGTCAGGCTAAAGTTACATAAACACCTATAGAAACAAAATGAAAATCTGGATTCTTGGATTTTAGTACAGTTATCTTTCCACTATTGCAATCTATAACTGTTTTGAACAGTCTCTGAAAAAGGTACTGGGATATCATCCCCCAAATTAAATATCTAACATATATTGACTCCCTTCCTATATATGGCTACTAAGGTAGCAAGTGGCAAAACTGGAATGTCATGTCAGGCTCTAAGCAAACTGCCGATTTTCTGATGTAGGCTAAGCAGCTCTCAAAATTTAATTCAGAAAGCATTGATTGAAAGGCTACCTATTATCAGTAATTGAATAAGATATATAAGATACAGAGCTTAAAAGCTTATTGAAAAAGACACATGTGTATACCACTAACTGTAACACAGGACAAAACAGGTAAAGAGTGTTTGGGGGAGGCAGAGGGAGACCACATAGTAGAGAAAGCAATTCCAGGGCTGGAAGTAGACATGAAAATGGCCAATATACCTTATAAACTGTTGAGATCTGCTTTCAACCAATCTGTTACCAGCAGAGCCTGATAGATTCAGAACTATTTCCTTTTAATATTCTTATATGCTTCTCATTCAACTGAGTTTTTTTTTTTTTTTTTTTTGGAGGATAGTGTCACTGGCCCTCATATGTGGGATCCGAACCGGGGCTGCTGGCGTCCCAAGCCAGTGCTTAACCACCGAGCCACTCGGCCGGCCCCTCAACTGAGCTTTTTTTCCCCCATTCCACATTCAACACAGCCACTTCTAGATGTCCTTAGCACTTAAGGGATTTTTTTGTTTTTTAATGCCTGTGGTGCAGAGGGTAAAGAGCATGTAGTAAATACATTGGCTGTGCAAAAGCTCTTAATAGATCAAAGGATCTTTGCAGAAAGTTATTAGAGGCCTCAAAGTTTCCATAAAATAATCCATTTATATTCACTGCCCACTTAAATGGCAACCTCTAAATTTATGAGTTAGTTACTTGCTGAAAAGTCATATAACTTGCTGAGTGTTAATTTCTTAGATGACCCTGGTGTGATAAGAAAAGTGCAAACAAGAGTCAGACTAAGGAACTAACTCCTGCCAAATACATCCCATTTCTGGATTCTTCTTTTTTGTTGTTTTTCCATTTCTGGGTTCTTAAAAGCCATTCCAGACCACTCAAGAATCATTGACCCCTCAATGGAATATTTTTGACAAATGCTTATGCTATGATTTATTAAAGATTAGGGAATATATCTATGGTTTTTGTTGCAGTTCGCAAATTTTAGCTATATTTTTCTTCAATTAATTGTTATCAACTATATTTTATTTTTAATACCCAATCTGTATAACACACAGCATATGTCTTTTAAAAAGTCAAAAGAAAAGCCATTGTTTTCTCCATTTTCTTACTATAAACATTACTTGTTGCAGGCTAACTTGAACAAGCGTGAAATATGAGTGTGTTGGGGTGAAAACAGTAGTTAGTTTCCTCTTTATTTCAGGTGTGGTCTATCCAAGCTTCCACTTTAGCTATTTGATTGTTTACCCTAGTCTTGGACAAGAGAGTTTTGCATCCCTTCCCACTGAATAGAGTTCTGACCTCTAAGAAGGTGTAAGTACACAGAAAAACTTTGCCAGACGCTGCTGGGCCAACATCTCCAGAATCTCTTATGAATAAAAGACAGCCTAAGCATCCCTCTACATCAGTGTTGGCCAAGGGCCCTCATTCGCATGCTGTGGTCACAACTTGTGTCTTGTCTCTATAGCACCCACTCCTGTAAACTCCATATTTTAATTTAAATGGAATCCTTATTTTTACTTAAATAAATTTACTTTTAAAAAAGACCTCCTACTGTACTGTAAATAAAAACTCAGTATCATGTGTCATTGAAACAATGTCATAAACATCTAGCTGAAGGCAGATGCTTGCCAAGGCCTGCTTTCCAGCTATTAAACAGGGAAATCAGAAAGTGTTAGTGAGCTATTAAGGATACATTAGAACCACATTGAGGTTTTTGTTTTTTACCTTCTTCTAATTAGAAAAAATATAATTTCAAAAACAGTGTCTATCTATGTGGCTCAGTGTTTTTTATTTTTAATTAAATTTATTGGGGGTGATGTTGGTTAGTAAACTTATATACGTTTAAAGTATACAATTCTGTAATATATGATCTATGTATTTCATTGTGTGTTCATGACTCACAGTCAATTTTCCTTTTATCACCATATATTTGATTGACTCTTTTTACCCTGTTCTACCACCCACTTCCCCCTAACTTCTGATAACCACCAAACTGTTCATTATCTGTGTCTATATGTTTCTGTTTGTTTGTTTGTCTTGCTCGTTTATTGCTTTTAGTTTTTAGTCTCACATACAAGTGAAATCATGTTTCTCAGCTTTTTCTGTCTTATTTCGCTTAACATAATCTCAAAATCCATCCATACTGTTGCAAATGGCAGGATTTCATCTTTTCTTATGGCTCAATTATATTCCATTGTATACAGAGGATGCCAAAAAAAGTATACACATTTTAAGAAAGGAAAAATACTGCATTAAAATTGTAGTACTCAATATATACTGATAACAAAAGATGAATACAAATCACATTTGACTTCTGCAATTACAAAAGGTGCTCAAAGTGGTTACCATCATTGTAATTTTAATACAATTTTTCCTTTCTTAAAAAGTATATAGGGGCCGGCCGAGTGGCGCGGTGGTTAAGCGCTGGCCTAGGAAGCCAGCGGCCCCGGTTCGGTCCCACATATGAGGGCCAGTGATACTGCCCTCAAAAAAAAAAAAAAAGTATATACATTTTTTTGGCAACCTCTATATATGTACCACATCTTTTTTATCCAATCATCTTTTGAAGGACACTTTGGTTGTTTCCAAGTCTTGGCCACTGTGAATAATGCTGCAGTGAACATAGGAGTATGTATATCTTTACAGATAAATGTTATCAGATATTTTGGGTAGATACCCAGAGGAGGGATTGTTGTGTCATATGGTAATTCTATTCTTAATTTTTTGAGGAACCTCTATACTGTTTTCCATAGTGGCTGTACTAATTTATGTTCCCACCAACAGTGTATAAGGGTTCCTTTTTCTCCACAACCTCTCCAACACTGGTTATTACTTGTCTTGTTTACAGCCATTCTAACAGGTGTGAGGTGGTATCTCATTGTGGCTTTGATTTGCATTTCCCTAATAGCTAGTGAAGTCGAGCATCTTTTCATATATCTGTTGGCCATTTATATGTCTTCTCGGAAGAAGTGTCTGTTCAGACTCAGCATTTTTTAATGCTGTGCCCATGTACCTTCTAAAATCATCTCTAGTACCCAGGCAGCCAAGCAGAACTCAGACACACTGTTGTAAATTATCCAGAATTTCATACATCCACACCCTGCCATTTCTAATGGTTCCAGAATTAGGATCACTGCTGCCATCTGCAGTCTTATCTAAGCTCTCCCTACCGTCTCCCCGCCCACATTAAATTTCTATTGTGTTTTTCTCAGAGCAGAACTAGTCTGGTTGTCCGGAAGCTCTGTTCCCACATGGCTCTACCACAGGCTAGCAGTCATCATTACCTAGTAACTGTCAGGCCCAATTCCCATATCAGAAATAATAATAATAATAATAATAATAATAATAATGCTGGGTCCCATGTCTACTTGCATCTCCTCTGGATTTACTTTTTCACTTCAGTCTCCTTTCAAAGGTTTAGTCATTGCTCACCAATAATGAGATGCATAAAAAGCCTGTCTTCCTTGAATTTCTGCTATCCTGAACTTTAACTATCATTTCTGAAAGAATTATTTCCCTTCATTCTCCAGATTAATAACTATATTCCACTTGGAAACAAGGTTCATCTTCTCAATTCTGGAACAACTAAATTACTCATTCTAGTTTCTGCAAACTCTAACTTTGGATATGATATTATTCTTATCCACAACATTCTTAAACTATAACTTCCCACATAGTATATTTTCTCCTAGAAAACAGTCAATGCCAGCACAATACATACTTCCTTTTTGAAACTACAGGATGAGTTATGTGACCTGATAAAAAATGTGAGCAGTCAAATTAAGATGTTCTGTGCTGTCTTTATTGTTATCCCTTTCCCAAATATCCTAGTTTTCAAAAAAAATCAAATTTAGTGTTGTTGAAAACTAGAGCTACTCAACTTCAATATAAAATATGAGTCAGTGGCTAGGGTTAGCTGTGTGGTACATGCACATGTCATTTTTCCCACAACCAAACTTCTGCCAGAGTATCTTCTAAACAGTTCATGGGATCCAATGGCTTTTTACCCACTTTACGGGCTTTAGAAGGCTCACCAGGATTTAACTTATGGGTGTTATTTCTAATACAGTTGAACCCTGACCTGACAACCCACCAGATCATCCAGAATACAAAACAAAGGGCACATTCTGGTCAACAGCTGGCTGGCAAGTCCCTGCACGACCAGGTCATGAGTGGCCTAAAAGCTCTCTGCAAGCATACAGGAAAAGATTAATGCAAAGAGAAAGAAAATCTTCAGCTAATGCCACAGTAAAACTAGTTGTTCTGTAGAGAATTACACACAAAGCTCAGCCACACTGGCACACAACTCTACACTGGGGAGTTAAGCACTTTCAGACCACTTAAATATTCTTACTCTAGTTAATAAATGGTGCCTACATTTGATAGAGCCAATGATTTGAATTGAAAATAAAATAGACGTGATATTGAGATAATCCAAATATCAGTAACTCATTAAAATGGTTTCAAACTGAGAATTTTTTACATGGGAAAAATTGTAAGAAAGAGGCAATCAGATGCTAGATATGGCATATTGCAGCAGCTCATCATATTTACCCAGGTATCTCTTTAAGGCCTTATTTGTAACAGGTTGTGATAAAACTGAATAGAACTTTAAATTCATATGGCTTTTGAGATTATCACTCTATTTAACCTTGAGAGCTTTTTGCATTTTCTCATGCCTTTGTTTGCTTTCAGGAATTTATCTTCATTTTAATTTTAATCTGTTTTATATCTCCTGTCTCATCTTTGATCCACAAGGTTCAACCTTTCCTTTTGTTTATTTTTTAATATGCAGTGTCTACAGTGTAGGTGGGGGCAGGGAGGGCTTCCGTCTCCTTTTTCTAATGTTATATAATACAGTCATCTTAAAAAGGTTATACACACGTGTGTGTGTGTGTGATTAACCAATGATCATTTTGTTTATTAGATTGAAAAGCCAGTCTCTAAGTAATACTGGGTTGTCGGAAAAGTCACGATGTATTTTTTCTATGTTTTTCATTGCAAAAATGCTTCATGACTTTTCCCACAACCCAATAGTTGTTCCATATTAAATAGCAGTTTCATTTGGGATTTACAACACTGTTTTTGTCAGTTACATTATCCTCAAGGTGACAGCATTTTGTCTCAAGAAGCCCAAGCATTTCAACACTACTTCTTACAAAAGTGGAGGCAAACACTTATCTGTTTTGCCATAAGAACCATAAAATTAGCTTTGCAATGGTTGTCTTACACTTCTGTACAGAATTTCAATAGTTTAGACCAGCTTTGTACAATCAGGGGCATCGTTTATTGTACATTAGGTATTACAAACACTAAACCTAGGATCTATGAGCTTTCCAAGAGCCTGAAAAAAACTAGGTATCATTGCTTCCCCAAATAAAAATAAATACATATTCAAATTCATCTACAAAAATGCATGTCAACTGTTGTTCAAGTCATATATAAATAAAATATTTTATATCTCAAGAGCAATAGAAGTAATTTATTCTGATAACATAAAATTATCTTAAAATTTACCTTAAGGGCCGGCCGAGTGGCGCATTGGTTAAGAGCTGGCTTGGGATGCCAGCAGCCCTGGTACGGATCCCACATATGAGGGCCAGTGACACTGCCCTCTACAGCTGAGATGGTGAACAACAGCTCCACCTGAAGCTGGGCTTCTGTGAGTCCCTGGAACGGCATAGCTGCAGCCCCTGCGGCAGTGGGCTGCCATAGACTATGGTGAGTGGCCGGCAGCCAGCGTGAGTGGTCCGGCAGCCTGAGTGAGCTACCAATAGCTGGGATAACTGGCCGTCCAGACCCCGGCAACCGATCTGCCTCATCCGGGAAGAGCACAATGATGATACCAACATGGACCAGTGAAGCAACATCCTCTACAGCTAGACTGAAGAAGAAAAGGACAGCAACTTGTCTATTCCCCTTCCCCAGTTCCCCATGCTGTTACCCTCCCCCAATTCCCCAATTTAAATAAATAAATAAATAATTTACCTTAAAAAAATCAGTTCAATATGATGCATTCAAATGGTGCATAAGAATGAGAATTTGATATAATGGAGAATGGGGTCTGCCAGGGTAAGCAAGCCTAGAACATGTGCTGTAATCACTATAGATCTCCATTTACATGTCAGCAAGGTAGTAATTAGAGACTGTGAAACACTAAGAATTTTGTAAAGCAACAAAAAAAAAACACCTGTATTAGAACTAGTTGTATGCTGGAAATTACTTTCTCACAGAGATAAAATCAGATATATTAAGATTCCTCTGAAATTTTAACCAGCGTAAAGAAAATCCCAGGAGCCTGGTGTCTTCATATTATAATTGGTCTTATTCTTACCTCATTTCTGAAAACAATATGAGTAGAACAGTCATACTCTTAGATAATTAAATGTGATTTATATACTGTCCCAAAGTTATCCCAGGTATCAATATATCTATGGTAGTGTTTTTCTTTCTCTGCCAACAATTTCAACATGCCAAAGACATACCACAACAGAGATGCTCAGGAAATGTTCCCACATACTAGTAACTGTCTCATATTTATTTTATTTAACAACTTTAGAGTGTCTAACAATGACCCCTATACATTTCAAACCTGAGAAAAATCATAGCAGAGAATTCTCAGTAGATTGTTATGAACTTTCAAGGATCAGACTTATAAACTACCTTATATCAAACCACCACATCCTATTACAGTTCCACACCTTGTTGAAGGGCCAATACAAAATTTGAAATAAAGCACCCCAGTGTCACAAGCTAGCCTGCTTTTTTCACAATAACAATTCCATGGAGAGAAACTGCTCTCACTTTCTAACAGGTTTGAGACTCTGAAATATGACTGTTTCTCTTCAGTAATTTTCCATCAAATGTGCAAGATACATCTTGACAGTGAAATACCATTTTTCATTCAACAAGATTGAAAATATTCCTTCTATATAACTGGGCATTCGTTTTACTTAAATAAAACCACGGTTGATCTCTGTGGCTTATTTTCCCCCCAAAATATTTCCTCATAAAAAACAAAAAAACATTAATTTCTTTGCTCATAGAACTTAATAAGGAAATTCCTTAACATGCCACCTGTATCTAAAAGTGATATGCTGATAGGTATGACATTCTATTTGTGTTATACTAAGCCAGTCACATTTGGTGATCACTGATCCAGTCGCTGAGAATACAAGTTACAAAAATGCACACAATTTAAAGCCATGAACTGAGTATATGGATTAGTGAATCTATGCATTTGAGACCTGCTGGGAACTGAAATTTTTTCATTAAACTTTTCAGTAGCAGACATAGAAATGAATAATTTTGAAGGTTTAAATTACAATGATAAATTATGTCACAAAGTTACAAAATCAAAGCCACCACCATCCCCACCACAGGTGTTATTTTGCTGCATTGTGAATGGGAAGCCCAGCCCATTTATATATCAATGAGAAGCAGGATTAAGGGATGAAGTTCATTCTGAACTGCAAGTTCTTGTACAGGAATTTGTCTTTGTCAAATGATCAGTGGTTCTATTTTCTCAACTGCTAATACCTTGCTCCAGTACAATAGTAGGTTGGATAACAAATAACAATAAAGGCGTTTAATCTTTAAGCCTTCCACATAATAAGCTTCTGTTAACTATAAATGATATTAATGGCCTGAAATCTTCCAAATTTTTCTGGGTAAAGGGTAAACCATAGATATATGGTTTATCATAGCTTACATACATAAAAAAAGAATCCAGATTTTATCAGTTACAAGATAAAAAGAAGTAGGTAAAAAGAAGTCCCATATGAAAGAGTGAAAGATCGTAATTATTCTGTTTATTTACAAAAAAAAACCACACTAATACTTTCAAACTGCAAAGGTGCTGGAGGTGAGAGTAATATGGCAGGTTTACACTTAGGAGTCATGAGAGCCCAGCTCTCCTATTTACATAATTAGCTTAAATTCTCTGTTCTTCAGTCCCTTGTCGGTAAAATGGAGCAGGATTAAAGGAGACAACAATCATAAAGAATTTTGCACAGCGCAACCTGAAATATTGTGGGTGCTGATAAACATTCATTAACTTTACATCCCACAATAATTATACAAGATTAATAAAACATTTACAATAACTATTTGACAAATCTGCTTCAATGACATAAAACATAATTTTGTATAACATAAAATGTTATCTTGTATTGGGGGTGTCAATTTTATGTGACTAAGCATTTCCAAAAGTCTAGAAATTGCTTGTTGTCTAAGTAGGTTAAATAAATTTCCACTCCTTAAATATAATTTTCATCTGATTACCAGAAAACACAAATAAAACAAGTAAACAAAAGCCTTCATTTTTATTGAAATTCCCAAATTCAGCATGGCATAGTGAAAAAGGGTGGGCTTTGGAGTCAGAAATATCTGTGTTCAAATCCTAGTTTTGCCCTATAAACATGTTCAAGTCTTAAGAGGTTTGACCTTCAGTTTCCTCAACTGTCAAACTGGGATAACACTGTTTCATATAGTGGAAAAAAACTAAGTAAAAATTGTATGTTTGTGAGTGAGGAATTACATTTATTTAAAATTATACATATACACACATGTAGATATAAATGGTGACAATTAATAAATATTTTTACATTGCACTTAAATTCTTGGTTAGTACCCAGTGCCCTCAATTTTATCTATATAAGCCATGATACCTACATCTGGATTCTCATCTATAAGGGTATGCTCAGAATCTGCATGGAATAAGACAATATTCCTATTCCTCACCTACTGCCAAATACTGCAAAGGGAAAATTAAAAATATAACAACTGCTACTAGGATTCTTAATTTTCAGGACAATTCTCAGGAAGTGCCAAATTAACAGTGGTCTTTATTCTCCCTTGTGATATTTTGTGGATTAAAGCTTGAAAAGCTTTTCTGGGCAGGTTCCTCACTTGCCTATGAAATTTATTTTTTTCTCCTAGCAAAAAAAAAAATATACATAAACGTAAGAACAATATTAATTACTTATTCGGCTTTTTATAATTGATAAATTGACTTTGTTTTCAGAGATAAGGGTTACATTTTAGAGAGAGTAGTTAAAAGTGTCAAGTAATACTTAGTTAATGGCTCACAGACCTTTTTCAAAGATGGCTTACAATGAAACCTCTACAGAGTCAACTTTGGGAAATGCCCAACGAGTTCCTTAGCACCTATATCCAGCTGATGATTTGCTGCAGTTTGGTTCCCTGTTCTTGGAACATTCAGACTCCGAAATCTTCATATGCCACTGTCCTTGTCAGGCCAGCAGCCCCAGTTTGGGTCCTATATATGAGGGCCAGTGACACTGCCCTCAAAAAAACAAAACAAAAAACAACACTTCCCTAAGTTACCACCTGACCCAAACCCACATCAGCTTTTATCCTGTCATTTTTTTTATCCTATAACATTGTTTACTTTTGTTTTGCACGTATTTGTTCACAAATATAATAAGCTTATTTAGCTTGCAATTCTCCACTGTACTGCTAACAGCTATAATGCTACCTGGCCTATAACAAATACTCACTAATTTTTAACTGAAAGGACAAATCCTGATGCCCATTACATATAATGGAAAGACTAAGCATACTTTCAAAAGCATACAGTCTACCCAAACATTCGTCATCCAGGTATGAGTCCACTTTTCTTTACAAACTGTATTGGCCTCAAAAGAACACAAGTTAATGTGGTAATATCTTTGGCCCAGTCCACCTCAGGCCATAGCTGAAAGTAAAAGGAGCTACTTATCCAGAAAGATAAAAATAAAATTTTTTTTTATTTCTGTTAGGATCAAAAATACAATGTAGCCTCATAGAGTGAAAGCCTGAAAGAGCAATGCCAGACAGCACATCTATGTTTTAGCAAATCTGACAGACTTCTTCACTAGGAAAAAATAAATGCATGACAAGCTTTTGTTAGATGGTAAAAGTAGACAATATCATCGTGTAATTCTTAGTGGTCCAGCATGATGAAGAGAGAGAGAGAGAGAGAGGGAAGGGAAGGGAAGGGAAGGGAAGGGAAGGGAAGGGAAGGGAAGGGAAGGGAAGGGAAGGGAAAGGAAGGGAAGGGAGAGAAAACAAGACAAGACAAGACAAGACAAAACAAGGGAAGAATGAGAATATTTTGGCACTGAAATACAGTTTGTACTTCAGGAATTTCTCTACAGACAAAAATAAATTTTTCTTTATTATTTATCCAAATAACCATAGCATCTCCCTATATTTTTATAGTTATTTCTGAGCTGTACATCTGTCACAGCCTCTTTATGCACACCTAGGATATTGAATTTCCCAGGCACATACAGAAATCTAGGGAGGCCATAACATTCTGACATCGAGAATTAATCCCTAATTTTCTCCCGTTTCCTATCATCTTTTGCAATATGCACTTTCCTTGGACACCATTTTATTTTCCCATATTTAGTATGCTTCGTTCTCTCCCGAAAAAGACAGACTTTCCTGATTTCTAACACATTAGAGGAAAGGGAGAGCTCACACTTCTTCAACAGGCATCAAAAGAATATTGTAAATCATACAGTGGTTTTGGGTATCAGGTATGTTATACTGCATTCTTTGGCCATTGATAGTCTTTACGATAACTCATAATTCTCAGTTAGACTATTTTTGTGGTAATATTCTGCTTTGTTTTATCTCACCTCCCACATGGCCAGCTCTTTGAGGAAAAGGGCTATTTTACTCAGCTTGGAAGCCTTTGCAACACTTAACACACAGTAGTTTTAAAAGACTTGTCAGGGCCGGCCAAGTGGCGCATTGGTTAAGAGCTGGCTTGGGACGCCAGCAGCCCCGGTTTGGATCCCATGTATGAGGGCCAGTGACACTGCCCTCTACAGCTAACAACAGCTCCACCTGGAGCTGGGCTGTGCGAGTCCTGGCGACAGTGTGGGCTGCAGCCCCTGCTGCAGTGGGCTGCCATAGGTTACAGTGAGTGACCGGCAGCCAGCGTGAGCTGCCAATAGCCGCGGTGAGTGGCCATCCAGAGGCCGGCAACAGAGCACAATGACAATACCAACATGGGCCAGTGAAGCAACGTCCTCCGCAACAAGACTGAAGAACAAAAGGACAGCAACTTCTCTGTTCCCCTTCCCCAATTCCCCAATGCTGTTCCCCTCTTCCAATTTCCACCCCCCAAAAAAGACTAGTCAAATTAACCGAATTGAATTAAATTATAGACAAATGAGAATATTTTTGTAAAATTTAATGTCAAGTTTTACTTTCTAAGACTCTTATTTTGTTTTGATTAGTCTTAAAAGTCATTTAATAGCTGTTGCCTAGCTGAGAAAAACAAACTTGAATACAAATATATGCAAAATAGCACATAAAATGTTTCATATAAGTTGATCCTGGTGGTGTATGTTAGAACCCAGAAGATTAGAAAAGGAAATGGCCTATTCCCAGGCCTACTTCCTGAATTAGAATTCCAACTCACTTGGACATACATGCCTAATAAAGAACCACTGATAGAAGTATAGGCAATTAGAAATAAAGACGTTCAGGAAATGAAGATACCTTACAGAGCCATTGTGAAAAATCAAATATGCTTCATTTTGAGAAAGGGTATCATAGACCGGAAAGAGCCATAAAATGTTAAAACCATTCTCATCAGCACCATCACATCTAGTAAGAATTTTCTATAACTGCTCGGAGAAAAAGTTTTTGAGCTCAGCCTTTAGGGATGCACTGTATCTGTGACAGATCATATTTTTTAAACATCCCATAAATCTTCACTTTCTCACTCTGATCTATTTTCAAATGTTTACCAATTTTTTCAACTCAATCCAACTTTTAAAAATCACCACTCTTGACCTGATTTATAAAATCCTCCTCTTTAAATCTCACTTCAATTTTAAATCCATTCAATTGCTTCTAACTTGAATTATTCTTGTTAGTTTTCGAAAATTCATAAAAGGGGACATATACATCTGTTAGACTATCCAAAATGTAGACTAATATGTGGTGTCGGTATAATTCAAGTCCTCAGAGTACATTAAATAGTGTCACTTATAACTTAATCTGAAAATATGAAAATGTTTATTGTATTCAAAATACTTTGATATCTGGTTGATTTGATGAAATATGAAACTTCATGAGATTCTATTTGGCCTCATGCCATGATTCTTAATTAATACTCTTAGGTTCCATAACACGGTTCAAAAACAATGGTAAATCATTATGCTACAGACAGTGATTTCTGAATTAATTTCTAAGCACCAGCAGCAATTCTGCTATTACAGGCTGCATTTAGAACATAAATTATCCTGTGGGCCCTGTTGCCTATGCCAAATACATGTGAAATTACTACTATATATGAAGATGGAAATTTGGGAAGACAATATTTAGAGCACAAAGAGCAAAATTATTACCTCCTCTTGGTCAGGACCCTATTGTAGCTGAAAATGATGATGAAAAACCAGCCAAATACTCCCTGAAACACATTTGTTGAAAACCTGCTTCATCTTCAGCAGACACCTGAGAAGAAACTAGTTAACAGCTTGACAGATTTCAGACAGGGACAAGCATCTTTCTTTGGCACTATTTTAAATTGCTACATGGGAGGGTGAATCAGTGAAACTGGAGTCAGGGGAGAAAAAGGAGTAACTGCTTGTTAGGAAAGAAGAGAGAGGCGATACAGAATGTTAAAAAAAATATACTAGACTTCCAAAATATATACAGTAATACCTCGGTTCGCAAGTATAACTCATTCTGGAAATCAACTACTCGTATCGCAAGATATCGCTCATTTACCAACTTAAAATGAATCATTAGGTTAGTGCAAAAGTAATAGTGGTTTGTGTCATTACACAGAAATGTTTGCTCGTCTTGCAGAACACCCGCAAACCAAATTACTCACAATCCAAGGTTTTACTGTATTAAAAGTAAACCTTTATTTGAACTTATGTACTTAAGGAAATAATTTTATTTTGAAAAAAAATTACTTCTAGAAAATAAAGATATGTGGCTAGAAGTCAAAATAAAGCAAGATTTTAAAAAATGATTTAAGAGTCAGAAGTCTGTTTAAGAATTAGCTTAATCCACAACTCTTAAGATATTGCAAGAGTTTTAATAGGTTCCCAGGACACAGAAAAATATTTTCGAATACCAGCTTGATGTAAAATAGCCATACCTAGAATAGGCATGGCGACAGCAACCCCCTTGCACAGGGGTCAGCAAACCCTTTTGATAAATGGCCAGACAATAAATATTTTAGGCTTTGTGGGCCATCAAGTCTCTGTCACAATTATTCAACTCTGCCACTGTAGTGTAACAGCAGCCACAGACAATATGTAAACAAGTGGGCATGGTTATGTTCCAATAACATTTATTTGCAAAACAGGCAGCCCGCTAAAGTGATCAGTAACCAGAACGCTGACACCACCGAATGCTAGAGAGGATGCAGGAACTCTCTTTCATTGCTGGTAGGAATGCAAAGTGGTACAGCCACTATGGATGACAGTCTGGTAGGGCCTTCTAAAACTAATCATACTGTCACCACAGAATCCAGCAATCGTGTTCCTTGTTATTTACCCAAAGGAGCTGGAAGCTGATGTCTACACAAAAACCTGTACATCGGTATATTCAGCAGTTTTATTCATAATTGCCAAAACTTGGAAGCTTGTTCCTCTGGAGTGAATGGATAAACAAACTGTGGTACATCCAGACAATGGAATAGTATTCAATGCTAAAAACAAATAAGGTGTCAAGCCATGAAAAGACATGGAGGAATCTTCAAAGTATATCACTAGGTAAAAGAAGCCAATCTGAAAAGGCTACATCATGTTTGATTTCAACTGTATGATATTCTGGAAAAGGCGAAACTATGGAGACAGTAAAAAGATCAGTGGTTGTCTGGGGTGGGGGGAATGAAGAAATGAATAGGCAGAACACAGAGGATTTTTAGAGCCATGTATGATAATACAATGGTGTATGCATGACATTATACATTTCACAAAACCCATGGCATGTACAACACCAAGAGTGAGCCCTAATGTAAGCTACAGACCCTGGATAATAATGTGTCAATATAAGATAATCAATTGTAACAAATGTACCACTCTTGGGGAGGAATAGTTGATAATGGAGGAGGCTGTGCATGTGTAGGGAAGGGTCATATGGAAAATCTCTTCATATTACGTGCAATATTGCTATGAACCTAAAACTACTCTAAAAATTAAAGTCTATTTAAAAATAAAATAGGCAACTAACTAGACCTAGCCCACAGGCTGTATGTAGTTTGATGACTCTGCCTTAGTATAAGAATCCTGGGTCAGGAAGCAGAGGACAAGTTCTTGCTGCTCCTGGGATCCACAAACCTCTCTTCCCAGTCTGGGGCGGGAGAAGGGGGTCTCACTTTAGTCAGAAGCAAGTCCTCTTCTATCTTGTTATTTTTCTCTTAGAGGCCATCTCTTCCAGGACACCAATTTTAATGCTGTAAAGTGCCTTCAGCATTGGAAATCCTCACTAGAATGGAAAGTGCCATGGAGCAATGTCTGATTTGTATAAAACAATTGTTGTATAGTCACTGCAGTTTTCTATTCTCATCTGAACAATGGCAATAAAAGTGGTAGCCATCTCATAGGGATACTGTGATAATTAAAGGCGTTCCCATCTATAATGTATTTAGGAAAATCCCTAATGTACAGAAGATATTCAATCAATTTTAGCTATAATTTTTTTTATATACACTGTTTCATAAACCTTCTCTGAGCAAAGGAAGCACCTAATCTTTTACTTGCATTTAGGAAAAACTACATAGAGAAAAAGGTTTTAAACACTTAAAAGAGTTGACCCAACATAGTACTAACTGAGATCGTCACTAGAATGTGATCTCCTTAAGATACTTGTTTGACTCACTGTAACAAAAGATCGAAAACACACAATCTCTAAGCAATTCATCAAAACTCTCCCATGTGCCTGTGCACTGAGAGAGGGCAATATGGGGACAATGTGGAAAGATGTGATAATAAGGCAGTAACACCAGTCACAGCATCTTCAGAGAGCAGACTAAGGATCAACACAACTTCAGGTCACCACCAGGAGAACACAGCTGGATACAACAAACCAGATATAACTTTGACCATCAGACACTCCTGCTAATAAAGAGCAGACAGCTGGACATTGAATCCCATCCAGAGAGCCTGTGAGCAATGAATCCTTGAAACAAATGTCTACTTCAACACATAATGAGCAGATATATAATCCCGACTTTTTCCATTTGTTCAACTGGGAGGAGAACCCTATTTTCTTGACTCAGAAAAGCAAGCATATGGCATTGCATATGAAAACCCTAGTTGTCCATATTTTTAAAAAATTTACTCATCCTGTGGACTTTGAAAATATTGACGTTCGTGATTACTTTTAAGTACACTAAGTATTGGCAGTTCAAGACACAAAAGGATAATTTATATTATGCCTCAAACTAATACTATCCTGCTATTAAAAATTTGTTTAATTATATTTAAGTTACTATTAATTAAATATATTTAATTACAAATAATTTACTTCCTTTGGACCCCCAGATATCTTTATACATATGTTCATATCCAAAAACTGAGCCACATAAACTTAAGATCAAGTTCAAATTACAAAAATAAAATTCATGTTCAGATTATTACCATGATATAATCAAATATATTTCAACACATTAAACAGCTTAAGATTGTTTTAGTTAACTGTCTTTTAAATACCTACATTAAACCTTTCTGTTTATTCATCCCTTTTATTAACAAAACATTTTGGAGGTACTGGGAAGCAACAGTGAATATATATATCTGTTCTCTTCCTGCCCAGCATCACTCAAACTTTAAGTATTTGGAACATTAACTTTTCAAATGTAAGTTCAGTCTTACATGAGATGCAGGAAACAATTTTGCACCATAGACTCATAGCCCCAAGATTTATCATCAAGTCAGCCTACAGATGGTTGTCCACAGTAGCATCTTGACGCTTCTCTTTTTACCTGAACATCTACTTGGTTTCTTGAATCCCAAATATAATAATTGGTGCCTTATCTTTAGCTCTAACATCTAAAGTGGGGTCTTGATGCCCTTCCAGAAACCCTTTTCTCTTATCCTGTCCACCTAACTAAGGTCTCTGCTTTGTCTGGATCTCAGATTTGTGCCTGCCCCTAAGATCTAGCACTCCACCTGGTCAGGACTGTAGCAACTTCTCTACATGTATTAATTAGGGATTTGCTTTAACTTATGTTGTCAGGAGTAAATGTTGAAGTAAAATGCATTCTCAAGAATATCCATAATATGAAAAGAATGCAGATGTCTTTGAATTTTCTCAAAATTTCAAATGAAGATTTAAACTTTCACAAAAACTAGTCCAAATTATAGCCAACTCTCAATGATCCTGAATGCATATGATCTTTATTTAATTCATCTAAGGAAACTGTCAGAACTGTTGATGACACGTATAGTGTCCATATGATTTTACTTGTTGATGTTCCCCTGCATTAATAGCAATCACTTACCCCACTCAGTTACACCACTGATCCCTTTAGGTTCCCAGTATGATAGTCAAAATGTTCTAAAATAGCATGGGCACTAACCAATTAGAATGGAGACTGGATATAACATTGGACAGGGTACAAATTTTTTCCACCTCACATCATACTCCAATTAGGTGTTCTATGGACATCCCTCTACATGGTGATTCAGAAAGTCAGGCTCCTTCCTTCTACTGGTTTCTTTTGATCATTTGCATCCATCCAGGATATGAGAAAAGGAAAGCAAAAAAAAAGGAGGAAGGAACCTTGGCCTGGAGCTGGTACTCATCACTTCCACACACATTTCATCAGCAAGGAGTTATATGACCCACCAAATGCAAGAAGTTTAAGAGGGATAGCCTAGATGTACACTCAGTGAGTACAAACCACTCTTTCCACTATATATAAAATAGAAGATAAACAGTGCCATGAAAAAAAAAATTGAGCAAAGTAAGGGGCAATTGCAATGCTGGGAGAGCGGTCACAAATTTAAACAACTTGCTCAAGGCAGGCTTCATTGAACAGGTGACAATTGACCAAAGCTTGAAGGATAAATGCACAGGTGTATCTGCGGGAAGAGCATTTCAGGAAGGGCAGTTCAGGTACAATCAGTTCTAAGGCCATGATGTGGGACAGCACCCAGTGAATTTAAGTAAAAGAAGAAAAGCTGGCATGGTTAGAGCAGGGTAGTACAGGGGAGGCCTGAGAATAAAGGGGGTCAGTAGATTTTTATAAGCTGCTATGCACAGAATGTTTGTGTCCCCCCAAAATTCAAATGTTGAAGCTCGATCTCCCAAAGTGACTGTTTGGAGGTGGGGCACTTGGGAGAGAATTAAGTTTCGAAGATGTCGTCAAGGGTGGGGCCCCCATGTGGAATCAGTGCTTTTATAGGAAGAGAGAAAGACACCAGAGCTGCTTCTCTCTGCCATGTGAGGATAAGCAAGAAGGCAGCCATCCACAAGCCAGAAAGAGGGCACTTATTAAGAACTGAATCTGCTGGCATCTTAATCTTGGACTTCCCAGCCTCCAGAACTGTGAGAAATAAATGTCTATTGTTTAAGCTACTAAGTCTATGGTATTTTGTTATAGTCGCCTAAGCTGACTAATACATAACACATGATAAGGCCTTTTGCTTTAACTAGAAAGACTACACGGCCTTGTTGAGTTTGAGTTAAAAAGAGATATGATCTGGGTTACATTTTTTTAAATTATTATTATGATTTTTAATTAGTTTCAGGTGTACAACACAGTGCAATAGTTATACTTTTTACCCCTCAAAGTGACAACCCCCATCCCCCAGTTTGCCACCCCACTCCTCCCCGCCATATCATATATATTTATTACTCTTCCTCTGACTCCCTTCCACGGTATAATCCACATCCCGTGACTATCTATATATTCAATTACAGTTGGTATACAATATTAACAAAACTGTTCAGACTGTTATTTGAGAATACACTGGAGTAGGGCAGGTATGGAACATTGGAGGCTAGTTAGGAAACTACTACAACAATTTCAATGAGGGATGTTGGTAGGTTGGACCAGGTTAATAGCAAAGAAGACTGTGAGCAATGGCAAAATTCTGAATTTATTTTTAAGGTAGAGCCAATGTATATTCTAACAGATTTGATATAAACTGTGAGAGGATGAAAAGAGTTAAAGATGACTCCAAGGATTGGGGGCTGAGCAATTAGAAAGTGGAAGTCATCATTAACTGATATGGGGAGACTGTGAGTAAATCAAATTTGAAGAAAAGTAGATATCTATTTTGGACATGTTGATTTTACAGTATCTATTAGACATCTAAGTGGAACTGACAAACAGTCAGCTGGATATATGATTCTGGAATCAGGAGACAAGTCTGGGCCAAAGATATAAATTTGGTGATTGTCAATGTACAGGGTAAGATTTAAGCCATGAAGTGGATGAGATCAGCAACTTAGGATAGAGAAAGAAGAGGTCCAAAGTGTGAGCCTTAGGCCAAAGTAACATTAAAAGGTGGGGATAAACAAGACAAACCAAAAAAAAAAAAAAAAAAAAAAAGAGAGGGAGAGAGAGAGAGATTGAGAGAGAGAGATGATGCAGTAATAGTGTAGAAAGAAATTCGGGAGCATCTGGTGTCCTGGGAACCAAGTGAAGAAAGACTCTTCAGGAGAATTGAATTATCGACTGTGTAAAAAGCTGCTAACAGGTCAAGTAAGGTGAGGACTGAGAATTGGATTTAGTGGTCTAAGGGTCTTTGGTGACCTTGATGAGAGCAATTTTCGTGGGATGTCTGGTGTCAAAAGCCTGAGAAGAGTGAGTGTAAGAAAGATAAGAAGAGAGGAATTGGGACTGGAAGTGCAGATAACTCTTTTGAGGACTTTTGCTGCAAAGAAACTGAGTTGGAGAGGAAGTTTTTTTAAGAGAGGTTTTGGTTTTCAAATGAACTAGTACCATGTTGTTTTCAGTGTGCATCAACGGTAAGCCTGTTTAGATGCAAATATAATCACAGACATACTCATGTTGACACATTTCTATAGATGCTAGTGGTAATGGCACAATTCTCAGTTCTACTCTTCATTGTGTCCCGCACGACTGGGTTAGGTGGGTGTGGAGAAGGGACGGCGAAAGGTTAAGGAAAAGAGAGACACAAAATAGGAGAGAAAACAGTTCAAGGCCAGGGGACCCCAGCCTCATGGACTGGAGCCCCGAATTTGGCCTGACTGTTCCTTTTATTTTCTTACACATAAGCAAGGGTCAATTTAGGGTCAATGTAGCTTCCGCAGTCTGTGTCTCACACTCAAAATCATAGCTCAGGGCAAAATCACCCATACCTGCATGCTGCCATTACCGGAGGTCCCATAAGGTTATTGTCATCTCTTAAGAAACAGAACCTTTCCTGCCAAGGCTTACTGCTAAGAATGCACGGAGTTTTTCCTTTGTGTCTCTAAGACTATTGCTTATTTATTCAGTTCTTTAGATTCCACATGGGTAGGGCTAGATGGGATAGGGATAGGCATGAGGGAGAAGGGGAAGGGACAAGGCAACATAAACTGGTAACTACAATAGTACCGCAGAGACAGTTTAGGGAATATAATCAATAATGTAAATAGTTTTTTAGGGGACCAGATGGACTCATGTCTTGTCAGGGAGACAACTTCATGGACGGTATAGTGGCCTGACTACTGAACTGTACATCTGAAACTGCAGCTAATTAATATTAGATGTTGACTATAATTTAATACATATATAGTCATGGGATGTGGAATATAGTGCGGGGATATAGTTAGTGGAATTGTAATAGATATGTATAATATTGGGGAGGGGGGACAAGGGAGGGGAGAGGGGGTAGTTACTTTGTAAGGGGTAAAAAAGATAACTATTGCATAGTTTTGTACATCTGTAACTATTAATAATAATTTTAAAAAAAGAATGTACGGAGGACAGATATTATTTCAATAGGTCATTTCACAGGCAGGCTGCCAGACCCTGAAGCAAGGGGTTCATGCCCTATTACTGTCAACTCGTGATTCCTCCTGTTGGTACCCACTGGTACTTACTGGCACCCACGGGCACCCAGAGGCACCCACGTGACTGTGTCTGGCTTGGGTTGTCCCTCTCGTGGGATATCACCTGTCATTGACTAACCGGCCATCCTTTGGTTCCAAACAGGGATATATATAGTAAGCATAATATTGAAGTTATGATCTGTCTTTAAGGAGAGGTACATGGAGGCAGACAGGCAGACTATAGTGTGACAACTCTTGGTCAAAAATATAATTATTTTGGTTTCCCCGTCAGTGATTAACATAGAAAAATGCTATTCAATCCTGCTAACAATTTATTATTTTTAAACATATCCATCAACTAAGGCCTCCTCCACATTAAAGTTAAAGTTAGCACATGATCACATTGGGAAAATGTAAAAGGTATATTTTTCCTTTTGACCCTTGCTGTCAAAATATGACACACACCAGTGCCTTTCCATTTTTAATGAGAATCATCAAATTGTTTCTCTCCTCCAGTCCTTTTGTTTAAAATCAAGACAAGATATATCCTCCAAAATGAGAAAAAACACACATGGCTTCAGGAGATGAATCTAAATTTAAAATCTCAGGTCACCCCTACACATGACATTACTCTTACCATCAGTATCTCTACTTGCAGACTTAGTGGCAACAGAGGACCAGTCACTGTTTAGAAGGAAGGGAGATGTTCCTCAAAAAAAAGCCAAGCTGTTCCACAGTCTTTCACCCTTAAGAAGAGTTCATGTGGCAACACTGCAGTGTGCTACTGACAAGTTTCTATTGAACAGCATAGGGCCGAAGCTTTCAAGACTTGATATTAATAGGACCAAGGGAAAGGCTGTAAGTCAATTAATACAAGTACTTAGCTGGTTTCCTACATCAAGCAAAGTTTAACTTTCTGAGCCATCTGGTGGATATAAGGAAAGCATTTCAGTCACCAGAAAGGGTAGGATTGTCTGCAGTCCTGTTGAGACTGCATGCAGCCCAAACTCTTTTTCTCTCCATCAGCTTTCTTCACTTCTCTTCCATAGGTATTGATTCCAATATATTTCCTACATACTATTCTCTAGCTCACAGTTTGCATACCTGGGAACCCAATCTCCAACTTCAATCTACAGTAGGATCCGGGTGTTCAAATGATGTTATCAGTAATCTGTCACTATCTCTGAGCTCTGCATTAAATTTATTTTAACAAGTCTTTTCTCTGTGGTAGAAAGAGGATTCTAGCTCATTTCACCAAAAAATATTGTTTCCAAAATCAGTCCTATGAAAATACATTTATCTAATAACAATGTATTTGCTGAGATTTTGTAAACAATTGCTAGAAATAAAGCAAGCTCATGTACCATCTGAGGAGTTGCTACAAGGAGCTAAAAATGCTTGAAAGTATAATATGACATAAAAAATCATCCACGAGAAATAAAAAGTTATTCTCATTTCTCAGAATAAACAATTGAATATATGAACTTAGAAATCACTAAGAGATTTTACATAAAATTATAAATTTATTCAAAGCAGTATTAGGGAAATTAGAACCAGAAACAATTACTCTTATTAATGTAATATACTATATAATTATTATGTTATATGTGGCACATATTAAACAAAAATACAAAAATTTGGAGGAACAAAATGGAAATTGGCTAAAAATTCTAAAAACTACATGTTTAAAGTGTAAAACTAACTAGAAAGCATGAGGAAAAGTCACATCAAATATCAAATTTTATTATTATTTTTTAGAAATATACTAAGGTTTAAATGCCACATGGAAAAATTACAAAGGAATCTTAACAATGTTAAGATGTTGATAATATAGAAAATAATGTTAAAAAGATTTAAAGCAAACAGAAATTGAAAAAAATTCACATAAAATGCTGTTGGCTATTGATGAAATATTGGTTTCTAAATATGAAATATATATTTTAAGAAGAATAAATCACCCTATGATCCTTAGAATTCACCAACTATTCATGGCAGCCAAGACATGAAAACAACCAAAGTGTACTTTGATAGATGACTGGATAAAGAGGATATGGTACACATTTGCAATGATATGGATGGACCTAGAGACTATTATGTTAAGTGAAATAAGTCAGTCAGAGAAAGACAAATACCATATGATCTCACTCATATGTGGAATCTGAAAAACTGTATGAATGAGCAAAGTAAACAGAAACTGTCTCATAGATATAGAGGAAAAATCAGGGTTGCTAATTGGGAGGGGGATGGGGATGAGGGAGAAGGGGAAGGGATTAGACAGAAATAGGCAACTACAATATTGCCACTGGGATATGAAAGACAGTTTGGGGAATATAATTAATAATGGTGTAAATATTTTGTGGGATGTCAGATGGTCATAGGTCTTGTTAGGGAGACCATTTCACGGATGGAGTAGAGGTTTGATCACTGCACTGTATACCTGAAGCGGAGGTTGTATACCAACTGTAATTGAATATATATAGATAGTCATGGGATGTGGATTATACTGTGGAAGATAGTCAGAGGAAGAGTAATAGATATATATGATATGTGGGGGGAGGAGTGGGGTGGCGAATTGGGGGTGGGGGTTGTCACTTTGAGGGGTAAAATGTATAACTATTGCACTGTGTTGTACACCTGAAACTAATTAAAAATTAATTAATTAATTAATTTTAAAAAAAGAACAATGCCAAAAAAAGAAAAAAAAAAAGAGGATATGGTACATATGTACAATGGAATACTACTCAGCCATAAGAAAAGATAAAATACTGCCATTTGCGACAACATGGATGGATCTTGAGATTATCATCCTAAGTGAAACAAGTCAGATAGAAAAAGCAGAGAACCATATGATTTTACTTATATGTAGGACGTCAACCTGAAAGCAACAAACAAACAAACAAACAAACAAAAACTCATAAACACAGAAAACAGTTTAGTGGTTATGAGAGGGAAAAGGCAGGTAGGAAAGGGTAAAGGGGGTCAAATAAATACATGGTGATGGAAGGATATGACTTTGGGTGGTGAACACCCAATGCAATATACAGATGACATATTATAGAACTGTATACTTGAAACCTACATAATTTTATTAACCAATGTCATGCCAATAAATTTAATAAAAAATGTTTATTTAAAAAAATAAAAACTAAGAATCTTCAAAAACTTTTAAAAGCATTCCATCAAGTACAAATTGGTAATCTTTGTAAGTAGTTAAATAAGATTTGATAAATGGTAAATTTTTCATACAGTGAATTTTCATTTGAAAAATTTAATTTCAAAAAATCAGTTTTTTTAGAATTGGCTTTTATTGAGTTTGCTTCCTTTCAGCAAGATGGCCCACTGGCAGCCATAGTTTTATATTCTACCAAGCCAATCAACCCCAGCTAACATGTATACTTTGTTCCAAGATTTCCAACTACAGTCCTGGCATTAACATTGACCAAGACATCTTGAGTCATGAGCTCATTCTTATACCAGTGACTGTGGTCAGGGATATACAATATAGTGATCCTACAAGCCTCTTTATGACACGCCCTGCAGCTAGAAGAGCAATCATGCCCAACTGAATCACATGGGCAACAAGTGGGAGAAAGAAAACTCCTAAAAGGAAAACATGGGTCTGTTGTCAGGAAAGAGGAACAGTAGACATCCATTGTATTTTGCATTCTGAGACTTCAAATAGACTTATCTCTTGTTTAGCAGCATTTCTCTAACTATTGCTAATGGAACCAAATTTCATCATGGCTTTCAAAAAAGGATATCTTACTAGCTTTCACTTTTTCAGTCCACTTGAACTCACAAAGAGCGCAAAAGAAAATTTTTTTCAAACAAGTATTTGTTTTCTATCCTATAACATTCTATAAACAAGAAGCTTTATCCTTTTTCTCTACTTTATGATTTCTTTAACCACTCTGATTTTTGGCTTGGATTCCAATATTCAAATTAGTATTCTACACTTCTGATTGACAGGTGGGAAGAATATTTCCAAGTTGAAGTAGCCAGAATTTGATATAGTATGTTTGATATATTTGACATATGTTAGTATTATACACTCCCATTAAAAATAGACTCTAATATACAGAACTTTTGCTTGAGATATATATATATCAGAATTTTTAATTATTTTAAGTTCTTAACAAATGAACTATTGCTAATTTTTATCGTGTTTTTAATCTCCAAATCAATTAACTCTACCTTGGATAATTGAGAGTTGGCAGATTTGTAATAAAGCGAAATAAAATTATAAGTTTCTAAATTTAATCTTCAGATGATACTTAAAAAATGTTCTCACATTCTTTCCTTCAGCAATCATTCAATAAATATACATAGTGAACCAAGCACTGTTCCAGGCACTAGGAATATATCTAAAACAAATGTCGTACCCTCATAGAGCTTCCATTTAGCAGAGGAAAGAGAGAGCAAATAAATAATTGTATCAAGTATTGGTAATTATGAAGAAAAACAAAGCAGAGAAATGAAAGAGAGAGTGAAAGGGAGCTATTTTAAGTAGCATGGTCAGAGTGGGGGCACAATAAATAATACTCTCAAGTTCTGTTTCAATTGAGAAAAAGGCAAATAGGAAACCAAATGTTACCTTTTTTGTTTATAACACTGATTTTTGAAACTATGTCTGATATCTGTGGGCAAGTGGACTCCCTAATACTGAGGTCCACAATTAGCTAGACCTGCTAACCCAGTGATAGTCGGTTGAAAAACTGCAGGCTCCCTATAGAGTCAGGCAGGGGAAACACACACCTCCCACAGGCAGTCAGATCCCCAGGAGCAAAAGGTAGATGCTCCCAGTTCCCCCTTTCAACCTCCCAAGTACATGAAGTCACATCTCCTCTAGTGCAGAATGAATGAAAGGACAGGTTTGTTATTAAAGTCCCTCCACAAGGAAAGAAATAGGAGGAGGAAGATAAAAAGGATCTTCCTACAATGCTTTTTGTCTGTTTTTTTCTTGCTGCTGAGGTGCAGGTGCAAAGTAGGTAGGCAGAGACACAACCTGATGAGTGCTACAGAAGGCAGGTATGGGAAGGAGGAAGTGGGGAAAGGTATAGAGCATGGCTGCAAGGGAGTGATTATAGTAAAAGACTACAGAATATAAATTAGATAAGCAGAAAAGCAAGTCCATTAGGACAGTAATAGATAATGAATAAGAAGTACAGTAGATGGTTTAGATCCATATGTAATCAAATAATGCTGGAAACAGAGAATCAGTAAGTCACCTGGAAATACAATGTTTGGTAGAGAAAATAATGGCCCACTAAAGATGCCCACATCCTAATCTGCTGAATTTGTGAATGTTCCTTATATAGAAAAAGAGACTCTGTAGACGGGATTGAGTTAAAGACCTTAAAATGGAAGGATGTTCCTGGATTATCCAGGTGTGACTAAAATAACACAAGGGTCTTTACAAGGGAAAGGAGGAGACTGAGAGACAGAGAAAGGGGTTGTGATGATTGAAAGAGCATCAAAGTCAGAGAGAGACTTGAAGATTCTATGCTCTGGCTTGAAGAGGAAGGAAGGGGTCACAAACCAAGGAAATAGATTCTCCCCAGAGCTCCCAGGAGGAATGCTGCTCTGCTAATACCTTGATTTTAGCCTCTAAGACCCATTTTAGGCCTCTTACCTCCAGAACTTTAAGATAAAAGAGTTGAGTTGTTTAAGCCATTAAGATCCTTACAGTGTCAATAGGAAACCAACACAGTTGGTTAAAGAGTACAATGCTGAAAGTATATTTTGAAGGTGAGGCACCTAAGACAAAGTCTAGCATATGACATGGACTAAAGTGAGGAACTCAGAGGTGTCGAGTGTGAAGGTCACATGAACATCGGAGTCACCAAGAATGAAGACAATGATCTAGATCAGGGGTCAGCATACTTTTGAGACAGAAGAGCCAATCCTGTCCCTCACAACAATTTAAAAAGTATTAAGGAGCCATAAAACAAATGAAATCACCATTATGTGAATAACACCCTTTAAAAATTTTATAAATGAAACTGATAGTTTTATTTTCATTTTTAATTTTACTTCAGAGCCACATGTACGTACCCAAAGAGCCGCGTGTGGCTCGTGTGCTGCCCCCTGATCTCGATGCTCAAATCTTCAATGAATGGCGGGGGGGGGGGGAGGGTTGCACATAATTAAGAAGGGACGTACTTTGGAGAATCTTGTCTTTGGAGGAAGAAGGGAGGTACAGTGGTCTGGAAGGGACAGTAAAACAGGAGGACACCTATCTCTTCTTCAGGCTTCATCACACATGGGATATGAGATATAAATATAGCCACCAGTAGAGACAACTAGAAGAGATCAATGTCCTCAAGAATGACAGGGTTTCAGTTAAAGAATAGGAGGATATTGTTAAAGATATCCAAATCTTAGATTTTGGTGATAAACCAATAATGTTGGTGATAAAAAAGTGAAATATTTTGGAGAAGGTGGTGGAGGCAAACAATGTGGTCATATTAGGGGATAGCTAAGGCTTATAGAGCCCAGGTGATAATCTACCAACTGAGATTTGGGGGCTTCTGAAGGTGACTTACATAAACTGGAGTGCAAAGCATAACAGAATTTGTCCTGATGCCTTTTTTTTTTTTTTAAAGGATAAGCAGTTATAAATATAGCATTTTTTTAGGAGTATTGTCTTAGATAGTTGTAATCATTAGGTGAATAATGAACAATAGTCTTCCCTTACAGCCCTCTTACAGAGTTAGACTGATCAGAAACACACAGGGCTGCGAGGCCTTGCTGAAATCCAGGAGTCCATGGAGCCCTCCTGCCTCCTTTGCAAATCCACAGAGTGGATCCTGGCTGTGGGAGGGCCCATGGAGCTGTGGACCTCTCACCAATCTGCTGTGGAATCTCTGGAGTCCTGGTGGAGCAAGGGGCAAGCAGAGGAAATTAACATCACCATCTCAGGGCTTTCTTCATCTGCAGTCCTATTTCTCAGAATTCAAGTACCTTAGCAGTAAATATTATTCTTTTTAGAAATATAATCCCATATTTGGAGAAGGAGTAATTTATAAGAAAAACTGAATAGGTTCAAAGAATTAGAACAGTGAAATGAAAAAGAAAAAAAAATGCAAATGAAAAATAGCACAGATTGAACTGGCTTTCACTAACACAGCATGGGAAGTACTTTTTAAGTGTTTGGGCTGAAAAATGGAAACCTCTGGTAGAATAATCCCCAGACACCCGAGAAAAAATGTGTTCACCAAATTTGTTCTAAAATTGAATGCTGTTTCTTTACAACCAATAGAGCTTTCTTTCTCCTATTTTTGTTTTCCCAGATAGGAGGAATGGTGCAAACTTTACGATTTTGCCCATTAATTTTGTCAAAATTGAAAGAAATTTACTCCTTTATTCCATGTGGTACAAAGAACTATACAGAAATTGTTTTTATTTTAGGACACGGGTTCTTAGCATGGCTTCAGTGAAGTCTCTTTGGAACTGAAGTGATAGGGTGGAGGTTCGCAATCATAGGGTGAGGGTCCTTAGCTTCTTTCAAATCCTCAAAATAGTTTCATCTTAAAAAAGAAAAAAAACACTTCTCTAAGAGTTTACTATTAACAATATCAGAATTTGACCTACATCATAAACAAATAAATGATAAAACAATGTGTGAAAATATTAGACTTTCATTCTCAGATTAGTGAATAAAGAGAGGTATGAGATCAGTGGTTGACAGAGCGTAGGGGGAAGGAGAGATGAATCAACATAGCACAGAGAAATTTTGGGCAGCGAAACTATTCTGTATGATACTCTACTTGTGAGTACATATCCTTATGCATTCACCAAATCCCACAGAATGTATAACATAAAGAGCAAAGCCTAGGGCCGTCTGAGTGGCTCAGTTGGTTAAGAATTAGCTTAAGAGTGGGAGCTCTGAGTGACAGGGCCACTGGTTAGATTCCCACATGGGCCAGTGATCCTGCGCCTGAGCTGAGCTGCCACTAAGCTGCCAACAGGTGGCAAGATGGCTCAGCTGGTGAAAGCACGTGCTCCTAACAAGACTGCCTGTTCGATGGTAGGCTATGCCCACTGGCAACTAAGACTGAACTCGGCACCTTGAGCTGAGCTGCAGCCTGGATGGCTCAGTGGATAGAGCGTGAGCTCTTAAAAAGGCAGCTGGTTCAACTCCCACATGAGATGATGGCTATGCCCACTCACAACCAAGACTGAACTCAGGACCTTGAGCTGAGCTGCTGCCTGCATGGCTCAGTGGATAGGGCATGTGCTCTTAACAACAAGGCAGCTGATTCAATTCCTACATGGGATGGTGGCTACGCCCACCAGCAACTAAGATTGAACACAGCATCTTGAGCTTAGAGGCTACGAGCTGCCAATGGGAAGCCAGACAGTGACTGGAACCCTCCAAAACGAAGATTGAAGAACAACAACTTGGCTGGTTCCCCTTTCCCAACTCCCCAACACTGTTTCCCTCCCCCAATTCCCCAATTTAAAAAAAAAGAAAAAGAGTGAAGCCTAATATAAAATATGGATTTTAGTTAGGAATAATGTATCAATTATTGCCTATTGACTGTAACAAGTACAGCATAAAAATGCAAGATGTGAATAACAGAGGAAACCACTGGGCTCAGTGAGCTATATGGAAGGAAACTCTGTACTTTCCACTCAGTTTTTCTATAAATGCTTTCAAAAATAAATGTATTACTTTTTAAAAAGAGATGACACTGACTACTGCAAATAAAATGAATTGAAGTGGAGTTGGAATGAAAGTAGGGGTCCAATTAGAAGACTGATTGCCAGTTCGATTCCCACATGCGCCAGTGAGCTGTACCCTCCACAACTAGATTGAAAGCAATGACTTGACGTGGAGCTGATGGGTCCTGGAAAAACACACTTTTTCCCAATAAAGTTAAAAAAAAAAAAAAAAGAATTCCTCAGAAGTCTAAATTTACAATGTATTGTATTAGGGGAGAACAAAGTAACAAAGATCCAGATCATTTTGGACTTCATATCCTGTAATCAACACCTAAATTTCATCTGGAATAGAGCAGATTGTGGAATATCCAATGGAAACATTATCACAGCTTGATTGTGCAGTAATATGATGCATTTCTCATGTTGGTTTCATTAAAACAGCATCATATCCACAAAACTTTTGAACAGACCATCTCTGGAGAGAGGAGTTCAAAATTATCATCTTACTAAAATGTAACTTCTGCTTTGGTTGCTTTTTCTTGTTTCCTTTAAAGCTCCAAACTATGGTGTATGTAGCCAGGGGAACACAGATTATCCCTGAGACCTAACAGAGCAAGGCCTTAACGTTACACAGAGGGCCAGGAGCCTATATTCCATGTTGCTTCTTCGAAATATACTCCCTTCACTGACCCCCTGTCCATCCTACCCTCATGGCATCAGTTTCTGAGTTAGAGTTGAGATAAACGCTCAGATTTTAGGCCCAGTCCAGCCTTACTCACTTTGTCAGCATTTTTTTTTTTAATCTTCTCATTTCTGTCACAGAGCCTCAGAGAGTTCTGCACCTAAATGTCATGACTTGACATGACCTAATCTGTGTTCACTGACAAGTGCATGGGAAATAATAAGCTGGGAGCTACAGATGTGACCAAAGAGAAGTCAGGGAAAAAGCTATGAAAAGCAAAAAGTGGAAGAAGAGAAGGATATTCAGGAGTTTCTCTCAACCTCTCATTTTCCCAAAATTATATACGTGGCCTGACAGCTGTTCTTGATCTCCTTTTCATTTTACATTCACAGGATCATAATGATTTCAGGCAGAACACAGGGGAAAGTTAAGGCTGTGAGAGGTCATTCATCTTTTCCACCAGGGAAGAAAAGAAATGTGATCCTCTCATTCTCAGAGTGACCCAGTGTAAATGATGATTTTTTTATGTCAAACTGGACTTTCCTTCATTCTTTCTTGTATAAATGTATGAGGGCTGTTCCACATTAAGATGGGTCATCAAAGTAGCTTATAGATTTTCTTTCCCTTGAGACCTTTAAAGGAAATAAACATCAAACTGTCTTTGAAGAATGGCATGGAGTCCTTACCACAGGTTGAGAAATGAATAAAAAAACCTTTTCCTTTCCTTAATGCCTTATGGGTAAGGAAAACACAAAACAAAACACTAGGTATAGTCACAGTATAAAACAATTCCTTTTAAACACTAATTCTTTGTTTCCAAAGTGGCAATTTTTCTTTTTTAAATGTAACTCTCTGCCACCCTGACACTAAATGTCACAGTAGCACCAACAGTGTCCAGTTGACCTACAAAATTAATTGACTGCTATGAAGAATAACGAGCCACAAAAGACCCACATCAACACTAAATTAGAGGACAAAACTGCTTTTCATAACTCAGACATACCCATGTCCGTATTGTTCAGAAATTACTTCAGGGTTACTGGAGTGTTTACTAAAAGTACTAGGAGATCTGATATCTTCTGGGTGGACACAGAATCTAAGAGAAAGATAAATTCATCTTTCTAGAACTCCAAGCACTGATTGGTGTTAAAATAGCAACAGGTTGACCAATGCCTGGCATATATTAATAGTAACAGAATGTTGAATAAATGCACTAGAGCTAAAATTTTTGTTTCTTCCATCTTTTTGATCTTTTTGAGATGACTACTTATTGCCCCTTATGATATGCTCAGACCTTTCTCCCCTTCAGGTATGAAATCTGGATTAATATCTTTATGTTCTTTTTTATCAAAAGTATAATTGCCTATGTTTAGAATCCTATTTTTCATTTTATAGAACTAAGGTTTATGTTGTCTTCTATTGTCTTGAGATGGGTGTGAATCTTAGTAGATCTTCCCAATCAATAAGACCATTAATTCTCTCTTCTAAATTGACCATCTTCTCCATCTCCACTAGACACTGCAAGATTGAAGTATAAACTGGATTATCCCCAGACCTCAGTGGCAATATCTAACATTCATACATAAGTCAATGATATTCAGTGTTATTTTATCAACTCCAAAATTCATTATAACAATTTGCCTAGAATAAAAATTTGCAGAAGTATAAACACAGGTACTGCTACTATGAGATATCTAGTGCTGTAATCTAGACAGAAAATGTCTTCCTGTGGTTCTAAGATCCTGATGGTGAAAAAGTGAGGAACGCTGTGAGCTTTGGGGCATCTCTTAGTAGACGACATCCTACAACAAAAAAATGTTTCCACTGACTTAACATCTCCTGTGAGTTTTCACTTCAAAAGTTGATTTTATTTTGAAAAGTTAACATGCAATCACCAAAGAGATTATTTCTAAAGCAGTTCTTTCAGATATAGCCTTAAAACTAAATGCTTAACAATCATTTAGTTCTATTTTCTTTCACAACTGATAGGAGATACAGTTCTCAATTTCATCTATGGTTATCACAAAACAAACAAAAGATATTATTTTGAAAAAAAAATTGTCTCATCGAATTGTCCAACTAAGACCATGCAATGAAAATTTATTAAAACAACTGCTTTGTAAGAGACACCTTGCTTGTTATTTCTGTCAATTAATCTATTAATATTCAAATTAACTTTAGGTTAGTTGTTTTGTTTAGGTTGGGTTTGTTTCTTAAAATTTGCAAAGGACCAAATAATCCATTAGAATCAGCCTACAAATATTACACAAAATTACATCATTTAAAATAGAAAATAAGGGCTGGCTGAGTGGCGAGGTGGTTAAGCGCTGGTTTTGGGAAGCCAGCGGCCCCGGTTTGGGTCCCACATATGAGGGCCAGTGACACTGCCCTCAAAAAAAATAATAAATAAATAAATGAATAAATAAATAAAATAGAAAATAATTTTAAGGCCCAAATTAACAAATAGATATAAACTTTGTTTTGTATTTAGAAGGCATTTTATAGCATTTTTGTCTTTTGTCTCAGAATTTTCCAAAGTCTCTTATACTAAGAATTAATTTCCTCTCCCCAGTCAAAAGTTCATCATTATAGATAAAGTGTAAAACTTAGGATCAAGATTTCCATGGTAATTTATGACTTTAAAAACCCTAGATTCAGTTGTTTCAATAACAGCATCCTCTTTTAAAAACTGCTTTACTGATTTGATCCTATTTAAGCTTTTTAAGAGTCAACATAGTGACAACTTGTTCATTCAGAAGAAATCCAGAAAAGTAGGATTATACTGAGATGAGCATACACTCATGTCATGTTCAACAAAAATGCTCTGGAAGCTTTGAATGTTTTCTGAAATGTCAAATATTTTGTCGTCACAAAGATAGACTTCTCTCAAGTTACTTCTCATTCTAGGAATTGGGTTTGTTCATTTCTACTGTGCCTTTGCGCCCTCTTATGGCCATTTCAGGATCTGCTTCATTGGGAGCAATTTATTCAAGACTCTTCAAAGGTTTCAACTGAATTTTTATTAGAATAATGATATTTACATACTTTACACCTTTAAATCTGTCATTTCATAATCCCAAATATTAATTGAAGCTCACTGTTCTTCACACTGTTGAGAAAACAGAAGTATAAAGAGTTGAGGTTACTAGGACAATAATTAGGAAACAATCCATACTTTCCAATTATGTCTGACATATTAACAAGCTAATAAAAATGTAAGATTCTGCCTCCTAGGCACAAAACAATTTACCAAAGGCCATCATTAGGCATTGCAGTTCTTACTTCCTGATACTGACATCATGAAATCAACTTAGAATTTGTTTGAGCATGTTTATATATACGAAGCACAGAAATGATTAGGACAATATCCTAAAAAGAAAAGCAGAAATGTGGCTGTACTTCATAAAGAAGTAACAATAGGAAGATTAAACACACACACACACACACACACACACACACACACACTATAGTTTAATTGACTCATATTGTCTTGGATACATTAAATTCCTTTAAACCTGGAGATCTTTAAAAAAAAAAACTAATGATCAATTGTTATCTTTCTATTATAGTTAATTTGACACCCCTAATGAAAAGACTGCTTATTCATTTCCTGACTTAAAATACCCTTCTTTCTATTAGTTAGTTTCATGTTTAGAAAGCATTTTTTTAAAATGTGAAAGGTTTTAATGATAAGCTTTATTTCTGAGTTCACACTGCTACCAGTGAAAAGGATACTTGCTTTGTAGTGAAGAAAAACAGCATTCAAACTGTATATTTGGTAGAAGAACTACTGTTTAAAGTGTCTATGAGAAGAACTGATACATTTCCATATTTTTTTCTCTTTCTAGGGTGACTGCTATATATTTCAAAGATATCTCTAAGTTGAAGAGAAATGTAACTTGAACATGCTATGAATTTTAAATTCCAAACTTATTTTACATTCATATTTTTGTCAGAAAAGTACTTCAGAACCTATAAAACATATATAAATCAATAACTTTGGTTTAAAAATACAGCTACATTATTAAGGGCACAAAACAGCACTAATTGAGAGTGCAAGAAATCCCATATGAATATAGAAAATATAATTTCACCAGCCTGAGGTTAGATAGTATTTAGGACGATGCTCCAAATATTTAAAGTGACTATCAATTCCCAAATTACAAATAAAATTTAAAAATAAAACATTGGATGGTCCATCTGAAAATGTAACTCTCTCTCAGAGTAGATAATAGCACTTATTAAGATCACCAATGCCTGCAAAGTATTTTCAGTCCATAGGTTTCCTGTGTATAATTCAATCAGCATATCAGATGTGCTGACAGCAAAAATATACTTCAGAACAGTAAGGTTATTGCTAGTTCCAAAAATACTCTTTATCTACAATTATATCTTCAAAGCTTCTGAAATCCTACAAATCTTCTCTCTTACAATACAACCATGTATATTATCTAAAATACCTTGTTTGTATTTCATCAAACTGAAAAATCTGATAGGAAGTTGCCAAGGGAACACTACTGGTACCTCCTCTTGTATGTGCTCTTGTGAAATAACAATCATTGACAACTGAAATCTTTTGTATCTTTTTAAAAAACTGGATACAGTTTGTCAATGGGCATTGCAAATACTTGTGTTCCAACTGTATCCTGTCCTACAAAAGTCTGATGTGTCCTATAGAAATCTGATAATTTATATTATACTTCTGTATATTCAAAATATAAAACAATTAAATCCCCTGGCACCAGCAACCATTTAGGAAATATTAATAGTAATGAGGGTTGTTTGAAAGCAGAGCCACCCAAGGATCCCAAACTATTTAGCATAACATTCTAGGCCTTTCAAAATCAGCCACAAGGCACTGCTTTTTATTTCTTCAGCACTACCCCTTTTCACATCTCAGTGATTACACATTCAACTCCCTCTATCAGAAATAATTCCCTCTCCCACTGTAGTACATCATTATGTACTGGGACCTATTATACGGTAATGTAAATTATTTGTTGGAATGCCTCTCTCTCCCAATATACAACCATATGAATTTCTTGAAGGCAGGACCTGAGTTTATGCACTTTTATATCCCCAGTACCTAAAAAAACTAGTAAGTGACAAAGCAACACGATGCTTTTGGAGTCTGAAACATCATTATGGAGAACTACATTTTAATCCTAGATTCACTCACTTAACTTTCCATTTTCCTTATGTGTAAGTAAGTAATAAAACACTTTTCAAGACTGTTGCAAAACTGAAAGATACCTATAAAGAGACTAGCCCAGTGTCTGACACACAGCGGGCACTGTTACCTGTGCTCCACGTTAGTTCAATTGATATTTCTGTATAGCTCTTTCCATTTGTGTATTAACTCAAAATCTTTCCAGATTTCGCAAAATTGAGACCACTATCTTGTTCCTTTTTACTCTTTCTCATATTTCATAATTTAAACATAACCATAGCTATAAAAATAAAGAATTTTACTGTGTATTCAGGCAGTTTAGGCATTTGTGGGCAGCAAGTTCAATTTTTTCCTGAAATAAAATATCCTGAGAAATGTGAACTACAGTTCACGGCTTTCAGCTTTATTTTCTCTTCTATTCCTCACCAAAAGAGGAAAAAAAAAAAGCTTCAATATTTATAAGACTAAGAATAATGGACATGCATAATTTTGCCTTAACATGCATTTCTGCCTTTTAAACCCAGTTTAAACTCAGTGAAAGGCCAAGAACATAGACTTAATTATGCAGGGGAAGAAAGATGCTTTAACTGTGCTGCACATTCAATAGACAATATCCAAAGAAAGCAGTCCTGCCTGAAACGTTTACAAATCAATTCATTATATTGATTTGGAATGAGTTGTGCTGCAATTTAAAACATAGATTACCACAGGCCAAACTTGATAAAGCTCTATTTTTAAGGCACTTTCACTTGACTATACATTTGATCTGAGAATTTTCAAGAAACAGTGATTTGCCTAACCTTAAAAAAAAAAAAGCTACTGTGTGTAAATAATAGGTTTTAAATGGGTAATGATTAAGCATTTAATCGTCATGAAATTTCAAAAGTTAACTAAGAACTTCAATAAGTCACTGATATTTTATTGAGAACAGGCAATGTGTTTCTATTTCAAAATGATTTATCCCACATACAATGCATAGAATGTTTCCATTTCTTTTCTTAGTTCTAATACAATTCCAGAAGAAAATTTTAAGGTTTGCTTCTGTTTTATTTTTCATGGAAGAAGCTGCTCCTTGGGAATCAATGATTACACCTCACCTAAGAGTCCTTTTCTCCTATTCAAGTCTCCTGATGACTTACTGTTTTATCCTAATGCAACTTAAATATTTTGTCATTTTCATCACTTACAGTCCTTAAAGTATAAGGATAATAATAGCTGTCACTAGATAGGGTGCTTCTTAAAAAGGACTGAAACTAGGTTTCAGAAAGACTCATCTAATTTTAATTACACATCAAGCAAATGGGGTCATGACGTCAATTATTTAATTCAGTTAATTAAATGGCTAAAATACGTGCTTCTTGGAGGAGATAAAATATTTGTTATAATCATTTTCTTCATAATAAAATATAGGACCTAGTGAATGACACTCTCCACCTGACCCTGTTCCTCCCCAACCCCCGCCAAAAAAATGCAGGAGTCTGAAAAATATAAGTAAATAAAATAATAATTTGCAATTGAGTCATTTCTGAGTCTGCCTGAGAAGCAAAAACAAAGTAACAAGGTATTTCTACACCAGTAAGTCTTCTCCAATGAAATCTCTCCTGGGCCTCAGTTTCTTCTGGGCAATGACCCCATTAACCACTTGATTTGCCAATTCTATTCTAATTTTAAGTGTTCTGAGTTCTTAATAAGCTAAATTAAATTAATAACAGAAATCAACTAATATGCTGTTAGCTAATATCTAGAGGACACATTGACATGTTAACATATAAAGGTCTAAATAAGCAATATGTAAGTAATTCAAAGACATGTATAGATCTATTAAAATCAACAAACATTAACCAGTTTTTGACATATCATCCTCAAAAGTCTTCATGATTTCTAGGAAAATGACCCAGCAAATTAAAAAAACAAATCAAACACCTCAATGAAAAAAAATTATTTTCTTTTCCAGGTTCCTTTTCATTAAAATGAAAGGAGAGAAATGGAACAAAATTATGGCCTATGAAAAAAATTGTAACTAAAGAATATATTTTAAATTATTTCCACAAATGCCCATAGCAACTTAAGCCTTCTAAAACGTTACCCTGTCGAACCAGAGTACTTTAGCTTATAAAAGCTTCCTTGAAGTTTGCCACAAAATTTCAAAATAACCACCTTTTCATCAATAAAAATAAATAATGTTGCTGTGGCATATTTCCTGAAACCTTTAACAGGATTCAAACTACCTAATCTTTCTATTGAAGCAGTCAGTTATTGAATAAGAAAAAATAAATAAAAAGGAAAAAACAAGGTGTGGTTTTTTTCAGTTAAAATTCAGTCTGCAAACCAGTGTTTGTATTTAAAATAAAATATCTTACAATTTTCAACTGATTCCTAAAAGAGTTCTGGAAATAAAATTAATTGGCAATAAATGTAGGTTTCTATTTAAAGATTCCTTATTAATTGTATTATTCTTCTGGATTTGAAAGATACATTCCTTTCCAAGCTGATTATATACCAAAAGTCACAACCTTTGCTAGCACTGCCACCTGCTGTTGACTCTAAATCATTTTCCAGCATACAGAAATAGAAATAAAAATAAACAAAATAGCATGGGCAAATTGGTCTGGAAAATAAGCATTGACACAGAATTTAAAGACATATGTGTGCAAGCCACTAACAAAGTTATTTCTGACAACAGATAAAGTTATATCTACACTGTAATAAGCCTCTTACTATAACAAAGGAGTATAACAAATGACTCAGACTCTTTGGTTATTCATATTTGATTAACGCATATTTTTTTTACAAGAGCATTATTTATGGGACAAAAAAAGAGGTGTTTTAATATACCTGCCCCACCAAAAAAAAAAAAGTGGAAGTAATACAGTTCTTCCAGGATGAATTAAGTAATTTCCTTTTGAGTACACTATGTCTAATAAGAAAAGGAAGGTATAAGTGTACATGTAGGTAGATATAAACAAATGTGGCAAAATTTGTGAATCCAGTTGATGGATATATGGGAAATCATTTTTCTATCCTTTCAACCTTTCTTAGGAATACAAACTTCCTAAATAAAAAGTTGGAAGAAAAAAATATAATGCACTTGTATTTTTTTTTATTAGTTTCAGGTGTACAACACAATGCAATAGTTATACTCTTTACCCCCCAAAGTGAAAACCCCGCTCCCCCAGTTTGCCACCCCACTCCCCCCCCATATCATACATATCCATCACAACTCCCCTGACTCCCCTCCACAGTATACTCCACATCCCGTGACCATCCACATATTCAGTTGCAGTTGGCATACAATACTATACAACATCAGCTTCAGGTGTACAGTGCAGTGATCAAGCCTCTACTCTATCCATGAAGTGGTCTCCCTAACAAGACATGTAACTATCTGACATGCCACAAAATTTTTACAACATTATTATATTCCCCGAACTGTGTTTCATATCCCTGTGGCAATATTGTAGTTGTCTATTTATGCTGTCTTATCCCTTCCACTTCCCCCCATCCCCACCCCCCTCCCAACTAGCAACCCTCAGTTTTTCCACTACATCTACGAGTCTGTTTACTTTGATCGTTCACTCAGCTCTTCAGACTCCACACACAAGAATGCACTTGTATTTTTAATCTGCTTTACCAGTGCAGCTAAATTTCACAGAATTTAAGATAATATTGATATTATATGTGACAAATTTAGTATTATTTTAAAGTCTGAGGAAAATTGAAATACTTTTTGGAAACAATGTTGAGGCTTTCTTTTTTTTTCCCCCCATTCTACTGGAACATGTTTTACAGCAACTGTGGGTCATGAGAGGTGGCTAGTTGTATAGCTAAAGCACTGACCTAACACACTGCTTCTTGGGTAAGGCAGGGACAAAGTGTATAAAAGAACATGAGTATATCCAGTACTTTTTTCTTTTACAATTGAGCAACTTCAAAACTGATCTGTTAGGCCACATACAAAAGAATGACATTAGACTGCTATCTACACCACACAAAAAATTAGCTCAAATAGAGTGAAGAATGTAAGACCTGAAACCATAAAATACATAGTAGAAAACATGGGCACTAAGCTTCTGGACATTGGCATGAAGGATGTTTTTGTGGATTTGACTCCAAAGGCGAGGGAAACAGAAACACACAAATGGGACTACATCAAATAAGAAAGCTTCTGCAGAGCAAAGGAAACCACCAACAAAACACAAAATAACAACACAAAAGCAACCATCAAATGGGAGAAGATATTTGCAAATGACACTTCTGATAAGGCATTACTATCCAAAGTATATAAAGAAGTCCTAAAACTTTACAAGAAAAACAAACAAAGAACCTGATTAAAAAATGGGCAGAAGATCTGAATATACATTTTTCTGAGGAAGGTATACAGATGGCCAGCAGACACATAAAAATATGTTCAACGTCACTAATTATTAGGGAAATGCAAATCAAAACTAGAATGCAATATCACCTCATAGCTGTTAGAATGATTATTATCAAAAAGATAAGAAACAAGTGTTGGAAAGAATGTGGAAAAAAGGAAACTTTTTTACACTGCTGGTGGGATTATAAATTGGTGAAGCTGCTATGAAAAATAGTGTGGAGGTTCCTCAAAAAATTAAGAATAAACCATGTCATCCAGCAACTCCTCTTCTGATTATTTATCTGAACAATATGAAAACACTAATTCGGAAATATATATTCACTACTATGTCCACTGCAGCATTATTTACAATAGTCAAAGTATGGAAAACAACCTAGGTGTTCATCAGTGGATGAACAAATAAAGAAGATGTGTAGATAGATAATGGAACACTACTCAGCCATAAAAAAGATGAAATAATGTCATATGGGACAACATAGATGGTCCTTGAGGGTACGATGCTAAGTAAAATAAATCAGACAGAAAAGAACAAAACAGTATGAATATAAAACAGAAAACAAACAAAACAAAACAAACTCAGAGATGCAGACAACAGATTGGTTGGGGTGCAGGGAAAGGAGGTAGAGAGAAGGCCTCAAAAGAGGTAAAGGGATTCAAATATACAATGATAGATGGAAACTAGATTTTTGGTGGTGAGTGCACTATAGTGTATACAGATATCAAATTATTATATACCTGAAATATTATGATATTATTAATATTATTGACATTAATAAATTATCATAAATATTAATAGTCATGTAATATATCAATGTTATTAACCAATGTTACCTCGATTCAAAAAAACTGACATGTTAGTTGTCTTGACTGCAACTTTATTTATTATTACAATCTTTATTTTTATATAAAATATGTTATTAACCATTGTTACCTCAATTTTTTTTAAAAAATGACCTATTAGTTGTATTATCAGTGTGCTTCCTGTCTACAAGCAGTAAAAAACCACAAGGAGAACGTCTTGAAAATATAGTCATGAGGATTGTTATTGTTATTGTTAAAAAGAAAAAAAATTCACTTTAAAACTGCTTATTGTCTACCAAGAAATACGCCATAATATACAGTTTTGGGGTTGTCTGTCCAACCCTCTTTCTGTCGGTTCTCCCTCCTACATCCCTTATCCATAGAGATTTAAATTTCATGACCTTGGCCAGTCATTGCCTTCCAGATAGTACTTCTCTCTCCTGGGAATTCAGAAGGGGGATTCAGAAAAGAGAGTTCAGTCTCTAATGTTTTCTGAAGAGGTGCCAGGTAAACTCAAAAGCTATGGGGTTGCCATTGTGTACAAAATGCATGGAAAAACAGAGAGGAATGTTCATATGCAAAGAGAAATTAAGGAGGGCCGGCCGAGTGGTGCGGTGGTTAAGCGCTGGCTTCGGGTCCCACATAGGAGGGCCAGTGACACTGCCCTCAAAAAAAAAAAAAAAAAAAGAGAAATTAAGGAAACATATGCACAGGAAGAAAAGGAGAGAAGACAATACAGAGAGATGGAATAATGCCTGATGGTCTCCCAGTCCCACAAGAGCCAGCAAGCAGTAAGTACTCTCTGCCCATGGTTTCTATAACATTCGACTGTATCCATATCACCCCCCCTCCTCCATTGTACTTGTACTAGTTTCTGTGGAATTCTGTTACTTGAAGCCAAAAGCCTTAACTCCAAAATTTGTTGACACAGAGGATGAATAAAAAATTTTGATGTAACAACAAAAATATTAGAACCCTGTTCAATAATAAAGACACTGAAAGATATAGATATTGCCCATGAAATACAATTTTAGAGAGAAGCATTCTCCACAGAAAAATTCAATATGTATCTTGAGCAGAATCCATACCTAGGAATTACCATGGCCCCTATGGTACACTGTATTATTTATTCAAGATATTCACTCCTTCTCTTTATAAATTCCCTCTCTAGTGACTCTCCCTATGAAAGAAACATATTTTCTACCACCTCAATCTGAGACTCAGCCACATGACTTTGGTCATTACAAAGTAAGCCCAAGTGGCTTGTGACACTGCCAAACAAGAATTTGAATGCCATCTTGTAGTTTCACAGAGGTTTTCTTTTCTCTCTGACCACATAAGAAAGAACAACAATGTGAGGTTGTGTTACAATAATGTGAGAGTGTGTTACATGTCAACCTGTAACTTATAACATGAACAAAAAATAAACCCATATTGTTGTAAGTTACTGAATTTAGGACTTGGTTGGTACCATAGTACAGCCTGGCAAAAAATGACTGGTGATTGTCTCAAATGGATTCTCATTATAAATAGAGCCAGTGGGTAAGAGAGTCAATATTTAATTCCGAAGTTCATTGAAATATTGGTAATAAGCTTGTATTTTATATAAGTCCTTTTAGTATTCAATCTATGCCACTGTTGATGATTTTAAGGATCTTTACACATAATTCTTATCAAAGGATAGATTTACTTCTTCCTCCATGTTTCTAAGAATTGCCAACAAATTCATCCAAAGCACAAATTTCTTCTTAAAATATAATTTAAAGATATTCTAATTTTAGCATCTGTACTTTACTTAAAAACTGTGAATATAAGACTTTTTGAAACATATCAATTGAGAAAAAATTCTTAACAAATTTTACATTCTCCTTCAATATTACGAAAACCTAATATCAAGGGTTTTTATTCTTCCAAATACTATGAACCCAAAGCAATTGTTAACACCACTCCTATTTCATTGGCCATTTTATAACATCAATGGTCTTAGTCTTACATGATTCAGATATAAATTTTGTTTTTGTTTAAGTCTCTTTTCCTGAAAACAGTATGTCATATTTCATAGAGTGTTGATAACTAGAAATAGTTATTAAATAACTAACTAAATAAATAAATATGAGGCTAATGCTATACATTTTGCCACTATGATTAGCTGTGTGATATTTGGGAAGTCATTCAACTAATCTAAGCTGGTAGAGAGGCTTAGAAAAATGAGGATAATAATGTATGCCTAGTGCATAGAGTAGGAACCAACTAACATTACAACTTCTTCCCCAGCCTAAAAAAAGAGCCACCTGGTCACAATAGAAGCAGAATATGTCCTATATAAAATAAAAAACCAAAATCCAGAAAAAAGAATTAAACAAAATGGAGATAACCAATCTACCAGATGTAGAGTTCCAAACACTGGTTATAAGGATGTGCAATGATCTCAGTGAGAACTTCTACAAAGAGATAGGAAACATAATAAGGAAGATAGAAAACAACCAATAAAATAGAACCAATTAGAAATGAAAAATACAGTAACTGAAATGAAGAATACATTAGAGGGAATCAACTGTATATTAGATGAAGCAGAGGATGGAATCAGCGATTTGCAAGATGAGATAACAGAAAACACCCAATCAGAACAGCAAAAAGAAAAAAAAAGAATCCAAAAACTGAGGAGAATTTAAGGGGCCTCTGGGACATCAAGTGTACGAATATTCGCATCATAGAGGAACCAGAGAAGAGAGAGTGAAATTGAAAACCTATTTGAAGAAATAATGATGGAAAACTTCCTTAATGTAGAGAAGGAAATAGATACACAAGCCCAGGAAGCACAGAGTTCCAAACAAGATGAACCCAAATAGGCCTACACCAAACACATCATAATTAAAATGATAAAAGTTAAAGACAAAGGGAGAATCCTAAAAGCACCAAGAGAAAGTCATCTAGTTACTAACAAGGGAGCTCCCATAAAACTGTCAGCTGATTTCTCAACAGAAACTTTATAGGCCAGAAGGTGTTGGCAAGAAATATTCAAAAGCAAGAACCTACAACCAAGACTACTCTATCTAGCAGAGCTATCATGTATAATCAAAGGACAGATAAAGAGCTTCCCAGATAAGAGAAACCTAAAAGAGTTCATAACCACCAAACCAATATTATAAGGCTTGTTAAAGGGACTTGTTGAAGAATAAGAAAAAAAGAATTAAAAATATGAATAATATAATGGCAAAGACTACATATCTATCAACAATTACTTGAAATGTAAATGGATTAAGTGTTTCAATCAAAAGACATAGAGGACTAAATGGATAAGAAAACAAGACCTTTACATATGCTACCTACAACAAACTCACTTCAGATCAAGAAACACACATAGAGTCTGAAAGAAAAGGAATAAAAAAAGATATTTAATGAAAATAGAAATGAAAAAAAAAAAAAGTTGAAATAGCAATACGACACTTATGTCAGACAAAATAGCCTTTAAAACAAAGTCAAGGTCCGGCAGAGTGGTGCGTTGGTTAAGAGCTGGCTTGAGACAGCGGTCCCAGTTCGGATCCCACATATGAGGGCCAGTGACACTGCCCTCTACAGCTAAGATGGTGAACAACTGCTCCATCTGGAGCTGGGCTGCTGTGAGTCCCCGGGATGGCATAGCTGCAGCCCAGCCCCTGCTGCAGTGGGCTGCCATAGGCTACAGTGAGTGGCCGGCAGCCAGCATGAGCAGCTGGAAGCCATGTGAGCTGCCAAGAGCCACGGTGAGCAGCCATCCAGAGTTCGGCAACTGACCTGCCTCACCAGAGAAGAGCACAATGATGATACCAACATGGGCCAGTGAAGCAATGTCCTCCACAACTAGACTGAAGAACCAAAGGACAGTAACTTGTCTGTTCCCCTTCCCTGATTCCCCAACGCTGTTCCCCTCCCCCAATTCCCCAATAAAATCTTTAAAAAAAAAAAATCTATAAGAAAAGACAAAGAAGGACCCAGTAATTCTACTTCTGTGTATTTATCCAAAGAAACCCAAAACACTAATTAGAAAAGATATAGGCATCTATATGCTCATAGAAGCATTGTTTACAATAGCCAAGATATGGAATCACCCTAAATGTCCAACAATAGATTAATGGATAAAGAAGTGGTACATATATACAATGGAATATGATTCAGCCATAAAAAAAAAAAAAGAATGAAATCTTGCCATCTGTAACAATGTAGATAGACTTCCAGGGTATTATGCTAAATGAAACAAATCAGACAGAGAAAGACAAATAACATATGATTTCATTTTTATATGGAATCTAAAGAACAAAATAAACAAACAAAACAGAAACAAACTCATAGATACAGAGAACATTTTGATGGTTGCCAGATGGGAGAGGAGTTGGGGAGGATCAGTGAAAAAGGGAAAGGGATTAGGAAATACAAATTGATAGTTACCAAATAGTCATAGGGATATAAATTATAGCATAGGGAATATAGTCAATAATATTGTAATAACTATGTACGGTGTCAGATGGGTACTAGATTTATTGGGGTGATCACTTTGGAAGTTATATAAATATTTAAACACTCTGTAGTAAAGCCGAAACTCATATAATACTATATTCCACTGTAATTTAGAAATAAGAAATCATTTTTAAAAAGGCAGAATAGATTTTTACACAAACTTTAGTGTGAAGATTCAATGGCTGAAGAATCAAGTAGTATTAGAGATTACTTCTACTTCTCTGCCAACTCCACCATTATAACCACAATAAACTGTATTAATGAGAGAATTTTTTCATGTCATTCACTATTTTCTTCTAGGTGATCATTTGATGAAACTCTCCATTTCAAGAAGAAAATACTCTAGTTTCATGGCTTTACCAATAGATTAACCCCAACTGTTTAAAATTACAATGTTTTTCTAAGCTTTATATGCATTTACTCATTAAGCCTTTAAAAATTTTAGGAGGGCATTACTATGTATTAATTAGCCGATAAGTCAGATAAGAACACTGAAACATAGATTAAGTAACAGACCCAAAGTCACAACACATAAGCAGCAGAGTCAGGTTTTAAACCCAGGCAGGCATTGTAAAATGCCACATCAACCAAATTGTTATCATATCGATGCAAGGGAGGCAAAAAAGAATTTTGGGGAAGAAAGGAAATGTAGTTGTTCCAAGAAAATAATGAACTATTATTTCTTTAGTATATATCAAGTATATCTTTTAAATAATCCCATTTACTTAAATTATTGAACTTTCAAATTGGTAGAAATCATGTGAATGCAACAACTAATATAAATGCTGGTCTAAATCCAGTACTCCTATTGCTACGATGCCTTTTACAGTTATTGATGAATCAACTTTGAAAAGTCCACTTCTGTTTCAATATTGGGGCTGAGAAATTTTACTCTGTGAGCCAGACTGTGCCCTTGGTAATGAAAAGGTAAAGTTGGAAAAACTAGGTAAAAATAACAATGAAAAAAAAAAAAAGAGTCCCATGAAATGATCCATATAAATGTATAATAACTATCTGCAAATACTTAGTGAAAGAAAAAAAATCAGATTGAGATTTGCATGCTAATAACAATTTCTTGCAAGCTATTAATTTTATAAGAGAAATTTCAACTTGTGAATTGAACAATCATTCATGGCTAGAAAAAATAGTTTTCCAAATTTGAATTATATTTAAAACCATCAAGAAAGAATCACAAGGTTCAGTTTAAATAATTTAAATTTGACATATTCAAATAACTCAAAGTTTTCAAATTTAAAGAAATAAAAATAAAATAGAAAATATCCTAACCCCAACATCAAAGAGAGCTGACAAAAATTCATTACTTTCAGGAGAAGGCAATCAACCATTTCCTGGGAGACTATTTGACTCTTAGAATAACTAATTTGACTAAAATGAGCCAAAATTTTATAATTTGTCCATTATGAAAAAGTAGATCTTGTGCATTTTGTTCCAATTTTTCAAATAACAAAACTCTGATACATTAAATACAAAAGAAGAGAACCTATATTTTTACATCTAAATTTACTTAAAGATAAGTTATCTACAGAACAGAAATTTGGTACATGAATGTGTCACAGAATAATTATTACAAGAGTGAGTCAAATAGATAAATATCAGTTTCTGTGAAATTCTCAAAACAACTTTTCTTGGCACTGTAAACTGCATAAAACTGAAACAATTGGGAAATTTCTACTTTTTAGCTTATAAGAAGTTTGGTGAGTATCATATTTCTTTCCAGACTATATCTGTTGTGTTCCTAACAATATCAATAAGCCCAAGAGGGCATCTACACACATTTCCAAGTTTCAATAACAGCCAAAGTATTAAATAACTAATCCAGTATAATGCACTATTCCAAAATAGAGTGCCTGGTCAATATCTTCAGAGAGATACCGTAATTGTTTCACTCTACTTTCAATGAATGATCTATAATGAAAGTTGCTTTTGGGGGCTTAACCTAGAGCTGTGCCCTGTGGGAAATGATGAGTCTTCGTAAACTGTGTTACAGTTTACTAATAAGGATAAAGAAGCACAACTGATGAACCAGCAAATCTGCTCTGACTTACTTGGTCTTTGCTGAATGAATTTGAATATCATCAAAATACATTATCCTTATATATAACCTGTTTCCTATGATTCACTCTATCCTCACATTCATTTCAAGAGGAACTTAAAGCACTTGAATATTTTCCATCTTGTGCTGCTCCTATGGTATTACATGAAACAATTTTTTTTATACAGGAAAAAATAAAACTTTCAATGGGAAAAGGTTACCAGATGAGTATTTAAAGCCTGGAGGAAAACAGAGAATATTTACATACCAGTATTCACATTTGATACTAATATATAATAAACAGGCTTCCACACCTAAAAATAATGCAAAACTAGCTTTCTGAATATTTATCAATTGACCATCAGGGAACCATGAAGATGTGGATTAAAATTCTCCTTCTATCAGTAACAGATTGTTTTATGTTGAACACAACTGTTAATTCATCTCTCCCTCCTCCTCTTCCTCCCTCCCTCCCTTCCTTTCTGATTCGTTCATGAATTCATTTAACTTTGATAAGAATATAACATGTGCCAGGCATTATGGGTGCTTCTAAGGATGCAAAGATGAACAAGGTAGTTGATCCCTAAAGGAACTCTTAATCTTTTGAGTAATAGAAAAAAATTAATATCTATACTATAAAATGTTATGAGAAAGTTTTATTTAGAGCACTCTGGAAGCAAATAAGAAGATAAATTTCAGTTTCCCTGAGATGGTGACACATAAACTTAGTTTTGAAAATCAAGTAAGAATTAGTCAAGAAGAAGCTCTATGGGTAAGGCGAGGGAGTGGAGTGAGGTGGGTATATCTACCAGAATTACAGCCTGTATAATTATTGTTATATGAGGTGTGATCAAAAAATATGGTGATTGTTTAAATTTAAAAAATTTATTACAGTAAAAGACACATTGCCATTAATCTCTCTCAAAATAATTCCCCTCAAAATACTCCCCCTCACTTCAACACAGTTATCCCATCATTCTTGCCATTTTCTGAAGCAGTTCTGGAAGTCCTCTTTCGTGGGTGTCTTTAGTTGCACCATCGTGGCTGCCTCGATGTCCTGAATCATTTTGACTTTGGGGGAGAGCCAAAGGTCACACGGTGCCAGATCCGGTGAATATGGTGGATAAGGATTCACCCTAATGTTTTTATTTGACATGAATTGCCATACCAGAAGCTATGTGTGACATGGAGCGTTGTCATGATGGAAGATGATTTACGGCACACCTTCTCTCAACCATAGCTCACACCCGACTGACTGCCCGGAACAGGTTGAAACTTGTCACACGCTATTACTAAGGTTTGATGTGCTGCTTCCCGTATCGAAGATCCCTGCCTTCCCGTTGGATGGCACACGGCAGCAGTATTCACCATCTTTTGTGATCACAACGAAAGGCTCTGTGTCACACATCGCTTCTGGTACAGCAACTTCTGTCAAATAAAAACATTACAGTGTGTCCTCATCCACCTTATTCACCAGATCTAGCATCATGCAACTTCTGGCTTTTCCCCAAAGTCAAAATGACTATGAAAGGTAAATGTTTTCAATCGATTCAGGACACTGAAGCAGCCACGACAGCACAACTAAAGACATGAAAGAGGACTTCCAGAACTGCTTCAGAAAGTGTCAAGAACAATGGGATAAGTGTGTTCGAAGCCAGGAGGAGTATTTTGAGGGGGATTAATAGCAGTGTCTTTTACTGGAATTTTTTTTTAATTTAAATATTCACCATATTTTTTTATCATACCTCGTAGGTCTAGGTAGACAGCAAATAGGAAAGTGATGGAATTCTCCAAAGTTGGGTGCATACACCAAAGGTACATAAGACAATTACAAGAGTGCAGGAAGAAAATGTCAGAACTTCTTTTACAATTATTCTTATAACTTCTGTTTTTCAAAATTCTATTTCTGTACATATTATATAATGTACATATGTTAATATTCTAAACCTTGTACATGTAAATAATTTATAAATAAATAAACATAAACTGGGAGTATGTCCTTGAAAAAATGTAATTAGTGGTATTGCAATTAAAGAAAAAGAAAACAATGCATATTCTATATTACCCTGTACATGATGCATAGTAATAAAGGATTTTAAGCAAATGAACAATTGGATGCAGCACTCTGGCTATATTCTAGGAGTTAAATTAGAAGATAGACCTGAAACAAGTAAAGCAGCTGTGAAGTCTCTGTAGTAACCCTAGTAATATCGTAAACAGTGAAGGTGGCACTGTGGAAATACCAAGGAGGAGGCAGAGGCTGCTTGTAAGGGAGGCGGGGGGGGGGCGGGGAAGAAGAGGATAAACTATAAACCAGGTTGACTTACATCATTCATTACATTTTGATCCTACACAATTTCACAAAGATAATCTATATACCTCTTTCCAAAAGTTGGCATACTAATGATATTATAATGTTCTATTATCCTGTCTGAGATCATTAAAACTCAAAGATGAAATTATATCCTGATTTCATGACTAGGACCAATATTTGAAAAGCAATGTAATCACTGTCCCAGTTATGGCAATCTAGCTTTTCTCATGTAAGCTAAATTTAAATCTTGATCACAGAAGATGGGAGGAAGAGAGGCAAAGGTAAGGGTGAAAAGTGCTGCCTGATACAGAGCTAAGATGATATAATGATATAAGATCACTACCTGATTACCCCATGCCATCATATTAGTGATGGAACAAAAACAGTATTGTGTTTTTGTTTTCCTTCTCTATTATATCAGATTCCATAGGCCAGGGACTTTTGAATAAATCTGCATCCAAATAAATCATACATTTCCTTTTCTAAGAAAACCAGAAACCAAGCAAAAAACAATGACTATTGTGATATAACTTAGATAAGTTATGCTTTATCCACAGGAGCTTAAACAGTTTGATTTAACAAAATTTGATATATATATTTTGCAAAACTGACCTCCATTAAGTTTAAATCCTGGAAAAGGAACAGATTTGATAATAGAATTTGACTAAGTTTTAAGAACGCCTTACCTATTTCTGAATGAATGAATGAATGAATGAATGAATAAAAGTTCAAATTTTATTTCAGATCAAAGTGCGTGGTCCTACATAAGGAGTGTCACATTGATGGTCCTGTTGCCAGAAAAACTCCATGTGATAAAAATTTGAAATGTTTTCATCTATAGCAGGTAACTTTTTAACTAAGGCTAAATGGAATGTTGTACGAGATAGTAGCATTTTGTAATAGTTCCTTATTTTGGCTTTCTAAGTATTTCACATGGCCTTTGGTGACATAGCTCCTCTCTTAAATTATTCTAGCTTTCCCAGAATTCCTTGGGTCAGATTTACATTGGAACTGGCTAGACAGTAGCACGGCATTAAGTAGATTCTCAAGGACTTTTCACAAGAACTTAATCATAAAGCATTTTTAACGTTAATGTTCACAATCATCACATATAATGTTGAAAATCAGTTTTTTATGTTAAAAATATATAAATACTGTTTGGAATAAAAAGTAAGAGAGAGAGAGAGAGAGAGAGAGAGAGAGAATAGTCTTGTAATTTCTCAAAACTCTAGAAATTTATTGGATTCAGACTGACAGTTCAGTTCAGAGAATAAAAACAAAATGCCAGCCCACAGTTTCAAAAAGGGTGTATCAATCATTCTAAATTCTATTGCTCTTTGTAATGTATTCTGAGAATATCGTAGCAATCAGCATTATATTATTGTTGTAATGACAGCTTAGGAGGCAACAGAAATCCTCCTTGGGATATGGAAAACAGACAAGTTGGGGATAGCTGACAGAGCACTGCTGGGGTCTTTTTTTTTTTTTTTTTTTAGAAAATAACAGGTAAGGTGCCTCCTAATCATAGTAAAGTCATCCCAGTTTTCATTCAAAATTCCAGATATACTTCTGAATTAACCCTATTTGGGGCTCAAAAATAGGCCATATTCACCTCCTACAGGAAATTAACTGACATGCAAGCACGTAACATGTGGCTTTAAATATAGCACTAAATTACCCGTCCTCCATAAGATAGAATGGACTCTGATTCATAGAGCAGGTAACAGACCTAAGACTCTCAATCACGGCTGAAGGAATTTATGTGCACTGCAGACATTCACTCTCCACAGAAGGTCATTGCTTCACAGCCTGGGAAATAATCCCTGCCAGCCGCCTTGCAAAGTGCCTGAGGCATCGCTCCTGAGAGGCATAACTCCTCTTCTTTCAAGGCTAGAGGTCAGAGCCATGATCACAGCTCAGTCAAATTTAAAGGAAAAAGTATCTGGGGTCAAAAATATCCTAAGGAAAAATAGAAGCCTAAAACTAAAAAAATAAATAAATAAATATATTGTGCTCCTCTGGGCTTTAGCATGCTGATGGAAAAACCTGTTGCAGAATATTAAATTTAGATTTTTTTTCATCTGATAGCTTCAAAATAACTAAACGAAAACTGAATACAGAATCTGATGGATGTCAGGCTGCAATCAGTTTTGAGGACATTTTTAAATGCTACAAATCCTCATCAGCCTAGACATTTTAAAAAAGAAAAAAATCAAGTTTAAAGTGACTTACACATGAAATGTGAGTAGCGGCTTAATGATTAAATTACTGCACAATTAACTTGAGTACACAGAAAGAATTCTGCCCTTTCAAGCAATGTTCATTCTGCCTCTGATCAGACACCTTCTCATATCATGGCTGCTGATTCATGAAACAATATAGCTCATACAGCAAAAGGGAAGAGATCATTTGTAAATAAGAATAAACTGCTGTTTGGGAATTCTTTATAAAAGACACACTAAATTTATTTTTGAGTGAAAAATACAGTCATTCCATATAAGAGTGAAAAACTCTGAAAATTGTTTTTTTGAAAATCCTAAAACAGATGAAATTACCATTCAACTCAACAAGAGTAGCTGATACCTGTCAAAATCATAAATGAGTGTATTTAAAGATTAAAAGCATTTCTGGATGTACATATCACAAAAGGTTAAATGTTTTATTTTGGTCATCTCTTCCAATTGCTGTTACACGCTGTCATTTTCAGTAAGGGGAAATATACTTGCGAAAGAGTGAGCACACAGGCCTTAGATCAGACAAGCTGTGGGCTGTGGGCAGAGGACTGTCACACTCTGCCTACATGAGCCCTTGAATATTAGGATTTTATGGTGTTTTCTTCTGACACATCTGTTATTTAGCAGACTCTAAGACCTCCTTAGAATCTAAAGTACTAACCTACTATTTTCTCTCAGTTTGCTCCTACTCTTTTAGGGGACATGGTTCTAACCTGGCAAGAAGAAAAGGAAGAGCCCCTGACAAACAGATTTTGTCCTTTCATTGTCCCTGACCCTTCAAAACTCAGTTCAGAGGTTACCTCCTGTTTTCTCTATTACTCAGAATAGACTAGGTTGTGGCAAGATACTTATCCCTGAAATCTCAATGGCTTACACCAAAAAGGTTTATGTCTCGCCCATACAAATTCCATCACAAGTCTGGCAGCTCCCTCCCAAAGGTGAATGCCAGTCCTATCTCCTTATATTTGGTCATCATACCATGCCATATGTGGATGGCCATAACAAGGTAATAAAGATCTACAGGGCAATGTACTGTTTCCTAACTGCTTTGGCCCTGAAGAGCACCACTTATGTCCACAGTGCATCGTCGAGAACTAGTCACAAGGCCATGTCTAGATGTGAAAAGCCTGGGCCATCCCCTCTTCCCAGAAGAGCTGAAAGGAGAGAAGAGTAGCACTCTGTCTCTGCTATACCTTTTGTAACCCTGCTCTGTAAAGGTAGGTTGGGTGCCCGCAAGGTGCTCTCCACTTTGTCCTTACTCTGTTATAGAACATATCATTGTTTATCATCTATTTTAATTCATTAAAGGCAATGATTACTTGAAAGGAACAAGTAGATATTATTTTCCTGGCTAAATTCCATAAACACACAAATAAACATAACGTCAGAAAGCCAGATGCATGTCTGCTTAATGTTATTTTAGAAGTTCTAATTACCCAGATATAGTAGCAACATCAGAAATATATTTGACTTAACATGAAAACCACCATTTATTCAACATCAACAGATATTCACTGAATGTTGCCTATATACCAATCAACATTCCAGGTCCTGGGAAAACAGCAGTGAGATAAACAAGGACCTTCTCATGAAGTAGTTTACATTCTAATAAGGAAAAACAATAAATAAGCATCAGAAATAAGAAATATCAAAAACAATAATGCCAGAAATAAGAAAATATCAGTAGGATTGCTGCTGTAAACTGGGTGATCAGGGAAGCCCTCTAAAAAGATGACATTTGAATGACACATGAATGGCAAGAAGGACCCTGAAATTAGAAAACTTAAAGGAAGAGTCTTTTTTATAGATGCCTCCATTTTTATTTACTTTTTTACTGAGGTATAATTACATACAGTAAAATGCATAAATCTTAATTTATGATACTCATAAATCTCTGAGTTTACAGTTCAAAGAATTTTTACATATATCTACAACCAGATTATCACCATTCAGGTCAAAATATGGAATATTTCCAGTGCTATCAACAAAATGGGTCCAAAGGGTATGTACCTCAACATAATAAAGGCCATATATGACAAGCCCACAGCTAACAAACAGACAAAAATCCAAAAATCAAGCTCATAAATACAGAGAACAGACTGGTAGTTCTCAGAGATAAGCGGTGGGGTGGTAGACAAAATAAGTGAAGGGAATCAAAAGGTACAAACTTCCAGCAATAAAATAAATAAGTCATGGGATGTAGTATATAACATGGTGACTATAGTTAATATTATAGAATTGCATAATGGAAAGTTGCTAAGAGAATAGATATTAAAAGTTCTTATCATAAGAGAAATAAAATTATGTAACTATGTATGGTGACAGATGTTAATTAAACTAATTGTGGTGATTATTTCACAATATTTACAACTATTGAATCATTATGTGTACACCTGAAACTAATATAATGCCATCTCAATTATATCTCAATTTTAAAATCAGGTAAAGCTAATCTGTGCAGATGGAGGTCAGAAGAGTAGTTAGCTTGGAAGAGAGTCCTTCTGGGAGGGGTCCAGAGGAGTCTGCTAGGAGAGTATTTTAAAACCAGAGAACAATTAGTCCAAAGTCTGGAGCAAACTTGATGTATTCAAGAATATAGAATTTTTGTATGGTGTGGGTAAATTAGAAATGTTCCTATCTGTAGTTACATGTGAAGTCTTATATCAAGGACCTTATGTAGAGTTCAAGATCTCCTCACATTTACTGAATCCACCTCTAAATTGTGTAGAGCACAGTGTCCAGCATTCCTCATCATTATCAACATCAACTTTTATTAAGTGCCTTCCTTATGTGTGAAAGAAAAGGTTGGTTGAGTGGCGTGTTGGTTAGGAGTTGGCTTGGGATGCCAGCTCTGAGCAGTGGGGCCCCGGTTCAGATCCCACATGAGGGCCAATGACACTGCGCCCTCTATAGCTAAGATGGTGAAAGGTGGCTCCACCTGGAGCTGGGCTGCCTTGGGTCACCGGCGACAGCGTAGGCTGCAGTGGAGCTGGCTGGCAGCTGGCATGAGCTTTTGTGAGCTGCCATGAGCTGCTGTGAGTGGCCGTTCAATGGCCAGTGAGCGGTTGCCTCACTCAGGAAGAGTGCAATGATAATACCAACATGGGCCAGAGAAGCAACATCCTCCACAACTAAACTGAAGAACAAAAGGACAGCAGCCTGTCTGTTCCCCTTCCCGGATCCCGCAATGCTCTTCCCCTCCCCCAATTCCCCCCCAGAAAAAGTCTTAAAAAAAAAAAAAAGTAGCTACTACTGCAGAAGATTTTTTAAATCTGACACTCTTCATTTTAAAAATTACAATTTATTGCCCCAGTTGCCTAATGGATAAGGCATTGGCCTCCTAAAAATTACAATTTATTAGAAACAAAAAGGCAAAAATATATAAAATATTAATACAAAAACTTAAAAGCAATGTGTGGCAAGAATAAAGTATGCCTTCAAATAATGTAAGATTAATGACCAAGTAAAATTATCACCATACACTTTTATTTATATATTGTCCATAAAATCAAGCTTCTTTCTGACTGAGGGAAAATGACTGGATGGGTTTTCACTAAATTTACAGGATACAATATTTCTGTCTTAAGAAATAGTCTATGTGCTACCACAACATTTGTTTGCAGGGCATCCAAAACAGGTACAGAGTAACTTTCCAGAGTAGCTAAAACCAAAAAGTACACCAAAAGGTCCATGAGGTCTCAAAAGACTGGTAATAGTAAGAGATAAGCCATTTTGTAAAATGATACTATGGATGAGCAGAGAAAAAACAGTGGTTTGAAATTTGAACTCCAACTCATCAGACTCAAAAGCAATGAATCCAAATTGCATGCATTGATTTGCAGTAAGGTTGATTCTCATATACATAATATAGTGTCTTTCAGAATGAGTGGTAATTGGGATTTATTTATTTAATGATGGCCAATGATTCTCCCAAGCTATGCAGAGGAGAATAATTACTACAATTACTATAAAAAGGGGTTATGAATTGAAGGAGGGAAAAAAAATCCTTGTCTTAGTTTAGGTTTGCCCAGAAACAAATTCTGAGAGGATTCAAAAGCAATTGGTTATCTAGGAGAAAGCAAAGATAGGCGAGAGAGGAAGTGACACAGGGAAGGGAAGACAGGCAATAAAGGGTTGGTTATTAATCAAGCATCCACTGTAGATAGAAAAGATAATCTAATCCCACTGGGGAAATCTGGTAACCAGTTCAAAACAGTGTAGCCAGTGTAGCAAAAAGGTGAGAAAGAGTATTTATATACTCATTCATATTGGCATTAGCTGAGGGCTGCCACGAGGGAGTATTAATTATCTGGCATGCTGTCTGCTGAGCAAGAGGGCAAAGTGGGCTTTGGTGACAAGAAAAATCCCTCAGGCAAAGAAATACAGTTCCCAGCAACTGGAAGTTGGGTCAGCATACACTGAAATAGCAAGAGCAAGGGGATATTGGTTATAAACTGATAGTCATATGGACAAGAATGATCTAGAACAGGGGTCGGAAACCTGCCGCTCACAAGCCATATGTAGCTCTTTGGGTACATACATGTGGCTCTGAAGAAAAATTGAAAATGAAAATAAAACTATCATAGCTTTATTTATAATTTTTTTAAAAAAAAGATTTATTGGGGAATTAGGGGAGGGGAACAGTGTTGGGGAACCGGAGAAGGGGAACAGACAAGCTGCTGTCCTTTTGTTCTTCAGTCTAGTTGTAGAGGATGTTGCTTCACTGGCCCATGTTGGTATCATCATTGTGCTCTTCTCGGATGAGGCAGATTGGCCTCTGAACAGCCGCTCATGGCGGCTCTTGGCGGCTCACACCAGCTTCCAGCCACTCACGCTGGCTGCCGGCCACTCACTGTAGCCTATGGCAGCCCACTGCAGCAGGGGCTGCAGCCTACACGGTCCCCAGAGACTCACAGCAGCCCAGCTCCAGGTGGAGCGGTTCTTCACCATCTTAGCTGTAGAAGGCAGTGTCACTGGCCCTCGTATGTGGGATCCGAACCAGGGCTGCTGGCATCCCAAGCCAGCTCGTAACCAACGCGCCACTCGGCTGGCCCTATTTATAAAATTTTTAAAGGATATTATTCGCACAATGGTAATTTCAATTGTTTTATGGCTCTCAAATAATTTTTAAATTATTGTGAGGGACAGGATTGGTTGGCTCTTCCATTTCAAAAGTTTGCCGACCCCTGATGTAGAAGACCCATTAAAAGAGACTCAAGTTGGGCTTTGAGAAATGGGTAATATTTGGTTAAGGGAAAGCATTTAAGTTAGGAAAACTGGTATGGGCAAAAGATTGAAGTAGGAAAACATAAGAGGTCTCCTGGGTCAGTTATAAGCCAGCTTGTCTAAATCAGAAAGACAGTTTACATAGGATACTCTTGAGAAAATAGGGCTAAAAATATATGTTGGGTCCATATTAAGGAAGGTATCTAATGCTAAGCTAAACAGTTTTAACTTTTTCTCATAGCTATTAAAGAACCTTTAAGTTTCTAAATGGGAATGTAATAAAATTAAAACATTACTTTAAGGCATTAATATCTATGTTGGCACACAAATGTCCTTGGAATATAAACTCGTATTGGATAGGATCTGTATCCGTTCAGTTTCCCCAGGTGAGAATTACATGCAGAGAAGAATTTAGTAACCCATTAGCAATGAAGACCCGGAAATCAAAACCTGTGGTATCTAAATGCTATTTCTAACTAAAAAGAACCAACGCTCCTTGAAGAAAGGGCTTAATCCAGGTCTGTGAAGAATATTTACTAGATGAGTGTAAAATATTGTGGCATGCCAAAAAAGGAAGTAAACTATCAAACACTACAGTGGTTTGGTCAAAAGAACTCAGGAGCCCACTAGCCAAAGAAGAAACAACTTGAGCATCAAAACAATAAATAGCTATAAAAATAATTTAAAACATCTTCAATGACATGAAATATATTAAAATTTTTAACATCCATGAGTTTGTAAATATTCTTAAAATCTTGAAGGGTATTAGGGAAGTAAGTCATTATTCTGAAAACTAGTAAATAAAGGAGAAATAGTGCATTTATTCTAGTCTTCCTTTATAAACTGTACAGATATTTAATGAGGCAAAATTATTTATTATAAACAAATTTCTGTTAGTAAATGTAGAATGAATAATCAAATTAGAATATCAGCAATTTGGAATTCCACAGTAAATGAAAAAAATGGAACTAGGCAGTAATCATCAATGTCTAGCATTCAGCTAAACCTATTAACTGAAAAGGGGCTGGAAACAAATTTATGTTTATCACAAACTTTATCAGGTTGACAACATCTGACCCCAATAACCAATTATAACATGACAAAAAAGAGACAACCAGACATATTCCTCTTAATGTAAAGCAGCAATAGGAAGTAAATAACAATGCCTATGAAATCTTCTTGCCAAAAAAAACCTCATTCTGAATAATCCTGTAGTTTTAACTACCAGTTTACAAGAAATATAGGGTAAAGGACACCATAGTTGTACAATTTGCAAAATTCAGGATGTGGAAAATTCTGTAGAGCAAATGATCAAGAAAAAAAATTTGAGGGGTAACCTAAAGATTAGAAAAACATCAAATGTAATGTGGAGACCTTGTTTAGATCCTGATTTGAGTAAAACATAAAATAAAATTTATGAGGTGGTTAAATTTGAAATTCAATGTCTCTTTTACAATATTACAGAATCACTGTAAAATTTAAGTTATACTAATCATATTTAGTAATGGTTTTTTAAAGGGCTTTTACATTATAAATATATACTCATAATTCCAAAAAAACTTGTTCTTAAATATTTATCAATAAAATAATATGGTATCTAGAATTTCCTTCAAAAGAATCTACAGGGCTGGGAGGAGGACTATGTATTAATAATTGTTTATGTTACAGTGTTACAGTATTAATATATGTTTGTTATACTACCATTTACCTTAGTATCTGTTTGAATACAAAAATTGGGTATTCCAAGTACGTTAACTAAAACTTAGTATTTCTGACTTCCTGTTTGATCATTGAAATCGTTAAAGACTGAAGACAACTATTCACAGAAAGAAGCATAAGACAAACCTAGAAAGAGCAGTTATGAAAGTCCAATGTTGACTGGTATATTCAACTTCAATGTGAGAGTAAACTTCTAATGCTTAATATCTGGGCAGGAAGCCACAGTCAACCTTAATTGTGGCTGACTGTCAAGGAGACAGTTTATAAAGAAAAAATCTAGAAGATAGACGACTGCCAACACCTACTTTTGTAATCTCGGACTTACGTAAATTTTGTAGGTATTAGAACATGAAAGTGAAGGAAATAAAATAATAACAGCAACAATAATTGTGTTATGGGTAGTAGCTATATACTTAGCACTGTCTTCAGAGCTCTGCATGCATTATCCTATTTAAAACTATTTAAAACAACCCAAGAAAGTGTTGTGGGCACTTGGTATGCACTTTACAAAGGATTACTGGATGTGGTGGGAATCAAAACATAACATTGTATACCAACTGTAATTGAATATATAAGATAGTCACGGGATGTGGAGTACACTGTGGAAGGGAGTCAGAGGAAGTGAAATAGATATGTATGATATGGGGGGAGGAGTGGGGTGGCGAACTGGGGGAGGGGGGTTGTCACTTTGAGGGGCAAAAAGTATAACTATTGCACTGTGTTGTACACCTGAAACTAATTAAAATAAATAAATTAATTTAAAAAAATCAAATAAAATATTTATCAACCATAAAAAACAAAACAAAACAAAAAAAAACCATAGTATCAATGAGGACATTGACGATCAGAGGCCAACAGCTTGTTTAAGGTCATGTACTGAAATGACTTGCCAGTTAAGGCTCCAGTTTTATTTAACATGAAAGAATGCTTTGAACACTCGTTTGCAATGGACTGTATAGGCTGGTGCAAAATACTGGAAAACTTTAAACCGTTTCCACAGACTTGGAGTTTTCCACTGCCAACATCACACTACACAGCTCAGTCTCACCCAGAAGAAAACCAACCATTCACTCACTGCCCAGAAGCCAGTCGTTGTAACCTGGCACTCTTGCCCGGAACGTTCCCGAACGTCTCTCCCCTCCCCCCCCCCACCCCTAAGCCCACCCCTAAGCCCACTCCTTCACCCCTTCCCTGCACGCTCACAGTCTTGACCTTCAAACTACATCTCCCAGAAAGCGGTGCGACAACATCAGTCCTCCACCGGAAGTCAGAAACATTCCATCCGGCACCCAGAAGAGTGAGTGTGGGATTTCTCGCAGTCTCTCGACCACTTCCCAGTTTCCTCTGCTCTGGTCATTTTTTTTGGTTAGTAGCAGCATCGGCGGCTTGCTGGGCCCTAGTCTGGGGCCGGTGACCAATTCTCAGTGACCTTTCATCTCCGCGCTGCCCTGCCCGGCCCTGCCGGTCGTATGGCGCAGGTTGGCGCGGGAGCGGCGGCTGGGCATCTCGGATGCCCGGGAGGGGCGGGGAGCGCAGCCCGTCTTGCTGCAGCTGGTGCATTAGCAGCTCAGTCTGTGAGGCGGGGGGGAAAGGAAACGCTTCAGGTGCGGTTTCACAGCAAAGGGAGGAATCGCCCAGCTGTGGCAAGAAAATAAACTATCTCAAGGCGTTTGCCCTTTTAAAGAGACCGTGCTTGGTTAAATGACCATCTTGAGTACCCAAAGAGGTGCAGTTCGTTGAGAAATGAAACACAGTTCGGGGAATATAATAATGTAAAAATTTTGTGGCGTGTCAGATGGTCACATGTCTTGTTAGAGAGACCACTTCATGGATGCAGTAGAGGCTTGATCACTGCACTGTACACCTGAAGCTGATGTTGTATAGTATTGTATGCCAACTGCAGCTGAATATGTGGATGGTCACGGGATGTGGAGTATACTGTGGAGGGGAGTCAGGGGAGTAGTGATGGATATGTATGATATGGGGGGGTGGCGTGGCAAACTGGGGGAGGGGGATTTTCACTTTGGGGGGTAAAGAGTATAACTATTGCATTGTGTTGTACACCTGAAACTAATATAAATAAATAAATTAATTAATTAATTAATAAAAAAAAAGAAAGAAATGGTTGGTGACTTTAAGTTGCAGAGCCACATTTGAGACTTTTCCCTGTCTCTTGATCCATGTAAACGTGGGCAAGTCATGTGCCCTGAGTCACACATCAGGAAAAGGTGATGTTAGTTCAGATATAATCTAAGACCCTTTAAACCTAAGATTCTTTTAAATGACCTCTTTGACTAGCCCATGCTCTTGGAAAGCGAGAGCAGCATGTAGCTGACTCACCTCATCCTGCCTTCAAATCCTCAACCTTCTGTGTGACCTGTCAATGAGAAATGAAGAAGGAAATCCAGCAGTAGAGTTGTGTTTCAGACTTTGCTTCTCTGGAAGGAATAATGGTTCTATATCTAGATGGCTTTTCTGCTGAGAAAGCTAAGGGGGAAAGTGTACATTTCCCACTTTCTCCTGATAATCCTGTATGCATGAGCATCGCCCTGGGGCTAGTTGTACTGTAATTTTGGAGGATAGTTTTGCGGTCATCTGGAGTGGCCGATGGGGAGGTTGAGGATGGGACCATGACTTCAGAACATGAAACAGTGAAATATTGCTTAAAGTAAGCCTAACTAAAGGACCTGTATGAAAAATATTTTATGGAAAGTAAATTGAAGGGGAAGGCAGCTTGGAAGGGAGACTCCCCATGACTCAGTGTATCGTAGTGCTTCAAAGCAAAGTCCTGAAAAGTAGCTTTTGTTATTCAAAATATTTTTAAAGCATTTAGCATAGATGGGATGAAGAGAATGGTCAGATTATACTAGAGTATGAATATTAAAAGGAAGAGAATGGTCAGATAAATTCTAAAGTAAAAGAAAAAAAAATGTTTTCTAATATAGAAGTCACTCCTACTAATTTTAGCTGTAAACAGATTTTCAGTATTAGGCTTTATCCAAATGTTTGCAGTCCTGTGTATGTCACTTATGTTTAGTTTTTACCTATTTGTAAGTAGCAGAAAAATACAAATAGGAAAGGAACGGACACACAGGTAATCTGTTTTGCCCACTTTTCCCCTAAATTTTGTTCGTACTACTCCTACTATAAAATTGATGGACCACATCGTAGTGTCAGAACCCAAGAGACAACAGCTGTCAAAATTTATAGATTTTTCCTTTTTACCATAAATCTTATTGGTTACAATGATAGAAGCCTAGTTAGAAGCCCAAATCTTTTCTTAGTAGCATTTCATAGAGAGAGAAAAAATTATACCTTAAAAAAGTACTTTGGAAAGTTTATAGACAACTGAAATCTGAACCATTTACACACACACAGAGACCTCTTTTTGTGCCCTACCGCTTTTAATTCATGATTAGGCAACATTTATTTAGAGGTATTCAACAATTATTTTCTGTATTTCTCACTGAAACAACAGAGTCACAAAGGAGACAAAGGAAGTTAAAGGTTTAAAAAGCTGTGATTCAGGGATATACAAAGTGACCAACAGAACAATGTCTCATAAAGGATCCAAAATATATGGTTTATATGTGATTTATGACAAGGAAAATAATGCAGTGTAGTGGTTCAAAGATAACAATTTCAAGAATGATGCCCAGTTATATGAATTATCCCTTGAGATAAAAATGTATCTTTACCACTACCTTACACCATAAAAAATCAGTTCCAGATAGATTGCAGACTTAATTGTGCAAGGTAAAGCAATACATTGTTTTCATGTGAAACTTAGCTTTTGAATTATTTGTTATAGGAGCATAATTTCTCTGAGAACAGGGACCTGTTCCTGGTACCGTAGAATTTAAAAGAATATTACTTGTCATCTGCTAAAAACTTAGGCCTTTAGTTTTATCTGCTTTAACCCCACTTCATGCTCCTAATCCATATTGAAGAGGCTCTGGTCTACTTCAAATACCTTTTGTAAATCTGTTACCTGATTCCCTCTCCCAAGGATATGGCCCTCTCATCTGTATTACCAAAGTTCTTTATATATTATTTTATACATCCCCCATGTTGAATTATATTTAAAATCCTCCATAACAATTCTGAAATGTATACTGTGATGACAGTTGACTACTATTTACTTTTTGAAGAGCATTTTGTATTAGAAACCTTAACTGTTCTACTTATATCAGTACTCAGATAATGTTCAATCAATCGTTGATACAAAAAAGCAATTGCAAATGAGTTTTTTTTCTATTTTCCCTTTTTTTAAGGAACATTAAATGTCTTCTATAAAAAGAAATCCAAAGCAAGAAATAATTTCCCAGTTTCACTGTTTGGCTGCAGAAGGAGATCTTGCCCGGTTAACAGTAACACTCAGTCATTCCCCATCTCTTCTGAATGAAACTTCTGAAAATGGCTGGACTGCTTTAATGTATGCTGCAAGGAATGGACACCCAGATGTTGTCCAATTTCTGCTTGAAAAGGGGTAAACATTTTAGGCTATACCACTTGAGGGTGGGTGGTTTAATTTTCCTTTTAAATTATTCTTGTAGCCATATTTATATCATTGGGCTTGTAAATAGCTAACCAGTTTTGTTATATAAAATTGTAGCATAATTTCTAATTAAAAACTTTTAACTTTTTTAATTGAGGAATTTCATACTTAATAGCAAAGCAAATTTATGAGTTAATCTAATTTTTTTCTCCCAAATAGAAAATGTAAATCTAACTACTATGACTACCAAGAACGCCTTGTACAATTTTAATGTCTCATAATACATAAAAGTTTTATTTTATAATCTCCAGAAATTTTAAATGTCCAATATCTCTAAGTTTTCATCATTTATGATTATTTATTTTAACCTTCCCATTAGTAAACTAGTAAATAATCTATGTAATCATTAAATAGAGGAACTACTAGTATAATGTGCTTCTGGAAATATTTTATTGTAGTAATTACTGGAGAAAACGTTTATTTCCTATTTTATTTTTTCTTTCATCTGTAGGTGTGACAGATCCATTGTCAACAAATCAAGGCACACTGCACTGGATATTGCTAAATTTTGGGGTTATAGACATGTAGCTAACTTACTAGCTAATGCTAAAGGTGGGAAGAAGCCTTGGTTCCTAAACAGTGATGTGGAAGAATGTGAAAATTATTTTAGCAGAACACTACTAGACCGGAAAAGTGAAAAAAGAAATAATTCTGACTGGCTACTAGCTAAAGAAAGCCATCCAGCCACAGTTTACATCCTTTTCTCAGACTTAAACCCCTTGGTTACTCTAGGTGGCAATAAAGAAAGTTCCCAGCAGCCAGAAGTCAGGCTTTGTCAGCTCAGCTACACAGATATAAAAGATTATTTGGCTCAGCATGAGAAGATCACCTTGATTTTCCTTGGAGTAGAATTTGAAATGAAAAAAGAGTTACTTAATTATGGTGGGGAAGTCCCAAGAGAAGAAGAAGATGGGTTGGTTGCCTGGTTTGCTCTAGGTATAGATCCTGTTGCTGCCGAAGAATTTAAGCAAAGACATGAAAATTGTTATTTTCTTCATCCTCCAATGCCAGCTCTTCTGCAGTTGAAAGAAAAAGAAGCTGGTAAGCAGTAAACACTATTTACTTGAGTTGGTAATAACCTGGTTTTTGGAACTGGATTGAAGTTGTATCTACAGTTTCTAGGGGGCATGCTTTTTCCAGCAAGCAATGAAATTAGGCTATCTTCATTAGAAACTTAGGAAGGTTCTCACCCCCAGGGAACTGCTCTCCTGGGCAGTTACAGCAGCCTTAATCAGCCAAGATGCCTTTCCCCAGGAATTACCCTCATGTATGCTGGTTTCATTCGATTCTTCAGTGAATAATTATGGAGCACCTGCTGTACACTGAGCCTGATGGCAAAGACTTTGAGTGTTGTTTTCTGTTGCTGGGTATGCCAGTTCACGTGTGGCCTTTTATGACCTGATAATAAATTAGGGGTTTTATTCTAAATTCTATTTAAATATTATAACCTGACCTATGTTTGAGGAAAAAAAAAAAAAAACCCTCACTCTGGCTGCTTTGAACATCACAAATTGTAGGTAATTAAGTGTGGAAGTCAGTAGCCTTTTTTTTGAAAGAGGATTAGTGATTACAACATCCCAGGTATGAGATTGCAGAGGCTTGGATTAGTGAGGTGGAGAAAAAGAGAGTCTGAGATATTCTGGAGGTAGAACAGATAGGGCTTAATCAGTAAAGACTTATAAGTGAGAGAGAGGGTATAGTAACCTGGACTATGGCCTGAATTAAGGTGGTGATAGTAGAGATGGAAATAAAGGAAGTACATTCAAAATATATTTTTGCGGGCCGGCCAAGTAGCGCGGTGGTTAAGCGCTGGCTTGGGAAGCCAGCGGCCCCAGTTCAGTCCCACATAAGAGGTCCAGTGACACTGCCTTCAAAAAAAATTGAGAGAAAATTGACAATACTTGCTGATGGAATGGGTACGGAGCATATAATAGTAAAGGCACAAACAAGAATGACTGCCAGGTTTGAGACTAGTAATTTCCTACATAGTGATACTTTTTCTTAGGGCAATGAGCACAGCAAGGAAGCAGGACAGACTGAAGTAAATATATCAAGATTTTAGTTTGGGGCATGCTGAGTTTTAGAGGATATAGAATCTGGAGAGAGGAGAGGAGAGGTCTGAACTGGAGTTATCCATATGGGAGTCACCAGCACAAAGATGGTATTTAAATCCCAGGAAACCTGAAGTTACTTAGAGAGTTGAGCAGGCAAGAAAGAGAGCCTAGGAATCATACCTAAATCCCTCTAAATTGAGAGGTCAGTCAGAAGCAGAGGAGCCATCAAAGGTTATGTTGCCAGTGTGGCCAGAAGGTAGGCGGGAAACAGGACACACAGAACATGAGAGCAGAGTATCTCTTGGAGGTGCTGGTCAAATATGTTGAAGGCTGTTGAGAATTTGAGTAAGATGAAGACAAAGATTTCTTTCCAAAGGATCTTCAGTGTTGGTAATATGAAACTGCTGGTGAATTTGACAAGAAGAGTATCAGTGGAGTGGAAGGCACAGAGGCTAAATTATGGTAGATTGAGAAGTTAATGGGAGGTGAGGAAGTTATCACTTGTCAGTGTCCACCTTCCCTTAGGTGACATGGTAGGCTCCTTAGACATCTGCCAAAGTCGGGTGTATTGTGTTTTATTCTCCACATTTGTGGAGAAAACACTGCACTTTTTTTTTTCTTTTTTTTTTTTCTTTTTTTGAGGGCAGTGTCACTGACCCTCATATGTAGGACCCGAACCAGGGCCATTGGCTTCCCAAGCCAGTGCTTAACCACCATGCCACTCAGTCAGCCCAACACTGCACTTTTTAAAGAAAATAAAATATCTTTTCTGTGGAGCTGTATGTATAATTCTAAGATCAAAAAGATCTCATTTTTTAACTAGTAGGGATGCTGAGGCCCTTTTACTCACTTGCTGTGCAATCTTACACAATTACTTAACCTCTGTGATTGGTTTCCTCCTCCAGAAAATGAGGATAATACTACCTACATCATAGCATTGCTCTAAACATTCAATAAGGTAATGTATATATATAAAGATTTTTTGCATGGCACATAGTAATACTCCAGAAGTGAGTCAGCTTTCCTTATTTTAATGATACTGAAATAATGTAGATACCTTAGTATAAATTACACTTAAGGTAACATAGCAGGCAGATATTTAATGTTGCTTGTGATTCATTGAATTTCAGTGTTACATTTGTTTTATGGTTTATTTCATTTTTTCCAGTTTAAAACATTGTTATTGTTATTTATGATAATTTTATTTATTTCAAAAATCCTTGGACCAAATAATATATTTTAGGGAGAACAAGTTTGTCAAGCATTTCAAATGTAGCATTTCTAGTCTTATTGCTTCAATTGTAACACTTCTGGTCAGGCCATATTCTTTTTTGAAGTACCAGGGTAAAGGCTATATATAGTCAAGGCATATATATTCTCAGATTTATTCCATTAGGGGTTTTTGGTTTTTTCCATAAAGAAAGTTAACCACAAATATTATAAGTCCAGTATTTTTTTATACTCTATTCAGTTTCCAGTAGTAAACACAGTATGTTCCACAGTGATATGGACCAGCAGTGGTTTAGTCACAGGAAAGTAGACATGGGTTCCTTCAGTTTCCTAATAACATCGCCTTTTATAGTTCCTAAGTGAGGAACTGCCTTTGTAGTATATTTTTATAAAAGTCGCCATAGTAAACTCACTATTTGTAAAGTCACTATACACTAGAATCTTGTGTATCCAAAATTTTCAAAATCACCTATAGTAAAAGCCTGAGCTAATACAGTGTATAAGATGGATGTTAGTACATCTACCTTATAGGAGAGCTAGATTTTATTAGTTCAAATTGAAGTTCAATCTAATTTTGTTATCGGTAGAATGAAATCTTGTACTTTAAAAGAAATATACAGGGCCGGCCAAGCGGCGCAGTGGTTAAGAACTGGCTTGGGACGCCAGCGGCCCCGGTTCGGGTCCCACATACCAGGGCAGTGACACTGCCCTCAAAAAAAAAGAAATGTATACATCATAAAAATAGGACTACAAAACCCTTGATCACACAGCTATTCAGAAAAGACAGTATATGTCTTTGTTATGACTGAAGAGCATTTCACTTACTTATTAATTTTTGTGCAGTTTGTCACAGAATTAAACTTTCTGTGCTTCTCTTAAAGGTGTTGTAGCTCAAGCACGATCAGTTCTTGCCTGGCACAGTCGATATAAGTTCTGCCCAACCTGTGGAAGTGCAACTAAAATTGAAGAAGGCGGCTATAAAAGAGTATGCTTAAAAGAGCACTGTCCCAGCCACCACGGCGTTCACAATACATCCTATCCGAGAGTTGGTAAGCCTCATCTTTTACAGTAAAACCTCAGCCATCAGGAATCTTATGAAATAGGACATTCTGGAAGGACAAGGTTTTTACTTGCTGAGGGATTTGCCTTTTTATTAAAAGCATGTTTAATTTAACTGTTAAGACTATAAATATTAAATTATTACATACCTCAATGATTTTTAAGTAAAACACATTGTACAAGTACATAGTTAGCCATTTCTTAACTCTGGGTTAACCCATATAAATTTGATGTGTTGAGATACTTGATTCAAAAACCGAGCAACCTGGGTCCACTTAGTGCAGAGACAAAAAAGCCCCAATGGTTCAGACCTGTTTGAGGCATCCCAAGAGCTCACAGCCTGCAGCTAGCTTATCATTGCCACCAGTATCTGCCTGTACCCTCTCTCTTTCTTCTAATTGCTGCATTGAGTCTGCTGTAGATTTGGAAATCTGATATTCCAGCCCTTTAAAATTGTGTGAAAAAAGAATAGACAGACCCAGCAGCACCTAGGGAAGTGTCCTGAGAGTACGGTGCATGGCTCAATGACAGCTGTTTTTGTTGTCCAGGAGCCTTTTACATTTGGGTCCTGGTGCACAGTCGTGATTGACTGAGAATTCACTAGATCAGTGACTTGTGGAGAGATTATAAATAAATATAAATAGTATACACACATATGCATATATGTAAATGCATATATGTATATATACATGTATACATACATATATACATATATATTCAGTGGACTTAGTCGTAGACCCACAAAGAGCTTTTAAAAACATTTTGTTAGGTGTTGGGATGGAAGGAAGAGGGAACCTCCCTACATTTGCTCCATGCTGTGTATTACCTACTCAAACTTTTTTCTCATTAAAAGGAATATGCCTAGCATACCATAAATACACAATAAATGTTGCTGTTAAGATGAGAAGGAAGACAAAAAATATTTTCTTTAGCTTACTGACACTATTCTTTGCAACTTCTCTGAAATACTCTGTCATTACACAGAAAGAAACAATCTCTTGTAATTAGACAGTAGTCTTTTTATTATCCTACTGGACAGTGACTTTACACAATGAGTGTAAACTACTTCCTCCTGTCATTCATACATCTGATTTTTTTTTTTTTTTACTAGATCCAGTAGTAATCATGCAAGTTATTCATCCAGATGGGACCAAATGTCTTTTAGGCAGGCAGAAAAGATTTCCCCCAGGCATGTTTACCTGCCTTGCTGGATTTATTGAACCTGGTAAGCCTTTTCTTAACCATTTTTATAATTTTTATTTAAGTTATAATTTCCAAATAAAAAATGTGGACAGCATTTGAGAAATAATGTTTGATAAATTATCATGTTATAAAGCTGAGATATTTTTAAATATTTTCTGTGTATTTTAAATAATAGTTTTTGTCTTTACTAGTGGAATAATCTTATCTCTTTTAAAAATTCAATATTTGCTCTGTCATATATGCTGTCTCCCAAGGTACCTGCATGATTTATACCTCACTTCCTTCTGTACTAGATTCAGCTGTCACCTCTTCAAAGCGGTTTCCTGATAGCCCCAAATATATTACTTAGTCCCATACTCTGCATTCACAGTCCCTGTCATCCTGCCTGACTTGCCCCTACAGCACTCATCACCACGTAACATGGTATGTGTGTAGCTATCTGTCTGCTCATACCAGAAAGTAAGTTCCATAAAGGCAGGGACTTTTTTTATTCATTAATGTATCAAAATTTTACCTTAGAGTAGTGCCTCTATGTAATAGGAGTTCAATAAATATTTGTAGAATAAATCTAATACATGCTGAACCTCAACTTCCAATATTAATCTGCATTGATAGATAATGCTACTGTAAACATGTACGCTCTGTTCTGAAGGCTTCCATAATTAAATCATATGACCCTCATACAACTTTATAAAATAGATACTATTACAGCAGTTTTACAGATGGGATACTAAGGCACAGGGGCTGAAGAACTTGCCCAAGATCAGGCAGCTAGTAAGTGATGGGGCAGGGATCCCAGCCTGGGCAGTTAGGCTCTGAGTCCATGCTCCTGATCACTATGCTGCCTCCAGTAGTTCTAGGTTATTTTTTTTAACTGCTGTGTAGCATTCCATTTATGACTATTCTTCAGTTCATGTGTCCATTCTGCTGTTGGACTTCAGCTTATTTCAAAGCTCTAGCTATTACAAACAACGCTGCAATGAATATGTTCATACTACTCCTTGTATATATTTGCAAGAGTTGTCTAGAGTATATACCTGAGAGTAGAATTGCTGGCTCATAGGATATGAGCATCTCACTTTTCTAGGTATTGCCAAGTTGTTCTTTCAAGTGTCCCTTCCAATTTACACTTCTTTTAGCAACACATGAAATGTTCTATTATTCCACATCTTCACCAAATTAGGATTTTCAGACTTTTTAATTTGCCATTCTGATGGGTATGAAATAGTATGTCATTGTAGTTTTCATTTTCATTTCCCTGCTGATGGAGCAACTGTTTCAAGGGTATAAGGCATCCAATTTTCTTTATTTCTGAATTTTACATGTTTATATTCTTTGCCTATTTTTGTTCTGGTTGTTCATCCTGTTTTCTTACTGATTTTAGGAGTTTTTTTTAATATGTATCATGCTAATCTTTAGTTATCATCCTGCAAATCTTATGCTAGTCTATGACTTTTCACTATATTTTTTGATGAACATAAGCTGTTAATTTTAATACAGAAAATATATCAATATTTGAAATAGAAAGCTACATTTAAATAGCACAATATTTCTAAACTACCAGCTAAACTTAACTTAGAAACTATTCCCTCTAATTCTCAATTCCAACAAATCAAAATATAAAGTACATTTATAGGCATCACTTTATTTTATCATAGCTGAGTCAACAGTCATCTAGAGAAAAATATTCATTTAGAAAGAAACATTTTCATCTTATGTGGTTTTTAAACTTTTAGTGTTACATGATTTTTAACTATTTTGAAAAGAGTTGTAGGGAATAATTGACTACATAAGAAAAAAAAGAGTTTCAAGATTTTAATGAGGAAAAGGCTAACAATTTATAAAAGTCATGTAATGATCATTTATAACTATCAATGATAATACATAAATAAAATATTATACATGTTTGCATAGCATTTAGCCAATAAGTAGTAGGTGTTGGATAGTTGTGGATGTTACAATTTGTAAAATTTAACTAAAAATTTGGACCTTAAGAAATGAAAATTTTCTTGATATTTTGATTCTTTGTATGGTCATATACTTTAAGAAATAATGCCTTCTGGAATTCCAATCTAGTTTTAGGCTCTTGCTTTCTGACTCTTTGAATTGGGTTTCTGTCCAAAGTGATTTCCAAATGTTTAAACCATTCGGAGCACAAAATGTCCAGGGCATGTTCATCAACTACTTGTTTCTTTGCCCCATTTGATTAGGGGAGACAATAGAAGACGCTGTTCGGAGAGAAGTAGAAGAGGAGAGTGGAGTCAAAGTTGGCCATGTTCAGTATGTCTCTTGTCAACCATGGCCCATGCCCTCCTCCTTAATGATTGGTTGCTTAGCTGTGGCAGTGTCTACAGAAATTAAAGTTGACAAGAATGAAATAGAGGATGCCCGCTGGTTCACTAGAGAACAGGTAAAGTTCAATTTAATTTCCTTCTTCTATTGATTGTTCTCTGACTGTATTGGCTTAGGTATGCAGCAAGGATGCATGTTTTCAACATGGTGAGTGAATGGCTATGGCCCTCACATTATGCATGGATCACAATGTAATTGATGTGTCCCATGTTACATTCTGCGAGATTCTTCTAGTAATGATGATTCTGTGCTGTTTTCTGATTTCAAATGCTGTTCCTTCAAATTAATACCTTTCAGTTGACTTAAAATAGGTAAACATTTCAGAGATGAGAAACAATAATATTATTCTTAGACATTTTATATTTTAGTTTATAACTTTAAAACAGCTATCTCTCAAAAAATATCAGTAAAAATGCTTTGAATTTGTGAAAAGCTCTTGTTCATTTTAAAATATGCTTAAGGAAAAGAATGACAAAACTGCATAACAAAGATATACCTGCAGAACTTTTTTTTTTTTTTTTTGAGGGCAGTGTCACTGGCCCTCACATGTGGGACCCGAACCGGGGCCGCTGGCCTCCCAAGCCAGTGCTTAACCACTGCGCCACTCAGCCGGCCCCCTGCAGAACTTTTTAAAATGTCATCATTATGTAATATAATGAGAGAGAAATTACTTGTCTGTGTTCTGCTTGACCCAGAGTATTTGTATGGAAAACAAATGAGTACACTACAATATTGAAGACCTAAAATCCTTTCGGACTTTGTCTAAGCCAAATTCATTGTATTTTATGCTCAACCTCAAAAAGTAGAAATTCATTTTTTTTTTTTGTCCAACATTTTATAAAACGGAACTTGTCCCAAAAGTTGACTTCACTTTGAAAATAAGTGTGGAGCATGTACTTTGCTTTTTCATGAACTTGTTTCCGTAAGGGAATATGCCTTTGTGGAATATTTTAAAAACCGAATCACTAATTCATTGAAGCAACAAAAGATATTATACTAACTTTTGCATGTTGAATATGGATATTGTCACTTTCTACTATTGTTATTCACTGTAATAGTCACCACATTTTCTTTGAATTGTATAAGCATAGCAATAGTGTTTTAAGTATGACGGTACTGAAATCCTAATACATTTTATTATGGTATATTTTAGGTTGTGGATGTTCTGACCAAAGGGAAGCAGCAGGCATTCTTTGTGCCACCAAGCCGAGCGATTGCACATCAATTAATCAAACACTGGATTGGAATGAGTCCCAGATTCTAATTCAAATAACTAAACTTTGAATAGTAATTGATTTCTATTACCACTTATTCCTCAAGTGAGATTAGAAATGTTCAGTGTTCTTTAAAATTTCACAACACTATCACATTGGGTTTTTTACATACTTTCAAAGTGTACTTTTCATCTTAACCACAGAATTCATATTTTTATAAATTACAACATTGCCTAAGATTTTGTTAAATTTGAGTCAGCCTTCTTGAAACTTTTCTGTTTTTTGATTGTACTCCACAATTTTATCTCACAAAACCATATTTCTAATAAGAGAAATCATATTGTAAAGAAGTATGTTCTGAAAATGTAAATAAACATAAATTCCAACACCTCTTACTAGACCAGACACCAAAGACCAATCACTGAAATTAAACACATTTGAAAGGAACTCTCCTCAAAAGTCAAATGTTATATAAATCCCAGATAGATTTATATACAGAGGGTGCCAAAAAAATGTATACACATTTTAAGAAAGGAAAACTGTATTAAAATTATAATACTCAACATATATACCAATAACAAAAGATGAATACAAGTCATGTTTGACTTCTGCAATTGCAAGAGGTGCTCACAGTGGTTACCATCAGCTTCCAGACACTTCTGATTACGGTGAACTACTGCTTGAGCAACGTTAACCAAAGTGCCCACCTGTATACATTTTTTTGCCACCCCCAGTATTTAAAAAAAAAAAAAAACATTGGCTTTATGTAATTTTGTGATAAGGGATGTATCTGCATTAGCAAAAAATTATATAATCATTACTAATAACATTCATTAAACTAAAATAGAACATCTTGGTTTTGGTCTTAAATCAACATTTTAAGAAGCCTTCATAAAATAAGTCTACCTTAGAAATGAATCACTAAGATATTAGAGAAAGTAAATTGTAGTGGTTCGCAATTTTGCAATATAGAATTGTCATATTTTATAAAGCTGTTTTTGAAATTGTTTTAAAAGGTAGTGTTTAAATATGTAAATTTATATAATTTGACACTATATTATTGTATGTTAGAACAAGAAAAGACTTTAAGGATAATATATGTAGTTCACTGCCCTTCTTTTATAGATAAGGAAAAGGAAATCTTAAAGGTAATTTAATCAATTTAATTCATTAAAGGTGAAGTAATTAATTAATTGATTGATGAAAGTTATAAAATTACAACTTAAAATTTTAAAAAAATTAATTGTAATTACATATAAGTAACTTAATTAAAACAGTCTATACTGTATAACCGAATGCAGGATTCTCCCACTAATGGGAAGTAGAAACTATTACTAAAAGTATATGTAGAATAAAATAATGGATGAGAAGACTAAATTCAATTTGCCAAATATTGTTAATTAAAATTTTAGATACTAAAATTCATTTAACGTAAATAAGATAGTTTACTTAGATAAAATTTTATTTGACTAATAAGCAATGATTTTCTTGGTAATTGATGAAGGCTTAGTGATACCAGGACTTTAAACAAAATTAGACTTACACAGGACATTTAGATGCATAACATATGAACTTCATAGGTATATAGAAAACGATGTACCTTGATTATTACAAAGTATAATGACTTAAGGTTCAGTTTTGTTTCAAATGTACTTTAAATACTTACAGACCCTAAGATTACATCAAAAATTTAGATTTTCATAATGTTAGATTAGCAAGGTAAAATACAAAGTATCAACAAAGTGTAGTTATAAATTTAGTTTTTGATGTTTAATCCTGTACTCAGGGAAAATTAGTATCTAAGTAAATTATTGTTAATAATTATTCTTAAATTGCTAACCTCTGAGAGGTGAATAGCTACATGTAAATAGAAGGAATAGCCAAGAAATGGTAGATGTTCAAGTGCCATGAATGTATTCTAATGGAAATGAAGTAACAATACATTAAAAAATTCATCTATTTTCTGTTTTATGTATTGCATGTGTTTTTTTAATATGATTTGAAAAATGTCTTCTGCAAAAATGGAAAAAGCCAAATTTTAGCCTTCATCCACTGTTTAGAATTAATAATGTTTAAACAAAAAGTACAAAAGTCTTTTTAAAAGTAAATATATTTGGATAGTTGCTGCTGATTTTGTTAGATCTGTAAATTGTTTACTTAAAAAAATTTATAGTTTTGGGTTGTATATGTATGTGTGTATATATACATACATGCACACATATATATGTATATACTGTATGTATATATATATACACACAGACTTACATACATATACATATATGTCAATAATTTATCTTCAGATTTAAAGTTGTATCTATTGGGTTGTCAGAAAAGTCATGACTGATTTTTTCTGTGTTTTTTGTTGCAAAAATGCATCATGACTGTTTCAACAACCCAATAGTCTAATGTCTATTTTTATTACTTATCTAATAATACCCATTTTTGCCATTTGAATTTGTCACTTGTTTACTGTTCATGGAAAGACTAGAAGAATTAGAAGCCTACATATTTCATTTAGTTGGAAAAATGACTCTTTCAAAGATCACATAAGGGATATAGGTTAAGACAGAAAGAATGGAACAACTGAGGTGAGACTATGAGATGGAAGGAGAAAGGATAAGTTTGTTAATAAACCAAATAAACTCAGTTAAATCTCATGTAACAACAGTAGACAGAACTGGTTCTAGATCTGTGTTGCTATTGTGTATATAGCAAAACATTAGGTGAAAATGTTCTATAATATAAAACAAACTCATTATTTTGAATAAAATGTCCATAATGCAAATTTTATTAGGGATGAGAACCAGTTATTAGGTTCTGAATATTATATATGTGTGTGTTGGAGGTGGGCTTGGGGGGTGTTGAGTGAAATTTATGTGCATGCTATGCTTATAAGGGCCAGTTTTCTCTAGGAGAAAAATACCTAGGCTGAAGTAATCCGAAGTGCAAATTTGGGAGTATCTATCTGCAAATGTAGAAGATCTAGGTCTTGAGGCACTTGCAGAGGGGTTGGAAAAGGAGGGCAGGAGAATGAAGTCAGTGCAGATGGGGTACATGCTCTGTAAGGCCAAATGCTTGGAAGCCTTGACACACCGTGGCAGTTGAGAGCCAGAGATCGGGTATATATATATTTTGAGAACTTCTTTCTTTATTTTGAGAATACAGGAAATAATGTTGCCAAGAGTCTGTATCCTCCAAAAGGTCTCATTACTCAGGAGAGAACTGGAAAGGAATTTGTGAAAATAAACTCAATGCTGAAAATGATTATTTTTTTCTATACTATACCTTGTTCTTCCTGGGACACTCAGAATTCAAAACAGCTTTTGAAAGAGGGAGTGCAGTTTATTAATCATATATGATAGATTTTCAAATAATTCAGTTTATTTACCCAAAGTAGAAATGGTCAAACAGAAAGGTACTAGAGTAATAAAGATGGTATGGGAAAAATGGATAATCAAAGCCTGAATTCTTTTATTGTTTGGGAAAAAATTTTTCAACTACAAAATGAATATTTGGACATATTAACTGCGCTAAGAGGCAAGTTCCTCATTCTATTTTCACTAAAAAATATCCACATATAAAATTGTACTCATTGGCGGAAGTAGAACTTTTAACTGACTTATCTTTAATCTTTCAAGAACACTGGTTTTCTTTTATTGCTAAGCAGATAATGCCATAGCATTAGACAGTGGGTACCCTTCACATTCTCCATTATAATGGTGCTCTACAGAATAGTGGGGGCTGTCTTACAGAAGCTCCTTAATAATGCTGCATTGACAAAAGCACTTCCAGTCCTGATTTTCTCTTTCAATCCCTTAAATTTTGGTCATTTTTCAGATTGGGTCTTCTGTTATTACACATTTCTGCAGGACCTTCAACTATTTATTTTGTTCCCGAATTTCTATCTCCAACTGCCCGTTAGACATATTTACTTGGACATCTCAAAGCCTCCTAAATGTTACATACATAAAATTAAATTATCTTTTCTTCCAAGCGTGTTCCCGTTTCTGTATCCCTATTTCAACAGTCTTGCAAGTGCACAACATGGAACTTTGGGTATTATCTTTAATCTACTTTATCCCACACCCTACCGTACCCCACAGCCAAACAATCTCTAAATCCTGTTCCTTCTATTTCTTAATACTTAAAACCCAGCCTCCCTCTCCTCCCCTCCCTGACCCTCCCCTTTCTTCACACTACCACTCTCCTACTTAAGGCTGCTCACCTGGTTTCTAGGTCAGCTCAGCTTCCTAAATTGGTCTCCCTACTTCAAAGTTTTACTTTCAATCCATCCTTCACACTGCAGCCAAGGAGACCTTGCTAAGGGGCAACCTTATCTAGTCTTCCCCTTAAAATCCTTCAAACAGACTTAGTGGACAAAAGATAAAGTCCAATTTCCTTAGCATAGCAATTTACCTCTGCAATTCAACTCATCACTTCCCTTTCATCCAACCCCTTACATTTATGTTCTTGCAAAAAAGCCACAGACAAATCTAAATTTTTATTATGCATTAATCACATTCATTAAGGATCACCTGAATAATTATGATCAATGTCATATATTACTAGTTTAAGTGGAAATGTTTTATTTATTTAAAAATTCTAAACTGTGCTTCTAAACTACATTTTCATTTACATATTTCATAGGATTTCAAAAATTCTAAGTCAGGGCCTGCATTATTTATCCCAGTTTTATAGATGAGCACATTGGGCTAAGCAAGTCAAATGACTCCTCCAAGGTCAACACATAATATGGAAATTGGACTCAAATTTCAATCCTTCTAATGAAAGTCTACAGCCTCCACCATACCATACACCATATTGCTCATGCTCCTGTTATCTACTGATCTACCACACAAAGGGAAATGAATTAGCTGAAACTAGAGTATTTTAGTTTGCATTTTTGTTTGGATGTCTTCCTGTTTGCACTCCACGAACATCACAGTTTTGTTTCATATATACCCCTATCCAAATTCCTGAACCTCAAGAGCATCACTGTGCACTAAAAATACATTAGAAAATAAGCAGACTGTTAGGAAAGGTTAAGACAGATAATAATAGACTGATTAAAGGCTGGTAGTTCATTCCTGACACTGCATACGATAAAATATGCTAATCAGATTTTGGATTTAGACAACCCAGATAAATCCAAAGTGGGACAAGACAAGGTCCTCAAATCTTGACTTCATTTTCTTGCCTTTCAAAATATATTTAATTCCTGTCTCCTTCAGAGCTGAGGAATTTATGAAGGCTTTACTCAGGTGAGCTGATTATATGTTCTTCTGACTTTTTTTTCTATTTTTTATGCTGTTTTGAGTGACATATTGTCTATTTTAATCCTTATTAGCCTAAATTAGTTGCTTAGCAAAGGATAATAGCAAGGAGAAAATTATTTGAATTTATATAAGAAGACAATTTAACAATGTATTTCTTTACAGTCGCAGAAAATCCAACAGCTGTTTGTAACTTGCTCTGTTATCAGAGAGGATGGATACACCCCCCCCAAAAAAAAAAAATCTAAATAGTCAATGTGTTTAGGCCTCTTTTGTTTAGGCTAAGAAAGACATCATATGCATATCTGAATAGTCACCAGCTATATCCTAATTTGGGTATTTGAAATAAATTGTGCATTTGGAAAGCAGAAAAATGCAGTTGACAAGCTAGGCTTCTAAACATAATTGAAATTCATTCTGAATTCAGGGAGGGTCAGCTTCATTTCAAAGCAGTAATCCTTGTTTTGAATTCCTATATTCTGCTTTGTTTCCATTGCAGCATTGACTTTACTACCAAATGTAAATTTTATTTTCATAAATCACCAAATGATTTTCTCATCTGGTTTACTTAGATTTTTTTCCTCATTAATTTTAGTTTAATTTTACTTACATGAATATTTATATTTAATTTTTGAAATATTAATCACTTATGACATTGTGAACAGATCTCAAGAAAGAAGACATTAAGGATTAAAATTTTTTCTATAACAATAATTGCAATTACTCTGAGATTTAAACCAATTTCACAGGCAAATATTCTGGCTTATATCTTTTGTGTAAATAACTCCCAAACTTTGCAAAATGATGTATTTGCAATTTTATGTCAGTTGATCTTTAAATAATATGTTTCAAGATTTTGATAGCAATGTATATTTACAATCAAAGATTCCTGTCACCATCAATAATTCAGCCAGTCCTTAAGCTTTCTTGTTCTTACTCAGAATTTAAATATTAGATGGTTTTTAATCTCCCTTTCTCCCAGAATTTAAAACATTCATGGTTTTTATTCTAGTGTTGAATAAGTATCCTAAAATTCTTTATTTGGAAAGAACTGAAAAATAAATATTGTCTACTTATTTTTTAGGTATTGCCTCAGTTGCTAACAATTTAACAAAAAATTATATGAAGTCATTTAACTTCTTAAATAAATCTGTAATAGCCATGTGATGAAATTATCATCAGGATGCTCATAAAATAGTCTTGGTGTCTTCTCTTCAAGGAGAAAATCATCCAATAACCAAATTTTCAAATAGTTCTTTAAAATGACTCACCAGGAATTTAGCTGTCATGGGTCCAATTCTCAACGCTCATCCGTTATGAAGCCTCTTTCAAAGACTGGTTTCTGATTATTTTTGCAAAGAGCAGAATGATATGACTTATGCAGATATACACTCACTATACAAAGTGCACTGATGTGCTACATAATGTCATGGGACTGCCGAGACTTCAGTGAATTTGGGAGAGGGGTTGGAACGTTAGCACTACCCGCCCAATATAAACCCAGTCATAAAGTGTAAATTAACCTGCCAGATTAATTCTGAGCATAATTTCTCATTATAATTGTAATGCTCATCATGGGCCGGAATGCAATTTAGATACTTTTTTTTTTTTTTAGTTTCAGGTGTACAAAACAGTGTAATAGACATTTACACCCCTCACAAAGTGATGACCCCCCCCTTAATCTACTAACCCTCTGATATCGATACAGCTGTTACAATTCATTGACTCTATTCCCTATGCTATACTCCACCTCCCGTGACTATATATATATATATAATGCATTAGTTGACATTCAGTGTTACTCGACTTCAGCTTCAGTTAGCACAGTGGTCAGGCATCTACGCAGTCTATGACGTGATCCCCCTAATAAGCCCAGTGCCCATCTGGCACCCTACATTCTCTTTATGACATTATTGATTATATTCCCCAAACAGTATTTCATATCCCCATAGCTATCCCCATGACTACTAATTCATACTTTCTATCCCTTCACTTTCTCCACCATCCCTACCCTCCTCCCATCTAGCAACAATTTAGACACTTTTTTATGACAATCGGCAAAAATATAGCACAGTCAGTAATTCAAACTATATAAAAGGAAGGTCAGTAGAAAATATCAAGTGTAGAACATTTTTAAATGCCTTTTTGTTGCTTTCAAAATCATACATTGGTTTGGATTAAGCTACAGAAATTTAAATAAATTTAGTGAATATGAGTAGGTAAAGTGAGCATAGAAAATGTTTAAAAATAATGATGCTAAAATTATTGGAGAAGATACTGCCTCTAAATCTTTTGCTTGAAGCCTCTTGGAAGTCCTTGTTTACATTAATATTCTTACCAAATTATTTTTTCAGAGGTAACACAAGTAATTTTAAGGTACTTAAAGTTACCTTGAATTAGGAATTTTAGACAAATAATGAGATTTAACATTGCCCAAAGTACTCTAAATATTGCTAAAAATAAACTGGCTCTTCATAAATAACAGATGATGATAACATTTCCACTGAAACATTTGAAAGAACATGTTTATTACTTTCTTCTGAATGACTTGAAGAAGTGAAATTAACCTATGGCCATTTTTTTAGGGCACTATAAGAAAAGCACAACTTTGCTTAGGGGGTAGGAAGAGATATTTTGAGTAGTGTTTATTTTAAAAATTTACTTAAGATTTTTCTTACTCCCTTTAGAATTTATCAATGTGGTTATATACAGGTTTGTTTTTTTTTGTTCATTTGGTTGTTTTAGGCTGGAAAGGAATGAAGATGTTACACAGGTTTCATTTTGAACTAAAAACTCTCTGGTATCAGCAGAATTGATGAGATATGTCCCTGGGGGATAAAACTACTGCACTGAAAGAATCAGAGGAATTGCAGGTTTTGGGGGAATTACACATAGACGTTTCTGTATGAAGATCAAGACTCAATAAATTCAAATACTATTTTAAACTGGGATTTAAGGTTGAATGCTTCAAAATTAAAAGGATATCATTTAATCCTATCAAGAGTTGGTAATTCAGCAATTATTAAGTTTTCAGAGAAGCATAGTTCTTCTGTAGTATAGTTATTGAAGTAGTATGCCTCTACTTCAATAAGCAAAAAAAAGGAGACAGCATTCCTCTTTAGAAAACTCAAAGGCATTCTTCAATTAATAGGTAGGGAAAGTCTTAAGCAGAACAATAGTCCATGAGATCTATCTGATTAGCCTTTGTGCCTATTCTTTTGCTATTAATAACTTTTACAAGGTATCTAATGACATAATTAATGCACACATGTGGTTTTTTTTTTCTTTCTTCATTTTAGTAAATTTTTTATTATTTGAAATATATGTGTCGACAAGAAGCTATCACCTCTTGTCTAGTTGAAGACAGTAGAATTAGCCAAAGAGGAATAATGTAAAGTATCCCATATACTGAGTGAGTGGAAATGAGTTTCTCAACATAGATTCTGAGAGTTTCTGTGTTGGTCAGGTCGAAGTAGGGGAAAACCACAATAACAGATTTCTCAGACGGAGCAATTGAAAATAAATCAGAGTAGCTAGGTTTCTAATTGTAGTTGAATAGAATGCTTTCTCTTCATATAATGATATTTAATTCATGCATCCTTTTGCACATGGGATTAGCTAAACTTGCAGTCTAATAATCACTCTAAAGCTAAAGAGGAAATTAAGCAAAACAAAATACCCCTCTTCAGGGATTTCTGGTTTAATAATTGTCATGATAGTGAAAAATACAGTATAATTGCACCTTCCAAAGTGAGAGACACACTCCACTACTGGTATATAGAATGGTTTGGGGTAGTGCGAGATGAAGACGCTATCTTTTTATTAGTTATTTGCTATTTTAATAATGAGAGAGATTGGTAGATGAACTCATGCCTATCTATCCTACCAAAGCAAAGGGTAGACACTTTGGAAAGTGTAAGAGATTTTCCTTTTTGGTTCATCTTTCCCTTCCTTTACTGGTATTCCTTATAGTATCAAACTTTATTAAATACTGAGCTTAATTTTCTTCTGGTTTACTAATATTAAATTTTTACCCAGGCTTTAAAGCATTAATAATAATAGTAATAATGACAACAATTAAACTGCACAGTGCACAATGCTTTTTTTTTTTATCTCCATTTCATTTCTGCAGAGATTCTGATTTAGTGTGTATAGGGTGGGCTCCTTGCTCTTCAGGGACTACCCTCGTCCACTAAGTTACATTTAATCAGTTATGGGTCTAACAGGGCAATGGCATTCCAACAAAGCTTATGTTTAAAAATAATTATTTGGATATTAATGTACTTTTATATTTATTCTTCTGTACTCAAGACCTTAACAGATTTATGCTCCAGTGATCCCCAAGAGTCTCTCTCAGGGATGGACATGAATATTCCCTGTGAGCTTCAACAACCTGCCTCTTGTGTGCTCCTGAAAAGGAAATGTTGGTTTTATTGGACATGAGATTTGGATGTTTCTGTTTTAAAATTTTAATCTAATAGATTCTAATACTTTACCCATATGAAAGGATATAAATATAGATATAAAAACAGTCTTCAATGTTTTCCACAAAAGGAAGGAAGAAAAGGTATGAAGAACAACTTACAATAACTTACATGATTCTAACTAAAGTTGTTTCCCAGACACTGGGAAACCATGCATTAAGAATTACTGCCCAGCAACCAAGTTTGTCAAGTTTCATCCTTGCAGCCCCAAAGAAGTTAAGTGTACATCTAAAGTGATATAAGAGCATTATTGAAAAAGCTGTTTTCCAATATAACTCTTCTTACATTAGTACATAGTTTAAAAAATGTTTTAAGAAAAGAATATAATTTAATATCCATGCTATTCAAAATCTAGAATGCAAATAGAAAACAAGTTTATACATTTAAAACATGTTTTCAAAAATAAATGCAAAGCTTAGAACTTTTTCTCTTTGAATATTTTGAAACTTGAACTTCTCATAATTTGTTTTATATGTATAAATTTCGTTTAAACATTTAGCACAGGGAACACTGGCTTTCTGTTAAAGTCAAGAAAATGAAATGATCAGAAATACACTAAAATTCTACAGAAAACTGGAGCCAATGGGTATTAAAAAAGACTACTAGATGGTATGTTACCCTGGCAGTTTAGCATGTAACCTGAATTTATTTAATATTTAGCTTTCTTCTAGAATTTTACTAGTGATCATTATCTATCCTTTTATGAATTTTTCTCTCCTTATTGGTAATAGAACATTTCCTTTGAATGTTCCAAGGAAAATGTTTTAGCTTAGCAATACAATAGAGAAATTTAAAGTAATTTGTCCAAAAAGCAGCACTAGTAAAATTTTCTAACAATACCTTTTAAAAAAATTTTTACCATCTAACAGTTTCTTCAGAATAATGGTGTCACCATGTAATTCTGCAGTGAAAGTTATTGTTAGTATTTCCTGGGTTTTCTCATTCTTCTGTGAATTATAATAATAAGAAAAAGCCCAGTCAAAAAAAAAAAAAAAAGACCCATAAAATTCAATATAAAAGTCTCCAATGTGATAGGATTTGGCTGATATATAACTGCAATCATGGTAACTTTCCTGAGTTTTTATTGCCAATTTTGCACAGAACAAATAAATATTTCTGCAAAATATAAATCCAGGAAATTTGTGGAAATTAATACCATAATGTATATTCCAAGGTCTACTGGTGATACATTTTACTTTTGGATAAAGTTATACTTTATGCATATATATGTAAAAAAAAAAAAACAAAGTGCACAGAATTATTTCAAGGTGTAATGAGAGGGCATTAGGGTGTTTTAAACAGGGATGACATGATTTAATTTATACATTTAAAAAATCTGGAAGCTATGTAAATAAAGAGCATAAATAAATATAGAAGTGATAAAATCACTTAGAAAGCTATTGCAGCTGTCTAGATTTAAAATATATATGAACATATATATTTTGAATATGTATTTTAAATATTTAAATATGTATTTAAATATATTATGAATATATAAATACATATGTATATTTAATCTGGACTACATATACACATACACACATACACATATATGTATATATGGAGGAGGATAGAAGGAGGGGCTTATAGTAGGATATAAGCCATTGAGAAGAAAATAAGAATATTAAGAATAAGATATCTAGAGATCCAAGATGGAGGAATAGATAAACACTGTGTCTGTGTCCTTCTGCAAACATATTAAAATTACAACTCAATTGTAGAACAATCAACCTGGAGAACCATCTGAAGTCTAGCCAAACAGAAGTCCTATAACTAAAAATATGAAAAGGAAGCCAAGTCCAGACGAGTAGGAGGGGTGGAGACACGGAAAAAGCCCCAAACCTCCCTGTGGCGGTTGAGAATCAGGAGGGATATCTTCTCCATGGAGGATCCCCCCAGAAGGGCAAGGAACCCCAGCCCCACACTGGCCTCCCCAGTTCAGAGTACTGGTGCCGGAAGAGGAGTCCCACAACATCTGGCTGTAAAAACCAATGGGGATTCTGACCATTTGGATGGGATGGAAGGCTGCAAGAAACCCAGGTATCCGCTTCAATGACCCGCGCACAGACTCACTCTCTCACAGGTACTCACCTTGGGTCGCAGTGGAGGGAAGGTGACTCGGGGGCTCGTAGAGGTATGGGTAGCAGACTGAGGAGAATGGCTTCAGGGAGAGGACTGGAACATAGTCTCCATTTTCCCTCTGTGAGGTGCTTCTCCCTTGCAGCTGGCAGGCAGGCGCTATCTTTTCTATGTTGAGCCCTCCCAACAGGCCAAATCTGAATCTGATTGGCCTGTTGAGTTCTGCTGCTCTGCCCTGCTAACTCATCTGGGACCTGGCCCCATTCAACTCAAGCACAGCTGGAGGTACTTTCTCCAAGAGTAGCCACCCCATCCCAAATTTCACTTGCTTGGAAAACTATCAGAGACCATGGGCCCCAGGTGAGTGGCAATTGGTCTCAAAGTGCTCTGAGACATTGCTGACTTGCTCCAGGCTTAGTACTGGCACCAAACCAGTCTAAATTAACCGTCCCACTCTAGTGACTCCCTAACACCCTGCTTCACCTAACTAGTACCACACAAGGATTTCTCAGTGGCTAAACCTTAAGGGAGATGGCATATGGCAGCAGGCGTGGGGAGACAGAGCAGAAAGAGAGTAAGAGGTCCAAATTTCTAGGTATAAAGCAAATAAGTCATGGGGCTGTAATGTACAGCATGGGGGAATATAGTAATTAATACTGTGATAGCATAGTATGGTGTCAGATAGTTGCTGGATTTATCATGGTGATCACTCCTTTAAGTATACAAATGTTGAATAACTATGGTGTACCTCTGAAACTAATATAATATTGTATGTTGGGTATATTTTTAATTTAAAAACAATTTTAATAAGATATTTAGAAACAGAGCAGGGCAGACTTGCTAATGGATTGATGAGGAAAGTTAGTTAAAGGGAAGAGTCAAGGATGATATCTAGGTGTTTCATTTGAGCTAGATAGATGGAGAAACTGTTGATAGAGATTGGGAAGATTTGGGAGCGTAAAGAAATAGAGAAGGAGAAAGACCTCAAGAGCTCACTTTGGGACATGATGAATATGAGATTTTAGTGAGACATCCAAAGAGATGTGTCACTTTGGCAGTTAGATATTTAAGCCTGAACTTTTGGGAGGAAGTTAAGAGTGGAATTATGAATTCTAGAAACATCTATATAGATGATTTTAAAACAATGGAAATGATTAAGATTTCCAAGGCGAGAGTTGATGAAGAAGTGAAAGGAACCCCAAAATGCTAAAGATTAGAGACCGAGGAAAGGAAGATCCAGCAAAAGCATTTAAGGGGGAATGGCGAGTGGAGCAAGACAAGGACTAGGATAGGATGGCACCAACAGAGAGGACTAGATTCAAGAGAATGGGGTGATCACTTGTACCAAATTCTGTTGAAAATGTGAATACCATGACTACAGAAAAGTGACTACTGGCTTTGGCAATAAAGGTCTAACTGGTGACTGGGGCAAGAGTGACCCACTCTGAGGAGAGTGATAAGGATAATAAACTACTTGGAGTGAGTTAGGAAAAGATGTGAGGGGAGAACGTGGAGTCAGAATATATAGACAACTTCTTCAAGGTTTGTTGCTGTAAAAGTAAACAGAGGCATATGACAGTAGATGGAGGGGTCAAGGAATGTTTGTGTACTGAAATAAGAATAATGGAACAGAAGGTGGAAACTGATATCGCAGGAAGAAAAGGAGAATAATCACAGGAAAATGGTCCCAGGAACACTTCCCACACACTTAAGAGATATTTGGTAGTATATGATATAAATCGAAGAATTTGGTAGTTTTAGTACTGGAAAATGGAGAGAATTTCAGTCAGCTTCTATTTCCCATGGTTATATATCCAGATCAGCATGGAGAGTGTAGGAAAAGGAGAAAGGATAGGAAGTTGAAAAAGAGAGAAAGTGTAAAGTACTTATTTTAGAGCTAGAAAATATGGAAGTATTATTAAATCATTGCAGGAAAGCTTTGAAATGATTGTGGTGTCCTCGTATGAAATTTAAAATTCTAAACTATGTGTGAGGAAATCCAACAGTATTCTGAATTTTCCAATGGTGACCACTTTGAAATTTTTTGAAATATCAAGTCTTTAATCTTCTAAAATTTCTTTGGTGCCCGTGCTTTGCTGGTATCCTGAGCACTTTCTCTATGAAGAAGTTTTATTAGGCTGAATAAGTTTTATTAGGCCCTTTCTAAAAGAAGGGACACAGGCTGGAGAGAGAATAACATAATTGGCTATCTCAGAGGAAGAGTCCTACACAAGGGACAAAAAAACAGGAGTGGAATGCTAAGGAATTTTCTCTCACCCCTCATTTTGCTCAGGATTAGTTTAGACAATGTGGCTACAGCCATACCATGTTTAATAGGCAAATAGGAAGAAACATTTGCTGCCAAAATAGAATTCATAGTGCCCCTTGCAGAATGCTTACGGGACTTATGTCAATTATTCCAGGAGTTACCATCATCTGATTGTGGTGCCACTTATGGAAGTACAGAATAAGAGAGAACTAGTGGGGAAAAGGATGAGCAGTGTCTTTGTTAAAAAATAGAAACTTTATTAACTATCAACAAATTAATACACAGAAAAAGAAAGAATACATTTAGAAATATAAGAGGGCACATTATTAAAAACATAATTATATACAGATTGGGGATGCCTAACTAATTCAATTAGTCATGCATATTTATTAGGTGACAATTGTGTGCCAGGCACTGTGCTAGATACTAGGTACATATTCAACAATACATTCAATTTCCTGGATCAAAATTGTTCTGCTCTTTCGGAGCTAAAGTGCAAACTGATTAAAATTTGCTCTGTAAGATCAGAAATATCTATAACATGAGTTTCTGCTCAAAGAGAGAGTTTGCCTAATTCCTAACAGCTTGGGTTCTAGTCCCAAACTTGCCACTATTAGTGTGATACAGGAAGCAAGAACTCTCCAGGTATCAGTTTTTCTCCTGTAAATGAGAACTTTGAATGAGATGATCTTGAAAATGTCTAGATATTCTAGCTTGAAAAGAGTTTACGGTTTGATCAGCTCTGTCTAAGCACTTGCTTGCAGCTCTGATAGGATGGATATTCTCCCAAAGTCAGGCACTGCTCAACTCTAATTATGTGAGTATGCATTGTAATAAGTACATAATATACTCTAACATAGGATAAAAATCATAGATGTCATTTGACTGGAACCTTTTATAACATTTTCAGTTGTGTTTCTTTAAGACAACTCTGTAAAGTGAATGTGATATCATTTCTACCTTAGAGGAGAAGGCAGCTCAGCCTCACAGAGATTATAAAACCTACCCAGTAGGCCTCAGAGCCAGACCACAATCCAGATCTTCTGAGTCAAAGCCCAGAGTACTCTCCACAAAAACACAGCACCACAAGCTGAATTTTGCTGTTCAAATGATATAGGGCCATTGAGAAATAATTGATAACCTAGTCAGGTGCTTTTAAGCATTTTTTAAATTGGAAAATCCAGTATGTGTAAGACAGGGATAAAAAAAGAAAAATATTAATTATATGTTTGTAATCTTCTCCCCAACCCAATCTCCATAGTGGCCTTCTAAGAAAAAAAAGATTATTGCTTACTTAATCAGCCATAGGAACTTAATTGTGCCTATTGGGGGAGAGACTAGAAATGATAATTGTAAGATGCCTAAAGAGTGTCAATTGCTCTTATAAGAATGGTGGCCTAAGGCCAAAGACTTTTCAAAGATTATGAGACTTTGAGAGTTTATGGAGGAAACAGGATTTGAAATCAACTCATATTATAATATAGGGGATTTTAAGAAAAGAGATGAGTTAAGAAGAATTTAAATAAATTTTTGCCAAAACTGGCCACAAAGCAGCTTCATTTGATTTGAGCTACATGTAAAACACACAAAAGCTGAGCTTCTCTGCTGAGCTACCTGAAGGCAGAGCCTCCTCAAATACACTCAAAACAATTTTAGTGGGAAGCTATTTCTATTTGTATCTTTGCAGACAGTTTAATCCTTTAAAAGTAAAGCAGTTGAACCAGGCTTAGCTCTAAGTATAGACAGGTGTCTACCTGAGGTGATGCCTGGGAAGCAAAGGAGGTTGACTTCTGTCCCCAAACCTCTCCCAATACTCTCTATTAGCTAAGACATCACCAACAGGAAAAATAACCCTCTATTTCACAATAAGTGTAAAAAATTAATTTGATCTTCTATAAAGAATTGATTCTTCCACAGGTTATATCATGTGCATTCAATCTTATAATATTTAAATATTACTGTATATGATTATGATGTAATGAAGGCAAACCATCTCCCTACTCCACTTAATTTAGCATGAGTACAAATTTGATGATATTGAATTTAGGTCAACTTCATAAAAAATTAGATATTTCCATTAGGCTAAGAAAAACTGGAATATCAAAATAATCAATTAAACAGAATATGATTTTATAACTTGCATACTACATGTCCACACATACGAAAAAAATGTTTGAATGTTCATATGATATGTAATAATACACTAAATATTTATGATAGAATTAAATAGGAAAGAAAAATATAATCATCATAAAATGTATTCAAAGGAAAAGCCTGGGATACCAGAGAAAGATACTATGCTATCAAGCTGGCAAATGAGTTAAGTTAATCAGCACTTTTACTCAACCTAAATTCTGAGTGGAAAATAATTTCAAATTTTATGCTTTCAAAGCACAGTGAAAGCTGAAGACCCTCAGCTCCCCAAAATGAGAAGGAAAAGAAGCAAAGCCTGTAAAAAATGGAAAATCTTGAATCCCACAATATGTAAGTCCACTTCATTGGAGTTTTTGTTGTTGTTGTTTTAGTTTCAGGTGTACAAAACAATGCAATAGTTATCTTTTTCACCCCATACAAAGTGACTACCCCTTCTCCCTATCCACTGCCCCCCACCCCCGATATCATACATATCTATTACAATTCCATTGACTCCATCCCCATACTGTACTCCACATCCCATGACTATATATATATATATATATATATATATATATATATATATATTAAATTATAGTTGACATACAATATTATTCAACATCAGCTTCACTTCATTGGTTTTATAAGTATGTATACAATGAACTACCCAACTTATGTTCTTTGTTCTTCCTCACAGGAATGTTTATAAAAGTAGGAAGATAAATGCATATATAAATGTTACAAAATGATTTAGAAACTTGGCAATTGTGATTATGTATACACTTCTACATTAATTGTTAATGATATATATTGTGAATAATAAAAATTTAAATAAAAATATTTACTTATTCAGATAAAGGTTAAGACCGCTGTTCTTAGAATCTGTTATTATTGCATTATTACATAACTATCTCAGTTCTGTCTTCCTACTTGTAAACATTGACGTGTAGTCCATTGAAGGAGGCTAGAAACTGTACAATTATAAAACTGAAAAGGGCTATAAAGTGAACTGTTCTTGGCATGAGGGTGTTATATTTAAGAACAAATTGTAATGGGCCGGCCAAGTGGCTCAGTTGGTTAAGAGCTTGCTCAAGAGTGCGAGCTCTGAGCAACAGGGTTGCAGGTTGGATACCCTGCCTGAGCTGAGCAGCCACTGAACTGCCAACTGGTGGCAGGATGGCTCAGCTAAAAAAAAAAAAAATCGTAATCTACATTTCTTAAAGGCCATCTATCAGTTCGTAAACTGCCATCATGTACATGCTGTATTGTGATATGTCTCCACACCTTTTTTCCCATGACTTCCAAGTTTCAGCTCTCAGATTATAATCAGGCCCACTGGAAACTGCTTCAGGGCTTGCCATGAAAAAAAGCCACTCCTTCAGACTAGAAGAGAGGGAAATGGGAATGGTTAGACTCCCTAGGGAACTTCTGTATACTTCAGGACCTAGGTGTTAGTTAGATCAGAAGTCTGTGTACCTCTTCTAAAGTTAGAAACCAGTAATTCCTAAACCTATGATTCTCTATTTCATTCTGAAATGGCAATTCTTTTTTGGCACCCAACACTTCTATGCCACCTCTAGCCAAAGTTTGGTGGGATATTTTTCTTTATTCTGCTGAAGAGAATTTACTTACTTTTTTTTTTTTACCTACTCTTTATATGTGTTTATACACGCTTTTATATTAAACATATAAATATATATAAAATCATATTTAAGTTAAGAACACTTCAAATAAATTTACAAATAACCCTTTTCCATTTTTAACTTAATTAGCTTATTAAAAATATCTTTGTGGACAGCTGGTTCATAGATTTTCCTGACATCATTATTTATTGTTGCCCAGTCTTCTTTCTTTTCCCTCACACATACTCTCTTTCAGATGTAGTTTAACCCATAATTTGAGATCTTCATATTCTGTCCACTGTTTTTGCACAAGATCTGATAGCTCGTGCTCAGGTTCACAAAATTTTTTATGGCAAAATATCCTAACAGTATAAAGCAGAGGAGTAAAGGTTGCAAGCTGGTTGTTCTTACACTAAAGCTGACCTCCATCTACAGAGGGTTTTTCAAAATGTGGGTCAATCCCTATAAATTGGGAGATTTCACTGTATAATAAATCCAGACTCTAGTTTTTTTCCTGGAAAATGAAAGGAACTGGGAACACTAGGACACCTTCTTTGTTGTATAAAAAAACTCCTCCCCTGTCAAAGAAAAATATCAGACCTATTTAAAAGGCTGTCTAGAGGCCTTCAGGTCTCTTTCATTCTCTTTACCCACATTTTTATTTGTTGTGCTATCTCAAGTTAGATCGAGCTTGATTTAACCTATATTATTATAATGCCATATAGTTCGAATACCTGACCATGGCAACTTGCTCTTTATCAAGAAGTCACTTAAAATTTATTTGCATAAATTTGCTCTGAAATTTTTATGTCACCCATTTTGGAAGACTGTTTTAGAGTAAAGCTATATTCAATTCTTCCTTCCTAAAACAATCCAAGTGATATTCTGCATTGTAAGATAATTGATTTAAAATTAGATGTTTATTAGAAATGAATTTTGTGGAAAATATCTTGACATACTAGAAATGTTACTTAAAATACTTACAAAAGATATGCATTGAATTTTATCCTAGAATTTTGAACATCTGCTCTATTAAATGGACATAGAAACTTTTTTTTTTTTTGGCTTCCTCTTTAGGTGAACCTCAGCCTGCTAATCAAGCATGCCAAAAAAATGTAAAAGATCTTGAAACGGAAATCAAAGGAGACATCACAGAGGCTGTGTTTCATCAAACTGGGGCATTAGGGAAATCTAAAGAAAATGGAGATGAGCGTACATCTGTTCCTATGAATGGAAAGCAGAATTCTTCTTTTCTCCCTAAAGATAAGCAAAAACTTCCATCTGAAAGTAAAATAAGTAGGGAGAAGGAAAATGATGGTCCTCATTTGTCCATCTCTCATCAACTAAAGAAAGTCTCACCCGTGGTCTTGGTTAATGACTGTGAAGAATCATTATCAGGAAAAATTACCCTGCAGAATATCCCAAACACACTAGAAGGCTTTAAACCAGCAGAAGGCAAAATGATTACAGAAGTAAAATGTGGGGCTATCAATGTGCAAGTAACAATTAAGAATAGATTTTTCTGTAAAACAGGAATGCAGTTCACAACAAAAAAGAGATGTCCAAAATGTCACCCGTGTTACTCTGTCAGGCATATTCAAAGATGCTACATTTCTAGAAGCTGCTCTTCTAAATACAAGAATGTATTGATAGAAGAATTAAAATCTGAGGTGCCATCTACATATGAAGGAGTCGTTGCCAGAACTGAGAGCCCCTCACTGAAAGTAAGCATTGTAGGAAAAGGAATTAAAGTTAAATACAGGAGTAAGAAACAGAACATAATAATTAATATAACTCATCCTAAAAGAAGGGGGAAAACAGCTACATATGGAAAAGTTTCCTCTAATCATACCACTAATGAATGTTCCAGGTCTTCTGCACAGTCTAGTATTAGGCTGCCTGAAAAATGGCAGCTTGAGAACAAGCATCAGAGTTCAAATTGTTTGCATGTCTCTCCTATTGTGTTTGCTCATAGGAAGGAGGAGAACGTTGATACAGGTGTGGTTCCTCTGTGCTCAGCCCCTAAGAGGAAGAATAAACCTGACACCCCATCAGTCTTAGATGACTGTGAGGTGGGATCTGCCATCTCTCAGCAGGACTTTCAAATTAGTCAGAACACCTCCCAAAAGAAACATTTCCTGGAAGCTGAGACTCTGCTCCAAAACATTCTCCCTATTTCACATGATACACTAAAGACCACAAGTTTAAGTGATAAAAACTTAAGCAAAATGCCTTCTGAGGGTCCTAAGGATATATATATAGAGAGAGAGAGAGAAAAATCAACTTTGATAGCTCAGAAAATAGCACATCAGACTCATCTATACAGCAAGGCACAGAAGGAATAAACTATTTGCCAGGTACCATTGTGGACATCTTCCCAGTTTAAGATGGCAAAAACTCTGACTTTTCTTCTTTGTCTTCTCTGAATGTAAAACTCCCAGGAGAAGAGGCAGCCAACGTTTATTTCAAAGGGAGCACACTTCCACCTGCAGAATGCTGTGAGAACTCAAACCCAGTATCTTTCCCTTCCAGGCAAAATACTCTGAAGTCTTCCACCCCTTTCATCCCATCCCACTGGACCACCAGACATCCAGAAACTAAAGAAACCCCTGCAGACACATTTTCCTTCGATCACGGTGCTGAATTTGTGATAGACTATGAGGAAAAGCAAGTTGGTATGACTGACAGAAACTTTAACAAAGCCACTTTACCTAGTGACTTTCATACAAATGCACAACAGCTACTGGAACTGAAGAATACACAGGGTCTGACTCCCAGCCTTGCGTCCTCCGGCAAGCTCACTGCAGGGAGTCCACCCAACAGTAGTTGCCACAGATCTGTGGAAAAGGGTGGAACAGACTCCCAAGAATGTCATTCAGAGACAGCAGCCCCCAACAAAACAAAGGTGTCAGTCATGACCTCAGTAACTGATGAGTTAGAGCAAAGATTAATTATGCAAAATGATCAAGAAGGCACAGTTGATTCTCATTGTGCCATGGGAATGAAAAACCTTAAAAAGTCACTCAGCTCTCAGGGAAATGTTGAAAAAGACAAGTGCCTCATAAGGCCAGTGGTAAAGAATCCATGCCCCAGAGATTCGGAAAATCTGTCAAATGAGAATCATGATGAAGTCTGTTTTCCAATGGATTTTCCACAGAACACTGCTGAGTTCAGCTGTGTGGCGTGTGCTACAGATAATTTGTTTCTTATTGAGAAAACAGTGACCAATGATGCAGCCAATATAGTAACCAAGATGAAATAAACCTTGGACTAACAAGTTTTAAACAGGAGCCAGCAGAGTGCCAGAGGATTGCATCAATAAGGCCAAATTCTGAAGGAGATAAAAATGACCCGAAGGAAAATTATTATCATCAAATAGACATACTGCTCTCGCCTCAGAAGCAGGAGGCTTTGAAAGTTACAGTGGGCTATAAAAAAATCTTTCACTTTATTTTTACATGTTTGAGCTTTAGAAAGTTTTAATGTGAGGGCTTTTTTATGGTCGGGGATTTTTTTCTTTATTGCTGAAAATATATTGAGTATTTTAGAGTTAGATGAATATGGGCAAGTGTGTATCAGCCTGCTTCTTTCCATTATCACCCACCCCACCCATAAGAAGTGCATAACAAAATCACCAAGGTTACAGTTTCATATACAGTTTTTTTAAAAATCCATTTCTTCTTAAAAGGTTGGTATATCGCCAAATCAATTTTGTAGGAGGCATTAGCCTTTTGCCACTCTTAAATAATCTACCATTTTTTTCCTTCTTGCAAACTAAGCATGTTTGGGAGAATGGGAGGATGTGTTTGTGATAAAATGTGTTTTTAAACCTTGCTGTGGTGGTGCAGAAGCATGGGATCCATTCCTCGGGAGGCCATGTGGAAGAGTAATTAAAGCAAAGGACAAAAACCAGAAATGGCCATGGCTAATCCATGGCGCCTCTGAACCTGAGCAGACCTCTGACCTCCCTCGTGCATTAGTTGGCCCTGCTCAAATCATTGATGGACCCCAGAGGCTCTGCAGACCTCAGGAGGACTAAAATGGAAGCCCTTTTCTAAGTACATAATACTGCCTGTCTGCTTTCAATCTCAGATCCGCACTATGTCATTTTGGTCACTTCATAGAAGGCCCTTCTTATTTTCCTCAATAAGTCCAAAATATTTTATTTTTAATGTTAGCATTATTCCGCACTGTATATTAAATTATATCTTGAGCAAGTAAAAACTTCCTTCATACTGTCGGCAACATTCTTAACTGAGATTTGGAATGATGAAACTTAAATGAGACGTTATCTTTTCTTTGTTGTTGTTCTATCCCTGCCTTTTTAATAGAATTAACAAACTTTTCAAGCTGACATAAAATACAAAAAACCCACTATATCACATAAATGTTGGCATAAAATTTGAAATTTACTGTATGGAGAATAAATGCCCTGAAACAACGCAAAATTTATACAGTCACTTGCTTAATATGAACACCCTAAAGCAAAGATCCGTCGGTCACAGTGACTGTGTCCTAATGCCGGCATACCTCCAGATGACAGGATGAATGGCACTGATCCCAACATTTGCTTCAGTCCATAATTATTTCTTATTGCACAGACCTGCAATAAGATCCCTTTTGTCTCCCCGAGCAGACACATGCTCTCCTGGGTATAGCCTTCCAACCCAGGCTGGCTCCACTTCCCCCATGGATATACCCCTTCTTGGACTGCCTCTTTCCGCAAGGCATATTTCCTTAAGAAATTCAATAATTCAAGTCAGAATCCTCCTAAAGTTGACATTGCACTGAGCAGGCTTTGACATTATCCCATTTGGTGAACAATTCCATCTATAGGTTCCCTGTGTTGTGATTCATCAAAACTTTGTTCCCGCTGCCTCTTTACTCCTCTTCCCCTGATAATTCCATTCTGGCCTCATTGCTTTCCTTGAGGTGCTAGAACCTGCCAGGCAAAAACCCACATCAGGTCTCTTCCTTGACCTGCTTCCTCTAACTGAATCACTCTTCTCTTGTATGTCCAGGTGGCTCACTTTCATCTCTAATTTTTGCTCACATGGTATCTTCTCAATGAGGGTTTGTCAGGCCACTCAATTTAAGATTGCAACCTGAGCCCTCCCCTCTATAGCCACAGCATACTCTTTGTTTTCCATGTTTTACTTCCATACACAGCACTTACTGCTTTCTAATATGTGTATGCTACATATTTGTTCTGTCTTCTCCCAATGTAGTCATGAGGACACGGGTTTTTCTCTGATTTGATCATTGCTATATCCGCAACACCAGAACAGTGCCTGTCGTGTAGTGCAGGCATTCAATGAATATTTGTCGAATGAAAGAATGAATTCAGGGAAGTCACAATGGGTTTCCTTGTGCAAAACCCTGTTCACATACCAACACCAAAAACCAGAAAAATGGTTCAGAAATATAAATGTTTGTATTAAAATATATTTGAATCTATACTTTTTGCATGGGTTTGACTCTCCTAGAGCTATGACTATTTTTATATCTTATTCAATACTGTTGTCATCATACTATTGATCCCTTAGGCCAAGAGTTTGCAGTCTTTTCAGGGTATGGATTGCTTTGAGAGACTGGAACTTCTTTGTACTGTTTCACAAGGAAATTATAAATTTCATATAGGTATAAATCTGTCTGTATTTTCAAAGGGGTCCTTCAACTCCTCAGGCTACCCATGGACCTCAGATTAAGAATCCCTGACATATGAGTGCTGCCTATAACACTTACATAGTTTGCCCCACGCATGTGTGTGTGCTTGGGGCTTAACTCAATCACAGGTCACGACCTGGACTGCCCAAAGGGGCCCGCCCAGCATGTAATGTAAATGAGTTAAGCAGGCTGCCTGCCTATGAGAATGGCATGCTGGGAAACTAGGAGTAGCACTGCCTTTGCTGTCCTGAGGCAGAAAGAGCGTGGGTGCACCAGACTTTCTGATTGGTCAAGATAGCTGGAGATTGGGATTTTTAAATACATAAATCTCTAGGTTACGTGACTTGGAAAACAGTGGTGACTGAACAGTGTATGACCTCTGAGCTAGATAAACAGGAGGGGGTGGGGATGGGCATGTGACTGGAGGTGAAAAAGCCAGTGGTGAAAAGGAAACCCTAAGCCTCTTCAACCTAAATTCTGGGTCTTCTTCTGCCAGGTCAGGTCTGTACATTTTTGGTGAAAGAGGTTTCTCAGGGACTCATCTCTTCAGCTGTAAATGGACAGAAATATATATATTTAAAATCTCTGCCAAAACTAAACCCCAGAAATTCTCTATCATAAAAAACTTTAATGAGAAAACCACAACTAGGCTACTCTGAGAGAGTAACAGATAATGAGGATTAAATGATATTTTACATGCATCGAAATATTTATAATTAAACAGCCCCTTGTATGGAATACTACCCAAAACATGTAATGTGTAAGATACTGTATTTCCATGTACTCCTAAGGAAACAGTGGTTCCAAAGGACCACACCAAGGCACAAAGAGATAGAGGACTGCAACTCTGAGGAAGTTTGTGGTCTCAAGGTCTGCACCAGGCACTAGGGATAGAAAGATTAATTCAGAAACTACTGGGCTGGCCAAGTGACGCAGTGGTTAAGAGCTGGCTTGAGATGCCAGTGGCCCCGGTTCGGATCCCACATATGAAGGCCAGTGACACTGCCCTCTAAAAAGAAAAAAAAAAAATTATTTTTAAATAAAAAAAGAAATTACTCCTTTTCAGAACACAGCTGCTGGGAAACTATCCAACAAGCTGACTTCTGGTGAAATTGGGAACTTTGCACACTCGTACTCATTTCAACATTTCTCAGTAACTGAGCAAGTCCAGAGGCCAGGGGCCAGGGGCCAGGGGCCAGGGGCCAGCTGCAATAACCTTGTTGTTTTCCAGCACGGCTCCTCCCAGACCTGCACAGAACTCTCCTTAGCCTAAAACTCACTTTCCAGGCCTCCTTCTGGCCTTTAAAGTGGTAGCTTTCTACTTTCACACTCATGCTTAAGAAAACATTAGTGCGTTTTTAATGGACTAACATATTGTTCTTGCAAAGTGACAATGTTTGTTTTAACACAGTTCTTCAAAACACTTGAGTGTCTTCATTCCAGCCCCAACCAAATTGCTTGATTTGTAGAATGGCTCGTTAAACATCTATTGGGTATTTATGGAATAAGGGAAAGGCTTCATGTGAAGGAAGGTTACTGAGATACAGATTCAATTCACTGTGGAAAAACCTTTTATGGGCTTGAAGTAGTCAAGGATTACGCTGATTCAAGTAGTAAGGAGGTAGTAAATTTGAGCCTGGGAACTGTTCAATCTTAGATTGAATGACTAATTGGTAGAAATCTTAGTCATGTAAAGTGTGGTTGGACCAAATTACCTTCTATATTTTTGCAAATCTGAGATTCTACAAATAACAAGAAGTACGATGGCAATGATGTTTTCCATACAGTGGACATTACAAGTGGTTCTCACACCATACTTCAAAACATGCTTTTGGCCATATACGTTCTCCTCATTTGAGTATACAAGAAAATCCTAGAGGAAAATTTTCCTTCATATCTTTCCATCACACATATTTTCCTAGGCCCATATGATTTGTTTTTGTTCAAGCAATTTCTGTAAAGAATTGCTTTGAAATGTAAACTGTTTGACATTAGAAAATTCCTCTTCTCATGGATGCCTCCAGTGTAAATCTGGACTTCCAATCTCCACAAATAGTCGAACTATAGGAAGCATTTGAGGAAATGGCCAGATGCCAGTTCTGTAGTGTTTTTTAAAGTTCCACCACTCACTAAAGTTCCAGAGGACAAAAACTTCGTCTGGTTCATAGTGATAGGCCCAGTAACCAGCACAGTGGAAATTAGTATATGGAAAGGGAATAGTAGTAAATATAAAATTAATGCTGTTTTTCTGTCACCCTCTTACTGTTTAGGGAAGAAATAGAAGTTGGCAGCAACGTTATGGAAACTTAGAGGATTTAGATAATGACTTTTCCCCCTTCCCAAGGTTTTGGCCCTGACAAGTGAAATTTTAATTGTTATGCAAATGGATCATTGATAATTATACATAAAAATAAAGAAGATAATTTATTCATGGATATATCCCATTTATTATTTAAATAGTTCTGAGAGCAAACTTTGATACTGATGAATTAGATTTTAATTTTCAAAGACAAAGTTTTAAAAACTCATTTGCTCCTGGGATTAGAATAAAAATAAAGGATAAGATTTGGTCTCTTTTCTAAGTGATGTTTGCCTTTTTGTATAGTATCAAAAAGTAAAAGCAAGTAAAATCTTAACCAGTTCTTATCTATCAAGTAACTTCCCAGGTATTATGTACTCTGCTATTTGAGATTTCTTTATTTCACATTTTCAGTTATTAAAGTTTGCTGGTATTGCAATTAGTTTATTTGTAATTTTCTTCTAATTAAGACATAGCTTTGGGGCTTGTGATGACAGACAGCAAAAATTTGAAAGTTTGTATTACTTATTAATGTTCCTATGTTGTTATTTATTCAATATAAGGCTATCAAAACCTTCATGTATTATGGCTTTTCTTCCTCTTTGCCTCATTTTGAACCAACACATGCAGCAAGAAAAGTATCATGAAATTTTTATTCTGGTGATTAATGGAAGTCAGACCATAAAGGACTTGAGTTCAATAGTAAACTTATTATCATAGATTGTAAGTTAACTAATTTAGCTAACAATATCTTGTCTTCTTACTGAGAATTCAGGGGACACAATTGCCAATTTATTTGCACAACTGCTCCTTCAGAGTAACAAATTAATATGTATCAGGCATACTGCTGGTGCCCAAGGAATATCTGTTGAATTGAATCCAAGTGAGGTAATGTGTAGTGATTCCCCTTTCCTATGTAAATCTATTTTTCAATTATATGGCTCTTTAAAAACAAACAAACAAAAAAGAAATACAAGTTTAGAAATTGAATCATGAAGGAGTTACATGAAATTATTCTAGTTGTAATCTACAGTGATTCTATGTAAAAGACTGGAATATTTGAAATTCGATCTTGAACTGTTGTCTCACATTCATACTTAATGTGGTTTCATCTAGAGTGGAATTTGGAAATGAATAGCCTTCTCAAGTTATCCCAGGAACTGGCTCTGAGAGGTAAAAGGGCCAGTGATGGCTTTCAGGGAAAAGCAATAGACCAGTGGGCCAGGAGGAGGCAGCAATTCAGAGATGGCCAAAGATGCAGCTCAGCAGAGGGGAGTTCATTTGCCAGCAACATCACTGAAGGATCCAGTGAGTTGACAATTGCTTTCTTTTCCAGAACAGAGCTAAGGCAACAACTTACTGACGCTTAACCAGGTCTCCTTCCTCTTATTCCCAGAATATAAACCCCGTTGTTTGAACATGGCAATGCAGTGATTATATGCTTTTATATGAAAGATATTTTTGGAATGATCAACTCTTTGTTATCCACTAGGAATCCCAATGTGGTAAATTATCTCCTTCAAAACATACAACTGCCTAGTAAGGCTGCTTTTCTCTTCAGAAACTGAAACTAACTAGGGGTGGTTACTGAATTAAATTTGTATCCTACTTCAAAGAATTTGAGTCAGCTTAGAAAGTATGTATCCTGTAGAGATAAATTAGCATGCTTGACTATAAGAAACAATTTTCATCTTTTATTTTTTCTGAAATGAGGACCTGTGTTTAAATGGAGGTATACTTTGGTGAAATAGTGTTTCTCTTGTTATGAAAGGGGGCTATTAAATCAGCACTATAATTCAGTCCCACAATCAATGGCAACTGAGAAGGGAAGGTAGGTCATCATTGAGGAAATCCAACTTAAGGTACAATATGGTTTTGAAAGGGGGGAGGGAGGGAGTGCATTAGCACATTTAGTATATACCACCACTAATCTGCCCCTAAAATTCTAACAGCTAAATTTGTCAAAAGATACTTACCCATTTAATAGACATTTGTCATTTGCATATTATTTACAAAAACAAACCAGTTGTTCAGGAAATACACTGACACTGAAACCTGAGCAAGCTTCATTAAAAAAAGGAAAAAACAGTGTTGTTGAAATATTGTGATTTATACGAAGTAGATACATGTGGCCATTCAGAAGTATGTCCACCGGTTCCTGGCTCACAGCTCCTAAAACTCTTGGAATTTTCTGTGATAAGATATTAATGCAATGACTTTTGGAAAGCCCCTAGGTAAACTAGGGTAGGGCTGATTGCCAAGGGAACCAACTATGTGATTAGGGGGCTGAACTTTCCGCACCCCACCACCGCCATCTTCAGGTTGGAGGTTGAATCAATCATGCCTCTGTAATGAAGCCTCCATAAAACCCCAAAAGGATGGGGTTCAGAGAGCTTCTGGGTTGGTGAACATGTGGAGATTTGGGGGAGTTGTCTGGAAGAGGGCATGGGAGCTGTCTGCCTCTTCCCCATACCTTGCCCTGTGCATGCATCTCTTCCATCTGGCTGTTCCTGAGTTGTATCCTTTTACAATAAACCAGTGATCCAGTCAGTAAGTTCTGTGAGCCACACTAGCAAATTAATTGAACTCAAGGAGGTGGTCCTTGGAACTTAGCCAGTCTATCAGAAGTACAGGTAATAACCTGGACTTGTCCTTGGCATTCTGGTTTGGAGGGATTTGTTGGAACCTCCAATTTGTAGCCAGTTGGTCAAACATACCTGAACATGAAATTAGCGACTGAAGTGGGGAGAAGGAGGGATATTCTTATAGGAATAAACCCTTAATCTGTGGAATCTTATGCTGCCTCCAGGTAGATAGTGTCAGAATTGAGTTAAATTATAATATACCCAGCTAATGTCCAGAGTTGCTTGTTGATGGTGTGGGGAAACCTTACACATACACGTTGGAATTGGGCAAATCCAAAAGAATTGTAAAGCAGAGAATGACATCATTATGATAGAGAAAATAGTGAGTGTCCTGTGTTATGTCCTACAGACAAGCTGATGGAATGACACAAGTACAGTACAGTTCACAAAGACCGTGGTATAACTTATGCAGAATGAGTTAGAGAGCTGACACAGATTAGGGATGGACTGTAGCTATAAATATGTGGATAAAATTATAAGTAATTTAAATAATTAAACACTGTACTGTATTATCCCTAGTACAGTGTTCTTAATTTCATGTGAACAGTGAAGAATATAATTCAGATGTTCCATCTGTCTTGATAGTTTTCATTCTTGTCCCTTGATCAATGTCTAATCCCCTCAGTTGCTTTGTCCTATCTGGCAGCAAGGACTCAGTATCAGGAATCTTACAATTTTATTCTCACATATACTACTGTATAAGTGTATAGGGTTGCTTTATTATCCTTCTATTGTTCATGGGCTATGAACTACCTCTCTGGAGAATGCCTTTCTTATATTAGACTTCCAATAAAATATTCTCACTGCTTCACATTTTGTTGTAATATTTATTTTCTTCCATTTCTATTCCTCCTGCCCCGTATCAGTTTCTATATTAATATACTCTAGAATTTGGTTCAGATTTTTAAATATATATATTTTAATTATTAATACTTAATATATTTCATTAATGTTTCCTCATCATTGCTTTTCACACCAATTACTTCCAAAAGGATTTTTTTTTCCTTCTTACTATAGTAATCCTTTAATAAGTTTTTTCAGAGAGATACTTTTGGAGGTAAATTGAGTCCCTACATATCTAAAAATATATTCATGTCCCACTTAATTCTGAATTATAGTTTGTCTTAATTTTGTATAGAATTCTAGGTTTAAATTATTGAGGAAACTGGTTTATGTCTTCCTGTGACCAGTGGTGCTGATGAGAAGTCTGAATCCAGTCTCATTCTCTCAGCTTCTGTTATTAGCCCAACACTTGTCTCTATTAGCTCCTAGGGTTTTCTCTTTATTTTTGGTATTTTATAAGTTCACTAGTATATATATGTGTCAGTCTGTGTGTTTTACATTTGTCTGGCATACCATAGACTATTAATGGTGATGATTCGCTTCTTTCTTCCCAGTGTCATCAATTCTCAGATACAGTTTCTTCAAATATTGCTTTGCTTTCTCTTCTCTATTGTTTCCTTCTGGTACCCCTTTTAGACAGACATTTAAACTTTTAGATCTCTTGTCTGTATGTCTTAACTTTCTCTTTGCACTTTCCATCTCCTCATTAGTTTGTGCTGCCTTCTAAGAGAATTCCTTAGCTCTTCTTTCAGCTCAGCAATTCACCCTATATGTAAATCCTTCCTTCTCTTTAGCATGCTTTCTTTGAACTCTTTTATTTCAACAACTCTAATTTCAAAGATCTCATTTTTATTGAACTGTTTTTATTTTTTATGCCTCTGCAAACATTAAGTATAGTATATACAGTTTTAATCTAATTGCTCTATCAATTATTTCCTCAGATACATGTTTCACATTTGCTAAGTTTATTATCTTTGTTTCACAGTGTTGGCTTTTCCCAACTGTGTTGTCATTTTTGACTGGGTGCTTATTCTTTGGGTAGAATTCCTTATTCACCCAATGCCTCCAACTGAGCACCCTATCTGGGCAGGTAATGAAGCAACAATTATGGTTTTTGCTGTATTCAGTGTGAGAGTGATTCAGGTTGCAGTAAACAACTTAGCTCCACACAGGATAGTCCATATCCCATCTGGGTTTCCTCTGCCCTGTCTTTGACTTTTTTCACACACTCATTTATCCTTGGCAGGAGGCAAGTACAATCATTGCTGCTACTTGACCCAGGTCAAAGAGAGGGTTGTACATACGTCAACCAGCCTACTGTTTCTGCCATGGTGGTCAACCTGTTGTTTGTACCTGGGCCTCTCTAGCTCCTGGGTACTCAGTCTTGGTGATGCTCCCACCAATTCTGCATCAAAACTTTCTCACTGTTAAGTCAGAGAAAGACAAGTACTATATTATATCAATTATATGTGGAATCTAAAACAGTTGAACTTGTAAAAACAGAGTAAATAGTGATTACCAGGATATGGTGGGTAGGGCATAGGATAGATGTTGTTTAAAGGTACAAACATGCAATAAGTAGTAAGTTCTAGAAATAACATGCATAGTACAGCAAGTATAGATAACAGTATAGTATTATAATCATCAAACTTGCTGAGAAACTAGAACTTAATTATTCCAACCACTAAAAAGAAAGAATAATACTGTAATGTGATAGAGGTGCTAATTATTGCCACAATTCCAATCATATTACAATATAAATGTATCAAATTAACATGCTATACACTTTAAATTTGCACAATGTCATATGTCAATTATATCTCAATAGGTTATGTTTGTATGTAAATCAGACACAATTGCTACTGGTTCTACTATTCCAGGTCCCCCCAAAGAATATACTCGCAGAAAGGCAATAGTGAGAGAGACAGAATTTCCTGAAGACCTCAAAGGACAGATGGAAGAGAGGGCATGTATCACAAACCCTGCATCAAACAACTTGAAACCTCTAGGTACCACTCTACTTCGAAGGTCTCTGGGCTGCCTTGTAGTCACCTAACAAGGCCCTTTCATAGCACTGCTTCCCTATATAATACCCATTCTTTGAGTTCTATTTTCTCCTATCTGGGTTTTCCCTTGGATCCTTGAAATTTCTCCCTTTTATACTGGAGAAAATACAACTGCAATTCATACCTTTAAATCCACATAACCAAAATGATCAATGTGTTCAACAATTAATTAACACTACAGCAGTCAGAATCTACCCATCTTAAAAGCTAAGAAAGAGAAACTTGAGGGAAGAACAATTTGGTTACAAATAAGAAAAATAGAAAGAAAATCTTACACGTAGTACTACAAATTTATTACATATAGCAATAGCGTCCACTATTACCTGGAACAATTTATGATTGATCTAAAATTGATCTGAAAAATTAGATTGTATGGAAACTTTGTTTCATTCAATTAACCATAGATAGATGATGTTCATGTGCCATAAAGAAAAGGACCATTTTCTCTAGTTTTCAGTTCCTTTTAATCTGGAAGGACAGGTTCTTCTAGTTGCAGCATTTTCATCCAAGTCTATTTCATTCTGTGTTTTAAGGACAAATCCTCCACTACTTTTGCTCTTAGACATTCATGCCTGTTCTGCATTTCTGGGAGAAAGAAACAACTGTAGGTGCTGGAATCAACCCACAGTGGTTCACAACAGGCAACTATGCACATTTTTTTTTTCTAACACTGCAGTTCAGCAGCATCAGGTTGGTAGCTTGAAATTTGTAGGAGTGTTTATACAATGGAAACTGGCAAATGCTACAAATCAGGACTCTTCTTTTCCTTCTGGAGGATCAGTTGCTAAACATTTACCAGTACCTGCTTGAAACAACCCCGGAAACAGCTGTAGAACTTATACCAATTCAAATTTCAGGCCAAAATAACATAATCATTTTAATTAGAACAATGATTGTGTTTTCTTTGGGATGAATTCAGTTTTCAATGAAAACTTATACTAACAATTTGTTTCACATTAGCCATGAGGGAACTGAACTGCCTGTCATTTTATTTTTCACTTTATCCAAGCCACAGACACTCAGAAGGCATGTTATATTTTCTCAGCAAGTTTTCCGTAGAGACGGCACTTCACTAAGAGCTGCTGGGGCTAGCATTGTTTAATGGGGGTTTAAATTTTATCTCATTTATAGAGTCAGGATATGCCACTAATCCATGACTTAAAACCTGACAGCTTTATCGAGCATCATTATAGCTGGTGTTTCTCAGTCTGTTAATCTCACTCATCTCTGACTTCCTACACAATAACTGGAAAAGGCATTAGGAATGACATATTTATGTGTGTGGACACAGTTGATCAATCCATCTAGGCTGTGGTGAATGCTGACTCAGGCACACCAGGTAAATACCCTGAAGTCAGGAGGGCCTGAAAAACGGAGCTCTGATTTTTATAATCTCGAGTGGCTCCTGTATCACAAACAGATGTGGCAAGAATTGTAGTCTACTTGTATGAGGACACTTGATACCATTTTCTTTATTTCATTCAACTACAAAAATTATTATGGAAATGTATTTTCTGAATACTAGCTTACACAGAAATAAGAAAGCAGGAGGTGGGAGGGAGAGAGAGAGAGAGAGAGAGAGAGAGAGAGAGAGAGAGAGAAAGGAAAGCAGGCAAAAGAACTTCAATTTCTAATAATAATAGCTAAAAATGACATTGTACTTACCATGCAGGCTTTACAATATATTAGCTTATTAATTCTCCCAACAACACTATGAGTTAAGTACTGCATTTTCATCTTCACTTTACCAAATGAGGAATATGAGTCATGGAGAAAATAAGTGACTTGCCCAATGTCGATCAGCTATAATTAATGGTGGATCTCAAACCCAGACAGGCTGACAAGAGTCTATGATCTTGAACTACAACTCACTGCTTCTGCTTGGACCATTCAAATCTGATCTTGGTCTCTCTAAGGTGAAGTCCAAACAGGGTTTCACTTTATTAGATGCGACTTTTTTATTATTATCAAGCAATACAGTAGCATGAAAGAGATATGACAATGTCTAAAGAAACCTGTAACTGAGCCAAGTATTTTATATTTTTGATTCTAAAATAAAAACAAAACAAAACAAAACAAAACAAAAAGCAGGTGTTCAAGATCCAACACAGCAGAGTAGATAAATGCTGTGCTTGCCTCATTCCATGAATACAACAAAACTACAACTAAATTATAGAATAATCAACCTGGAGAACCATCTGAAGTCTAGCTGAATAACAGTTTTATAACTAGGATATAAAGAAGAAGCCACGTCAGACCGGTAGAAGGGGTGGAGACATGAAACCAGCTGGTCCCACACCCACATGTGATGGTTGAAAATAGAGAGAGATATCTTGGCCACAGAGGTTCCCCATGAAGGAGAGAGGCTCCCAGCCCACAGTATTGGTGCTGGAAAGAGGAGCCCCATAGCTTCTGACTGTGACAAAGTGTGGGGATTCCAACCATCCAGGTGGGACAGAAAGCTGAAGGAAACCCAGAAGGAAATCCTCTTGAAGGACCTGTGCAGGCACTCACCCTGACTCTAGCAGATGGACAGATAATGATTCTGGGGGCATCAGAGACATACAGGCAGAAACTAAGTTGTGTAACTTCCAGGCCAGGACTGGAGGTACAGTCCCCATTTTCCCTGTGTGGGGCCCTTCCCATGCAACTGGCAGGCAGGTGCCATCTTCCTGTGTTGAGCCTATCCCACAGGCCAAAATGAATCTGATTGACCTGGTGAGCTCTGCTGCTTCACCCTGCTGACTCAATGAGATCCTGCCTCACCCAACTTGCTTACCACAGGAGACATTATTAGAGGCTGAACTTCACAGGAGCTAGCAGGTGGCAGCAGGCCTCAGAGTGTCCTAGCTTTTTGCAGAGATACCCCAGACCCAGTATTGGTTGTAGCCATCCTTGGTTTGCTGCGTGGCCACTCCCACACACCTCAGGTACAGCACAGGCAGCGACCAGCCATGGATCGCTTTATAGCTTTTACCAGGTACTCACTGGCTGGTCACAGGCAGTGGCTAATGTAGGCATGCACTGGAGCCCCTCCCAAGAGGTCTCAGAACCAACATACTTGAAGGTTGGCTTCAGATCACAGCATAGCACCACACAATTAACCCCAGAAGTGGCACACACAAAGAGTGGCCTCAACAGGCAGCAGAGCTCACTGAGGGAAATCCTGCTCCATAGGGTAAGCCTCCCACACAGCAGCCCATAAGCTGTGGACATGGCCAAACTCCACAGCCAGTCAGCTTGAGGTTCAATCCCATCCACTGATGTGCTAACAGCAATCAGGGCTTAGCTATAACAGGAGGGTACACACAACCCATACAAGGGACACTCCTGGAATGCTTGGAGCAAGGAACCAGGGAGACTGTGCCACTGGACCTCACAGGACACCTACTACATAAGGCAAACCTCCAAGATTGGGAGACACAGCATCCCTATCTAATAGAAACAAACCCAGAGAGGCAGCCAAAATGAGAAACCAAACAAATATATCCCAAATGCAAGAAAAAGAGAAAACTCCAGAAAAAGAACTAAACAAAATATAGGCAAGCAATCTACCAGATGAGGAGTTCAAAACAATGGTTATATGAATGCTCAAAGAACTTAATGAGAACTTCAACAAAGAGATAGCAAGCATTAAAAAAGGACATAGAAACCATAAAAATGAAGCAGTCAGAAGGAAGAATGCAATAACTAAAATGAAGAATGTACTAGAAGGAACCACCAGCAGACTAGATGAAGCAGAGGATTGAATCAGCAATTTGGAAGACAAGGTAGCAGAAAACACCCAATCAGAACAGCAAAAAGGAAAAAAACATCCAAAACAATGAGGAGAGTTTAAGGGGCCTTTCAGACAACGTCAAGCATAATAACATTTACATCATAGGGGTATCAGAAAGAAAAGAGAGAAAGTAAGGGATTGAGAATCTTTTGAAGAAAAAAATGACTAAAACTTTCCTAACCTGGTGAAGGAAATAGGTATACAAGCCCAAGAAGTTCAAAGGGTCCCCAAAGAAGATGAACCCAAACAGACCCACACCAAGGCACATTATAATTAGAATGGTGAAGGTTAATGACAAAGAGAGAATTCTAAAAGCAGCAAGAGAAAAGCAGTTAGTTACATACAAGGGAGCTCCCAAAAGACTGTCAGATGATTTTTCAACATAAACTCTGCAGGCCAGAAGTGATTGGCAAGAAGTATTCAAAGTGATGAAAAGGCAGGACCTACAATGAAGACTACTCTACCCAGCGAGGCCATCATTTAAAATAGGAGGACAGATAAAGAGCTTCCCAGACAAGAAAAAGCTGAAGGAGTTCATCACCACCAAACCAGTATTCAAGGAATGTTAGAGGGACTTTTTAAGTTGGGGAAAAAAAGATAAAAAAGGAATAATAAAATGGCAATAACTACATATCTATCAACAATTGCTTTCCCTGTAAGTGGATTACATACTCCAATCAAAAACATTGGCTGGCTGAATGGATAAGAAAATAATACCCTTACATATGCTACCTATAAGAGACTCACTTCAGATTGAAAGATACACACCGACTGAAAGTAAAGAGATAGAAAAAGTTATATAATGAAAATGAAAATGAAAAAAAAAACACAAAAACAAAACAAAACACGGCAACAGCGATGCTTATACCATACAAAAAAAGACTTTGAAACAAAGGCTATAACAAGAAACAAAGAAGGATCTAGTAATCCCACTTCTGGGTATTTATCTGAAGAAACCCAAAATGTTACTTTGAGGGGACATGTGCAACCATATGTTCACTGCAGCATTGTTTACAATGGTCAAGATGTGGAGGCAGCCTGGGTGTCTGTCAACAGAAGAATGGATAAAGAGGAGGAGCTGGTACATGTATACATTGGAATATTGCTCGGCCAGGGAAGTGAATTGATTCTTGACATCTGTGGTGGTATGGATGGACCCGGAGAGAATTGAGCTGAGTGTAATGTCAGACAGAGAAAGACAGATGCAATGTGATTTCACTTATATGTGGAATCTAAAGAACAACATAAACAAACAAAACACAGACTCATAGATACAGAGAACATTTTGAGGGTTGCCAGATGGGAGCGGGGTTGAGGTGGAGGGTGAAAAAGGGAAAGGGATTAAGAATTACAAATTGGTTGTTACAAAGTAGTCATGGGGATATAGGGTATATCATAAGGAATATAGTCAATAATATTGTAATAATTATGTATGGTGTGAGATGGGTAGTAGATTTATTGGGGTGATAGATGGGAGAGTGTTTGGGGAATCAGGTGAAAAATTGAATAGATTAAGAAGGACAAATTGGTAGTTACAAAATAATCATGAAGATATAAAGTAAAGCATAAGGAATATAGTAAATAATATGGTAATAACTATATATAATGCCAGGTGGATACTAGACTAGTCAGGGAGATGGGTCACTTCTTGAATTATATAAATGACTAACTACTATGATGTACACCTGATATTAATATAAAATAGTATTGAATGTCAACTGTAATTGAAAAATGTAAAAAGGGGGAAAACAGTAAAGGGGAATAAGAGGTTCAAATTTCCAGGTGTAAAACAAATAAATCATGTGGATGTAATGTACAGCATGGGGAATATAGTCCTTAATGTTGTGATAGCGTGGTACAGTGTCAGATGGTTGCTGGACTTATCATGGTGATCACTTCTTTTGGTACATAAATGTTGAATAACTATTGTGTAAACCTGAAGTTAATATAATAGTGTATCTAACAATATTTTTAATAAACATCTTTTTAAAAAGTCAAAAAAAAGAAAACATTTCAATTTTTCAAGAGCACAGAAGTGGAAATGCAACGTCAGTAATATTTAAGAGCACATTCTGTTTTAACGTTTATTTATTAAAAGGCTCATTTAGCAAGCCAAATTTTGGGGACAAAGTCACATTTCAATTTGTTTTCTATTTGCCTCAGAGTTCCACGGGGACAGTTGTTGAGAAATCTAGCAGTTCAGAGCTGCAGCAGGTGTGTGGTTTGCTGCTTCATTGGATTTTAACACAAATTTTATGTCTTGGTTTATGTAAGAGCATGTCAATTAGCTCTGTCTTGGTAAGGGAATGAATAGAAAACTGCTCATCCGCATAATCAAATCTGTTTGTAAATAAGTGAGCTGTTGTAACAGTCCCATGCATGCTGTTAAGACAAAGATCACTATAATTTAAAGGCCCACCCTCAGACCTTAACATGCTAGGGGGATGACTACACATCCAACCAGGATAGCTACTGCTCAGGAAAAATAAAGTAATACAGCTAAATCCATGAGCCCAGTAATCTGTGTATATTATATTCATAAATATTAAAATATAACTGAATATTTAAGGCTAAGGATATAGCAAATGAATTAAATAAGGGAAAGTGCTTTAAATTCTTTTATGGCTTCTTTAACTTTCACAAGTACTATGTATGAAGCAGCTTTGACTTAGGCTGAAAGCTCAAAAAGATGGGTCAATAAATTATTACAATTTTTTTTCAGTTTACTTTTCCTGCCATTTAGAGTCAAATGTCACACTCATACTTATTCAAAAAAATGAATGCAAAAATACTTAAGGGATTTTGAAATATGATGTGTAGAAGAAGATATCCCACATTCTGAGTTAAAGTATTCTAAAATGTTCATCAATTTTATCCCAATAAACAAAATATCCCATAAAATTCTCATATCATTTACATTCAAACTTGATTATTGCCTAATATTTCTATATGTCATCCCCTTTATTTTCACATACCCAAATTGTGTTTATTCAATCAACATAGTCTATCTTTCCAGTACCTACATTCCCACTGCAGAACACTTGTCCGTATCACGTTTATTTACCAATCTATAAACTCATCTTCCTGTAAAAATTCTGCCCACTCCTCGAGGTCCAGTCTAATGATATTCTTCCTTTAATCTTACCCTTCCCTACAGCCACAATCACTCTCTCCTTCCTCTGAATTCTCTTTCATCATGAGTCCCCTATCTTACTCATCTTTCTATCTCCATTGTGCCTAAAATTGTACCTAAAATTGTACCTTGCTTGTGACACAAAAATTATTTTAAGTTAATTCAACTTAATAAATGAGTAATACATGAGTGAATGCACCAGACACTGTTTAAACTGTGGATTTGTATCTGTGACTAATGAAATTTCATTTAGTGTACAAAACAAAAACTACAAGAACAAGCATTAAGGGTATTTAGGGTTTGTTCTTGACTGCCTGCAAGAAACCATGCTGTTACGTGCTTTGTCCGCATACAATCCCTGACCCTTTCTACACAAGTTAAACAAATACATGAGATAGAAAACTATTGTTACATATATCTGTGAGTCAGGACAACAACTAACACTTAGACTCTTCAACTGAGTACTAGGAGAGCAGAGGTGGGAATGTAGGGACAAGGACAAGCACCATTAGGAATGATTCTCCTGAGAAAATCAGTGAGAGCAGAAGAGCAATTCTGCCCAATGGCTGTATAAACATGAATCACAGCAGAAGTCCAGCTGGCCACTGGTAGGCAGGGTGAGGGGAAGAAGGAAAAGGCTTGGCTTACAATTTTTAAGAGAAGGGTATAGAAGCAACTATAGTATCTGAGAAGAAATTGAAAGAGAGGAGTTTTGTTATTATTGTTTGAAAAGCATCCTGTGATCTTCATACCCCAATCTCTTCATGATAGTTGAGAAGTGCAAGTAAAGGACTTAAGCTTTTGAAAAATATTTTGGTTATGAAATGATGCTTTCTAATTCTGCACCCTTGAAGACCAAAACAGTTGGGCATGACTTGATTCAGGTTTGAACTGCCTAAACAGGGCCCCAAAGAATCACTTGGAAGCTAATATAGAAATGTAATTTCATTTCCTTCACTGGCACAGCCTCCCAGACTATCTTAGAGGCTCCCCAATACACAGAAAACCCTAAACTGCTGTGAATGGAACCTTCAGATGAAACTTTACATGACTCCCTATATGCTTTATTCTACAGGTTAAGACCATAGTGAATTTTCTAGGAATGTATGTTTATTTTTGCTTCATCTTCTTTGAAACACAGATAGACAATAGGGGTTCTTTTTTCCCCTTGTTCTTGGAATTTTGAAAGGGATTCTAAAGCTAATTCTCAGTCTTATATGGCTTCCTCTTAATGCCTACATATTAATATATAAATTTGAAAAATTATTTTTTTTTGTATTTTTCCTCAACAAAGGGATGGATAGTTCCATCTATAGTCTACTGACTCTGACAGCATAGACACTCAAGCAATGCCTGTTTCATTTATGATATTTTAGAGCTATTTAAGTTCTTCCCAAGAGAACCGTCTACCAAACTTAGCTACATTTTTGCAAGGAGGACACTCTGTCTTTAATATAGACTTGGACTCCGCACACATCTGGCTGCTTGCTCACCTTGGCTATCAGTACATGTGCATCTTTTTTTCTTGCCAGAATGTAATTTATGGTATCAACCTTTTCTGCTCCTCAGTCACCTCAGAAGATAGCGGTTCTGTGGATCTGGGCTTTCGAGTTGGTATTGAGGAAAAAGGTTTCTACACGGAGAATTTCCACTCAGACACATGGGTTTTCCAAGGGGATGATGGGAATCCTGAGGACAGCCCCAGATGTCTTAATAAAAAACCCCGACCAGTAGCTGGTAAGGACTCTACAATTATGATAGAATGAATATGCCTTAGAGATTCTGTACTGACTTCAGGCAAGTCTCTGAATTCAGCAAACATACACTAAGTGTATCATTTGGATAGAAGTATGTGTGCTCCCATATATATATACATATATATTTCTCAATATTGTGAAAAGATCTGAAGCTATTAAAATAATAGCTGTCTTAATAGCTCCTTTAAACATAGAATAGTAATTCCAAAGTTGGAGTAAAGATTAATGTAGGAAGAATCAAGAGACTTTCATTCTACCAGTAAAATATACCATTTTTCAAAATGTACTGGAGAGTATAAAAAAATAACAAATTACCATTTATTGTTCTAACACTGAAATATAACCATTTTAATGTTTCTGCATTGTCTTTTTATTATACATAGGTCTAGTCCCGTTTTTAAACATTTATGAAATAGGCATTATCATGTATATAATTTGATATGTAAGATTTTATAGACTGCTTGGTACATTTAATAACGTAGTTGTTTAATAATTATACCTTTTTAAAATAATATAAATATTTTCATGTGTTTTTGCAGACTTCATTAATATTTTAATGGTTTCTGATATTTTTATGAGATTAATTTTTAGTTTACTAAAACTATGTATGTTTCCATAATGCAATAATAGCTTAATGATTTTTTTTTTTTTTTTTTTAGCTGAGCTATCCTGTCACCTGTTGGCAGCCAGTGACAGCTCAGCTTGGGCCGGAAATCAAACCAGTGACCCTGTTGCTCAGAGCTCGCACTCTTGAGCGAGCTCTTAACCAACTAAGCCACTTGCCAGCCCTTAGTGATTTTTTTTAAAGAAAAACTTATATCTGGATTACAAATTTCAGCATGTTGAATTATTATTTCTGTCCAATCTCTGCTGCAGAATTTAAGGCTTTTGTAAACTTCTGTATTAATAATACACGACTTTAATGAATACTAAACAATTTAACTCAAGCAAGCAAAGATTAAGGTTGTAAATAACATTTTAAATTAACTATACAATCATGCATTCAACAAACACTATGCCTACTATGGTCCAGGCACTAGGGCAAGCTGCTAAAGATATGTGGAGAGAAGTGACTGGTATGACTATAACAGATTCTGCAAAGAGGCACTTAACATTTTCAGTGCAGGCATCAAAATGTGCTTAGGTTTATCTTAATCCCATTTACGCAAACAAAATTAATTTTTGTTATGTATAAGATAATCATGTTTTATCTGTAGAGTAGAGCCTGTCTTAATTTTTCCTTATAAATATGAAATTCAACATTGGAGGATTCAAAGGAGGAGAAGCTGTCATTCTAACTCATTTTTTTTTTTTTTTTTTGAGGGCAGTGTTACTGGCCCTCTTATGTGGGACCGAACCGGGGCCGCTGGCTTCCCAAGCCAGCGTTTAACCACCGCACCACTCGGCCAGCCCAGAAGCTGTCATTCTAAATGACTCTGGGTGGTGAACACACAATGCAATATATAGATGATGTATTATAGAAATATATACTTGAAACCTATATAATTTTACTAACCCATATCACTCCAATAAATTTAATAAAAAATTTTAAAAATGAGTTCCTGTGCACACACATAAGTGAATACAATGTTTGTATTTTGCACATTAAAAATATTTATTTATATCCATTTCATAAATATGAATAAATTAAGTTTAACCATTTTTTAAAAAGTAAGCATGAAAATCTGAATGCAAAAATTTAAAAATTTAGAGTGAAATTTTTGAATATTAAAATAAGTGAAGCTCTAGGATTAAAATTGTTAAAAACCAAAATTTTCTATATTTAACTTTAATTTGAGTAGTAGGATGGTAGAGGGAAAGAACACCAAGCTGAAAGTAAGATTTTCATTATTAGGATCTCTGTCTACACATATTTGTTTATTCATGTATTCCAAGCACCTCGGACAGTGCCTGCTTCATCATAGGAAACCAATACAGTACATATTTGGTGAGTGAATGAATAAAAAGGCCGGGATTCCACTACTGTTCAGTAATTTACCAGCTATGAACCTAGAAGAGTCTCTTATCTATCTCTAGGCCTATCTTACAGTGTTAATACAAAATGAAATGAAGTTACATACATGAAAATTATATATGGGCAATTTCTATCCATTTTGACAGTTTCTCCCTTATGTTTCTTAATTTTTATGAGAATTTTGGCTGAATATTAAGTATACACTTATATTAGTCTGTGTATATTCATATATATTTTACATAAATTATAAACAGTTGTTATTATATAATTACTGAATTGACAAATATTTATTGATTGTTTGTGGCAGGTAGCTGAGAATATAAGATGAATAAATACAGTTACTTCCCTCACAATTATCACCATTTCTACAGCTGTTTATTTTTGGCACAGAACAAGCATTGGGTTAATTCACTATCATTGACTTTGGTTAAAAAAAGAAAGAAAATTTGTTCTATTTTGCCAAAAATTTCATATGTATATATGAAAATTTCATATATCTATGCACATATATGAACATACATATACACATATATACAGACATAGATAGACATGTATATATGTATATATGGAAATATATCTGTATACACATACACACACACACACAAAGAAAATATGTTTAAATTTTATAGTTGAGTTTCATGATACTATTTATTGGACTGAACCTCAGTTCAAGACTATGCTAGTGGTTTTTTTCATATTGTTACTGAGACTCAAAGTGTTATATACACAAGATGCCTATGTTCTTAACTATATGATATTGATAGATCAATATAAGAAGACATGCTGGAAAGGTGAGTTGGAGACAAATGAATAATTTTAAAATTGAAAAATATCATTAGTAACCTAATGGCATTTCAAAAATATTGCAATACTAATTTACATCTACCATCATATATGTCATGAGATTAAATTACATCTTAAAACTCCAATTCATAATCACTTAAAAGAGCTCTTCTGTAAACTGGAGAAATATATAAACAAAGGATTGCAGCACTATGAAAGTGTATTGCTGGAACCAGAAGAAAATTTTAGGGTATTTTTAATGTATGAGTGGTGTTCTATTATGGAACTATTTACCCCTCATTTGAACTTTTATATCTAACAGGGTGATTCCAAGGTAGTATTATTTGGGGGGAATAAATTATTTGAAGATATGCCCACCCAGTCTCTGAAAAGACAATGACTTTATTTGTGGCTTTTCAGTAGCTGTGTGGCACTCATGGATTATCTGCCAGACAGTGGCAAGGGAAGAATGGACTATAAATCTTAAAATATGAGAAAATTGTCTTCAGAATAGGAGGGGAACATGTTGCAAAACATTTTGATTGTCTCTTTTCCCACAGGACAGCTCTACAGTTGAGCTCACCATTTAACAGCTTTATTGAATTGTTTACATGTTCACCCACATTGTTGACATTCAATTTGCCTGACTGAAAAAAAATAAACAAAACAAACAAAAAAAATCACCACTGCTCATAAGCAATAACTATCTCAACAATCTCATGTAATATGAAAACAAAATAACAGACATGATTTGATTTGAATCAACACAGTAAAAATACTTCATTAAACAAGTATGTGTTGTATCATCAATATGTCAAAAGCAGAAGGCAGTATCACGAGGTTCACATAGAGGGAGCAAGAAGTTTTGACAAGTGGGGATGTTAGAAATGATTTCTACAAAGGTCAGAAACAGGATTTAGGATTTTCTTTTTTGCCCTGATGAGCTACCAGCCTTTTGTAGGCTGATAAAACAGACTGGATTTCTGTGGCTTTGAATTTCTCAGTTCTGTCCCTTAAATTATGCTGAGATCTGGGAAGTGGCAGTCTAAGCAGTCATATAAAACAAAATTGTATTAACAAATGACAGAGATCTTCCTAGGAGCATAGAATAGAGCACAACACAGAATTTTATGGCTGGAACACAGTAGTGCCTTCCCAGCAACTTTGGTACACTTTTCCTGATACTGTTCTCGACAACAGAAAGACAGTGTATTTTCTTCAGACATTTTGGAAAGACCAACCTTAGTTTAGGAATCCACATGACGAGACTTTATCCTTCTTGTCTTTGAAGGTTTGCCAATTTTGGCAGCCAACATCTAGCATGTAAACTCCATGAGAAAAGTATCTTGTCTGTCTTCACCACTACAGTCCTGATACATAAGAAAACACTTTGGGACATAGCAGATACTCTGTAAATGTTTATGAATGAACAATTTCTGCTATTAGGCTACAATATATCATTAAAGACAGAGATGATTGTGTCCTTGTGTTTATCAGATATTTTTGTCCCCTAGCTGGCAAAGGAGATAGTCACACCCAAGCATATTTGTACAGACCGCCTAATTTTTGCTATTTTTGTCACTTCTTATAAGAAACTTAATTCAAAAAAAAATAAACATATATATATATATATATATATATATATATATATATATATATCCTAGAATATTTGGGAGACATTTTAATAAAATAATAGTAAATCTTCTTACAAACTCTGTAAAATATAATGTAAATTTATAATAATAATATCTCTCCAAAAACTAGAGACTCACCCACCCAGACCATCTTTCAGAGACGGCAAGGAAGAGATCCCTCATCAAATGGAAGCTGGATTAAGGTTCTTTCCCAACCAAAATACGATCATTAAGTCATCTTGAATTCTCAAGATTTCCTTTAACCTCTTGACTGCTTCTAGCTCTTGCCATATTTTGCCTGCATCAGGCATTCTGCAACAGTTGTATCCTTTGCAGAGGATACAACTCTGCAACGAAGGAATGTTCTTGATATATAATCTGGAAGAAAATCTAAATCTATCTGAGAAATGAGAAGGGAAATACAAAACTACAAAACAAGTATTGAAAAGAAGCAGCAAAATATATTGCACATAATTTCTAGTGTATTCCTGTTTTTTTAATGAAAGGGTATTCTATTAAACTATAATTTTTAAGTTGTTCACTTACCTTGCCCTTATTAATAGATCAGCATTTTTTTTTTTAAGATTTTATTGGGGAATTGGGGGAGAGGAACAGTGTTGGGGAATTGGAGGAGAGGAACAGTGTTGGGGAATTGGGTAAGAGGACCAGCCAAGTTGTTGTTCTTCAGTCTTCCTTGTGGAGGGCGCCAGTTGCCATCTGGCTTCCCATCGACAGCTCGTGGCCCCTAAGCTCAAGGTGCTGTGTTCAACCTTAGTTGCGGGTGAGCATAGCCACCATCCCATGCGGGAGTCGGACCCTGCAGCCTTGTCGTTAAGAGCACATGCCCTATCCACTGATCCACTGAGCCATCGGGCTGTAGCTCAGCTCAAGGTGCCGAGTTCAGTCTTAGTTGCGGGTGGGTGTAACCCACAATCAAACAGGCAATCTTGTTATTACACCAGCTGAGCCATCCTGCCTCCTGTTGGCAGCCCAGCAACAGCTCAGCTTGGGCGCAGTGTTCATTGGCCCATGTGGGAATCGAACCGGTGGCCTTGTTGCTCAGAGCTCACACTCTAAGCCGACTCTTAACCAATTGAGCCACTTGACCAGCCCAGCATTCTTATTTTATGATTAATTACCTAACTTTCCCCAGAGGTCTAGTAATAGGGCTATTACTAATAATTCAAGTCTAGAGCTCAGGAAGTTATACTGTATTGTGATTTATCCTTTATCATTTTTAGATATTCATTAACATATAGAAGAGAAAATTTGACCAATAAAGTATGCCAATCAAATTGCTGGGGACAGATGAATTCTCCCAGTATTGCATTACTATTTCTCCCTGGTGAACTTGACCATAAATACAACCAAATACTCAATACTTTGAAGGGTTTTGTTATAATTCTTCATTGGATAACCTTGTCAGCATTTAAAAATGGATCCTTCTAAGATCACCTATGCTCTACAGATGTTTCATTTTAGTTTTATCCTCTAGTATGATTCAGGCATATATATTTTTTCTAAATTAAAAAACAAGATATAAATATTCTGTGGAAGACAAAATACCTATGATGTCCACATCTTCTTTTATGTAAATTGTCCTTTCACAAAAGCCACAAACAGTCCTGCAGAGACATGTTTTCTGCTTTGGAACCCTGCCCTTTTCTCACCTCTGAAGAGGAATAGCAGAAAGGGGTATGAGCAGAGATGGCTCTGACCTGTGAAGTTCTCTTTCAGGAATCAAACTGGGAAAATGCCCTTGGTTATGGGTGCAGAAGTTAAAATGTCTTGAGGCAGAGAAAATGATAAGTGAGCTGAAGTCATGAAGAAGCCAAACTCATTAGTAAGAAGAGGCTATGAAGAAGAAACACACACACACTCACACACATAAAGTACGTGCACACATACACACATATATCTAAATGTATATACAGAGAAGACCATATGAAGGGAGCAAGAGTAAAAGGTGAGGATACATGGAAAAGCAGACTGAGAAATAGCTAAGCCACACTAATCAAAGATCAGTAGACTAATGTAAAAACCCATAGATTCTTACTGTGAAGTCTCTGGAACTTTCTACCTTCAATCCAGCACAAATTTACAGTTACAATTTTGGCAAGGCCCAGCTATTCCTGTATTTTTTCTGAGATGCTCTGTTGTTCAGACTTTCCTGGATTCTTGTCAGACCTAAATGTATGGGTGAAAATTCTGTTTTCTTATTTCCATATATATAACCTTGTGTAATAAACCTTGCATTGTTTATAGATCTGAGTGACTCAGACCTGTGAGGCTCAGCTGCCTTTGGGGAGTCATGCTGTCTCAGGGTAGTTAGCAAGGCCCCTTACTCACCATGTGACAAGGTGAGTTGTTTAACTTCTCTGTGCCTGGTTTCCTCCTCTCTAAAAACAACAATAATATAATAGGCTAATGGGAAGATTAAATTAGATAATACTTGTAAAGTGCTTAGAACATTTTGATTAGGCCTGGCAAACAGTAAACAATCAATAAATGCTAGATACTTTTATCATCTTATTTATAGTACATAGATGAACTCAAAAAATGCCTTCTTTGTTTCCTCTGTAGTTCAAGAACGAACTGTGAGGCTCTTCAAAGGAACTGGCGATTACTCCTGGGGCTTCCGAATTCAATTCTCCAAGCCAATTGTGGTAACAGAAGTGGATGCTAGTAAGTTGTCTCACTGTAGCAGCTTTAATTCAGACCAGACCACTAGATAGTCTTTGATATCATGGTGCTGTAAAGCACACCTATGCAATGGAAGCAACTTCTAAATCTCAGTGTGTCAAAAACTCATGGTGATTTACAAGTGCTCACATCATGATCAGATATTTTTTACAAGACCATGCTTTCCTGATGGAAAATACTCCTCGGTACACATAGGGCATTGGTCTCCCTACCAAAGAATAATCTTACCTGTACCTATGGAGGTGAGGCTCAAGCTGTGGAAATAAAAAGGATCTTATGAGTAGGCAGCTGCCATTTTTATCAGCATTTAATAGTTTCTGGAAGGAGTTCCATTCCCCCTAAATTATTTCCCTACATCTTCTCAGATCTCCTTATTTACTAACAAACAAATTAGGAATTAGTAGTTTCCCAATGAAAGTTGGATCCTTTGCTCCCTGATTTAAAACAGAATAATCTGAGAGCAATATTTGAAAAAAAAAAAAAAATTAGAGCTGGAATGCTAAAATTGGTAGGAATATAAGATAAAGATCTCTACACGCAGAGGCCGGGGACCACTAGGGGGTTTCTGAATTACATTATAGTAAACATCTGGATTGGGAGTTCCCCAAATCTGAAACTGTATCTTACCGCCATTTTATCCTCAATACTTTGTGCAATGTCCCAAAGGCAACAGGGGAGAAGCCTCCAAAATGCTTGTTGAGTGCCTGGGAGGATCCTCGGTACCTGAAGCCTGGGGAAGCATGGGGCAGAAAGGAAGAAAAGAGTACTACTGCCCAGGAGGATTATAACACTTCCTGCTTTGCCCTGGTGCCCTAATCCCTTCTCTGGTGCCATTATCACCCAGGGTCACATTTCATTTTCTTTTGCTTGTCAGCATTCAACTGTTCCTCCGCTGTATGCTCTGTGACTCTGCTGGGAATCAGCTCTCATATCAGTAAAGAAGTGGATGAGAGTACTCAGCTTTGGTAAAGGCCAATTTCTGCTGTAGCAGATGAAATTTTTGCCTCCCAGCCCAGCATTCCACAGTCATAGGTGATTCCAGTGGATAGGAAACAGGGCGCCCAGCCAACCGCCTATTTCATATATGAATGGGACTTTCCAATCAATGCCCGGTGCATGGGAAGAGAGGAAGGAAATACTAAGCACCTAGTCAGAACGTGAGCTATTCCTGGTGCAGCACAGAAGCTCAGTTTTACAGTTTTATGACCTATCCTCAGGACACTTCTTATAGGTTACCACTTATGCCAGGTGATCAATGGCATAGATTTTGTGTAATGCTATAGAAGCCTAGTCTCCTTTAAGCATGAAGGGAATATCTAAGTACTAAGTAAACTGAATATCTATTTTACACTCATTGATGTTTTTAAAGAAATAAATGTATTTACTTATTTATAATATCAAAGTAGTAATAACATTTACTTTACATATAATAGCCATGTGATGTCTGAGAGAGGAAAGAAACTCACATTCATTGGATACTTATTATGAGAAGGGCATTTTGTCTGTGTCCTCCCATGGATCTATACAACAGAACTTGAAACTTGATATTATCACTCCCATTTAACAGATGAATACATTAAGGCTCAAATTGGTTAAACAGCTTGCCTAAGATTATAGAGCTATATCATGGCAACTCCAGGATACAGATCTCAGAATTTCTACCTCCAGGACCAGAGCTCTTTTTGGATGATTTATATCATTTAGGACTCTGTTGCAACTAAAAAGAAATCTGACTCAAAATAGTTTAAGCAAGGAAGAGGATTGATCGACTTACAAAAGTTGAAGGTTCTGAGATAGCACAGGTGTTTGATTTGTTTCCATGGCTCAGTTATTTCATCAAAGGCATGATTTCTTTCAGCCCTTTGACCCTGATTTTTTTGGTGTTACAAACTTCCCATTTGGATCCAACAATCTCAGCACTCCTAGCTTTCCCATCACACATCAGTTATTATGACAGAGAGAACTGGCTTCAACCCTCAAATGTCCTCATGTTTCAGTGTCCCATGGGGACTGCTGTGAGCTGTGTCACCTAAGCCAAATGCAAGGGAATGGCACTGTCCTGACTGAGTTACTAGGAAACCAGGGCCCACCTTGGATCTGAGGGTGCAGTAATGCTGCTTTACCTTCCCAGAGCTACTACATACTGGAGAAGAGATGGAAATGATGTGAAAGGACCTCAAGGAACTCGACGATCTCTCTCATCCTCAAGTCACACCGACACAGTGACACTCTGCATCCAATGAGTGATAATCAACAGTCACACAAACAAAACATCCCCTAGTGTTTTCTCTTCTTGATGTAATATTACTTTGATCTAATCGTGTTCTTTAAAAAAAAATCCCATTATTCTTATCAAAGAATTGCTTTTTAATTTTTCGTGACTTGATTTGACCTAGTTTATTCTCAACTGTTAAGAAAAATATTCACTACATTAAAAATCACAACAAATTCTTCTCAGCTACATAGTTGAACTGACATTGTCTGAAATATCTAACACTTTATGGCTGAGCAGGATTCAGTCAGTGTATTGTATAAAATAATTTTTTCTCAATACTCTCCATTAAGCTTACCTTGCAGACCCATTCTTTCCTGCTCTGGGTGAGTTTTAGGATGGATCCTAATTTTTTTGTGGTCTCTCTTAGATAATAAATGCACTATTGTTTTGTCATTAAAAGTTCAGTGCAGTCTAATAATTATAGAACTACAGGTCAAACTAGTGTAATAATCAAAATTTCTGAAATTGTTATCCAATCTAGAGTTTCTCTCCTCCCCCATCTTGACCCTGCCTTAGGCTTGCAAACATGGTTTATATTCTGCTATCTTCCATCTCTATTTTCTATTCATCAGAAATGCATGTCAATACCTTCAAATGTACTCAAATACTTATCAGTTCCTTCTTTCCTCCTTTTCTAATTAAAGTCTAACCCTTTATCTTTCTCATGACTTAACAAAAATATAAGTAAATTAGGAACAGATGCAAATTTCTTTAAAGTAATGAAAGGAATTCCTCTTTCTCAATTCTTGTGGACTAGACATCAATACAAAAGTGGATGTGCAAAAGATTGGACAAAATCACTATGACAGACAAAAGAGAACACAAGTAGGCAGAAGAGCCTTCAGACCATAGTGCAGGGCTGGCACCTGTGAAAGTAGCGAGGGGAGGAGGAGGGATTGGGTAGTGAGAACCTCAAAATGCTATGTAGCTCTGAGAAATTCTGAGACAAGCTGATAGGAAGCTGCAGAGCAAAGATTGTCCATTAGAGGAGTCTCGCATTGGCCAGAAACAGCCTGGCTCTAAGTACCCTCTCCAAAGTCAGTCGCTGGCTGGAAGCAGTGACTTCCTGGAGAGAATGTAGCCTTGGTATGAGGTGCGATAATCAAAAAGTGGGGCCATTTAAGGCTTTCACTCTATTACAATCCTCACATCAGGTTCTCTTGAAGGTATATCCTGGCAGTGTAGGTCTAAGACCTTCGCATAAGCTATGGAATAGAAAGCCTTTGGGGGGAAGAGGGGGGAAGAACTGATAAGAATAATTCTAATAAAGGCGTGACAAATACTAGTTTGCAAATAACAAAATATAGAAAGAAATTAAAGAACACCTAAATTAATGGTAGGAAAAACATGTGTATCATTTGTAAATCTTAATATTTAAAGATGTCAGTTTTTCCTTAAATTGATCTATAGATGTCATCCCAATTAAAAGTCCAGTAAAGTAGCTGTTATTTATTTATTTATTTATTTTGGTAAAATTTTTTCAATTAAATTCTAAAATGCTTAAAAGGAAAGGGCCAAGTTATTAAGCTGAAAATTCTTTCAACCAGGGAAAAAGCCTTTTATTCTGTAGTTAGATATTAAAATGTGAATGCATGGATATATTTTCACTTTGATGTGAGTGAATTTCAGTTAACAATTAATCAGTTAATCAAATATATAAATGACTATTTAGCAGGAATTTACCCAAATGTTGGTGGGTGGAATAGTGGATCTCAAACAAACAGGGAAAGAGCAGAAGAGAAACATGGTGACAGAACTCAGGTGGCAAAAGATAAAGATTGCAAAATTTGTCCAGGGTCAACTTTCTTGGCCCCTTAGTGCCCTTGAAATTAACAGAAAAAACAACAACAACAAAAAACGTGGGCTTAATTATTTCTATATAGACACAAAGACAAGTAACTTTTATCATAAAGTGGCTTCTGATATTTTTACTATGTTTTTAAAAGGCATCTGGCTTTAAGGAAATAAATGTTTATTCATGGGGCATATATTCATTCATGAATGTGTCACACCTTCCCACTCCACTTTCTTCTTTCTTCCTTCCTCCTCTTGCCGTTTCCCACCCCACCCCTCCTCTTTCACTTTGCCCTACTTTCCAATTTCTAATTCTGACTTTGCAAGATTGGTATTAAATGAAGAAATAAAAGAGTTCATAAGGAAAATAAAATGACTACTAGCCTTTTTTCTAAAAATAAATCAAACAGGCCTGACCATAAGTTTAGCAGATTTTTGCAAAATATCCATAAGCTTGACACACGTTTATGCAGTAAAATAAAATGTTATAATTTCTTTAATTTTTGATACCTTTGCAATTGTTCAACTGAGATCGTTAGCTGTATCTCATCCATTCAAATGTGAAACAGATCATAATGTTTGCATTGCAAATGAACTTTGTATTTAGGAGCCCCTGAGGTTTGGTAATAGAAAAAGCTGAAGAATGTCTACTGTAGCAGAAATGGTACAATATATAGTTAACCTAGGATTCTATTAGACATCAGAAAGTGCCGTCCTGGCAGGGATTCATGTAGCTGCTGAGTCTACTTCTCTTTTTTAAAAATGTATTCCTCAATGCTGAAGAGCAACCTTTGAAACCCATTGTCTAGTCAAATCTACTAAATGAGCGGTTGAGGGACTTTAAAATTACACATATTTTTCAGCATTTCTGAAAATCTCATTCACACCACAAAACATTGTTCTGGATGCACTAGAGAGGCTTAATTACACACTGAAGATAAAAAGATAAAGTGGGAGACCTGTAGGTGGGATGGAAATGATTATCCATAAGTATACAGAGAGGGAGCCTGCTTATAACTTACATAACTAATTGCCCACACCCAGCTGGCATTTGCATGAATACTTTCTATGAAAGCCTAAATGCTTGTGAGATTTGTTGGCATAAACAAAAGAAACAGATGTTCCAACTTTGATACCAAGCAAACATGAAAAGAAAATGATACATTTAGGGGTAGGCAAACCATAGAGGAAATCATGGACATGCCCATCTTTCAAGAAGCTCTGGAATATAAAACGCTACTGGTATAGAACAATTTTTTAAAATGAAAAGGACAAGCCCCCTTTTTAATTATAAGGTTTTCAGATTATGCATTATATGTAAATATTCATGAAAGGCTGGAGTAGCTCAACATTTAACTCTTTATAATAAACACAGAACTCTGCAGTCAGGTATCCTTTTGGGGAAACAAATGTAGAATATCACGGTCTTGTTTTCCTACCATCTCAATCCTCCCTGTATAATATAGGATATATACTTCCATCTGCTCCTAAGACCAGCCTCAAGTAAAGCAGCCATTTGTATGGTATATTACAGGGTCATCTTGAAATACGAATAGCTCCCTCCTCCAGGAAGCCCTAATGCCTCAAATTTCTACCATAATTAGTAGATAAAAAGGGAAATTTGTTAATTGCACTGCAAAATAGAACATAATCAATACCCTCTATAATTAAAGCTGCAAGCAATCAAATGAATGAACTATCAAAAAGGGTCACATTTCAGAAAAAAATTCCTTTACAAACAAGAATCATTTCCACTCTCCTAACTCAATAAAAGAAAGATAAATACTGTGACACAATTTTTAAAGGAGCAAAAGATTTGAGGAGAGATGTGTCCAAACAAAATATACAGATAGCCAATAAGCACATGAAAAATGACCCACATCAGTAATTACCAGGGAAATGAAAATGAAAACCACAATGAAATGCCACTTCATATTCACTAAGATGGCTATAATCAAAAAGTCAAAATAACAAATATTGGTAAGAATGTGGAGAAATTCTGAACATTCAAACTGCACTGATGGGAATGTAAAATGTAGCCACTTTGGAAAACAGTCTGACCACTTATCAAAAAGTTAAGCATATGGGGCCGGCCGAGTGGCGCAGTGGTTAAGTGCTGGCTTGGGAAGCCAGCAGCCCCGGTTCGGGTCCCACATATGAGGGCCAGTGACATCTGCCCTCAAAAAAAAAAAAAAAAAAAAAAAAAAAAAAAGGTAAGCATAGAGTTACCATTTTATCCACAGTTCCACTCGTAGGCATATACCTAAGACAAATGAAAACATGTGTCTGCAAAAAATCTTGCACACAAATTTTCATAGCAACATTATTTATTCAAAAAGTACACACAACGTAACTTCTCATCCATTGATGATAAACAAAATATTCTATATTCTTACAACAAAATATTTATTTGGCAATTAAAAGGAAAGTAATACATGCTATAACATGGATGAGTTTTGAAAATATTTTGCTAAGTAAATGCAGGAAAGCACAAAAGACCACATGTTGTGTGATTTTATTTATATGAAATGTCCACAACAGGCAAGTCCATACAGAAAGAAAATAGATTAGTGGTTGCCTAGAGCCATTAAGCTGAGGAAAATAGAGAATGACTGGTATCTTTCTGGGGTAACAAAAGTGTTCTAAAATTAGATTGTGGTGATGGTTGCACAACTCCATAAATATACTAAAAACCATTTAATTATACACTTTAAATGGATGAAATATATGGTATGTGAACTAAATCTCAATAAGGGTGTTAAAAATGAATTATTTCCATATTGACAGATCCTTTACATCAAAATCATTGTTTAAAGGCAAAGTTTACTTGGGAGAGAAGACCTGTTATCAGAGACTCATACCTTTGATTATAGTAGTTTATGATTTTATATAGTCAATTATTTAACAGGTATTGATCAGCACAAATAGCTCAAATATTTGTCTTCCACTTCCGTCATACTACTGAAAATTATTTATCATTCACTTTCTCATCTACAGGTTTAATCACTTTTCCTCCATTCTTGTTCTTGACTTCTTGAAAAGATTAGGATTTAAAATGCTATTATTATCGTTACTTTTGTGGTGTCACTATAGAACTATTGACCATTCTCTTCATCTTGAAATTCTTCTCTTGTTGATATGATACTCTTGCTTCCATGCTCTCCAGGATCTATCTGCTCCTTCTTTATGTTCCTCTTTGGCTCCTCTTTTTCTCCTCTCCCTAAAGATAATTATGCGTCAAGGTTTTGTCCTCACTGCTCCACATTTCTCTCCTTATACTTGTCCCTTTCTTTATAAATTCTGAATCTATTTCTCAGTTCTATCACATATCCTAGGTTTGAAAGATATTTTTCTATCATCCCAATGAACATTTTCAATTTTCTCTTCTGACAGTTATTTAAGTATAGTCAATAAAACAAATATATATATTTAGCCAACTTTTAAAAGTTCCCTACCATGTGCCAGAGATTATCCTGAACATGAGAAACACCTAAATAAATAAGAAACTGTACTTGCCCATGAGATACCAATAGTTCATTAGAGGTAGAAAGATAAATGGATACAATGAAGTGGGGTTAGTTTTTGGCCCTATGACAGCATTTTATACCTTCCATTCACTTCCAGTTCCAATTTCCAGAGTCATATTACAGGCCTATATCAATTCTGATAGTATCTTTGCTGACCTGCCAATGTAATCTCTCCGTATTCTAAATTAATCTCCTGAAAACCAGTGCATATCTATTTTCTGGTCAGAAACTTCTAATGGCTCTCTATTGTTAAAGTATCGATTACAAATTCCTCATCTTTCCACTGAAGACCTTTTTACACACTGGCTAACTTTTCAATCTTCTCCTCCATGCTCACCCTACCTACCCACAACCTCTGCTGCAGCTGATCTGAGTCACTAACATTTTGGCATGCCTTAAAGCATTCTACTTGTGTACCTTTAGTCAGAAAACTTTTCTTTCTTGCTGATTATTTGAGGTTATGCTAACTTTGGTAACAAAAATGTATTAATGGCTTAAGACAATAAAAGCTCATTAGTCATTTATATTAATAGGTCAATATGGAAGTTCTTGATTGGATGGTGTTTTAGACCCACATAATGTTTTAAGATTCAGGTTTGTTTGTTTGTTTGTTTAGAGTGTATCATCACTGCCTTGAAGTCATCTGCATCTAGCAAACAGATGGTAAAAGAGTATGAAGAGTGGTCCATGGAATATTTTTATGGGCCAGGCCTAAAAGTGGCATACATCACTTTTATCCACTTTCTAATGGTTGGAACTCAATCGCCTATTCAACTGCAAGGGAGTTGAGAAAAGCTGTCTAACTATGAGCTCAGATAGAAGAGGAATTAGTTATTATTTTAAAGATTTTTATTAAAATATAACTACATAAGATATTATATTAGTTTCAGGTGTACACCACAGTTATTCGATATTTATATGCCTAAAGAAATGATCACCACAAGTCCAGCCATCTGACACTGTACCATGCTATCACAGTATTATTGACTATATTCCCTATGCTGTACATTACATCCCTACGACTTATTTGTTTTATATCTGGAAATTTGAACTTCTTATTCACCATCATCTTTTTCCACTCTTTTTAAATTTTTAAATTACAATTGACATTCAATATTATTTTATATTAATTTCAGGTGTATAGCACATGGCTAGACATTTATATAATTTAAAAAGTAATCCCCCTGCTAATCTAGAACCTACCAGGCACTGTATATAGTTATTACCATATTATTGACTATATTTCTTATGCTTTACTTTACATCTTTGTGATTATTTTGTAACTATCATATTGTACATCTTAATCCCTTCACCTTTTTCTTCCTGCCACCCAACCCCCTCCCATCTATCACCCCAATAAATCTAGTACCCATCTGACATCATACATAGTTATTACAATATTATTGACTATATTCTTTATGCTATACCCTACATCCCCATGACTACTTTGTAAGAACTAATTTGTACTTGTTAATACCTTTCCCTTTTTCACCCATTCCCAACCCCCATCCCATTATGGCAACCATCAAAATGTTCTCTGTATCTGTGAGATTGTTTCTATTTTGTTGTTTATTTTGTTCTTTAGGTTCCATATATAAGCTAAATCACACTGCATCTGTCTTTCACTGTCTGACATACTTCACACAGCACAATACCCTCCAGGTCCATCTATGCTGCTTCAGATGGCGAGACCCTATTCCTTTCCATGGCCGAGCAATATTCCATTGTATATATGCGCTTCTTTCTCTTTATCCATTCTTCCAATGACACCAGGCTGCCTCTACATCTTGGTGAACAATGCTGCAATGAACATATGGATGCACATGTCTTCTTGAAGTAGCATTTTGGGTTTCTTTGAATAATTACCCAGAAGTGGAATTACTGGACCCTTCTTTATAGCCTTTGTTTTAATTTTTTTTTCCATTAAAAATCTTTTCCCCATCCTTTTACTTTCAGTCTCTTTGTGTGTGTTTGACCTGAAGTAAGTCTCTTGTAGGCAGCATATGTAAAGGTCTTGTTTTCTTATCCATTAAGCCATCCTATCTTTTGATTGGAGCATTTAATCCACTTATATTTAAAGTAACTTTTGATAGATATGTAGTTATTGCCATTTTATTATTCATGTGTCTGTGTGTGCGTGTGTGTGTCTTAAAGAAGCCCTTCTAACATTCCTTTGGTGGTGAGGAATTCCTTTAGCTCTTTCTTGCCTGGGAAGCTCTTTATTCATCCTTCGATTCTAAATGATAGCTTTGCTGGCTAGAGTAATCTTGGTTGGAGGTCCTTCATTTTCATCACTTTGAATGTGTCCTGACAATCCCTTCTGGCCTGCAAAGTTTCTCTTGAGAAATCAGCTGATTTAGTCTTATGGGAGCTGACTTATAGATAACTAATTGTTTTTCTCCTGGTGTTTTTAAGGTTCTTTCTCTGTTTTTAACCTTTGGCATTTTAATTATGATGTGTCTTGGTGTGGGCCTCTTTGGGTTCATCTTTTTGAGGACTCTGTACTTTCTGGGCTCATATATCTATTTCCATTGCCAGGTTAGGGAAGTTTTCAGTTATTATTTCTTCAAATAAGTTTTCAATTCCTTGCTCTCTCTTCTACTTCTGGTGTTTCTCTGACTCAAATATTGGTATGCTTGATGTTGTCCAAGAAGTCTCTTAAACTCTCCACCATTTTTGGATTCTTTTTTCTTTTTTGTGTTCTGTTTGGGTCTTTTCTTTTACTTTATCTTCTAAATCGCTGATTTGATCCTCTGCTTTATCTAAGCTGCAATCAATTCCCTCTGATGTAGTCTTCACTTCAGTTATCGTAGTCTTTATTTCTGACTGTTTCTGAGCATCCTTACAATCAGTGTTTGGAACTCTCATAGATTGCTTGTCTCCATTTTGTTTAGTTCTTTTTCTGAAGCTTTGTTCTGTTCTTTCATTTGGGAAATGTTTCTTTGTCTCCCCATTTTGACTGCCTCTCTGTGTTTCTTTCTATGTAGTCTGCTATGCCTCCTGGTCTTAGTAGAGTGGCCTTATGTACTAGGTGTCCTGTCGGACCCAGTGGTGCAGTCTTCCTGATCACCAGAGCCAGGTGCTCCAGGTGTTTCTCTTGTATGGGTTATATGTGGCATCCTGTTGTAGTTGAAACTTGATTGCTCTTTGCACATCAATGGGAGGAATTTACCATCAGGTTGATTGGTTGTGAGGATTGGTTGTAACTACAATGGAGGAGCTGTTGTGCAGGGGCTGACCCTACAGAGCAGGGTAGGGTCCAGTTAGTGGGGCTCTGGTGCCTGCCCAATCTGCTGTTTTGGTGTGCATCCTTGAAGGTGGACAGGTGATGTTCTGGCCTAGTCCGAAGTTAGCCATTGGGCCTGCCAGCCCCAGGGCCTCCTGGGAGGGGATCCACTGCAGGCCAAGTTCAGCCACAGTCTTTGCCCTGCCCAGGGCCACCTGGCATGAACCACAAAGCAATCCAGAGATGACTGCCACCAGCGCTGTTCATGGAGGTACCTTGAGAGGCCAAATCACAAACCAAGGCCAGCTGTTGCTATTGCTGATCTTACAGCTGCTCAGTCAGAGGTACAGGACATGCTGAAGCCAGATGCTGCTTATTTGGGTTTTGTGAACCTTGAGAGATTTTAGGAAAGTCCATAGCATGAGACAAGGCAGGCTGTTTAAACAGAAAAGCCACTGGAAATGGCTTAGTTGTACCTGAAAGTTGGGTGGGGCATAGTGTCAGGGAATCACTAGGTTGGGGCATCTGCATGTGTCTACATGGAGGGAGGGGAAGAGCTCAACAAAGAAATAATGTGTTTTGCCAGCTCCTCCATCCAGCAGAAAGCTGCCCCTCCAGCCCTCATCCTAAAGCCAGATAACTCAGTTCCTGCCTGTATGTCCCTGGCATCTTTTGAGCTGCTGCCTCAGTCTTGGAGCTCAGAGTGAGTGATTCTGTCACTGAATAAGTCTGTGTGTGTTTCCTTTAAGAGGAGCCCGTCAGAGTACAGCTGCCCATCACTCCCTCAGCCACAATCTCTGCTGGTTTTCAGAGCAAGAAGCTACAGGGGCTTCTCTCCCCAGCACTGAGACCCTGGGCTGCAGAGGGACTGGGATACCTCACTTCTCAGGGGAAACCTCTGCAGCTGAAATATCCCTCCTGATCTTTAATGGTCACACAAGAGTGTGGGATGAGGCCATTCTAAGTCTCTGCCACTCCTACCAGTCTCAATGTGGCTTCTTTGTATGTCCCTAGATGTAGGGCTTCAGTTCAGTTAGACTTCAGGCCATTCTCAACCATGGTTGTTGTGTGATTTAGTTGTAATTAATGTAGTTCTGAAAAGAGGTGAGTACAGCATTTACCTACTCTGCCATCTTGACCAGAAATCCAGGAATTTCTTTTGTGAATACCCAGCAGTCTTTGCCACTTCTCATTACTCCCCACTGTGGAGAATCTATTTATTCATCAAGGACAGACCAAATTCCACATCCTTTGGAAAGCATTTCTTAACCACTTCAAATAGGTATTTCACAATACCTAATTATTTTAACATTCACTACTCACTGCATTGTGAAGCCAATTTTCTTTTTGATTGTGCATGTATTTCCATTACTAGTACAATTTTAAACCTCTTGAAAATATAATTTTTGGTTCATTCATTCAGCCAATATACATTTAATGGGAGACTATTGTATGTACAACTTAATATTTCATAGCATAGAGAACACAAAACTTGATAGAAAGTCATCTTTGGACCACTACTGTCATTTTGAAATTCAATTTAGAAAGCATTGACATAAGCAATTCCTGTGCATCCTTTAAGACTATGGAAGAATTCATTTAAATGATCAATCATATCATGAGACTTTAATTCATTACAAGGATGATATTATGTAAATTAATGCAAATATCAAATATTATTCTACACTTACCTTCCTACTTTGATTGGCCATTGCTTATCCAAGCAGAGGAGACATTCTCTACTATTATAAACAGACGTAGACAAATCGTGGTCATTACTAAAAATATTCAAAGTCATGTTACCTCACCAATTGAATCATGCTTTAAGATTAAAATTCTTTGAGGGGGTTTATGACATTCTAGATAATGACAGCCTAATTTTGCTGCATCATAGTCTGCACATCCATGAACAGTACACATGCCCCCAGCACTGAGATCTAAGAAAAAGGAAATGGATTTAAACTGAAGTGAAAAAGAAAAAATAGACTTAAACTGCTGCAGAAAGAATCTTGGTCAAATGTATGGGAGACCTTATTAAAAATAAATTAACCTTAAAATGACTTATTGTGTCCTTCTTTACCCCTAGATAATATTAGATAAGTTACAATAAGTGCTCCCAGATATCAGAAAACCAAGGGATAAAATACATAACTTTGAGAGGTCCTCCCTACCTTCGAAATCCTGTCTTAGGCTATTTTTCATTTCCTTTCTGAGATGCCTCAGAAAGAAGCCTATACTATGGTAAAAGCAGCTCCTTCGTTATTTTTTTTCCGTTTTTCTCTGACTACTCAAAGATCTGTTTTTGCCACAACTTCATAAGTATTTCAATTACTTGTTCCCTCAATCATCCTGCAGAGAAGCTGTGCCCCCAGCCCCCTTTTTACAGATGAAGATGTTGAGGTTAAGTGATTTTCACAGGGTTACAAAGAGACCTAGCAGCATTGGAGGAATGAGAACTAGCAGTTCAACCTTCTGGTGGATGAATAGATTGAGTTTCTGAGCAGCTGCTATTATATTGCGAAGAGGCCATGCAGATGCCTGGCTGAATGTGGAAAGAAATCTGGTCCTGGAAATGAAAGGGAGGCTGCAGGGACAGCATTTTCCCTCTTATTAATGACATAGTCAATTGTCTAAAGTTGGAAAGAAAGACCCTTTAGAGAAAGAGCCTTTTAAAAAGAGGACCAAGAGCAGGGCACTCAATTTGGGACCCCACCTCAATGAGACCTTGTTGTCTGTCTACTTACAGACAGCGCCGCTCAGGAAGCCGGGCTCCGGATTGGAGATGTGGTGCTGGCTGTTAATGGCATTGAGGTCACCACTGTTGAACATGCAGAAGCTGTGCACCTTGCAAGGAGAGGTAGGTGGGCTAGCTACAGAGTCTAGGGTTAATCTAAAGACACAGAGAGCTGCAGTTTACCAGGGAGTTCGAACAGGAGGAAGAGGCAACTGCAGAATGGGTCTAACTGCTCTTCCCTCCCAAAGCTCCCTTTAATGTCTTGTTATCGACATGATTTTTCATGGGCATTAAATCACATTTCTGCCCCATGTTCCTTCTGTATCGATGGCCAGCCACAAAAGTGAAACCAGAGAGTAGCAGTAAGTAAAATGTGCTCTATTTATTACCAAAATATTCCGTTAAACTACTTTGCACAAAAACTAGCAGTGTAATGATATGCTCTTTAGAAAAATTCATTATTTCACTTCCTTCCTCCTTTCTTTTCTACCTCCTTCCCTATCTTGGTGCTTTCTTCCTTTTTCCTTCCTCTTTCTTCCTTTTTTCTTTTCTTTCCATTAGTTTTCAGAGTTAAGAAACTCAGGGTTTCAATGGTTTTTTTAAAAAAAAAGAGAAAGAAATGAAGAAATCACAAATGTAAAGCTTCTACATATTCTCCTAGGACCACTTGAAGCCTGCCTTTAAAGCAATTCTAACTTGGATGGAACCCAAGGGAGCAGTAGTATATGCCCCATACCCTTGTATCCACTCACATTAAAATTTAAAGAAAGGTTAATACCATCACCCTCTCTGCAAAATAAGCTACTACTTTTGGTACCATGTTACAAATCCTTACCTTTCCACAGACCTAAAAATATACAGCTGGCAAATGCTGTGTTCCATCTTGGGATTATTTGATGAGGTGTCTAATTCCTGGCTTCCTGAAAGCTGTATGCATACCCCCGTGCCCCTGAAGTATATTATAGGCAATGAGATATTAAAATGTGTACATTTGACACAGCCCACACATGCCATATGTATAACTTGCTAAGCAGTATCACTTGCCCTTTCTCAGGATGCCATTATGCTTGGGAGTTACTCCAGCAAGAGACTTCTCTAGTGCAGACCAGGACAAGAAAATCACTAGCAAATGTTGTGTCCTGATAAGCAGTTTTGGATCTTTTTGAAGTAGAATTTAGCTTAGTATTTAACTGCTCTGTAGGACTTGTCATATACTAGGTGCCCCAAGAACCCAAGGACACTGTCAGTTAGCATGTGCAGCAATACTTATAAGTCCTACACGAATAGTTACCTATGTGCAGTACAAATGAGATATCGAGATCATATGGTAATGATTAAACTAATGAATTGGTAGGATCCCATGGAATAAGGGAATTTTATTTTACTTCTGGAGTTAGGTGTTCCTAGATTCTTTCTCACAAATGATTATTTTTCCATTTTTTTTGAGTTAAACAAAACCTAATCTTAGTAATATTTCCACTCTTAGGACTTCTTTTATTTTTCCCCAAGATGCATAATGTTCTTTATAATCCTGAACCATTCAGCCTCACTGTATCAGTTAATGGAAGGCAGAAAACATCTCTAAAACTTAAATGGAGGATTTGGGGATTTTTAAAAGACAATGAACTAACATTGGTACTGAGAGAAGAGCTAAATTTAATACCCTGACTTGTGCTATTCCTGGCGACCATTTGTAGGATGGATTCATCTGCTGTTACAATCTAGGTGCCAAAGCTCCCTATTTGCCACCGTGGCCTTTCTTCCCCCAAAAGGCCTTGGCCCTCAGGGAACTTCCCTGTGCCTTTGCCAATCCTTCTCAAACGCACCAGTGGAGATCCTCCGAAGCAGAGAGGTGAATTGTGGATCTGAGGCTCTAAAGTAAGGACAGTAAGAGACTTCGGAGGAAACAACATTGTTATGTATGCTTGGAGAGGTGGGATCCACAGCCAATAGAAGAAGAGGACTGAGTACCTCACGTAAGGGCATGGTTAAGGGGCTGCTTCTTAGTATTTTTCTCCCCGATATGGCCCTGGGTGGCCGATTCCCCACCCCATCACCACTGAAAACCAGACGAACAATAGCACCTGTTATGGACAGTCAGTGGGAAGCATCAGGGTAGGCCTTCAGTCTGGCTGGAACATCGCTAAGATTAATTGAGAAATAATATAAAGAAAAAAATATGCAAATAAATGAAATAAAGAAGAAAATGATTTTAAAAATGAAAAAATAGTTTAAAAAATAATAAAACACTATTCTGAACAACTATAAAACAATAAACTTGAAAACTGAATAAATAAGAACATTTTCCAAAACATCTAAGGTGCCAAAATTAGTGCAAGAATGCAAAATTTGTACATACTATAATAAACATATTTATAGAGCAAACAGAAAGACCACTTCACTGCTCCCCATTCCATCACCACTTTATCTCCCATTCAAAAGCCCAGGATACTAGTCACTTTTGAAGATGAAATTTATCCAACATGCAAAGAACAAATAATCCCTATTCTATAGAGTTTTTCCAGAAAATAAGAAACAATGAATGCTTCTCAGGTCATTTTATGAAGCTACTATAACATTGTTTCCAGAACCAGCTAAATATAGGATGAAAAATAAAATAATATATCAGTACTACTTATGAGTATATACATATACAAATCCTAAGAACAAATAGCAGATACCTAAATAAAGTTCTTTATTAAAATTACACACAATGCATCATAATCAAGCATGATTTATACCTAAATAAGGATGACTTATCATAAGCAAATATTTTAACAGAATCAATCATATTAATGGCTAAAGAAAAAAAATCACATGACTATCTCAACTGAACAAAAATTATGTAAGAGAGTTCAATAAAAATATATATTTTTTAAATTCCCTAAATAGTAGGATACAAGTTTCTTTTCATAACTTAATAAAAATTGTTTGCCAAAAATCTAACCATGTAAAGAGAAAAATATATAAAAGTATGTACACAACAACAACAAAACATTTAATAGAGAAAACTTGGACACATTTCTTTTGACATTGAGAAGAATAATGCCAATTTAAGGGACCTCTGTTTATTGTGATAGTAAAGGTCTTGACATTCCATAACACAAGAAAGAGAAATCAAGGCATATAGTCTCAAAGGAAAGAAACAAAACCATTATTATTTGCAGATTATATAATTATAACAAAATCAATAGGCCAATGCTTAGAACTAATAAGATAAAGATTGACCAAACTAAGATATCCTTATAAAAATCAGTAATGTTCCCCTATACCAGTAATAACCAAAAATAAAATAAAAAGAAACTAACATATGATTAACAGTAACAACAAAACTACAAGGTAGAAAAGAATCAAAGAACACAACAGAACTTTATTTAAAAATATTTACAACTCAACCAAAGTATGTAAAAGAAGACCTAACTAACTGGAGATATATAGTGTCTTCTTTTTAGACAATTACTTTTTTTCTTGTTGGTTTTTTTTTTTTTGAGGGTAGTGTCACTGGCCCTCACATGTGGGACTGAACCGGGGCCGCTGGCTTCTGAGGCCAGCGCTTAACCACCGCGCCACTCGGCCGGCCTATAGTATCTTCTTTTTAAGAATATAAAGCATTTATCTGAGCGAAAGCTGCTATAGCCCAGGAGATGCAGATTCAGGTAGCAATCTAAATTGTGTTGCCAGATATCCAGAATCTTTATGGGTGGAAAATCTTAGTAAAGATCTTAATTCTCCCAAAATTACTCGAAAAATTCAATAAATTTTTAATAAGATTTTATTAAAATATTTGAATATCTTGTCAAACTTATCCTCAAATATATGTAGAAGAATAGCTATATCAATGAAGAATAGGACAAGCAATGTCAAAGGAAATTTTCATACCAAATATTAAGGTATATTACATGCAATAATACTAAATAAAAAGTGTTACTCTCACAGAAAGAGACCAGTGGGATGGAATGGATTAGAAAGTGCAGAAACACACTAAATATTCATTAAAACTTGATATATGATAAATGTTGTCACACAAAACAATGGAGAAAGGACACATTTTTCAGTGCACCATTTTGATAGCGAACTCTAAATTGGATGGATTTATACCTTCATACATGATGCCTTATACTTTATACCATGTACAAAGGTGGACTTAAAGACCACAGGTATATTAAAGACCACAATTTTTAAGTCAAAAACATAAGGTCAATAAAAGAAATTGTAGGAGAATAACTTTGTTAGTGATCAGAGGACAAATACAAGGACATTCAAAACAATGTTCTGTGTGGTAGAGAGTATTTAGAGGCAAGTCTAGGTGACGAATAATGGACACGAACTTGGACTTCTGTGCCACACTTTGAAACAATACAGATGTGCATTTTGCCAGCACTGTGGATAGATCCTTTTAAAAATGGTTTTGAGTTAAAAAAAAAAAAAAAGACAGAACTAGAATGAGATCTTAGCATAATATCATTTATGTAAAATAAAATGATATATACAAAAGAGTATGCCCACCGTTCTATATCAAACATATTTAATAAGTGCCTATTGTGGGGAGCAGAATATGTGAGGAAAATCAGGAGTAGAGGGAGAAAATAGAGTAAAACAAAACAAAACAAAACAAAACAGAAGGGAGCTGCATTCCACAGAAAATTGTGTGCAACAACCTGAGGGTTATGATGGGCTCAGCAGTCTGCACAAGCGTTCAAGAGCAACAGACAGATACCTCCTGAATGGGAACCCACCCGTACCCAATTTTAGCTCCATCCACACTCTAAAATTTATAGGTCTGTGAAAAGAATATGCATGACCATGAATCAAAACAGGAGGAAGGAGAAAAGGAAAAAATAATAGGAATAAGTCAATTTTATGTAGTGCTTTACACAGTCAATTTTGTTACAAAGAACAGATTCTTAGTAAACATCACAGGGAAGAATTCAAGAGCATACTGAATAAGTTACACAAATAAAGCCAAGCAAGCAGTGGATTTATTTTAAAAAGAAATAGTACAGTCCCAAAGTGGCATAAGAGTGGGCAGGCCCAGAAGAAGAGGAACTGCTCCAAAGAACAGAGACTTAGGATTTTATCATCTTTAAAATGAGGGTGTAGCATATTCAAATTTAGGGGTGGTATTATAGGCATTCCCAGATGGATCATTACTAACCACTCCTCCCCATTGGGAAGAAGGGATTTTTGACTTTGTTTGGCCCTTGTCAGAACTGTCATGGCGACATAGGGGGTGGAGACTTTTCTTGGCTGCCATGCTAATAATATCATAATTCACTATAATTAGCTAAAGTTCACCTGTATGGAAAGATGGTGTCCTGAGTCTGCTCTTGGCCACTGAATCCAGTTCTGACCAGTCTGACAGCAGCACCTTTGCCTAAGGATGACCTCATCTCCTTCCATTTTCTCCCAGCACCTCTTCCTTCCTTCCCTTCCCCCATCTTTCCCTGAGACCCTAGTCTTTCTAGGTGACAAACCCATGAAATAGTCAGGGTATTTCTGGAATGCACAGAATTTGAAACAAGATTTGGGGGATTCTCATTGGGTGAGAAAGTCACCAACTTATTTGAAGAAAGCAATAATCATGAAACAACTGATAGAGCCTTTTGTTAAATCCATCTTCTACATCGACATCTTGAAATATATACGTATTTATAAAGTATCTATTAAGAGCTTGTTTAAAAATTCTAAATGTTTCCGCTTGCCTCTTGTATCTGTTTACATAAACTTAAAACTCTAATTGAGATCTTTTTGATCACTAATATTTCTGCTCAGTTTCATTCCTGTGTATTTTAAACTTTGGCAAAATCCTATTATATTACTGGTTGTTACTTTGCTGATTTTGATTTTTAAACATCAAATCACTTTTCTCAAAACATTAAATCTTAAATCCAATTGTATGTCAAACTCACCACAGAAACTCCTTTAAATACAGAATTCCTGGTTGTGGACTGCACATTTGTAATTTTAATCAAATCTCCCTCGGGATTCTTTCACAGCCAACCCAGCATCAGTACACAGCCCAGCATTTTGGAGACATGGCCAAAAGTTTACACCCTCAAGATTAGTAGAAGTCTATTTTGTTAGCTGCCAGTACAGGTGTTACATCTCCTTAAACTAGCATTAGAAAGGGGATCCATCATATGTTACAAGGTCAAGCTTTCAATAATTTTATTATAATAATTCTATTTGATAATAATAGAATAATATAGTAATATACAATATAGAATATTATAATATAAAATAAAAATAATCAAATAATAATTCTATTCCAAAGTACTACTATTCACACACACATACAAATTACCTTAATTTGCTGATAGAAAACCCACAATAGATTTAAGAAAATGTTCAGCATCACACTGAGAATGACAATAGCTTCATGTTAATCTTTATTTATGTAAGCTCCTCATTCATTCTAGTTTGGGCTTTTATAGAGTTAGTTACTTGCAGACTCAAATAGAAGATTTAATCATCAAGGGGAAAGGCTGAAAAGGAGAGGAAAGGAAAACAATGAAGCTTAATCAACCTGGAAGTCCTTTGAGTCTGTGATAGCTCCTTTATTTCCCTAAGAGCAGGCTTTACTAAAAACAAGACAGAAGTGCTTCTGGAGTCTGGGACCCCTGCAGCTAAACCCAGTGTCAACCCACCAAGCAGCCCTGAGGGATGACAGTGCACGGCTTGCACATTTCTCTTTTGTGCCTGTGAGGGTGGTGGTTTGTCTGACAGCAGAGGAGCGACTCTGACACAGTTTAAGATTGGTGGCATAATAAAAAGACAGTGATCCAAGGAGAATGTGAGAATTAGAAAAAGAAATCATTTTTCTCTCTCCTGTAGTTGTAAATAACCTCACCCACAAGTCCTTACATCCAAAACTCTAGGTGAAAGTGCTAGAGAATAAGACTTGGCTAGAGAACTTTTCTATTCAAGGACATCATCACCAAAGAACTGTATTTTTTAATATGATCTTCAACTCTTTCATCTCATGAAACAAATAGTTCTCTGGACTCTTTCATCTCAAGCCATCTTTGTCTTTCCACATCCTTCCTCCCACCCACCCCTAAAAAGCAAACAAGATTTCTGGGATGTCCAGTAGGGATAGGCAATGGTTATGTGTATCCTTTCTCCACAGTGGGAAGATATTTAGAGAAAGAAGTAAGAGATAGAGAGTCATGTCCAAGACGGTGGGTTAAGTAAATGCTATGCCTACTGCATCTCAGGCTCACACCAAAATTACATATAAATTATAAACAGTCAACCTCAAGAGTCATCTGAAGAGTAGCTGAACAGAACCCCTATAACTATGGATATAAAGAGGCCACATGGTAGGAGAGGCACAGATGCGAAACAGGCTGATCCCAAACCCACAGGTAGTAGTTGAACACCGGGAAGGACACCTTGGCGTTGGAGGTCCCCCAGGAAGAGGAAGGGGTCTCAGCCCCACACTGGGCTCCCCAGCCCAGCCGTCCTGTTCCAGGAAGAGGAGTTCCTACAACATCTGGCAGTGAAACCAGCAAGGACTCTATCTTCCTGGCCTGGTGAGACAAAAGGAGGCTAGAAATCCAGGTGCCTCATAAAGAGCCCATATACAGACTCACTCACTTGCAAACACGTACCTGGTCTCCAATAAAAGGGTGACAACTCAAGAGGTGTCATAGACATATGAGGGAAGACTGAGTTGTGTAATTTCAGGGTGAGGGCTAGAGAGACAGCAACCATTGCTGCAGTGTGGAGCTTCCCTCACGTGTAGCCTACAGGAGGGTGCCATCTTTTCTATGTTGAGCCCTCCCCCAAAGGGCCAAGTCTGAGACTGCATTGGTCTAGTAAAATCCTCGTGTGCACACCACCTCATGTGGGTCCCTGCCGCACACAGCTAGAACTGCATCGCCCAGGACATTCTCAGCTACAGAGCAGCTGGCCCCGCCTATAAGCAGTGGGAGCCCTTTACAACAACGGACAGCTCACCGCTGCCTGAGGACTTTTGGTGGGGAGTAGTGATCCATAACATACAGTTCAGCCTGTCTTGGGTAGCCCATGGAGTTCTGCGAGGCTGAGGTGAAGGGTGGCTGGCTATCCTGTTCTCAGAGTGTTTTGTAAAGTAGTCACAGGCCAGGCACTGGCTCAAGAAATGAACCTTCATTAACCTTATAAAAACTACCAGCCATGCCTCCTATCTCCATAGCCCATCTAGCACTTTCTTAACACCAGGGCAAGCAGCCCAGCTGGCACACCTAAGGAGGTGCTTTCAATGGCTGAGACTTATAGGCAGCCAGCAGATTGCAACAGACCTGGGGAACCCTGTGCCATTTGCTAAGCTGCCCCAGGCCCAATACTGGTAGCAGCCAGTCTTGGTTCACAGTGAGGCCACCCACTCACTTCTCCAGGTTTAGCACAGGCAGCAGCCAACCACATGTAGCTTTGTAGCTCCTACCAGGTAGCCACAGGTTGGTCACAGGCAAAGCTGAAAGAAACAAGAAAAATCTCAAATACACAATCTATCTTTACACCTAAGGGAACTGGAAAAAGCACAGCAAACAAAGCTAAAAGTAAGTACAAGGAAGGAAATAATGAAGATCAGAGTGGAAATAAATTAGAGACTTAAAAAATATAAAAGATCAATGAAACCAAGCGCTGGTTTTTTGAAAAGATAAACAAAATGTATAAACCTTTAACCAGACTTATCAAGAAAACAAGAGGGCTGGCCGAGTGGCACATTGGTTAAGAGCTGGCTTGGGACACCAGCAGCTCCAGTTCGGATCCCACATATGAGGGCCAGTGACACTGCCCTCTACAGCTAAGATGCCATAGGCTACAGTGAGCGGCTGACAGCTGGTGTGAGCTGCCAAGAGCCACTGTGAGCGGCCGTCCAGAGGCCAGCGACTGATCTGCCTCACCCGAGAAGAGTGCAATGACGATACCAACATGGGCCAGTGAAGCAACATCCTCCGCAACTAGACTGAAGAACAAAAAGACAGCAACTTGTCTGTTCCCTCGGTTCCCCAATAAAATCTTAAAAGAAAAAAAGAGAGAGGCCCAAATACACAAAATTAGAAATGAAAGAGAAGTAACAATGGGTATCACAGAAATACAAGAAAATTTAAGAAAATACTATGAGCAACTATAGACCAACAAATTGAACAATCTGGAAGAAATGAATTAATTCCTAGAAGCATATAGTCTTCCAAGGCTGACTCAAGAAGAAACAGAAAATCTGAACAGAACCAATTACTACCAATTAAATCAAATCAGTATTCAACAAGCTCCCAAAAAACAAAAATCCTGGACTTTTGTTTCAGAGGGGATGGCTTCACTGGTGAATTTTACCAAACACCCAAAACGAATTAACCTATTCTCCTCAAACTATTCCAAAAAATCCAAAGAAGGGAAGGCTCCAAGCTCATTTTATGAGGTCACCATTTCCCTGATTCCAAAACCAGACAAAGACATTACAAAAAAATAAAACTATAGGCTGATATCCCTAATGAACATGGACGCAAAAATCCTCAACAAAATATTAACAAACCGAATTCAGCAATACATGAAAAAGATCACACACCATGATCAAGTGGGATTCATTCCTATTATACAAGGTTGGTTCAACATCTTAAAATCAATTAATGTGATACACCACATAAACAAAATGAAAAATAAAAATCATATGGTCATATCAATAGGTGCAGGAAAAGCATTTAACAAAATCTAACATCTATTTATGATATAAACTCTCAGCAAAGTGGGAACAGAGAGAACATCATCTCAATATAATAAAGGCCATATATGACAAACCCACAGCTAATATCATACTCAATGCAAAAAAGCTAAAAGTATTCCCCCTAAGATCAGTAACAATACAAGATACCCACTTTCACCACTTTTATTCAAAAGAGTACAAGAAATTCTAGCCACAGCAATCAGACAACAAAAAGATATAAAAGGTATCCAAATGGAATAGAAAGAAGTCAAATTGTCATTATTTTCAAATGACATGATCCTATGCAGAGAGTCCCAAAGATTTCACCAAAAAATTATTAGAACTGATAAATGAATTTGGTAAAGTACAAGGATACAAAACTAACATTCAATAATTGGTTGCATTTTTATACACCAATAGCAAACTATCAGAAACAGAAATTAAGAAAATAATCCCATTTACAATTGCATAAAAAAAAATACTTAGGAATAAATTTAACCAAGGTAGTAAAAGACCTGTACTCAGAAAATTATAAGACATTGAAGAGAGAAATTAAAGAATATACAAATAAATAGAAACATATACCATGCTCATGGATAGGAAGAATTAATATAGTTAAAATGTCCATACTACCCAAAACAATATATATATTCAATACAATCCCTATCAAAATACCAATGGCATTTTTCACAGAACTAGAATAAATAATCTTAAAATTTATATTGAGTAATAGAAGACCCTGAAGTAGTCATGGCAATCCTGAGAAAGAAGAACAAAGCTGGAGGTATCACGGTATCTGATATTAAATTATACTACAAGGCCACAGTAATCAAACCATCATGGTACTGGCATAAAAACAGACTTATTGATCAATGGAACAGAATAGAGAACCCAGGAATACATCTATGTCTATATGGTTATTTAATCTATGACAAAGGAAGCGAGAATTTGCATTAAGGTAAAGATAGTCTATTCAATAAATGGTGTTGGGAATAATGGATATATATATGCAAAAAAATGAAACTGGACCACCTTCTTACCCGTATAGAAGAATAAACTCAATATGGATTAAAGATTTAAATGTAAGACCTGAAACCATAAAACTCCTAGAAGAAAATATAGGAAGCTCAGACATTACCCTTAGTAATATTTTTACTGATATATCTCGTGGGGCAATGGAAACAAATGAAACAAATAAACAAATCAGACTACATCAAACTAAAAAGTTTTTACACAGCAAAGGAAACAAAATGAAAAGACATCCTACTGAATGGGAGAAGATATTTGCCAATGATACATCTGATAAGGGGTTAATATCTACAATTTGTAAAAACAAAAAAAAAAAAATACAACTCAACACCAGAAAAACAAACAATCCAATTTTAAAAAATGGGTGAAGGACCTGAAATTTCTCCAGAGGACGTACAGGTGGCCAATAGAGATATGAAAAGATGCTCAATGTCACAAATCATCAGAGAAATTCAAATAACAACTTCAATGAGATACCGTCTCACTCCCATCAGAACAACTATCATCAATAAATCAACAAACAATAAGTGTTAGCAAGGATGTGGAGAAAAGGGAACCCTGGTGCACTGTTAGTGGGGTTGCAAATTGGTGCAGCCACTACGGAAAACATTACGGAGGTTCCTCAAAAAATTATAAATGGGGGCTGGCCGAATGGCGCTTTGGTTAAGAGCTGGCTTGGGACGCCAGCGGCCCCAGTTCAGATCCCACATATGAGAGCGAGTGACACTGGCCTCTACAGCTGACAACAGCTCCACCTGGAGCTGGGCTGCGAGCCCCAGCGACGGTGTTGGCTGCAGCCCCTGCTGCCGTGGGCTGTCATAGGCTACAGTGAGTGGCCGGCAGCGAGCGTGAGTGGCTGGCAGCCAGCGTGAGCTGCCAATAGCCATGATGAGCGATGAGCGACCATCCAGAGGCCGGCGACTGATCTGCCTCATCCAGGAAGACTGCAATGATGATACCAATATGGGCCAGTGAAGCAACGTCCTCTGCAACTAGACTGAAGAACAAAAAGACAACTTGTCTGTTCCCCTTCCCCAATTCTCCAATAAAATCTTAAAAAAAAAAAAAATTATAAATGGAACTACCTTATGACCCAACAATTCCACTCCTGGGTATTTATCCAAAGAAATCCAAAACACTAATTCAAAAAAATACATGCACTCCTGTGTTTGTTGCATAGCTACTCACAATAGCCAAGATATGAAAAAACTGAAATGCCCATCAATAGATGATTGGATAAAGAAATTGTGGTACATTTATGCAATAGAGTATTACTCTGTCATAAAAAGAATGAAATTTTACCATTTGCAACAACATGGATGGAACTAGAGGATGTTATGCTAAGCAAATGTCAGACTGAGAAAGACAAACACCATATAATCTCACTTATATGTGGAATCTAAAGAACAGAATAAACGAGCAAACAAAACAGAAATAGACTCATAGATACAGAAAACAAACTGGTGTTTGCTAGATGGGAGGGGGTTGGGGAGAATGGGTGAGAAAGGTAAAGGGATTAGGAAGTACAAATTGATAGTCACAAAATAGTCACAGGAATGTGAAATACAGGATGGGGAACATAGTCAATAATGTAAAACTATGTATGGGGTCAGATGGGTACTAGATTTATCTGGGGGTTCATTTCTTAAATCATATAAATGCCTAACCACTTCGTTGCACACCTGAAACTAATATAAAATAATATTGAATGTCAACTATAACTCAAATACACACACACACACACACACACACACACACACGGAGGTGCCAAAAAAATGTATACACATCACTTGTATTCATCTTTTGTTATCAGTATATATTGAGTATTACAATTTTAATACAGTTTTTTCCTTTCTTAAAATGTGTATATATTTTGGCACCCCCAGTATATAGTAATGGGATGTAAAGTACAGCAAGAGAATATAGTCAATGGTATTATATTAGCTATGTACAGTGTTGGAGACCTGTTACACACCATCACTTTGTGAGGTGTGTAAATGTCTAATCATTATGTTGTGTTGTACATTTGAAACAAATAACAAAAAAAAAAAAAAGAAGGGATGGAAAAGCTAATAATTTTGCGGTTGTAAAATTTTGAGGCTAGAAATGAAACTAAATCATAGCCAAGGAAAGGAAGACATCTGGTTGTTGGTAACCAAAGACTGTGCTCATGAGACAAGCCTCTCAGCAACTGACAGATACCTGGAGACTTGCCACTCAAACTGTGGTCTGACATCACCTGAGAGCTTGTAACCAAAACAGTCTCAGGCCTCATCTCACACCGCTGAATGAGAATATGCAATCCCACCAGAGGATTTGCATCTACATTTACTATGAGACGCACTAAGCTAGGGCATTTCTATAATTTTAGCATCTCAGTAAGATAAATAATAAAACCAGGAGGTTTTAATTGCTTGTACTTTACATTTAGTTCTCTCTCTCTCTCCTCTCTCTCTCTCTCTCTCTCTCTCTCTCTCTCTCTCTCTCTCTCACACACACACACACACACACACACACACACACACACTACAATGACTATAAATAATTTCATTTGGAGATAAAATCAAAAGCCTAAAGTTTCCGTGAATGCCCAAGGCCTTTGGGCCCCTGATGCAGCCTGCAAAGAGAATACAACCACCATCACCTGTTTGGAACTCAGCAACTCCCTGTGCATCAGGACCATGTCCTATCTCTGAAAGTAAAAAACTTGCCTTTAACATGATGACACTGCTGCAGCAGAACCATCTGTATCCCTGCCCCAGAGAGAATTTTTTGGTGCACCAAGTCATGTTTATGGCAGCTGAAACTCAGGCTTAGCCTGATCAGTATCAGAGAAATCCATGTGCGGGGCTGTGTAAGCAAAACGAAAATGACCTCAAGGGGCATCCCACTGCAGCACTATGTAAATAAATTGGCAGATGTGTCAACTATGCATATTAGTCCAGGAGCGCAGTTCTTTGGGGACTAAGTCCAAAGACAAAGACATTTGTGGGTTGCTGGTCAATCTGGAGCATTTCTTCTAATTTTTATGGATGTGTTTTTGACAGGAGCTTAAGGGCAGTTCAATAAATTAAAATGTATTTACATGGCAATGAAGAATTATCTTGACACACAGAGTTATTTAATTACCAAGGTGCTTTGCATGCTGCTAAAGTTAAGACTGTGTCAGCCTTTCTGGGACAAATCTTTATTTTCAGGCCCATGCGGCTCCACCAGCAATGACCCCCTGGGTGGGAGCTTGTCATTTATAGAAGAGGAGTCTCCTCACTGACCCCCATTTCCATAGACAGCTCTAAACAGATCGGTAATCTCAATGTCAGACATCACGATGAAGTCAGCGCTGCCAAGGCCAAATGTCCCCCTTCAGGGATGTGGCCTGCCTCTCAGAGGAATTGTAAATGAAGTCATACCCCATTTGCAGTGTTCAAAGCATGTCAGGGTTGCTGTCTGTCTGAATGACATTCAGAGAATTTTCTTGAGGCATCAAAAGGTAGGTGTATGATGAAAGCCTGTGTCCATGCTGGCAGCATCAAAGCACAGTTGGTAAACAGTGACTTCATATGACCAGGGACAGGGACAGTTTCCATCAAGTTATGCACCATCCTGATCCTATAAGGAAGGAGGTACCCCTGAGGTCCAGGCCTCAAGGAAGGCACTCTAAGAAAGAGAGGACAGGCACCTGGAAGCTTCAGGGTGCTGGATAGGCAAGCAAAAAGGAGAAAAAACACTTGTGCCTCAGCTCCCTTAGAACTTCTGTCTGCTTCCAAGTTCAAAGGTTTGTATTTGATTTCGATCAGAGATAACATCAACAACAGGTATAGTAGCAGTGGTTTAGATCCTCCCTTTAGCTAACCCAGATCGAGGAGACTAATGATCTTGAATAAAAGTGAGATAGAAAAGCCAAATATCACCTATCTTCCTTCTTAGGATGTAAATCAAAGAACGTTAAAGATTTTGCCTGATGCTATTATAGGCAGTAAGGAGCAACAGACTTGAGTCATTCAGAATCAGACCCAACAAGGCTGTGTGGGGGCACAGAGAAAGTTCTGCACTAGAACCAGGAAGCCTGGGTCCCACATCTCACTCAACCTCTTAGGAGCCACACATCATCACAAAAGTCACTTTACCTCCCCAGCTTTCATTTTCCTTATCGACATGAGGGGTTCAGTTACTAAAGAAATCTGATTCATTCCAATTGTAGGATGCTGTTTTCATTTGTTCTGTTTGTGAAAACAGTAACCTCTTCTTCATGCATTTTTTTTTTTTTTCTGAAAAGCAACCATCCTTCCAGCTGACTGTAAGATTCAGCCACTGAGCTATGGGATCTGACATCAGCCGCTTTCCCAACACCCCTTGGCCCACGTGCTGTGGCTACCTACATAAGAGGACTCATTCCAGGTTCGTGAAGGGTTGGAGGAAGACGTGGTTTGTGCTGAAACATGACGGCTGACTCCGCTATTACAGACAAAAGAAGGTAAATTGATTGGGGGAGGTGGGAGGGGGTTAGGGTTAGAGTAGTAAAGAACAAGAAACCCTGGAAGTGCAGTCAGTCCATGACCAAAGCATTGCCTTGGAAGGTAGCAGGATCCTGGAAACAATGTTCTCTTCGGTGACTTTTAAAGAGGTTTTCCTTCTTCAGAGGTGCAGAGAATTGTAATTTATTTTCTCTGCCGCTGCATAAATCAAGGCTGGCATAAATTTCTATTTCGTTTATTCCTATTTTCAGATCCTCTGTGAAAACTTCCTTATCAAAGCCAAGAAAATAAAAACCAAACTTTATACTTGGTGCCCTAAAGAAATCAAGGTGGGCTAAGGCAAAGTGTAGCTAACATAGTGGACCGCAATACCTGGGTTACAGCAAGTGATGTCAGCAAGGCTCCTACAGCCAATCACCAGAGGAGCTGCCTGGCATACCTCGTTTCATTTCCCAGATTTCATTAGTGCAGTGATTTCTAACTGTGGGCAAAGGCTGGAATATTCTGGGGAATGTTCTCAAAATAGGCAGACCCAGTCTTCCTCCCAGGCATTTCTCCTTTCTTGTTCAGCAAGTCTGGGATGGGGCCTGAGCCTGTGACCCGGGACAAGCACAGCAGGTGAGTCTAATGTGCAGTTCAGACAACCATATCTCATCAGGGGAAATGGTTCCTTAGGCCTGTACAATATGATACTGAATTATTTTAATCTGATGCAAATGTAAAATTCAGAGATCTCACATGGACATCTCGATTTCCAACTTCTCTTGAAAAATTCCTTAACAACAGCTGGTGGGAGCTGAATGGGGACTCCCCACTCTAGGGAGCATGTGAACTGTCCAGTTCAACAAAGGGGTGACTGCTTCCTTCTGTCTCCTGTCCTGCTGATTTCATTCTAAATTGGTGTGTGACCCACCAATTATAAGTGTTACAAACAGGAGTTCGGGTTGTTTCCCCAACTCATGACACACTCTTATTATTTCTGCCTTTATTTTACCTTGCCCTAGTTTCTCAATTTTAAGCTTCTTTTTTGTGTGTTGTACATCATTTTTTTAATTGACCTTAGTTTCTTCCTGGAACAAGGAAGAGATATGTCAATAAAGAAATCAATACATTTTTTTAAATGAGGAATCATTTCGCATATTGAATCATTGTGAAGACTCTCTATTCCAAGATTGTGAATCACTTATTTGTGACATAGACTAGGAGGTGTCTGCCTCTCGTGGCAATGTGAGCTGCACAGCTACTTTGATAAACCTTTGTCTCCCTCCAGTGCAGGAAAATAGGATTCTCCATAGTCAGGATGAGAAATGATGGTCCAGCCTTGTTCTCTGTATTCTGAGTGCTAAAGTGGAACAGACTAGAAGTTTCCAACCTGGGTATGATTCAGAAACCCCTGAGGAGTTTTCCAAAGTATACACACAAGCCACCCCTTCCCCCTTACCACCTGAGTGGGGTCCTAGAAACTGTTTGCACTTTTTAAGCTTTCAAAGTACTTACGATAGAACCAATTGGTAACCTGGGCAAATTCCACAACAACGTGTATTCCCATCTATAATCAAAAGACAGAAATAAAAGCAATAATGCAAGGTGGCCAATTTTTCTTTCATGGGATCAATGGTTCTTTATCCACAGACTGTGTTCTTTCTACCTTTTGTTGACAAGTTTTGCTTCCTCTTATGAAATAGTGACCACAGTAGATGCGAGCTTCTCTTTCAGGGCCTTCCTCAGCAAAATACACACATCAAGCAACCATATGTCGAACACCCCATAGTTTAAGATTGCTAGTTCTTGAAATTCAGAGTGGATCCTCGAGCCAGTGTTTTAGGTGTGGGTTTACCAGGTAGCAAGCACAGGACTGGTGCTGCCTGTGTATGTTATGTTTGGCTTGCACATTGTTTTCGTAATTTTTTAATTAAAGGCATTTAGATGAAGCATGTGCTGTTCAACTTGCCACCATCCCCACTACTTCTCATTTCCTTACACTGAGCCCAGTCATTTAAATTACCCCTAGGCCTTGCAGGGATTTGAGCAGATGAATCCCGGGGTTGAATCATGTGAAAAGTTGTATGGTGGTATAGTGGTTGGAATTCAAATATAAACTTTTAAACTACTTCTAGTCCTCTTTGGAAAAGAAATGTGAATATTGTAGTAAGTTTGGACACAACTAAGAAACAAACCTTCCTGAGTAACTGTGGTTGTGACCATCATTGCTACAATAGGTTTTAATGTGGAGGTGGTAAAATATAAAAATACAAGTTTATTTTATTCACACAGGGCCACAATCAGATCCCTTGTGGTGCTACAAATTTCCAAATACATTATGCCTGGTCTTTAGAACAGATAGCAATGACTTAGAAGAATTAATGGGGTCTAAAAAGACCATAACAGAATGAATTAGCAGAAAATGAACTCAGCCATACAGTATTCATTCAAGCAAGAAATATATATCGAGTGCTTTTTATGAGCCAGGCATTATGCTAAGTACTGACAACACAAAAACACAGCCATAGTATCTGCCGTTTGTGTGTATAGTTTCATAGAAGAGACTGACACTAAGAAATAGAGTCATAAGTAAATACGCAATTGCGATTGGTACTATAAGAAAAATGATGGGATGGGAGAATAAAATTGTAGCAGCTGGGTCCAAGAGATAGAATCAAAGTGATTTAAACAAGTGGAATTTAACACAATGAATTATTAAGCAATGACAAAGGAATAACTACAGATTGTAAGAAAATTCTATATGGTACCAAGGGAGGGTACCCAGGGAAGGACAAACTTAGAGAAGGGAGGCTCCTCTCCAAGGTTGGGGATTCAGATCTCTTTGGGATGGAATTGAATCCACTGGATGGTAGAGCAGCTCACTGGTTTGCTGGGACAGAACTAGTCTGCAATCACAGGACAAACAGGAAGCAACCCCCCAATGAGCACAGATGGGGCAGGGAAACCAAAACTGGTAGCTCGTTCCTGGTGCCTAGGTGTGTAAAAATAGTGGGGACGCCAGTATGGTAGGAGCCCTGGAACACGAGGTGTCCATGTCGGGAAGGCCCTGTCTAGAGGGTAGTAGTGTGAGGTAGGAATGCAGGAGACAAACCTAGGGGAGAAGGGAAGTGAGTAGAGGGATCAGGGCACCAGGGCCCTGATATGGAAAGGGTCCCAGAAAGGTGACCCCCAGGCCACACTGCAATATTGCCAGGGACAGGGTGTTCTCGACACACAACTGGGACAGAGGACCCCCAGATGTCCACATACTCACACTGAAGACCTTCCCTGATCCGCTGGAAATAGCAGGAACCCCCTTCTTCCTGAAATGTTCCTCTACCACTTTCTACTAAGAAAGCTTAACACCATGCTGACTGTAAAGGAATTCCATCCATTATTTCAGAGTGTATATTGAGGAGTGAATTTGGAGCTGAAAAGCAATACGTTAACAACTGGCACAAGAGTGAAACGGAGGATTTAATATAAATTAGGAGGAGAAGTGTGTTATGAATTCCTTCCTGAGGATATAGTTTAGCTGAATCCTGACGGTTGAATAATAGCCATATAGAAAGTTGGAATGAGCATTCTTCAGGTAGAAGAAACGACATGTGTGATGTCCCTGGGGTGGAAAAAAAAAAACTTGCAAAGTGTGAGGGACTCAGAGAAAGCCCAGTGTAGCTAAGGAGAGTGCAAGGAGGAAGGCAGGGAAGGCAGGAGGTCAGGCTAAAGAGGTAGGCAGGAGACTGGCGACTCGGCCTGGAGTCAGTGATAGGGATTTTGGGGTGTTCTTCTAACTACAATAGAAAGGCACCAAAATGTATTTAGCAAGGGAATTTTCAAAGATCATTCTGATTGTTATGTGAAGAATAAATTTGAGGGGACATGAGTGGAACAGAAATAAATTAGAAAGCTAGTGTCGTAGTCCAGAGAATAGGAAATGGTGGTTTTGACCAGTGTGGGAATATTTAAAAGCTAAAGTCAACAGTATTCGGCAAGGGACTAAATGTGTTAGAGAAGAGGCAATTAAGGAGGACTTTGAAGTTTCTGGAAAAGTATTAATAACTGGAAAAAAGAGCAGATTACAAGGGTATTGGGTAAGGTGATATCACTAGTTCAAATTGAACTACTGTGAGAAAGATATATATATATATATAGTATATATGTGTGTATATATAGTATTTATAGTATTGTATATACTATCTATGGTATAGCGTATATATAAATATATGTAAATATATACATATATAAAATTTAAAGCCACAGAAATTGATGAGATTGATAAGGGAGAGAATATAAAGTGAGATGAAAGGGTGTCCTCAACTTAAACCCCATGGGTGGACAGAAATGGAGGGGATAGGAAGGGTGATTAAGAGGAGTGGCCAGTGGTATAAATAAAACCCAGGAAAATGTGTCATGGAACCAAGACAAAAACAAAATAAAGTTTAAAGGAGGAAAGTGAACAGTGTTTCCCAGTGTTGCTGAAAGACTATATACTATAATATAATGAGTGTTTGGCAGCATCCATTGGGTTTGGCCTTATGCAAATCGCTAAAAACTTTGGCAAAAGTGGTCTGAGTTACATAGAGAGAGCTGAGAAAGAAATAATTCATTAATGTGAATTGGAAAAGTGTAAACAGCATTTGTAGACCGGCCTTTTGAAAAACTTGCCCATGAAAGAGAATAGAGAAATAGTATGATAACTGAAGAGCATTTAGTCCAGTTACAGGTAATTTAATTAATTACTGATATAATTGGATTTACATCTACTATGGCTATTTTTGCTTTCAATTTGTCTCTCTACTCTCTTTTCCTCACCTTTCTTGCCTACTTTCAATTGATTAGTTCTAAAATTCCATTTATATTGGTAATTGTTCATTCTTTTACTATTCTTTTAGTGAATATCAAAAACATTACAACATGCATTTAGATTTATTAGAGTTGAATATAAATTAGTACTTGTACTATTTTATGGACATTACAACATCTAATTTAGCTATGTCCAAATAATATGTTTCTGTTTTCATATATTTTAATTCTATACAGCTTACAAATCCTATGAGATATTATTAGTATTCTTTTATACAATCAATATCATTTTATATTTATCCACATATCTACCTTTTCTATTGGTATTCATCTCTTCCTACATCTTCAAGTGTTTCACCTGGCATTTCTTTCTTCCAGAAGAAGGTTATTTAGTTGGAGGCCTGCTCCTGATGAATTTTTCAGTTATCATTGACAAATATCTTTATCTCTCCTTAATGCTTTAAGAATTCATTTACAGGATATAGAATTCAATCTTACATTGGCTGGTTTTCTTTCAAAACATTGAATGTCTTTCTATTTTATCTTGGCTTTCATTGTAACAGTAAGACTGTTATTTAACTTGTCAACAGAAACAGTGGAAGTCAAAAGAATACTCTGCTTGTCCCTTTGTGCTTTATTCTTTATACATTCTTCTGACATCCTTCCAACTGCCTACTTTAATAGTAAATTAACTCTAAAAAGCCCTTGATTTCAATAATTATATTTTCTGTTCTAGTTTCCATTTCATTTTCTTTTTATAATTTCCTATTCATGCTGAAATATTTAAACTTGTCTTTTATTTTTTAACATATTCATTACAGTCATGCTAAAGCCCCATTTAGGTCATGCAGGATCTCCTATAGGTCTGTTTCTATCCTCTGCTATTTCTGAAATTTTGTTTCTGTTAGAAGGATAAGGGCACTAATTCCCTGCCCTTTCCCTCCCCTACCCCCACCCCCCGTCCTGTCATTTTAATCCAATCAGTGATGAAGGCAACCTTCAGTCTTTGTGAGGGTTGGTCTTTTTGCCATTTACCCTAATTCCCAGTGTTATTCTTCAGAGTTCTAACTCAGAGCCTGATTGATGGGATCTCAATTTCATGAGTCTGTTGAAAGCCCTCTCAGCTTCCCTGCCTCATCAACAGGAAGTGATGCCGATGTTGGGCTCATCAACTAATTTTAGCCCCGTTGTTCACTTCCTTACAAGCTCTCTGATTTATTCAAAGAGACTTTTATGTATAAATATTTCAGCTTTTCTACCAATGATAGAATTGGTACTAACTAATCTGCCATTACCAAGGGACAAGCTCAATGACAGCAGAAAAGGATGGAGGGATGAGGAAAGTATTGTTTTTGTTATAGCTTTTAAAGTGTGGGATACCAGTTTAAGTGTGAATGCTGCTAAGGGTAGAGTCAAGCAGAGAGCAAAAAGTTGAAGATACAGAAAGAAGAATAACTGATGCATACATTTACCTTATAAGCCACCTATTCTTAAATGTCGGTATACTTAGCCCATAAGTACCAGCAGAGACACTGAACTTCACGAAGGATAACACTGACTGTTCAGCCAGGTTAAAAACAAAAGGAAACATTCTCTGTGCATTATAGCAGAATAAGCCATGTTTTGTTCTGTGAACCTATGTATGCAAGAACCTAAATGTGGGTGTGTGTGTGGGAGAAGGGGGTGCTGGGAGACACTTCACACACTGGGCTTTACAGATGCCCCAAGAAAAAAACAGTGTTATGCTCTGAATGCTTGTCTCTATTCAGGCATTCTGATTGTCACGGCATATTTACTTTGCTATGTTGGAGGAGAAGTTCAAGGGAGTGAATGGCACACAATAGTGTGAGACTTCATTTTGAACAAAGAGTAAAATTTGGAGCATGAAATAAGGTTATTTTAGTCATGTGTCTTGAATTTCTTTTGTAAATGAGGCCTGGTAACCTTTGGTTTCCTTTTATGAAAGGCAAGTGAATGATATTCCTTTCCAAAATTGCCAAGATGCTAACAATTCACTTTTCTAGCATTTTTTATTAGTTTACTTATTTATTTTTAATTAGTTTCAGGTGTACAACACAGTGCAATAGTTATACATTTTACCCCTCAAAGTGACAACCCCCCACCCCCAATTCGCCACCCCATTCCCCCCCCCATATCATATATATCTATTACTTCTCCTCTGACTCTCTTCCACAGTATAATCCACATCCCGTGACTATCTATATATATTCAATTACAGTAGGTATACAACCTCTTCTTCAGGTATACAGTGTAGTGATCAAACCTCTACTCCATCCATGAAATGGTCTCCCTAACAAGACCTATGACCATCTGACACCCCATAAAATATTTACAACATTATTAATTATATTCCCCAAACTGTTTTCATATCCCAGTGGCAATATTGTAGTTGCCTATTTTTGCTGTCTAATCCCTTCCCCTTCTCCCTCATCCCCATCCCCCTCCCAATTAGCAACCCTGATTTTTCTCCTATATCTATGAGACAGTTTCTGTTTACTTTGCTCATTCATACAGTTTTTCAGATTCCACATATGAGTGAGATCATATGGTATTTGTCTTTCTCTGACTGACTTACTTCACTTAACATAATAGTCCCTAGGTACATCCATATCATTGCAAATGGTACGATTTCATTCTTCTTTATAGCGGAGTAATACTCCATTGTATAAATATACCGCGGTTTCTTAATCCAGTCATCTACCGATGGGCATTTTTGTTGTTTCCAAGTCTTAGCTATTGTAAATAGTGCTGCTATGAACATAGGGGTGCATAAATTTTTTTGAATAAGTGTCTTGGTTTTTTCAGGATAAATACCTAGGAGTGGAATTGCTGGGTCAAAAGGTAGCTCTATTTCCATTTCTTTGAGATACCTCCATATTGACTTCCATAGTGGCTGCACCAATCTGCAAATATACGGGACCCGAACCAGGGCCGCTGGCTTCCCAAGCCAGCACTTAACCACCGCGCCACTCAGCCGGCCCCAACAATTCACTTTTAAAAGCTGTAAAGCTCTAAAACTAAATAGATGCAGGGTGAAATAGAGTATAGGTTTTAAAGTTCTGTCTAGCTCTACAGCCTCCAGTCTTAGAATAAAATCATCCCTCCAAATCTTTGGGGATTCCTTCCAAAACCCCCAATAGATGCCTGAAACCAAGGAAGTCCCAAACCCTAATCAGCTTCAACTCTGTCGGGACTATTGCAGCAGCTTCTTCATCAACAGACACAGCCTCTCTCCAGCAATTTTAATATTTTTCTGTAAAACCTATTCCTGAATCTGTGTAATCCTCCCTTACTTACAGTAAATGGTTTGATGTCACTATTTCAGGGGATTCCTCAGCTCAGTGCTTTCTGGCACAATGCAGTGCAGTCAATTGGAACACTTTCTGTTCAGAGTTCCCACCCACAAATTTAATGCCTATTCCTTCTTAACTATGTACTTATCACAAACTGTGGCTCTAACTTTTGCAGTCTGAGGTGCAACAGAAACACTGCATGAATTTCGTTTTTCTTCTTCACAATTTTGTGGATAGAAGATTCATTCTTACATAGCTCTTAACAACCTCAGCATACGATATTTTTCTTTATTGAGTCGAGAACCTTCTTCACCTTTTCACTCAAAGGGAGCACATTATGACTTTTCCTTGGCACATTGAGTGGCCAGCATCACTAGTCTTGCACTTTGGGACGATTGTCAAGGAAATAAGGCTTACTTGAATGCAAGCACTGCGATACCAACAGTGGATCTGATAACCTAGATGGCTACTAAGAGACCAATGGGTGGTAGTTTCTGCAGCATACACACTGGACACAAGGTTGGTTCATGTCTCAGGCAGGAGGGAGCAGGGCAGCACAAGATATTTTCATGCTACTCTGAATGGCCTACAATTGAAAATTCATGAATTGTTTATTTCTGGAATTTTTCATTTAATATTTTTGGATTGTGGTTGACCACGGGTAACTAAAACCATGGGAAGAGAAACTGAAAATAAAAGAGTGTCAGAGGACTACTGTAATATTATACTATATCTTTTAGTAAACTAAGAGTTACCAGAAAATGGGTAACTCTTGGGACTTGTTCTAGAATTGATCTGAGAAGCAAGTAACACCAGGCCCACAGAAAGTGATTGAATGGGCAGTGTAGGGAATAATATAGTTGATTTCTGATGACATCGTATGGTCCTGCTTGTGACCAAAATGGTTCCATGCCTATAGAATACTCAGGTGACCATGTGGAGGAGATAGGACTCTGAAACTCTGGAAAGTGATCTTTCAAGAGATTCATCTGTGTTAACCATTTGCATACCGAGTTGGCACTATTTGCCTTGAGGTCACCTTGGAAGAATGTAGATTACAAGAGAAGAGAGTTTAGGTCAGAGCCATTGGGATGAAGACAGAGCCAGTCAGAAGTCTGGTGCAGGGAAGAAGATCAGCATTAGAGGCTGAACAGAAACAGCCAACAAGGCAAAAGGAAAACAAAGGGAGTCTTATGTTCCCAGACCTCAGACTGTGTTTCAAAGAGGTGGGAGTGGTCGATGGAGGCATATGCTGCTCTGAAGTAATTGCTTGCTGGATATAACCCTCCTACTGGGGAGATGGGCCTATTTTGCTACTGGCCTTGTCTGGACTTATCTTTGATCTCACTTTTTACCAATCTAAAAGCATATTTGTCTCTGCCACCCTGAGGGGGGAGAGGAAACTCCCTTGAATGCACATTCTGGGGGGACCTTCTCTCACTTTTCCCTTTCTACAGCAAACTTAGAAAGAGTTGCCAAACACTGTCTTCCTCCATTTTCTTTCCTAACCCACTCCCAGGAATCAGGAATCTGCTTTTGTTATATACACGAGTGTTGAAATTATAATCATGCCTAGATTATTCAGGAAAAGAGTGTAGGATAAGAAAGACAAGGAGCCACCAACATTTAATGGCACATGATAATATCTACCTGGTAAGGTTCTTATGTGGGATAAACTAAGTAACATATGTAAATCAGTAATTACTGGGTCCAGCATAAAGTTTCAAATACTAGGTTCCATCTCAACACATTTTACCCCATTCAAGTAACCTGTCTGTGGTCAGGTAGCTGATAATGGAGTACAGATTCAAACTCAGATCTGCCACATTCTTTCTCTTCACTAAGCCAAGGTTTCTTCCCAGTGCTTTTGTCCCATTTTGTGCCTACCTGCAATCTACCAGCCCCTGGAAACTGCAGTCCCTGACCCATTTCCCAGGTTATCATCTCAGAGCTTGACCTCACCTTGCAGAGATATCAGCCTTGCTGCCCATCTCGCTTGTCCCACATCCTAACTGTGTCAGCCCCTAGTGAAAAAAATGGGACAAAAGAAGCAAATAGTAAAACTATTAAGAAAGATTTGTGAGCATCATTTACTGAGTTTACCAGAATGGCGCAAATAAATACCCCATCAATGGAAGAATGTCTGTGGCATTCAGAAAGCATGGAGCGAGTCAATATGTGCATGTGGTCAATATAATAGGAAATCTCCAAGTTTCCAATAAGACCTCCAATAAATTCATCCCCAAGTTTCAATACCGCATTGGAACCTTAATTTGTAATTTAAGAGATGTCCAGTAGGTGGAGTAGCTTACTCACAGATCATTTTTCAGAGCCTAACATGGATGGTAGTTTGAATAACAAAATTTTTGTTGATTCCAGAATAGATTGAGAAAAAAATTAAACCAACGTCCTCTTTTTCCAAAACACAGAAATGAAAATTAAAAATTATATAATTTACAACATATCTGGCACTTAAACCAGGTGGCTGATATTTACCTGAAATCCTCCTATTTATAATTGCTTTGAACTTCCAACTTAGGGTAACATTCCCTATGAAGGCCCTGCAATGGCACTAAGCAGATAGTTCTGGGTCAGGAGGGTGTAAGGGTACAGAGGGGAGTTGTCTGCCCATGTGATGACCATATTTCTCAGGATGATACCCTGTTGGAGCTATTTGACCAGTATTAAAAAGTCTCAGTTAAAAAGGACATTTAGAATTGGAAGAAATGTACCTCTTCGCCTTTTTAGCTTTCTCTTACCACCCTCTGCTTCTTCTCCTACAACAAGAGCCCACCTGCCAAGTGTATGTTCAGGTTGTAAACTAGAAGGAAGCCAGCTTCCCAAAATGGCTTTCTTCCTGGGCTGCCCCAGTACCTGGACTGCCCAGGGATAAAGGCAAAGCCATGGTGCCATGTCCACTTTTAAAACATGTTACTGGGAGAAATTCATGTCCATTCAGTTATTGGCAAAATATGTAATGAACTATGTGCCTGGAATGGAACTGTAAAAATAGAAGACGAAGCCAACAGCTCTCATGGAGTTAAACTTTACTATGGGAACAGACAGGAAAGAAACAAGAGAGTTTCAGATGCTGTTAAATACTTGGGTTTGAGGGTGGTTGAGGGAGGACAGGGGTTGGGAGGTTATTTTCAAGGAAAGGAATGGTCAAGGAAGCTTGCCTGAGAAGATATTTAAGGTAAAACAAAAATCTGGGAGAATTATTATGGCACAGAAAGCAGTTAACAAAGAAACTGAGGAGGGAGTGTTAAGCTATTTTCAATTATTATAGTCTTAATAAAGTATTAGGCAGTTCATCAGGTTGCTTCTTAAGTGCTACTTACTAAAGAAAGATACTGAAGTAGGGGAGATCTCAGATGGCAGAGTAGATAAACACTGTGCCTGCATCCTCCAGTGAACAAATTAAAATTACAACTAAATTATAGAACAATCAAGCTGGAGAACCATCTGAAGTCTGGCTGAATAGATGTTTTATATGAGGATATGAAGAGGATGCCACATCAAAACTGGTAGGAGGGATAGAGTTGCACAACTGGCTAACCCCAAACCTCTATGTGGCGGTTGAGAACTGGGAGTGATATCTCAGCTGTAGAGGTTCCCCTCAGAGGAGCCCCACACTGGTCGCCCCAGCCAAGAGTACTGGTACCGGGAAGAAGAGCTCCCACAACATCTGGCTGTGAAAAAGAGTGGGGGATTCCGACCATTTAGGTGGGATGGAAGACATCCTCTTAAATGGCCTGCACACAGACTCACTCATTTGCAGGCACTCACCTTGGGCTCCAGCAGAGGGATGGTGACTTGAGGTGGGGAGCCCTCAGAGACATACGGGTTATAGACTAAGGAGTGTACGTACCTTCAGTGGGAAGACAGGAGGACAGTCAGCATTTTCCTGGCGAGGGGTCTATTTCCTCTACAGCCAGCAGGCAGGTACCATCTTTTCTATGTTAAGCCCACCCCCATAGTCCAAATCTGAATCTGATTGGCCTGGTGAACTCCCCTGCTCTTCTCCGCTGACTCAGCTGGGAACCCATCCCACCCAACTCACCCACAGCTGAAGGCACTTTCTCTATGAGTGCAGCCAGCCCCTCCCATACTGCACTCTTTCTTGGAAAACTATCAGCGTCCACAGCTGCAGGCAGGCAGCAATTGGCCTTAGTGTGCTCTGAGACTTTTGCTGACTTTTGCTCCAGGCTCAGCACTGGCACCAAACCAGAGTCTACATTAACCTGGTGACCACAACTCATCCCACTCTAGTGACTCCCTGAGAGCCTGCCTCACCCAACTTGCCTACAGCATGAGGCTTTATCAGTGGCTGAACCTTAAGGGAGCTGGAAGGTGGCAGCAGGCTTTTGGGTGTCCTGGCTTTCTGTGGAGCTACCCCAGGCCTGGTACCAGTGGCAGCCTTCCTTGGCTCACAGCATGGCCTTTTCCACATGCCTCCAGGTTTATCACAGGCAGGAAAAACTGCAGATCTCTTCATAGCTCCTACCAGTAGCTGTTGGAGAGCCATAGGCAGTGGCTGACCCGGGCCTGCACCTGAGCTCCTTCTGAGAGGCCACAGAGCCAACATACTTGGAGGTCAGCTTCAGACTATAGCACAGCAGCACCCAATCAGCCCCACAAGTAGCACACACAAAGGGTTGTCTCAAAGGCACCTAGGACCCACTGGGGTGAATCCCACTCAGTGGAGGCCTCCCACACAGCAGCTCATAAGTTGTGGATGTGGCCAAACCCCAAGCCAGTCAGCCTGAGGGTCAATCCCACCTACTGATATGCCAATAGCAATCAAGGCTTGTCTTAACAGGAGAGCACACACAACCCACCCAAGGGACATTCCTGGAGCACCCAGCTCAGGTGACCAGAGAGACTGTGCCACTGAGCCCCCCAGGACACCTACTACATAAGGCCACCCGGCCAAGACTGGGAAACATAGCACCCCTACCTAATACATAGAAACAAACACAGAGAGGCAGCCAAAATGAGGAAAAAATACATCCCAAAAAAAGAACAGGAGAAAAATCCAGAAAAAGAACTAAATGATATGGAGGCAAGCAAAACAATGGTTATAACGATGCTCAAGAATTTAGTGAGAACTTCAATGAAGAGATAACAAGCATAAAAAAAGAACATAGGAACCATAAAAAAAGAACCAGTCAGGAGTGAAGAATACAATAACTGAAATGAAGAATGCACTAGAAGCAATCACCAGCAGACTAAATGAAGCAGAGGATCAAATCAGCAATTTGGAAGACAAGTAGCAGAAAACACTAAATCAGAACAACAAAAAGAAAACAGAATCCAAAAATAATTGACAATAGTTTAAGAGACCTCTGGAATAACATAAAGAATAACAGCATTTGTATCTAGAAGGAGAAAAAGAGAAAACAAGAGATTGAGAATGTATTTGAAGAAATAATGATTGAAAACTCTCCTAACCTGGTGAAGGAAATAGACATACAAGTCCACTAAGTGCAGAGTCCCAAAAAAGATGAACCCAAACAGGCCCACACCTAGACATACTGTAATTAGAATGGCAAAGGTTAAAGACAAAGAGAGAAAAAAGCAGCAAGAGGAAGGCAACTAGTAACGTGTAAGGGAGCTCTGATAAGACTATCAGCTGATTTCTCAACAGAAATTCTGTAGGCCAGAAGGGATTGGCATAAAATATTCAACGTGATGAAAAGCAAGGACGTACAACTAAGCTTACTTTACCCAACATAGCTATCATTTAGAATTGAAGGACAAATAAAGAGCTTCCCAGACAACAAAAAGCTAAAGCAGCTCATCATCACCAAACCAGTATTACAAGGAAACTTATAGGGACTTCTTTGAGATGGGAAATGGAAAAAAAAAATTTAAATTATGGCAAAATGGCAATAGCTACATATCTACAATTACTTTCAATGTAAATGGATTGAATGCTCCCCTCAAAAGACATAGGAGGACTGACTAGATAAGAAAACCAGACCCATATATATGCTGCTAGAAGATACTCACTTCAAATTGAAAGACATGTAGAGACTGAAAGTAAAGGGATGGGAAAAGATATTTCATGAAAACGGAAATGAAAAAAACAACAAAAAACTGGAGTAGCAATACATATACCAGACAAAATAGACTTTAAAACAAAGGCTATAACAAGAGAGAAAGAAGGACCCAGTAATCTCACTTCGAGGTATTTATCTGAAGAAACCCAAACAGTACTTCAAGGGGACATGTGCATCCATATGTTCATTACAGCATTGTTTACAATGGCCAAGATATGGAGGCAGCGTGGGTGTCCGTCAATGGAAGAATGGATAAAGAGGAGGTGGTACATATATACACTGAGATATTGCTCAGCTATGGAAGGGAATGTGTTCTTGCCATCTGCGTGGTATGGGTGGACCAGGAAAGAATTGTGTTGAGTGAAGTACGTCAGACAGAGAAAAACAGATGCAGTAAGACTTTGTTTATATGTGGAATCTAAAGAACAAAATAAACAAAACAGAAACCAAATCATAGATACAGAGAATATTTTGATGGTTGCCAGATAGGAAGGGACTTCAGGATGAGTGAAAAAGTGGAAGGAATTAAGAAGTACAAGTGGGTTGTTACACAGTAGCCATGGGGATGTAGGATATTTCATAAGGAATATAGTCAATAATACTGTAACAACTATGTTTGGTGTCTGGTACTAGATTTGTTGAGGCGATAGATTGGATAGTTTCAGGGGTAGTAAAAGGTGAAGAAAGTAAGATGTACAAATTGGTAGTTACAAAATAGTCATGGAGGTGTAATGTAAAGCATGGGGAATATAGTGGATAACATGGTAATAATTATATATAGTGCCAGGTGAGTACTAGACTAGTTGGGGGATCATTTCTTAAATTATGTAAATGACTAACTACTATGATGTACACCTAATATTAATATAAAATAGTATTGAATGTCAACTGTAATTGAAAAATGTAAAAAGGGGGAAAACAGTAAAGGGGAATAAGAGGTTCAAATTTCCAGGTGTAAAACAAATAAATCATGTGGATGTAATGTACAACATGGGGAATATAGTCCTTAATGTTGTGATAGCGTGGTACAGTGTCAGATGGTTGCTGGACTTATCATGGTGATCACTTCTTTAGATATATAAATGTTAAATAACTATGGTGTACACCTGAAACTAATATAATGTTGTATGTTAGCTATATATTTTTTTTAAATCTTAAAAAAAAAAGAAAGATACTGAAGGAACTAAAGGTAAAATGTGGGAAGGGAAAAGGATGATCCCAGAATACAGCAGGTGTGTCTCCGCTTCCTAGTGTCGAGCTGGTAGGCAATTGAGTACAGCAGTGTGACACTCACTCATGGTGGAGTGCCCAGAGCTGGGTGGGCAGCACTAAAAAGCAGAAAAGGATCTGCTTTTAAAGGGACAAATTGAAGGCTCCAAATGCAAACTGCATATTTAAAAGTATCTCTTAAAAGAGATTTAAAATTGCCTGTTTATCTCCATCACAGTGTTTCTCAAAATGTGGTGTGAGATCCACATACTAGGATTACCCAGGCTCTTCTTGGATCTGAATTTATGGGGTGGGCCTCAGGATTATGGTTTATAAAAAGTACACACACACACACACACACACACACACACACATCATGAATCTTATATGCAGGCAAGTTGATAACTGATGCTCTGTAGGATTTACATTTCAAAAAAGATGTACCCAAACAGGTCCTGCAGCTCTCAAATAGTATGGCCTTCTAGTTTCTATTAGTACAGAGTCAATTCTTCAAAATTGGAAGAGGCTAAAACACTTCTGAAAGAAAAAAGGGAAGATTAATGCATGACAAAACCCTGCAAAACATTAGGGAGACTTAAAGAGATCTTTAATAGCTCCCTTTATTTGAAAAAAAACAAAAAGACATAGGTCTTTGGCAATTTCTGATTCTTTTATCTATAACACATGAAAAAAGCACTTTGCTTTCTGGGTTTGAGTAAACAAAGGACATTAGGCTTTTATTAATGGTACGGTATAATTTTTCCTATGAATGGTGTAACTTTGTGGCAGCAATGTACTCCCCCTAAATCACCCTGTTCTCAGGGACACAACCGTGAAGTTCTGTTAGTGGGATTGGAGGTTGGGAGGAGGTGACTTCCATTCCTGCAGCAGATAATGAGAATGCAGCAAATGCGTGTGGAATAGTGAAGAAAATGTGTATGTTCCTCATGTCCACTGCTATCTTTATATTTAATTTGGAAAACTACAGCCAAATAAGCAAGAGAACATTTGGATTTCTTACCCATCCACCTTCCATCTGTAATTAGGTATTGAGGGTTTTTTGTTGTTGTTGTTGTTGTTGTTTTTAACTAACCCAGCGACCCAACCCCAAATAGCCAACCAAAAAAAAAAAAAAAAAGCAGGGTTATTTGCTTGCCTGATACAGCCTGATACATTTAATGCTTGATTTCATTCATTCATTTTTTTTTTTTGAGGGCAGTGTCACTGGCCCTCATACGTGGAACCCGAACTGGGGCTGCTGGCTTCCCAAGCCAGCACTTAACCACCATGCCACTCAGCCGGCCTCATTCATATTTTTTATCATCAAAAGTTTGAAGAGAAATCATATGGCTTCTTCCTTCCACAGATTTTCCTAGTAGGCTGTCACGCCTAACAACGGCAAAAGCAGCAGTTAACAACCCTTGCTCAGACTATTCAACCACTGTTCACACTCTTCGAACACTTTAACCAAAATGTCAGAGGCTTCATGGGGTGGAAATTATTTTATGGCTGTATAATACATTATTTTATGGCTCCATAATACATTATTTTCCTCTGCAATAGCCTTATCTCCTTATTTCAGCAAACTATCTGCTAAAGTGGTGAAAGGAAAATCAGTCAATGAAAGTTGGTGTATTTGTTCTTCACAAGGAATTCTTCTCTGGGTCCCAGTTTAAGAATGGACAACTGAGGCAAATTATTCATGAAGTAATATCCATTTGTGTTTTTCCCTTTGGGATACATTTGTCCTCATCATTTACATGGAGGCTATTTGCTTACAGATCTGTCCTTTGACCTCAGGACTAAGTTAATGTTTCCATTTAAACTGATACATCCTTGTCCTAAATATTACATAGTGGCAAGGGCTGCCATTTCTTGTTTCCCTGGGCCAAACAGGATAACAAGGAAAACTAGTCAATCCCCCATAAATGTCTTTGTACTCATTGCCATTTTGTGTGGGGGTGGTCAGATGTGTTTATTACATTGCAAAGAATTATAATGCTGAATGAGTTGCATAAAATTCTACCCAAGAAATAAAATGCTTGCAAATGGAGTCCCTGCTCTAGCTATGAAAAATGTGTTTTGAAAGCACAGAAAGAACGTTTGCAACTTGAAACTTTTCATCAGAAATTGAGAGAACTCAAGGTCAGTTTAATATTAATTCTCCCCCAGCTCTTTCATCTAACAGATATCAAATTGTATTTGAATCTGGTAAAAAGATATGAATTTAGGTCAGTGTAGCCTTCAAAGGACAAATTTCTTGAGAAATATTTTGTATCCATCTATTTAGTCTTGAGTATCATAAGGTTACTTTAAGGTGAAAATGACCAAAATTTGCCTTTTCCATAGAAAGGGAAATTCATTTCTGGTAAGTTGAAATTGCTTTTGAATAATTTATAGGGAACAGAGAATTCATCAGATCTGATATCATCAGCCATGAGATTGCCTTGTTCTGTAATGGGTGCTATGGGAACTGGTTGGCATGAGAATTGCCATCCAGGATCTCATACAGGTTAGCTGTAAGCAACATTTAAGGAATGGAAAGCCTGTGTCAAAACTATGGAAGAGGGAATCTTAAGAGAAAATTGCCTCACTGTAAAGGATATTCTCTAAACTTCCCACCCCGGTGCTGATACTCATTCCACCATAGTTCCCAACCAATATGCAGGGTCTTATCCCTTATATCATCACTCTATCCTCCTTTTCATAGGTGAGGTAAGGAAAAACCTCCAATCCATTACTGATTGACTCCCTATTTCTTCTACTCAGATATTAGAATTCTTTCTCTCACTTTTCAGATCTGCTGCTCAATCTAACTACCTTGCATCCCATCCCAAATTCAAAAATTTATGATCTTGGGACGTTTGCAATAGCCCATGTTTAGTCTTCCTGTTCATTAATTTTAAATGCTCTTATTGACTATCTTTTGTGTGCAGAGGACACAGCTAATCATTAGTCTAAAAACCAAGTTGAATAAGACAAAGTTCCTACTTTCTTGATGGGTGATGGTTGAACTTAAAACTTTTAGCATAGGTAGAATTGCTGCACATATAATGTGGGGAGGAAAACTCTAGATGGAAGCAACAGCCTGAAGAAAAAGGTTGGACAGGAATGTGTTGGGACCCAACCAAGCAAACCAATTTGATTGCATCATGGGGTAGATGGAGAAGGCTAAAGGAGACTCTACTTTATTTGGGTGGTGATGAAGAACCACTGAGTGTTTTTCAACCTCAGAAGCATAACTGAAATGTAAATTAAGCTATTCTTTTAGGACTGTGGGGTGGTACTAAGAGGTTGGATTGTAGGGTGAGTCAGGAAATCTTGCATTAGTTCAGGCAAGAGATAAGAGGCTGAATTCGGATGATGCACTAAGAATCAAGGAGAGAAAAATCTATCTCAGAAGTATCTTAGTTATCCATTTGTTATTCTAAACTTCTTCCTGCTCTCCTACACTGCTTTTACCAATCTTACATCCTCTAGCCCACTGTAGATGCCCTTCTTTACAGTTCCTTGACCAATCTCTTCAGCCCCTAGATATGGAAGTTCTTAACCTGGAGTCCAAAGACCTCGAGGGTATAATATTAAAAAGCCCTTGAACTTGGATGGGGAAAAAAGTTACATCTTTATTTTCATTAACCCCTAACTGAAACTTAAAATTTTCTTCAACTGTAAAATAGGGAGCAGGCCACTATAAAAGTAACTGTTCTGTCAATTTTTTAATAACAGAAATTGCAGATATTTTGTGCCATATTACAATTATTACTATATATTAAAATATAGTTTATATTCATCACTATTTCAAAATTAAGGTAGCAACGAATGTCATTACCAGATCTTGTTATTTAATGTGCTATTATTAAAGAAGCAGATACTACTATATCATATATTTTTCTTCAATATCTTGATAATGGTATTTCAGTATAGTTGGTTACCTTTATAATAGTATGTATTTTGATTTATGCATTTAAATGCATTTAAAAATGTTATTCTAAAAAAAATGATACACAACTTTTTCCAAACTGCTGAACCTCAAGAAGCCTGGTAGAGACCTGGCTCATCATTTGAGATCATGGCCTGACACAATTTCCTGACCATCTCCCTCCAAGGTCCAGCTCTATATCCTCAAGAGAACACAGTCCATCTCTTATTCCTTCTGAAGGCAGCCTTGCCTCTCTGTCCATTACCTGTAGACCAGGAAAAGAAACATGTCCCCTCACTTGCTACCTCATTACTGATTTCACTTCTTCTCCAACCCTTTTAAAAAAATTTTTCCATTTTTTTTTTTTCTTAAAGATTTTATTGGGGAATTGGGGCAGGGGAACAGCGCTGGGGAATCCGGGAAGGGGAACAGACAAGTTGCTGTCCTTTGCTCCTCAGTCCAGCTGCGGAGGAGTCGCTTCACCAGCCCATGTTAGCACCACCACTGCGCTCCTCCCGGATGCGGCAGATTAGTCGCCAGCCTCTGGATGTCGCTCACCGCGGCTATTGGCAGCTCACGCTGGCTGCCGGCAGCTCACTGTAGCCTATGACAGCCCACTGCAGCAGGGGCTGCAGCTATGCCATCCTGGGGACTCATAGCAGCCCAGCTCCAGGAGGAGCTGTTGTTCACCATCTTATCTGTAGAGGGCAGTGTCACTGGCCCTCATATGTGGGATCCAATCCGGGCCGCTGGCATCCCAAAACCAGCTCTTAACCAATGTGCCACTCGGCCGGCCCTTTTTTTTTTTTTTTTTTTCCATTTTATGAATCTCTTTTGATACACCTTCAGAATGTCAATTATTCTATGACCAAGAATAATCTCAATCTCCATTTGTCTTTGTTTTGGTTTCTCAGAGAATTCTTTCTATGCTAAATAAAATGCTGTACTCTTCCTGGATCTAGTCTGCCAGGATCTAGTCAACAACTTTTAAAGGTGAATGCCACGCCTCTACTGATTCACTTCCTTTTAAGTGAGAGCAGGAGGTGAGAGAGGAATTTCCTACTGTGAAATTAATGTTGCATGAGGAACATGACCAGCCTGCTGACCATTCAGTGAGGTGAGGAGAGAGGGCAAGAAGGAAACTGTTGACTAAAGAATGGAAAAAGGGTATTTTTAGGGGACAGGGAGTGCAGCAAACGTGAATTTTGTCTAGGATTGACCCTGACTGCTCCCACGGAATGATCTTGTGTGTTAAAAAATCTTGGCACATGTGCGTAAATTGATAACCTCTGTTGCATAACTTCTCAAAGGGCACAGGCTTCAGCCATGCATGGAAAATGAAAGGACAGTACATTTTTTCTTTGTTGACATTGTGATGAAATACAATAAATTTAACAGATTTTGTTTTCATGGAAGTTCCTTCCAACTTACCTCATTTCCTATGACTAAGAGATAGCATTGGTGATAGAGAGAAAATACTATGCATACTGTAAAACTCTGGAGATTTCAGTGTAGTTTTGTTTTGTTGGGTCTTTTTTTCTTATGACATACACATTGAATGGCAAATGAAAAAAAAAAAGTTAGTTGGAAAATTGTACAGAGAATTTTCATCAATAGTCTCTCCTATTATTGGGAGTAAATAATGAGGTTTCAAGGGGTTGTTTCCGAAAATCTGTAACCACATTTTCAATAACAATCAAGAAAATAGGAATATGAAGTTTGATCATTAAGATTGGAGTCATAGATTCAAGGATGTCAATATCACAAAAGGTCAGCTTAGAATTCAAATGACTTATAATCTGAAGGAGTCATCGGTGGAAGGGACAAATATATACTGAGGGAAGAGGAGCCAAATGTATATTTGTGTGCGACCAAAAATGTCAAGGGGTTAGAGTGGGCCAAACCTGAAATGGAAAATGCAAAAAGGCTCACTCTCTGGCCACTGTAAGGATAGCATCAGGGGTACTTTACCTGAGCCCTGTGTCCAGGAAGATGTGAAGAATAATAAGTGGCATAGGAAAGGTAAAAATTCATATAATATTGACAAACAAATTACCAAAAAAAAAAGTACAGAGTGTGACACATTCCATTTGGCAAAAAGGTCATGAGAATTAGTGTACAGGCTATACTGTTCCATGGTGGTATTCAAAGAGTCCAGAGCAAAATATTATTTTATAAAGGGCAATATAATAAGCTGTTCTTAAGGAAACTATTTTCAGTTGAATAGTTTATCCTTTCTTCTGTAATTACATCCTTCCTAATTTTCTGGTGTTAAATTGTCTTTTTATAAAAAATACAATAGATAGCAGTTTTTTTCTTAAACACTCCTCCTTGGGGGAAAAAAATTTTTTTAAAGAATTGAAAAATATATCCAATCTCAATTTACTTTAATTTTCTGCTCTTAGGATGGGTAGTCGAGAACAGAGATCCCTGAACCTGGTGTATAAATCTTTCAGAAAAATTTTAGCATGCATCCCTGGTATAAAGGACTTAATTTATAAATTACATTATATGCTGCTCTGATAATATATATTGATATTATTACACTTTCACAAAAAATGTAAACTTAAAAGGATGGCATGAAAAATAAACATTAAAACTTATTAAAGATTCAAAAGACACTTTATGTTCTCACTCATCTTAAAAATATTGTTGAGGGCTGGCTCAGTGGTGCGATGGTTAAGAGCTGGCTTGGGACACCAGGGCCCCGGTTCAGATCCCACATATGAGGGACAGTGACACGCCCTCTAAAAAAAAGAAAGAAAAAAAAATATTGTTGAGATCAATGTATTTGATATATCTTATGTTTCAAAATCTTGGTTTAACTCTTTGTGAGACAGAAATTCAAAGTACTTGCTCAAAATTAAGTTTATTTTTATACATAGTTAGTGGCTGTCATAACTTAAATGTACACTTTACAAAAATAGCAGAAATTCAAACAGAAGTCCCTTATTGGCTGTACTTCCTGAATCATGGTACCTGGTTTTTCAGCTCCACCCACCAATTATGCAAAAGTTTTCCTTTAAGTTTGGCTAGGAAATTTCCATCTTCCCTGTTGTCAGTCATTCAGCCATGCAAACTAGCTGGGCCATGCTGCATTTTACTATTTTTAACAAATGGATTCAAAACATCTTATTTGGAAGTTTTTAAATTCAAAGTTCCTTAAATGTGGAGATAAGAGTTTTATAGGTGAAATCCACTGTTTGTGGCAATTAAATTATTAATAAGTGAAGCATTCTCTAACTGCTTTCTTCATAACATGAATTTCTTTCAAAAGCAACTCTTTTCTCATCCATGATTAAAACATGACCTTTACCTTGAAGGGGCAAATCAAATATGCTTATTTTTTCAAATATCTGAGAGGTAACACACTGCTAATAGCTACTTGTCATTGCAATAAAAAGGTCAGAAAACCTGGCTCATTAGGGTTTAAAACAACACAAAAGAAGACTGTACGATTAATCTTAAATTTGACATAGTTCTATAATAACATAATCAACAAACCTCTGTGTTGTGCAACAGAATTTCATGATTGTTGTCACATATCATTAGAAAGTATTTTAAAGATTTTTTAAATTACCAAGTAATATACTTTCGTAATCTCCTTACCCATGAATATTGCAATATGCTGAAAGTGAACATAAGGTTGAGGGAATGTAGTCAATGTTTTCGAGTGTGGAACTCACACTTTTGTCCTTGGGATGTAGTATTTTGAGTTCAGGTTCCCAACCTGTGACTGCTTGAAAATACAGGCTACATAACGATGCCTGGGAGAAGTTACATATTTAATATTCATGCATCTTAATTTATTATTATGTTTGTAGATAAAGTTCTAAAAATACAAGTTATCTTCTTCTTGCATCTCTGAGGTGTACATACCATAGATACTAAGGTCTCAGTTGATTTGGATAATGTGCTTTTTTATTTTTCTAATTGACGGTCAAAGATCTGTGGTTTAAATGGCCAAGTTTATTAATGAACATTTTCAGTTGTCTTTATGAACACAGTGGGTTATTACATCAAGTACTGTGTCTCCAAATTTCTTAAAGCTTTCCAAGAACAAATTAAAAGTATAAGAATATGAAGCCTAGAAAATAACTCTGGATAATTTAAAGTAAAGAATTTCTTTTTAAGGAACATGATTAAAACAACAAAACATTTTTTACCTTTATTTCAGAACTTTTCTAAAAATTAAACTGCCTGCGATGAAAGGAAATCGGTATCACAACATGGTGTTTGAGCCACACTTTCCTGCTAATCCATAAACACACAACCCTTGGGCTTCTAGTCGAGCTTTCACTAGGAGAACCTAGTCACAACCTTTCTTGGTTCCCTAAGAATGACATTCACCCTACAATTAAAAGATGCATTTGATTTCTATTGATACCACCATTATCATGATCTTGTGATAATTACTTAAAAAGCCCAACCAACTGAACTTAAATACAAACAAAACTTCGAGGATTACTAAGACTTATAAATAGCCTAAACCAAGAATCCAAGGAATAAAATAATGAAAACAGTAGCTTTTGACATTTCATTTTAATTGATCTTTCATGCAATTGAAGTATAAAATTAGCAAACTCTAACAAAGGGGGTTTATTAAAGCATAAGCAAGTGAAACTAGTATAATGGAGTCATATAAAATTTCCAAAAAATAACAAGTTGCCAGAAATATTAAGCAATATTTTCATATTTGCAAAAGTATTAATACATATTCTTATAGTATGTGTTTATTGATTAAATTAACATATCACCTATTATATTCATTATTGTAAGGACAAATTTCAAAAGTACAGTTGATTCTCATTATTCTCAGTAGTTACGTTCTATAAAAGCACTGCAAACATTGAATTAGTAAATACTGAACCATTTTTTTCCTATGAGAAACACTGGGCCTACAGTCCTGTGATTACATTTTCATCAACCAATCAATACAGAGCCTTGTTTTATATGTGTTTCTGTTTAAATATACATTATTTAATACATATTGTTGATTTCACTATCATTGAATTCACAGCCTACAGCACTGTATTTCATGCCTGAACAAAGCTTATCTAACACAGATATTTTCTCCATGAGGCACATCACAGTCTTCCTGCATTTAGAACATTAGCCAGCAAGTCAACACTATGTTTGGAGGCCATTTTAAAAATTGAAATCACCAACCAAAAAATAAATAAATAAATACCACATAAAAATACAAAGAACATGGCACTAAATAGACCATGAAAGGGCACTTGTTTACAGAATAAGAACTATTAATAATATAAGACAGAGCATTGTTTTGTTTGGCCTCTACTGGGAACATGAGTGTTAGGAACTCAAATTTTTTGCAACTTTACACATGTAAAGCTACGAGTATTGATTTGGCACTTACAAATAAATTTTAGTAAGTAGGTGGATCCACAAATACGGAATCCATGAACAATAAGAACCATCTGTTCCTTACAAAACTTAAAATACTAAAATAATGAAATAGAGAAGTAAATATGATAGATGATTCTTTTTCCATTGTAAGGTTTTATTTAAATATGGGAGAAAAGTGTTGTAGTAAAAATGACAAATATTTATTAAAAGTTTTATTATGAACAAAATAGGACTCTGTTAAGCATGTAAACTTTTAATTTCAGTAAACCATTCAGGTGGTTAACACTATTATGCCCATTTACAGATGAGAAAACTGAGGCTTAGAAAAGAAAGCATATTCCCCAATCTCACTCAGCTACTATTTGGCTGAGCTAGGATTCAATGTAGACTCAGAGTCAGAGTGCTCCTACAACTCTATGAAATATAATTTTCCTAAATTTAATCTTAAACTCTAATTTTGAAATCAGGTGATAAACTCACCATAATGCCATTTTTTTAGCTAGAACGCACTTGCATTTTTTAAACAGTTTTTCCTTTGTTCAGGTTCTTGTAAACGTTCCATCTGAGTTATTAATCTTAACCATGCACAATCATTCTGTTGACATTCTTGTAAACTCTGTGGAACATAAAAAAACAAAATGTAACCTTTCAGATAACACAGCCCTCTTTTACTTATATTTGTTCAGGGACATACTCTTTTGTGCATAAGTTTACTGTACTTTCTAAAAAAGAAATTAGGAAATGTGTTCTTTCAGGAACACAGAAGATACTTGTTGTACCTTAAAAGTGCTGCTAACTTTACTTAATATTTTGTTTTAAGTAATGGGGAATTGTGTCAATTTGTTAAAAAGTTTCAGTAGGGCCGGCCGAGTGGTGCAGTGGTTAAGCGCTGGCTTCGGAAGCCAGCGGCCCCTGTTCGGGTCTCACATATGAGGGCCAGTGACACTGCCCTCAAAAAAAAAAAAAATTAAAAAAAATTAAAAAAAAAAAGTTTCAGTAATTCCTCACTATCTACAGAACAAGATCAAACTCCTCAGCCTGACATTTAGAGTCTCCACAACATGACTCAAACTTCCAGATTTACCCACAAAACATGCCTCAGCACTACCTCAGGACACCCCTTCCCTCCAGCTCCTGGGCCATTCCTCACACTGTTTCTTCTATTTGGCTCTCTTGCCCTCCAATTTCTCCAGATGCCAAAATATGGCCTCCTTCATAAGATCTCAGTACCCAGGTATTAATTAATTTATTCCAGCTTCATAACTCCTATATGTCCTTATCTTTAAGACAGTGACTACACATCATAAGTGCCCAACACTTGTTAGTCAAATTGAAATAAAAGAGCCATGCATACCTGGGACTTAAGCATATCTGTGAAGACATCTTTTACCCAGGAAAGCTGAGATGTCATTGCTCATTCTTATTGAAAAAATGACTGAACTTTTAATGTGAAAAAAATGACTGAACCAGCTCTGAATATTTGGTAATCAGTCAATAAGTCAGCACTTTAATACAGCTCTAGGTTTTTGTTAGCATTCTCTACATCATCCTAACTGCCTGTAAAGATAATTACTATGCATAGATTTTGGTCACTCCAAATCTCTGGCTACTGAGATCTAGACCACATCAAGAACTCTCTTCTGACCTGTCAGGAAAGCAGGGATAAATTTCATTCATATTGTCCTTGTGAACAGAAACATGGCTACGTCCTTGTAGTTAACTTCCAGTGTGAGGATGAAGAGTGACTAATAGCACCTTCTCCATGAAGTGGAGGGCATATGGAAGCAGTAATAATGGAATGGGGAATGGTGGCAAGAAATGAAGCTTTGAAAGAGAGGTGGAAAAGATATGCTAGAGAAACTTATTAAGCAGTGAAATGTGTTTGGGCTTTATTCTGAAAGTTATAGGGACTCATTGGAGACTAAGCAAGGGTATGGCATACTCATATTAACATTTTTTTACAGGTTTATCTTGTAAACATGGCAGCATGAAGTGTTAGCCGGAAAGAAATTGTTAGTAGGGGAGTTTAAGCTGTATGCTTTATTAACCCTCCTGGTGGGACAGGAAAAGTGTAACTTTGTGGAAATATTTCACTAGAAAGACAATCTTAAGAGGAAGTACAGCTGCTGGCTATCAGGACCTTTTCTCTCGCCCAGTTTGAAGATTTCTCATTCTTTAGCTTCCGATGTCCCAAGTGAGCTGTTGCTTTAAAGAACAGCATTTTAGCAAAGATAAATTTTGACTCTTTCCTGCAAAGTTTTAGTGAGTTACAAAAGAGTCATTACTGATGAGGAAATCTATTTCAGTGGATTTGAGCTTGAAAAATATTAGTGACAGGAAGAACTAATGATGAAAATATGGCAGGTTATTGACCAGAGGCATTTCTTTCAAGTTTTCTCACTCAAGCTTCTTTTAAATTGGAGGGAAGCAAAATTGCCTCTCTTCTTGAGTAGCAAGTATCTAGTAACATTTTATACTTACCATGTGTTAGGCATTCATTTTGCTACTAGGCATTGTGCTAGATGCATGTTATATCTTATTTCATTTACTCTTCATAACACTGATAAGAGATATGGAAGTTGAATTTCACCAGGATTAAGGCACTTACTCAAGGTCACATAATTATAATATCAAGTGGCATGGTCAGAATTTAAGGTCCACAGCCCAGCTCTTTCCTATTGGCTAACCTATCTGTTATATGCAGGTAGGTACAACAATAATGGTACTGGATTTGGTGTGGGAAAGCTATATTAAGATTCCACTCTACTACACACTAGTTTTGTAAGTTAAGGCAAGTTACCTAATATGAGCCTCAATTCCTTCTGCTACTAAGTGGGACTCAGAATGTTTGAGACACAGGGGCATTTGAGGATTATGTAATAAAAGGTCCTAGCTCAATTTCCAACAGCCACACAATTAATGTTAGATTCCTTCCTTACAACAAACTGGATTTCATAACTGGAAACACTTTTGCTATACACCTGCCAATCCTAGACAGTTATGATGCTTGTAAAACAAATTGGAATGGAAAACACAAGAAAATACAAAGGGGAGAGCGATGCTTTATGCTAACCTTCTCCCTAAGGTCTTCATGCTATCATTTCCAATGAATGGATGCCAAATATTTGCCAGGCGTCATAGCTGGAACTGAGGATACTGTTGATAAACAAAACAAAATGGTTCCTGCTCCCACTGAGCTTACATCTTAGTGATAAAGAAAAAAATACATAAACAATATTACAACAGAATATGGTATGTGCTATGAAGTGCTTGGATGTAAGTGAAGACTGATGTCTCCTTCAAATAGGATTTCCCAGGAAAGGTCTCTCAGAGGATGTGACATTTGACCAAAGACCGAAAGTTAGAGAACAGTCATGTGAAGAGCTGGGACTAGAACAATCCAGCCAAGGGCCAGCCGAGTGGCACATTGGTTAAGAACTAACCGGTTTGGGGATGTTAGTGGCCCCGGTTCAGATCCCATATATGAGGGCCAGTGACACTGCCCTCTACAGCTAACAACAGCTCCACCTGGAGCTGGGCTGCGAGCCCTGGCAATGGTGTAGGCTGCAGCCCCTGCTGCAGTGGGCTGCCATAGGCTACAGTGAGTGGCCGGCAGCCAGTGAGAGCGGCTGGCAGCCAGCGTGAGTTGCCAATAGCGGTAGCGACCAATCTGCCTCATCCAGGAAGAGTGCAATGATGATACCAACATGGGCCAGTGAAGCAATGTCCTCTGCAACTAGACTGAAGAACAAAAAAACAGCAACTTGTCTGTTTCCCTTCCCTGATTCCCCAATAAAATCTTAAAAAAAAAAAAAAGAACAATCCAGCCAGAAAGAGCAACAAACATTAAGACCCTCAAAAGGAAAGGGATTGAGGTTTTTAGAGGAGCAGGCACAAGCCAGTGTGACAGAAGCAGACAGCCAGGGAAAGGTTAGTTTGAGAAATGGCTGGAGAAGTGGGCAGGGTCTTACAAGCCATGTGATAGCATATGGATTTTATTTTACATGCAGTGGGAAGTCACAGATGGATCTTAACCAGGTGAGTGGCATGATGCCTGTGGCAGGCAGAATAATGTCACCCTCCCTCTTAAAAAATGTTTCCACATCTGAATCACTGAAACCTGTGTACATATTACCTTACATGGCAAAAGGGACATTGTGGATGTGATTAAGTTAAGAATCTTGAGAGATGGAGAATTATCCTGGATTATCCAATGTCATTACAAGCATCCTTATAAGAGGGAGGCAGGACAGTCAGATTCAGAAAAGGAGATGTGACAAATGAAGAGAGATTGAAGTGATATGGGGCTACTAGCCTAGGAAGACAAGCAGCCTCTAAAGCTGGGGAAAGCAAGAAAGCGGATCCTCCCCCAGAGCCTCTAGAATGAATGAAGTCCTGCCAACACCCCAATTTTTGGCCCACGGAACATAATTTCAGACATCTGACTTCCAGAACTGTAAGAAAATGAATTTATTTTGTGTTAAGCCATGAAGCTTGTGACAATTTGCTACAGCAGCAATAGAAAACTAATACAGCGCCTATGGCTTCTGAGTGGAGAATGGGTTGGAGAGACATCAAAGTAGAACAAGGAGGCCAACTGAGATGCTATTACTGCAATCCAGACAAAGTAGGTCTGTCCGAGTGGAATGGTGGCTGCATAGGCCTGAGACAAGGAGACAAACTGGAGATGTATTTTGGAGGTAGGACTGCTACAACTTGCCAAATCCCTTTGCTCCTGAATCACTGTTTGTTTTGGCAGAAGCTGGAACTCCTGGGTACAACTTGGCACACTAGAGTCGTCAGTCTTAGAAAGTGAGAGCTGCTTTACTCGGTGACTGATTTGACAAATAAATAATTTACTTACCAACCGGAAACATCCAGCCAATAGGGGAAAAAAAAAAACCTCAGAGCCCAAACTAAGCAAGTCTAAAGGCAAACACTTTGGTCCTGTACTATCACAAAGAATAGAAAAGCAAAGTCAGAGACTGCAGTAGGCATGAAAGTGAATGCCTTTGATGGGGAAAAAAATATGCTTGTGGTCTAATTCCAGGCTTCACAGAATTTCCTCTTTATAAGAAGAAAAATGATTTTTGCCATAGTGCAAAAGAGAATGAAAATAATCGTTTTTTCACCCCAGTATCATTTGTCAGACTGCTCTGAGCACCCTTCTCCAGTCCTTCATGCTGCCTGCAGGCCAGAACCCCACCTAGCTGATTACAATAAAGCACTACAACTGCAAGATTTCAAGCTGTGGCCTCTGCCTGCAGCCCTCTCACCACAGCCTACAGCTGTGTCTAAAATGCCAGCTTGAAGACTGAAGACCCAGGGATGGGGGCAGTTCCCTAGGAGACCAGCAATACTGCCCTGTCACACAACAGGCATTTCCTTCTCAGGGAGAAGACTAAAGTAAGCTTCCATTCTAGGAAGCCCTCCAGAACATCTCTAAAATCACCTCCCAACCAGCTCTGCCACCCCACATCCTCACACCTTTTTCTATCAACACGCACAGTTAATCTCAGCTTCCTGAGGAGGTATCTGGCCCAGCAGACAGGTTTCAGAACCTGTGGCATGCTGTATCCCACGGTTTGCATAGTTGTTCTGTTGTTCTGTATGTACCACACACTGCCCTTCCCTCCAAAACCCTGTCTGAAATCCTCACTCTCCCCAGGAACAAAAGCACTTGTCCTCACAACACAGAGGCTCACCATCCCAGGGTTTTGCACAGTTGAAAGGGGAGAGGAGCCATTCTCATTTTCACCATTAGCAGCGGGAGTGCAGGTGTTGATCAGTGAGGTTCAGCGTCTCCCAGTGAGGAGTGCTTCTGTGGGGTAAGAGGGAGCTGTGTGAACATGTTTCAGAACACTGCACATCCTGTCTTTCTGCCTGGCCTCCAAATCCCTGGCCTTGTGTATGATTCTCTGTTCTCCAGTGCCTGGTGGTTTTTGCAGCTCCAGACTCTTATCCTAGAGTTTAAGAAGCCTCATGTCAACCCAGATGAGCTGGTCAGCTGTCCTCGTCTTCTTGCCCAGGACAACCAGAACAAGGACTCTTCTATTTTTTTATATATGTCATTTTGATGTAATGGTCCCGTTTCTGCCCCAAACCTGCCACTCTCTAGATTAATACCACATCTCACCTTCTTCACATCCCCTAGGTTCCCAAAATGATTTGTGGGTGAGTGTCTCCATTATTATAATGAAAATCGAAGTGCTTTGCTAAAAGAATAACACAGATGCCTGATGCTCATAGAGAAGGTGCCCTCCAGCTCTGATCCTTCCCATCAGAATTAGACCTCATCCCTGGTCTCTATTTTGGGAAGCTTTTCATCCCACAGGCCACAAAGACAACCAACTGCCTGAAGAGAATGACACTGTGATGAACACAGATGTAGCTGTGGATACTGTGTGCTGTTAGTTGATTACACCCTTTTCCAAGTCCGTCCTTGGTACAGACGCGGTGAATGCCTCAATGGCATGTGCTTCTTGTTCCGGCAATTAGTTTTGATCTCTCTGGCTTAATGCTGTGTCCAGTTGTTCTAAAACAGAAAAGTAATGCACTGCCTCTGCACCATTTATTTTTATTTCTGCATTCAGTGAAGACTTATGGAAGCCTAGGTCTCTCCTAGGCATTGGGAGGGGTAAGAATGAAACATCCCCCACCCTAAAGAAGCTAATAGCATAGAAGAGGAGAGAAAACATGTAAGCAAAATATAACATTTATATTTTGGAGGAGAGAAAAGGCCCTTTCTTTATTCAATGAATATATGCAAGACATGGTTTAAGGCATGAAGGTACATAAGTGAAGAAGACAAAATAGGTCCCCTTTCTCATGAGGAGAGAGGAACATTACACAGGTAAAAATTTAAGCATACAAAGTTAATTTAAAAACAATCAATTCAATTACTAGAAGGGGAATGGATGGGATGGAGGTTAGCTTAGAGCAGGTATTCAGGTAGACCTCTCTAGAAAGTGAGCTTCTCTCTAAATGATGAGATGGTTCTAGCTATCCAAAACCTAGAGAAAGAATGATATGGGTGGAGGAAATACATACAAAGGCTAGGAGGTGGGCACAGGCTGGGAGCTTTAGGAGAGAAGCCATAGTTCAGCCTCAAAGAAAGGCTAACATGGCATTCTACAAATACAATGGCATAAGCAAAGACACAGAGCTGGGAACGCATGAACTGCATTTAGCAAGCATGGATCTGAATGAAGGTCCGGCAAAACTTGAAATTCAGGGGTAGTATAGGATAGGTGATTTTTGGGTGCCCAGGGCCAGACTGTGGCTTTGGATTGTATTCTATGAGCCGGGTGCACTGCAGGCTGTAGAGCAGTCTCTGACATGATAAGAATGTGCTTTAGAAAGATTTTTCTGGCCTTAGTGGGAACCAGTCTTACCTTTGACAAACAGGTATTCCTTTGTGCTTCTGTCAAGGCTTCCTATTTCCTGATAAATATTCATCTTCATGCCTAGGTTTCTTTGTAAGAGGCTGGGCTATAAAATAGTTTTAAGTAGCACTGGCAGTATAATTTGTGGGGCTCAGTGCAAAATGAAAATGTCAGGCCTTTTGCTCGAAATGCAGTTTAAAAGCTTTTTCCTTTCTTCAGCCATCTTTCTTGACTTATCATGGTGCTTTCTAGCTGTTGTTTAATACAAAGGAACTCCCTCAGGCATGAGGAGGCAAGTGCAAACCTTCACACGCACTAGATGCCTTTCCGACCACTGAGCCCTCTGGCACCCACACCCAGCACTGCAGCAGAAGAACAAAGCAGTGGTTGCTGGGTGGTAGCAGGGGATCAGGAGGCCAGGCAACACCCTGTCCCACAAAGATAGAGAACTGGAACCACACATCAGCCAAGGCTCTAAGCCCCCAGCACATGCACCATTTCACATGCACCTATTTCACAGACAAACTGTAATTCAAAGATAAAGTCAGTAAGAGTTTCAAGATGCTGATTGTGTCCTTCTGCTTGTGGGGGCTTTGTACAATGGCACTGGTGGAACACCCATAAAGCCTACCCCAATCTGAGGCCTGATGAGAGGGCAACTGCATCTCAGTATGGATTCTTTTCCTTGGAACTTAAACTCCATGAGCTACTGCCCTTCAAAAACACATGTGCTACCCTAGTTTTATAAGACGTTATGACAGGGGGAACTGAGTGAGGACCTGTCTGTATTACTTCTTATCAACTTTCTGTGATTCAACAATTATTTGAAAATAATAGGTTATGTATGAAAAGCCATCACCCATATGCTATTTTGCTGAAGGAAAGAAGGCGGGGGGGGGGGGAAGAGAGGGAAAGAAGGAAGGAAGGAATCCAAGGACAAGATTAAGAGGATGAAATTAAAGCCATTTAGGGGTACTCAGCTGGACATCACAAGTAACCTTGCAGCCTCAGCTGGGAATGCCCATGAGCTAGGAAGGGATGAAAGGAGAGTGGTCAGGCTGCCATTGCAAAGATGGAAGACTAACACGCGTACCTATAACCACACACCCCTTTCAGCCTGTTCAGGTTCATTAAATGATCACTTGCTGATTGTTCACTATGTACAAGGAATGCACTACACTGCCGTGTGCCATCTGGGATTACAATACAAGACAAATGCATTTTATGCAAGAGATGCTTTCCCAAGAACTAATGGAGTTCAAGACTAATCTTGACAGAGAATGGCAGCTACTTCCAGCTACCATCTATAGGAGTACTGCCTCGTAGCAACAGGGTAAACAGAGTTCCCTGGCCCCATGAGTTTTGAAGTTCTCGTTGATATTTAACTTAATTTGGGAGTATTTCTGATTTTGTGTCTGATGTTTACATAATATGATTCCAAATTTGCATAATTCAAAGTCTCATAAAAGGGTCTACACAGACCCTAAAGGGATAATGTTGGAATTAAATAAACTAACATATATGAAGCAGCTAGCACAATTCTTGGAACAAAACAGGCAGAAAATTGAAGATAGTCATTCTTATTGCTGTTCTATTCAATAATATTTCCAATAAATCACAGCCTCCAATCCCAAAGAATAATATCTCTAGGATACAAAGCTGTCACCTTTTTTAAAAAAAATCTGTTTTGGTAGAATAAAAGCAGAGCTCAGAGTGTTAAAATATGGAAAAATATATACAATTTAGCGTTGAGGTTCTAAGTGTTTTTCCACTGAAAAGAAAATTCAGATCTAGTCCGTTCTTCTGCTTCTGAGTAAATGTGAAAGAGTAACAAATGAAGCTTACTCACCACCCAAAGCTTTGGTCAAGTCAGTGATTAGAAGACCTCTTCCATTAAGTTATTTTTCTTTGTCCTCATCCTGGGGGAAGGACTAGTAATTAATGAGATCTCTAAAGTAAAGCCACACAGTGGTAGAAGCACTCTGCAAGTCATTCTCTGAACTGAGATAAGTAGCCCATAGTGTTCTTCATTCCTGGGTCACAGCTAGTGAGGGAGAGAGAAACCCGCTAAGCAGCAGAACAAGGTGCCAGGGTTCAGAACACCTTTCAGAACTCCAATTCATGCTTCCTCCCTTTAGCTATGGCCATCGTCCTCTTCGTCAGCATGTCCTCTAGAGTTAGCCTTATATTTTGGTGAGGCCTTAAGGAACAAAAAGAAGGCCAGAGCCACCAGACAAGTGGCCATCTCACACAATTCCAAGGAGAGGGAAGTTTTTCTGAAAACAGAACTAGGGAAACTTGTCTCTGGAGAGGTTATGTTATAGCTGTGAAGAAACACAGCAAAACACCAGAAGCTCATTCCAAAAGAAACTGGTACTGAATACCAGGACTGTGGGCTCCTTACCAGCTGTCCTCCTTGATCATTGTTCATGAATTGAGCACTTCCCCTGGATCCAGTACTGTCTTAGCTACTACCCAGGGAAAAGCACAATGTCCGCTCAGATGGAGCGTGCATCTCCCTTAGTCCGTAACAACCATATGAAATAGTACATCTAACAAGAGATGGTGAGCACCATCTCTAGATCTCATAGATTAGGATCTGGGCCTCAACCTTAAATTGCTACCTGGGTAGATCTGAGTAATTCAGTGAGGTTTTCTAAGCCTTCATCCGAAACTGGAAGATGGGGATAATACCAGCCCTGACCTTCCAAGGTGAATGTAAGTATGGAATGTAGTATTTCTGGCCTTTATGAAATAAATCTCATTTTATGGAGACAGTCTCATGCTGTGGTTAAGGAAGCCTTGGTTCACATCCTGGCCTTGACACCTATTAGCTGCATTTCCTTGGTTAAAGTACTTAACCTGACTTGCCCCCATTTCCTCATTTGTAGAATGCAGATAATGTAATCTTCACAGTGAGATCATTTTATAACCTTGTCCAAATCAACAAGGAGTACTAACACAAACCTTTTGGGACGTGAAGAATCAGGACGTGTCTGCTGCGGTTTTAGTCTTCACTCAAGACAAGGGTAAATGGCATTCAGAAATCACCTGCACTATATTTAGCAGTATGCTGATGAGACACATTTTCCTTGTTTCAAAAGTCTGAGCCATTCAGATTTCTCGAATTTAGACAGAAGGAGGTTTGCCAGAAACTCCCAGTAAACTCTGTGTACATGACCAAGCAATTACTGAGAGGAAGGCTTTTCTGACCCTTTCTATACCTCCTTGTGGTTTTGCTGTGGATCACAGGAGGGGTTATCTTACTGAAGGCAGGTTCAATGAGGAGGCTTCTCTTTATTATTTACTGGAAACACTAAAGCAGCAGGCATCTATAATTTCCAGGTGCAGAGAGAGATTTCTTATAGGAATTGGACACATCTTACATGTCTTCTTCCTCATTTATATACCTGTCATTTATCTTCAAAAAGGGGTACCCTGATTTATGACATCTTACTTAACAATAATAGACCATAGTCCCAGTTTGTTAATTTCATTTTTCCTCAGAAAAATAAGAACAAAATTAATTATATGGTGACTCTTAGGGAAGCACATAGGCCCATGAAGAGAGTATTTGATGGAGTATTTCCCACGTTAGATGATAAAAAGTGTACAGCATGCTGGCTGGCGTGTAATCTGGCTGGTGGATAATAAGAACTCAATCTCAATAAATGTTAGCGCGCGCACACACACACACACACACGCACACACACACACAAAACAAACCACCACGTGAGGCACTACATAATTCAGCACTCAGTTAATGTAGCACAGGCATGCTTTGTAGGAAGAGAGACAATGGTGATGGCTACAAGAGGCAAAAAAGACTTCATGAGGGAAGAGAAATTTGAGTTGGACCTTGAAGAATGGCTAGAATCTGAATGGTAGGAGAAAAGAGAGAGAGAGATGAAAGGAATTGGCTCACACAATTATGAGGGCTGGCAAGTCTGAATTCTACAGGATATTCCTGCAGGATGGAGACCCAGGGAAGAGCTGATGTTGAAGCTGAAGCCTGAAGGCAGTTTGGAGGCAGAATTCCTCTTCCTTTGGAAGACATTGATCTTTTTCTTTTAAGGCCTTCAACTCATTGAACAAGGCCCACTCACTTTATGGAGGGTAATCTGATTTACTCAAAGTCTACTGGTTTAAATGTTAATCACATCTGTAAAGTACAGCACAGGGAATATAGTCAATAATATTGCAATAACTATGAGTAGAGCCAGGTGGGTGCTAAGCTAATCAGGTGGATACAAATGTCCACCCACTGTGCTGAACACCTGAAACTAATTTAAAATAATACTGAATGTCAACTGTAATTTAAAAAGCAAAAGTTAATTAAAATTATGATTAATAGGAAAATATGTGTATATAAACTTCTGTTTTTATTTTCAAAGATCAGGCACATTCAGGGTGTGGCCGTAGACAATTTTATTTTCAATAAACAATGCATGAGAAGGTTAAGAAAAATGTTAATCACATCTGAAAAATATCTTCACAGCAACATCTAGAATGGTATTTGACCATTTGGCTAGAGCTTAGCCAAATCGATGCATAAAATTAACCATCACATACAGTAATTTAAAAAGAGGAAGTTTAATATAAAGAACTATTAACCAATGATAGGAAAGTATAAAGATAAAAAAGAGAACTTTAAATGGTATCTTAAAGCAGAGAGAGAGAGAGAGAGAGAGAGAGAGAGAGAGAGAGAGAGAGACACAGAGAGAGAGAGACACAGAGAGAGAGACAGAGAGGAGAGAGAGAACCCAAGGAAGCACAAATTTGAAAGTAGAGGTTCAGACCACATTGGAAAAGGTTGATTGCAGCCACTGGATGATGGAGGATTTTGCCTGGGTTGCATGAGCCAGAGCTGGTCCACTGGGCAAGTAGGAATAACCTGCTGGAGACCAGGTGAGCCAAGGCTGCTGTACAGTTGTGCAGTGAATCAGGAGTACTGAGAGTGTCAGGGTACAGCTGTAGGTGAGAGGCCAGAGAGTACAGTATCTGCATTGGAACAGCCACAAAAATCTAATGTCCACAATATAGGCAAGTTGAAGCTTATGCTTGGGCATTCAGAGAGTCTGGTGCATAGAGTGTGCTGGGGTGTCACTGTGCTTGCTGCTGAAACTGGGAACTGCAGATGCTGCCTTCTGTAAGAACCTAATGTACTTTTGGGTACCTCTTAAGCCGGGGATGAGAGTGTGTGTGTGTGGGGTGGGGGGGTAGTTTCCTGTATGTCCAGCCCTGTAGGACTGAGGAGAGGGTATGCAGAGCAGAAACCATAGGCCTCACTGTCTGGGATCCCCATTATGCCACTATGCTCCAAATTGAGAGCTGGGAAACCCTGGGGAAGATGCACCGTGCTAGCACTTAGCATTGGAGGAAACCTCGAGGGCTGAGGGGTGGAGAATAATGTAGCACTCTCTGGGTTTCTTTGGCATGATCCATAGGAACCAGGCAGAACAATCCTTTTTGCAATGTCTCTCCAGTGCTCTGAGCTGGCAAAGTTTATCTTCATGCCAGCTGGCAAAGGAAAAAAAATATAAAGGTCCCAGATCCATTTTCACAGATCAGACAATGAAGTATAAATTAGGAGCTGAGAGGCCATAAATTGTCAGTGGCACCATGGGCAGTACCATGGAAGCACAGCTTGTGTGGGTGATAGCAGATGGTTCAGGTTATGTTGTCAAGGTTTTACTGGCATCGAGAAGCTCAGCAAGGAGGCTACTGGAGTGATAAAAGCATGAAATGCCAAGGCCTTGGATCAAAGTGATGTCAGTAGGATTGAAATACAAGGGTGGTGTGAGATATTTCAAAGGAAAAACTGATTTCTTCCTTCAGGTTATCACCCTGCCTTGGTTCATTCAGGTTGGTTAACAAAAATACCATAGACTTGGGGGCTTAAAATAACAAACATTTATTTCTCACAGTTCTGGAGACTTGGAAGTCCAAGATCAAGGCTCTGGAAGAGTTAGTGTCTGATTCACAGACAGCTGTCTTTTCAATGTGTCCTCACATGGCCGAAGGGGCAATGGAGTCTCTTTCATAAAAGCACTAACCCCATTCATGAGAGTGGAACCCTACCATCTCAAAAGCCCTGCTTCCTAATACCATCACATTGAGGGTTAGGATTACAACATATGAATTAAGGGACCAAAACTTCAGTCCGTAACACACCCCAGTTTTTCAAAAGCAAAATAATCGGGGAATTTGCAAAGAGATTAGAAAAAGAGAAACACTTTTCTCTCCTCAGAAGTGCTATATAGGCTGTCATGTGTATAGATAAACATTTGAATCTACTGAGGACAAAATGCTTCCCCTTAGGGGAACCAGATAACCCCTTTCATAATGAGCGTCCGGATGGAGCAGAGTGGGCCAGGCAAAGGACCATGTGTGAGAATGGGCATACTGGGTTTGGAAAATTCCTGTGGTCTAAGAACATGGCCAGAAAAGGGGTTGGGGAATTGTTGTAAAGAATGAGACTGGCAGAAGACCAGGAAATCAGTCTAAGACTAGAGCCATGTAGGTAGGGCCACAGTGTCTAGCACAACAGCTGGCAGAAGGTATAGACACATTCACAAAGCATTGGTGGAAAGAAGGGAGGGAGAGGGTGGTAAGGGGAGAGAAATCCTTAAAACCTAGAATGTTAATCCAGGAGAGGCAGAGTTTGGCAAAGGTCCTAGATGCAGCCTCTTAGGATGTGAGCATAGAAGGAGGGAGAGCCAGTAGTAAGTGCCTGGCTCTCAACAGCAGTCAGCCTCTACCCATGGGCTGTGGGAGACTCTCAGGCCAAGTGTAACCAGAGGCAAGTCCTGAATCTTCTCAATCTCTGAGTAAGGGGTAGAGAGCATTAACTCCTTTGCTGTGTTAATTGATTTCAAGTTTTGTTTTTTTCAAAATGTGCCAGAAATCCACAAAAAAACAAAAAGTTGATATTTTGACTATACCATATAACAATTTGAGTTGCTTTGTATATAAAGGACATTATTTTTATGTATAAAAAATTTCCTATTGTTATTCATTCTTGAAAAACACAAAAATATAGAAAAATGTACATCTGCTTTCCTGAACTTTCTTTCTGGAAGTTTCCATCTACAGTCAGCAGATGGAAATATTCCTTCGGATATATGCAACCATGGAGGCAAAACAAGCTCTGTCACCTGAATGACAAGAATCCAGGCATAGGAGCCACCCACTCAGGTCATCACAACTCCCTTTTAGGATATGACAGTGAAGGGAGAGATTCAAGATGGCTGAGTAGATAAACACGGTGTCTGTGTCCTTCTATGCACACATTAAAATAACAACTAAAGTATAGAACAATCAACCTGGAGAATCATCTAAACTTTAGCTGAACACAAGTCCTATAACTAAAAATATAAAGAAGAAGCCATGTCAACACCTGTAGCAGGAGTGGAGACACAGCCCACAAATCTCTGTGAAGTGGTTGAGACTAGGATGGATATCTCGACCACAAAGGACTGCCCCAGGGGTGGGTGAAGAACCTCAGCCCCCATGCCAGGCTGCTCATCCCGGAGTACTGGTGCTGGCAAGAGGAGTCCCACAATACCTGGCTGTGAAAAACAGTGGGGATTCCGACCATTTAGGTGGGATGGAAGGTTGCAGGAAACACCGCCATCCTCTTGAACAACCTGTGCACAGATTCATTCGTTCACAGGTACTCACCAAGGGCTCCAGCGGAGAGAAGGTGACTTGGGGAGCCTTGGAGACATATGGGGTGCTGACTGAGGAGCGTGGCTTCAGGGGGAGGACTGAAATACAGCCATTTTCCCTGTGTGGTATCCTTCTCCCTTGCAGCTGGCAGGCAGGTGCCATCTTTTCTATGTTGAGCCTGCCCCCACAGGCCAAATCTGAATCTAATTGACCTGCTGAGCTCTACTGCTCCACCCTGTTGATTCAGCTGGGACCCTGCTGTACCCAACTCACCCATCTCTGAAGGCACTTTGTCCATGAGCAGCCATCCCATCCCACATTGCACTCTTTCTTGTAAAACTATTGAAGTTCATGGGCCCCAGGTGGGTAGCAACTGACCTCAGTGTGCTCTGAGACTTTTGCTGAGTAGTGCCAGGCTCAGCACTGGCACCAAACTAGAGTCTACATTAACCTTGTGACCACAATTCTTCGCACTCCAGTGGTTCCCTGAGACCTTACCTTAACCCAATTCACATACAACCCAAGGCTTTATCAGTGGCTGAGCCTTAAGGGAATTGGCAGCTAGCAGCAGGCTCCAGATGTCCTGGCTTTTTGTGAGTTACTCCAGGCCTGGAACTGGTGGCAGCTGTCCTCAGTTCATAGAGTGGCATCTCCCATGCACCTCCAAGTTTAGCACAGGTGGTGAACAACTGCAGATCACTTTGTAGCTCCTAACAGGTAGTCCCTGACCAGTCACAGGCAATGGGTGTCCTGGGCCTGCACTGAGCCCTTCCCAAGAGGCCTCACAATCACCATACTTGGAGGTTGGCTTCAGACCACAGGAGAGCACCACCCAATTAACCCCACAAGTGGCAAGCACAAAGGGTGGTCTCAACAGACACCAGATCTCACTGGGGTGAGTCCCACTCAGTGGGGTAAGCCTCCTGCACAGCAGCCCATAAACTGTGAATGTGGCCAAACAGCCAGTCAGCTTGAGGGTTAATCACACCCACTGATGTGCCAATAGCAATTAAGGCTCAACTATAACAGAAGGGCTCCCACAACCCACATAAGGGACACTACAGGAGCACCCAGCTCAGGTGACCAGGGAGACCATGCCACTAGGCCCCATAGGACACATACTTCATAAGGCCACCGGCTAAGGCTGGGAGACATAGCAGATCTACATGGAAACAAAAACAGAAAGGCAGCCAAAATGAGGAAACAAAGAAATGCATTCCAAATGAAAAAAACAGGAGAAAAGTCAAGAAAAAGACCTAAACGAAAGGGAGTCAAGCAACCTACCAGAGACAGAGTTCAAAACAATGGTTACAATGATGCTCAAGAAACTTAGAAAGAACTTCAATGAAGAAGTAGCAAGCATAAAAAAGGACATATAAACCATAAGAACCAATCAGAAGTGAAGCATACAATAACTGAAATGAAGAATGCACTAGAAGAAATCACCAACAGACTAGACGAAGCAGAGGCTCGAATCAGTGACTTGGAAGACAAGCAAGGAGAAAACACCTAATCAGAACACCAAAAAGAAAAAAGAAAAATGAAGATGGTTTAAGAGACCTCTGGGACAACATCAAGTGTAACAAAATTCTCATGATAGGGGTACCGGAAGGAGAAAGAAAACAAGGGCTTCAGAACCTATTCAAAGAAAGAATGAAAAACTTCCTAACCTGGTGAAGGAAATAATGTATGTAATAATAATGAGTAGTGTAGTAAGGGGCTCACAGTTCCTAGAATCAAGACTTCTGTTTAATCACAGGACAAAGATGGCAAAGTCACTACAGTGAGAAAGCATTTGTGGTCACACAGCAACCTAGCCGTCTGCCTCCAGGCACCTTTCCATAGCAACAGATCCGCATAGAGACAGTACTCCTACATTATGTCTACTCTAACTTCCTGTGTGACCCCAGAAGATGGCTGGTTAGTCAATGACAGGTAAGACCCTCGCTGCCTAAGGGCAACCCAAGCCAGACACAGTTGCGGGCGTACCATGGGAGAAATCACGGCGTTGAGGAAAATGGGCAAAGACCTCTTGTCTCAAGTGTTGACAGCCTGCCTGAGATGAAACCTGATCAGGTGATAACATCTGTCCTCTGTGCATTCTTATCAATGAGTCTCAGCATGAGAAGTTTCTGTCTCTTAGGAGGAGCACGTACATAGGTCATGGGACTTTCGGTAAAGGCAGCCTGCAGGCCATGGAGTGATCTGACTCTGAGCTAAGTTCTCTGGTATGATGTATGTGACTTACAGACCATGGAGAAAACAATGCTACTTCCTTGTGTGTATCCCAATAAAAGCCGCAGTCAAGCCGGATTCGGGGGTCTTTGTCCTAGAGGCATTGAGTCCCCTGGCTGGCACTGCTTTTTATCTGTCACTTGTCTCTGTCTTTATATTTCTGTTTCCAACCCTCGCCGTCCCTTCCGAACTCCTACGGTCCTGTCATGCGGGACGCGACAGGCATTCTTGTATCTTTCCCACCTTGTTGCCATTGCGGCTTTGCTGCTTTCCAGATCCTATCAGCGAGGACATGAAGAGAGACCATCTCATAGCTTTCAAGGAGTGATGGTTGTCTGTCACCAGTGAGAGAGGGGGGCCTCCAAACTGCTGCCTGGAGACAAAGGGCTCTCAGAGTCATTAATAAGGCTCCAAGAAACACTCATCCTTCAATTTTGCTTTCAGCTTGCTAGCTTTAAATATAGCACTCTAGATGTATATTTCATGCTCCTTTTCATGTGGTATGTTGCTTTAGGACATGCTTTCTTTCCCTCTAAATTTATCTTGGCTCTGGTTTCCCTATTGAGAATTAGCTATTTTTTATGGCTAAAGAGGCCTTTTTAGTTTGTGGATTTTCATGACTATGCCTTCAGATAAAATGAAACATGTTGGTATAGTGTCCCAAACTTTTGTCTTTTCTTAAAGAGGCCTGGCAACAACAATAAAAAAAAATTTCTACCATATTCAAACCAAAAATGTGACCAAAGCAAATAACTCAAAAGCATCTGTAGGTAATTTGTTTTTACCAGAGAGCCCAAGTTGCAGACAGACACAAATGTCCTTGTCTGTATTTTTCTTTATAGAAATGATTTAATTTAGAAGTGGATTCACTTTTGTTTGGGTTTTTGTCATTATTATTATTTACTGTTTCCCTTGGCTGAGCAATCTGACCTTTGAGATTACTGCAGTAGAAATCTTATTTCCACGATAGACAATGTCAACATTATGCTAGACCATCTGGCATAAACAGCCCAAGTGCTTTTATTTTCAGTCGATAGCATCTGGACAACACTGAACAATTCCTTGGTAAATCCCTTCAGCATCCCTGCTATTTTAATCAATCCTACACATATGAAGCAGCTGGATGTCGGATTTGGCTCAGGTATACGGAAATGTAGCTAGAGCCTTTTCATGCCTTGGAAAGGAGACTATAAAGTAGTGGAGAAACCAAAGTCTTAAATTGTCATTGTTTCCAGTACCAACATAAGTGAGACTTTTGGCAGAGCCAGAGGGAAGGAATCAAATAGAACTCATTTAAGAATTATTGCCAAACCGAAGGATTGAGTTTTGCTTAAAGGAAAAGCTCCAAAGGCATGGCCATACGGTTGAAAAGGGATTCCAGTTGTTCTTTATCTCCTGAAAACATCTGATTAGGGACTATGGAACCACAGTTCAAGCAACATTAGGATTAGACTAAATGGAGCACCTTTTCCACCCCCTGTATCTCCACAAAAGTGGAGCTTAAAGGTGCTTGGGCTGGAGAAATGAGAGAAAAGAGTAAGGTGAGTAAGCACAGCTGGAAGGGCACCCACATCTCCTACTCAGGCGCTGTGTCCGTGGTTTTTATTGCAGCTGCTTTCAGGGTCACAGCAGGTTCACAATCATGGGCAATAAGGCAGCAGCTGAAATTAGTGAGAATGGAATCTGGGCTATGAGAGACCATATAAGAGACAGTAGCCTTCATTGTTTAATCTAGTGCATTCACTTCTCACATAGCTGCCACTTGAGCAGAGGGGAAAGAGTCTCATAAGTGACTTCAGGCACTGTTCTTGGTTGAGTGTCATATGTTATGCCATGCATGTACTTCTTTGCATTCATCAACAGTAAAGGATGTGGGAGAGCATGGTAGTTCCAGAGTGACCTAATAGGGCTGATTCTGACAGACCAATATATTATATCATCTAATCTGTACAATGGGCCCAAAGGAAAACACACCTAGTGAGTATTTTCTCCCAGCAAATGAGCAGAAGGGAATACAATCTCTAAGCTTATTTATGTTTCCCCATTTTGTTTTGTTTGTAGTTTAAGATGCTTCTGGGAAAATGATATAAATAATTAGCCACCATTTAAAGGCATACAAAGTCTTCATCATTATTAAAACAAAAGAAAATATATTTTTCTGGTATCCAATATCATAGTATTGGCCATATACAATTATGAGATGATGTGCTAACTTTCTAATATTTACTAAAACAGGTCAAAATTTCAGATCTGTCTCTACTCCAGGTCCAGAAAAGCTGATGGCTTCAGGAAATACGGTCTTCTAAAAGTTGAATACTACAGCCTTCAAGTGCTGACTCCATGAGCTAGCAGTCACCCAACTGCAGTCGCCCAAGAAGGCAGACATGTGAGAGAAGCAGTGTGGAAGACAGAGTTTAAGCCCAGAATTCCAGGGCTTACATTTTATCTCTATGTAACCTGGAGGCTCCTCATTGAAACTCAGTTTCTTTCTCTAGAAAATGGGGATAACATTAGCTTCCTACTTTATAGAACAAAAGAATAAAAGAATAAAGAATAAAATAGAGTAAAGAATAAAAAAGACAGGGTCCATGAAAATGGTTCATAAACTAAAATGCCATACAACTATGAGATATTATTACCTTTAAATGAATATCTTTGTATCTGTTAACCCATGAGATGCAAGACACTTTTGCATATGTGTGTATATGCACACGTACACATATATGTACTTACATGCATACATACACATGTATGCACTTTGGGGCTGAGGGTCCATACTTTTTTTATTTAGCTGAGCTATCCTGCCACCTGTTGGCAGCTCAACAGCAGCTCAGCGTGGGCGGGCATCGAACTGCTATTGCTAAGAGCTCAGCTCGCACTCTTGAGCGAGCTCTTAACCAACTGAGCCACTCGGCCGGCCCTGAGGTTCCATACTTTTCATCATCATCTTAAAGGAAGTAATTTTCTAAAATTGGTTAAGAACCTCTGCACTAAAGGAGTTCCACATCATCAGTCATTAGAAATATGCAAATTGAAACCACTAGGAGATACCACTACACACCCAGTAGTTTGGCTATTATCAAAAAGACAAGCAATACAGAGTATTAATGAGGGTGTGGAAAATCTGGAATACACATACACTTGCTGGTGGGAAAGTAAAATGGTATAGTCACTTTGGAAAACAGTTTGGCGGTTTCTTACATAAAATTAAAGATAAACTTACCATAAGGCCCAGCAATTTCACTCTTAGTAATCTACCAAAGAGAATGAAAACATATGTCTGCTCAAAGACCTGTGCACAAATGTTCATAGCAGCATTATTCAAAACAGATCAAAACTGGAAAGAAAAATGTGCATCATCTTGTGAAGATATAACTAAATGAGGCATATCTATACAATAGAATATAGCTCAGCAATAACAAGAAATGGAATACTAATAAGTATTACAACATGAATGAAATTTGAAAACATTATATGATGTACAAAAAGCCAGTCACAAAAGATGACATAGTATATGATTCTACTTATATGAAATGTCCAGAAAATGTCAAATTTATAGGGATAGAAAACAGATGTGTGATTGCCAGTGATTGGAGGAGCAAGGGTAGCAACTGAATGCAAATTAGCTCAAAGAAAATTTGGAGATTGATGGAAAAGTTCTAAAACTACATTGTGGTGATGGTTTCACAACTCTATAAATTTATTAAAAATCACTAAATTGTACATGCACACAAGTGACTTCACGGTATGTAAATTATGCCTCAGTATAGTTGTTTCTAGAAAAGACATGAATAATGGACAGGATATTTTGAGCTGTAACTATAAAATAAATACAAATAAAATATCTGTGAAATGATTTAGTCTTGCATATATATCATGGTATTTTAAACTACAAAGTGTTCGTTATTCTCTCTATGCTGCAGTTTCCCCATCTGTAAAAAGGAGATAAAATTAACTACCTCATGAGCACTTGTGAAAATAAATCAGTTAGTATACATAAAGTATTTAGAAGAAGCTTTGACACACAATAAGCATGAAATACCTGTTTATAGACACTAACTAGAGAACATGTCACTGCCAACCACATATACTTTGTAGTATCAGTTTCTTTTGATGTTCTTTTTTTTTGATAGGGAAAATGGGCATTAAAAATTAACGATACTTCCCTAAGTTGGTGTAAATAAAGTGCATGTTAATAGAGGCTATTCAAAAGGGATGTAGGAAAATATCATCACTGAAAATTTGGAGTTTCATGGAGTATATCACAGAGAACATAATTTACAAAAACTCATTTTGGTTTTATTTTTATTTCAGAACAAGCAATCAATTCAAAAACAAATAACTTCAGTCCCCATTTCCTCTCTCATTTTCTCCCTTATCTGCTTGGTTGCAGTGCCCATGCTGAACCTCTTCCTTATCAATTACAGGATGAAGGAAAATGCCTGCCTCTAGAGGTAATAAAATAGATGGTGCAGAAGTTGGCATTGATAGCAGTTTGGGAAAACCATTTGTGTTTAACTGTGTGCCTCAGTCTGGAAATAGAACTTTTTGCCTCTGTGCAACCTCAATCAAGAAATGAAAAGGTAATTCATTAATCTTTTATCTTACCAGTTTCACTTTGGGTGGGGGAATGCTTCTTCAACAGCAGTCTTATAAATTATTGGGCTTGGAAGTAGGGTAGGGAACAGTGAATTCATAGCAGGACTTAATAAATGGCCTTTTTTTAGGTTTGAGAAGTTTGGTTCTTCATTATTCCCCCAGTTTTTTTTCTAACAGAATTGCTAAACAACAGAAGCATCTTCTCCTAACTCATTTATTTTAGAACTCCACATTTTCTGAAAAAGCTTAATACGGTCATGGTTCACCTCTAGCTTCCACAAAAGTGACCAAATTTATATATTTTAAGCTAATTCTATGGATAGTCCCAGGTATAAAAAATAATGTTGTAGGGTTACAATTTAACACTCGACAGTAAGGTGAGCAACATAAATGATAATAATGTAGCTTTTGTGGGGAGTGAATCCTGTTGACATTTTGTAAGCATTCAACCCAATTGAAGGGTAGCTGTGTACACTATTCCAAGTGGGCCATCTACAAACTATAAGCATTCAGGGACTTATGATCATTATTCAGTGTATCACCCTGAGGGAATGGAGATCACTGGTCAATCTGGTGAGCCAACCAAAAACTGTCATGTAAATACTGTTAATTTAGGGTAAGGGGTGGGATGGAGTAGAAGAGAGGGAGGCAATGACAAACAGCTACAGGGTCAACAGTGTTTAATGTCAATAGCATATCTCTTTAGAAAAACTCAGACTCTGCTCCAATTTTAAAGAGAGCCCTAGGTCTGGAACCTCTTAGGCAAACAATATACAGTCCCTACTTGTGGAATACTATGTATCAAGTGCATGTTGCTTTAAAGGACAAGCATGGAAATACAATGATAGTGACTTGATTGTATTTTAAGTCATGGACAAAATATTTATTGGGGAGCTAATATGTCCAAGCTACTGCGTTAAGGTCTTTATGGGCAATTAGTATGATTAAAGGCCAATTCTTTTTTTAAAAATATTTTTTCTTTATTCAGCAAATACTTTATGAGTGGCTTTTGCATTATGTGCTTTTTAATTTATCTTTTTTTTTAAAATTGGGTAACAGTGTGTTTTTCCAGGACCCATTAGCTCCAAATCAAGTAGTTTCAATCTAATTGTGGAGGGTACATCTCAATGGCCCATGTGGGAATTGAACAGGCAACCTTGGTGTTATGAGCACTGCGCTCTAACCAACCGAGCTAACCAGTCGCTCCTAAGTGCCAATTCTTAACTTCAGAAAAGCTCTGAGCCAAGAAGATAGGGCATTTATTCTAATATTTTTCATGCAAAATAGAATTTAAGTATTATGGGGTTAGACCAAGTGGCATAGGAGTTGAAAGTCTCTGGGTGTGGGGATGAGGGAGGAGTTTGTGAAGGGTGTGGTACAGAACTGGATAAGTGTACAAAAGAAGAAATAGAATGGAGGTGGGCAGAGGGAGTAAATCAAGCTTTGGAAGACGAGCAAGCAGTGTGGTTGCTTGGAAGTTATAAGTTCTAAAAGAAAATTTTAAAAAGTGGGCAAGATGGGGTGGGGTATATAAGGCCCGTGCATGGCTAAGGAGACAGTATTAAGAAAACTCAGTTAGCAAGTACAGGCACTAATGGTGCACTAAGTGTGGCCACTATGTCCAAGGTACACTTGGAGAGGGAGCTTAGGACATTGGCTATTTACCAGCCTTTCCATATTTTAATAGCTAGTGCCTTACAGTTATGACACTAGTTGTTATCAGCCGTGCAGGCTGTTAATAAATTCACACACCTTGGTAAAATAGAAGGCAAATGGGTTTTCTCTTAGGTACTAATTAAACTATAGTAGAGGAGAAGAATAAGAATAATTTATTTTAACTGTGTCTGGTGGGAGTGGGATTTTGCCCTCTAGCAACACCAATTTTGTAAGAATGTGTTGCCCTTCAACCATGAACTGAGAGCAGTGAAATACATCTGAGCCTCAGACCATCCTGTCTGAACCATGGGTTTCAGGGACAGCCGGCCCCTCTGAAAGGCACTTATCCAGCCCCCCAAGGACAGAGCCTCTCATTTTACTGTCTTTCAGGTGGCTTGAGGCAATGGAGAAAGCAGCCCATCCTGTTCACCAGGTAATGTGTTTCTGATATTTATCTCCACCTTAGTTCTGCTTTTCTCCTCAGATGGGGAAAGGATCCAATTAGATATCATGCAGTCCACCCTGGGACTTCTCAGATCTGCTCTCAAAGCTGGAAAAGAGGATTTTAAGTCAATGGGTTTCCTACTCAGATTCTATGGGGGAGCTTACATTCCTGCTGTTCTTTTTTTTTTTTTTTTTCCAGGGGTTTGTATGACATTTCTCTCAGCGAGGTCAGTGGGGAGCCACAAACTGGGGTAAAATTTCTGTTTCACATGGAGCAGTCCAGTAGTTTCCCATGAGGTTAAACCACTGCTGCTGTTTTCTTTTCATTCCCTAAGTACAAAATGTCAGGGCTGTCTTAGGATAGTGCTGTGGGCCGAACAGCTTGCTGGAAAATGTGTCTTATGCTCAGAAACACAGGGCTTTATGTTCATAGGCTCGTTCTGGAGACATGTTAGGCCACCTTTCCTTTTCCTGCCTGTTCAAGATTGCTAGCCCTAAGCAATACAATTTTTAACTTAGAATTGACCTATACACTGATAGATAGTTTCACAACGTCAACGGCTAAGTCATCACTTTAGTCCCTAAGGCATTTGATACCCCTCTTTCTGAGCGAATGCTATAATGTGGTGCGGGGAGTTGCTTTCATACCCAACTGTTTCATTTTTTGTTATGGATATGATTGCTCATAAGGTTATAGATTTCCTTTAAATGTGTTCATTCCCTCCCAAAATGGCATACAAGATAAAAGCATTTACTATCAATTATCTTCCCATACATATTTTGGCTCTTGCCTATTTGGGAAAATTTGGATCGTTTGAGCTTAAATAGACTGCCCCATGCCCTGTAACTGTCTTTTCAGAACAATCACTGGCATCATCGCATGACAAACAGCAGGACTTGTGTTTCATTTTACCTGGAACACAATGCTCAATACACTCACCCATCTCTTCAATGCATCATCCTAATGAGCCTCAATATTTTTAAGAGGGATCTATTCTACTAATGCACTCAGAGTGTCTGCAGCAGAGTGAAAAGGAACACCTAAACTCCCAGCAGGCTCCCACTTCACAGCAAATAATACAGCCAGCTCTGCATTCTGAACACTTTTTCACTGCCTGGTTAGAACTAAAGAGCAAAAATGAAACCAAATAAAGAAGAGACACTGGCTAGCACCCAGCCGGGCATTTTGATAAAGAGATGAAGCACTGTGCCCCTTGCCTCAGGTCAAGTTCTCAGGAAGTACCGCCTCTCAGCCTGTGGACCAGGGCTGCCCTTCAGGGTGGAGGATCCTGATTTATCACGGGCCTTCCACCACAGTGAGTGAGAGAGCCTGAGGCCCAGCCTGGCCTGGCACATTTAACTTGTACCATTGCACGCATGGGAGTTCTAGACAAAATATGAACCAGGGGTTGCTATTAGTCACAGCAAGCCCACCAGGGACGGGGCTGGGAGGACAATCCCAATAGTGAGTGAAATGGCAAGTCAGGACCAACAGTTACAGACAGCACCATTAAAAACAGTCTTTACTGAGGCACCCATTTTCTTTCTCTATATCACAGGTGTCCTTTTGATTTCCTTACAATAGAATAAAATCCAAAGAGAAGGGATGTATATGGACATGAAAAGGAAGAAGTTCTCTATGGCCAATGGGTAAAGTCAGGGTTTCTGGCTAGTTGTCCAAGTACGCAGATTGCCTTATCAATAGAACCAGTTAGGACAGTGGCTTCTCTGAAGTCACACAGCCTTCATGCTGATGTCACCGGCTCTAGGCATCTCTGACCATTGGCGCAGGATGACCCATCAGGTGATCCCTTTGTACCACACATGCAGAACCATATCTGGGAAGATGTCACTCTGCACAACAGTAGCCTGCCTCCTCTGGCTATCAAGAACTCAGAGTGCCTGGGCCTTCTGCACCAGCTGGACTGAAGCGCTGACACGTGGGTCCAGCACTATTGCATCCTGAAGGATGGCTGCCTGTACTTCTACACTAGCATTCACTCCACACAGGCCTCAGGTATGGATGCAACTGTCACAGGAAATCATAGCAATTATAGTAATACTAGCAATGGCACCTTAGCTTTATGGAGCCTTTACCAAGCCTTGTGTTCTGTGCTTTACCTATATTAGTTCATTTATCCTCCAGAGAAAAGGGACTATCATTATTCCCATTTAACAAATAAGAAACCTGCCTGCAAAGTCTATGTCATTTGACAAGGTCCCATGAAGTAAGCAATGAAGCTGGGCTCTGAACACAGTCACATAAATTCCAAAGCCGGTACCTTGAATCCATGCTTCTACTGCCTGGAAAAGAGGAAAATAAAATCCTTTATTCTTTTGGTTGTTGATGACATTCAGTGCGACTCCACCCTTTCCCTATAGTAGCCTTGCTCTTAGATAAGTGAGTAACAAAAGAATGTTAACTGTCAATTTTCCCTGGGCAAGTTACTTAAAGTCCTAAAACATACTTTCTTCATTTATAAAATGGACACAGCTATCTATTTCACCGGACTATGATGAAGATCAAATGAGATAATCGCCAATAGAGTGACTTAAGCTCTACATATAAAGCTCTCTATGTAAAAAGCTCTATATAAAGATATATATATATAATATTTATTAATTTGTATATATTAAAAGCTATATATACAAAATGAGTACATAGACAATTTAATTTAATAATAAAATAAGTGTGCCTGATTTCTGCAAAAAACATTATTTAGCCTTCTTGTAATTTTTGACAAGAGATTATTGGTGTTTTATTTGCAGTTGGACTTTTTCCCAAATAAATAAATCCTTATATAATTAGCAATACTGAATGAACATTCTGCAATCTCAGCCATTAAATTTCTTTTTATTAACATTAATGCTTAGGTTTAATTAAGCTAGACAGACATGCCAAATGGGAAGTGGGTATCTTGTGACAATTTTGACCTTCTAGGAAGGGTAAAAAAGAAGTACAAAGCAAGCATCACACTACAGTCCGTTTCTCAGCACTGGGATCAACAATCAACGGTACAATGATTATCTTCCATTTAATCACCCTTCCATTTTGAGAGTGTTACAACATGACCCAAAATGTCATTCAACTATAATACTAAGAGATAGACAGAACTCTCTCTCTAAGTACTTACATGACAGTCTGTTCCTATTCAACCAAAATCCACAGCTTTAAGCACCTGATACCAAGATGGAAATGAAGATATAAACAAAACAAACCTCCAACGCAGTCACTGACTGGGACTTTTATTATAGAAAAGGACTTTTATTGACTGGGGGTTTTATTATAAAATATCATTACAAAAGTCTGAACCATTTTAACTACCATATCAATGAAGCTCATTTTCAGGAGGCTGTTCCCATAGCTAGAAAAGAAATGGTTAGGACTGAATGTGCAGATTACTCCCAAAGGAAACATTAAGAAAGGGCTTCCAGACCCCTGGGGCCACAGACTGCTGCTGACTCCAACAGCTAAAAATAGTTGATAACAGCTACTAGGTGACTTCCCTTAACCTGAAAGGTGAGAGGAGGCCCTACTTAGGAAAGGCCTAGTTGGAGAGCTGCGAAAGACCTACTAGTAAGTGGCCTAAAAATAATATCAGCAAAAGCTGAGTTATTATTTAGCAATATTTAATGAGTGAGCTTTTGTACTGGTCTCGCTAAGTGTTTTTACTTACCATTTCATTTAATTACTATAACAATTCTATAAGATAGGTTACTATCCCACATACAAATTTGGAAACTGATGCTTCAACTTAGCAAGGTTAAATCATTTGCCCAAGTTCCCTGGGCAAGTACACGGTGAAGACAGCATTTGAACCCAGATAGCTGAGTTATACCAACAAAAAGGAAAAATAGATAAGTACGAAAAACTAGAAGTTTATTATTCAGCTCTTGTCATTTCACACATCTTTCCAAAATCTCTGATGGTTTTTTGCTGCTTCTAGAGCACTCTAGGGCCTTATTCTTTGGTCTGTAACCCTTTTTCTGCCTTCTCTTCTACTCCTTGTGTTAAAGCACCTGCACTCTACCCAAACATAGTCACATTCTAGTTCCTTAGCACACCTCACTTCTTGGGCATGATTTATTTCTTATAACAGTCACCTGAGATGCTGAGACAATACTGAAGACAACAAAGAGAAGGCAGGGAAAAAGAGACAGTGCAATGAGGGGAAAGAACAACACATGAGAAGCAACACCACTCTGATTTCCTGTAAAAACCACATTAGATACTAATCCCACATTTTACTTTCAGCCATGATAAATATGCCTCTATGTGCATTGTGGGAGTTGGCGAAATAGCCCCAGTCAATTCCCTGAAGCCTTTCCTTACTATCAGGGAAAGTGCTAGTACTTTAACAATATGTATGAATATTACTGGCTTGCCTATGCCTGCTCATATTTAAAAGGAGCTGTGTGAGTACTCCGGAAGCTTTTTAGTCAAGTGCCTCTTCATAGGCCTAAATCCCTTGTCATTCACCATATACTTGATTTTCTTTTCACTTTCATCTCTCTCCAGCAAAAGCTGGAAGTAACAAATTGTGACTTTTAACTATTGTTCTTGAGTAAATCACATCAGGGTCTATGAGCACTTCTCAAAAAGGTGTATTTTACATTATTGTAACAAATGGAACACTAATGCTTGCATAGCTCTTGTGATAAATCTCTGTCCAAAATTGTGCCAGCTTGCTATTTACTGCTGCTACCTAGAAACCAATAGAGACCAGCCCAATAGGTCTCCTCAAATGAGGTAATGGGGTTATAATTGGATGTCTTCACTGCCAATCATTTTTCTCCTATAACTGATTAAGAAAGGGGTCAGAAACCTTCCTGTTTGTAGCAGACACATTTTGGACAGTACCTTCTATCCATTTTCACAAAGGGTAGGGACAGGGGAAGGTATTCATATCTGCTTGGGTAGATGAGAAAAGGAAATCTCACAAGCAGGAAGATGTCAAAAACCACTGCAGCAACATATAAATGCTGTGTACTCTAGTTTGGAGCAGAAAATTAAGACAGCAAAATAACCCTCTGATATGCCTTTAGGTATCCTACAGTCCTGAAACACCTAGCACATTACTGATTTCACTTCGAGTATACATCCCCAAAACATGTATCTATGCAAAGACTTGTACATGAATCTTCACAACAGAATTATTCATAATGGACAGAAAAATGGAAGGAAACCTGATGGTCCATCAACTAACAAATGGATAAATATGTTGTGGTATATCCATACAATGGAATATCATTCGACAATAAAAAGGAATAAAGTACTGGCACACAATACAACACGGATGAACCTTAAAAACATCATGCTAAGTGAAAGACGATAGTCACAAAAGACCACATATTGTATAATTAACTACACAACTCCATAAATTAACTAAAAATCATTGGTAGTTTGCTTTAAATGGGTGGATTTTATCACGTGTAAATTAAATCTCAATAACGTTCATATATACACAAAAAAAGAAGCACACTCTGATTTTGGTGAACACTACTTTACTGGAATCTATTTGAGAAAAAAATATCTAACCATTTTAAAAAGTAATGCTTTCCTAGAAGTTAGTTCTAAAATTGATGCTTTTTTGATGAAAAAATTAAAAAAAATTAATATTACATCTACATTCCCCTATACAATATACAAGTTTTTTTCCTAATTTTTAAAGTCCAAGAGCCACTCATTCTGTTTAAAAAGAAAAATATATGACTTTCTAAGAGTGAACTTTGGTACCAAGTTACCAAGAGGAAAACAAAAGTCAGCCATATTCAAAAAGGCCAAATTTTCCCTTCACAGCTCCTTATTAACACATGAGCGTGAAATAGTTATCATGTAGAGTAGCAAAAATCCAAGTTGTATTTTGTGTTTTTGTTAGTATAATGCACTAACGTAGCTCTGATGTGGAGGTGGAGCATGAGAATAAGAGTTAGCAAGAGAGAGAGGTTTAAACATCTAATCATGGCTGCTAATGATGTTACCTGAAGTCTCTGCATGAGATTCAGGTGACCTCAGATCATCAAGACACCATAAAAAAATACCCAAGAGTTTTGATTTTTCAGCACCTTCCCCTAGAGTAGACTGATATCCTCCCCTCAACCTTCCAATAATAGAAACAAATTTCAGACCAAGCAATATATAACTACTAACATATATTCAAAGGACCATGGGAATAAAAAAAACAATCATTTATTCTTATTTTAATTCAAACTGGCTCCCCCACATCACCCTGAGGGTTCATATGTTAAGTGTGTTTTGTGTATGCCCAAAGAAGGTGAGAATCAAAACTGCTGGTGTTCTTCACTATTCTTCAGGGAGGATGCCTTAATGGTTCTCTCAGCCAATATTATTAATTTTTCCTCTAATGTGATATTGCAGGTGTCACTCTTTGATACCAAAAAATTTACTTAAAAAATGTGTCCCCCAGGTAAAGAAGCTAGTTTAGACCCACAGAAATGCAAAGATAAATAATGAACATGTAGTGAGAAGGTGGCAAAAATAAAAGGAAATCCAAATTTTATTACCACTCTTGCCATTAATCATTAATGGATGACCTTAAAATCCCTACTCTTTTGGAGCTTCAGTTTCTTCTTCTGTAAAATGGGACAGCTGGACTAGAGATTCCTTCAGAAGCAAATTTTTTTCTTGACTCCTTTTCAGACTCCTTTTCTCCACCTTAACTCTTTCTCTTTTCTCCTCACCTGGTTTTTTTTTCTTCCACCTTCCGTAGGTGGCCTATATCTGCAAGGATATATGGTGAATGAGCAGACCCTTAGCTTCAAGCAGTCAGTAATTGAACTCAAACCTCCATCTGAAGAGTTCAAGACATTCTATTTCTGTTCAGAAAATAAAACAGAAAACCATCGGTAAGTCAAGGTCTGCATATTTCTTCATCAGTCCTGACAAGAGACGTCTTAGCAAACTATTATTTTTATTTTCCAACATGAACTCCACATCTTCAATTAAACTTCTCCCTTTCTTTGTATAGTCTTCATAGTTAATATTCCCCAAGATTATTTTCTTTCAATGCATACAAGGAGACTCTTCTAGAAGTACTTTTTCAAATGGAAAAGGAATTCACAATTTCTCACACGACTGACTCAGGCTTCAACACTAAAAAAAAAAAAAAATCTACTAATACTATAATCTGTAATATTATAATTTAGTAATTCATGAATTTGCTGTTTCATCTCCTTTCGCATAAATGTCTATCTGAATTTGATCAGTCATTTGGTTTGTCATAAGCCATTGAAAGACCTACGACTTATTCATCTAATTCAATATGTTCAGGATCCAACTTGGCATGAGCTCAAACGGGCACTTGCCTCATGATTCAGTAAAGTTTACAAAGATGAAACCATGAGGCAGAGGAAGTGTTGTCTGGTACCTAGAATATCTCCTACATCTCACAGGTCCCCCTGGTCTAACTCCAATCCTCAAGACAGTGCCCTCCAGTGGATTGATGATCATCCGTCACCTCATATGGACACCTTCTCCCAATTGTCTACCTAAAAAGTTTCTAATAAAGAAATTCACAGTAATTTATTAAAACAGAAGATATGGTAAAATTTTCAGGGCATTTGCAAGAACTAGATACACTGTTTTAACCCAAAGAAATAAAACTCCAAAAGTTCTTCAGAATCTTCAGCAAGTAACCATTTGGGGAAGGGAAAAGAGAACTTCTAGGCCTTCTCCCATATGTAAACCTTGCCTATTTCACTCATGACTAAATATGAGCTAGAGTGAGAGGATAATGAATACAGAATTGTTAGATATTGTGCCAAGATCTTCTTCCTTGGGCTTGTGCTATATAATCTGGGCAGCAGATTAAGATGGTTCCCTTGAAGGTGAAGCTCCAGCTGGCATATTAGAAAAGGGGTCAATGAAACAGAGTTAACTCCTATCTGATAAAATCCACTGGATCCTCTAAGAGAGGAGGATAGTTGGATCAGTTGAATTTCACTGCCAAAGCCACGAGTGGGTATTATTAACAGGAAACAATATTGAGTCATTACAGAGGCGTCATTACAGAAATATTTCAAAACATTAGAGAAAGAGTTTTACACAGGTGGCTCAGGAAACCCTGGTTTCACAAGATACCCCACTCACAAAAATAATTAAGTAGTTTAGGAAATGATACAAATTATATTTCCCTCTCAGAGTATCACAAAGCACATTAACTTATTAATGTTTCTGAGACACCATGATGGAAAATCCTGGGGTTGGGAGGAATCCTGGTTAACTCTCCATAACTCCCATTAACTAAGCTTAGCTGATCCAGACCATTTAAAAATAAATAACACCTATGAGATTTGTTCATATGGGCAAATTTTATAAAACATCATCCAAGAAAATGAAAGGAAAGAAGAGGAAAAGAAAATAGAGTTAACTGGAGAGTTTGCCATGGTTTCCAGAATTTAACAAAGAAATATTTTGCCCTATGGCAATATTTGATTACTATATGTTTGATCAATTAAACTTTAAATTTAAATAGAAATGGTAAAATATTATTAATATTTTTTAAAGTCCTATAGCTTTGTTATTCACTATTTACAAACAACCCCTTCTGATCCTATTATATATTAATATAGTTTTACTTCATAGCTATAATCGCATATTTCTCATTTGGTGTTTTACCATTTTGTTCAATCCAAAACCTAAGGAGCATTGTTTACCTTTTCATTTCAAACTAAATAACCAAGAGAAATAATTAGAAAATACATTAAAAGATTTTGTAACATTTCATCTCCCTAGGGCCAATAATTTTTAATGATATGTCCTACACTGTTATTTCTGTAACTGGATTACAGCTCTGAAAATGTCTATCAAAAAATGGCTTCCTTTGCATCAGGCTATTCAAGACCATGAATCGACCTCTAGAGGAGACCAGAATGTAAAAGATACCTAATCTTAGGAGAAAGGATCTACAAAATCATCACCAGCTACTTGTAAGAAGAGACAAAAGCGTTTACAATTATATACTTGTAGCTTTTCAACGAATGGTTCTCTAATATATTAAAACTTTGTGATTAGATTATAATTCTGTTTTTGAACCAAAACACCAAAATCAAATGTGACATTCAGATAATATAACTTATATCAACATCATTAATACTCTCTCCAAGTTTTTTCCCCTTAGGATGCACATGTTAACATCAAAATATAGTATGCCTTGTAACCCTATCTTTTGCATAAATGTTAAAAGTTGATTTATTGTGTTTTCTCTTTTATGCTCCTTGTAAGTGCTCCACTCTGTGCTTCAGTTATAAACTTCTTAAAAGCCTATAGGCCATGATGTGGGAAGGTGATATTTGGGGAAATTAAGATCATGGAAATGAAATGGTTTTAATGATGACTAAATAATTCAGCTAAACAAGGTCCTGTCTGTTAGGTTATATTACAATCTACTGGCCCAAGTGCCTCCCAGAACTTAGCAGATGAAAGAAAATAGTAACAAATATTGTTATAAAAATAAAACAGGAAAGAATTAGACTAAATTTAGGGGAGATAATTCGAAGGCATGGGTTTTATTATTACCTGAATATCTATAATACTGAAAGGGGAAAACACAAAATAAATCAAGAATTTCCTGCTCTTGAGCTTGAAAGTAAATTGAAAGAAATTGGAAAGTGAATTCTAAGCACTGGGTTCATTTCTCAACGGAACAACCCCTGTGTGTATCCAGGATGCTATGCTGAATTTGGCAGTCCCGTGCCCTCACTAATGGAACGTGGAAAACTGATTTCAGGGATTTCAATCGTCAAATTCAAGTGCTCTGGAGGAGCTCACAATGGAAAGAAAAAAAAGAAATCTCTTTTCCTGAAATAATAGTATTTCAGAGCTCACAAGGACCCTACAGCTCCACCCCTTTTCTTCATTGCTGAGGCTCTGGGAGGTAGTTGCCTGTTGAAGATCTCATTGGTTGTTAATGGCAGAACTAAAACTAAGCCCACATGTTCATCTCTCCACCCACTGTTGTTTCCATTCATCCTACGCTCCTCATTGTGCTCAAGGATGTGACGTTTTTTTCAAGGAGGTAATACAACCACCCACTCCCCAAAGTTGTCAAATACTTCTAGTCTTTGGCTGAGAACTGAAACACATCAATTCCGACAAGGAACCATGTTTATAATTCCACAATGGACGGATTTCATGTTAATTTAAATTACATCCTTTTCCAGAGAATCTTAAATGTCAAGAAGCTATCAAAATTTGTGTCATCTTTCCTATCCTCTTCACCTCCACTCTCCCAAAAGACTGTGAACTCTTCAAATAGATGGCTATGGTTTGCAGACGTTCTTCACAACAACTCGGAAAAAGGAGGTTTGTGAGCATGTGCTACTTAGTTTCCATATTGAGAGAAGCTGCCTAAGTGAACTCATGCCCAAATGACATGCTGTAATACTTTGACCAACTTAATACCATAATCAAAACTATCCAATTAACAATAACAGATAGTCCTCTGTGATGAGAATGGTCCCTTTGTTCTCCCAGTATTTACCATGAGCATAATGAGGTCTTTCAGCAGAGGCATCATCAGTGATGTTCCTGTCAGAGACTTGGGGCTCCTACCTCCGCTCCCCAGCAGAGCACTCTACTTTCTGGAGCCCCGCCATAGAATGCACCAACTGCGTAGCCAGCTAGCGACCCCAGCCAATGGAGAAAATTGGCACAGAGCTTTCCCCTGCGGGAGAAAAACAAAAGCAATCCTCACAGCAAAAGGTGAACACAATTTTCCCTGAATTAAGCACTCATATAACTCACTTGCAAGTGAAAGGTATCAACATTCAAAATTCAGAGTCGCTCCTCAAAAACAAGTGTTGTTAGTTCTGGAATGTTCTAGAGCTCTTAACAATCCTGGATATTATGTAAAACTTTTGTGAGAATGTTTTTATGGGGAAAGGATTCTAGGCTTTTATATGGTTTTCAAGGGATATGTGGCCCCCAAAGAACTTTTTAGTTCCAAGATGAAGAACATTTTCCTGGATCCACAAGGTTCCATCTCCAGTAGATACAATAGGGAGACAAAGTGCAAAGTCAGCCTTCGACATTGGCACCATCTGCCTGCAGATTTTAGGGTTAGCCCACCTTTTGGCAAATCAAGGAGAGCTCCCCATAAGCCCAATGGTCAGTCAGTAAAATGTTCATTAAGCACCTACTATGGGCCAAGACCCGACTGCCACAGTCTTCCACCATGAAGGAAAGGCAGAAAATATTGTTCAAAGCATGCACTCTGCAGCCAGAGGACCTGAATTCAAATTCTAGCTCTATGACATCCTGCCTATGACCTGGGGCAGGTTATTTTAGCTCTCCCTGCTTTAGTTTCCTCATCTATAAATGGCATTATTATAGTATCTCTCATACGTGTTTATGAAAATTGAATGGTGTATGAAAAGCACTGGAACAGTGATTGGCCCCAGTGAACTCTCAATATGATTATCAATGTCATTAACAAGGACTGTCAGCTGGTTATATGTGGGCCTCACATCTCTATGGAGAGTGTCAGAAGGAATATATCTCATCTCCTTCACCTGACTCCCTGCAGGGGGAGAGGATGGAGCAGCATTTCATCAGGGTTTCTATCTCAAGTGGACTTAATGGAGAAGGGCCAAGGAGAGTTTCAGGCTTTCTGGGTCATATGCAGCATAATATTCCCTATTTAGAACCCAAAAGACTGGCCTACAATTGTGAAAGCTCTGTTAGCCTAATTTCTTGATGAACTTGGAAGGTTTTCATCATCATTCCTAGAAGCCCTAAACTAAGCCCCAGTTGTTCTCTGAGGGTCTCTGCTGGGCCTAAGTGGTGCTGGGTTAACGTCAATCCTTGTTCTGCCTTATCTGCTGATTTAATGTGCACGCTGTAGGAAAAACCCCTGGACTGTTCCGTACTTGGGAATTATATTTAGTGAAGGTAAATTAATAAAGATCAAATAACACAGTAATTTGTTCCCATAAAAGGGGAACAGGAGAAGCAATCTGTCTACTTCCTTATTTGCCTCCCCACTAAGCCTGAGAAAACGATCTCAATAACCCCTTGCCTCCAAATGATCCCTCCGGCTTCTTCCTGGGTTTCAAACAATGTACCCCACGCTCAAATTGAGAAACAACACTTTTTTCCATAGATGTTTGGCTAACACAGACGAATTCTGTTTTCCATGCAACAACTGCATAAAGCCCATTTCAAAGACATGTCCATAGAAGGATGTAAAAGCTAATGAAACTATAAAGCATGTTTTTCTAAAGAAACCACTGTTTCTAACAATATCTTATAGCATATATATATATATATATATATATATATATATATATATATATATATATATTTGTGTGTTTATTTATACACGTATATTGTATTTTTGGTTAAAAATATCCCTTCATATTTTTCCAAATCTCTCTTTTTAGAATGAAACCCATTCTTAAGCAGACAATTTTCATTTCAGTGACTCTTCACAGGCTATGAATACCCAGGATGCATAAATAAGGTTCTGAATATACTAGTGGATTATTTGATCAATCTTTTGAAGCAGAATAAGAAGGTTCTCCCATCTGTAATTATTGATTGATGATTTCAGAGAGGTAGGAATATGTATGTCTTCCTTACTGTGTTCCCTAAAGCTAGCACAATGACTAGCATACATTAAGCATTTGATATTCATATAGCAAAAGCATAAATAAATGAATTCCAGTTATTTATCTGATCACAGATGAAAATTAAATCTGCTAACTTTGAGTTCAGAAGCTGAGTTGCACTACGACTCTAAGAGCTGCAAAATACGGAAAGATTTTGAAGAGAACATATGTAAAAAGGTATTATAATTTTGAAGAAATTGTGGCATCTTATGTAACCTAAAGGCAAGAGTGCACCTCAGAAGCAGCCTCAGTGGGGACTGGAGTATGAAAAGAAACCAAAGGCATCTTCTCCTCTCTGCTCTCCTGCTTGTTGTCCATCCATTTCAGTCTTTTTTCTCTCTGCAAGTTGACTTTATTTGATATGGAGAATGAATGTATGAATTGTGAGTCAAAACCACAGTGACCATCATAGCCTCTTATCAGCATCCACACATGAAGCCTGCCTAACCTGCATATTCACAATGCCTAAGGCCAGATGGGGTAGAATAGCCTTGGTAGCAATCATGTCTAGAGTCAATACATTAGGGCAAGCTACTCTCCATATTACCAATAACAGCAAGGGCCTACATAGCAACACTTACGGGAGAATCAAACTCAAAAAGGGACCTTCCCCCTTACCAAAGATGAGATAGAGGAGCCTTCCTAGTTCAAAGGCACTTGCTCCCACATAGAGGTAAATGCTCTCCCTCCACCTTTTCCAAATGCTTGAAATTGTGTCTCTTACCTTGGATGATGGGACCCAAAATTATATCCAGGCAACTGCTAGTCAAGTCGAGGTTCTATCACTTGCCATCAAAGAGTCTTGAGTGGTTAGGATGACCATATAATTTAGCTTCCAAATCAGCACATTTTGAGAGAAGACACTATTAATAATTATACTGAGACAACAGATATAAGCAGGCAATGTCTCAGGCAAAGTGAGACACGTCATCTTATGAATAATGTACAAACCGGTACTCTCTGCTTCCTTATCCACACAGAGGAACATGATGTTAGCTGACAGCTTCAAGTTCCCTGTGAGGGTATAATTTCTCTCTTTCAATATCAATTCCAACAAATCAAAATAGACTAATTTCTCATGACCAAAAATGTGGGTTCACATTATAAGAAAATAGACACTGGGAGCACTGCAACCCTAACTCTGTTTTGTAGCGGAGTAGAAGAAGTAAAGGTTGGATATCCAGAAAAATGGAGCCTTTGGGAAGCCAGTGGTTGGGATTTTATCCTATTAAATAAGCTTAATGCTGTGGAGGAGACAAAGAAGTTGAAGAATTCCCATCAAAATGACTACACAACTGAATGAGCTAGCATTCCACAGTTCCAAGTATGCTTGCAGAAGACATGAGATTCCTGTGCTGAGACAAAGGACTTTATTACTCACTGCCCACTACTGTTTTGTAGCCTATGGCACTGGTTCCAGCTTTGTCACCAACTAGCTTGTATTGCCTCCAAAAAAGTCATTTGGCTTTTCAGATATTTAGTCTCCTCATCTTTATTTTTGTGCTATGCACACCCAGCACAAAAATAGATTTCAAAACTAATTTACTTAAGCAACAGTACTTGAGAAATGATTGTTTTTTCCTGAGCTTATAAGACGATAGTAGAATCAATTGCCCCATACTTTAAAAAGTTTCTATGTTATATAATAAATTATAATTTTTTGTAATTTTGTAGTTTGAGATTTTGAGGAAAGCATAGTAATTTGTAATTAAAATTATGAATATAAAACAAAAGACCCCATTCAGTGGACATTTTTCAAATAACACTGGATTCAAACTTGACCTTTTGTAGAGCTCTACTACTGCATTGATTTAGCAGCAAAGCAATGAAGTGTTATGTTGTAAATGTGAGTTTCAAATAGGAACTCTCTGGGGTGAACGCCATTGAACCACACCAAATCCCCCTCTCAAACAACTTTCCAACTGATTATACATATTTGTCCTTTATGCTTCATCAGTTTCTCAACCTGTAGATATAAATAAAATGTTTTGCTCAGTGAATCTGTTCAATTGTAGTCACTGTAATTATGATTTTATTCTTAAATGATCCATGCTGTATTTTTCTATACCGGAAGATAAACTAGAATTTGGTTTTAGAGGGTTTTACTCTAGTCCTTGCAGCAAAATAAAGTAATATGATTCAATAGTTTTGCTGTATACTCATATGGTCTTTTTGTTCTACCTTCTCTCACCTTCCTCTGGAGTGTTAATTTCATGTGAAATCTGAAGCTAATTGGAATAATAGATTTATATATAGCCTTTGTTTTCTCAGCATTATTATATTTACTGTGAATTAGTTAATTATAGATTTCCATGAAAACATACTGGTGATGATATTTTCAAGTTTTATTTTCCCCTTCTCATGAGAACATCTTCCTTATCTTTTGTGTGTGTGTGTGTGTGTGTGTGTGTGTGTGTTTACCATCTTAAAAAAAAAATCTTTATTAGGAATTCCTAATCCTGAAGTATATAGACATTTATTTATTCCATGACAGGGATTTAATTGAACAAAATGTTCCTTGAAATACAACAATAATGGAGTTTCCCTTTCTACTAGAGTCCTGAAACGAGAAGTATCACTAAAATTGGAGATTCCTCTTTTCTCCTATAGTATCCATTTTTCTGTTCATAACCATGGTGTTTTTACTTCAGGAACTGCTAATACCTGGTTTCAAATGCAGTAGCAGCTTAAAGGCATGTATATATCAGTTCAGCTACAGGAATTAATATGTGCTAATCAGTGTATTCATTTCTAGAGAGTTAAAATTTTCAACTTTCACTGAGAATGGACAAACATGCCATGTCAAATAAGAGCACTGAGCCATCACATCCTGCTGCAGAGTTGAAATGCTTCAGAAAACAAGTAAAATAAATGTGGCCATCTGACAAACCTAGGTGGATTTTTTTTCCCCCTCATAAACATTGGTAAAAGCTGCAATTGGCCTTCATCCAACTGATAAAATTCAACTTGCCAGGTAAAAAATTATGACCATAGCATCCACATATTTAGTCAAAAGATAAAATTAGTTTTTAATATGTCTCTAAACTTTTAGCTTCTGCGATCATTCATTCTCCATATGTGTTGTGTCCCTAGAGAACAGCTGCCCCGGTACACAAGGTTGCTGCCCTCGCTGTGGAGCTGACCTTCTAGTGCAGGAGTCAAGCAGTAAACAAGAAATCAATCAATTAGATAAGTACCAAAGGTGATGAGCACAAGGAAGAAAATAACCAACTTCTGAGACAGACTAAAAATGATAATGTTAGGATAGGCAGGAAAGGTCTCTCTATTAAATTGAGACCCCCAAAGATGAGAAGAAGCCTCTTTGGGAATAGTTGGATTTCTGGCAGAGCAAGGAAAACAGATAAACAATCCCAAGAGAGGTTGCAAATGCAAAAGAGTGTGCTGAGCATGGAGCAGGGCCAAGGGAGATTAAGGCAGACTGGCAGCTATTACTGAGCCCCTTAGAGAGACTAGATAAAATGAAGACCTGGGGGGCTGGGAGTTCTTACCATCACTGAGGTGAATTGCAAAGGGAGGCATGATTGAATTAATTATAATAAATTCTTAGATAAAAGTAAACACTGTTCTAGCATTGTGGTCTTAAATATTTTCCTAAACCAACTGACTAGCTACTAAAGCAGCCCTGCTGAAATTCATGATTACATAAATTCATTATTATGTTCAGTGAAAGTAGAACTGGGTTCTGATTCCCTACCACTCTTGGAACTCCTATCACTGATAAATACACTGTCCTAGAATAGTTTTAGGATAACAAAGTATTGTGTGCCAAATAATTTTTTCTTTATCTTGCGACTACTGGACGTGCCAAGAAAATGTATACAAGTGGACACTTAGGTCAACGTTGCTCAAACAGTAGTTCACTGTAATCAGAAGTGTCTGGACGCTGATGCTAACCACTTTGAGCACCTTTTGTAACTGCAGAAGTCAAATGTGCCTTGTATTCATCTTTTGTTATCTGTACATATTGAATATTACAATTTTAATAGTTGTTTTTCCTTTCTTAAAATGTGTATACATTTTTCTTTGGCACCCTCTGTATTGGGCTTAGTTGACTATCTGCAATGCTAATAGATCTTTTAATAGGTTAAACATCTTCATGATTGAGTTAGCTTTGTTCTTTTCCAGTGCCTCAAGCTGCACTCTCAAAACAGACAGTTTACAAAAAAGACCATGTTTTTTGTGGTTTTTAAAAATTATCTGCCATTATAAAAATAATTCAAAGCACAACTCCTAAAATCATAGGTCAGTCAATTCAGTACATTCTTTTGTCATATGGTAAATACTTTCTTTGTACTGAAGCACAACTATAAATAGGTAAGTGACCTGCTGAGATCATAAAGAAAAACTATGATTAAAAAAAAAGAGAGAGAGACGTGAATACCCAGCCCTGACAGTAAAGAATAAGGAGACTCCAATTATCCAAACGGTAAACCTTACCAAATGATCACTAACATGATCCAGAAAGAACTGCCTGGCAATTTACAGGTGAATTTTGGAATAGGAGGAGAAAGGCTCAAGGTAACCAATCCACTTGAAGTTTCCATCATTCTTACTAAAAAAAGAGTGAAAAGAGTGGGCTTTAAAAAAAAATTAAATTTATTGGGGTGACAATAGTTAATAAAATTACATAGGTTTCAAGAGTACATTTCTATAATACATCATTTATATATCACATTGTGTGCTCACCACCCAGAGTCAGTTCTTTTTCTATCACCAAATATTTGACCCCCTTTATTCTCTTTTTCATCCTCATTTTTAAGATGAAGAAACTGATGTCTGTTGGAAGCTGAAAAATCTAGTTGTCTGGAGGTTACCTGAGAGTAATGGAATTAGAGACACGAGCTCCTATATAACGTAGAAGTAATAGTTTGAGAGGCAGAGATTTATTACGAGAACCCAATGGCATAGCAAGAAACTCCAGTAAAATGTATAAAAGGTAGAAAGAAGAGAAACGATGATGATCTCCAGAGAAATGCATTAGGTTCCCTTTTATTTTCTCCTAAAGAACTAAAGTCAGTTCATTGACATGGAACCATAGGATTATCCTTGGCAAACTGAGAGCTCAGTAATAAGATCATGAGTTACTGAAGTGTCTAAAGGAAAAGATGAATCCCCAAAGGCATACTGACTTGGTCACCCAAAGCAGGAACTCTGCTATGGGAATGGCTGTGTGACTTCATATGACAAGGTATCTAAACATTATTTTTCCTCAAAATCCAGAGGCCACTGACCGTTGCATTAAGAGCTTTCCATAATGATACCAAGAAGTGAGAGCAAGGAAACACTGAATTTTGGGTAGAACTGATTCAACTGGCCCCAATGACAAGCTTGTTGTACTTGCAAGGGACATGAGTGACAGGAGACATTACAGGTTCAGGCAGCATAGCTAGAAAGTGTGATAAGGAGTAAATGTCTAGTTCTAGAAAACATTGACCTTTGGCTCCACAAAGGAAGAGCAAAAGATCACGAATCACTACTTTGACTAGGAAGAAATGTCAAATTTAGGCCCATTACATCAAGGATCTAAAAGTTCACCATTTCACTACTACAAGAGTAATGGGGAAAAAGTCCTTTCCTTGTTATAGTTCCCATGTCAAAATCCAGTCCAACTAAAGATGATTGTAAAGAAATAAGGTCCACACGTGGTTGGTGCTAAGGACTCTAGCCTACCATATCAGTCACAAAGTTATCCTTAGCTAAGATGTTTCAGCCATACCTGGTTAATGAGGCTGAAAATACTTAGGGCGGAGCAGAAAGCATGGTGGTGCCAACCAGCTTCCTGTTACATGTCTATATCACTGAAAGAAATGATGTTAACAGATTCATTCCCCTTCCATGGACCTCTGAGTTACAGTGATACAGTGAGTACATAAAGATACAAGACCATCACATTCTAAGCCAAAGTAAGCAGTTCTCTCTCTAAGTATAGCAGCACAGTACAATAGGTAGCCTCTAGCCACATTTGGCTATGGACTACTTGAAATGTGGCTACTGATGTGTTGTGAGTGTAAAATACACACTAGATTTAGAAGACTTTGTACCCAAAATTGTAAACTATTTCACTGATAATTCCTTCTATTTGCTACATGTTATAAAGATTATCTATTGAAGATATTAGGCACACATCCACATAAACAATTCCAACAGTGGGCTTCCTGCTGTGGCATAGCTTGCTTTCCATCTAGTCCAATGCCCTTCTTGTATTCCTTCCTGAGCCCTGACACACAGTTCCTCTGGAATGGTGAGAAAATTAATTTCTGTTGTTTTAAACCACCAAGTTTTTGGTCATTTGTTACAGCAGCCATAGGAAACTAACCCAATATCTAGCCCGACATAGAAACCTTCCTCACCCAGCTCAGACCCTGATACCCCACATTAGGCCAGCATCATCCTCACCTTGTTGGACTCCAACATCCTTTGGGAGAAAGCCTCCCTGGAGAATGACCTTCTCATCCTGCTCAGACTCAGGGACCTCATGTCAGGCCACACTCTGTAGAAATGTCTTCTCACCCTGCCAAGTTTCCCACTCCACATGCCCCACACCAGGCTGCCTTTCTAGGCAGATGTAAAGTATTACATGGCACTGCTTTGTAGCTTCTTTGCCTCACTTCCCTTTTCCCTTACCTTCACCTCTCTGGGCTTATACTGCCAAAATAAAGTATGAAAACATTAATCTTCGAGTTAATGTGTTTTTAGAGGATCCAGGCTAAAACAGAATAATATATAAATATTAATATACTCAAAGAAATGGCTGCCTTGGGGAATGGGCCTACAGCATAAGGAAAGTTAGACAGAAGATTATTAATTTCCTTTATAAGTCTCCTGATAGTACTGGTTTTAAAAACTATTTCTAGGTATTACTTTTGTAAAATAAAAATTAATTTAAAAAGGAAATAGATGATGGCTACCATTATATGCATTTAAAATTGCTTCCATACCTTCATAAGTTTTCCTCGTAGATCAGAGAAACAGCTAACACTAACAATTATTTTAGTAGTATCATAATAATGTTGTGACTTAAACTTCTGCATTCATACACATTTTATAGATTTTTCTAAAAAAAAAAACCTTTTATGGAAAGTGAAGGAAGATGTCACCTGAAGATCAATACCTCCTTGTATCCTGCTTAAAGTGCTATGTTCTTGAAATGGCAGCAAGTGCTTTATGGCAGCATAGTAATAAGTCAATCTATAGACTCATCTTAATGAATTATAGAGCAAAGAGAAGCAGCTAAAAAAAGAAACCATTTTATTTTTACATTGACTGCCTTTTGAAAAATGGAACTGAGGGTTGAATTAATGATTTAATTAAACCACTTAATGTTTTATTAAAGTCAGTATGGTCTCGAGTTCCTGTGCAACCATCAGCTTATCAATAAAATCTAGTATTTGATTTTGCCAGAAAATTCATATTTATTATTAGATGTGCCTGTATTATGGAGCCTCTAATTATTTTCAGGAAATCATATGTACCCTTCTATTCCAAAATCTTTCCATTAGGGGATCACAAAATTCGACTGAAAAAAAAAATCAGGTCAGGTTCTGCAGGCATGATTTATTCAGCTCCATTACTACTGGCCATGAGGAGCTCTAGTTCTGCTCTATTCAGCAGAAAATCTGCTCAGCTTTTACAGCAAAGGAGGGGCTCAAGGTCGCCAGTGCAAACCCCACGGAAGGCAATATATTCAGGGGAAAGCACTGAGGCACGGAAGGTAATTTTCTCACTAGAACCTGTTCGTTTCTCCCTTTTCTTTCAGAGTATGTCTTTTCTCATCCGAACTCCCCCATTTCTCTATCCAATATAAATTACTGAAAGTAAATGGCCAGTTAAGGGAAGAGGAAAGTGGATAAGGAGAGGCCTTCAAGATAATTCACAAATGTGAGCCTGTCTACTTTCATTTGAAGTACTGAGATTAGACGGGAAGAGTCCTGGCAGAGAGAGGAAAAGCATAGAAACGCAAATCCAAAGAAGAAAAAGTCATCCAACATGTATGCATTCCCTGACACCCTGACGTTCCCCTTATGGGGTTTCACTTCTATACACTTTCACTTATAAGACCTCGGACAATTAGACCAATAATCAGTTACAGAGGCCATGTCTTCACGCCCACACCAATCCTATTAATATCTTTGCTTCGGTTTATGTATTGCCCGAGGGGAACTTTCCAGACAAAAGCTGACTATTAGCCAGAATGGAGTATCTGTCCCTGTAATGCTGACATCTATGTTCTCAGATCAAAGCCTCTGTGGGCGGGTCATGTTCCCACACTCTCTTCTCTAGACCCTCATTTAACAGAAAACACAGGCACAGAAGAATATTTCAATCACATTTCTGACACACATGCTTTGGGTCGCCCTAATGTTACAGACTCATTTTCTCTACACTTTAGCCTAATGGATTTTTATGACACTTATTTGGCACAAATTTAAAATCTAAAATTCACAGGTTTCACATTACTTGTTTTAAAAGATATTGACCAACTGGCTTGACTGACTTTTTACGTAATTGCCTTGCTCTGATATATACCGGGGGTGCCAAAAAAACATTTTAAAGGATGTTACCTGTGTATTACTTTTTGAAGTTGAATTACTGTAGCAATGTGTAGTATGATGTTTCCTCAAAAGATGGCCTTAATCAAATGAATGCTAGAGTCATTCATTGTATTACAATTTTAATACAGTTTTTTCCTTTCTTAAAATATATATACATTTTTTGGCACTCTCCGTATATATTTTTGACTGTCCCACATTACTCTCTTTGTTTATACTCTCCTACACCATTTGTCCATGAGATGTTTTTTCTCACCTTCAAACCTCTGCCCCAAGTGTTTCCATGTCCTTATTCTTGCCCTGATTATGGAATAGGAACTATGCATTAGATTCTTTTTCTCATTCTTTTCCTTGCCTATTTGGTTCTAAAGAATACCTGGTAGAGAAATCAGAGTCAGTGTTAATACTGGTGATATATATATATTCTTTTTTCCCTAAACCACGAAAAAAACAGAAAAAAATAATACCTACATTCTTACCATCCATCCCCCTGAATTAATAATTTCTAATATTGAGTTAGTTGCTCCAATTTTTTTTTTCTGTGTGGGTAATTTTAAATAAAACTGCACATGCAATTTATGCTTGCATTATCTTAAGAAAGGGAGGGAGGGAGAGATGGAGGGGAAAAAAGCGAAGGACTAAAATTCTCTTTGACAACCTCATTTCTCCTCTCTCCTCTTTATTCTCTGCCCCACAGGCAACTCCCCCACACTAGGCAACTAGTAGCACAATATATATAATTTTTTCAAATTTTTCATACTTACATATGTATCCAGAAATAACATACTATACATATCCTTCTGCCGCTTGCTTTTTTACTCAACATTAAGTTTCTGAACTCTATTCCTGATGATTTATACAAATCTAGGACGCTGTCATTCATATCTTCATCAAAAGTCCCCCCACTGCTTGCTAAGAAAGTAGCACTCTTTGCTAAGTATTGGGTTGTTGGAAAAGTCATGATGTATTTTTCTCTATGTTTTTCATCACAAAAATGTGTCATGCCATTTCCAACAACCCAATACATTCATAGGGGCAAGCTCACCCCCTCTACCCACATGAATACCCTCATAAATATATTCACCTTTACTGAAAAATGGAGGTTACTTTGGCAAATTCATAAAAGGACATCTTTAAAATACAGTCCTGATTTTAAACAATAATGAAAAGCTTTCCTTTGGAAAGTTTAAAAATTTTATACTTGAAAAAAGCATTTCTCCAGCTGGCTAAATTCAGGCACTACAAAAGTTCAATCCAAGAATACTCCTTGGCTTTGAATCTGATATTGCCTTTTCTTGTGGTTGGAAATCAGATTCATTTCCTTCCCAAAAGCTCTTGCCAATGTACACGTTCATCTAAAAGAGTTTAATAAATGTCAATAGGCAAGCCAGCTCCCTTAATATTTCCTTCACTCAGATTATCTATTTGGTTGAAGTGTTGCATATAGAGATGCACTCACTCTTCTTGACACATTTCCAGAAAATATGCAAATAAGGCTCATGTTCTTCCAACGCCTTTTGTTCCACTGATGTTCATTATGTAACATTCCTTGTCCCCACTGCCTTGAAACCTCACTATTCTTTATTTTGATGGTCTCAGAAAAGGGAAAATGTTTTTAAGAATTTCTTCTCTCATTTTAGTAGTGATTGCTTTAGGAACTGTTTTCAGGTAGGATCTACCTAGTTTTCCATTTACTTTGCTTCTTTAAACTCTCGTCCGAGACCCCACTGGTCTTTAACCTTTAGAATTTGGAGGAAAGCTCCCAGGAAAGGCACACAAACATACATACACACACAGTGACTAAAACAGAAGGATGGTATATCTCTCGATACCCACCTGGACCCGAGGTGCTGGTTCAGTCACTGGATTACACCCACTTTTACCAAACAATACTTACCCTCTTCTCCTGTTTCTAGAACTTCTCACCTGTTCTAGCCAGCTATGCCCCCTCTCTTTTGCCTCCCACTTTCCCAAACTCTTGCAGTCACAAAACAAGTTATTTCTGCCCATAAATGCAGGCAAGGTTGCTTGGTGGTATCATTTTCGGAACCATAAAACCTATTCTGTACACCCTAATAGAAAGTAATGCTGCTTGCTACTTTCAGCTATTGATAGGATAAAAAATGGCATTTGCTGATGAGAAAAAGAAGCACAGTGAATGAAAACAGAATAAATACACCAAATATTAAAAAGTAGACCATTTCTCTGTACATTTTGACATGCTCGTTGATCCATTTCCCCCAAAATGTTCCTTGCCCTTTTCCTATCTGTTTTCCAGCTCTCCATTTCAAAATACTTCTCTCTATCCCCTTTACAACAGGAACTTGAGTGACCTGTAGGTTAAGGCCTGCAGGTGTTAAAAGAAGAATTGCCGTTCATGCCAACTGCCAACTCTAGAACTCACTCTAGATACTCTGGAGAATTCAGAACTGAAAACAAAGAAAGATGACCTTTCTGTTTTGGGATATCACTTGCTGTATGTATTTTTTCCAGTTCTGCCAGGAATTCATTGGTGAAAGCAAGTTGACAACTGAGGGAATACCTAGACAGACTTGCCTTAAGCCCTTCAATGACTCATCTTTCTTTCTACCATCTGTAAATACAAAAAAATATATAGCACTTTTTAATTACCTCTAAGTATGTTATTCACTGGCAAAATTAATATTTAAGCTGATTTCCCTTCAACATGCTTCTGAAGGGAATTCACCAGTCATCAACTGACTCATACTGAGACAATACAAACTTATTTTATTAAGAATATCAACTTAAAGGCTGGCTGAGTGGTGCATTGGTTAAGAGCTGGTTTGGGGATGCCAGAGGCCCCGGTTCAGATCCGACATATGAGGGCCAGTGACACTGCCCTCCACGGCTAACAACAGCTCCACCTGGAGCTGGGCTGTGCAAACCCTGCCGATGGTGTAGGCTGCAGCCCCTGCTGCAGTGGGTTGCCATAGACTATAGTGAGTGGCCAGCAGCCAGTGTGAGCAGCCAACAGATGTGGTGAGCGACCATCCAGAGGCCGGAGACCGATCTCCCTCATCTGGGAAGAATGCAATGACGATACCAACATGGGCCAGTGAAGCAATGTCCTCCACAACTAGACTGAAGAACGAAAAAAAAAGACGGCAACTTGTCTGTTCCCCTTCCCTGATTCCCCAACGCTGTTCCCCTCCCCCAATTCCCCAATAAAATCTTTAAAAAAAAAATATCAACTTAAGTATTATAAAACATGCTGTGGAAGATGCATATGTTACGTAGAATTATAGATTGCACTCTTAAGTCAAAAGTCTGTAATTTAGGGCTTAGAAATTTATTTTGAATGAGCATTCATGTTACTCTCTATATGATAAGTAGATAATGATTTGATACGTAGATATAATACCTGATAAAAGGTAATTGGAACTTATTGCTCATCTCTCTGAGTTCCTAAGCCAACTGTTTCTAGTGTCAAAAATAAAAACTGATGTATGTATATAGAGTCCTGTTCCATGTAACCCTACCTCTGTGTCAAAAAAATTGTGGTAAATATTTGATGGTCTGGATTATGCAGCCTCACACTAGCATGAGAATACAGAATGCAACACCAAATTGCTACCTTTCAACACACATTATCTCATCTCATGTGACCCACCACGCTTCCTCACCACACTCCTCCTCATAAATCTGCCAGCAAATCTGGTCAGATATTCCTAAACCCTTTAACTGAAGTCTACATCTTTCTGATTTCTACTGTCATTGCCCTCATCCAGACTCTCCTGGTTTCATGTTCTATTAGATCATCATCCTCCCTCACTGTTTCCTTAGCCTTATCCATTCTCTACCTGACTGCTGAGAAGTCTTTCTAAAATGCTACTTTTATCTTGTCAGGACCTTCTCATGACACTGGTGCTCCTAGCAGTGGTAGACAGCATAATGTTTCCCAAAGTTATGCATGTCAGATATCATGACATATCATGTTATATGACATAAGAGACTTTGCATATACATACATGTGTAATTAAGGCCAGAGATCTTAAAATAGGGATATTATCCTAGTAGGCCCCGTCTAATGACATGAGCTCTTAAAAACTGAGAACTTTCTCAAGCTGGAAACAGAAGAAATACAACAGAAGGGAAAGTCAGAGAGATTTAAAATATGAGAAGGACTCGATTCACTCTTACTGATTTGAAAATGACAAAGAATTCAGTTGCCCTGAAAAAGCTAAGAGAAGGTATCAGCTGACACCCAGCAAGAAAACAGACTTCAGTCCTATGACTATAGGAAACTGAATTCCACCAATAATCTGAATGAGTTTAGGAACAGACTTCCCCAAGGCCTCCAGTTCAGAGCCCAGCCCAGTCTTAACTTCAGAGCAAAGAAACCAGACTTCTAACCTACAGAACCATGAGATAATCAATCTGTGCTATTTTAAGCCGAGAAGTGTGTGGTCACTTGTTATGACAGCAATAGAAGACTACTGCACCAGCTAATCAATCCAAACTTTCCTCCTACTCTTCAAGACACATTCAAGTTGAGGCCTACTCAATTAATCCCGACTAATTTCCCTCTGCTCACCAATGCCGGCTCTTGGTTTCTGCCAGATTGGGCTCAGCTTTGTACACAGAGCTTACATTTTTTGAAGAAGGAAAATAAAACCAGTATAGAAATAGCTAAATATTATAAATTCTGGGAGTGTGTGGTAGATGCAAAGTTGCGCTATCCAGAACCCCTTCAAGAAAGAACGTGCTATCCAGCTGTGGGTAAGCGTGGTCAGCAGGCTGCTCCAGCTGTCAACACTTTCAGGACACACTGGAGCTGCAGAGAACCACCTATCCCATGGCCATACTCTTTCCAAGGAAGTTTGCATCTGGTGACTGAACAGGGAAGGGGGGATAAAGAGAGCAGCCATTTCTGCCTAACACAGGCTACTCTAACAAGCAATATTAGCCCCAGAGCTTTCCATAGGGTTGGCCAAGGTTTTATCAGACTCACATTGCAGTTTGACTTCTTTCTGTGCCCAATCCTGCTCCCTACTTTCACTCACAGATGAATTTCTAATAAACAACTTGGTTCCAAAACTCTACCTCAGCATCTACTTCTGGAGAATTCATCCTGTGACAGAGTGGTAAGTACTAATAAGAAAATAAAGCAGGTTAAAGAGATAGTGTCTGGGTAGCAACCCAGAGGAATGAGATAACATAAATATTGTCCTGCTACAAAGACTCAGAAAAGTCATAAAAAGAACTATTTTCAAAATTATGGCTAAGGTCATATGAAAGTTAGGGAGATTCCCAAAATGCAAGAAACAAAAGTGAAACTGAAAATCAAAGTAGCAAAAGATGACATGGTATGGGGTATGAGAAGTACTTCGGTGTGGAAATAGGACTTGATGGCTAAGGGATCTGATTTCATTTCACACACAGGGGCAAGACAATAGAACTTAGGCCCACGTGAAGCAGAAATTGGAGCTGAGACCCTGCATAAACCTGGGAGCCTAATAGATCTGCATCCTCAGTAGAAGAAAGACTGGAAAAACTCAACCTATCTGCCAATGAAAACTACAAGGAAGTTTATTCTATCATGAGTAACAAAAAAGTATATCCCATAGGAAGCCAAATGCCAAAAGATTTTACCATATATGCATTTGGGGTACCACTTGAAATGTAAGTATAAGAATTTCCTGTACCTAGCAGCATCAGAATTTCTAAGCTGAGAATTAAAGTTAAGTATGTCATGAGCCAAAACATCTTTGGGGAAATGGGTAGCATCAAATCAGTGTGCCCTGGATTCCCTCAGAAAAGAACATTACTAGCCAAACATGAGCTCACAAGTTATGACACATGTTAGGAAGTATCCAAGATGAGTGCAAGGCAGAACAATAGATTATAAAACAAACAATGAAAATGATGCAAGAGATTTTTTAAAAGGTATAGAAACTGCAAGAAAAGACTAAGACAAAAAAAAAAGGAAATCTGATAGATTTGGGGGAAAAATACCACTAGAACCCCTAAAATAAAAATTTTAATCATTGATTATAAACTTCAATAGCAAATCAAACAGAACTAAAGAGAGAATTGGCAACATAGAAAATGGATTTAGACATTTGCCCAGCGTTCCCATGGAGGTGTGCCACTCAGATTTCCCTTCAAGATATTGTGTCGAGAGTTGAAAGAGAGCAGTTGACCAACAGCCCCAGCTACTGAACCTCTGCATTCACTTCTTTCACTCTGAGGCCTAGTCTCAGGGTCCTAGAGCCCAGCCATTCTTGCTCAACATTGAATTCTCATGGGTAACTTTTGCTCAGGAACTGCTTATCCAAACCTCACCAGAACTACATTGAAATCTAAGTTTCTTCCTACTGAGTCCTTCTTTTCTTGTCTCCTTTCAAAGTTGTCAGCCTTGCATGGTGGTCTGATGGTCTGAAGACTCTCCCTGTCTAATCCTGCTCTCTTTTATTTTCCACAATTAATCTCTTGTATATTTAATCCTGCCTTGGTTTCTGCTTCTCATAGAAGCCAAACTTACACAAAAATATAACTAAAATAACCAAGCAACATCAGCATTGACTATAAGAGGAAGTAATCAACATTAGTATATTTAATAGTTCTTTTATTGTATAAAGGCAAAGAGTATGTTAGAGAGTTTGATTAGATTTCTATTTTGTTAAGAACACATGTTTAAAATGTAGAGACAAACTCTTAAAGATTACAAACATAGTCCATTAAAGCAAACCCAGAAGAGAGGAATAAAGAAAACTTTATTAATCTAATAAAAACATAAAAGAAGAAAAAGCAAAATAAGAAAACAGTGAGACAACTAAAAAACATAATTTATGATGGCAGAACAATCCAAGGACAGTAATTACAATAAAATTATGATTTAAATGGAAACTATCATAAGTTTAATGAAAATCAAGTTATATATGATAACAATTGAAATACCTAACCTTAAGGTTTACCTAAAATAGAAACTGAAGTTATGTAGAAATATATTCTAAGAAAATACTTCCTAAAAGTGGGGTTGCATTCTTAATATCAGGAAAAAAAAAAGGGTTTTAAGGGTTTTTTTGGTTTTATTTTAAGCATTACAGGAAAAAGGAGGAGCATTCTATAATTACAAAAAGAATTTACTGGAAATATCATAATCCTGAACCTCACAACATAGCTTGAAAAATACATAAATAAAAACATAGAAAAAGATTTCCAAGAGAAATGGAAAAATACACAATCCTAATGAAAGCATTTGATATACCTCTCTCAGGAGTTTAGAAATCAAATGAATTGAGGATATAAAAGATTTGAGGGCCGGCCGAGTGGCGCGGTGGTTAAGCGCTGGCCTGGGAAGCCGGCAGCCCCGGTTCGGTCCCACATATGAGGGCCATTGACATTGCCCTCAAAACAAAAAAGAAAAGAAAAAAAGAAAAAAGATTTGAATATAACAATTAACAAGAGTAATCTTTATATACTTATATATATTATATATAATATATAATATGAATTTTTATACATATATAAAATATATGTATAAAATACATATAATATATATACAGAGGGTGCCAAAAAAAGTATACACATTTTAAGAAAGGAAAAAACTGTATTAAAATTATAATACTCAATGTAGACCGATAACAAAAGATGAATACAAGTCATATATATACATACTTTTTTTGGCACCTCTGTGTGTGTGTGTGTGTGTGTGTGTATTCCAGTACTAACTATTAAAATATATATATCCTTTTAAATTATCTATGTATGGAACGTTTATAAAAATTGATCAAATTCTGTGGAGCAAAACTCAACAAACACCAAAGCACTAACATAATACAGACCTCATTCTCTGACCCATAATGCAATAAAACCAGATATCAACAACAAAATAACCCCCGAATTCCTTATATTTGAAAATCTTAACACAAGTGTTAAATAATCTGTGGTTCAAAAATTAAATCATAATGGAAATTTGAATATTGAGAACTGAACAGAATTTTTTAAGAAAAACATTACATATCAGAACGAGTGGGATACAGCTGATGTCATACTTGAGAGGAATTCACAACCTTAAATTCATGTATTAAAGGAAAATTGAAAAAATAATGAGTGAAACATCCAATCAAAAAGTCAGTGTAATATTTAAAAAGCAAGCCCCCAAAAATGTAAAACAATAAAGAAAGAGAATAAATGGGTAGGATGGACGAGGTTATTTATTTTAGACAGGAATGGTAATACAGAAATATACAAAAAAGAAATATTTTAAGATATTAATAAAAAATTTAAAAAATAACAAAATAACAATATACACATTTTGCTTTCTGCTCTATCATAGAAGGTGACAGAAAATTGGCTTGACAGCTTGCAGTTCATAGCAGTTGTATATATAGAATGGAAAAATCATGCATCTCTTGGCTCATGAATCCTCCCTAAGGGATAAAGTCATAAATGCAGCAAGTGCTAAGAGAACAGATCCCTCGAGGTAAAGATGATGACAGACTGTGTAGAGGGAGTTCATGCTGAAATTAGCGAGCCTCTCATTTCTGTCAGCCAGTCACCCCAGTGATGGTCAGCATCTGCACCTGGTGCTGCACCCCACACAACACTGCACCCCTATGGGAAGAAGGTCACCCTGGTGTCCTACCAGCAAGTGGCACTGCCCCTCCTGCTTGTACCACCACAGAACTTTGGTGCCACACAGAGGCTTGTGCTCCCAATCTTGTACATTTTGCTGATCCCTTTGCCTTCATACCCTGTGGACCACCCCATTGAGCGTAAGGTGATTAATCACATTCTGCTAACAGGTGATTCCCCCCATCACAGTCACATCCTGTCACCGGTGCAGGTCATCCATCATCACCCAGGCTTTCATCCCCCCTGTTCTGTAGCTCCACAAATTGGATCCAACTTTCCACACTTGCCAGCCTTTAGAAAATCCACCAAGAAACTCCCTATCACATCCCCCTACTTCGTTTTTCTACATAGGACTTCTCATCTGGTCATTTTCTTGCTTGGTTATTTGATTGTTTCTTTCATGTCTTCCCTCATGAGAAGGTAATCTCCATGAAAGCAGGGATTTTCTGTGTCTTGTTCACTACCATATGCAAGTTTACAGCAGTGCTTAGATCAATGCGGGAACTATATACATATTTTTGAACAGATGAATTAAGTAATTAAGTAATGAGTGAACTTCTCCATGTATATCCAGAGACTCTTCTCTCCATATTAAGGCAAGAGGGAAGAGCATTAACACTAATATCCATCCTTTATTATAATCCTGACATTTCAAAATTTGTGCCTGTAGAGATAATGTTATGTACCTCCCTCATGTCCATCTTCCTCTGCCACGTGAGAATTATGCTCTTGCTATGCTGGCTCCATGCCCTGATTCAAAGGACTATGCCTTATGGATTTTTGCTGGGGCAAGATGCCAGCCAAGGACCATTTGAGAAGAATTCCCCCCAGTAGGCAGAAAGTGACACCTCACATGCAAGCTTAGACTGCTCTCAGCAGCAAGTGATGCTAAACAGGCTCCATTTGAGACTGCACTGTGGGAGAGAACACCTGGGCATCTGAAACATGACATCAGCAGCCAGAACTCTTTCTTGTTTAAACCCCAACCCAGGCAAACCTAGGAAATCTGCTCACACAGCACGAAAGCTATTGAAGCTTGTTAACAGCAGAGCGTTTGCAGCCTTTATTTAATCCCTGCTACCTTCAAGGGTTTTCTCTTTGGCATTCACTTACTTCAAAGTTGCCTATAAGTTCAAGAATCAACAACACTCATGTCATCTTATTCAAATTTTTGTTGGTTTTTTCTGCAAAGGTGTGTATAGATTTAAAAAATAATAAAATGGCAACTGAGAAAACATGGCCATAGAACGGAAATGTTATCTTAATCAACCAATATTTTCCTTGTCACATATTCGTACCATGGCAGAAAGCTAATTCTAACACTTAATGAATAACTTTTGGAGGCCAGTCAGGGTAAGATCTAATTGGCTACCCTCCAGGCTCTTCAAATTACCTTAAATTTTGCTTCTTCTAGAAAGAAGAAAATCCTCTACCCTTTCCAAGACTTACTTAAGTGTCCCTGTTAGTTGTTCTTATAGAATCTACCATTGACTCTTGCTAATTTTTATGAACATTATTTCCTCAATAAGATATAAGCTTCTTAAAGATGAGGATATCATGCTTTCCATTGTGTCCCTAGGGCTTAGTGCATGGCCTGGGATAGAATGGGTGATAAACAAATGCATTTGGTTGAATAGATGGATGAATAGATGGACAGAAGGAGTGGTGAATGAATCAGAGCAGGCATCACAGCAGACTCCGTAGGTACCCCTCATCACAGTCTCCTCTGATTTTAGGACAGCTGCGGTGGACAGTATGTGAAAGCTCAGATTAAACCTCCTCGCTGCATTCCACCTCCAACATAATCTGCATGTCTTTCTGCTTTTTGCTCAGGGCCTTCTCTGATGCTGCAGTTACTCCATTCAACCCACGCCCAGTCACAGTCAGGACCAGAAGTGCAAGGGAAGTAACATCCTTGGGGATTCTCAGCCAGTGAGATGCAAGAGCTAGTGGATGGAAATCCCATCCTCCTACCCTCAGGCAGACAGCTCTCAGAAGCATTCTGCGTATGTTGCATCAAGTCTCAGCAGAATTAAGCCCCTGTGGTCTACAGCAATGACCTCAATATTACATCCTTATGCTGGCTTTCACCCTTCTCACTGCTTCACATCTGTTTCCTGGGATCACCTCCGAAATAAATTGCCTGCACCCTTGTCTGAGGCCTCCCTTTCATGGAAACCCAAAGAAACGTGTTACAATGAATCTAACATGAGAGTCTCAACCTGAGAAAGTTGTTCAAGAACCTAAATGAGCTAAGACAGGGCAGCCTCAGAGAAAGTGTCATATCACATAGGATCCACCGTTAACAAAATATTTAAAGAAAAAGCATGGAACACAGTCATTAGGTCATAGAAAATGCCTAGTAGATTGTTCCTCCCCTTTCCCAGTTACTTCCCAACGTTCCTGCACTGTTTCCTCTATAAGCTGTGGGAACCCAATCAAAGACATCAGCCTGTAAGTCACTCTCACCACTTTCTCTATAAATGCTTCAGAAGGTTTCTTACTCTAAAAACGAAGGCTCTTGTTGAGAAGCTATATTTACACAGAGATTGAGAGAAGTAGTAATCGATAAAAGTTGTAACAGCTGATGTTTGGTGTAAAAATATACAAGTTATACTCTAGTGTTGGTATTTAGATCTTCCACTTTTACAGAGTAATAATTGGTTAATTAATATTGTTGGTTGACTAAATGAATAAAATCAAGAACCACATTACAAGTGTTGGGGGACAGACAGTCTGTGTCAGTCATTCCTGCCTGTACAAAGCTTAATTACTTGATCCATAAAAAGTTAAATGTAGATGTAGTTCCCAGGATAGTCACATATCATCAAGCCTTATAAATCTGAATCTGCACAATCAGTGTAGAGAAGCCATTTCACCCAGATTACATTTTCATGTTAGGATTTTTACCCAAAGATGTGAGATATCTTAGAAATTCAGGTATTGTGGGTAACCAGATGAAGAGGTTTGGGGACAGGTGACCTCAAATCGAATCACATAGGCATTCCCCCTAAGAGGAAGCTATAACCTTATTCTCCAACAAACTTTACTACCCCTTTAAAATGCCAATAGTGCCTTTCATAAAATATGGGGAATACTAAAGTTTTACTCTCTCCAACACAGCATCAGAAAACCCTTGGATTATTCAAGCATCCAAACTTAAAGTGAACATCACAGATCCTGTAAACATCTAGTGTCTTAGGAAAGAAATCATATCCCGTGCACAAGTCTGTTATCACATTTGCGATTCCCAACCACTTTTTCAAACACCGTGTCTCTGCAAAGAGAAAAACCCTTTCAAGTCTAGAAATTAGTGGTGAGTGAAACTGGCAACATTTGAAATCTTCACATGTCTAATCTTAACACTTTATTTTAAGCAAATTAAACTTAAAACAGAGACTCTAAATATATTTTGGACAGAATTTATCTACAGAGGTTGCAGAAATGAATTGCAGTCCTACCATGGTCTCTATCAATACACTCAAAGCTCCCAATAAGCGTACCATTAAATACTGATATTGGGCTCATTATCCAAACGTGGCATTAAGAGGAGTCCCATATTTTCATCAGCATCAAAATCATCCCTGATACGCATGCAATCTGGGTAAAAACAGTGGGCTTGCTATGCAAAACATAACATCAAAACCAACTCTAGTTCTTCCTTCTGACCATATTGTTATTCTAAACCTACTTGCATAAATAGTTTGGGCCCACTATTATTTATCATTTAATTTTTCAAATTTTGAAGGTGAGCTAAAAAATGTAATAACCATATTTAGCTAATGAGATTTTTGTGATATTATTTTTAGTACTTTATATTCTATTATTACGACATGAGGTTCTTCAAGAAGCTCTTTGAATGTTTTCAGAACACTTATTTTAATTCAAATATAGAAAGAACTCTATTGTCAAAATTAACAATTTAATCAGACTTGATGGAGGATTCCAACCAATTTAGTCAAGTGGACATTCCTGTCAGTTAAATATATGCTCTGATGCATTCTAGGTGGCATATTTTTGCACCTTCAGCATTGGTTTTCCTACTCAAGGACATAAAAGAGAAAAATGAACTGAAGATTTTCATCTGTGCTGGGTACTTTGCCTAACCAATACCCAAGGAAGATTAAACCTTGCTTCAGTCTCCCCATTTACAAATAACAAGCCTAGGGGTCAAAGTTTTTTAATAGGTTGCTCAAAATTACAGTAACAAAGGCAGAACACAGAAAGGTTGAAAATCACTTGCTATAATAATACTTGCTGCTGCTGTGCTGCTGCTGCTGCTGCTATGCTACAGAAAATAGTTAATTGGATCAAACTATATATGTGTCTCTCATTCTGTCTCATCTCATTGGAATTCGAGGAGGGGGATGCTAGGATGCTGTGACTAGGGTGCACTACATCTTGTTAGAAGATGCTCTGGAATTTACTAGAAAACTTCCTTTGAAACCAGGAGCTAGAAGTTATCAAAGCTAGTAAGAAATAATATCATTCATTGCCCAAGTGGAGAATAGCAAGATCAAGGAGTGAAAACAGACACACAGAGTTTGTATTACTATAACCTTTGGCAGAAAATGGTACTGCATTCAGCTACGAACAGGTACTGAGGGTCTACATGTGGAGAACAGAAAAGTGGGAGTTCAGAAGCTATGTCTTGCCAGATGGTTGTTTAGTTCCAGCCTGTCAATGAATTTCAAACAATCAATTAGGGGTGCAGAGAAGTAAACAACCATCTTTTCTCTAAATTCTTTAGTAATGCATATTTAGCACAAATCATAATGCAGAGGCTAAAGGAAACTCTGGGTCAGAAAAATCAAAAGAAGCTCAGTTACCTTGACAATTGCTTCAAGGAACAGCTGCCCCAAGACTCAAACTTCTATTAACGATCAAGGGCAACAATTGCAACTAGTGGTGGTCTCTCTTCAAGGTCAAAAGGAGCATGAAGGGTGCTGTGAGCAGTATTTGTGAGCAAGATTCGAGAAGTCCTCTCAGATGACACACCTTTATGGCTTCAAAGTGAGGGCTGACAAAGAGCCAAAGACCTGTACCAGAAAGGGATGTATATGCCCTGTTTCTGCTTGCTTGTGAGTCTGCCTACTTGAGAGAAATTATCTGCAAAAACGGTACAAGGCTTTAGTGGCCTGAGGACAAGATTAAATGAAACAAAGCGTTCTTGCTGGGGTTAGGGGAATGGGGAGTGGATCAACTGCTAAATCTTCATTCTTAAGGCTAAAAATATTAAGGAACAAACCACAGGCACACACCCACTGAATGGAAGAGCACTGGATCCTAGGGTTGCTGCAAACAAGCTGTATCTCAAAGGTTAATAATATTCCTCAGCCTCTTCAGCCTGCCAGTGTCCTTTCACCCAGGAGTTTAATTTTAGCTCTGTATTAATTATACATTACAATTACACGTGGGAACGCACACACACTGTAATGATTAGGCTGCTATTGTGGACTCACTCTGGAACGTATTGAGGTCACCTCAGCCCCTGTGGACACAATGTTGTTTCCTGACTATCTAGTAGCTCACACTCAATTTTCTCTGGAGATGACTACCTGGAAACAAGCTTCCTCCAAAATGGAAAAATCTCTTTGCCAAGGCTTTCCAGAGGGAAGAGATTACATATCTCTATGTCGGATGCTATGCAGTGACCAAAAAAAAAAAAAAAAAAAAAAATGGGTAGGTGGTGACAAAATCAAGCTTTCCTGACAATACATCTTAGGCAAGGATGGCCTGATGTGCTTGGAGGGCCTCACTGCCTATGTGGCAACGTCTCACAAAGGCAACCTGATTCAGAAATGTGGTTTTGAGTTGCATGGGAAATGGATGCTGAAGGCTTTTCCTGTTGTCGCTGCAGTTTTGGTGATTGCAAGATGTGTTGGGGAACAAAGACTCAGCAGAAATATCTCGGCACTTCCCCAAGCCCAGCTGCTTACCCTTGACATCTTGAGACTGGCACTTCAATGAGCTCTTAGCCTCTGAGAACAGTGCATCAAATACATTTTATTTAAGACCAGAAGCATCTGTTTATTAAGCTCGGTCACTAAATTCATCTTTTCCTGTGGCCAGCTATAAAGTGAAGTTAATGAGGATGAAGCAGACGCGGAGCTGGGACATATTTAGCCATGGGCTATATCTCAAGGCCTCACTCCCCAGCAAAAGAACAAGGACATCTCCCTTCTGACATCAAAATGCAGGGACCTACAGGCAGAGAATTCAGGCTCTGTGACTCCCCGCACCCTCCCTCTAGCTATTTCTGAACTCCTGGCAATGTGGTTGCTCCAACGCAACGCTTGCCTCCCAGGACTGCAGCCCTCTCACTGGAGTTGAACTTCATATGCAAACCAGTTGAATATTCATTGCATTTATTGTGCCCTTCCCATGTCTAAGCATTGTGCCATGTGCTGAAGATACAGCAGCAAAAAAAATCACAGTCCCTTCTCTCAGAGACTTCACAGTGCAGTGGGAATATGGACAAGGACCCAAACAAATATACATGTGTCCTCAGGTTGTGATAATGTCATCATGGTGACTGTGGCATGGTTGAATAACACTCCAGATGGGAAGGCCAAGGAAAGCTTCTCTCAGGAAGTTTCATTTCAGCCAAATCCCAGGATGGAGGCCCAAGCACACACTCCAAGGAACATAAAGGAGGAAAGATGTCCAGAGAGTTAATACATCTCTGCATTGATAAACGCTTTCACATTTTATCTCCCAATAACTTAAGGAGATGTACTTATGGATCCAAGTTGTCTAGGCACGGGAATCCCAAGGGGCTACAGGATATAATGCAAAGAGAGAGACACAGGTCCAAATTCCCAGCACCCTAATGGCTATGTAATACTGAGCATGTTATTTAATTTCTCTAAGCCTCAGTTTTCTCACTGGGAAGAGTGAATTGATATAGGGATTAAATTACAGAGCTGGCAAGAGTTACCTGGAGTCATTCTTGGCTCACAGTAGGTGCTCAAGGAGTAGGTTCATCAGAGTGAAAAATTGTGTGTATGCCAGGTTTGAAGTTAAGGCCTTCCCCCAGATTTTTTTTTTTTTTTTTTAGGACAGTGTCACTGGCCCTCATATGTGGGACCCGAACCCCGGCCGCTGGCTTCCCAAGCCAGCGCTTAACCACCGCACCACTCGGCGGGCCCCTTCCCAAACTTTTAAAAATGTAATTTCCCCAATAAAATGGATACTATTGTTATTGCCATTTAAAGATGAGGAAGCAGAAGCTGAGAGGATCTAAACAAATTGCTCCATATATAAAGCTAGTAAATGGGAAAGCTAGTACTCAACCCTGGTTTGACCCCAGAGCAAAGCAATTACCTCACATTCCTAGCACAACATATGCATACAGGTGTTTTCTAACCGCAAGCCGAGTTCCACCTCCTCCGGTGACATTAGAAGCCATCTACCCTAATATTCTACTGCCATCTCACCTTGGAGAGACTCACAAAGGAGGAGGTTCCACTCCATTTTGACCTTTTCTGGTTTCTTCTCAACTAACAAGGCACAAAGCTGAAAGATGTTATGCTAAACTCTATTTATTAAGAAAATAGGCTGGAGTAAGTAAAGCTGGGGTAAGATTCCTATTATGTGGGTGGTTTATCACATACTACACACCGTCACGGATTAAGTCCAGTGATAGAAGCGGCCTGTGAAGAGCAGACCACTTTGTCACTTATCTCCAAAGAAAAGCTGTCTCCTTGAAGATGATGAAAACTTTATCTGACAAATCAGCAGAGTGCAAAACAGCAAACATTCAATAAGATGTCCATGAAAAAAATTCTTCCATTATTCTATATACTGTTAAGTCAGGTACATATTAACAAACGGGGGTGGGTGGAGGGGACCAAGAATTAGTTATTTTAATAATAACAATGATGATGTCACTAAGAGAGTTGTAGGAATACAGAAGAGGATATTAAAAAGTGTTTTGAAAATGACAAGGTTTTTCATTCATTTGGACCACAAAAATTTATTCCCGCATGTCATATTCCTATCGCTGTTCTAAACACTAGGGATACAGTGGTAAACTAAACAAATAAAAAACACATAGCATCAAAATAATAATAAGAAGAATACATACCTACCACCATGGAACTTACTCTTTGCAAATATTAAATATCATACAAATATTAGTCATTTTTGTTTCCTTAGCTTTAAGGCTGAGTCCTATTTAAATGTACGTATCTGACAGTATGCTCCTTTAATTGGTTATCTGTCAAATAAACCTTACCCATTCACCAGTTTCCCGGTGGAAATGAAAGGGAGCATGTAGTGAGAAGGCAGTAGGAGTTTGTGCCACATAAGGTGTGGGGCGGGGAGATAGGAGGAGAATGGTGCCTTTCACAATTTTGCCTACCAAACACAGTGACAACACAAAAGTAATTTCTCTATTATTCTAAGTAAACCACCTGCTACTGCTTTCAAAAAGGAAAAAAAAAATCACATACCACATTTCAAAGTCAGAAACAATGTGTATGGTCTGAATTACTATTCCTTCCATTAGCATGGATAATCAAGAGTTTACTGTGTGTTCAATCAAGGCTAGCCCCAAGCGAGTCCTAAAATATAGCAATTACATGGTTTCCTCCCACTCTTGCCTCACATAATGGATCCTGAAGGAGAAAGAGTGTTCAAACAGGCTGAAGCATAATTCTTAGTGCGTGGGTAAATCTTAAAAAAAAAAAAATGTGCAGCATTTTAAAATAGGTAGGAGAAAGGAGCATGGGTGTGTTCTTCCCTGAAACACCAAGAATAGTCCCTTTTTGGAGGAAGGAAAATGAAGCCAGAGTGACAAAATGAGATCTGATTGGTTGGTTTCTCTTTACTTCCAAAAGAAGAATCCAAGGGATTGAGACCAGAGACTAATCCAAAATAGTCAGCTCGCCAAAAGAGATGAAATGGCGTGGGGGAGTAGAGGGGAGGCAGCAGGCTCTGGGGATTGTCAGATCTCTGGGATAAGGAATGGCGCCATTATGCTTGCATTTTCAGAAGTGGCCCTCCTCTTATCCTAGTTTCAAAAGAAGCCCCCTCTATTCACCTTCTCATTAAAACAGCCTCTCCAGAAAAAATGCTGAGACCACACAAAGCAGGATATTCATCACTAGGGCAACCGGTGTACTCAATGAAAGCTGGTAATCACAAAGGGCTTGCCGCTTAAGGCTTTGCAGGGAAGCGGTTCTCTTTGCTTCAGACCTTATTTCAGATTTAACATTGAACTCAGATAGGAAGCATATTCTACTTTTTGTTTTTTTGTACTAGGAGTACTTATGAAATCACCCTTTTAATTTAATCTCACTTTTTAAAGCAGACGACTTCTTGGATAGTATTAAGGACCAATTTTTTATTTACCACCAGCTACATTCCATCCCATTTTATACTACCCCATTTATACCATTTAAATTCAATGTGGCTAATTGTCTCCCAAGATGGCCTGGACTCTAAAGCTGAAAGGACCATTCAGATATACTTCTTTCCAGCTTTGCCCCTACCTGCCCTCTTCTCCCCCAACAGACACACAACTGCCTTCCATCCTCCCTGAAAAGACCACAAAGACACACACACACACACACACACACACACACACACACACACACACACACACACACACACACACACCCTTCCTCAGGGCCAGCAGAAGCCCACCCAGCGATAGTTCAAATATAATGTGTGAAATGACGCCAGAACCTGGCTAGAGCACTATTCACACATACGAGTATAAAGGAATTGATCAAAGTCATTTTTGTCTTATATATTATTTTTAAGGACTTTGAGATATAAAAGTCACAAAAGAAATCTTCATGCAGTGGAGGTAAGGGGCAAACTGTCTTACAGTAAAACAATCATAAACTAATTTTCAATAAGTGTGCTTACCTGATCATCCCTGCTTTATTCCTGGGCATTCTCATACATCTCTTTCTTTTCTTGGAGATGAAATAAAACTATTACATTTGAACAAAATAATAATATTGTATCTCACCTTTATTTTAATTTGCTGTTGACAAAGCTTTTTTTCAGTCAATTTGCACAGAAATAACATCTCCTAAAGAATCATCTTTAGCATATTAGAATCTCAAGCTGAAGTTCCTCTGTGGACACCTGGGGCAGTTTTCTCAGATATAGTGACAGACTTCAGCTGGAGTGTGAAAGTGGATCTTTTTTTTTTTTTTTTTTTTGTCCTTTTCATGTATTCTGAGGAGTGGGGTGAATAGGTATTGTACTCCTGTTTCATAAACTATTCTTTCATTTTGTTTTAAATCTATACAAAGCACCTAAAAAAGAAACTCAGCTGAAATACTAGCTAACTCTTTCACATTTACCAACAAAAAATTAAAGAGATCAGGAAAATAACCAGACAGAATTAATAATAACCAAAAAAATGTATTAAGATCTGAGACAGATACCAGGGATTCCAAAATTAGTAGGACTAAAATCTGCTCTTGTGATGTCCACTCTAGGTAAAGATGAAGAGGACAGAGTACGCATCTGGAAAAAGTTGCCTACTTCCAAAGAGGATCTGAATTTATGTCTGCCTGGAAACCAAGGGCATGACCAGTTGAGAACCACCTTAAAACAGATGTTTGGCTTGATGTTTTCCTAGACAACCTTAGGATAAGGACTCAGTCTACAAACCTATACAGTGTTTGACCTGTGGCCACAACTTTTCAAAGGCAGCCTTTCTATTATACCAATTTCTTTCTGATTCATCCATCTTATAGAGCCTACCCTTTTGTGATTATGGTTTAAAGTGAGGAGAGTCTCTAATTAGAGTCCCCACCTGAACTGGCCCTGGGCCTCAAATTATGTCCTTCCACCCTGTGAAGCCACCAAAAATAAAGTGAAAATTTTCCACCATTAGAAAATGCCTTCTGGGCCAAGTAGCTTCAGTTTTCAGCTTCCTTCTTTGAGTTCCCAGTTTTCCTTAAATTTTGGTCTGGTAATTCTTTAATACCTTTTTTAATTTGTCAATGTTTTAAAAGAGATATGTTAAATATTATATCAGCATTTGTTATTTTCAGCAGAGAAATTTGTACAAATAATCTAATCAACCATTACCAAAGGGGAAATCCTGGTATTTCTTCAAAAACACTCATCAGCTCAGGTATGGATGTAAAGAAAATGGACATTTTGTTTCATTCAGGACTGGGGTTTTGCCACGTAAGAAAGAGCATGTAGCAAATCTGCTTAAGGAATTAGTAAAGCATGATTAAAGACTTGAATTACACAATATGAGCTGGATGAGAAGAGAAGAAAATACATGGGAAGTGTGTGAAACATTAACGGTCGATGATAAACAGACTCGAGGTCTCAGTGAGGTCAAAGAATTGATATATTAAGAACAACTTGGTGAGTGACCTAAACAGACAGGAAATTACAAAAAGAGGAAGGTCCAGGTATATGGTTTCCAAGGTGAAGAAATTTATTGTGATTATGGAAGTGGGCAGTTGAAGTACAGTAGTTGGAAAAGTTATTTTGCAAATGAAGAAGCTAAAAATCTGAAAAGATTTTGAAGGCAGGTAAGATGAGGTCAGAACCAGAAATGGAACATGAGGCAGACCCAGAGTCTTCAGTAAATGAATGGGAATGATAATCATGAGGGTAGATTTCAGGAACAAGGTAAAAACAGAAGGTGGGACACCAGAGGTCATTTGCTGCAAGAGAGCAGGGGGCTTTTCATGAAGGGGCAGAAATAGTCACCTGAAACAACTTTAAGAAGTAAGGTGATGCAGATTTTACGTCCAATTTTGCGGAATGTCAGAAGTAGGAGAATTGCGATAAGGTGGATTTGAAAAATAACCAAACAGGACTTCTACATATGAATTTTTTGTTCTCAGCTTCTTATTATATCACTGCAGATCCCAGTGAAAAATTAAGATTCATTTTCCTCTCTTCAAGGATCAAATAAAAAGCAAGAAGAGATTCCAGGAAATGTTATGCAATTTAACATCAAGAAATTAGCTTTACTTAACCAATGTCACCCCAATACATTTATTAAAAATAAAATAGCTATATTAATGGTCCAGGCAAGTGTTCAGTAACCTGGAACATTTGGAGATCTGTAGTATAGCTAGGATGGATAATATGATTTAGACAATTCTCTCTCGCAGTATGGTATGCTGCGTACTCTGAAAAACAAATACAAATGCTCAAAGAATTCCCACAGAAAAGATCCAAGAAACCTGAGCTCACCATAAGAAACAATCACTAAACTCACAAGTAAACAAGCACCTTGCAAGCCAATGAGGCTAAAACTGCAGAATCAGACCTACAGGTTCTTCATACACTAGAATTAGCAGCATAGAATTTAAAGTAAGTATGCTAGATATGTTTACAGAAATAAAAGAGGAGATGTGAAATATAAGTAAGACATCCAACCATATTTGAGAAAAGGACAAAATAGGACCCCTAAATCTAAAAGAAAAAAAAAGTAATAATAAAAATTTAAATTCAATGATAGCTTTAACAGCTGATTAGACACAACTAAGAAATTAATGAATCAGAGATCTAGAGATTTATCCAGAATAAGGCATGGAGATCCTAAGCGATGGAAACTATGAAAGAGAGTTAAGATAAATGGAGAACAGGTTTATGTTAGAATCTCTCATTCTAATCAGAGTTTCAAGAGCAGGGACGAGATGGGGGAGAGACAATATTCAAAGAGTTTATGGCTAAGAATTGGTGAAAGAACAACAAATATCAAGCAGGAAAAAAAAAAAATCACACCTAAATTCATTTTAGCAGCACTACAGAACACCAAAGAGCAGATCACCTACAAAGAACAACAGCAGAGTTAAGCAAATTTTTTTTTTTCTATACACAACCAAATAATAAATATTTTAAACTTTGCAACTCTAAGGGTATCTGTTGCAACTATTGAACTTTGCTGTTTTAGTGCAAAAACATCCATCGACAACACATAAATAAATGATTGTGCTTGTGTTCCAATAAAACTTTATAAAAACAAGTGGCAAAACAGATTTTATTCCTTGCTCATAGTTTGCCAACCTCTGAACTACAGAATATCCCTGACTTCTCAACAGCAACAATAGCATCCAAAGAAAAGGCCTGAGACTGAGGTCCAGTAGGTGTCTCCTCCTCCCTCCCCAAGGCCCTCTTTGCCCACCAACCTAGCTAACCTTGTCCAGGCTAATAAACTGGAACAAACAAAGATCCTCTTTAGTCTATCTCTCACTGTACCTGGAACTGCAAGGCAAGCCTGGTAATGAATGGGGCCCAATGAATATCAGGTTTTGCCAATCGGAAAACTGCTCCCTGCTTAAATAATTTCCCCACAAAAACTCAACCAATATGACCACTAAATAAAAGGTTTAACCAGAGAGCTCACAGAAGGGTATCTAGAATCTGCTTTTGATCTCCCCCAACCTTCACACTCCCCCTACCTCTAGGCCAAAGAAGGCAAGGCCCATGGACACATAGGCACTAGTCATTCATTTTCACAGTGGTTACCAATATTGCATCCAAGAAGCTAAATAACAGACCAGGTTATAGAAAACGGATTATGGCCAGGGATTCTGTGACTATCCCAAATCAGTAATGCTGACAGACAAATAGACCTCTAGAAGGGCCATCGTGGATGATACTATGTGAGATGACCAAGTGAGGAAAAAAGTGTTTCTGAGGATGTCCTCACATGTCAGTGCTCAAAAACAAGACCAAAGAGAATAACAAGGACCACAACCCAAACTGCATCAGGGTGGAGAGGTAAAACAAAAAACAATGCTGCCAACACCAACACACCCTGACAAGCACACTGGGCAGCCTTCCCAGAAGTTTAGGTTAGCATTCATCATTGCTCCTAATTGCTGTCAGTTAACTCTCCAGAGCCCCCTCCAGGCCAAGCCAGCATCCCATGAAACATGCTGTCTTCCCTTATAATGCATTTTCTGTCTTGCCAGTAACAGAATCTGTGGCTTTGGTGTTCTTTTACAGAAACGCTGATCAAATTACCCTAAGACCTTTTTGTGTGTTCTGGGTTACCGGGCAGACTTCCAGAAACAAATGCTTACATTATCCTCAAATACAATACCCAATTTCCCAAGACCACTCAGAAGTGGATGATTCTCAGTCATTTCAGGCTTGGCGATTGATAAAGGCACAGTCCACTTGACATCCAGTTCTCTGGCCGCTAAGTTACCCAGGCCACAAGTAATTTCATAACCTCTAAACCAGTTCCAGTAAAGGCTCTTTATTGCCACAGTATCCTACGCTCTCCGCTGGAAATGTAAACACACCAAGCTTCTCTTAGTCTGCTCCCTGCTTATTGCAGGCTGCTTTCCCAACCTTATAAGTCTCATTGTGATTTCCAATCCATTCACTTAAGAAACTGCTCCTATTTCATTAAGCGCTTCGAAAAAAAACCCAAATCACATCCTTTTTTTCCCCCCAGATGTTTCAGTATTTTGCAATACTTTTAGAAGTTCTTTCTACTGGCATCCAGAAAACCTATTTAGAATAAGAATAAGAGTAAATACTAGCTCAATTATGTAGCTCATTCTCTTAATTTGACAGTTGGAGAAACTGACAGTTTATATGACTTGTCCAAGATCAACAGTGTCAGAATCAAGTTCAGTACTCATTCTAGAGGTTTTCCTACCGTATCACTCATATCATAAAATTTGAACTTTGTTATTTGCCCTATGATTCCAGAATTCCTATATCTTTTCTTTCCTACAAACGCTGCTGATTACATGCTTTGTCTGCATCTTTACCAAAAAAAAAAAAAAAAATTACATCTTTTAAAAAAAATGTATAGGACTAACAAAAGCTGACAACTGAATATTCATCATGTCAATTTGACTTTCATTTGACCTTGAAGTGTCAGTGTTATTTAATATGAAGATATCGAGATGATAGCACAGCAGATGCTGCCACATGAAAAATTTGCTGCAATGAGCTTTTTATGGAATATTGAGGCTAAGCAGAGAACCAGTTCCTCTGACAAAAATACTCTCCATCCCTCCCCTCACTAAATTACAGTGTGGAGGCTGCAGGAACTCTGGGCTTTCCATTGCCAGCAATGACACCCTGAAGGTGCTCAGCTGGAATACATTCAAGATCAAGAGATGACCTTTTTATTGCAGATTGTGAGATCATCTGCATTCCCAGCAGTTTACATTCAAAACAAAGTCTTTGTTTTTGTAGATTTTTTTTAATGACATGGTATTCAAGAACTGTATTTGTATGCAGTAAAAAAAAAAAAATCTCGTAGTGAGCAGGAAAGGAAATGTGGACTTTCCATCTATAGCTGTGTGTCAGTCACTTCTTGGAAGCACACTGCGTTCACTCTCTTCTTTTACAGTCAGACTCAGTCCCCATTCTCCCCTGAGGTGGAAAAATCTAACATCACAGTGGTACAGGGATACCATTTATTATTCAGTGAAGTCAGTATAGTCAGCCTCAGTTTAGAGGAGATGCTGCAAGTGGGGCAACCAGGATGTTCTCTGCATAAGGAGTGTGATGGTAAAGACCACCTGAGGTGAGCTCAGCTCTTGTTGTATCACCTGACTGGGGCACTCTATATCAGATGACATTTACTGAGCAGCCAGGAGGGGCTGGGACCACAGTCACTGTTCTGCTGAGGGACTCAAGGGTAAACAGCTGTCTGCAGGGAGAAGTTTCCAAGATAAGAGGTATGCTGGATTCCTCTGTGGATACAGAAAGCCAAAGGTTTCTCCATTCAATGGCCTAGAGCAGTGGCTGGGGCCAAATGAGGCACACAGTACATCAACAATTCAAGGACACTCCCTGACACCACCATGGTAACCTTTCATTTCAATGACAGCAACGGCTCCACTGTTCTATTCCTGGCACAATGCTCAGTGCTGGCCAGGATTCATTTCTCCCTATTCAGTTCAAGTTGTAGTCACATAATAAAATGCACAGTGACAAGATTTCCTGAGGCTTTCAGGTGCATTCACCCTGGCAGGCGGCAGGTTGCTACATTTCTAGGTCCAATGGTTAAATGAAGGCGCCAATTGCTTCCAGACTCCAGTTAGAATCCAAACAGATGCTGTCTAGTATATTAGATATTCAGGAGGTGGTTGAGGATCATTTCATTCATGTATACATCCAAAGACTTTCAGAGTACCAGCTATGTCCCAGGCATTATGCTCGCCCCTGGTTGGCATAATACAAATCTAAATAAGACAGCCAGGAGGAACTCCCAGGTAAATGAGGGAAAGAGGGAAGTACACATGGAATACAATATGGTGAGTTCAAGATTAGAGATTAGTGCAAGGGCCTCAGAGAAAGAGCATCTAACCCAGCCTGAGATGGAGGAGAAGACTTTCTTAAGAAAGTCTAGCAAAGGAAAAAGATGGGAAGGGGGTGAAAGGGCAGGCTTTATAGGCAACAAAGAGAAATATAAGCAAAAGTAAAGGAGTATGGAGTGGAATGCTGTGTGCATGTCATTTCCGTGGCCAAGACATCAAATGTGCATGCGTAACAGGGATGGCGACCGGCCAGTAGCTAGGACATCAGGCGGAGGCCAGGCCTGGAGAAATGTATGTCCTATGTAAAGAGCTGTATTCTGCACACACTGAGGAGCCATTGGAGGCTTTGAGCAGGGGAGGGACACAGTCCAGTTGCACTCCCAGAAGAACACTCAGCCAACAGTGTGGAGGAGAAGGTTCAGGAGATGGGACAACAAGGAGGAGATAGGAAGAGCTTATTTCAAAAGCCGAGATAAGTAATGATGAGGGCCTGCCTCTTGACCCTTCAGGTAGCTGACCACCAAGTCAGGAAACCACAGGCATCCCCTATTTGGGCACAGTGCACAAATAGCACTGAACTCACAGTAAAAAAAAAAAAAAATCTACTGTGTGAAGTGTGGCAGACTTAACCTTGGGATGTCCTCCTAAAGCAGAAGGCAGCCAGGGCAGGAAAGGTTCAGAAATTTCATCTACACCCCTACTCCCTGCCAGTCACTTTCCCAGTGGCCTAGGCATGTTTCTAACCCCATTTCTTGAATGCCCAGACTGCTTCTCTTGCACAGGGTGGCTGTGCCACATCCATGTCTCCTGCTCACTTTCCCTGCCTTTGCTAACTTCTGAGGACTTGCTTCTTACCTGTCTTACAATCATTGTCATTTCTGCTCCTTTCTAAATAAACCTGCAGAGTTGGCCCCTCCACACCAGCTCAATCCTATGGCTGCTCAAATTCAATGCAATATAATGTTTGATGGGATAAAGGTCCATTACAGAGGGAAGTGCTCTATTTCCTTCCTTCTAGTAGGGTAACCTCACACAAGTCAGCCCCACAAGGAGAGTGTCTTCCAGTCGTAAGCATTGACAGTCTCCTTTAAGCCCTTCCAAGGCTGGATATTGTTTTCTCTTCATGCCTTAAGGGGTGCTGTCCTTCCAATTTCTCAAACTTCAAACCTAGTCAGTCTTCAGTCATGCCCACCCTGCCCAGCCAGCGGAGCCTGTGCCAAGACCCTCAGCTCCTCACCTGGACATAATAAGGAGGACTCCCTGGCCTGCAGGCTCTTCCTTGCTAGGTGACAGCCACTGTCATGCTGCCAGCACCCCTATTTTCTCCTAGTGATGACAGACACTGCTCTTCTCCTTTTCTGCCTTTATTGAAAAAGCAAAGAAAAGGTTCCTGGGCACATTCTTGCACAGTTTCTGCTCTTTTCTTACTTCTCAACTTTAAAGAGAACCAAGAAAACAACGATCTACACACTCTCCCCTTCCCATTCCCTACCATGTGGCCTCAGCCCTGTGCTGGGTGCCAGCAAAAGGGAACAGTGGCTGCAACAGGTGACCATGCTTTCCTTCTCCCATCACAGTGTCATATGACACTAACTGCTGCTTTACTTTCATGTCTTTCCCTAGATTATAAACTCCTTGAAGAATCTGTGACCATTTCCCCACTGTGCTCACTGCTATTAGAATGTCTGAGAGTCAGTAGCTGTCCAATTTATGTTGGCTGAATAATTGCACCATGGCTACTAGCCTCCAATTGTGTGAACAAATGGCCATTCAGGTAGACATGCCACAGGGCATTCTGGGATCCGCATCTCTGGGATACCCATCACCTACAGGCTGCTGCTTGCATGAAGAACACTCTGACCTGGAGGTCCATGTTTTTCTTTCCAGGAGAATTGTGATCCTAGGCAGCTGTCCTTGAATAGCAGGTGTTTGTTTAAAAACTAATCAAAAGAACAGAAAATTCTGCACATCCTACTGGAAAGGAAGAGCAAGGAAATGTGCTCCCTCTAATAAAAAGTCAGCATGCACACTGGAGAGGTAGCATCCATTGTGATTTAAGTGACAAGACTTGGGCTGATGCTGGACAAAATTGCAAAAGGCAGTTAGCTCTCATGCCCTCTCTTCTCCCTACTGGCATCATTTCCCATCACAGTTCCTGCCATGGGGATCATGACACTGGAAAACATTCATAGCAACACGGAACCTGCAGGGAGGCCAGGGCTGCCTGGTCAGGTCAGGCCTGGCATGAGGCCAAGTATGCGGATCTGGAACTAGCGGGACTATCCCAGTTGTACCCAGGCAGACCCCATGGTGTCCAAAGTGCACGATTAACATTAAGCACAATTTATTTATTTATTTTAATATTTTTTGTTTGTTTCTTTTGTTTTAGCTAAGCCATCCTGCCACCTGTTGGCAGCTCAGTGGCAGCTCAGCTCAGGCTGAGCATCAAACTGCTGTTGCTCAGAGCTCAGCTTTCATTCTTGAGTGAGCTTTTAAACAACTGAGCCCCTTGGCCGGCTCACTTTAAACACAATTTAGACAACAATTGGCATTGATTCAAATCTAACATAAGGGAGACTGACTTTGGAGACGGCAGAGTGAGGAACTCTGCTGGTCCCCTCTCAATGAAACTTGGCGAAATTATTTTAAAAAACAAAAACAAAAAAACACACACCAAAAAACAAACACTTAAAGCCTCTGGAAATGGTCCTAAGATCAAACAGTAAATGAAATATCTATTCAAGAAAATCTATAAAAATTCCATTTAAAAAAAAGGTGAGAGTCTGTGGAATTTGCTCCCCATTCTCAACTCAGCAAAGTTCAGATTCCACTCTAATGGCGGAGCCTAGAGCTACAGTGTCGCATCCCGCACAACAGAGCAGTGGGAGTGGAAAAGAGACGGCAAAAGGTTAAGAAAGAGAGAGACACAAATAAGAGAAAAATGCAGTTGGTGCCAGGGGATTCATCAAAGTCTCATGGACTGAGCCCTGAATTGGGCCTGACTGCTCCTTTTATTGTCTCACACATAAGAAAAGATCAATGTATCTTCCATGGTCTGTGAGTCTCATACTAGAGAATTTAGCTCAGGGCCAAATCGCCCATCCCTGAAAACTGCCATTACCAAAGGTCCATGATGTTATAGTCATGCACCTCCTAGGAGACAGAAACTTCCTCTGCCAAGACTTACGGATAAGAATGCACGAGGACAGATATTATCACATCAATAGGTCATTTCACAGGCAGGCTGCGAGAACCTGAAGCATGGGGTCTACACCCTATTTCTGTCAACTCCTGATTCCTCCTATGGCTCTCATGAGACTGTGCCTGTCTTAGGTTGTTCCTCCCTTGAGGAATCTTACCCGTCATTGACTAACCAGCCATATTTTGGGGCCAAGTAGGGAGGGATACATAGATTAGGCATAATATTGAAGTAATGATCTGTCTTTATGGAGAGGTGCACAGGGGCAGGCAGGCTATTGTGTGATGACACTACAGCTCTTCCCCAACTCATGGTCAGAAGGCTTTCTTCTCTGGAGAAGCAGGGCTTCAGCATTTCTCAACCTGCCCCAGCCACTTGTTGCTGAGACTAAGACCTATGTGAGTGCAGTTAAGAGGTGAGGGCTTCCTTCTTCCGCCCAGCCCCTACTATGGAACAGGGGCTCTGCCATGGGTGCACAGGCCAGGAACAAAGGAGCCCTGGTTTCTGCTGCCCTGGCTCATGAGGCAGTGGTCCATGCCAGAAGAGGCAAGCCCAGAGGACCTCAGACTTCTGCCTCTACCCCCCACCCCCGAGCACTGAGTTCCTTGAAGAGGGTTATCACACAGACAGAAGCTTGCTTTTGCCCCCACCCCCAGTTCTAGGGCCCTGGTTCAGAGATTTCTGCCTGGAAGGAGAAGCAGATGGTAAAACAGATAGCTCCTAATGTCTTCCGGAAAGAATTAACTTTATTTGCATGGAGCACGGAGAAATTCAACTCTAAGGCTCTCTCAAGAATAGCAGAGGTTGTGATGAAAGGTAATTGAGAGATTTGTGGACTAATGAAGATACAGCCTAGATTGTATTTCAGCTAGTTTTCAGGACAGAACCATGATGGGGGGTTAAGAGAGCAGGAGGTAAAAACAAATACCAAGCACAGACGTCAGAAACTGTCCCATCAAAGGAGCCACAATTTGATTGGATTAGTTTGTAGAGCAATTGAGACACCAGGCTATTGCTGAAAACAATAGAGCAATCAGCAGGCAACTGGTGGGGTTTCACAGCAGGGTGAGGCCAGGGAAAGTCTTTCTAGAGAGCCCTGCCAATAGCACTGTCATCCCAGGGTGACTGTGCATGTACACAAAGCTGTATCTCTCTGAGAAGAAATATCAGAGGCTTAACATTGTGGGGAGGAAATATTTCCCTAAAATAATCCAGCCAGTTACTAAATATAAACAAACAAATAAGAATAATATGCCCTGGCATGAGAGCGGTACCCAGAGTGACCACAATATGTTATCTAAAATTGTCGGCCTCCACCCCCACCCAATTATGAAACATGGAAAAAAAATAGGAAAGTATGATCCCATATACAAGGGGGAAAAGCAGGCAACCCAAACTGCCTGGCAGAACTAGATGATGGATTTAACAGCAAAAGATTTCAAAATCGCCGTTAAAAATATGTTTAGAGAACTACTGGGAAATACGGTTTAAAATGCAAAGGAAGTTTGCATCAAATAGAGAATATCAATAAAGAGATAGGAGTTATAAAAAAGAACCAAATGGAAATTGTGGAATTGAAAAAAATATATAACTGTCCAATAGTATTTCAAAAATCCAAGACAAGGACAAAATCTTGAAAATAGCAACAGAAAAAAGATTGTCCCTTACAAGAGAGCCCCCATAACATTAACAGCTGACTCCAGAACTAACAATGTAAGCCAGAAGGCAGTGGGACAATATATTCAGAGTGCTCAAAGAAAAACAAACTGTCAACCAAGAACGTTATACACAGCAAAGCTATTTTTCAAAACTGAAGCCAAACTGAAGACTTTCCCAGATGAACAAAAACCGAGAGAATTTATTGCTAACAGACTCCCCTCCCCCGCCCCACGACCTTACAGGAAATATTAAAGTTCTTCAGGCCAAAAGCAAATGACACACACACACACACACACACACAACACCAACAAAGGTAATTCTGTACTCATTTTTTTTTAAATTTAATCTCTACTAAAAATTATTTTTAAAAATCTCTCCTTGTCAACTGCAGCCTCCTCACTTGTCCCTAAATACATCAAGCGTGCAGCCACCTTGGGACCCCTGAACTTGTTTCCTGAGCTTGGAAGGCTCTTGCACCACATATTTGCATAACCAATTTTCTCATTTTCTTAAGGCCTTTCTGGATCAGTCTACACAAAATAACCAGCACCCCCACCACCAACCTGGCTCCTGCTTTCTCTTTCTCCATAACACTTGTTACTCTGACATATTATGTATGTACTTGTTTATCTGTTAATTGCCTCTCCTTAGTAGAACATAAGTTCTATGAGGGTCTAGGCTTGGGGTTTTTGCTGCTATATCCGTGGTGTCTAGAACAGTCTAGACCACAGTGTGTGCTCACTAAAATATTGTTGAATGAATGAATGAATGAATGAATGAACCAGGATTCAGCAGCCACAACTAGGCCTAAGTCTGTGTCAGTATCCCTATCTATTATGATCACCACTTAAGACTGAAGTTGATGCTTTCATCCATCCAGGTATCACCCCACTGCCACCCTATAGGCACTGTTTTCAGCTGAACTCCTGCCAAAATAATCATGCTGTTAATTTGCTAGGTTTAAGGGATAAGTCACTTTAGATGCCTGTGCATTCTTATTGCAGGCAGTAAGGATTTGCTGAGTGCCTAGGGTATATGATTATTACAGTATTGTGCCAAGAGCTTTAGGAGCTACAGATATTAGACTAATGTGGATGCTGCCTGATGAAGTTTATAATCTCATTACAATGTCCAGAAAAGACAGTTGGAGATTTAAAAGCCTTCAATACTCAAAGAAATGTAATTATGGTCATATCAGAGATGGTGAAAGTTGTATCTATAGACAAGGGTTCTTCTCCCCATCCCAAGTGGTAGGCTAGAGCTGTCTTATACCAGCTCACGAATATCAATTGATTTTTCAAAAATTTTGCAAGCCAGCTGTTAAACACAGGCATTATTAAAAAGTGAATTAGTTAGACCTCAATTAAATAAATTATATTAAAAACAAAGGTAGTAAAATATGTAAAACCATCACTTGATTATGATTTTAATACTTCTTACTATCATTTATGCTCTCAAAGTCATTTATGTCTCTTATTATAATGGGAATACTATGTAATCTCTTCCAAACTCCACATTCAGTGACATCCCAGTGGAGGCCTGATACCTGCCATGGTGAAAGTATTTATATCACGGAAATCAGTAGATCGCTATGAATCAGGGCTTAATTTATTGTTTTGTTGATTGTCAAGACTTAGGAAAAGGATGGAGGATATGTTAGAGTGTTGATTAAAATTAAAAGTATGTCATGTCTGCAGCTGTTACACTGTGAAAACTCACAACATGTTGGTTCAGGATTTGAAATATATTACCTGAGTCAGCAAAAAAGTAGCTCACATCATTGACAAATGAGTAAAATTCCAAAATACCTCTTTGCTGTTTCATTTAATTTCTGTCATAACATGACATTCATTTCATAATTAGACCTGCTTGTCATTTGCAATAATAGTTAACTAGGGATATAAATGTTTGGCAGAAGTCAATAAAAGCATTCTGAATATATAGAATTCATAATAAAGAGTATTGTATTGTGAGGGGTGAAATGTATAACTATTACATTGTTTTGTACACCTGAAACTAATTAAAAAAAAGAGTATTGTATATTTTTAAATTTATAAATAATTCACTACACATCCTTTATATAAAAAAAAATGATAATAAACTTACTTACAGATCTGCATACTTTTTTTCCAGCGAGCTGGTTGTTAAATGTTTCCAGCATACTACTTCCCAGCCCACTCCCCTCACCTATACTATATCATGTAAATTAAGTCATGTTGTGTGACATGATAAGAAATATACATTCAGTCTCTGTCCTGAGTTTCTAACACAAAGCTCCTAAAACCTTTGTAATTTCCTGAAGGATAGGGGTGATAGGAGCATCTTTTGTTATAGTATTGGCTTTTCATCACAGCTTCCTGACACAAGGGCTACTAAGATCCTTGGAACCTCTGGAGTGACAAGAGTGTCTTTGTATGCTCAAGAGATGACTGGTGGCTGGGGCTCCTACACAACTTCAAAGTGGGGGCTGGTCACCAGAAAAACCGAGGCAGATTAGAGGGTTGGAGTGTTCAGCTCCACTCCCTGACCTCTGGAGGGGAGAGGGGCTGGAGGTTGACTTCATCTCCAATGGCCAATGACTTGAGCAATCATGCATCCATAATAAAGTCTCCATAAAACCCTTAACCATAGGGTTTGGAAACTTTCCAGGTTGGTTCCCACATGCCAGAAGAGTGGCACACCCTCCAGCTCCAAGGGACAGTGCTCCTATGCTCAGGACCTATCTGGACCTTGCCTTATGTACCTCTTCATCTGGCTGTCCATCTGTATTTTTATTATATCCTGAACAACAAACCAGGAAATGTGTTTCCCTTAGTTCTGTGAGGCATTATCGCAAATTATTGAACCTGAGGAGGGGTTCCATATAGGTTGAGAAACCTACACACAATTTATAGCCAGTTGATCAGAAGTATAGATGACAACACAGAACTTGCAACTAGTGTCTGAAGTGGGACAGCATGTGGGACTGAGCCCATAACCTGTGGGGTCTGTGCCAACTCCGAGTGATCAGTGCCAGAATAAATTAAATCATAGATTATAGGATATTCAGTTGCTATCTGTAGAGAATTGGAGAATTGCTTGGTGTGAGAAACCAACACATTTGATGTCAGAAGTGTTGTGAGTAGAAAAAAAAGTTTTCCTTTACTTTGTAACTGACTTCACACAAAACCTTCCATGTGAGAGATTTTATAATCTACACCTATGAGTCTGCATAGAATTTTACATAGAAATATATCATAGGATTATCCACATAGCAAAGAGTGTGACTAGTTTGGAGTGGCATATTTTCTCCCCTACTACATATGACTAAATTAACTTAAATGATATATGAATATGTTTGCATATGCTAATAACCCTTTGAATTTAGATTTGTAAAGACTCTTTTCTGTGATAAATTCTAAAGACCACAAAATAAGAAGATAGTGTATGATTTTCCTAAAATCCACATTTTTATATTCCTGCATTTGAAGTGTGTGGTACCCTACATAAAGCATAATCAGCACAGTGTGGGTCAATGTGTAAATCAAGAAATAAGCACTCGAGCATCCCTGGCTATGCTTTATGCCTCTGCAAGGACAATTACCATGAAACACAAAATAAAACAGAACTTGCTTCTATTGAAAGAAATAGAACATGACATTATAACTTTGACAAGACTTCAAACATCTGTTTTGCTTAAAACTCATGAAATATGTCATTAAATGTATTTCAATCTATATAACTATGATGTCAAAGCAGTTTTATTTTTGTATGCTCGGAAAGCATTTGCATTTTTAATTCATTTTAGAATAAAATAACACAAAATATTTTAATTCTAACTTCCAATATTCTAAAATGAAATTTAAAATATTCAGACCTAGTTTTTTGTATATGCTTTTTAACTATTTAGATGTGCACTTTGAGGCCCCTTCCTAATAGACCCACATGAGTTGAGCAACCTATAGACTAAGTTATTCTACATACTTTGGGAGGCACTATAAGAAATAAGACTGTGCAGTAATTAATCCTCCCTTATTACCTGCACTGCTTGTCTGGGCTCAGTAACTCACTGGCCAGACATTCTGTCTACAACTGGTTCGTAATAATTATCAATTGACTGGTTGATTCAATCCAATAGGTTGACTGGTTTGAGTGTGCATGGCTGGTGTGAATTCTCTCAAAGGAAGTTTTCTCATTGAATTTTCCAAAAATTAGAAGTCATTTTCCTGGAAAGCATTGTGTGTCTGGTGTTTATTTCCTCTACAATTTTTTTAAAATTTTATTTTATTATTATTATTACTAGTTACAGATGTATAAAACAATGCAAGTTATTTTTTTTCACCCCTTACAAAGTGACTCCCCCCTCCCCTGCCCTCCCACACCCATCTATTCTATTACAATATCTATTACAATTCCATTGACTCCATCCCTACACTATATTCCACATCCCATGACTATATATGTGTTAACTTATAGTTGACATAGAATATTGTTCAGTGACAGCTTCAGATGTACAGTGCAGTGGTAAGGCCACTCCACCATCCATGAAGTGGTCTCCCTAAAAGGCTCTACCATTTTGACAAAGCCAGTATCTGCTAGATCTGGGCATCAAGAACACAATCTTTCCAGGCTTTCTGTGTCTCTCCAACGTATTACAGAGATGGATTTGGTCCTGGAATATCTCTTCGTGTGTGTCTCCATGATGACAATCAGCAGAAAAGGGAGAAGTTAAGTCAATTGTCTGATTGCTTTCTTTACATAATCCCAACAGTTTTGGAAGATTTTCTTCCTCTTGCCTTGGCTGATTGTTTGAAGACTGTATTAATAAAGATTTCCCTACATGTGAGAATGAGAATTATAGAAGTGGCTAGTTTTCATATGATTGTGAAAGTCTAGTTAAATTGAACTAAATACTACAAACAGTATATAGATAGAAATAACACCAAAATAAATACCATAGGCATTGCAGTGAGGAGGAGAAAGATCAGAAGACTCAAGATACAATTTTGTTTTCAGTCTTCCATGTGACATCTTTTTAAAAGACCTACCTGCTCATCTTTCATGGTGGCTGTTTGACTGTCAAGATGATGGTCTAGGAAGAGGACTACCAACTTGATCTGCTCACTCTGGGCACCAAACACTTGTCTTCACTCATAGGTGTCCAGCTGGTTTGAATATCCCTTGCTAATATGAAAAGAATTTTTTATGTGAGTCTTTAAAAATATAATCAAATGGTTAGCTGAGAAAAAATGAACTTCACTAAGGAACAAGAAAACCCCTACTATAGACTATATCTAATAATAATAATAATAATGACTGTGATGATTGATTTTATATGTGAACTTGACTGTGCCATGAGGTGCCCAGATATGTGGTCAAACATTATAATGGGTGTTTCTGTGAGGATGATTTTGGTGATATTAGCATTTAAACCAGTAACCTGAGTAAGCAGTTTGCCCGTCCCAGCATGGATGGGCCTCGTTCAATCAGTTGAAGTGCTGAACAAAAGGCTGATCATCCCCTGAGTGAAAAAGAATTCTCCTGCCTTATGTTCTTCCAATTAGGTTATCAGTTCTTCCTAGTTCTACAGCAGCTTCCGGCCTTCAGACTTGAACTGCACATTTGGACTTGCCAGCCTCCATAACTGTATGAACCAATTCCTTATGTTAAACATCTCCTCTCTCTCTCTCTCTCTCTCTCTCTCTCTCTCTCTCTCTCTCTCACACACACACACACACACACACACACACACACACACACACTTTCTGTTTCTCTGGAGAACCCTAATACAATGGTTACAATATACTGAGCACTTACGTGTGTCCACCACTATTTTACGGTCATTACTTTTACCATTTCATTTAGTCTTCACAACCCTATGAGTTGGGTTTCACTCATAATATCCATTTTATATATAGTGAAACTTCAGATTCAAAGCAGGTGTATTACATTACAAGATCAGCAAACTAATTAATAATAAAGTCAAATTGTTGATCTCTGCATTGTATACCTGAAACTGATGCTGTATGATATTATATGCCAACTGTAATTGAATATATAGATAGTCACGGGATGTCAATTATACAGTGGGAGTCAAAGGAATTGTAATAGATATGTATGATATTGGGGGGGAGGAGTGGGGTGGCAAACTGGGTGAGGGGTTTTGTCACTTTGAGGGGTAAAAAGTATAACTATTGTACTCTGTTGTACACCTGAAACTAATATTTTTTTTAAAAATGTTTATTTCAGAATGAAAGAATTTTAAAAAAAACAAACCAGTTTGTAATAGGTATATACGATGTCAGAGGGGCACTAGATTGGGGGACAGGGGTTATCACTTTGTCAGGGGTAACATGTATAACTAGTACATTGCTCTGCACACCTGAAACTAATAAAATAATAATAATAATACAGCCAGGGTCTGAAAACAAATGCATTGGTCCCAATATTTTATTTTTATATACTTATTTTACCCTATTTTTTATTGTGGCAGAAATGATCAGTGCTCACCAAAGAGCCACATGTTCCTCTACATTTTCCAGCCTTTGTTTCCGATAAGTTGGGTTGTGTGAATAGTGGTACTCAGTGAAATATGCGTGGATGTGACATGTGACTTTATGGAGGAGGCAATTAAAAGCTGATGTGCCATCTTCATTTTTCTTTCCCTGCCTGATCAACCCCAGAGGACACCTGTTCCAGCTGGCACAGTTACAAGATGAAAGCAGCCCAGGTTGCTGAGTCATCTTTTGGATGACAGCCACACAGGAAAGTCATCTAAGCCACCTCAAACTTTGAATATGAAATAAACTTTTATTGGGTCAAGCCACCAATATTTTAGTGTCTTTTGTTACCATAGCATATGATATAAACTTTAATTTACATCAATATGAAATAATATCAAAAGTAATGAGCACTTGCAGCATAATCATGAATTTATGTATATAATGCCTCAGCCTTGGAACCAGGCTACCTAATTCAAATCCCAGTTCCACTTGTAGTAGAGCTCGGACAAGTGACTGAGCTTGGATGAGTTACTTAATCACTCTGGGCTTCTCATGTGTAAAATGGGGGTTATTATAATAGGGTGTTTGTGATGATCAGATGAGAAATAACAGGTATATCTCAGAGATATTATGGGTTCAGTTCCAGACCACTGCAAGAAAACAAGGATCATAATAAAGCAAGTCATAAACATAATGTTTTTGTTGGTGGAGTGTCTTGCATTCAATTTGTAAAAACCTCAACATTTCTGAAGCATAAGAAAGGAAATTACAATAAATTGAGGTATACCAATATACCTACACCTATATATTGGCATATATTAAAAGTATAAAATATGAGCTATGTACACAGACAATAATTTATATTTGCCAATGTAAAGCAAGTTTTTACTATCATTCACTCAAGTTCAATAAATAAACAACAAACATGTTTAACAAAGTCATTTGGTCAACACTAAAACAGATTCTGGGGATTCAAAGATGAATGAAACATGGTTCTATTTTATAGAGTTCACAACTTGTTAGAAGAGCCATATGATTAATGTTAAAATTCAGTAACTACCATAAAGAACCATTTTCTGGGTTTCACAACTATGTCTTGGTTAAAAAAAAAAATTCACTTCCAGTACCTTCTGGAATGCAATTTGAAAACTCTTGGCATGAGCAAACCCAGCCTATAGTGCTGATGTGGTTGAAAGAACATCAGCCTCCCAATTAACTTCCTGGCTTCAGATTGTCCTCTCTCCAAACCATTCTCTAGGCTGTCTCCTAGAACACAGATCTGATGAGATCATGCTGCTACTACTTGAAACTCTTTGATATATCTCTATTCCCTATAGAATAAAGTATTGGAGAGTAGCAATACTCACTGCAGTCCCAAATATCTACAGCTAACATCCTACGTAGAAAGAGAATGGGAGAGATGTCAAACAAATAGACCTGGACTAGAAACACTGAAGATAGGCCTAAATTCTGCCTCTTACTGTCTTTGTAATGTCTGGAGAAACACAACTTCTCTATTGCGTTGTCTGAAAAGTCATGACATACTTTATCTATATTTCAAAGGTCATTTATTTATATAAAGAACAAAGATCAATCAGTGATATCAATGGCCCATTTTGTTCAATAACCTTTTGCCATCTTTCAGTGAGCTTCATAATTCCTTGTTCATAGAAGGACCTATCTTTCTTTGTGAAAAACTGAACAAAGTGCTGATTTACAGCCTCAGCTGAATTGAATTTTATACCACACAAGGAGTTTTGAAGAGAGCGAAACAAGTGGAAGTCTGACAGCGCAAGGTCAGGTGAGTATGGTGGGTGTGAAAACACATCCCATCCAAGCTCCAGTAATTTTTGACAGGTGATCAAACTTGTGTGTGCCCTCGCGTTGTTGCGATGGAACACAACTCCTTTACAACTAACAAGCTTTGGACATTTCTGGATGATGGATGCATTCAAATTGTCCAATTGTTGACACATTTGAATAGATCGTTTGGTTCCTTGGTAGGAGCTCGAAAAACACGACACCTTTAAAATCCCACCACACTGAGAGCATAATCTTCCTCTGATGAATGTCTGCTTTCAATGTCTTTGAGACGAATAATCACGTCGGGACCAAGATTGTTTGCATACCACATTGTTGTAAACAATCCACTTCTCATCATCAGTTATCAGTCACTTCAAAAAAGGATCATTTTCCTCAAGTTTAATGAGAATGTCGCAGATGTTTATATGTGCCGTCAAGTGAACTTCTTTGAGTTCATGCAGAATCCAAATATGGAGCTTGCTTACGTATCCCAGCTTCTTCAAGTGGTCGTGAATGCTTGAATGATGGATGTTCAATGTTTCTGCAATCTCTCGTGTCATGTAATGTGGGTTTGACTTGATCAATACCTTTATTTTGGCATCATCAACCTTGATGGGCCTCCCTGACTGAGGAGAATCGTTGAGATCAAAATCACCAGCAGGGAATTTTGTGAACCATTGTTGGCATGGACATTCTTGTAAAGCATTTTCACCATAAACTCTATGCAACTTTTCAGAAGCTTGACATGCGTTCTGCCCTTTATGGAAGTAAAACAGTAAAATATGGCAAAAATGCACAGTTTGGTCTTCCATCTTCAACTTGTTGTAAGATCTCCAAAACTCAACCAGATCGCTTAATTTTTTTTTTAAATGAAGCTAGAACTGTCATCTGTCAAATGACATAGCAATAACATAGATGCAAATGACTCTAGTACTTCCAAAAATGAACTAGTGTCATCTGTTGCAAACAGGTGTCATGACTTTCCTGACAACCCAATAGATCTGAGGTTCCCCATATAAAAAGGAGACGTTACCTGTTCTTTATATTCAACAAGATTGCTAAGAAAGTCAGATGACATTATAAATGTGAAAGTGACTTATGATTTATAAACTATAGGGCACTATTTATATAACATATATCTACCTATATAATGCAACATTTCTAAAACTGTAGGGTAGGAAAAAATATTATTTTCGGGATGTCCTTAAATACACATTCACCCAAGTGCCTTCCCTAGAGATCTTGCTTCAATAAGTCCAGGATAGACACCTTTTGCCAAACATTACAAGTGATTCTGATGTAGGTGGCCCATGGGCCACACTTTGAAAAATGTTGATGTAAAGTGTCATAAATTCCAGAAGGAAGAGTCCTAACTAACCAACATAAATATTGTTTGACCCAACAAAAATATAATTTCATCAATATGTACTTTTCCATTTTTTATCATCATTCTAAAAATAGAAATGATTGTCAGACTGCTAGCAAACTGGAAATTGCTTATATTTATTGAGAGACTCAGAAACATTTATTGAGAGACCCAGAAAGTTTCATAGGCTTTCATCTCATGTTAGGCCTTGGAAAATAAGTTAAAACATATAGTTTTAATTCCAATTTAATGATAAAAAGACTGAGATTCAGACGTTGTGGAAACAAAGTTCAAGTCTGTGCTACTATCGGAATGAAATTTGAGAACTTTTAATGCCTGAGGAGAAGCCGATAGACTTTCCACTTCTCATAGCTGCCTCCTAGATGGAGCCAGAATTGGCCAGAAGCCAGGCTTCATGCAAGCTGTGGAGGTGTAAAGGTGGCTATTATCAGTCCTGAAAAGCACTCACAAATCAATATTTTTCCATTACCAGCTCTGCCTCCAGATATTGTTGTATCTGAAACATTAAAAATATTACCTCTACGTCACTACTCCTGTTCTCCATATCAACCATATGACCCAAGGCAGCTCATGGAATGAAGGCTACAGCTGTCTCTAATAGAGCTGCCCAAATCAGGGATTAAGAGCAGAATAACGGTGATAATACTTGAGGTCACTTCCCTCGGTAGAAATTCCAAATAAAGCTCCATTCTATCTCCATACTGAGAAATATAAATAAAGAGCTGAACTTATATATATATATATATATATATATATATATAAATATAATATATATGTATATACGCACACATACATGCTGCTTAAAAGCATTTACTAAAAGCCCTTTGGCAAAGACAAAATTAAACAATCCAAAATTCTTACCTTTTTGCCACCCAGTTAGCTTGTTCTTTGTTATGTTTTTGTTTTTAAACTACTAATAAAACAAATTAGAAAGGATCATATAATTGCCTGACGAAAGCATACAGAAGTATTTGTAAAAAAAAAAAAAAGAGAAATTACTTCTCAAAACTAATTTATCTTAATATCGCAATTAATAGCTATAATAAAGATTTCTAAAATTCAGAGGTGCATGACAATATGGAAAAAAAATCATTTTTAAGTCCAAATAAATCTTTGTTTTACTTCAGGGAAGCACTCATATTTGTATTTACTCCTTGGTATCTACATGAAGCTAAGGATTACAATGCATTAACAGAAAAACTTCCAGGAAATTAGGCAAAGTAATAAAAAAAGAAAATACAGAAAAATATTTTAAATATAGGAGAGAATCCTGTACTCTATCTTATAGCCCACTATCCACAGATTAAACACCAAAAGCTATAACAGATGTGCAGCAGAAACTGAGAAATTTTTACTTATGCTAATCTGAGCTAACAGCTGTTATTAGGGCTGACTCTGTAATACTTCTGTCATCACTTCTAAAAACCAGCTTTTCAAATGTGGAAAGGGAAATTTGCAAATATAAGAGGGAAACTTTAGGGATATAAATTTGGCTGTGATCGGTCCTAAAGTTCCTTACCTTTTAAACTCACAATCAATATTTTTCCATTATCAGCACTGCCTCCAGACATTTTTATATGAAAGCTTTGAAAATATCACTTCGTTTTTGGTTATTCCCTTTCACTATATTGACCACAATTTTGAAGAAACTCATATAGAATTTTGAAATTCGTGTGCTGCAGATCAACTTCAAATGAATGTATCTCAACCCGTAAATGTTCTGGTGACTCAATCAAAGGGCACTACAACATAGTGGTAAATAAATAGCACAGGCTTTACAGTCAGGTGGCCGAGACTTAAATACCACCCTTACCACTGTGTGACCCCGGACAAATTATTCAAGCTCTTTGAGACTGCATTTCCTTCTCTGCCAAACAGAATAGTAATAGCATCTACCAGTGTCAAGAATGTTTTGAGGATTAAATATTATGCTTATGTATATATGTACCTATGTATATGTGAGGTATAAGTAGGAGCGTGTGCATGCATGTGTGTGTGTGTTTGTGTGTGGCTTACAGCCATGCCTATCACATCATACACATTCTTTAAGTGTTAGATGCTGTTGTTGAGGTTATTTATTATGAGTGTCATTGCAAAGCTACTATATGACCTAATCTACAGATTAGACTAGTTAATTAAAAATCTGTATCTCTATAAAACTTAACTCATGAGAAAAATCTGACGAAACATTGTCCTTTCTTTTCACTGAGAATTTTTGCAAAGAAGTGAAGTTTACAGAACGGACAGCCTGTTTGGTGTTGCGTACACATGTGGAGAATAAATATGACCATGATTTATCTCAAAGCTGTTTTATCAAATTCGGTTCGCAGTCACAAATCAGTTAGAGGACACCAAAGAGTTCCACAATTTCATATTCAATTTGTGGCAATGAAAGGGATTTGGTTGTGTTAATTACTCTAATGACACATTTCAATTTGTGCTTATCCAGTAGTTAGGGATAACATAGGATTTTTTCCTGCATTGTTTAGTGAGTGCTCCACTGAGACTGGGGCCACGATTTTTGTCTCTGAGTGGGCTTAAAGCATGGAGGAATGGTGTCGTTTTCCAAGGGAGAGAGATTGTGTTTTAAACTATTTTTTTCTAGAAACCAAACAGCCATATTCTTCTACCATTAATAATGTAATTTAATTTTTGTCTTCATTAACAAAACTAAGTAATTGGTTATACAAATATTGCTATGGGACCATTTTTCTTACTTTTCATATATATATATATATATATATATATATATATATTTTTTTTTTTTTTTAAATCTCAACTCTTCTTTTCCACCTCTGCCTTTTTTTATGTCAGACATTGATTTTTTTTCACCATTTAACGGAATGAAAATTAAGAGGACCACATTGCATTAAAAAAAAATAAATCTCACCTTTTAGATCCTTATTTTGATCAAATATGCTTTCAGGCACCAACATATCCCACTGTGTCAGCTCTAGCTTTGGAAGAAATATGGTTTTTCATTACTTCCTTCTAAGTCCACAGGGGAAGGACTAAGTGTGGGATTTTACAGAGACTACCAAATATGTGAATTCTTGTACTGCTTTTTACATTTTTCAGAAATTCAGTGGTATATTTTTCCAACTATCTATTCTGAAACGGGATGCCATATTTTTAAATTGAGCATGGCCTTGAGGCTCAAATCCTAACTATGGCTCTTTATTTTCCTTGTCATTTTAGTATCTCAACAATGCATTAGTTTTAGTTGATTAACAAAAAGCAACCAAAATGCACAGGATAATAGAATAATAAGACAACTGATAGCATTCTTCCTGCCAGATAAACATGCCTCACAGAAGGCTTAACTGTCACATACCTACAGTTTCAGCTGTTTGAAAGTTTTGATAATAGCCTGAAATGTCAAAATTCAGCAGCCAACACTAAGCTATCAGCTTTCAAAATGCTTTATGGAGTGCTTGTCCCTGAGGGCATAAATTCCAAGGAGCAACTGAGCTGCCCTACAACTTGACAGCTTATCCTCATTCTAGGAGAGCCTTGCATCTGTGCAAATCTAGAAAATGTAACTGCAGCTCTAAGATGAGGAGTTGTGATTGGAGCACAGCCTCTCTCAGAAAATAGCACAGAGGCCATTGGGGTGCTAGATATTCAAAGGGCTTCTGAGGTCTCTGGAAATGAAGTTTGCTTCAGCTACGCGCTAGTTGGATCACACCTGGGCAGAAAGCATTTAGGCCCTGCTTCGGCCAAGATTCTCAGGATAGAAAACGATATCCTGGGACTACCCCTTCCTCTGTTGGTCACCCTGCTAAATAGAAGCAATTTCCCCGATTACGGCTGCAATTTCTCATCAAACATTACATAACCCATATCATTTCATCTCCCCAAAATAAATTATTCATGTCGTTTGGGAATTCATCTGGAGCTACAGGTCAAATGCCCCATTTGCTGCTAAATTACTGTTAATGTTTTCCCTTTTTTTTTCTGATTTATTAGCTGTTTACACAAAATATTGCTTGGATATAACACTTTTGCTCAGTGCAGTTTTTTCTGTGAAAAAGCAAATCTTTATTTTCTTTTGACTCCCCAAGGTCAAGTTAAGGATTATCAGTGGCCCTGAAAAAAGTAGAGTACCTTCCTCAAAAAAAATCACATCATATACAAAAAATGTATCACCTGATACTATCCTTTTAGTCTTGAATACATAAAATGGCTATTCTATAAAGACAGTGTAGTATGATGGAAAGTAGCTTAACTGAGGAGTTTATATCCCAGCTCTTCCATTTCCTAGCTGTGCGACAAGAGGCAAATGATTTCCTTCTCTTAGCCTGACTGGCTTCATCTCTAACATGAACAAATTGTTAGCACCAATTTTGGGAAACATTGTAACAATTAACAAATACATAGAGTGTTTATACTGCTAAACATTTAGTAAATGCTCGTAAATATTAACTATTATTTTTTACATATTTAAGTTGCCACATTATCCTGATTTGATCTTTTCAGGAATTCATTATTTTTAAAAATAATAAAGAGAGTGCATCAGCAAATAGTGCAATCCTGTTACTTCTGGAATGTGTGTCACTAACCTAGCCATGGATCCTAACCACTAGTCTACCAAGTATTTGTAAACTAGATGCCCATGCCTATACCTAGGAAAGGGAGAAGTTTCCCGCTTACTAGGGGAAGCATAGATATAAATTACTGAGTCCCAGTTCTTACCTACCCAACTTCATGTCCTCTGAGGATCTGCCCAAACATGCTATCTCAAGTAACCCCTGTCACTCTCTTGTATCACCTTTCTTATTTCATTTCCTTCATTGGTATATAAGTATCTGAAATTACCACTTTTACATTTTTATTTGTTTACTCCTTTATTTGCTGACCTCCACACCTGTTTCACTCATCTCTATTTCTACTTCTCTTTCCCATCCACAAAATTCATGGCAAAACATTCCCACTGCCAGTTCATTTGTCACCACCTTGCACAAAGGAAGCAATGCTTGCAGCACACCCTTGTAGCATTCTCCTGCTGCCCATGTGAAGCATCCATCTAAATATGGGTTACTCTAATCACAGGAATCAGGACTTATAGCAGTTGGTAAACATCATTATTATATTTGAAATTTATGTGCCACCATTATATAGATGGAAAGATGGCTGTAAAAATGGTTATTTTAGCTCTTGTCCCTTGTTCTCAAAATGTTATTCTAAGAATAAAAATGTACACTCTAAAATAAAACTATATTGTCCTGATAGTCAACTGGGTCATTTATCACTAATTAGTTATTTAATTAATTTTAAGGACAGATGGGTACATTTTGTCCTGTTAAATGTAAACGATTTCTAAACATACTGGTCTCATTTTAAGGCATTTGGTGACTGCTCTGTATCAACAGGTGACTTATATTTTCTATCTGCCACAGGCTTGCTTCCTTTTTTATGATACTAGGTGGTAGCATAAAAGATAATCTTTGGCCTTGCATTCAGACACAATTATTCCATGACAACCAAAATGAGATTTCGTTCGTTGATCTGCACAGCACATTTTCATAATGAGCATACTCGTAGAAAGTTCTTTATGTTGAAATTACTGAGGTACTAATTAGTTGGTTAGCTTTCATTTACAAGAGATGAAAGCATTCACTTTCCACGTGGATTGATCAAGGTCACTTAGTGGTGTCCAGTTGGCAGTGAAAGATCCCAAATGGGTTCACTCACATACCTGATGCCTTGACAAAGATGGCTGAAAGAGGGCTGTTAAACAAGTCATTTATACATAACCTCTCCAGCATGGCAGTCTCAGGGTAGCAGATTTCTTATATGACACCTCAGGGCTCCTAGAGTGAGTGGAAGCTGCCAGTATCTTAAGGCTGCCAGGACAGCATCATTTTAGCATTATTACATTGGTCAAAGCAGACAGAGAGCCCTCCCATATTCAAAGGAAGGGGACAATGATATTAGACCCCCACTTCTCAATGAGAAGAATGTCAAAGAATTTGTGGTTTTTCTTAATCTTCCATACAATCATTCCATGGTTTAAAAAGCAACTATAGGGCCAGCCGAGTGGCGCATTGGTTAAGAGCTGGCTTGGGATGCCAGCGGCCCCAGTTCAGATCCCATATATGAGGGCCAGTGACACTGCCCTCTACAACTAACAACATCTCCACCTGGAGCTGGGCTGTGAGCCCCGTGACGGTGTAGGCTGCAGACCCTGCTGCAGTGGGCTGCCATAGGCTACAGTGAGTGGCCAGTAGCCAGCGTGAATGGCTGGCAGCTGGTGTGAGCTGCCAATAGCCGTGGTGAGCGACCATCCAGAGGCCGGTGACCGATTTGCCCCATCCGGGAAGAGAGCAATGACAATACCAACATGGGGCAGTGAAGCAACATCCTCCGCAACTAGACTGAAGAACAGAAAGACAGCAACTTCTCTGTTCCCCTCCCCCAATTCCCCAATAAAATCTTTAAAAAGAAAAGCAAAAAAAACCCAAAAACAACAACAAAAAACTATATAGCATCCACTAATAAATCAGTGAAATGTGCTTCTTTTACCATACATAGTTACATATTTGATTAATAATCAAAAATATGCCTATGGTGAATACAATATTTGAAACTCAAAATTAAATAGAAAAAAAGATGGTATAAAAGTTATTTTTCTGTCAATAAACGGAAATCAAAATTTTAAGCAGATTTGTTTTTTGTGATTATTTTGAGTTGTATTATATACCCCCAAAATTCCTATGTTGAAGTCTTAAGTTTCAGTACCTTCAGATTGTGAACATATTTGGAAATAGGGTCTTTTAAGAGGTAATTAAGTTAAAGCGATGTTATTGGGTAGGCCCCAATCTGATATGACTGGTGTCCTTAGGAGAAGACTAGATTAGGACACAGACATTTACAGAGGGAAGACCACATAGAGACCCAGGGAGAAGATGGCCACCTACAGGTCAAGGAGAGAGACTCAGAAGAAACCAACCCTGCCAACATCTTGACCTCAGACTTCCAGCCTCCAGAGCTGTGAGAAAATATATTTCTATGGTTTAAACCATCCAGTCTGGGTGCTTTCTGACAGCAGTCCTAGCAAACCAGTACATTAATTTTAGCTTTAGTTAATGCATAGGTAAATTTCGCAATTGCTCTTTTGTTCAGCTACTGAAGCAGATATGCTGGATAGCACTAAAGCTAAAATTTGTTGTTCCATAGGATACTTTAATTTTCCATTAATTCTCATTTCACATGCGGCAATAGGAATTGTCAAAAACAAGAGTAATAAGCAATTTGCTTCAGAAACATTTGAATTCATATCTTAATATTTAGAAAAAAACTATCTGAACAAATTTACATATGTTTTGCTTGTTGGTTTCTTTTTAATCATTAAATAAAACCAATTGTTTTGCTAATTATTTTCATAGGTCACTTTTCAATTTCTTTGGCATTTGCTATGCTTTTTCTCATAATGGATTTTTTATCTATTTTAATTAATTGAGTTGGAATAAAAAAATCTAAATAAATGAGCACTTCTATTTAGTCCTTGAAATCTTAGGCCTAGCTGGAATAGGTCAAGCTTAGGTCTACTTGGAAATGAATCTTGCTCTTTCTCAATTCTTTCCTTCATTTGCTCCCAGATTCTGCCCTCTCTTCGCTTTCATCCTACTTTTCTAGTTACTTGTTTTCAGAAAAGTGTTTTGCATACTCCTCTTCCAATGATCATCCTTTAAAAGTTAGTGTGCCCCATAAATCTGTAATTGGATTCTTCTCTTTTCCCTTTACAAATACTCGCTGAATGACCTCATTAATCCTCAAAGTTTTAGTTATCCTCTATGTGCCAAAGACTCCAAAATATTTATTTCCAGCCTGGCTATTTCCATGTTTCCCAGACCCACATATCCAAATGCTAATGAGAATCTCTATTTGAATGTTCCATGGGCCCCTCAAAGTCAACAACTCCAAAGATTCATTCATCATCAGTTTCCTAAGACCTGCTCCTCCACCTTGTTTATTAATTTTGTGAATGATCAGTCACACAACAAATTACCAAGCAGAAAAACTGAAATCATTCTTGGCCCTTTCCTTTTCTTCACCCCACACATACAATCAGTCCTCAGAACATAAATCCTCCTCCTTCTTAATACCTTTTGAATCTATTTCTTTTTTTATATGTTCCTACTTCTAGTACTTACTTCTAGAATTCTGGCTCTTATCATTTATTTTCTAAGCTGTTTTAACTGCTTCCTAAGAAATCCCTTCCCCTGGCTTTGCCCTTCTTCTAATTCATCTTGCACACTATCACCAAACCACTCATTCTAAAAGAGAAATCACATCAAGCCCCCTTGTTTATAATCCTTTAATGGTGCCACATGGAACCACACCAGCTTCTGGGTAATCCAAATTTCCTAACATGGCATTCAAGAAACATCAATATTTGGTCCTTGTTTCTTCTCTTGAACAATTCTAACTCCTTATTTCAAAGCACACTTTGGATATCACTTCAACCAGCACACTTCCTGATGGCTTTCCTAGTCTAACTTCTCAACTTGCCCCAATGTGTGTCCTTTGTTGCCTCATGCCTACCTTCACCATAGCACCTTCATATCTTTTTTTTACAATTACACATATATTTATCTCTCACCACAAGGCTGTGAGCTCCCAGAGAGCAGCTATTGGATCTTATTTGGTGTCCTGAGTAGATAGTTTCCATTTAACATGTAGTTTCTAAATAAATGAATGAATACAGTTGTCATATTGATAAAAATTTCCATTGGAGCTCTCGACTAAAGTTTAAGAATGAACAACAATGTATTGCAATGCCCTGAAATAAAAACTGAGAACCAGGGGAAGCACTCACTCCCCAGTGGGTACTCTGTCCATATGAAGTAGGAGACCCACTGGTTTGAAGAGCAGTCCTTGAGGGGCCTGCTTGTAGGCCAACTCATGAAGAAAAACTGTCTGGAAGATGATTTTAATGGTGGTAATTTAAACAGCCATTACCTGTGCACAGCACTGGAAACAGTTCTGGTTGGTGGGAAGGAGAAACATAAGGATGCTCTTAAAACAAAAACACTGAGCAGGTAGCAAATGACCAAACACATGTGAGGGCAATTAACTCTCAGGATCACAACTCTAATATTCAGTGCAATAATCAAGGGCAGGATCACAGGATGTAGTTTATAAACTTAACAGTGGTAGAGGACAAAAAAAAACAAAAACAAAAAAAACAATACCTTGAAAACACAAACTAATTGTACTTATTGGAATATACTCACACGTTTACCTCTCTGAAATAAGTATATTCTTTGACAATATAATGGGCATGAATTTCAGTCCACAATTCTAGGTGTGTAAACAAATCTTTATTTTTATAATAATTTCTGACACAAAGAACCATTTGACTGAGACTGTGAAAAACTTAATATTAACTCTCTTTGGGTTCCCTGCCCCATTTTAAAGGGTTCTGTCAAAGTTCTAGGATCTTCTGCCAAGACAAGACATTAGGAAGAATGTGGAGGGTGGAGTACCCTGTCCTCATTCACCATTCAAATAGGTTGCTTATGAGGGACATGATGTCCTTTTCAACAAGCCTATAGGTCTTTGTGCTTCTGTGGGGAAGCTGTATATGGTTCTCTCTGCCCACACTCAACAGACAGCTTTTCTTCCCCAAAGGAAACCAAAAGTAAAACACAGGTCCTCTTTTTGATCCAGTAACCATGGACTTTCCTCTCTTCCTCTCGGCAGACTGGGAGCATCTCTTTATTGATGTAAAGTACAGCCTAAAGGCATTTTATCTAAACCTATGACTCCCCTGCCTGAACTGGGGGTGGTGGGGGTGGGGGTTGGTAGCAGAAATGACATAAATGGATATTTCATGTGTAGATCACTTTTCTGATCATTTTATACCCATGGGAAATCAAGCCACTTAATAATGTTTAGATAGTCAATTAAGTCCAAATTACCAGGACTTAATCCTTGAAATGAATCTATTAAGACTGGCACATGTCTATAGCAACCGGACTGATAAGGTAATGAGTATAATTGCTGGCTGGAGAATGTAGGATCTGTCTAAGGTAGGTGTTGTCATTCAATCCAGACCTGTGGCAAAATCATCTAATTTCCAAGAGATGCTGAAAGGATGGTTTTTTGTGTGAAAGCCCTTGGATTTTTAAAAGGCAGCTCAGTTGTTGCAACACAGAATATTCATGCACAGTACAGGCTAAACAAACTACACCCTGTGGTGGATAGACTCAGCCCATCAGTTACCAATTTGCATAATAAAAATATCAGTGTATCAATTGGTCAAAGAACTACTGTACCCCAATAACACACAGGAAGAATTTCTTTTAATCAGTGATTTGAGAAAATCCATCAGTTCTCTTTTTCCATGTTGTAACAAAACTCAAATTTCTGCTGACACATTATAAAGACAAGATATAAAATTTCCCATCATTATAAAGAAATGTGTTACCTCTGTCTCTTGGGACATCACAGACCCAAGTAAAGCCATAAAGATCAGGCATCTAATTTCTTGGGCTTCTCCTCCCCTTTCATACCATTGCCACTTTCTGAACCTTTTCAGAACACCACCTGTACAAGCCAGTCCCTCCTCAGCCAAGGAGTCCCATTCGCTCCAGCCCTTTCAGCCCTTTCACTATGATCCACAAAATCATTTCAAATCAGACCTTCGTACAAAATTGCAACGCGAGCGCACCTGGACAGTTACTAAACTGATGAACGTCTTTTCTCAGAAACCAAGAATTCATATACATAAATTGTGCTTTGTAGTTACACAGACTCTGGAGGTACTATTTGCCCTTTATCTCACTGAGGTGTAATTTTCATACTTTTGCTTTCTGGCATGGAACAGCACTCCTCGTTTGTGGTTTTTTTATTGGTGAAATACGGAAGATGAACTCCCCAGAACTCACCATAAAACCTTATTAGGATTTGCAAACTTATTAATGCATCAGTTTATTTAGTCTTCCAAAGACTACTAACATTTCGGTCATGTTATATTAATTCTCTGTTGCCATATAACAAACCACCCAAAACTAATGTCTTAAAACAACAATGATTTAGTATCCCTTATGGTTCAGTGGCTCACTAGGCAGTCCCATCAGGTTTTGCCTGGACCCATTCATGTGATTTCACTGAGATAGAGAGGTGACCAGGCTGGAGGGATCACATGGCTTTATGTACAAGCCTGGGAGTGGGTGCTAGCCAGCCCCTAGCATGAGTTGATTCTCCTCAGAGTAAAGAGCTTCAAAATACATGCACATAAATATAATAAACTGATCTTTGACAATGGAGCAAAAGCAATACAATGGAAGAAAGAGAGTCTTTTTGATAAAGGATGCTAGAACTGAACATCCACATGCTAAGAAATGAATTTAGACACAGACCTTACACCCTTCACAAAATTTAACTCAAAACTAATCAAAGGTCTAACTGTAAATCACAAAACTATAAAACTGCTAGACAATAACATAGGAGAAAATCTAAATGACCTTGAGAATAACGATGGCTGCTTGGATACAATACCGAAGGTATGACTAATGAAACAAATAACTGATAAACTGGACTTCACTAAAATTAAAAACTTCTGCTCTTCAAAAGACAATGTCAAGAGAGAGCAAATACAAGTCACAGACTGGGAGGGAATATTTGCAAAAGACACATTTAATAAAGGACTGTTATCTAAAATATACAAAGCACTCTTAAAACTCAACGATTAGAAAACAAACAACCATATTTTAAAATGTGCTAAAGATTTGAACAGGCACCTTACTCAAAAAGATACACGGATGGCAAATAATCACAGGAAAAACTATTCAACATCATATGTCATTCCAGAACTACAAATGAAAATAATGAGAGACCACCACATACCTATTAGAATGGCCCAAACCTGGAACACAAACAACACCAAACGATAGCGAAGACATAGGGCAAAAGGAATTCGCATTCATTGTTGGTGGGAATGCAGAATGGTTCAGCCACTTTGGAAGACAGCTTGGTGGTTTCTTACAAAACTAAACACCCTCTTACTATATGATCCAGCAATTGCATTCCTTGGTATTCACCCAAAGGAGCTGAAGACTTATATACACACAAAATTCTATACATGAATATGCACAGCAACTTTATTTGTAACTGCCAAAACTTGGAGACAGCCAAGATGCCCTTCAGTAAGGAAATGCATAAATAAACTGGTACATCCAAATAATGGAATGTTACTCAGTACTCAAAATAAATGAGCTATCAAGTCATGAAGAGACATGGAGAAACCTTAAATGCATATTACTAAGTGAAATAAGTCAACCTGAACAGGCTACACATGCTGTATAATTCCAACTATAAGACATTTTGGAAGAGTTCAGTCACACAGACCAATTCTGGCTCTATTATTTAACTAGATATTTGTCTCAAGTCAAGTGACTTAATCTCTCTTTTTCTTAAATTACTCATCCATGAAATGGAACTAAAGAGTGCCTCCCTCATGGGATTTTCCTGAGAATTAAAGAAAATTATGCATCTAAGTTGATTAGCATAGTGCCCAGCAGAAAGCAAGCATTTGCCAACTGTTTCATGTATGAGAAGCATCCTTCAGCGCACTTAGAAGATATAAAGAAGATAAAGCACAATAAATGCTCTCCAGGAGTTCATGATCTAGTAAAAACCATGGAAATATACTGACATTAGTTTGTAATAAATTGTATTATAAGTATAAATATGATTTAATCAGGAGTTAAGGGCCTTACAAGGGAATTCCATTGCAATCTATTGTAAACATAGAAGCCTCAGGCACCTGACGGGTACGAAGGCTGTCTCGGGTATTTTCTGACCGTATAGTCTTCTGCAGAGCTCAAATCCTGGTATGAGTCAGCTTTCCAGCTTTGACGAACATCATAAACAGGAAGCCACTCGCTGCTGCGTCAGTGCTATATTTGGTACTGATTTAGCCTTTACTTAGAGAACTATATTCAGTATTGATCCTCTTACCTCAGAAATGATATAACTACCCTTGGGGAGGTGAAAATATATAGAGCTATGTGAGCTAAGCTTAACTCCAGGATTTATGCCTGCAAGATGTAAAATGCTAAATTGACAAGAAAGCTCAACAACATATTTCCCCCTCAAAGGCATAGAGACGTGTAGGCCCTGTTATACAAATAACTCCCTAACAACCATACTGGAAATATGACCACACAGAAAAGGCAACATCTTAAGAGTTGTGAGTATAATTAAAAATATAGACCATTTGACCTACTAAAACCTCCTACAAGCTTTCACTGGACATGGCAAAATTATTAAGGCTAAGATTTTCCCTTCATCCCAAACCAATGAACATATTTACACTTTTAACAATAATGAAATCTCTTTGACATGATTGTAAGATGATTTATAGTGAGGCTCTGACTTAGTTACATGAAATAGTTTTAAGCATCGCCTGGCAGAAGCATATTAAAGGCAGAATTTAATTGAATTCAATGAGTAAAACAGTTGTAAAGAGCCACTATCATACCTTCTAAAGCAATACTATTTAATGCAATGTCTAATCAGATCTTTGAACCCATCCAAAAGCTCTGATTAGACACTGCATTAAACTTTATAAAAATTAACACAATTTTAAAAAATATTTAAATAATATTCATGACACCACTCCTGGCATTTTATTTATGCTAAATCACTTTTTAAACCCCACATAGAGTGTGATGGCATATTTGTCTTGTGTTATAATTCAAATAAATGTAATTTTTAATCCAAAATTGCCTCAGTGGCAAATTTCCAATTTCCATTTTTTTTTTCAGAAAAAAATCTATTTGTACAGGATATCTGGAGTCCCAAATCCGTCTTTAAAAACAAAATATTAAACATTGTTTGTTTGGTTTACAACATTTACAGGTAAGATCTGGACAACCATAGAAGACACAGGTGTGGTTGCAGAAAGATATGTAAATGTTGACCTTGACAGTGTGAATCAAATATGTAGCTGATAGGAGGGGGATGTAGAAAGAGGAAAGAAAAAGTTAGAGGTACTCCTTTTACAAAGCAAGGAATCAAAAAATCCTGCCACCAAGATGAGTTTTCTGATATTATTTTAAAATTACAAAGATTTGAAAAACTGGAAATAACATTAATATCAAATTTTAGCATGGGAGGTGGGGATTGGAGAGTAATGTGAGTTATTACCTCAACTTTCTTATAGGAAGTCTATAGATGTGGTTTATTGATTTATGGAAGAGTACAGGAATAAGCACATTATCTAAAGTTATCAAGGTACGCTTCAAAAGAAACCTCAAAAGTAGCAGCTAGAAGATTTTGCCTTTGGGGAGAATAACTGGGAACAGAGACATATGGGTGAGAAGGTGTTACTCTTCATCATGAAGTCATCTGTTTATTTGATTATTTACCAAAAGCATGTGTTACTTTGATAAAACACATTTTTAAATATAATACATGCATACTGGCATTATTTATTAATATAGCAATACATATAGAGAGAAATACTTAAATGCAATAATAGGTAATTTTAAAAGTCAATGTTTAAGGCTGGCCGAGTGGCTCAGTTGGTTAAGAGCTCGCCAAGAATGCAAGCAAAGCTCTGAGCAACAGCGGTTCGAAGCCCAGCCCGAGCTGAGCTGCTGTAGAGCTGCTAACAGGTGGCAGGATGGCTCAGCTAAAAAAAAAAATTAAAATTAAAAAATAAAAGACAATGTTTACAAAATATTTTCATCATAAATCACCACAGTACAATTTTAAAAAAATGTATTCTGAAAAGCTCAGTATTTTCCAACTTACAAATGTTTCCCTAATAAAACAGGTACATGATAGGAAACATTCCTATTCAATAGCTGACAACTCACTCAGCAGGGTAATAGAAAGAGAATCAAAGAAGGGCCGGCCGAGTGGCACGGTGGTTAAGGGCTGGCTTGGGAAGCCAGCGGCCCCAGTTCGGCCCCACATATGAGGGTCAGTGACACTGCCCTCAAAAAAAAAAAAAGAAAGAAAGAAAGAAAGAGAATCAAAGAAAGCACTCCACTTTCAGGCCTTGCCAGGTCTATCTGTGCAGCATTGGGAAAATCACATCGCTGATCCCATTGGGGCCTCTCTTCCACTCCATGAGAAAGATAGGCAGAAAGGCCTTGAAAGTTGCTTCAGGCTTAACATCACATGATCCATAACAAAACAGGGCATTTCACGTAATTGGAATCAAAGGTTTCAAAAATTGGAAAAGATCTTACATGTTAGTCTTTCATCCTCATTCTGCAGAGAGAAAAGTGAGGTCTCAGGAAAGTTCTAGAGCCACAAGAGCTAAGGGTGGTACAATCAGACCTAGAACCCTGGTCCACAGACTCTCATGTCTCCAACTGTGTCTTGTCTCAGTCTGCTGGAGCTGCCATGCCAAAATACCATAGAACCAAAACACCTGTTCTGGAAGCTAGAAGTCCGAGATCAGGGTATCAGCATGGTCGGGCTCTAGTGGGGTTTACTTCCTGGCGAGCAGACGACAGTCTCGTTACCGCGTGCTCACATGGCCTCTCCTTGGTACATGTACATGGAGAAAACCTCTTGGTCTTTCTCTTCTTGTAATGCCACCAATCATCTCAGATGCAACCCCGCCCTGTGACCTTGTTTAACCTTAATTAGCTCCTAAATAACATTTCTCTAAAAACAGTCACATTGGGGATCGGGGCTTCCACATATGAAATTGGGGGGAACACAATTAAGTACACAGTATCTTCTTTCATAAAATGGATGACACAACGTTTTTCGCTTTTCTCCTCCCTGCCAAAGTAATACAACAATTCTTGTCTCTACATTCCTATGTGAGAAAAATAGTACTTGAATATAATAAAGGAAAATGTTCCACAGCTTAATGTTGTTTCTCCATTCTCAGTAACGACTTAAGAGACTAATTGCATAAAGATTTGCATGTGATACATTTCGCAATTTCTCTACATCAAAGTGCAAATTCAAAGACACAAAAGTAAAGGTGCTAAATTATACTGTGATAACCTTCCATACACACTTGCCAGTTGCTCTAACCCAGTCTGCTTGTGTCGTCTTCTTTTAACAAAATTCCCAAGAGTAAAAACTACAGACTCATCCCCATTTAGGCTAATGGATTTCTAGGAAGAACACATTTTGTTCTTGGTTGAACATTTCCTTTGCAGTCCAGTTTCATGAAACAAAACTCCACATCTTCCTTTCAAACTGATAGAAGCAAACAATGCAGTCAACGTCTGGGTGAGGTCAGGGTTATATTTTCTGCCTGGGGTTAAGGAAAAGAGCTTGTTTGCTAAAGACAGAAGGCATATGAAGTAACTAAAAATTCAGAAATAAGGAGCTGAGAATAGGAAACTTAGTTTTGGAGGAAACTGCTACTTAAATTACAACGTGTCTAGAAATGGAAAGAGGCACATTAAAATCCATGAAGTTGCAGATAGTATAATTTGTTTAGCAGAAAAGAAAACATAGAAACAAATATAAGCGAAATGGGTGTGCCCTGTAGATCAAGTAGAAAGTACTTTAGGAGAGGTTTTAGAGACAATGGACCAAGGGCAAGAAAATGTATATGATTTCACCCTCACAGATCATATGTGAGGAGATGGTGTAGTCACCCAATAAAGCCACCTTTTCTCTGCCTCCCAGTCTACAACCTCCCTCTGCTGAATCAATCAGCTCCTCTTTGGCTCCTAAAGCTGGACACCTTTGCTGTAACCCTTACACATTACCTAGCAGTATTTTTTCAAGTATGGTTCTCATACCATATGCATCAAACTGACCTCTACTATTTCCCAGCTCACCCACCCCTACATGTTCAAGAAAAATGCAGGTTCTAGACTCTTTGGCAGCTCTGTAGAAAACATCTCTTGGGCCGGCCGAGTGGCGTGGTGGTTTTAGAGCTGGCTTGGGACGCCAGCGGCCCTGGTTCGGATCTCACATATGAGGGCCAGTAACACTGCTCTCTAAAAAATAAAGAAAAAGAAAACATCTCTCTAAGGATGGGGAGCTGCATTTTATCCAGTTGATTATTCCGTACACTACATTTTAAGAATTGCTGCGATATGTTACCTATTAGCTTTTCTCTCACGAAACTGTGAGTGCCTTTGATGACAGGTACTATGATCTGCCTCTTTATCACGAGTGATAAGCTCGAATGGGTCCTTGATAAATACATGTGGACTTGGACCCTGACAAGCGCCACCCCCCCACCCCAGTAAGCAGAAGGCAGGGAAGTGGAACTCACAGAATGACTGACCGAATCTAAAGAAGGGCATTGGATCTTCAAAATCGAGACGAAATAAGCAAGAAATTATGTTAGCTTCTTATTCAGCATTGACTCGATACTTCACGAACTGTTTCTGAAACATTTACTGATCGTACTGTGTGGGACACCCAGCGAGGGTTCGTTCAGACTCCAAGAACACCTGTCACTTGAGTGCAGTGACTCAGGAAAGACACAGCAGTGGTGCCTCTGGATGCCAAAGGGGAGCGGAGGGGCGATGGGCAGCAAAGAAGCCAGGTAGCTCCTCACTTTCGAGGAGTGCAGACAAGGATTTACAGCTGAAATTTGAGGTTGAGATAAAAACCACATGAGAAGCAAGGTGTCACAATGAAGTATGCAGGACTCACACAGGAAACCACGCACCAGAGAATGACCCCGCCACTGAATTGATTCCTACGCTGCAACTGTACTTAAGAAATTACAGATCAGCATCAGAGGTGATTTTTCAAAAAAAAAAAAAAATGAACACTGGATGACAGTTGGTCAGTGAGAAATTAAAAGGTGAGTAGTGAGATCTTAACACATTTTTTGCAGGAAACGAGTAAACTCGTCATATAGCTTTTTAGGCCCGATTACAAAGTGTTAATTTAAAGCTGTGAAATCTTGCCTCTCAGCTGACTAGGTAGGAGCCAGGGTGTAGGGTTGGACTGGGCAATTTCTGTCTTGCCATAAAAAAACAATTAGGCTTGCCCAAACCGAATATGCTACTGCCCAAGAAGCCAAGCTATAAAATATGGTATAAATACTAGGTCACGTCTAGCTTTCGTGCCCATGTCAGTCTGTAAGTCAAGCTAATTATGATACCAACACTAAAAAGGGCTGTATTTAAATTTGGTTTCTGGCAAAAACATACACTCATGTTTTTGTTTTTATTTGCTGTAAGTCATACAGGTAGAATATGTTTAGTCCTTTACAAAAGGAAAAGTATAACTACAATATGTGGTTGCTGGTAAAAGTGGTAGGGAGAGTGGTGGGGTCAGGGACTCATGAAGATGGTTGGCGTAACTATTACAGAACTGTGAGCAAGATCAGAATAGAGACATAGAAAGGCATGCCTGGCCATCAGAAGACAAGGCTGGGTAGTTACAACCTTGAAAATAAGGTTGTAAAACAGAGAAAATAAGGTGCTGGTAACTCGAGCTTCTTCACCTTTCTGCTTGCCCTGCTCTCCGACCCAGAAAAGGAAATTATCCATACCCATCCTCACCTACTTCACATCTATCTTAGAATTTTTGCCCCAGTATTTGCCTGTCAGTCATCTTAACCAGTCTGCAGGGCAGAGAACAAACCCCATTTCTCATCCCTCTGGTTCCAGAAACATAAATGCTCCATAACTACTCATGGAAGAAAAGTGGGCAGGAGGAAGGCAGGGGTGTTTACATGATGTTTGAGAATATTTAACATGCAATGTGAATGGTGGGACAGTGTCAATTCAAGGAAACATTTAATGTAAGTTTAAAACTAAAGGTACCACTTCAGCCTACATAGGTACTTCCCTATGGCCTCTGGCAAACCATAGGTAATAGTAAGATCATGAGCCACTTTTTAATTTTTTCCTTTAAATTGTAGTAAAATACACATAACATAAAATTAACCATCTTAGCCTATTTTTAAGTGTATAGTCAAGTAATGTTAAGCATATTCACATTGTTGTGCACATGCCACCCTTAATTATATAAACACGAGGCTGTATCTTTCTTTTGTAGAAAAAGACAAAGGCAGGCCGGCCGAGTGGCGGGGTGGTTAAGCGCTGACTTGGGAAGCCAGCGGCCCCAGTTCGGCCCCACATATGAGGGCCAGTGACACTGCCCTCAAAAAAAAAAAAAAAAAAAAAGAAGATTCTTGTTTAAAATACATGTAGTAGCTGTGCAGAGGCTGCCCTAAGGATGCACCACTAGTTATCTGGCAACAGCTTCTAGAGCTGAAGGCAAGATTATCAAATCACAGTGACTGAAGGGTGTTTTCTTCCAAGGGACAAGTACATATGACTACATTTCTGGTGTTCAAAATCCCTTAGGCTTTACAGCTGACTATGATAGCAGTCTATGTACTTTAGGCCAGGCCCTGATTATCCAACCAGCTATATACACTGAGCAATTTTAGAGAAGTGATCCAAACTATACCATTAATTAAACAGCATATCATCCCACCTCCTACCCAAGAAAATGAGTCTTCATCTAGCCCTGAGTTTCACTGGACTAGACTATTTGGCAATCTTCCACAGCAGACGAGTGAAAAAAGGGGCAACACATTTGAAAGATATTGACAATATCTGAATTCAAGCAGTCGATAGATTGGCTGCACCAATTCTAACAGTCATTTCACAGCACGGAGCTGAGCAGCACCCACCCAGAAGCCAGGGCAGACTGTATTACCCAATGATACAAAGCTCTGTGCCATTTGAAGGACTTAGAAAAGAAGTCAAAATGAATTATTCCATGCTAATTATGGAGGCTCTAACATGGACCAGCAGCGTGTTAAATACCACAACATTAAAATTAGCACACTTAGCTCCCATATTTCAGAAATAACACTTTCAAACTATAGAAAATCTGATCAAAAGTAATATAAACCAGGAAGTAAATGATCACATTTGCTTCTTCACAAGTTGGAAAGCATATCAACTGACAGCAATACCTACAATTGATTCTAAAGGCAGTCCCCTAGAAAAGAAGAAACTGAAAGATTTGGGATGATTATTATTCAGAATTGGATGATGATGATGTTCACGATTGTCTGATTCCTTTTCTTGGTCTGGGATATATTTTGACTGTAAGAAACAGAACCTTTCAACCTCTCTTAAGCAAATAGTACTATTTTATTAGAAAGATACATGGATATGTCATTGAAACTGAAAGGCAGAAAAATATACCTGGGCCATGCCAGGGACGGAAACACGGAACTGGGAGTTATGAACTGTGGTTACCCTCGCCATTGCCCCAGGGTAAGATGCTCCCATTGCCAGTTCTCTGGGTTTATCTCCTTTATTCTTCTCCCCTGCAGATGGGCTTTCTCTGCCTTGGGATGCACACTGCCCAAATATGAACACCCCCCACCACCCCTACACACACACACACATACACACACACACACACACACACGCACACACACCTGTTGTTCTATGCCCTCATACCCAATAGGGATGAACTAAAGCCTCTGAGACCTAATTCCATATTCTTCAGTGGGGAAACTGATGAGGCTGGCTTAGATCAAGTATCTACTCCCAGATGTGTGTTACCTATGATTTTTCCAGAAGATTCTACTTCCTAGGACTCCAGACATGATACCATATTTTGATGTTTTGCCCATAAGATTGCAAAAATGTCTTACAAAAGCATTTTGATTCATCAGTGATCAAGTGAAGTTATAAAAATGTGCAGTGAGACCGTTCCATGACAAATTCTTAAATTAACAAATCAATATTGTTGGTTTCCATCCCATCCAACAAAAAGCACATGGATTTTTTAAGGGAAGAATTTCAAGCACATCCTTAGGATATTCAATTTCTATCTACTTGCCCTTTTTCTTTTTTCTTTTTTTTCCACAAGAGGTAAACTCATCCTTACTTACTGGAAAAAAGCAGTCTCTGTAAGTTGTTCTCATCATCAACGTGGGCGTCTCTGTCTGGAAGGCTCCACACTTATTGACTTCCAGGGCTGTGGCAACATGCAGGCAGAGAGCCTGAAACCACCATCTCTCACTGCAGGTGCTTTGTCTTAGAGAATAGGAGCTGTGCTTGGCAACAAATGCCCGAGGCACGGAGGTACCAATTACTAACTATTTAAGGATAATGCCATCTCTAGAATGGAATAAGACGCGCAGTGATGAAAAAGTTGATTCTGTTGCAGGAATCAAGTATTTTCACTCTCTCTCTAGGAAGCCTTTATAATCTATATTAATCACAAGTTTCTTCGGGGATGATTGTCTAGGGATAAGTTTGACCCATTAATTAAGTCACTGAATACATGATGCCGCAGTTGTTCCCTCCTTGTTTATAATGCACACTTGTCTACTGGTCTGAATGAGAAAAGTGGGAGGCAGATGCCCAAGCTGCTGCCTCTGCAGAGCCCAAACTGTGGGGTGCTGCCATGTCACACTGAGTTGTTCCTGCCCCCAAATTCACATGTTGAAGTCCTAACCCCACCTACCTCAGAGCATGACTGTGTTCAAAGATAGGGCCTTTGCAGTTAAAGATGAGACCAGTAAGGTGGTCCTTGATCCAATCTGACCAATGTCCTTATAGGAAGAAGAAATCTGGATACACAACGGGAAGTTTGAACCCCTGGGATACTTGTGCACACAGGAAACATCATGTGAGGACACAGTGAGAAGGTGGCCATGTTCACCAAGGAGAGAGGTCTCAGAAGAAACCAAACCCACCAACACGTTGATCTCAGACTTTCAGCCCCCAGAACTATGAAAAAATAAATTTCTGCTGGTTAAGCCACCCAGTCTATGACATTATGTTATGGCAGCCCTAGGAAACTAATATGCTCCTCTATGAGAGATTTTAATGTCAGAGGATTCCCTAATCTTTTTCTTCAGGTTGACCCCTTCACAAGTTTAACTGTATGTGACCCAACTTAGTCTATTTCTTATACTAGTTATAAAGAGAAATGATATGAGATGTTCCCACAGCACAGGGCTGTCATTCCTTCATGACACAATTGACTAGGACAAGTAGCAGCTGCCTCCTTTATATGGGAGATACAGTCTCTCATTTCATACAGTCCCCCATACTGCCTATTGTCATACACCTAATTGCTCCACCTATTTATAATTACAGAGGTCTGTCTGACCTCTGTAATTATTTGAGCCCCTGGGATGTTTGAGCAATGTCTCTGCACTAGTCCTAGAAGCACTGTGACTTCAGCAGCCCATCTCAGCAGTTGGCTCACTGCAAACAATTCCTCTAAAGCCACTTGACATTGATTTTTTTTTTCTTTTTTGGGGGGGCGGGGGTATATATCACTGAGGACAAAACATAGTCATAGACTCAAAGAAGCAATAATTTTTCTCTGGTCATTGCAATTATTGAAGTGGAGTCAGCTTACATACACACCAGATAACAAAACAAAAGGGTACCCTCCCCTTTTCCACTTATTTTAAAAATTGTTATCAAAGGAAAGAAGGTTATTATGTGTCTAAAGGGGGATATTTTGATTTAGTACAAATCAAGAGTTTAAGTTGTTATGGAGCTTTTAGTCAAGAGTTGAAAAGATTAATTTTGTCCCGGATAAGGTCGGTTGAAAGGCTGTTCTTTGCTTGTTTGTGATGCCACCCAACACCATATTAGTTAGCCCTTGACTAATTTATAGAAGTTGCAAACAATCAGAGAAATGCTTCCAGAGGTATTGTCAGTCCTGGAATCCTGACTACTCCCATAATCAAGGAGAACCCCCACAGGAGAAAAAGCCAAGCTTGTGCTAGTGAAGTCAGGCTGCACAAAGGGATGTACTCTGTTTCTCCCTAACCCTCTCTACATCTCCCTCTCACTCCACTCTCATTCATTTACTCTCCCCTCCTAAGGTAGATTGAAAAGATTTTCAGTTGGTTGAAGAGGGGCTCCCCAACAATCAGAGTTCAAGGGCAGCTGCTTTTGGAGGCGGCTTGGGACTTCGTCTAGCATCTCACAGACACAAACACTGTTTAGCAATAAAGACTTTAAAGTAAATACTCAGGATCTCAGCACTGATCTGTGCCTTCCCATAAACTAAGGATGTGAAAGGTTCATTTGTTCAAATGACCAAATATTAACTCAGTGGCCTGCCTGGACAGAAGCTAAATGCACAGTTCCCACCAAACATATATACCCAACAACAGCCCCTCCCACATATACACACTAACCACCATTCTCACACACCAAAAACAACAAGCACACACCTTACCAACTGCTACATCCACACATATCAGCCACTACACACACACACACACACACACACACACATCAATAACAAACACCATACACACATCACACACACATACACACAATTTCACAATAAGCACATTACAAAAACCCATTACAAAAATGCAGCCCTCACAAATGAGTTGAAAGGAATGTGAAAAACAAGAAACATCAACAAAATCATCTCTGTTCCTTTGAGAATCTGCACCTCTGATTTTAGACTAACCCAGATTTCAACTTGACTTTTGAAGGAAAATATCTAGTACATATGATAGTAATCATTTCTTCTATCCTCCCCTATTTGTTTGGGCTGGTGTCTCCAGAGTCTAAGTCAATTTAGGCAAGAAGGTCTGTTGTGATAGTCTTTGCTCAGTTACTCAAGAAACAAAAGCACACTGCATTTTATAACTAAGTATCAGACTCTCATCATGTCTGCCTCCTTCCCGAAATGCAATGAAAGCTCCTTTACTAATGAAAAAATTCAGTGTAAGGTAATCAAGCCACTTTGGAAAGGTGTGTATTTATGTGCATTATGGGCATAAGGGTGCATTTAATTTTTTTCAGAAAAAAAATTGGACAGATCGCCCTCATCTAATTTGGAAAGAGATTTTCCGAAAGCAGTCACCTCATGATTATACTAAGCCTAACGTGTTAGCAGATGATCTTGAACCCCGTCTTTTCCCTCTTGCTGCCTACTCTTTCTCTGTTTCACTGCTCATTACCTTCTTCATCAACGTGTAGACAGAAAGGTCACAGTGATATATAAATCCATCTACTTTGTTTTATCTTTGTAGCTCTGCAAAAGATTTGGAAGAGGAATAAGGTGAAACACATGAAACCTAATGATCACCTGAGGATTTTAATTACCTCTGTTCTTTCTGCCCCCCCAATTGTACAATTAATTTAGAGTTCATTGTATAATCCTTCGCATGAGATAAATGTGTCTTTATTCCTCCATCCTTGCCTCAGTACAAGAAATTCTCCAATAAGCAACTTGGCAAATGAAAGTGATCAATAAGAGTCACTACAAAGGGCTTGTTAACCCAAACAATGATCTGTACCATATTCTTCTGCCAAGTTCTAGGTCATCCACGCCAAAGTTCTCGAAGCTCAATGTCCCTGGTAGGATTTGATATGGAAAATAATTGCATTTGAATTGGGTGTATATTTTGTAATGCCAACATTGCACAGAAAGCTCTTATCATCACTGGCCACTGATAGACTCTAGTTAACATAAAGAAAGTCACCTAAATTTTATGAAGTTCAGTAAACCCACCTACAATAGATTCATTGCCAGACTTCATAGTGACATGATTGTGAGTTGTGTACAGATGGGTTTTTTCAACTATTCAAGGAGAATTTTAACATCCTATTGTTCAGCAATGAATGAATAATAATTAATTAATGACTAATACAATCAGTATAATTAATGATCAATACAATCAGTACTATATAACACATTGTGCAAAGGGTAAATAGACAGGCTGAAAGGGTATTAATGTCAATGGAGTGTACTTTGCACTTATGTAATTAGACATTTTGTTGTTAGATACATAATCAATTGGGCTGTAGTGCACAGAAGGTATTGACGGCCAATTAATTTCAATGGTACTTATTCCATTGTTCGAAAACAAAGCATTCAAACTAATCACTAGAATTTCCTCAGGCTCTGTTCTTTGCTTTAATCAATATTTGTTTTCTTTATATTGTAATACTTTGGAAATTATCTCAAGCTTGTGCAAGAATATTGACTCTAATTCACCTACAATTTTTAAAAAAAGTTATCATTTCCTTAATTTTGTAAGGCCACTACATTGTCACTCATTTATGAGTAATTATTGTTGCTTGTGGTATCATGACTTCACTCTAAGTGACATGGGAAAAATAGCTAACTATTTTCCTGTCTTCAGAGATCATCAGAAATCAAAATGCATAATAGCTGGAGAGTTTAGCATTTAGGGATATGTGGAAGGGAGCTTGTTATCCCATGTTCTTTCTAAGACTATGTTCTGATTTTGATGATGCAAGCTAAGAATTGAGTAGGGAAAGTTTGACAGCTTTAAAAGAACAGACTTACTTCATGAACTAGGTCAATGTATAAAGTAATTCACAGTAATGATATAATGTGTATCAACAGCCACTAGTTATATTTATTAAGAATTAATGCTAATGAACCAAAGAGAAGTTTTATGCAAATAAAAAAGCTGGCATTGATATTCTGCAACGTAGAATACACCTGGTAATATCTCACTAATGAGAAGGAATAATAAAAGCAACTAAGATCAGTTGAGCCCTTTCTAAGACCCAGACACAATCACCTTCTCAATTTCCTAACCCTCCTCACAACCAGAGCACAATTATTTTTATTTTTTTTTAAGATTTTTTTTTTTATTGGGGAATTGGCGGAGGGGAACAGCGTTGGGGAATCGGGGAAGGAGAACAGACAAGTTGCTGTCTTTTTTTTGCTTTTCAGTTTAGTTGCAGAGGATGTTGCTTCACTGTTGGTATCGTCATTGCGCTCTTTCCCGGATGCGGCAGATCGGTCGCTGGCCTCTGGATGTCGCTCACCGCGGCTATTGGCAGCTCACGCTTGGCTGCCAGCCACTCACGCTGGCTGCGGGCCACTCACTGTAGCCCATGGCAGCCCACTGCAGCAGGGGCTGCAGCCCACACCATCACCGGGGCTCGCACAGCCCAGCTCCAGGTGGAGCTGTTGTTAGCTGTAGAGGGCAGTGTCACTGGCCCTCATGTGGGATCCGAACCAGGGTCGCTGGCATCCCAAAACCAGCGCTTAACCAATGCGCCACTCGGCCGGCCCCAGAGCACAATTCTTTATTTTCCAATGTTAAGTAGAAAATAAGAGCATATGTAAGAGTGCATAGGATCACAGTGCAAAATGAAGAATTACCTCATAGATGCCAAATCCACCTGGGAATTAAAGTTAATTCTGACTTGGTCAGGGAAATGAAAATGGAAATGGAGTCAGGGAATTTTATAGTCTTATTTTATTTCCTCTTGGAAATATTCCTATTTTCATCATCCTATGCCCACCACTAAACCTTTTTCAGTGAAACTCCAACGACTTATCACACACTTCTCCCTCAAAACAAGCCATTCTTTGCCGTTAATTTCACATCTCCTAACATGTCTTTTCCCCCATTAATCCATTCAAAATTGAACATTGGAAAACTATGGCTCAGCTAGTCTTCACCCTGGATATTGAGTTAACCCATTCATATCCACTTATAGCTATACCCCTCAAATGCACAGATCCTCAAATTTATGTTTGTTATAAATCCTATGACTTTTCTATTAGATTTGCATATGGTCCAAACACCTTTCAAAAGTATTTTCTCATTCAGTAGCCACTAAACTATATTACTATAGTATGAGGGTAGAGAGCTTCAAATTTTTGTCAGTATAAAAAGTTCCTTATATTAAAAATATTTGACACCTTTAAGAAACACATACTTATTAATGAGTTAAGTTTGTTGAATATTTTAAAATATACTTTACTATTTGTTGGAAATTGTTAACTATATCACAATGTTGATTTTGTTTGTGAGTGTGGAAGTAGCTGACACACACATTCACTCACACACACCTTTTCTTCACACTAGACTGCTCATTATCTATGTACATCAGCTTGCTTTGCACAGAGTAGCAACCTGAATGGCAATACGATGGTTTAAATAATACCAAATAATAGCATTTAAATTCTTTGATACCCAGCTAGATAGTTTACTGTTACTTATTAAGAAAAATTACATAGGGCCGGCCAAGTGGCATGTTGGTTAAGAGCTGACTTGGGACACCAGCGGCCCTGGTTCGGATCCCACATGAGGGCCAGTGACACTGCCCTCTACAGCTAAGATGGTGAACAACAGCTCCTGGAGCTGGGCTGCTGTGAGTCCCCAGGGACAGGCATAGCTGCAGCCCTTGCTGCAATGGGCTGCCATAGGCTACAGTGAGTGGCTGGCAGCCAGCGTGAGCAGCTGGCAGCCGGCATGAGCAGCTGGCAGCCGGTGTGAGCTGCCAAGAGCCGCTGTGAGCGGCCGTCAGGTGGCTGGCGACCGATCTGTCTCACCTGGGAAGAGCGCAATGATCACTATACCAACATGGGCCAGTGAAACGACATCCCCCACAACTAGACTGAAGAATAAAAGGACAGCAACTTGTCTGTTCCCCTCCCCCAATTCCCCAATAAAATCTTCGAAAAAGAAGGAAATATGAAATTATATTTCATATAAGGCGATATATGCTGCCTAATCAAAACTTTTAAAGGGTAGAACACATAAAATCAATTATGAGGCCAGAAGTGCTTGATGTGTATGTAATTTTTTTTTTTTAAGATTTTATTTAAAATCTTTAAAAAATCATGGCGGCTCTTGGCAGCTCACTCTGCTGGCTGCTCTCGCCAGCTGCCAGCCACTCATGGCAGCTTTAAGGCAGCCCACCAGCTCCTCTGCAGCCTACGCTGTTGCCAGGGTCTCATGGCAGCCCAACTCCAGATGGAGCTGCTGTTCACCATCTTAGCTGTAGAGGGCGCAGCGTCACTGGCCCTCACATGGGATCTGAATCCAGGCGCTGCTGCTCAGAGCTGGTGTCCCAAGCCAACTCTTAACCAACGTGCCACTCGGCCAGCCCCATATTTCCTTTTAATGCAACAAATATTCTCTGAGTGTATGGCCAAGCAATAAGAAGCTTTAGTCTTGTAGGAAAACAAAATAAAAAAACAAAAAAAATACCTGATGACACATGAAATACTGACTAGTAAGACAAAGCATCATATAAACAAGAAAAATGTGAATCGTGGGGCCAGCAAGTGGTATTAGATAGATAGATAGATAGATAGATAGATAGATAGATAGCATTGAATTTTGTCTCCTCTGACCTTCACAGGAAATTTACATAATAAATTATTCTTATCATTTTTGTATTTTCAAATCGCGTGCACGTGCACACACACACACACGCACACACACACTCTGAATCCATCTTTCCCAATGGGATTTAACCAAGTCAAATTCCTGACAATAAATAAATGTGTAAACAAACAAACAAACAAACAAATTAACCTCCCTTGACCCCCACATCACAGTTTAGATACCATTCTTAGACCCTTTACTCTTACCTCCTACTCACTCTTTACCAAAATAGCTGTTGCTAAATTCACCAATGTCTTTCAATATCTAAAACCAAAAGACACATTTGATCCTCACATACACACCTTATCAGCAGTTTTGATGTGGTTGACCTCTCCTTCCAGCTATTCAAGATAGCATCAATTTTCCTTGCAACCTCTCTGCTTTTCTGTGTCCCGCTCCTTTTTCAAAGTCATAAAATGGAGGGTTTTCTATGCAGTTTTTCAATGTCATCTTTCCTTCTCATTCTATACCCTGTTCTTAGGAATTTTATGCAGTAGGACTCCATCTGTCAACCATAAGCCAATGACTCCCAAATTTACTTTCTCCAGTGCATTCATTAATTCTACACGTATTTTTAAATGCCTACAATATGGGATAAGAGAGTGAATGAACTCAGACTTTTTTGAGTTTGAGATCCATATGTCTAACTGCTTAATATTATCTCCACTTGAATGTTTCAAAGGCATCTCATGTTAACATGTCTTAACCCAAATACAATCTCCTCCTGAAGCCTAATCCTCTTCTCAAGTACTTACCTCAGTGACTGGCATCACCTTCCAACTAGTTGCTCATAGAAATCGAGGAGTCCTTTTTAGTTTTTCTTGATCTTTCACCCCCATATATAATCCATCATCCAGCCCACCTCATTGTTACCTTCTAAATATATCTTGATTCCATCCACTTGACTCTCTGTCTCCCCTTTATCTCCTTAATCCAATGTACCAATATCACTTACCTGTATTAGGGCCACAATCCCCCACCTGATTCCCTGATTCTGTGTCTCCTCCTTCCAATCTCTTTTCTACACTACAGAAGAGAGTTAAATTTCAAAAACACAAATCTTTATTATTATGCTCCCTACCCCTCTTCCCACGCCACCATACTCAGCCCACTTTCACTTCTCCAAACACACCATGCCTCATCCTATTACAGGCACTTGGCAGTGTTGTTCCTTTACAAAGAAAGCTCTCCCAATCCTCCTCCCCCATGTACCTGCTTAAGTTTTCTACCCACGTGCCAAGGTGTAATACGCTTGTCAGATCTTTGGCAACTAAACCTCAAATTATGCTAGGTTCCCTATTAAGTGCTCATAGTTGCCTTCCTTCTCATCACTTATCAGACTTTTAATTTTATATTTATTTATGTGGCTTTTTACATTAATATATGTCTTCTCCACTAGATGGGGACCATAATAATGACAGAGGCTATTTTATTTTTACTCACCATTGAATATACAGCTCTAGTCTAGTGCTTATCACATGTTAGGTTTTTCAATAAGGGCTTATTAAATGAATGAATGCATCAGGAAAAAAACAAATCACTCAAAATCCCATTGCCCAAAATAGGCAGTTATATTTTGATGTATTTTTCTCCCAAGAATTTTAATGCAAAATATTTTGATATTTTTTTACAATTTGAGTAGATACTGTATATAATTTTAATTATCATCTTTACATCAGACCCCAAGAGTTTTCTGAAATTCTTAACTATTGTCTAAAAAACTCCATTTTTAATGGCTGCATACTATTTCAACTTATGAGTCTAGTCTAACATATGTAAGCACTTTCCTGTTATTAGATACTTAAGATTTTTCCAACATTTTTACTGTTGTAAATAATGTTACAGCAACCATTTGTGTCATTTTATGCATCTAAATTTATGATTACTTACATGAGACAAATTCCTAAAACAGGATAAATTCTAAGGTTCAGATGTACACATTTTTTTAAGACTTGGGAATACCTGAATACTAAGAATGTAAGAGGAATGAGTGATTTGTAGCATTTATGTGTGTCTATGGTGAAACAAACTACTCAGATTTAGATTGCAAGGCAGGGATGGACTAATCAGTTCACCGCAAGCATTTATTCAACTTTTAAAACTATACATTGCCATGGGTTACTCCAGAGCAAGATTGACTAAATATTTTGCAAGATGGACTTATTTTTCAGCACTTTGCCCTAGTGTCCTGAAAAGAACCCTTTTGAGAAAATACTTTCTGCATGTTTTTTTTTCCTGCTTTACAAATCTCATAACACTACTGATAGTTCAATAGGGTTCTTCACAATATGTTCCAGGAATACACAGGTATTTGACGCTTTACAAAAATGAACATAAATATATGCTAAAGACTCTGCCAATTGTATAGGCTCAAAAGTAGTTCCAGATATTTCTTTGGATAAGTTAATCGAGGTCCAGTGCCCTGGGACAGGGTAAGAGATCAATTAAAGCATGAAGGGCTAGAGTTTTAGGAAGGTAAAATTATCTAGCATGCTATACATTCCCTCCCTGCTTTCACCAATTATAGGATTTCCCTCTGGGAGGTTTCCACACAAGAGTCTCAATTAGAAGAGTCTATTAACAAAAACAAAGCCTTCTAGACAAGGATTTTTTGCAAGACTATTACATTCAAAATAACCATGGCAAGACTTTCAACAAATATGCTTATAATATTTCTGATGCTCAATATAAATGCCAGAATCATCCATTTTTCATTGTGAGGATATTCAATTTTCAGTCTACTATGTAAGCACACATTGAGCTAGGAAAAGAAATCTAAATCTATGCACAGCATGACCTACTTTTGATGTACTGAATTTTTTCTCAAAAAGAATTAAAAACTGTCATTAAAAATCCAGACAGAGCTGCATGAATACAATGACTGTAAAAGCATATTTCAGCATAGTAAGAATGAGTTGTATTTTTCATGAGGTTTTACAACCAGTAATGATTAGGTATGTTTTGCTGTTATATATAATAATATAAATCCACTCAGTTTTTAGAATATTTACATTCATATTCATATCCTCAGTTGCCTATTCTGGTACATAATTATTTTTGCAAAGGAAAAAAAAAACCTTTAATAAGGTAAGTTAAATTTTGATACTATGACTATTCATATATTCATCACACTATTATGTGTTTCATTTAGACATACTCAGAGATATCCTTGCATCTATATTAGAGTTTTATTTTCATTATCTAATTCTTCTGCTTTTGTTGTTATAAAATGCATTATAACTTTTTAAATTTTCTAATATTCAAAAGAACTCTATGACATATGCATATATGCCCATTTTATAGATGAGGCTCATAAATATTAAATGACATGCCTAGAGTTCAATAACTAGAAAGGGGTAGAGGCAGGGTTTGAACTAAGTTCTTTCTGGCTCTACACCTCTGCTGTTTCTACCACATCAGGTAACCAACCACATGACTCTGCTACTTATAGTTGTAAGCGTCACAGATGATATCATTTTGGGCCTATTGTTGGCATTCAGTAAATGACACCTACTTATTGTCATCATCATCATTTTTATCATGTCATTTAGCTATGAGCATTCCTTTGCCCGAAAAACACCCTATAACAAGTCAGTTTCAATCAAAGCATATGCTTTCCATGCCTATGTCTCCTCTCTCTTACTCTATACCATCTACTGCATGATTGAAACAGGTCTCCTTTTCTCCTCCACATACACAAGGTGAGGACGGTAGTAGTACAGTAGAAAGAACACTGACTTCTGAGTCTGCTAGATGTGTATTTGACTCCCAATACTACCACTTAACAGCTAAACAACTGTGGGCAAGTTACTTGACTTATCTGAGATGAATATCTTTTCACCTATAAAGGAAATAATGATACCTATCTTATAGGGTTTGAAGATTAGAAACAACACATGCACATAGTAGGTATTTAGTACACAATTTCTCTCATTATCATTTTCATCCTTATGCTTCAGTTAAATCAGACCACATATTCTTGCTTATTGGACCCACTGTATCTTGAATCATAATACATTTATTTTTGTCTAACTTTGTTATTAAACTATAAGAATCTTCATTACATGGATGTCTTAGTCTTCTCTGTTTTCGCCACAGCACTTTGTATCTGGCACTAATAAATGGATGAATAAATCAAATATATAAAGTTTTATGAAATCTCTATTCTCTCTTTAATGATCTCAAAATCTATTTAAAATGTGCAGGATCTTTCGAGTTAACAGTTTTAGGGATATAACCCATTTCTAAAGTGACTAAGTCAAAAATTCTACTCCTTTGCTCAGAAAATATCCCTATGAGAACGGCTATGAATACGTTGGAATTTCCAGGAGAGTCTTAGGAGAACTAAGGTACACTGTAGAAACATAGCCTGGAACAAAAAGAATGAGAAGATTGGAAATGTTGTGGCCTGAAAAGGAGAAGTGATGTTGAAAATCAAATGGGGAAAAAAAAAAAAGTGCTTCTAATAAGAATGAGCATCTTTTGGTGAAGAAAACTTCTTGATGTATTTGTGAGAAATCAAACAATTTTATATCATTATTGACTCTTGTCTTAATCAGTGTTCTCCAGAGAAAAAGAACTAGTGTGTGTGTGTGTGTGTGTGTGTGTGTGTGTGTGTGTACAGAGGGGGAGGGGGAGAGAGAAAGAGAGAGAGAGAGAGAGAGAGAGAGAGAGAGAGAGAGAGAGAGAGATTATAAGGAATTGATTCACATGGTTATGAAGGATGAAGTCCCACAATCTGCCATGTGCAAACCAGCATCCCAGGAAAGCCTGTGGTGCATCTCCAGTTGAAGTCCAAAGGCCTGAGAAGCAGCAGGTGCTCTGTGCTCCAAGCTCTACAAGGAGTGTCCACGGTATCGGTCCCAGTCTGAGAGCAGAAGACCCATGTCCTAGTTCAATTACTCAGGCAGAGAGAAAGAATTCTCCCTTCCTCCATCTTTTTGATTCTAGTCAGGCCTTCACGGGATTGGACTAGGCTCATCCACATTGGGGAGGACAATCCACTTTACTTAGTCTACGGATTCAAGTGTTAATCTCATCCAGAAATGCTGTCACAGACACGCTTAGAAATGTTTAGCCCAATATCGGGGAGCCCCGTGATCCAGTAAAGTTGACACATAAAATTAACCATCACAACTCTGAAGTGTAAAAGGATGTAATTCTGACAAAAATAAGAAAATTCAGCAACCAAATAAGAGTAACTAATAACTGATTAGGCTGTTGCTAAACACAGCTGTGAGTCTGCAGGTGAGGACAGGCCCTGGGCCGGAGGGCTGAGCAGGCACTGAAACCCAGCAGGTGCTCTGTGCGCCAAGCTCTACCAGATTGGCCTGGCGCAGCCTCTGACTGGAGGAAGGCTGCCTTTTAAAATTTGCTGAGTGGCTGTGGACTCTGAGAAGAAAGATTCATTTGATGTGAACACCAAGAAGGAATCTATCTGCTGAGATGGACTCCCCATGGTCAACTGAGGGCCCAAGTTTTATAGTAAGTGTGTAGCAGCCACTTACTGATGGTCTCCTCACATATTCAGTATACCAGGAAGAACCTCAGACTGAACTTGTGGCTTCCTGCACTTGTCCTGCTCACTGACACTTCTGTAGGAGTCAACAACTATAGGGAAATGTTGGTTTTGTGTTTCTCCAGCAGACTGACATCTGCGCATCCAATCAGAACTGCACAACTTGGATACCTCATTTACCTATAACAGACTTTCTTGAGAACCTGGGCGGGAACTTCTGCTATAATAGGCATGCTCCCTTTTGTCTCAGTGGAACACAACTTAGGTAGTTGCCTGAATCTGTGTCTCCTGGGCTGCAGCTCCTTTTGCTCAATAAATGGTGGGGTTTTTTCATTCTTTACTACGGTCTAAAATTAATTCTGGTTCACATAGCTATAAACCTGAAGGGTTGTAACAGGAGACCTGGAAAGCTGTTCCAAACTGTCTCCTGTGGTCAGCAACAGCCTGTTGATAAACCCTTTGATAAGGGTTGCCTCTCACCATTTTCCTCGTAGGTACACACCCCTTACAACTGCTTGCCTGGGAGCTGGGATCATAGATGCTAAAAGATTCAAAACTTCAGTGTGGCAAGACTGCACCTATCCTTTTCACTGTATATAAACTATTTTAGAGAAAGAAAAACACCTTAAAGTATTAAACGTAGATACCCGGTCTTTGATGAATCCTTGAAAGTGGACATGCTTTCCATCTATTGTTTTACATGAGAATCACAGTCTTAAGTGGAAATCCCACTCTTTATGCAAAAGACATCAGATAAAGACTTGTCACTTGTACTCCTGAGAGGGGAAGCTTTCTCTCCCACTATTCCTCCCACTTCTGAAAAGGCACTCTCTCAAGTGTGTTTCTTTAAAAGCTTAGAAAGTAGGAGAAAGGAAGAAAAAGGATGACACTGTCACTCCACGTGACAGCTGCAGCAATGAAAACTCCTTTGCCACTCACCTGAGTGTATTACATTCTGCTGAGACAAATTTTGATTCTCTGCAATCTTGACCTCAAACCACTAATATTATAAAGCCACCAAAATTGTAGACTTGCGTCCTGACGGCTTATCTCCTTCCTCCCACGCAAGCCATATGGGCAGCAGGAAGCCTGAGGGAGGCTTGTGCGGGACAGTGGGAGAGCAGAGGGCAAGAGCACTGAATGCAAGGGCCGTTCTCTGAGGCTTCCTGGCACCGCAGGGCAGTGATGGAAGGAGCCTCCCCTCTCTTGGAAGCTGGAGCCATGTGGAGACAATTGGACAGGCAGGAACACTGGACAGAAATAGGCCAGGAGAGGTACCTGCCATTCCCTCGGCCTGTAGTGGCCTTCCCTGCCCCCTCATTATGGGAATTTCACCCACCCTTAAGGACCAGTTAGGTAATTGCTCCCCTAATCTTCCTCTTCCTCTCTTTCCCCTCCTCATCCCTCAGAGTTCATCCTGACTTCCTCTACAATGTTAACCTATATTGCACTGACTCCCCTTTATCAGTATTTCAGTGTATTTTGTTTATTGCGTTTAGGTCTTTCTGTGTTTGTTTCCCACATAAGCCATAAACAACTCAAGGGTGGAGAGCAAATTTCACTCATACCTCTATACCCCCAGCACCAGGCACAGAGCCTTGTACATGGTAATAGAAACAGCCTTTGCACACACTATTCCACCTGCTCAGAAACATTTCCCTATTTGCCATCCACCCACTCATCCATTAACCTAGTTTACTACTACTAGATGAGAGGGGAACATTTATCTCCCCGTTTCTCATGCATCCATTTGGGAGGAACTCCCACAGTGACATTTGTGACCTTTTGTTCCATTCTGACTCACTCCTTCATCCTAGGACAAAGAGTGCCCTTTGATTGGTTTTCGAGAAGGGATTGAGAACACCCAGTTCAGCCCCTAGTTTCCCCGCTACATTCTAGCTTTCAGAGACTGTACTCCTGTCTGCAATTTTGCCTGCAGTTTCAAACATAAATTCAACTCAGAGGAGTGTTAGCAAGCTTATTTGAATACATATGTAAGCTATATCTGAGACTTTATCAGTAATAAAGTTGACATTTTGATCTTCATCTGTCTGACTCCTTTGTCTTGCTCTCAATGGTTTCCAAATTCATGTGGAAGAGGGGTGCTATGTACTATCCTCCGAGTATCTCAATACTAGTCATACTTCAGATTATAACAAACATATCACTTCCTTGGAAACTCTTCCCTGACCTATGATACTTGATTGGGTCCTCCTGTAGATTGGATAGATGGATAGATAAATTTTTTTCCTTTATGGCACTTATCCAATAGCATATTTGTCTATGGGACTGCTTTCTTAAACTTTGTATTATAGAACAATTCAAACATACTTAAATAGAGAGAATAGTACAATGGATCCTCACATACCCATGAACCAGCTTCATTGATCATCTACCTTGTCTTATTTCATCTACACCCCTCCCCACAACCCGAGATAACTTTGATGAAAATATCCCAGACATCACATCATTTATCTGTAAATATTCCAGCATATAGCTCTAACAGTTTTTTTTTTAAAAAAAAACCTTGTTTGTTTTTATATTTAACCAATTTGTGGGATTATTCTAATGATTGTTTCTACTCACACTCATTTCTTCCCTTGGATTACAGTCTTCATGTATCAGAGACCTTGTCTGTTTTATCATAATTGTACACCTGGTACAGAGCAAGTGCTTGATAAATGAAATGTAAAGGAAGAAATTTTAAAAGGGAATACAGAAAACCATTTGTAACTTGGGGTCCAACCAGCATCCAGCATTCCCCTCTTTTGGTAACAATACCCAGAATTTCCCTCAAATCTCAGTCCTTGATGATTTTCAAAGTATTGGCTCTAACCCAGCTCCAGGGCATGGAATGTGGCTCCGGTCTGACAAAGCAAAGCAATGCAACCTCCTAGCCAACAAAATTGGTTTAGTGATGAGCACAGGACCCAATCAAGAACAATGCAATGCTGGGAAACTTGGTGGACAGCTGGGAGAGAGACAAGCACCCCCTCCTACTGTAGGTGAACCTAGAGAACAAAAGGCTAATGTCACTGCAAGGACAGAGTGTATTTGAAAATGGTTCTGACAGCAAAAGGGAGGGAGGGAGGGAGGAAGGGAGGGAGGGAGGGAGGGAGGAAGGGAGGGAGGGAGGAAGAAAGGAAGGAAGGAAGGAAGGAAGGAAGGAACAAAGGAAGGAAGGAAGGAAGGAAGGAAGGAAGGAAGGAAGGAAGGAAAGGAAGGAGAGGAAGGGAGGGAGAGAGGGAGGGAGGGAGGGAGGGAGGGAGGGAGGGAGGAAGGAACTCTGACATAGAGAATATAAGAGATGGAGAGAGAAATCAGGACCTGGAGAAAGTACTCGAGTACTTCAGTCAAATCTCGTGAGTCAGACCTACCTGTGGATTTTTAAAGTTATATTTCTCAATAAGTACCATGCTGGCTAAACAAGCTTGGGTTACATTTTCCAAGAATTTCAATAGAAAGTTCCTGACTGATTACAAGAGAAGAGGGAAAAGATAAAGAGCAATGAGAAACTCCAAAGCCACTTCAATGATAAATATATTATTTTGTAATATATTTTGTAATATATTGATAAATAAATATATTCAATGATAAAAATATATTATTTTCCAGTACTTGGTTTACTGAAGTCCTGAGTTCTCCTGGTATGTCAAGCCTCTAGTCCTCAGATTTCTCCTTTACAAAATCAGGAGAACCAGTTGGTCTGTAAATCCCCATTGAAGAATTCTGAGTTTAGTGGGAAAGGCTGGAAAAGCACAGGAGGGATCTGGACCTCCTGGCTGGAATAGCATCTGCTTCCTGACACATCTCCTTTTGGCTTAATTAACTTTAAAGCATTTTATATCTCCCAGGAAAATAATAGTTACTTCCAAAACAAGGAAGACCCCTGCTCAGCATTTCTCTGTTGGGCAGTAGACACTCTGTAGGAAAAATAGGTCTTTCCTCATTCACTGTGGCCCAAGATTGTAATGTCAGCATTACGAAAACACATTCAGATATTAGGTGTTATCAACAGGGAGCCAGGGATAAGCATTTAAAAATTTTCCCCAGCAGAGACTTTGCCTTGAACGAAGAATAAGCTCACCTTAGCTGCGATGGAAATCATATGTATCCTCTTAATCACATGTGTCTTTATTTCAAGCTCCTCCATTTAGAACAGTATGAAAATTTTTACCTGATTGAGAGACAAATCTCAAAATAATACTTCAAAGAAACAAAAAATTCAGCTATATTTAGCAATCTCTTGGCTTTAAAGTCTGACATGGGTCTTAAGTTCTGTCGAGTGAAAATACATTTGTAGAATTGCAACTAGGAACTTACTTTTATTGAAGGGGGACAGAATAAATTGGTGGGGGAAAAATTACCCCAAGAAGCATAGAGACAGGTATTTCAGCTATAGATCTCCCATTTGCTATCTACTCTCCCAGGATGTCAGAAAGAAAGATACTACTTCCCCACTATATTTTTCTCCACAAGAAGATATATGAGCTGTAAAGATTGATCATTTGAAAGACATCTTCTCTGATCTCACTGAAGCTATATTTATCCAAATTTCTGGTTGTAGAAATGTATACAATCTTTGTAAGGGGCACCTTAACAATATAGGTTTTAAAACCTTAAAAGTAGACATACCCTTTGTGGCATCCAAGATGGCTCCAAATGATTCTTGCCACCTGGTAGTTTCTCCTTTGTGTGTGCCCTCCCACAATGAATCATGGCTGGGAGACTGCATTGGCATCCTATTGCTGCCATAACAAATCACTACTGACTTAGTGGCTTAAAACCATACCAATTTATTATCTTAGGCTTCTGGAGATCAGAGGTTCAAAATGGGTCACACTGGGCTAAGTCAAGGTGTCAACAATCAGCTTTAAGGAAGAATCTGTTTCTTTGCCTTTCCCATCTCCTAGAGGCTGCCTACGTTCCTTGGCTCATGGCCTCCTTCCAGCCAGTAATCATATCACTCCATCTACTTCTGTAGACATATCATCTTCTCTGACTCCAATTCTCCTGCCTCCCTGTTTTACTCATAAGGACCCTTGTGATTATAGTGGACCCAACTGGATAATCCAAGGTAATCTACCCTTCTCAAAATCCTAATTTGATAGTATCTGCAATAATGCCCCTTTTTCCATAAAAGATAACATATTCACAAGTTCTATTGTTTTAGGACATTTTTAAGGGATCATTATTCTGCTTACCACAGTGACCAGTAGAAAATGGTGGAAGGAACAGTATGAGATTTCCTTTGCATGATCATAAAAGGCACTGCAATTTCAGTCAGGCGTTCAGAAATGTTTTGTTCTGCAGAAGTCAGCAGACATGTTTGAAGACACTCAAACAACCCTGTGGAGAGGCCCACATGGAGAAGAACAAAGCCTTCCTACCCACAAGCAGCACCAACTTACCAGCCCTGTGCATGAGCCACCATGAAAAGGATCCTTCAGCCTTGGTCAAGCTTTCAGATGATTATGACCCAATCCGATAACCGACTACAACCACAACTGGCCAGCCACACTAAATCCCTGACTCAATAATAAAGGATTGTTTTCATTTTATGCCTTTAAATTTTGGGGTGATATACTATGCAGCGTTATAACTAATACACCCTTTGACCCACTCCTAGAAATGGAATCAGTTGTATGTGGAAAGAATTCTAAGGAAAGAATCAGTTATATTGCACAAAGAAGTTATACACACAAAAAATTCTGACTAGAGAAGCTCATCAGAGTTGCATATTAGTGAAACATAAGACTAACCTAAATATTCAGCTATGGGGGATTGGTCAAAGTAAAACACATCCATTTAATGAATGAGCACAGGATATAAAATTCATGTTGTAAAACAGTGGTTCTCAAACTTTTTCTGGGTAGACTCCTTCAAGCAAAAAATTTAAGAGAAGCTTGCATAAGAAAAGCAGAGTCTTTCAGGTTGATGCTCAGGTTGAAGTAGGTGCAACTTCCCAGGGTTAGGCCCTGGCTACGGGATACTCCAAGGACACCTAGGATTCTGGGAGCACAGTGTGAAAGCCACTATTCTAACAGAATATTTAATGACATGTGAATCAATATGCCAACTGAATAAAGCAGGTTACTAAAAGCACTAGATCCCTTTTCAATAATACCCCATCTACCTCTCCCGCCTCACATTAGGTACTCTGCCCTTGCCATTTGTGCTGCAGCCTTCTATTTTTCTAAACTCTCAGCTCATATAAACATATGTTACTTTCGCAGTAAAAACTTACTTGCTTACCGCTTCCCTTCCCTTCCCTTCATACTAACCCAGCCTGGATCAGGTCCCTTTGTGATGTCTTCATACTCTTATACATTTCTTTCCTACTATTTATCACCATCATTTCATGAATGCTTTTCTCCCACATAAGACTGCCAATTTCAGAGTGATTTAAAAAAAACAAATGTCATGTATATTTGTTTTCTAGGACTACCGTAAGAAAGCGCCTATCAGCTGAATCTAAGGTGGAACATCTTATAGTACCAGAAAGAAAGGAAGTTCTAAAAAATAAGCAAACAAAACCCACAACAACAAAAGATGGGGTTATGTCAAAGACACACAGAAACCTACCTGAGAGCTCCAAACAGCCAAAGGTTGAATATTTTGAGCAAATAAATAAAGCAGTATTGGATTATAACTCAAAGTCTAAAATAAATATAATACATTAATCCATACTCATATAAATAAATTATTGAATAAACAAATACATTAGGTAGAAGAGAGAAATCTTTACAGAAAAGGACATGAATCGAAATACTGACGAAATCCATATACAGTCTGGAGTCTAGTTTAAAAAGAAAAATATTTAAAAACCACACCAAGAATAGAAACTTTACTCTGATATGTAACTCAGGAAAATTTTTTTCTCACAATTCCCTAGAAGAAGGTAATTCATATTCTCAATACACAAATGGGAAAAGGTGGGCAATAACCTCATCAAACACACAGGTGACATCCCTATTACAATTCAAAGTAACTTGTTGGAAAATTTGGCTCTCATTCTATATACATTAGAATCCTTTGGTAATTGTGTAGAAGATATATTTTTAAAATACTGCATTCCTTTCTATTTTGCCTTACACATGCCACAGACAGAATGCCCATTCAGCTGTATTATATTAAGAAAGTATATTATTTATTTACTTAAAAAAAAAAGCTTCAAGTTGAAATAACTGAGATCCAAAACCATTTATATAATATACCCAATTCTAATACACCTTTAATCCCTTTAAGAAAGATTGTCAAGAGGAATGAGGAACAAAACTTCCAGGAAAGAAAGGAGTAAATGATTCAACAAAAAGAAAAAGTGATAAGCAGAATATTTTGTTTTACTTCAATGGTACTAAAAAGCCACCAAATTTAGAAACTTTCCAAGGACTTTAATACAGGGAGATACTAAAAAAAAAAAAGAAAAAAAGAAAAAGTGAGTGCATTTTCTTTTGCTCAGATAATCCTTTATACTATCCAAGCTGCAGCCCTCCTTTACTGGCCTTTTCCTTTTCCAATTCCTTAAACCCATCTTTCTTCTCTATCTAAAATCAGAAAGTATAATTAGAGGGCATGTGGCTCCACCTTTTATGGAAATAGCTATAACTCCTTATTTGCATGTGTTTGGACCCATTACCAGCTGTCCATAAAAGCAGGAGGGGGACCTGTCTTCCTTGGTATCCAGGAAGATTCTGTTCAAAGCCAAAGATTAGAACAGTGAAAATGGTAGAAAAATAGCTTTTTTTCTCTGAAAAATACAGGAATAGTTTAAAATGAATAGAAATTAGTGGATCAGTGAGCTGGAAGGAAACATTATTGCCTCTGAAATAGCCTTGCTCTCCCACTCAACTTTGCATAACAATATTCAGTTTGCTATTATGGAGCTGGACCTCCAGTAGGCTTTCCAGCCCAAATCAGGAAAACTCCCCACTGTACCATTAGATTGGTGGGAATGAAATGCACAGTGCAACCAAACACCCTTAAACCTTTTAGAGAGGATTTTTTTCCCTTTAATATGAGCAATTATTTCTGCCATTAACAGGTGTAAAATGTCTTCTAACAAGAAAGTGCACACCAGCAAATGTGCTTTTGAAATATGCAGCACAAGTTGCATATAAATAAGACATTCTAGGCATCTATCTGCTTCAGATTTTTATAAAGCAGATGTCTGCTGTCCTAAGCAAATAGTTCAAGTTGTTACCAAAATATGGAAGCAAAAAGCTATAGAGGTACCATTTACACACTCATTAGTAAGAGAGGAAATGCATCTGTTTTGGAAAATTGCTGCTGAATAAAAAGCAAGTTTCCCTAGCAACAGCTACATCACACAACTCTTAGACCACTTCTAAGCTACGAGTGTAATTATAGGAAGATATATAAAAAGACTTTCATCAAATTTTTTTTTAATCTTTGCCATAGGAACACCATTTCCCCTAAACTTAGATATGCCTAGGGAAATTAAGACTTGCCATACATTAAAAAAATATAATAAAATTATATATATATATATATATATATATATATATATATATATATATATATATAAAATCAAAGGGCAAAGAAATGGAAAGCGATTCTATATTATCAGATGAGAGAGAGAGGGAGAGAGAGGGAAGGAAGGAAGGAAGGAAGGAAGGAAGGAAGGAAGGAAGGAAGGAAGGGAGGAAGGGAGAAAGAGAGAGAGAAAGAGAGAGGAGAGAAAGATATAAAAACAGGAAAATAGATGGGTTGGGGATTCCTTAACTACCATCTCAGCATGGGGTATGGTTGGTTTGGTGACTCCTGATTTCATTCTTTTCTTTGCAGCTGTTTTTATTTCCTTCCTTAGCTGAAGAATTGTTACAAATCAAAGAATTTCTAATTGAATGATAACAGAGTCAATAGGTAGAGGCTCTAAATCCCATAGTTCTATTTATAGTTACAATCTAACTCCCCACTCCCAGTTGCCAGAGGTGACATCAATGGAGGAGGTGGGCCTTTCTTTTGTCATCCCTCTGTCTAAAAGTTTGCATTACTCAAAAAAGCATTTAGAATTCTCTCAAAGTTCATCCAAATCCAGTAGGGAATATTGCCATTTTTTTATTCAAAAAAATTAATAAATAAACTATAAAATGTCTTTTTACCATGAGTACTAAAATATATCTAAAAATAAAGCGGAACATCTAAATTTGCCAGCATTTCTGGATTGTTCTAATATGCATGTATTCATATAACTGCAATATTACTTAGGGAATACAGCATATATTCTGTCAGTGAAGTATTATCTGATACTACCATATCTGAATGTACTTAATTGATGGTACATGTTTTAATACCATAAATAATAGCTACCATGAAACGGTAACATTTAATTCAGCTTATCTCTTACAAAATGATCATTTTCAGGCCTGGATCCGAGAGAGACAAGATGGCAGGAGATTGTCTCAGTATCTGTTCTGTGCCAGGAGTTATAATTACTTTCTCCATTTGGTCCTCACATCAACCCCAAGGTATTAAAGTCATTTTCAGATGAGGGGTTTAAAACAGAGATGCAGTTATTTGGGCAGCATCACATATGTGCAGTGGTAGAATTGAGGCTGAAACCCAATTTACCTGGACTTCTCCTTGGCAGAGGTCACAATTGTTGAGCCTTTGTTCTTTTTTTTAAAAAGATTTTATTGGGGAATTGGGGGAGGGAAACAGTGTTGGCAAACTAGGGAAGGGGAACAGACAAGTTGCTGTCCTTTTGTTCTTCAGTCTAGTTGTGGAGGACATTGCTTCACTGGCCCATGTTGGTATTGCCATTGCGCTCTTCCCGGGTGAGGCAGATTGGTCGCCAGCCTCTGGACGGCCACTCACAGCGGCTCTTGGCAGCTCACGCTCACTGTCAGCTGCTCACGCTGGCTGCCGGCCACTCACTGTAGCCTATGGCAGCCCACTGCAGCAGGGGCTGCAGTTATGCCATCCCGGGGACTCACAGCAGCCCAGCTCCAGGTGGAGCTGTTGTTCACCATCTTAGCTGTAGAGGACAGTGTCACTGGCCCTCATATGTAGGATCTGAACCGGGGTCCCTGGTGTCCCAAGCCAGCTCTTAACCAACGTGCCACTCAGCTGGTCTGAGCCTTTGTTCTTTTTAGACAAAACAGTTTTATTTACAAATGTGAATTAATTGTCAAATTTAAAGCCAGAGTATTTCATATAAAAGTTGGATTTGGGGCTTCTCCTGAAAAAGACCATGAAAAGATGTAACAGCAACAGGATTCCCTCATGGCAACTAACAAGACAGCTGTGATTTTTCTTAGGGTTGATACTATCCAGGTCACCCCAGCCTATCACACACAGTTAAATGCCTGGCTCCAATGGGCACCTGAGTTTGCCATCCCTGAATGAATGGTATCAAGTGATGTCATATGACATTCACATATGTTGTCTACAAGCACGGTCAATGCCTTACAACATAGGAACAGGTGCAGTGGGTACAGCTGGGAGCTGTATGCAAAATAGAATGAAGACAATGGGACTAAAGAGCAAACTTGAACCTGTGAATTCATTTAGACCTGCTCATTCTCTAACCAAGGAAGAAAATGGGCCATGATGTTTGAAAATAAAAAAATTTAAAAGGGCTGGCCAAGTGGCTCAGTTGGTTAAGAGCTCGCTCAACAGCGCAAGCTGAGCTCTGAGCAACAGCAGTTCGATGCCCAGCCTGAGCTGAGCTGCTGCTGAGCTGCCAACAGGTGGCAGGATGGCTCAGCTAAAAACAAAAACAAAAAACAAACAAACAAAAAAAAACACCTGTCCTTGGCTGAATAATGATTTTCCATGAATTTCAGCTAAGAAGACAAAAAAGAGCAGAGATCCAAGAATCCAAAAACTAGAATGCTCCTCTTTATGCCATTAACTAACTCACCTTTCAACTCATAAGTAGCACTAAGCCTGGGTTGGCTTCAGGAGTCATATCTGTACAGGGAAAGAACTGGGCTGTTGATGTGCAGCAGCCATGCAGGTGATGTTAATCCAGGAAGACAGTGGTGGGGGAACTGGGTCTAAACAGAGGACGCTAAAGAAAGGGACAGGTGCTGCTTCACTCTAGAGCAGCAGCATCTGGACTGAGGGTGGCCAAATCGTGCCACTTAGCCAGAGTAGCCAGAAATACGAGCCTGCATGTGTGTTGTAACGTGGAAATGTCTGACTTTTAAAAATATGAACAACGCTTCAAAAATTTTAAAAAACACCAGAAGCTAACTGGGCAGTGAAACAAAGTCTCTCTGGGTTGCACTGGTCCTCAGGCTCTCTGTTTTCTGCCTTTGGACTAAGCTCCATTTAGCATTAGGGCTCTGCAAATTTTAAGTGCTGAATTGATAAAATTATCTTTGGAGAGAAGAGAAGGATGTAGGTGGGTATGTTTTCAGCAGAAAAGCTTAAAAAGATGAAACGTGTGGCATTCACTAAATGGCCCATTTTGCCATCCTCCTCTGAGTCTTGCATTTCATGAGCACAAAGCATGAGATGTGGGTTCATGCACTGTGTGAGAGTCATTCACAGAGACCCAGTGAGAAGAGGCTGCTGGGGAGAAAAAACGAGAGTAGAACATAGTAATTACTCTCCCGGGAAGTAGGAGAATTGTACCCATTCCCTGGAGAGCCAAGAAGAAAGTAGGCAAGAACATTTTAAAAACATGTACTATGTGCTAGGTGCTTTATATATCTTATTTAGTCCCTACATATTTAAGGTACATGCTAGTATTACCCATCATTATAGGACAACAATATATTGTGCATTTATCATGTACCAGGCATAGTGCAAAGTGATTTAACTGGGTCTGTCTTACCAGCACTGTGAAAGAGATTCCTTCATGGACTAGTACAGATGAGAAATTAAGACTTTGAGAGAGATTCAGTATTTCAGTCCAAGATCAACAGCTAAAAAACTAGTAGTGGGATTTAAATTCATTCTACACAGCACTTGCTCTTCACTCTTTTCTGCTTCTCTAAAAAGTCAGGGGACTGATTCAAGAGTCCATTACCAGGAAGCAGTCGAGTTGACATTCCATTGTAACTTTGAGTCCTCAGAGCCTCTGGTTGTTTTCCTATTATCTGTCCACTAGTAGCACCATGCCAGATACAAGTTTCCAGGGAACAGTGTACTTGAAAGCTGTCCCTCAAATTCTTGAATTCACAAACTTCTACCCTTTAGTTTTCCTTTCTGGAACACAGTGTACACAGGGTGGGTGCATAGCCCCTTACTCCCCTGGAAAGTGAAAGCCACCGTGAGCTAAAATAATTAGACAATCCTTAATAATCATTATTTCTCTTTTTCCAAAGAAAGCAAAAATATTAGAGTGTAAATGAAACAGTACTTATTTTTTAAAAGCCAAACAAATACAGAGCACCTGAAAAAGAGTGCTAGTACATTGAATATCTTTCTATTCAGTATACCACTAGCTTCCCATGAGAAAAATATTGTAAACGTTATTTCCAAATACAAACAAACAAAATGCAGAAACAAACTAAGTATAGAAACTGTTTTAAGCTAGGCAGAATCCACACCAGTGAGCACATACTATGTACCAGATACCTTTCCAAGCACTTTACATGTATTATCTTGTTTCACCCTCACCTCAACCCATCTCTTCAGACACAGACACTGAGACACAAAATGGCTAAGGAACATGCCCAAAGTGACACAGTAAGTGATGGAGCCAGTTTTCAGGCCCAGACATGTGTTCCCAACACCTTAGCGGCCGCTCAGATTGTCAAGTGACAGAAAGCATTGTATAATTTGGCAAGTACATCATGACATGTAGAATTTGAAGATTTCTCTTTTCTACAGTTCTTTCTCATTCTCTCAAAGTACATGATTCACTTAGAGTGATTCAATTACATACTTAGCATTTAAGCTATTCCTATAGAAGTCTTTTTAATGTGTATTCTTACAGATAGGTAGGGCCCTATTCACACATACTGAAAATTACAGACTGTTGTGACATAAGGGTGCTTGGAATTGCACATTTAATAAAGTGTTAACTAAATGGATATACTCACAAACCAAGATAGGTATGTATAGGAGGCACAGTCACACAGTATTTGCTTAATAAATATCTGTTGAATGAATGATGAATGAATGAATGCTCTCTCATAAAATTCATTTATTTATTTATTCAACAAATATTTGTTACCAGCTACGTGCCAGGCACTGTCTAGGCAATGGGGATACAACAATGTACAAAACAGACAAAATTTCTGACCCCATGGAGTTTATATTATGATAGAGAGAAACAGAAAATAAGCAGCATAAATAAGACACTTAGTATGTAAGAAAGTCATAAAAGTTAAGAAACAAAAATAAAGCAAAGGACGTGTATTGGGAGAATCGGAAGTAGTTTTGTAATTTTTAGATAGGGTGGCAGGGGAACATGTCCCTGTCATAAACAGTCAATGCTTTTAAAATATTGATCTTGGCAAAGACTGTTTCACTAGCTATTAAACATTCAAAATTATAGTTCCCCTATATATGCAGTAAATTTAGCCAAATAGATTCCATTAATATTGTTGGGTATTTTTTATGTTTGGTATGAGTGATGTGATTTTTCTAAACTATTCCAGAATGAATTTTTAAAAATCACAAAGCATGACAGAAAAATGGGATACATCTTACAAATCTCTAAAGACAGGCCTAGATCCTTACTGTTTTGCTAATTTATATAGCTGTCTGATACATAAAACGGGATGTATCTCCCAATGAAATTGCAATAAATACGTAAAATCCCATCTGGAGCTTTCTTGAAAATAATCCACTTTTGCAGATCCCTGCTGTCTGTGTGTCCCCTCAGCAGCCTGAGTATCATTTGAGGGTAGACTGTAGGCCATGGTCTGTCACCCACACACACCCCTCCCTAGTGCCAGCAAAGCAAATCATGATGCCAAGCACTTAGCTTATTTCTCTGACTTTAAATTCATTTTCACACACAAGATATGGCTGCATTCTGATAACAGAATATGTGCAACTTAGACCTTTAAAAATATATCCCAAACTTGCTTATCTGACCATTAAGCCTTCTAAACCCATTTGAATAAAGACCGTGCATTTACTACGTAGGCAATCTATAAAGTTCTTAGCTATAATTAGGCACACAGAGAACTACCCCAGTGCATTAGAAGGGAGACCACTAAAGTATACTTAGCCCTCGCCCCTTCAGCTCTTTTCAAGATGCTTCATCCAGCTTAATAGCTAAATGTCACAGTTCCATGCCAAACGCATCAAGGACTTTCCTGGCACCAATGTGCCTACTGCGGAATGAGCAATATTTCAGAGTCATCAGAATTAACCATCCACTAAATTCAATTTCATAAGGCTGCATCATCCTCAGTGTTTCACCTTCATGCACAATTTATTATAATTTCATGTGAAAAGCCAAAGTCTCTGAAGACAGAAATATAGGCTATCAGATTCCCGAACAGAAAGCCCTTTTCTTGAGCAGCTTTAGACCCTGGATAGCAACTCAGATTGTAACTGGGTGTCTTCTCAGAGCATCTGACAGAGTTCACACTGAAAAAGTGATTAAAGACAAAATGTAAGGATTTACCGATTATGAGAAATCCCTGCCTTCTCCTCCAGCCCTTCAGCACTGACATAATGAGACACTGCAAACAAGGACTCCTAGGGCCTTTCTGAAAGCAGACCCAGTACCTGGCTGTCCTCAGGAGCTCCCGGCATACACTGCAGAGCAGAGCGGGGGAGACAGGGACCCCCTGAGGTGCTTTCAAAGAGGGATTGGAAATGCACCTTGTCTGCATTTAGATCTTTTCTTAACTTTTATTTTGTGTTACTTTCTTCTGCTTTATAGGAAAGAAAGACAACAGGCAATGCAGTGCACATAAAAATTGAGATGGAAAATACAGACATTAATTATAAGGAAGGACTGTCAAGTAAAATCTAATCTGAGAAACACGAACAAGGATGTAACATCGCTGTGTTGGCCTCTGGTTAAAATGGTGCTTCTCAAGTTATTTTAAATTCAGGTGAAAGGCTATGTTGAGACTTCCTAGAAAGGTCCTCGTTAGATGTAGGTGATCCAGATACAAAACTCCCAAGATTAAAACACAAGAACCTTTAAGGACGGGGGAGGGGAACTGAATTTTCTCCCTGCTGACCTAACTCATGAGGTCCGTCACTTGCTACCAACTAACTAGGCTGGCTGCATGTTCATCTTATAAAGGGGCTGTTTTCCATTGGAGAGGCAGAAACCGGACACAAGCGTGTTGTTCTCTCACTAGTAACAGTGTGCAAACAGGTATGTACAGTGGGCACAGGCCGTGGGCCCCGCATCAGCCCGGAGGTTTCCAGCAGTGCTGGCTCGCTACTGTGGCACTCTCCCTGGTCTGACACATCAAACAATAACTCACATCCATCACAAGATCACTTGTCTGTCCTCCTCGGCTAAATGGGTCTTTATTTTTAGAGAACAATGGGAATGATAGGAAACTGGAGGCCTCACATCCCAGAGCTATAAATAGTTGCTGCTAACTGCAGCCCTATGTTTTTGTTTTTCAATTTTAAAAATGAAGTCGATATTTGAGAGAGGGTGTTCAGCTGCTGGACAGTTTACGAATCCCCAGTGATGTCATCTTATCGAGGTGATTAAGGAGCTATTTAGTTTTTCAATCAGACAAATCACTAGCTCTCAACAGGAATTTTAATCAGGAGGATGGCTGGCTGTGATGAGATTGTCCCCAGCGAACAGAACATTATTGATCTTTTCTCCACAGGAAATTTAAATGTGTATCATTTGGCTGGTTAGGATTTCTGCCATTTCCCTGTGGATCAAGATTAGAGGTGAACTTTCAGGTTCAGTCATACATTTAAAGCACAAACACATAAGCTGTGAAAAGCCAGGAGCAGAATGATGTCTTTCCCCTGATTTTGAAAAGGTCACTGCTGTTTTTTCTCATTCATTCCAGCTGACCACAGGCTCTCAAGCTAACTGCCCCCATTTAGGGAACTCAAATTGGAAAACAGCCATACTTATGGATCCTCAGCATATTCCTTACATCAAGATTATCTATTAAATTTAACTTTGTTCTCTCATTTATACGCTAAAAGAAAAATCATTTCCCTTGTGACAGACTAGACCTAACAGGACTTTTTTTTTTTAATGTGTAAATGAGGCTATATTTGTCAGACAAGTTCTGGTTTAGTCTAGAAAGTTCCTGACTTGTACTACCAAGGTAAAAAGAAAATAGTCCCAAGTAAATATTCCTTAGAGAAACCTGATGCTCTCAAAATAAGCAATTTCAGAATACAAACTCATAAAACTGCTGTATCATCATGTATTAATTAAATAGGTTTGGGAGTCACACAGAAAACAGATCTCCTACCCCAATAGAGTCAATAAAAAATAACTTAGGAAAGTTAGTTACCATGATCTCAGAATTAAATTGCAATTGTTTTTATATTTCGAAAACTGAATTTATAAATTATACAGTTATGAAATACAGCAATCTCTAGGATCCTATACAATGTTCATTTAATGACTTAGGACTGAAAAAGGAAAGGTTGTAAGGTTTTGTAGAATTATACAAATATGAAACAGATTTAATAAAAACAACAAAAAAAGACAAAGGACTAAAGCTTTATTATACCTCATTTAAAAGGTCATGTTGTCTGAAATCAAGGTCAGCTCACATTTCCAACTCAACATTTAGCCTTTAAATTAATTTGCAATTTAATTTTTTCAGCAACATTATATAAAGCATCTGATTCTAAGAGGATATGCACTTATTTACCACTAAATATCCAAAAATATTTAGGAAGTCTAACCTGTTATAACTAACCTATGTATATAGGCTTAGAAGCAATTAAAAAATGTTTAAGTGTCTATCTAAAAATCATTTCATTCATTTTACAATCGGTATGAAGTAGGCTTTGTAGTTTAGTCATGGATGGGCAGTTTTCTTATTGGTTATTTCTTCTTAAAGATATTTAAATCAGTGGGCTAGAGACAGTTTTATCTTGATAGGCAGGTTTGATTATGCATTGCTTTTATGAATCATTTTCACCACTAAATTATATACATACATGAAAAAGGAAAACCACTTCAGAATTCAACTAAGAGCAAATGTATAATTGCTGACACTCTTCTTGGAAACTCAATTCAGATTTGACATCAGCCACTGCACAAGATCAAGTATAAAAGCTACCTTGGGAGAATAAGTTGTTCTTCATAGCAAAATGCCCTAAATTGTTTTTAAACTGAGTTTTCCTGGCATGTGACACGCCATGGCATTATTTTAAAGATACAAAAATGAAAAGCAAATGATGCAACATCCTTAATTATAAGCCAAAGGTGAATAGATGTCTGTTCCTTTATCATAAGCTGGAAAAAAAAAGAGAGAGAGAGTGAGAGAGAGAGAGAGAGAGTAACTATTGCACCAGACACTATGCTAAGTCCAGAATTCAAATCCAGGTTTTGTCCAGTTTCAAAGCCCATGTTCTTTCTGCTGCATATTCTGCTGCTTGGTTGCAGGTTGTCCTGTCTCCTTCCAGTCGTGCATCCTTCAATTCGATGACTGACCTCAGCAGGGCTGAAGAGCTATACTGCACACAGAACAAAGATAACTACTTCCCTAAATCCACCTTGCTCTTTCCTGGGAGGTTTCCTCCCACGGCCCTACCCAGGGAATGCTGGATAGGACTCTGGTCCCTCTCTAAGTGAAGGACATGAAGGTTCTCAATACAGAGTGTGAATACAAGAAGCGCCCAAGCTAAACAGTGTATGCAAAAAGATTTTAAAATCATTCTTGCATAATTATCCTAATGAACAAAAACCAACTAGAGCGCAATCAAACTTTGGAAAAGAAAAAACTGTGTGGGAATTAAATGAATCAAAAGTGGAAGGTCAGGTTTTGACAAGGTGCTCCAGATTCTATCAACTTGCTCTAATTCTTGTGTATTTCAGCAGTCACACTTTTTGGGACTTCACAGAAATAACAAGTCATTTAAAAAAATCCCGCGATGATTACAAAAGTACTGTTACCACACATTGTGCATCCACATATAGCCAATGGTGTTGAGAACATTGGGATAAACTTGGGAGTCTGCAATTGAAAAGTTATTTTTAAATCTACAGGTGATAATTTTTTAAAAGGGTGGAGGTGTTACTGAACCAACTTAGATTTTTTTTTTCTCAGTTTCCACACTGTTTGCATTGCTCCTTTCATTTCTGATACTATTAGTGCTATAAGCATTTGAGTAAATCTAGAGCAATTATCCTGAAACCCTCATACATAGGCTGATGATAATTCTGAGGCCCTTAAGGCACATATTTCTTCAAACTTTAAATAAAATTATTTATTTGTGAAGATTCTTCATCTCTTTTTAGAACAATGATTTTAAAGTTTCTTGTATAGTATGTTAGTGATAGCACATAACTATGATCGAGTTGTCAAATTGATGGAAAACTGTCATGACAACCCAACTCCATGATACCTTTGGTTATGTGTGCACAAAATAAAGAGCAAGCAATATTTAACTTAACTATAATGCACAGCCCCCCTGAACATTAACTGTTATCCATAGAGCCACCTACTACCTAATTTGGTTTAGTGTCAAAGTATTGTGTGCACATAGTAGGCTCTCAACACAGAGTGTGAATAAACCTAAGAAATTTTAATCTAGGAAAGGGTCAGAGAGAAAATATATATACTCTCTAATGGCTACTGGTTTCCAAACATACCACAGATAGAATGAATATGAGGCATGGCCCTTATAAGGCAGGGCAGACTTCCCAAATATGCTGTACTCAGTCTGAATGGGGATTTACTCATTAAAAAGCCCACATAAAGGGGCTTGTGATTACAAACTTTTAATGAAGCAACAAAACGCACAGAGGGTTGTGATAAACTCTGATTATGTATCTAAATTTTTATGAATGGAATGCTACTTTGAAAAGCCGGTAGGTACAAAATGTTTTGAGAATTTAATTTCAGAAAGATCCAATCACACATTCACTGAGCCCTCTTCCACCCAAAATTTCCATTGCTTCAGCTGTTTTTATCAAAACTAGCAGCTACAGAAGTGTAGTGAATGCAGATTTGAGTCAGACAGGCTAATTTACCTTTTCTACTTGCAACCAAATAAAAATTGATTTTTTACTTTTTGCCAATTTGTTCATCTTTTTAGTTATATCACAAAGCCTTAAAGGGAAGAATTAATATGATTTTGAGGCTGTGTCACAGAATGAAAAATTCTACCATTGTGCATAAAAGACAAATTTGTTTTTACTTCAGAAGCTATGAAAAACTAAGCTGCACCAGTCATAAGAGATTATTGGAAAAAAGATCAAAAGATGGCTGATAATTTCTTTATGAAAAACGAAGGCAAGCACAATTCCCAACAGTCCTTGTGAAAGTCAGTTTACACAGTGGCTCGACGACACATAAGGGCATTGTTAGCAGCTCTGGAAAACTTCAGCAGAAATAATTGAAAATTTCCCCGCTGGGCTCCCAACCTACCCTAGGCAAAACAAAAACAACCCTAAAAACAAAAACACACACTAGAAACTAGACCGGGCACTGAGATGACAGTAAAACAAGTCTAATGGAGGGATGTAAATATGCAGGTTATGGTACATGCACATATTTTCTTCTCCATAAGAAAAGTAAGGAAATGATGAAAATGGATATCCTTTCATATTAAACGAAAGTCCTGTATTCCTTACAGGATGTTAGCTGTAGCTAACTGTAGCAAAATTAACTAGAGCAATTAATTGTTTCTGAGGGTGTATTATGCTGTATAGTTTGATCAGAGCCAGCTGGTCCTAAAGATGGAGAGAACAACGTGTGGGTTATGCAAAGGAAGCTCCCTGGACTCCACCTAGCCCCAGTGCCTAGAAAAAAATGGGGTCAACTCTGGCTCTTAGAAGTTGCAGCAGCATCAGGTTAAAGAGGGAAAAGAGAGGGAGAAGAAAAGGAAGAAGAATCCACTTTCTATAGTTATTATTTATTCCTTTGTTGCCACAGTTTCTGGAAACAAAGCATATCTGAACACAGTCTCTGGTTTTACTTTTTTTTTTTCCAGGATAGAATATGATACAATAGGATAGGATAGTAACCATATCAACAAGTTACCTATCAGAGCAAGAAAAACCAACTTCTGAGAGCTATATTCTTCTTAAGGATGTCATGGGCCAAAGAATGAGATTAGAAATTCTGCTAATCTTCTTTAAAAAAAAAAAAAAGGTCTTCAAATGATCAGAAATGGCTGCATTCTGAGATAAGAAGTAGAACGTTCTGCAGGATACTGAAAACCATTGCCAAGAACACAGTCTCACTGGAGGCACAAATAATGGATTCTGCAAATAGGATAGTCAGCAAATGTTTCACCCCATGGTTCAGAAGCCCCTAACCAAAAATATGATGCATGCTGAAGAAAAGGTTTACAGTACAAACTTCAGAAACCTATTGACATAGGTGGGTTCTATTCTAATAGCTTTCATTTCCCAAATTGTATTAAGTCCTCATCTTAGGAACTAGAAAGCAAACCCAGGACATTTTAAAACTACTGCACTGAATAGAAATTACTAGCAAAGAGATGTAAAATAAGAATCAAAATAAGACTGTCCATAGTTATCTAAAAATGCTCATTTTTTTTTAACCTTGCTAAATCTCAAGCCCACATTCAAACATATAATAGCATAAATTTCAAGAATGTAAACTGGATTCAATGAGAAAATTTTTCATGTAATAATAGATATAGCCACTTAGGTCAGTAATCCCCAAACCCTATGGTCATGATTAAAAAAAAAAAAATTTTTTTTAAATAATTGAGTTGATAGCTCCAACATATGTGCATTTATTTATACATTTTATACATTTACTACCACTGGCAAACTATATATATGATTATACAAAATAAAACTTTTAAAAAGATAAGATACAAAGTATTTTTTTTTTTTGAGGGCAGTGTCACTGGCCCTCATATGTGGGATCCGAACCAGGGCTGCTGGCATCCCAAGCCAGCACTTAACCACCACGCCACTCGGCCGGCCCGATACAATATATTTTAAAGTAGTTCTAATATTATCTTCCCAACCCAAGTGGATGTTTGCACCACTGGCGATGTCAACAGCCCTCTTCAGAAAATCCATAGTTCTCTCTCTCTCTCTCTCTCTCTCTCTCTCTCTCTCTCTCTCTCTCGCACTTTTTTGATATTTTGTAATATTTTATCCCAAATACTTAAATTTTAGATGTAGTGCTTTTACTTCACTATTCAGAACCTTTTAAAAGCAGTTGTGGGGTGAATAAAGACATGGCAAACGAGGGGTTTCAAAGATGGTTTTTATTATGGCTGCACTTTAGTCAGCAACTACTACATGACAGGCATTTCATATTACATACTTTACATCTAATTCTGATAGGAACTGTAAAGTAGAAACTATGTTTCCCATTTTATAAAAAAAAATATAATAATAAAACTAAGGCACATGATCAACCGTATCCTGTAAATAAGTGATAGAACCAAGGTGAATGAGACTTTATCTTTAAAACCACAAAGTCAAGATGGTCACAATTAAGGGCCAAGCATTTTAGGTCTTTTTATGTATACATTTTTTAAAAATTTGTTTACAGTTGGTTCCTTAAAGCAGAGAGAGGGGAACAGAAAAATAAGATATTAACCATTAAAAATTCTTTAGATTAAAAAGTAACAACCTCCAGACATTTCCACCTGTTTCTCTTCCCATCTCCCACAACAAAGTGTTGTTTTTAATCCTAGAAAGAGGCCTGCAGGAGAGAATTCTGCAAGTGGCTACAGTGGTTGGACAAATTCAGCCCAGGGTGTTTCTTCTGATGTTTTCTGAAACCTCAGAGCCTCGTGAATACTGTGTTTCCCCAAACAACATCTTCTAATCTTAAAAGAGATCTTGTTAAGGGTAAGTTTTGGAGCTTGCAGAACAGGGCATTCTGTTCTGCTTGGGGAAGAACAAGAACAGTGATGAAGAGAGCAAGCTAGATTCTCTCCCCCCATATCTCATGGGATGACTGTGCAGTAGGATTTCTCAGACTTTTCTCAGAGCCACAGTTTCCAGCTTTGTCCCCAAGCAGGACCTGAAACTGGCTACTTGGTACCCAAAAGCTTCTTCCTCTCTGGAAGAAGCTCTCTGTGAGAACTCTGGACTGCCAGAGACCCACAAAAATGATGGGGTCCTTGAAGCAGGAGAAGTAACTTTAAGGGAAGAAGGTTGTGGACTTAGGAGAAATGCTGATTGTAAAAAGTTGTTTGGCAGTTCAACTACTATGATTTTTTAATTTCACTGCTAAATTCTTCATCAGAAAACATAGAGCAAACTCAAAATGACTTCCTTTCCAGGATATTTTTATTTTTAGAAAGATATATGATATAGTTCTGTCCAGGTTGGTTTTGATAGTAGGGAAAGTAGAATGGATGAACCTTGAGGCCTTTTCCAATTTTATATTCCCATACAGCCTGGGTGGCCCTCACCCTTCTACCTACCTGCAAACCCCTTTTCACCTTCAGGCCCAAGCATAGCTTCCCTGGAGAAGCTTTCCCCACACTTAAATTAGAATTACGAACTTTCTCCTCTGGGTGCTCAAAAAATTTTTCTGTGTTTATTAGAAGCACTCATTTTTAAATGCAACTATTTGTTTGTGACTATGGCTTCTTTATTTACTCATCTTATATTCCCATCACTTATCACTGTTCCTGGCACATAATATAATCACAATAAATATTTTGTGCATGAATAAAGGTTGAATCATGAATTTGAAAATGCATCAATTTCCATAAGTACACTAGTTTGTTTAGTGGTTCTATTTCAACAAAAATTTGTTAGTTTTTACAGGCCAATATCCCTAATGAACATAGATGCAAAAATTCTCAGCAAAATACTAGCAAACCGAATTCAGCATCTCATTAAAAAGATCATACACCACAATCAAGTGGGATTCATTCCTGGTATGCGAGGTTGGTTCAATATCCACAAATCAATTAACGTAATACATCACATTAACAAAATGAAAAATAAAAATCATATGATCATATCAACAGATGCAGAAAAGGCATTTGACAAAATCCAGCAGTGATTTATGATAAAAACTCTTAGCAAAGTAGGAACAGTGGAATCATATCTCAACATAATAAAGGCCATATATGATAAGCCCACAGCAAACATCGTACTCAATGGGAAAAGGCTATAAGCTTTCCCCTTAAGATCAGGAACAAGACAAGGCTGCCCACTTTCACCACTTCTATTTAACATAGTTCTGGAAGTTCTAGCCACAGCAATCAGACAAGAAAATGAAACAAAAGGCATCCAAATTGGAAAAGAGGAAGTAAAATTGTCATGATATGCAGATGACATGATACCATATATAGAGAATCCCAAAGACTCCACCAAAAAACTGCTAGAACTGATAAATTAATTTGGTAAGGTAGCAGGATACAAAATTAATATTCAGAAATCAGTTGCATTTGTATACAACAAAAATAAACTATCAGAAGAAGAAATCAGGAAATCAATCCCTTTTACAATTTGCTTCAAAAACAATAAAATATCTAGGAATCAATTTAACTAAAGAAGTAAAAGACCTGTACTCAGAAAATTATGAGACACTGAAGAAAGAAATCAAACAAGATACAAATAAATGGAAATACATACCATGCACATGGATAGAAAGAATTAATATTGTTAAAATGTCAATACTACCTAAGGCAATATATAGATTCAATGCAATTCCAATCAAACTACCAAGGACATTGTTCTCAGAAATAGAACATAGAATCCTAAAGTTTATATGGAACCACAAAAGACCCCGAATAGCCACGGCAATCCTGAGAAATAAGAACAAAGTGGGAGGAGTCACACTACCTGACATCAAAACATACTACAAGGCTAGAGTAACCAAAACAGTATGGTACTGGCATAAAAACAGACACATAGACCAATGGAACAGAATAGAGAGTCCAGAAATAAACCCATCCATATACGGCCATTTAATCTATGACAATGGAAGCAAGAATTTAGATTGGAGTAAAGACAGACTATTTAATAAATGGTGCTGGGAAAATTAGACTGACATGTGCAAAAAAATGAGGATGGACCACCTACTTACACCATATACGAGAACAAACTCAAAATGGATTAAAGACTTAAATGTAAGACCTGAAACCATAAAACTCCTAGAAGAAAACATAGGGAGTAAATTTGCAGACATTACCCTGAGTAATATTTTTACTGATATATCCCCTCAGGCAAGGGAAATAAAAGAAAAAATGAACATATGGGATTACATCAAACTTAAAAGTTTTTTCACAGCAAAGGAAATCATCAATAAAACAAAAAGGCAGCCTAATGAATGGGAGAAGATATTTGCCAACGATATATCTGATAAGGGGTTAATATCCAAAATTTATAAAACACTCATGAAACTCAACACCAAAAAAACAAACAACCCAATTAAAAAATGGGCGGAGGATATGAAGAGGCATTTCTCTAAAGAGAACATACGGATAGCCAACAGGCATATGAAAAAATATTCAACCTCACTAATCATCAGAGAAATGCAAATAAAAACCACCATGAGATACCACCTCACTCCAGTCAGAATGGCTATCATCAACAAATCAAAAACAGCAAGTGCTGGCGGGTCTGTGGGGAAAAGGGAACCCTGGTGCACTGTTGGTGGGACTGCAAGTTGGTGCAGCCATTATGGAAGTCAGTATGGAGGTATCTCAAAAATTGGAAATGGAACTGCCGTATGACCCAGCAATTCCACTCTTGGGTATCTACCCAGAGGAATCCAAGATGCTAATTCGAAAAAATATATGCACCCTTATGTTTACTGCAGCGCTATTTACAATAGCCAAGACTTGGAAACAACTGAAATGCCCATCGGTAGATGACTGGATTAAGAAACTGTGGTACATTTACACAATGGAGTATTACTCCGCTATAAAGAAGAATGAAATCGTACCATTTTCAATGATATGGATGGACCTAGAGACTATTAAGTGAAATAAATCAGTCGGAGAAAGACAAATACCATATGATCTCACTTATATGTGGAATCTGAAAAACTGAATGAATGAGCAAAGTAAACAGAAACAGTCTCATAGATATAGAGGAAAAACAGAGTTGCTAGTTGGGAGGCGGGTGGGGATGAGGGAGAAGGGGAAGGGATTAGACAGCATAAATAGGGAACTACAATATTGCCACAGGGATATGAAACACAGTTCAGGGGATATAACAATGTTGTAAATTTTGTGGGGTGTTAGATTGTCACATGCCTTGTTAGGGAGACCACCTCATGGATGGAGTAGAGGCTTGATCACTGCACTGTATACCTGAAACTGATATTGTATAATATTGTATGCCAACTGTAACTGAATATATAGATAGTCACGGGATGTGGATTATACGGTGGAAGGGAGTCAAAGGAATTGTAATAGATAGTATGATATGGGGGGGAGGAGTGGGGTGGCGAACTGGGGGTGGGGGGTTGTCACTTTGAGGGGTAAAAAGTATAACTATTGCACTGTGTTGTACACCTGAAGCTAATTTTAAAAATAAAATAAAATAAATTTGTTAGTTTTTATATACTTTATATATTCATGCTGTTAATTGTTTATTCTCTGGTTATCTCTATCCTAATCAAAAGGATCCTCAAAAAAAGCAAGGAAATAATTAAAGAAAAATCTGAAGAAAAAACACAGTCCCCATCTATTTCACTTTGAGGGTTTGTTCCAGAAAACATTTCAGAAATGAATCTCTGGGGATTAGATGAGCATGACACTAAAAATATAAGAAATAATAAGAAAAGAATAACAAAACTCAAACTTTATACACATTAGAAAGTAAAATACAGAAATCAACGAATGCAGGGATCTAGTTGGTCATCTGAAAAGATGATCTATATTAGGAAACTTCTTTAGCAAAGCACTTCCCATATAGTATAATTTCTTATACAAATTATGTCAATACACCTTTTAAATGTACTTCAGAGCCTAAATAATTAAGGCAAGCCTTCTCTCTGTCATTTCCACCCAGTCCCAAGATGAAAGGCAGGGCAAGCAAAAAAAAAAAAAAATCACTAAAATATCCATTTACTTATCCCTCAAAGCTCTCACCTCTCCTGACCCCAACTCCAATATTTCAGTTCTTTAACTACAACTAGCCCTCCATCTTAGCTCCATTAGAAAGTGGATCAGTCCATCACAGCCAGCCACTGAAGGAAGGCGGTGGAGGTAACCACTGAACACTATTGGCATGCTCTGCTCCTTCTCAGACTCCATTATTTTGTTAAGATTTTGCCTTCTCCATATTTTTCATCTGCCTTTTTTTTTGTACCTTCTATATAGATCAGCAATGCAAGTGAGCACATCCAATAAGTTGTCCAGGCTCCTGACAGAAAAATGAAGACAGTCCTCAGATTTCAGTCCTATAGGATTTAAGTTCTTTTCTCTCTGTTTCACGCTATTTATTCTACAAAGCATTCACTTGGCATTTATCTTGTGCCACCTTGCCCTCCGTCTCCCAACGCTTCTTCAAGAATTATGTCCTTAAAGGTGAACTTAATCTTAAACCCTTTTGTCCGGAGTGCCTGCATGTGCTTAGTAGGTGCCTTGTGGGTGACAGTAATGAGGACTATTCTCCTCTGTTCTCTGGTTAGAAGAGGGCCCAGAATCCTCTACTGAAAAATGTCCAGACCATTTTTCAATTCACACTATAATCCACTGCAGGGGAGCAAACATATTTTATCTCCAGTGTAATGCTGATCTAGAGTGGTAATTGAACAGAGGATGAGGCTGTATCCGGACTCGGAGAGAAACCGTGCCCTGATTAGTGACATCTGCCACACGCACAGGGGAAGAACATGGCAGTATGCATGCTTAGCATTTGCCATTTCAGCTCTAACCACTCAGGCAAAATCTGACTTTCAGTAAGTTCAAGGAGTCTTAACTGCTTCAGTTCCTCTCTCTAACTGAAGGCTTAGAACAGGGATCAGTGATTTAAACTCTTCCAAATAACGTATTTCCATGCGTCATCCTTGGACATAAAAGTTGGGTGAAGAACACTCTTCCTGGTGAATCAGGCTTATAGGTGATCATCAGGAACCCAGCGTTCCCTCCTCCTTCCACCCGCACACAGTAAGAACCTGTTCCCGAGAGCGTTCGACAGGAACTTTGAAAGTGCTGCTGACTTTGGCACAAAAGCGAAAGCATCAGAGCCCTTCATTCCCGAAGTCGCCCCTAGCCAGGATCACCTAAGGACTCGCAGCTACTCTCTTTCATTCTGGTAGATGCTGCATCCTTTTGTTTAAATAGAGTTCTTTTTTCTCATCCTGTGCTCGCCCATCAATCTGTACATCAAAGGCAACCCCAAGATCAGGGGTGACACCACTTAGGAGATATGATTTCAGACTCTTCTTCTGAAGTCATTTCATAAGGCCCAGCACAAAGTCATTTTACAATGGTGAGAAGACAAATTCAACATCTCCCCGCACTAGAGAACCCAAGTGTCCTGGGGGCTCAGCAAACTCAAAATAACAAATCAAACCCATTCTGCTTTTGATTTGTCTCTAGTGTGGCTCTCCTCAGCCAGAAAAATCCTTCATTTTCTTCTAATGTAAAATATCAGAGAATGCGTTTCATAACTCTTAAAGGAGCACAATAAGAAGTGAGGCGCATGGTTACACACCGACAACCTCCATTTCCAGCTTTCTAATCACATTTATTATATTTCCAAAACAATCTTCACCAGTTTCCATTTCTCTCATCAAATTATATTGTTTAAAAGCCGATTTCGCTTAATCCTTGCTGTCCTGTCGGCACTACAGTAACATACATCCCTGCTGTCTCTCCGCCCCAAGTCTTCTAGAGCACTTATTCCATTAATAAACTTCTTGACAGGCTCTCCTCCTCCTTTCTCTGACTGAGAACAAAGCACTTAGGCCAGGGTCATTTAAAAATTCCCTTTAAAAAAAATTCAGTGGTTATAATGGAATAAAAGCCTTTCTGAGATAAAAGTATGTAAGAATGAGAACATAAGAAAAAATAGGTTGCTTTTCTCAAGATCTCAAAAAATATTTTCTTTAGTGAAATGCCCAATTTCTAGAAGCTTTCCAAAACCTCAGATATTGAACTCATTTAATAGAACATCTCAAGGAAGGAAAAACACACAGTGACCCACTCATGGACCTTGCAGGGCATAAGTTAGAGCAATGGACAGGATTCAATGAGCCTGAACAGTAGCCCAATTGAGCAGGACGGAGTCCAGCAGGTCTGAGGGTTCTGAGTATACATTTTAATCCTGCCCCACAGGTTTTTCTTCCTTGACTGCAGACTATAGGAGCCCTGGAACCAGAGATATACATGCAGATGGACAGAAGTCAGAGGAGCAAGAGAACTCACCTCAGGATGAGGCAGAACTGAAATTCTATTACTACTTTATGCCTCCGTGGAGCCTCTAAAACGTGGTATTTTTGAAAAAACAAAAACAAAAACAAAAATCAATGTTATATGGTACTGCAATGTGAAAGCAGGCACTATAAGAAAATATCATCAGGTATATTTGTCCAAAAGTGTGCCCCGTGTAGTATGGAATATTAAATTAAACTGAATTTAAAAAGAGTTCAAAATCAGAGCATGTTAAAAGACTCAAGTAAATGGGATTTTTTTTCTTTTTTTTTAGCTGAAAGAGATCCAGCCTAATCTTTTTTCTTGAAAGACTAGTAGTATCTATTCTAGGAGAACACAACCACCGAGTGCAGACAACGCAAGAATTCATTCATGAAGGGACTTGACAAGCACATTTTGAAAACTTACTGACCAAGTGAGTTTCGAAAACTTCTTTCTAGGAAACCAAATTTAACATTTTACGTATCTTTACCAAGCAGACAACAGCAAATAGGCCATATCTCCAACTTTTCACCTCTTCATTTCTGCCACAGAGTTTCACCTGTCTTGAAGGAAAAACCAAACCAAACCAAACAAAAAGCTACATATTTTTATTTAGCTCAAGAAACGATTTAGGTGCACAGGCAGGGACAGATCTCACAGGTACACAGTTGTGTTTTGTCATGGACTGAATACATGTCATTGCCATGAATACATCTTTTACCTTGAAATGGGAATGAGCACCAACAGTAATAATTTTTTTAACATAAGGGAGCCTAAAAATAAGTGCTTAGGTGGAATTCTTGAACAGGAACTAGCCTAGTCATGGTGAACCTCATTTAAAGCATCACACAACAATGTGTGTTTACATCACCCTTTTATTTCATAGTTAGAAATAACACAGTTCCACAGGGTAAATCATCAATAAATAACGATGTTTAATCATTAAACGTAAAAATCCCAACTCTTTGGCATCTGACAGGATTCTATTTCTTGTCAAACTAGTGACTGTATAGATATAGTTAATCTTAGTGATCATTAGTCAATACAATATGTTACAAAGGTGCAATTTACTTTGAAATATCAACAGCCAAAAACCTCCAGCCCACTAAGAAATCCGATCAGCTTAGTAATATATGGGCCAAGATTCTTTCACATGGTTTGCCTCAGTGAAAGCATAATAAATGTTGATTAAGAGTTCCTAGGGTTTTCTAATATTCATTCTGCTCTAAATAGTTTGCCATTTATTCTGGCTAAAGAAAAGTCACAACTGCACCAGGAATGACCCACTGAATTAAAAGTTGTTCTTATTTTATAAGCAAGATTGCTAACACCTAAGAAACTCACAGCCTCAAAAATAAAATTTAAAATAAGCAGTTCTATGCTGCCAGAAATGCCAATTCAGTAATAAATTGCACCTTCAAGAGTCAAAAAAGAAGAAATAGAAACTTTTACAAAAGGTTAAGTTACATACATTTTTTTTTTCCAAAATATATTCAAGAATAGTTGAGCTGTATTTGTTACTAAAGCCAAAGCAATATTTCTTTAGCAACAAATTAAACCAGTGCAATTGACATAAATTGTTAAGTAATCCAGGATTAACCTATTAAAACTGTAGAAACACTTTAGGCTCCTACACTAATCCTAGAAACTGGAATTTCAACGAGTGCTTGTGCTGCACAAAACTAAAACTGGAATGACCCGATGACATGCTGAATGGTATCACTTCATACTTAGGTTAAGCATTCAATAGTAGAAATCATGAGTTCCTCTATTAAAGTTCCATTCACTTGTAGAACATTCAGATGCAAACAGTATTATGCCTATAATCCACAACGAAAAGAATACCTTCCATTTTAAAGTTCCAGATGAATTTTAAATTAGAAAATAAGCACGAAGGAAACTGTTTTTCAACTTATGAAAACTTCATGTTGGAAACTTCCTGGAAAGGCTTCCCCCCACCCATTGTAAAATAAATACTTTGTATCCCAAATTGAGTTTTATTAAGACACACGTTAATAACGCTATAAAGAAATATTTTACAGCCATAGAGATCAATAACTTTCCATGCGGAAATAAAAAATTCATTGCTCAATATTATTGAGGCAAGTGAAGAAACATTATTCTCGTGTCAATCTGAAATGTTAATTGTTTTCAGTGCAAAACCAGTTATAAAATATTTCAACTCAATATTTAAAAATAAAAAGTGGTCCAATTCAGCAATGTTCAAGTTCTAAATTTCATAAAACAAATCATTACGTACATTTCATAGTAAAATACAGAGATTCAAGAAGTACTTGAGTACTTAAGATATAAATTTCTAATGAACCAGACCAAGTCAGCAACAACCAAGCAGATAACATTCCCAGTTCGAGCGTCAGAATCATAGAGACCTTCCTCATGTAACAAAACCTTTATCCTAGCTCAAAAGCTACACAAACCAATGGTCAACATTCTGTTTCCTTTGCAGGCGCGTGCTCTAGAATTCTTTTCCCCCAAGTACCTGTGATTTCATTTCTGTATTCAAAATTTGATCCAAACAATTGTTACGTTCCTGGAGCACTGAGCTGATATAACCATCTATAAGGTGAAGAGTCCTGTACAGAGCACAACAGTGGGTTTTTCTAGCCAAGTGCAGGCTGACCTCAACTGGTTTCCACTCTCTGCAGGTCGCTCATGTGTTATTCCGAGCAAACACGCGGTCCCCTCGGAGGGTGAGGTGTTGCAGCTGATACTGTAGCACTTCTGTGTCCGCCGGCTCCTTGATGTTCATTTTATCTAGATTGAGGTAGTCCAGAGATTTGGAGTGCGCCCTCTTACCTTTAAGAAGACAAAGAGGCAGGGGCCCGTGGAGGGCCTTATAAGGTTCATAAGGTAAAGATTTAGTGCACTTGTCTCCTGAGCTGGGCATCCGCCTTCGCCTTCTGCCATTGACAGCTGGAATCTCGTACGGTTGGTAGTACCTACTTCTGGTTTTATACAAACGAGAGGACCGGGCCAGTCCCGCGTCCAGCTGTTTAGAGCGCAAGGAAGGCACGGTGTCACCCTTACTCTCTTCACCTCCTGTACACTTCTGGGCTAACTTCAGGAGTTCCTCACCGGTCGTGAATCCCACCAGGTAGTTCGAGTCCATGTGCAGGATCTGGTAGCCTGACACAGTCCGGCGCATCGGCGAGCACGGCGTGCTGGAGCAGCGGGGCTTCTCGGCCTCCACCCTGCCCGGGGAGCTGCCCTCGGCAACGGGCAAGGGCAGGGTGCTCAGGGCACTTCTGGGCTCTCCATTAACATCTACTTCCATTTTAGGCACCAATCTGCACACTCCTAAAAGTAGACAGACAGATTAGAAGAGTGCAATGTGCAGAACCCTGCGCCAAGCTGGATGATTTTAGGAGGCTCAGGGAGTATGAAATAACACTGGCCTTGAAAAATCAGCCAATGGACAACGAACAGGTTTTTATCTATGTCTACTTAATGTTCCAGAGCAGGCATGAAATGACTACTGCTGCGCTGCCTCCCAGAACTCAAAGGCAGATTAAATTAAAGTTTGGAGTGTCACTAAACATGAGTTCAGAAGGAAAAGCCAGCAGAAAACAACACTTTTCGGAATACAGCGCTCCATGTAATCACACAAAGTTTATTTCTTGACGCGATATTAAGCAAATCAAATACAGATCTCAGCACTAAGCAAATAAAAATAATCATACACATGTTCAAAAGGATCCACACAATCTTTCCAACATAAAAATTAATCTTTACATTACCTATCATTTAATTTAAAATATATGCTCAGCTCTTCCACCTGCAATTCTTTTCAACTGTGTTTAAGGGGCATATAATGAAAGATAAAAGGTGGTCCATTTCTGCAAAAGATCCAACTGAGGCCTAAAAATATTTTTTTATAGTCTGGAAGAGTCTTTCTTACAGGAAGGTTCCCTTAAACATTGTCAATGTTCCTACCTGAATATCCCCAATGAATTAAAGAAACCCATTTTGTAGTTTAAAAATTAATCCTAAATCCAATAAATCAGGTCATTTTAATATTAACATGAAAAATATCAGGTTTTATTTTACTTGACTAACCATAAATATATCATCTAAGACACTGCACTTTTAAATAGTTTAGTAAATGGCACAACAATTCCTAATGAATACTAATATTATTCATTACAATGATCGCATTACATAGTTTGGAAAGCCCCATTGACAAGAAGTACCACAAATAATGGCCAGGTTCCTAGAAAGCTGCAGACAAATAAAATTTTGACATAAAAATACTAAGGGAAACTGAGTTACAATGTCATTTCTGAGAAACTTTATTTCTACTTGATTTTCATCTAGAAGCACATGACAGTTTGAAGTATCTCAGATTGCTAATCAAAATAACCAAATCACTGATTTTTAAGATTAAATATTTATTGGAAAAGGATATTATATTAAAAGTTCTTATGAGGGCCAGCCGACTGGCGCGGTGGTTAAGCGCTGGCTTGGGAAGCCAGCGGTCCCGGTTCGGTCCCACATATGAGGGCCAGTGACACTGCCCTCAAAATAAAATAAAATAAAATAAAATGAAAAAAAAATCTTATGAATACGTTGGTAAAAGCCTTCCCTAACTTAACCATGTCCTGAAGTTTGGGTATTCATGTAATATGTTGAGCTTATATAAAAGCCACAACCTTATTCCTGCATCTGCATGCTACATCTCCTTCATAAAAAATCAACCAAGACTATGAAGTTACTAGAGTCCATCCTGTCCTCATTACAGTCCACATCTATGGCACAGATAAAAACTAACATTAATAATGATTCCTGAAATAAAACAATTGCTAAAGGGATCACTATAGTTTTACTTACTATTTACTCTAAATCTTAGATTATTTCCCATGTTAATTTAACCAAAATACTTTAGCCCCTCAACCCTTCTAGATGTAAAGTAATTAACTTTATTTTGTTTTACTAATATAAAAACATATTTATGTTTGTGTAATTTATGTCTCTATAGAGAGGATGGAAATGGTAGGTGACTACCAGCTACTTTGATATGCATACAAAAACCTAAAGATTTCTCACCTAATAAACTTTAGAGGGCCGTATGAAGCTTCATCAAATGTTATGCTAAACAAATGTTTACTCTAAGCCAAATGCCACACTAATCCTTCCTTTCTCACTAATTCTGTAGCTCAAGGAAGGCCACCAACCTAATTAACCTGACAGGCAGCTACAGACAGCAAATATCCTCTGACATTTCATTCTGAAAAGACAGGGAGAGGGGAGGGTCAGCGAGGCCAAAGTAACCAGGGCTGTGGAGGAAATGGAGCACACACACAGACTGGGCACCTCACCCAAGTAGTTACCCAGGAGGAGACACTCAAGCAATCAGTCACCCTAAGCAACACACTGGTCTAGGTCTCTTCCAAGTCCATGACAGTCCATTCATTTCCAGGAACAACCTTACTGCATTCCCACTTGGTATATTATAAACCTCCTAAACTCCATGAATTCACACCCTACCCATTCTGAATTGGGTAAAAATTAAAACAGAGGCTAGGCTGAAAGGCATCTTTTTGTGCCTCTGAGGGATAAAAATTGCTAAGCAAGCTAATAGTGTACCAAGTCACAGTAAAGAAGTGTGGGCAACGGCTTCTGTGATCAATACGTCAAAAGGGTGCTCCCACACTAAGCCAATCCTGTTTCATCAAAGCAGGCCATCGGGAATTCTTAGAATCTCTAAGGGGCTGAGGACAAAGGATAGGAGGATACAAAGTTTTGAGAGAAAAACGCAGAAATTATTTATTAGCTAGAAAATAAGCACCTAGAAAATTAGAAGAGTGGAGTGAGGCAACATACAAAGGTCAAAATTTGATGTGACATACACTATTGTTAGATGAGTAACTATCACTGGTTAAGTTTCCAGCAGGATCTTCAGGCATCTCCCTCATACACAACTGACATTGGTCAGTAGATGTGGTTTAAGAGCTCTGGAAATTTCAACCAAGCAGCCTGGTGTAAGAAACCTATACACTTTGCTGATGTAAACACACTCCTTATAGGAAACACTACGTAACCAGAAAGTTAAAGAAATAAGCATTTCTAATATCCTCTAATACAAATATTTAAGCTAGTAACTAATGTCAATGCTCTATGTGAAATTTCTGCACTCAAACAGGAAAATGCTCATTTTACACATATGATACACACTGCTGTTACATGCCGAACTTCTAATGAGTTATTCTAAGGGTTCAAAAATTATTTGTACTTTTTAGCTATAAAACATCAGCACTTCTGATCCAAACAATAGCACAGTCTCGAAACTAACAGATCTTTATGTGGTTGCGTTGGGTCTCTGCAGTGTATTGTCATATGTACAAGAACATCTTTGGATCTTGACATTCAAGTAGGAATGTGAAGGGTGCAACCGGGACTCTTGCTAATTGCTCCGATTTTTTAAATTTTTTTTTTTTAAGGATCCTTTTTACTTATACACTGCCTTTCTAAAGAACATCTAGTGTGTGGCACAAAGAAAGCTGGGTAGGGTTTGGGTTTCAGAAAGGAGAGCATAGATTGGCAAATATTTCAGTTTTAGCTGGGTGGGATGCTGACTAAGCAGCATACCTTCCATTCTTCAACGTGACTGAAAACAAAATTTGTTTATGCTGTTCAATTCCTGAGAATTTCCTGACTGGATTTAAATATGGGAGTGAGATCCTGAAATGCAGAATCCACTTTCTCAGGTTATCTTTCAAATGGGCCAAAGTGGTGTAGGCACAGTCTGTCCTACGAAGAGGAGGAAATCTAGGTGCTTTCTAATTTTGGGAATCTACACACAAACAAGGGTGATGCTAAAGGCAATAAAGACGGAAGGTCTCACAATCAACAGATCTTGCTACATGGATGGCCAATATTTTACATTGAAAAGTTTCTTGGCTATCATGAAACTGGGCTATCATGGCTACAACTGGAGATGGCCTGTGGTTAGCAGTAAATTCTTCTTATTTACCATGAAAAATCTGCTTGTGGGTTTGTTATGTTCAACCAACCTATCCATGACTGAACATTCTGTTTGGTGTTCTCAAATAAACCTTGTAACAAAAAAAGCATATTTCTAAGATAAACAACTACAAAGCACTCTCACATATATTGTAGGTATATGAAAACAGGCACCACTCCCACCACATCAATAAAAATAAACGTGAACTGAAAAATCAGGTCCAATGTTCACGCAGGTCCAATGCTAACTTCTCCACTAAAAATCACAAACCAGCAACACCCTTAATGCTTCCGTTAACGCCTTTCATATATAGTTTAAAGCAAAACTAAAGACTGAAAACAGAAAAAAAAAAAGCAGCAAACATTTCAGTATCTATAAGAGTCTAGAACAGAAAATGCAATTTCTAGTTGAACAATGCTTTTAAAACTGAGTTTCTGAAACATGTACCAGGAAACAAATGTAATTTTTTTAAATGACACCTACAGGTCTTGAAGGTCAAATTCTCTCACAACCCAATCAGTAACAAAGGCTCTGACACATACTTAATAAAACATTTGAAAGACCTGGAAATGTCATAGGTGCCACTATGTTTCTCTGAAATACATAAGAATTCAGATTAGACAACGCCAGACAAGGTAGCACTTTAATATTTACCAGAAAAACATACACAGTGCACATTTTAAAAACACTAGGCACAGCACGCAATTATGAATTTTGGCTGAAACCAAAGCAAACAGGCCCAAACCACAACACGCATACAGGAGATCCCAGAGCATCCAGAGGAGCATATTCAAAACACTGCGACCTACATGGAATCTGCTCAGCTTTGAACACTCCCCAGAGGCCATGCTTCCCATACATTTGGCAAAGGGGGCAACATTTTGAAAATATAACCTAAATGCCTTAGCTCCTTAGACCAGATCTGAAAATAGCTGATTAAGTTTCACGACTGCTATACAAAGAATGCTTTTGAGAAGTATTGCATTCTGGAAATGTCTTTTTTTTTTTTTTTAAATCAAGCTTATAAAAAAAATCGCCCTCAGTAATCAAAAAACTGCTCCATATGCTTGAACTGTTTTTAGAAACATGCAGCAATACCATTTAAGAGAAAACATATTTAGACAGCTATAGCATAGCTGTCTAAATAGACAGAACAAAAATGTCATCAAGTGAATCAAATTCTTTCCAAGAGGTGCCTGAAACATACCATTCAGAACAGAGCCATTCCTTGGGAAATGGAGTCTCCTAAGCATGGGTATTGTCTGTCTCATGATATCTAGAACCATCTGATTTTAATGCAGAATCATCTTGGAGTTCACCTACCTGGAAACTGATTATACAGAACATGGCACTGAAGCCACAAAGGCAGGGGCCATGCAGGCAGGTTCAGATTGCCTGGCTCCAAGTTCAATGCCCCTTCTATTTCATCATGCTATGTATCTAGCATGTGGTTGCAAACTTATGTACACGCTGACATCATCCAAGGAGCTTTCAAAACTACTGATGTCTGCGCTGTATCCCCAGATTTATGATTTTTTTCATTTGGGGTGTGGCATGGGGTATGAAATTTTTAAAAGATCCCCAGGTGATTCTAATATGCAGACAAATCTGGAAACTTGTCAGAACTTATCAGATAAAAAAAATGTAACCCCTGTAGGTTCCTGCCCTTTTTTTAATTCAATAATTACAGTCACATTTGTGAATATCATTCTGGGCTGCTTCCAAACTTTCCCTAAGGCCTTCTAAGTTTACTGTTTCTAATTCATTGCGGGCTTTCAAACAGATCTGCTAACCAAACTTGTTAAAAATGGACATAAAATAAAAATAAAGCTGTGCTGAATGTGAGTTGAGTTCCTTCATTTGCGTAGACTTTGGTATAGTTATTTCAGCTTCTTAGAAGCCTTCATCAGTGATAGCCACTTTGGGAAACAGTTTGGCAATTTCTTATAAACTTAAATGAATATTCATTGAACAATCCACCTACCCTACTTGTAGGTATTTCCCTAGGAAACAAGAAAACATGTTCACACAAAAACCTGACTGTTTATAACAGCTTCATTCAAAACCTGGAAAAAATGCAAATGTCCACCAACAGGGAAATGGAAAGAGAAACTGTACTCACTCCACCCATATAATAAAATACCAGTCAGCAATGAAAAAGAGCAAGCTAGGATTACACCCAGTGAAAGCAGCAGACAGAAAATGCTACATACTGTGCGATTTCACTAACATGACATTATGGAAAACGCAAAACTACTGGGACAGCAATCAATCAGTAACTGCCAAGCACTGGGGTTGGGAGGAGGGGACAGACTACAAGGGGTACAAGGGAATTTCGGGGGGATGATGAAAATATTCTATATATTGACTGTGGTCATTATACAACTGGATACATTTGTCAACACTCAACAAACTATACACTTAAAAGGTGTGAATTTTACTGTGCACAAATTATACCTCTCACATATTTCCAAGTGCTTGAGGGGCCTCGAAATTTTATATTCCTGTAGCTACAAGAATGTGTAGATATATGCATCTCTCTCCATATGCATAAATGTGTACATATGTATGCATACACAGTTATACATATATATGTAAATAACAGGACATCCTAGCAGAGCTGTAAAAGGGGAAATGAACTAACTTGAGAGGTAGTGAGTCACCTGTCATTTAAGCTATTGAAACATAAAATGGATGACCATTAAGATTCCTTCTGATTCTGTGAATATACAATGTGAGGAATTTTAAAAATTGGAGGACCAAATGTGATGTTTTATTTCAGTTGCATGAGTTAGTAACCCAGCCAAATTCTTACTCAATATCCTTAAAAGTATTTTCTTTGTACTTACGGTTTTCAAAAATCTTGCTCTTTTCTTCAAACCTGAAAATTTTATTAATGCTACCATGTTTCCAATGTTTTAAACTGTATTTTCGTAAGTTTGATTGGCTATATCTACATAACAAACAGAAGTGTTTGTTTTCCCCATCATTCCTTTGAACCATTCTGCTGCTGACTGCTAATTTGGAAATCACTTATCATGAAATTTTTTCCCAAGGATTATGATCACTCTAAGTAATCCAAAGAAAGGACCTACAGAGATATTGGCCAAGGAGAATGACATACCAAAGCATGAACTCATACTAATTTAGTTTTCAAAATGCTAAAGAGTTAAAGATCATTATTAATTTTTTTTTCCCCCTTCGAAGACTTGGAGCCACATGAACAACTGTGTCAGCACAGTTGTCTGAAAAAAGACAACTAAAGGAAGACAACAGCACTGCATATTTTTAACAGTTTAAATTCGTGGTGTGAAAAAAGGAAATGTCACGCTTGTAGTGAAGTGATATCTGACTAAGTGAAATGATGTTCCTTTCAGACTCACCTGTTTGCCATTCTTTATGTATAATAATATACAACTAGAATATTTTGCAAATTATTTGTCAATCTTTGAAGATTAATAATGTTTTTACTCAAATGTCTCTGAAACTAGGGCAACTACCTCTTAACTACTATATTTTGAAATACAATTTCATACGACCTCCTTTATCTTACAGGAATAAAAAAAGGAAGATCTATTCAATCAAAAGGGAAAAATTTTTCATAAAAAAATGTTAGCATTTTGCAACAATAACTTCAGTTCTTTCCATTAAAAATTTCATCATTATTTATAATATATATATATATTTGCAATAATACACTGATATTTCACATTTACCTGTTTATGTATTTATTACAACACATGATAATATTATGTTCATACTACTGGTTAACAAACAGATAAAGCAAAATAGAACTCACCAGGCTAAATCCCAGAAGAGGTCACTGCACAATTTCCAATGAGTCCCAAGGGAATACAGGCATAATAACTTTTCTGCTCTACTCCAAATACTAAACATGAAATACAAAAATAAGCCTTTAATTTAGCAAGTAACACAACATATGAACAATTATATCAACTCTAGGAGCAGAACAGGATGAAACTAGCAGGATATACGAATACCAGGTACAGGTTATACAGGATACAATATGAATTAAAGCCATCTTAAGATTATTCAGCTAAATGAAACCTCAAAGACTTCCTTGTACTTGTTCCTCTGTGGTCTGTTGCTTAAACTCTACCTGGAGACTAAGAGTGCCTAACTGGGCTAAATGAAGAGACAAGAAAATGTAGGGATTGAAATGTTGGTTCCACCCCGCTAGCCCTATTCGTGTATCCTGTGGGGAAAAAAAATAATGCTGAGGCTGGGGTCAAAAGCACAGGTCTTAGTCCTGGCCTTGCCAAGGACTCTGCCTTGACTTTGTATAAATAGCAATCTTTAAAATGAGGACAATGGCGTCCTTCCTCCCTCATACTGTTGTTACGTGGATTCATGAGACGAGGTAGGGGCCCTGTTCTGCATGCTGCAAAGCTTTTACGGACGTGTGATGTTATTATTATGCAATTCATTTTTGGTGTCTACTCATTTTAGCCATAAAATAGCAACAATAAAATCCTTCATAAGTCTGCCCTGAGGCAAATGATTGGAAGGTCTTTGGGGGGGTGGGGGTGGAATTAAATTAATAAAACAACTTTAGAGTTATCACACTGCTTTCTGTTCTAGCATCTCCTCTGCCTTCCCCTCTTACCTGGGGAGGTATGGTGTAAGAGAATCTATCTTTATCTCCTACCTCTCCAGTGAATTGGGTTAATTTCTTGAGACCAGGAAAACTCCCTAGAGTCCTTTCCACCTGTAAAGGTTTCTTTGATGGTTGGGTTTTCTCTTGTGTTTAAACTCAGTGGTGGGGGTGATGGGGCATTCAAATGAACTACTGAGTGGACACATTTTATCTACATGGATGCACAGAGGCCAAAGTGGCAATAGTACAACAGACTACAAACAGCAAGGGTACACACAAGGAGTTTGAGTTTGCCACTTTATTACTTTCCTTATTACCTACCAGTTCAGAAGAGTTTTTTTCCAAAGGAAATGGGTGATTACTGAATTATATGTATTTGCTTTTATAGCTTAAGAAACTAGAAGTAGTTAATGCACCAAGAACTGTCAGTCTCAGAAGCCTGTTTCAGTCTTTGGAACTTCTTTAGATTTATGTTAACAGATACACTCCCTTTCATTTCTTTGCCACAACTGTTTTCAAATTGAGTAACAAAAAAACCTAGATAATTAAGACTTGGTTCAGCTCCACCAATGAAGCCTCTGGTTGTTTTCTTTTCTTTTTTTTGAGGGCAGTGTCACTGGCCCTCATATGTGGGACTCGAACCGGGGCCGCTGGCTTCCCAAGCCAGTGCGTTATTAACCACCGCGCCACTCGGCTGGCCCTGAAGCCTCTGGTTTTAACATAAAGTGAACTGTAGTGTAACAAAAAATTTTGCCTAACAATAAGTAAGTTTTTATTTAACATAATCACGACCACCCAAGAATTTCCCAAATACTGTTATAAAGTTCAAGTTGATTCATTTAATACTTAAGTAAATGAATTTTTTAATGGGAAAGGAAAATAAAAAGAAACTAATATTATTGAGCACTTTCTACGTGTCAAAAGCTATACACAATTTATACTGTTTAATCTTTAAGACTCCATGAGGAAAATATCCCCACTGGAAAGTATGTGATTAACGAATGCTATTTGAGAGTCAGACCAGGAAGCTGAGCTCCAATCCATCCGACTCCAAAGCCCACTGGCATTGCTTTCTACATGAAATTTCACTCTGGATTTGAAAACAGAGGAGCCTTAAAGTAATTATCTAACTCTTGCACTGGGACTCATGTTGAAGTCTACGACATGGCTGGTAATTTCATAGTAAACAAAGTGTAGTAACTGATTATCCCTATTATGCTAGTGCCAAGCCAAAAACAGAACACAAACAAAGTCCAAGGCAATACGTGACACAGAGCAAAACCCTGGAGCTTGGTTCCATTTCTCATTTTTTACTCATTTTTGACTCTGCTTACTGTTTTGTGTGTTAATTACCTGCTATCCATGCACAAGGGCTAAGAAGAAAATGATGAAGATGGTGAAAAACAGGAAAATTTTAAAAAATATTAAAACAAGGTCAGAAACTACTATAAAAATATTCTTTCTTTAAGAGATTGCCTATAAGGGAATCCAGTAAAAAATTATAGTAACACCCATTTCTCATTAGCAATAATTACAACATTGTAATACTAAAATTCCCCAAAATTACTTTTGAAATTACATTTTTAGAATACTTTAAAAATACATAAATCTCTGACACTTGCAATTAATTCTGGCAAATGTTTTGAACATGAAGGCATGGCAAGATATCAATAGATCTCTTCTCAAAAACAGTCAGCAAGAAAAGTCAGCAAGAACGAAAAGAACTCACATGAATTTCTTACAAGATAGACCTAATGCTGCATGGAAAAAGAGACTGAAGTAAACAGAGCAAAGCCTAGGGTATATATAATGCTTCCAGCTATAAGCAGCTGAAGCAAACAGAAAGCCCTGTGACAATATCCTGTAAGCAATGAAAACAGAAATGTTAAGCATGGCTAAGAGCAGTCCACAGGGAAACCAAGAGTGACTAAGCAAAAGACATTCAACATTTGACTCCATGAAGCGTCTACAAATAGAAAAGTTTGCAAACATTGAGGAGCAAGTATCAAATTTCTCAGGCAAGATGATAATAAACATCACAAATAAATAAAGGATGTCCTTCAGAAGTAGGGTGGCTATATGTCTCAGTTCATAGCCCCCAGTGCCCTGGCATAATTATTTACAGCACTCCATGTTATGTATCAAAAGTGTCCCAGTTTGGCCATTATATTGTTATCCTACTCAAAAGTAATCTGCAACAATGGAAAGGCAATGAATTAAGAATGGAAGGGAGAGAGGGAGGAAGGACCTCTATTCGCATAATCGTTTCAAATACAGATCTCAGGACCATTTCTTTGGGTGTATCCACTCAGCCATTTAATTATTCGTTTACTCATTCAGTCATTCAACAATATTTCAAGTCTTATTATGTCCCAGCACTGTATAGACACCGGGGTGAAGGCAAAACAATGAAGCCTGACACCAGGAAAGAGGAGAGGACAGACAGACATGAGAATCCAAAAATTTCATACATCTAACAGTAAACCTGATGGGCACTGAGAACCCAGAGAAGGGAGTGGTTTCCCAAAAATATACAAAGCTCCAGATGGAAATGTACAAGCCCACACAAAGTCTCTACATACAAAAAAAGCCATAAAACTCAGGCTTCAGCATAGATCTACTAACAAACTAGCAATAAGAAAAAAATTTAACAAAATCAATCACTTCCAAATCATAAGGTTATAAATATGAAGGCCAGCACACTGTCCTTGTAAATTTTGGTTAAGTAAATTCCACTAATCACTGGAAATTATATTATGAAAAGCAAGATAAATTTTAGGCAAAGAATGCAGGCAGAGTATAAGTTATGGGTTCTAATTCTAGCTCTCAATACACAAAGAAAAAAAATGGAAACAGGTAGTATTTCTCAGAGTGGCTATTTGAGGAGAGACCAATAATGAAAATGCCCTTGGGGAGAGGGGGGCAAACAAAGCAACTTTCAAAAGTCCCATTCAGATTAATGAAAATATTTTGCAACCACTAGTCTCAAAGATTACTCTAAAAACAAGTAAAAGAGAGACAGTCCAAAACAACTCTCAAGTGACACAACACTGAGCAAAAATAAAATGGTTTAACACACACAAGGAACACAAAATGCTTAGCTGTATCCACATGCTCATCGTAAGAGTTTAAAATAATTTTCCTTTTCCATTTGCAACTCCTAAAAACCAAATCATCAATAAATTTTACAGAGTTAAGTAGGGTGTGACTTTCCTGAAACCATCCTTGACCTTACCAATGTGGTAAGACAACCCATATAATTGGCTCAGTGACACAAAAATGTGTTTCTCTTTCTAATATCAGTTCTTTTAATAGCAATTCACCTAAAGTGCTGCATTTATTTTCTTCCTACATCTGCTAAGTAGAAATTAAAGATTGCCAATGTCTTATCATTAGGTGAAATCACCTTTCTTTTAGAAAAAAGTTCAGTTTCACTACAAATATGATGGAAGATAACTGGAACTGCAGATGTACAAGCTGTCTTTACAAGAACTTTGCCTCTCTGGAAACATAACTGCAAGTGGACAGATGTGTCCAGTGGAATTGGGTTAACTTCTACATGAAGGCTTAAAACAAGGAACTTGTTTTGATAGACCAGTGATGAAATCCGAGTTCTCTCGTTGGCGGAAAAGAGCTGACTTCCCCCCAAGTAGGATATAAATTAAATCAGCAAAGAAAATTTAAATCCTGTATATAAAGTTTTATTACTCCCACCACACTAAATACTTTTCAGGATTAATGGGTACAATAGCTCTCCAAAGTATACAAAGTTACACAGAAAAACTAAACAAATTTACTGACCTTATGTAAGGTCAGTCTTATTTCCTGGAATAGTTACTACTAAACAGCCTTATTTGCAATAAATCGTTGGCAGAAGCACATTCTATACATTAGTTCTTATCAAGTCAAGAGGTCTCTGGGCTGATTAATCCTTATATTTCATCCCGGTCATTTTATTGTTTATTATATACCTGCATACACAGGTATATAATAAAAACACGGAGAAATCGGTGAAACATTCATTAAACATAATTGTGTACGCATAAATGATGGTTTTGAATTAAAATACCAAAAACTTCTACAATAATAACCAATACTGTATTCTTAAATGACTATGAAAATAAACTTTGGGAAGAGATCATTTCTATCTCCCCCAGTGTCTAACCTGCTCCACAGGGTTAAAAAAAAAAAAGTAACAATTCTAAATTGTAGGGTGCCTCATCTAAGGAAAACAATGTAAAATGAAGAGTCTAGCAACGTCAGAAATGTTGTGCAAGAATTGTTCTTTCGGCTAGGAGTAGCAAGCACGCTCGCTGTGAAATGCTTCTGCCTCCATTTTTACAATTCTTCAAATGATGAAAAAGTTCCCAGCCCCCGTTTCATCTATGCACCCCAGCTACACAAATACACACTCAGTATCCTCGCTCCACACAGCCCACTGGGTACAAATTGGTGTGGGTGGAGAAACAGGGAGACCCCACGGATGAGGAACACTTGCAAGGGGAAAAAGGACAGGGCCATTATTCCCTTCGTGTTCCCTTCTTTCTGGCACGGATTTGCAGATTCCACCACTAGAGTTTGGCAGCTTCACAATGGGACCGCCTGCTCAAGGTCTAACTGACGTCCGCCTGGAAACCCCTTTCCTGCGCTTCCTACCTGCCCCCCAAGTCCACCCGCGTCAGATGGGGCAAGGGCGGCGATGCCCAACGACATCTGCCCCTGTGGGTTCCGGCCAGTACCCAGCACCCATCCACACGCGCGTTCCCGGCCAGGGCCTTCGCTCCCGCCGGCAGACGCGCTGCCTGCGCGGGCTGCAGACTCCCGAGTCGCCTCGCCCCCCAGATTGCAGCGCGGGCAAGATAAGGCCGCCAGGGCTCGAGCGGAGGCGCTATCTGGCCCGGGCAGGCGCACCCGGCGCGCGGCCGGGCACGCGGCCAGAGGCGCAGCAGGCCCGAGGAAGAGCTAGTTCTCAAGGCAGCCCCCAGGCCCGCTGCCCGGGGGAGCTAGCAAGGCGGCGGGGCCGCAAGGGTGCGCGCCAACGCGCCCGGACTTCCGCACCGCAGCACCGCGGGAGAGGCGCTCCGGGGAACCGAGTCCTCGCAGCTCCCCGGCGAGCGCACGCCGCGCGCACACGGGGAGCACGCCCCCGCACACTCACTCACACGCGCTGCACACTCACGGCGTCTCGGGCCCCACCCCTGTGCCAAGGAACCGCAAGCTCCCCGCACCCGGGAAGGGCCCCACCCAGTTCACCAGCCCCCAGCTTTGACGCCCAGGGACTGGCCCGCCGAGGCCGGGGGGGGGGGGTCACTAAGGCCGTCTAACCCGAAGGCCCGCCCGGCCGGGTTCCCCAGCACCGCGCGGACACCGCGCGCCCGGCCCAGACACGAGGCAGGGAGGAAGGGGCGGCGCCGCGACTGGGGCTGGCATCGGGATCGGTTACTGGGGCACCCCCGCCGCCACCACCACCACCACCACCACCACCACCACCCATCACCACCTTTTTCTGCAGCACAAAAGGTTGCGGACGGAATCGTCTGCCCCGTGCAACCTACCGCTGGCTCACGGCTTCTCCGCCTCCGCCGTTCCTAGAGCCGCAGAACAGGAGACAAGGGCGGGAGAGGCGCAGGGCTGCGGCGCAGAGCTCCGAGCAGAGGCCGCCAGCCCAGCCAGCCGGGTACCCTCTCTTCTCCCACCCCGCTCAGCGCCAGCTACCGCCCAGCGTAGTCCCCGCCTCCTCCTCCTCCTCCGCCCGCCTTCCCGCCCTCCTCCCTCTGGCTGCAGCGGCGCAGCCCATCAGTGATGAGCCCGCCTCCTGCGCCCAGCTCAGACACCGGAGGAAGGGCGGACTGGCGAGAGCAAGGCACCCAGAGGCCTGATGTGGCAGGCGCGCGGGGCGGCGTTGCTGACTGAGATGACGAGGGAGGAGTCGTAACCCGCCCTCCCCAGTCCAAACCCAGCACTCCAGCTCAAGAACCTCAACAGCACCAACCTGCAGGCCTGGCAACGCTCAGGTTTCCCCAGTTAAGTGGTGGGATGATGTTTGTCATTTCTGAGTCTGCTTAAGAGATTCAGCACTGAGTAGAAGTAGAGAAGACTAGAAGCCCATGAAACTACAAATTATAAAATAAGTCTTAGAAAACTGCTAAATAGCTAGTCAAAGTGTGTGTGTGTGTGTGTGTGTGTGTGTGTGTGTGTGTGTGTGTGTGGTGTTGGCGGGGGGATTCAAACTGATTCCGATGGGCTGTTTTTGAATCTTCAGACTTGATCTTTTCCATTCTTGTAAGAAATTATTTTCTTTGATCAAGATGTTTTATTCACAGTTCCTGTACATCTCCTCTGCCAAACCAGTTAATAAACTCAGCGACAAGATGTTTACTGACATTTATTTAGCTCTTAATATATCTTTTTTGCATGTATTTCCAAATTCACACCTGTCAACAATTCTATTTTCAATTATCTTCCGTATTTTAAAGATGCATCAAGTTGAAGTAACTTCCTCGAAGTCACACACCTAGTTAGTGGCTGAGCTGGGCTTGAACCCAGGCAGTGCAAGTTTAAAATTGTTTATAAATGTTGCTAATTTATGCTCCAGTCACAATCCAAGAGTTTGTTGTTCTTTCTTCTTTTTTTAACAAAATGCTTTAACTGAACATAAAAGGCATAAACTTGGTGTAAATTAATATGAATTTAGACCAGTCTTGATTCAAACTTGTGCCAAAATCTATATGTACCCCTGATAATACACAGGCAAATAAATAAATCTGAACACCCTTACTTGAACAGCCTGAGGCGTGGAGGCTCCTCAACTAGAAGACATTTTGTACTACTCTAAAATAAGTAAGGGAAGATAGAGGGAGATGGAGAATATTAGAGACTAATATTCTCTAAAGAACAATTTTAGAAAACAAGTCATTTTATTGCCAGCATAGATATGTATGGAACTTCTCCAATATAGAACCTGACACAACATGTGTTGAGTAAATAAATGGACTTTTTTGCATCACTAATTTAAGAGAACACACTGAAAGTTATTCCAGGTTACAATCTGTTGGATACAGTAGTGTATTGTCCTGATGATCATTCTCGTAAAACCACAGGAAACATTGAATATTCTTATATTCATAAATTGACTTTCATTCTGTCCTGTCTGAAATTCTATAACCTTCTCAGAGGAATGCCTTGTACTTGCCCTTTGCTCTGAAATGTTCTTTGGCCAAAAGTAATAAAGTTCTTCTCTGCCTTTCAATTTGCTAGGCTCAAGGCTAGCCCTTGACAGGGCATTGTCTCCAAATTGCCTCCCTCCCTAGGTGGCTTCCCTGCTCCCATCCTAGCCCTGATTCCTCACCCAATCAAAACTTCAGCCAGTTCTTGAGGGTCACAAAGAACACCTAATAAACCAATTCACCAGGCAATTAATGGCTGATAACAGCTTTGTGTGGCCTCTCAGTGACATGTCTGTGTCACCTAAAAACTTTGAATGGGTACTGTCTTAATTCAGATCAGTTGTGGCTTGCAGGAGCTGTGGCTGAGGGATATGGTATGCAGCAGTCTTTCTCAGAGCTTTTCTGTGTCTGGGAAGACCTATTCAATCTATTTTTTAATGGCATGCTTATAAAGAATTAGGCACAGACATAGAATAGATCTTGGGATGTGAAAGGCCTTCCAAGTCTGGAAAGTCAGACACTCAATCTCAAATGCCCCTTGTGTAAGTTACATCTTTGCCTCAAGGCATCCTTCCCAGAAAATCACTTTAAAATGATCATTTTCTGGGAAGGATTATACCACTTTGCTTTTATTGCTATCCCCCCCCCCGCCACACACACACACACACACACACACACTCTCTCTCTCTCTGTCTCTCCTTTGACAACTATATCTTTGAGTCTGTTTCTGTTTTGTTTTGTTTATTCATTTATTGTGGGTTTTCTTTGTTTTTTTTTGAGGGCAGTGTCACTGGCCCTCATATGTGGGACCCAAACCGGGGTCGCTGGCTTCCCAAGCCAGTGCTTAACTACCTCGCCACTCGGCCGGCCCTTATTCTGTTATTTTTAGATTCCACATATAAGTGAGATCAGACAGTATTTGTCTTTATCTGACTTATTTCACTTAGCATAATACCCTCTAAGTCCATTCATGGTGTTGCAAGTGGCAAGATTTCATTCTTTTTTATTATTGAATAATATTCCATTATATGCATATGTGTGTACACACACACACACACACACACACATACACACACACATTACATCTTTATCCATTCTAGATCATATGACAGTTCTATTTTTAATTTTTTGAGGGACCGCCATACTGGTTTCCATAGTGTCTGCACTAATTTACAATCCACCAACAATGGATGAGGGTTCCCTTTTCTCCACATTTACACATTTACACTTGTTATTTGTTGATTTTTGATGATAGCCATTCTGACAGGTGTCGTGATATCTCACTGTGGTTTTTATTTGCATTTCTCTGATGATTAGTGATGTTGAGTACCTTTTCATATGTCTATTGGCCATGCATATGTTCTCTTTGGAGAAATGTCTATTCAGGTCCTCTGCCTATTGATATAAACCTACCAAACAGCCAGCTAGAGAGAATAGGATGGGTAGATTTGATAACAATATAGTGAATATAAAACAAACTACAAAGCGAGGTATGCAAGAAATACCACATATTCATCTTTTCTCTAAACCTACTTGTTTCAGGCAGGAAATTAGAGACCACTTCACTTATTTACAAAGATAATTGAATAAAAGGAATTGATAACGTAGGTAATTGAAGAACTCAGAAACGAAACAGAAATTGGTGAGGTAATCCAGAAACTAGCAAGTGCAGCCATAGCTGGAGTGATAAAGGGAGGAGGCAGGATTACTGGAACTCAGGGGCCAGGTGATATGGCCAACTTGGTGAGAGCCACTGCACAGAGGAGAGACAGCCACTGCTAAGGAAGCTGTCCATGGCAGGGAAAAGGAGAAAAGAAACCACAAATTCTCCTCTCCTCTTGCCCTCAAGTCTCTGGCCAGTGCCTTCCATTTAGCCAAACCTAGACACCAGCTGCATGAGAGCCAGGGAAACAGCCTGTGGGGGTCAGTCCCTCTGCAACATAAAAGCAAATAAGGAAAGCACATAGAATGTGAATCTGAGGGCAAACGGGCCCCAGATCAGCACATCATTTATTTCATTTTCAAGGTATCAGTCTTTCAGAAGGTTTCTCCCTACCCCATTGGGCGGGGTCAAAGTTCCAAGAGCATAGGCCAGGCCAGGCCATGGGTAGGTGGTGATGACAGGGAGTGGGAGGAGGTCCTTTGGTTTCTACTGATCTGTCCACAGAGCTTTCTATTGTCCCTTCTCAGAGCTGCCACCTACAACTACATACTGCAATGCACAACATGTACATAGATGGGAAGGTTCTGCCCTACACACTTGGTTCCTCCCTTCGACCATTTCCTGCTCCAGCACCACACTTGGGCCCAGAGACTATTGCTAAGGGCTGGAACCATCCTGCTAAGCCTCACACATTATCAGTCATGTATATTTGGGGTTCTATCTCAAATGTAATGATATATACAGATTGAAAGTAAAAGGATGGAAAAAAGATATATCATGCAAACACTGTTGAAAACAAAGCAAGAGTAGCTACACTAATATTAAATAAAGCAGATTTCAAAGTAAAGAAAATGACCAGAAACAGAGAGGGACATTGTATTATGATAAAAAGGTCAATATACCCAGAAGACCAATGTATATAAACCTAGAAGCGAGCTGCAAAATATGTAAAATAAAAGCTGATTGAACTCAACAGAGTAATAGGAAAATATACAATTTATTTTTATATTCAAGTTGAAAACTTCAACACTGCTCTATTAACAATTGATACTAAATCAGCAAAGGTCAACAATACCATCAACCTACAGTATATAATTGACATCTGTGGGACACTCCATCCCAAAACAGAAGAATACACACTATTTCAAATGCCCATGGGACATATACCAAGATCGTTCACATCCTACCCCATGAAACAAATCTCAACAAATTTAAAAGAATTGAAATCATACAAAACATCTTCTCTACCTATAACAAAATCAAACTAGAAATCAATAACAGATAACCGGAAAATGTCCAAACACTTAGAAAAAAAACCCAAACTTGTAAATAATCCATGAGTCAAAGAGGAAGTATCAATGAAAATTAAAAAATACATTTATTTAACTGAATGAAAATGAAAACACAATATGTCAAAATGTGTGGCACACAGATAAAGCAGTGCTGAGAAGGCAATTTGTAACATGAAAAGTGTACCTTAGAAAAGAGGAAAAAATCTCAGGTCAACAACTTAAGCTCCTATCTCGAGACCCTATAAAAAGAACAAAATAAACCCAAAGCAAGTAGGAGGGAAGAAATAATAAAGATAAGAGCAGAAATCAATGAAATTGAAATGGAAAAAAGAAAATGAACGAAAGAAAAAGTTGGTTCTTCGAAAGAATCAATAAAATTGACAAATCTGTAACAAAACTAAGAAAAAAAGAAAGAAGCCGTAAATGACCAATATCAGGAATGAAACTGATGTTACTACAGACACTGCAGACATTAAGAAAGGACAATAAGGAAATACGATAAACAACTCTATGCTCATAAATTTTGCAACTTAAATGAAAGGGACCCATTCCTTGAAAAATACAAACTGTCACAACTCATTCAATATGAAATAGGGAATATGAACAGCAATATAACTACTAAGGAAATTTAATTTACAATTTTAAAACTTCCAAAAAAGCAATACCTGGGCCCAGAGAACTCGTGAACAACCAACCCTACCATACATTTCAATAAGAATTAACACAACCTCTGCACAACCTCTTACAGAAAATAGAAGAGGAGTGTGCTACTTCCCAATTCATTTTATGAAGCTAATGTTACTCTGATACCAAAACAAGAAAAAGACATTATTAAAAAAGAAATCTACAGACAAATATCCTTCATAAATACAGATATAAAACTCCTCAAAAAAATATTAGCAAATACAACACAATAGTATATAAAAAGAAGACTGCACTATGGACCAAGTGAGTTTATTCCAGGGAGATAAGGCTGACTTGATATTCAAAAATCAATCAATGTCATCCACAATAGTAATAGACTAAAGTAGAAAATTCATATGATCTTATCAATTAATAGAGAAAAGGCTTTTGACAAAATTCAACACCCATTCACGATTAAAAAAAAAAACTCATAGAAAAATAGGAATAGAGGAAGTTCCATGATTTGATAAAGAGCATTTATATAAAAGCCACAGCTAACATTATACTTAATAATGAAAGACTAAGCGCCTTCCCTCTAAGATCAGGGAAAAGGCAAAATAGTTTTTTCTCACCACTTGTATTCAAATTCTGATAGTTTTTAGCCAGGTCAATAAGGCAAAAAAAAAAAGCAGGCAGATTGGAATGGAAGAAGTAACACTGCCCTATTTCCAGGTAATCTGATCATCCATATAGAAAATCCCAAGAAATCTACCAAAAAAGACCAAAACATAAAACTAACAACAACAAAACACTCCTAGAACTATTAAGTGAGTTCAGCAAGGTCTTCTTTTTTCTTTTAAAAATTTTATAGGCGAATTGGGGGAGGGAACAGAGTTGGGGAATCAGAGAAGGGGAACAGACAAGTTGCTGTCCTTTTGTTCTTCAGTCTAGTTGTGGAGGATGTCGCTTCACTGGCCCATGTTGGTGTTATTGCGCTCTTCCTAGGTGAGGCAGTCCCTTGCCGGCCATTGGAAGGTCGCTCACGGTGGCTCACAGCAGCTCACACTGGCTTCCAGCCACTCAAGGTAGCTCACCACAGCTCACTGCAGCACGGGCTGCAGCCTACGCCAATGCCGGCAACTCATGGCAGCCCAGGTACAGGTCAAGCTGTTGTCAACCATCTTATCTGTAGAGGGCGCAGCATCACTGGCCCTCATGTGGGATCTGAACTGGGGCCCTGCTGCTCAGAGCTGGTGTCCCAAGCCAACTCTTAGCCAATGCTCTACTTGGCCAGCCAGCAAGGTCTTAAGATACAAGATAAACATACAAAATGTTATGTATTTCTTGTACCAGTAATATGTGGAAACCAAAATTAAAAATACAATATCATTTATAATCACTGAAAGAAAAGAGAAATACTTTGTAAATCTAACCGAAGAAGTACAGGACTTATATGCTGGAAACTACAAAATACTGATCAAAGAAATCAAGGAAGATCTAAATGAATGGAGAAACATACTGTGTTAATGAATTGAGACTCAACCTAGTATAGATATCAGTTCTCTTCAAGTCAATCTATAAGTTTAATGCAATCCCTATCAAAATCCCAGCAAAATTGTTGGTAGACACAGACAAGCTTATTTTATAATTTGTCTGGAAAGGTACAGTCCCTAGAATAGCTATAAAACAACAACAACAACAAAAAAAAAAAAAAGAATTAAGTGGGAAGAACCAATCTATCCAATTGCAAAACTTATTTATAAGTTTTGTAAACAAGACCAGAGGAATAATATAGAAAACCCAGAAATAAAGTCACTTAAATATGCCAAGCTGATTTTTGACATAGAAGCAAAAGCAATTCAATGGAGGAAAGAAGCCTTTACAACAATAGTGATGAAGCAATTGGACATCTATAGGTCATACACACACACACACACACACACACTAAAAAATTTTTTTAAAAATTAAACCTTAACCTATGCCTTACACTTTATACAAAAATTAACTCAAATTGAAACATGCACTTAAATTTAAAACATAAAGCTAGAAAACTTTTAGAAAAAGTAAACTTTTTAGATACAACATGAAAAGCATGATTCATAAGAGGAAAAATTCATAAGTTGGGCTTCATTAAAATTTTAAAAATTTGCTCTGCTAAAAACCCTGTTAAGAGGATCAAAAGACAAGCTGAAGATTGAGAGAAATATTTGCAGACCACATAGCTGACAAAGAACTAGTATCTAGTATAATAAATGTCTTAAAACTCAACAGTAAAAAAAAAATCAAATAATCCTTAGAAAATGGGCAAAAGATATGAAGAGATATTTCATCAAGGGGGATATATGGATGGCAAATTAGCACATGTAAAGATGTTCAAGATCATAACCATTAAGGAAATGCAAAGTAAAACCACAGTGAGATATCACTACCCAACGTATCATAATGGCTAAAAGAAAAAATAATGACAACACCAAATGCTGGTGAGGATGCAGAGAAACGAAATCATTCATACATTGCTAGTAAGAATGTAAAATGGTACAGCCACAAACATTTTGGAAAAACACTCTGGGAAAAAAATTAAATATACAGCTACCTACAACCCAGCAATTATACTACTGAACACTTTTTCCAAAGAAATGAAAACTTATTTTCACCCAACCACCTGTACATGAATGCTTTCATAATAATCATGCTGAGCTTTATTCATCGGAGTAAAAAAATAGGAAAACAACAACCCAGATGTCCTTCAATGGGTGCATCCATACCCTGGAAAAATGAATTAATTATTAATACATGCAACAACCTGAATGAGCCTCCAGAGAAATAAGCTGAAAGAAGAAAAGCAAATCTCAAAAGGCTACAAACCATATGATTCCAGTTATAGAACATTCTTTTTTTTTTTTTTTTTTTTGAGGGCAGTGTCACTGGCCCTCACATGTGGGACCGAACCGGGGCCGCTGGCTTCCCAAGCCAGCCCTTAACCACCACACCACTCGGCCGGCCCTAGAACATTCTTGAAATGACAAAATTATAGAAATGGAGAACAAATTAGTGGTTGCCAAGGATTAAGGGAGAGGAAAGGAATGGGGGTGGAAAGGAAGTGGATGTGACTTCCCTCTTAAAAGGGCAACATGAAGGATCCTTGTGGTTATGCAAGTGTTTTGTATCCTGGAGATGATATTGTACCATAGCATAGTACCTAGTAGTACTATGCAGTACTATGTAGTACTATGTAGTGCTATGTAGTAATATTCAGTACTATACTTTAAGTTACCAATGGGGAAAACTGGATAAAGGGTATATGGGATCTCTCTGTATTATTTCCTACAACTGAATGTGAACATTATCTCAAAATATCAAGCTTTTGAAAATTGAAGGCATTTAAAAGCAGCATATTTGCATATTTAGAACATATCTCTAGAAGCATACCCAAGAAGTGGAAAATATTAGTTGCCCCTAGGGAGGAAACGTTGATGGCTGGGAACAGGTGGGAGGTAAAAATTTCCTGTATGTTCTGTTGTATATTTTGAATTTTGAACTAAATGAAATGAATGCCTATTCAAAAAATAAAACTTTAAATATAAATTTTAAAATTCCTCAACCAATTAAAGCTTGATACATTCTAATTTTTAACTGCCTTGATTAGTCTGTTAACTTTTATTCAGACATCATCTTAAGTGGCTTTTTTACTTTTCTAATTACTAACCTACTGCAGTATTGAAACTCATTTTTCCTAAACACGTAGCCAAAATCCTTATCTTTTTAAAGACTCACTTCCACATGCTCATTCTTTTCCCGAATAAAAGGCAGTGTATGGAAAACTCTTCTTTCCTCTTTCCTCTTTGTTACTATGGCTGTGAACTATTTGCATACTTATGGGTCAATTGGAGCAGCCTGACATCCTACCTGGTCACAGAATTACTTTACAAGACACAGTGTGATAAAACAGAGATAGCATGGACTTTGAAATCATACAGCCCAAGATTTCCAGCCATGCGACCTTGTTCAAATGATTTAATCTACCTGCCCCTGTGTTTCCTCACCTATAAAACAAACATAATAATATCCTTTTTTTTTTTTCAGATTGCTTAGAGTGCAACCTATATACAGTACCTGAGACGTGGTAGTGGCTCAAGAGCTAAAATTACTGAAAGAAAAGTTTAGTTGCTAAAAACATAAATCTACCAAAATAATGAAGGATGGGAACATTTTATGGACATATATCTCAGAAAATACAGACAGGAAGCAAAGTGCAGCCAACCTTGTGGAAACGTAAAAGTCAGCAGGAGCTTAGATGTCTTTTCTCTCTATTAGAGGCCTCGTGGTCTGTGTAACTCTGTTATATTCAACTTTTCCTCCAGGAACAATATTGGGGGATAGAGGCTCCTCTAACAGGGTGCTCTGGGGGAGGAGGGACAACCTAACGTCACCTCCAGGAAACCACTGTAAATGTAACACCATGATGATACTCTTCTTGTAGTGAGGAGAATCTCTCTAGATTATTCTGTTATAATGCGGCAGGTACATATTGTTTCATGTAGATCTTCATGCTTCTATTTATAGTCACTGCTGGCTCTTCTTTAATAGAATTGTTTTCACCGGTATCTATAAATGTATCATTTTCCATCAGCCCAATATTTTAAAACTGCAGTTCTCTGCCGTCTCCAGCAACTGCATATCCACTTTCTTGTTTTGTTTGTCTTGAAAGTATTTATGGCATTCAACTCATTTATTTAACTGATCCTATTTAGCACCTGTATCAACCTCTGAAATGTAAGCTCTGTGAAGACATAGATTTTTATCCCTTTAATTCACTGCTGTAGTTCCTACTTGCACCTTCAACATTCCTGGCACACATTAAATACTTGATAAATATTTGTTGATTGGATAAAAAAAATTCCTGGACTTTAACTCCATTTCTCATTCATTGTAAAGAGAAAACTCTTCATTTATTATTTAGATATATCTCAGTCCTTTAGAAATCATATGTTGTCATGTATTCCTTTAATTCTAGATTTACTTCTCAAATTTTCTTTCAGAATTGCCCTTCTGTGGTCTTTAGCCTTTACTTCGTTTTATTTGTTAACTCAGGCTATCTGATTAAAAATCACTTCCACATCTCTGAACTAGAAATTATACTTTATTTTCAATTTAATGACTGCACAGTTATTAGGCCTATGCCTCTCAACTCCAAACCCACCCTTCACCCTTCACTCTGCTTTGCCTGGTGAGCTCTACCAATAGGTGACACTGGAAGGAGACTGGCAAACAAAAGGAGGAAGGGACTTGCTGCTTCCTGATTGGCTTTTTGTGCCTGTCAGTATCGCTGTTGCTGCAGCTCATTACCCCAGTAGCATTGGTTGTTCCAGTGTCCAGTTTTGCCCTCACACTTCCCAAAACCAGCACTGCCAACCTCAAAGGTGTGAGTCCCGCTCCACAAGGCCCCTTTTCTGAACTCTCAGATTCCAAGAACTCCAACCACCTCCCTCCTTTGGTCACCCCAGTCATAGGGGTGACAGCTGCTTCCTGTAGTTGCCCTGTATTATTACCTCAAGCTTTCCTCTTTGCCTTTCCAGTCCACAGGTTGACCTATTTAAACAACTCTCCCCTTTTAAATGATCTCTGTGAAAATAAGTGCTATGATTTGTTCTCCTGATTGAACTCTGACTGATTAGATACAAAACTTCAAAAATTTAGGATTTTGAATTATTTTCTGCTGGCCATTTTGAGACACATTTTGAACAGAACACTGTGCTTCTGTTTGTCAAAATATTTTGAGCTACAATGTAACAATTGCATAATTGTAAGATCAAAACCTCCTCTCCTTCATGTGGGCCAAAAAATAGAAATGACCTCAGGTTTAAAAAACACACAAGTACAAATTCAAAGCTGTTGCCAGAACCCTATTGCAGCAAAGAAGTGGGCCTTGAAGGGTTAAGAGGCTCTGTGATGCACCTGTTGAGGTGAGCTAGGGGAGGCTAACTTGACTGTATAACAATGTCAAATGTATTTCAGCGTCCCGTATTATATTACAGGCAGGGAAATGCTTCTGTTTCTTAATATGAATTTAGACACCTGTATTCTGAAATTTATTGTTCATCCTTCAGTGTGTATGTGTGGATGGGTGTGTGTTTTCCATTAGTTACCCCTAGGAAGGATGAAAAGGTATAGCTTTACCTTAAAACCTTAGGCTATTCCAAAGCCCACCTGGACTGTCTGCTGAAGTCCCTCAATGTTGTTTCTGATTGAGTATCTCATTGAAAATATATGGTTGTAGGTGATTTCATTTTCTGGATTGCAACCTTTGGAGGAGGAGATGGAAACTAGTCAAGATAAGTCCCTACAGGGCCCAGCGATAGCATTTTACTCAAAAGGGGACAGGTGAACATTGGAGGCAAGGAAAAGCAAGGCAGGAGAAGAAGACAAATGATGTGTGCCCTCCTGAGGGGGAGGTCATTTTTTTTCTTCTCTTGGATGAGGGGAACAGACATATTTGGGGTATAATATTAAAGTCAGTTCCTCGGTTGTATTTTCTTTAATTACTTCCACTTCTTCAGGGAAAAGTGTTTCACCCATACAACCTTGACTGCTGGTGCTCTGGGGGACTTAAGACCACAAAGTAATAAAAGAAAATGAAGAATTTCCCTATCACAGTAACATGGAGCCCAGCCCAGTACCCTGGCAGGGAGGAGCTCTAGAAGTTAGCAGCCTACAGTGGAGAACATGCAGTGTGGAGAAGCAGTTGCCAAACTGACACAGCAGGAAAAGGAGTGAAACGAACCTTCACCTTTACAGACCTCAAAGAGAGAATAGTCTGTGAAGTGGGAGAAGGCTGCTACATCGATTACACTTGGTAGACACAAAGTACCCTTACTCACACTTGATACAAACAAACACATTTCTCACATTTGCCTCTCCCCTTCTTCCTTCAGGGGTTTTCTTGCATTACAGACAATCTTCCAATGTCAGATAATTAACAGCTGCATAACCACCTAACCAAGTAAGACAACAAAATCAATCTGAGCTCATTTTAACAGGTGAGTTCCTATTAAATCAGCAGCTTAACACCAGTAAAATGTTACCTACCTGCGCATCCATCTTAATTGAGGATGGTACCAACAGAACCACATTTCCATAGGACACCAAGCTAGTGTACATCAAATCAAACTTATGAATATACAAGTGACATTTCCTTGCTATTTCCATATTTCCATATTGCTGCAATAGCACATGTGTTAGATGTCCTTCTGAGATTGTCAGAGGTAAAGAATAAATATTTAAGGTTCATCTTTTACCATAACTTTCCAGTTGCCATTTTGAAGTCTCCGCAATAACACATAATAATTCTGACATTCACTTCCCAAAGCATTGTGCCTTTGTTTGATGTACAATTTGCATGCACTAAGTTCTTAGTTCAAACTATAATGTCGTCAAAAGGACCATCAACTCACAGAACTTTCATATGCTCTTCAAAAATAGTACACATGATAATGTGCACCGCAGGGGTGGTTATAATTTCTTCATCTTTTTTTAAAACTCTAAGAGATTTTTATATTGCAGTAATCACCGTATCTAAGTATTCAGCAGAATTCGTGAATAGAAGACTCACAGAGACAGACTAGTATAGATCCCAATGTTCACTAATCTCAGTCTCACTAGATTCATTTATAAAAAAGGTGGTATTATTACAAGACTGAACTTTCCTTCTGCTATACATGACAAAAGTTTTGAAATGTTGTTGAGAGGTATGAAGGATAAACTGGTATTCAAAAAGTATCAGACAGTTCTTTTTCTCTCATCCCTTGCCAAAGTTTGTTTCATAGTTTTCCATCCATAAAGATCAACTTATCCATGCCCTGGAAAAAGTCACAACCCAAAGCCACACAGGACGAATTTGGAGTAGAAAGTCCATGTAATTATTCCTCAAGGGAAATATTACTTCCTGGTAGACAAATCCAATTGATATGACAAGCCTACTTATTTAGAATTGGGATAGGGACTGTGCATACCATGGAAGGTGTGGGCTGGTTATCCAGGTTCCCTAGTTGGCCCCTTTGGTCTGCTCCTTGCTGGAGAAACTTGAAGACAAGAGCCCTGAATTGTTCCCAAGCCTAGGTTTTCACTCCTCCAAGCTACCCATTTTTTTCTTTGAACATCTAAGTACTGGAAAAGACACTTGATTCTTTTATTATGGGGAGAGTCTTTCCGTATTTAACCTCTTTTAAAACATCTGACAGCTTCTGGTCTCTTGAGGAAGTGGTATCTCTACCCACCACAATATAGTTATAATCAACATGTTATCATGTTAAGTACCATTAGCAAACAGTAAGATGACTGTGACTTCCTTATAAGGCACTGTGATTTTACACTACCACTTTATTGATTACTTTTGAAACTCACACCCATCGTTTATGTCTCATCAGCCAGAAATCATAAATCTGCTCCTTGATTCCTTGTGCCTCAGTAACACAGCCATCTCAGAGACACTACATTTTTAACCCTATCATGGTCACCAGGCAAATGAAAGCCATTGTTTTTCAGTGCTAAATCATCAGTGAGAAAGAGTTGGTTCTTAAAATCACACTATGTATGCTTAAGGTTGGTCCTTAAGTCCTGGTGTGTGTGTGTGTGTGTGTGTGTGTGTGTGTGTGTGTGTGTGTGTGTGAGAGAGAGAGAGAGAGAGAGAGAGAGAGAGAGAGAGAGAGAGAAAGAAAGGAAGAGGGAACATTATTACATTATTCCTGGAGGGGTTGCTAATCATCTTTTCTTCCCTGAAACCTAGCATATCTTTATCACATCTCTGTAGTCACATTTTTTGTTCTTGCTTTTCCATTGCTACAAATCCTGGACTAGCAACTTTATTCATTCCCACACCCTGGAAACATATCTGTGACATACAATTAGTACCTTCATGGTCCTGATTCTCCACTCCCTCAAATCTCCTAGCCTCTGGGAGATTCAGCATAGGATTGTCGCACATGGCTCACCAATCCTTGAGGCCTTGCAGGAAGCATAGTTGAGGGATGGGATTATAGCTTTTTTTTCTCTTTTATCACCAACATCATGTAATACTGGTACAAAGTAAACACTCAATAAACGTTAAGGGAAGGAAGGAAGGAAGGAAGGAAGGAAGGAAGGAAGGAAGGAAGGAAGATTTTGCAAATGATTTGGTAATAAACAAACCAACAGACAATTGGGCACTCATGTTTTAAGACATGGTATAGGAGGTTGGTAGCAAGAAAATCTCAATATTTTGACAATCAGAAACAACAGTGCCATTTTATGTGTGTGGTAGGGAGGAGGTGGGCTGGAAATACTAACGCCTATGAGGGTGGCAATGAAAAAGATGATGATGATGATGACAACGATGATAATACTATCTTAAAACATTGACTTTTAACTGGAGAACCAAAAAAATGAGAAGAGAATAAAAATTTTGGCTGGCTGTAATATTATTTTACAATCATTTACATGAGCTATTTCATATCTAAGCCATGTTACTTTGCAATATGATAATGATAAACACTATAAAATGGATAAAATTACTTTCATTATAATTTTATCCCATTAGATTATATATGTAATATTTCATCATAGTTATCATGTAACATGATGATATATTCATTCAGAATCTTGTATACTTAAGACTGAAAGAATCAAAGGAAATGTTGCAGCTATTCAAGGAAATATATATTTTCCCTGGTCTTGTTGAATAGGTTGTTTGCTCTTTTATTAAGTATTAATGTACTCAAACAAGATTAAATTTTCTTTATAATCAGAGTTGGCAAGCAAGTGGTATTTTGTTTCAATTAACAAATTGATAGCTTAAAAATATAACAATTTCTTATGAACAATAAAAATGAAAATAATTAGAACCAACACAAATTAATAGCTGTCAATGCATAGGGGTATACATTTGCATTTTCTGAAATTTACTAAAAATTTTGTCCTTGATATTTTAAAATTTTATATAATATGGCTAAATTTTTTTTGCTTTATTTTTCATGTTTGTCACCCTGTAACTTTTTTTCAAACTGAAAACACTCATCTTTAAGTCTGGGAAATTTATCTCCATTATTTCCTCAAATATTAACTCCTCTCTATTTTTATTTCTCTTTCTTTCCTGTGTTCCTAATATCCAGATTTTAGCTCTTCTACTTATTGCCTCCATCTTGCTTAACTTTTCTTTCACATTTTCTATGTCATTTTATTTTCATGTTTCCTATGGGAAAGTGCCTCAGTTAAATTTTCCAATGTATTATTTAATTCCTCAGCAGTGCCAATTCTACTTTTTAGCTTATCTATTGTGCTCTATATTTTTTTACACATAATATTTCCACTTGATTCTTTTTTGTTTTTTTGTTTTTTTTGAGGGCAGTGTCACTGGCCCTCATATGTGGGACCGAACCGGGGCCGCTGGCTTCCCAAGCCAGTGCTTATCCACCGCGCCATTCGGCTGGCCCTACACTTGGTTCTTTTTTTATCTTATCATCATATCATATTGATAACATTGTTCTTTATCCATTTTAGTATATTTATAATGTATATTTTGAATCTTTGTCCCATCAGTTGTAAAACTTAATCTTTTAATGGACTCTAGTCCAATGTGCTGTTTTCTTTGGAAATAGATGTGCTCCTCAGATATCTCCTTATTTTAGCCTGTCAGTTACTGTTCCTCTTGGGGTATTCATTGCTCTACTCAGCAACATGGGGAAAGTCCAAGGGTCAAACTCCAATCTGGCTCAGACCTGATGACTTCACATTGTTCATGGGGCAGGAGGGAGGTGAGAGTGCCTTACACACCAGCAAACTGTGTCAGCAATCCTGGAGGTTGGATGAGGAGGCAGGGGAAGAGGAGAGCTGACTATTCAAGGCTTATCCATCCCTACATGTTTTTAAAGCTCCTAAGCAGCACTTGTGCTGCCATGATTTTACACCTGAGGACACCTGTGTGTGTGTGTGTGTGTGAATTCTGGCATCACTGATGGCTCTGAGGCAAGGTAGAGAATACTGGTAGCCAGGGCAAAGTGCCTTAGATCATCATCCCCTTACACAACAGTTCAAACATGCCTCAGTCTTCCCAGGGATTTTTGAGTTCCATGTCTATCTTGATGCTTCTCTCTAGTCCCATTAAAATTGACAGAGGAATGATCAGGTGGTACTTCACAGTACAGTGTCTTGTCAGGATTGAAAGAAGTGATTCAAATTGACCTTACTTGACCTCTGTAGAAAATCATTTGTAGTGCTCTCAGTGCTTCATGAAAATTGTTAAGATTTTGTATAGTCCACGGCAGTGTGACGGTACTTATCTGCAGTGTGCTGACCTTTTAGGTATGTAAACGGTGTTCCATGACAAAATAGATTAAAGATGTGAGACTAGAAATAGTAAATCCATACATACCATAAAAAATATTGTTATATGTTTGTTTTAGTTCTATCTGAGCCATATAATTGTTGTTTTTCCAATTTAGACAGAGAAACCCCTTTAAAGTAGCATCCTACCTATTTGTAAGCTGCCACAGACCCACCAAAATGTGACCTGCAAAATTTGCTTTGGCTGCTCTGACACATAGCAGTGCTAACCCTTTGCTTCCTTTATTAGTCAAGACAGCTAAATGTATGGGGTTTTTTGTTTTCTTTTTCTTTTTTTTTTTTTTTTTAAGGGCAGTGTCACTGGCCCTCATACGTGGGACCTGAACCAGGGCTGCTGGCTTCCCAAGCCAGCGCTTAACCACCTCGCCTCTCGGCCGGCCCCTAAATGTATGTTTTGAAAACGATCAACTTCCAAATCTCAGTCATTTAACACCTACAAGAGAATTTCTCCCTCATGTTATATGTCTCAGCAAAAGGCTGAGCTTCATAAGGTCACTCAGGGACATGCTGATGATTCCACCACCCCAACACATGGCAGAGGAAGGGGATGAAAGGCCATCTTATGTCTGCTCTTCTCTGCCTGAGCAGAGTTGACTCCTGCCACTGCTGCTCAAAGCTCATTGGCTAGAACTAGTCAAATTGCCATGTCTGCCTGCAAGGGGGCTGGAAAACACCATTCTCCACATGCCTGAGAGGAGAGCACAGGATATTGATGAGCAGTAGAAATGTCTACCACATGTCCAAAATGTCTGTCAATATGTTACTGACATTAGCTTGACTGCCAAGATGACACCGTGCTCAGGTTCTCCTCTCACTTTTCTTATTCTTTCTTTTCTTTTTTTCACTGGAGTACTTCTCCTACATCCCTTACAATGTCTTTCCCAAAGTTTAATTTCCAGCCTTCTGCTACCCCGTTTATATGTTATACTATCTTTCCTGGAGATTTAAGAATTATCCATTGTGGTCTTTCATAGTTCCTAAAGTATAGAAGTTTAATAAACATCGAATGGTTGATGAGCTAATTAAATATCAACTCAAAACTAAACAGTGATTTTTAGAAATCACATATTTAGTAATTTTTCACATCCAAATAGTAGAAATCTTCAGCATTCTACCCCCTTTTCCTCATACCTTTTCCCTCTCCACATTTTTTTCACCTTAACACCTTAACTCTACTATAAAAAAAAATAAGTATTAACTCTACAATGAGTTCTGTCCTTTAATAAACTAGAGTTTGTAAGTAACAAGAGCATGAGGATATTCAAGTTATAAAAAAAGCAGACAAGAAAAAACATAGTGTTATTTTTATTTCCTAATATGAAATCATTGCATGACTATCTTTCTTTTTAGTTGTCTCTAATTAGTATTATACAAATAATGTTAATTTAATGCCAAACATTTTGGAACAGCATTTATTTTATTTATCGTCTTCAATTAGAAACTATTTAAAAGTGGTGGGGTAATATTTGTTTTCATTTTTTAATAAATATCGGCAACTTTTAGGGCTACAGGATCAAAATAAATTGATTTTTAAATATTAGAAGTTAATTTCATTAAAAAGCTTTACATGCATATGTAACTAATTCAAGGCACACTATTGTTCACTGATTCATTTTTAAAAATATGTATTGAGCACCAACTGTGCTTTAGGCAACTTGTTAATAAACTGAAATCTCTGAGGTCCAGGTACCAATGAATAGATTCCTAAAAATATATCTAATCCCCTTAGGTGTATTGAAATTTGTACATTTCTCCCTATGTAATATGCCTGTATGAATACATACACACACACACACACACACACACACACACACACACACACACCATGTTTCCCCGAAAATAAGACCAGGTCTTATATGAATTTTTGCTCCAACAATCTACATTTATTCATTTATTCATGTACAAAAAATCTACATTTATTCAAACAGTCATGTCTGGCTGACGATCTTAACTGGGGCTTATGTTTGGGGTAGGGCTTATATTACAAGTATCCTGAAAATTCAGGCTAGGGCTTATTTCCAGGTTAGGTTTTATTTTCGGGAAAACATGGTGTGTGTGTGTGTGTGTGTGTGTGTGTGTGTGTGTGTGTGTGTGTAAATATATATACAAATATATATGGAGAGAGAGAGAGAAAGAGGCAGATGAGTGTGGCTACTGTTCTTGCTGTTTTGTCATTGGGTTCCACGGGCCAAGAAAACTTTTCCTTGTATTTTTTTTTATTTAGTCCAAAAGTATATCAATGGGAAACTATGATTTTATATGGAATCATAGATAAAATATTTACACTATGCCATAGAAAATATTTTACATAAATCAGGTTTATTTTCAACTAATATATATTGAGTGTCTACTATAAGTGCCTACTATAGTGCTAAGTGCTTTTTATATATATTTTTATTTTTTTATTATTAATAGTTACAGATGTACAAAACTATGCAATAGTTATCTTTTTCACCCCTTACAAAGTGACTCCCCCACCCCCCTCCCCTGCCCCCCACCTCTGATATCATACATATCTATTAAAACTCCATTGACTCCATCCCCACACGATACTCCACATCCCACGACTGTATGTGTTAAATTATAGTCAACATCTAATATTAATCAGTGGCAGCTTCAGATGTACAATGCAGTGGTCAGGCCACTACACTGTCCATGAAGTGGTCTCCCTAACAAGACATGAGTCCATCTGGTTCTCTAAAAAATATTTACAACATTATTGATTATATTCCCTAAACTGTCTCTTCTGTCTCTGCGGTAGTATTGTATTACCTAAATGCTTTTGTACATCTTTTATATGTGTTTTAAAGAGCCAGAAAACAGTACCTTATATAAAAAAATTCTATACAAGTGTCTGCTGTTACAAAGTTTTACAGATTTGTTAAAGCATAATTGAAATACAACAACAAACTGCACTAAGTTAAAAAGTACAATTTGATAATTATTAATATAGGCACATACTTGTGAAGCCATCCCAACAATCAAGATAATGAAGATATCCATCAACTCCAAAAATTGCCTCGTCCCTCAGTCATCCTTTTCTCCCACACTTCCCTGCACCTCCACCCCACCCCTGATCCAGGTAACCAGCGATTTTCTTTTTGTTATTAGATTTGTTTCCATATTCTAAAATTTTATATAGATGGAGTGATACAGTATGCATTCTTTTTTGCCTGGCTTCTTACAGTCATCATATTTATATGGAGACATATTCAGTGCTGCTGCATGTATCTATAGCTTGTTCTATTTTAATGCTAAATAGTATCCCATGGCATGGATACATCACAATTTGTTTACCCATTCACCTATTTATAGACATTACAAATAAAGCTGCTATGGACATTTGTGTTCAAGTATTTGTGTGCATATGCTTTTGTTTCTCTTTGGTGAATACCTAGGGGTGGGATAACTGGATCATACGATAAGTATATATTTAATATTTTTAAGAAGTTGTCAATTTTTTTCCAAATGTTCGTAACATTTTACATTCCCACTAGTAATGTATGAGGGTTCAGTTGTTGCACTTCCTTGCTAACACTTTGTATAATCAATATTTTAAATTTCACTCATTCTAACAAGGGTATGATTGTACCTTACTATGGGTTTAATTTACATTTCCCTAATGACTAATAATGTTTGCATTTTTCATATGATTATTTGCCATCCATACATCTCTTTGGTGAATTATATATTGAAACATATTGAAACATTTTGCAAATATGAGTGATTATAGGAGTGTTTGTTCTTTATACTATTTTATACTATTTTGTTTTTGCGATATTTTGAAAGCTTGAAATTTTTCTGACTAAAAAGGTAAAAAGAAAAAATTGGTAGAAATATGGTCACAAGAATTATCATAAATGTCAACAAATCATCTCTAAATATATATTACATTATTAATAATTAATAATACATAACATTACTATGTTGTCATTTTGTTATGTTATATGTCATATCATGTTGTATTGTAGTTTCAATCCCAGATGATGTTAACAAAGATGAAGAAGTGAAGGAGGGTATGTCTGAAGAAATAGAAACATAAAAAACTTCTCGTCTATTGAAGTGGGCTGAGTGAAAAAAAGTCAATTTCAATCTTGAGTTGCATAATTAGAGATCTATTTGTTCAATGAACAAACAAGAAGTGAAAACCATACAAATCACCACAGAAGACAAAGCAAAAGAATCTATTCCTCATATTGAAAGACAGAAAACACGGGATATGACACCAAAATATACAAAATTAAGAACTTAAAACAAGATGACGGACAGAACAAACGTTACAGTTATACAGAGATTTTTTTTAGATATGGGAAAACAGCTACATCACAATGTTAAGTAAAATGTGTAAGATGTAAAATGTATTCAGAATGACCTCAATTATGTTAAATACACACATATCGTAAATGAAACAGAAAAAAATAATAGAAGCAAATACATTGAAGAACTTGTCTTGGGACAATGGAATTGTGCATACTTTATATTTTCTTAATTACAATTTATGTTTTTTTCAAAATTGTCTGTAGTGAATATGAATTACTTTCCTACCAAAAATAAGAGTTATATTTTTTTTAAAAAGAAAAGCCTAGCTTTCCATCTCTCTCTGTTTCTAGAGCTAAATCTGATTGAACGGTGCATGAAACGACATCAAGGCCTTCCGCCTAATGTTTTTCAAGAAAAATGTAAGTCTGCCCCTTGGGCCCCATTGCTGAGGCAACAGGTTTTATCACTTTAGTTGTTTTACCTGGAACGCTATCCCTCACATCAATTTTAGTTTCCTCTTGGGTATATAAAAGGTCATATGAAGAAGCTTCAGGAATAAACATTAATGTCAGTCAGCTTTGATTAAAGTGGAAAAATTGCTCCCATATCAGAAGACCTAGGAGAGAAGAGGCTTTTCCTTTATATTTGCCAATTGTTGTTCGCACTATTGTATTAAGTGATTTGGGATCAACCCAGCATTTTCATGTTCTGCTTTATGGATTCACAAAGACAGCATAGAGCAGAGATTAAGAGCATGGGCTCTGGAGACAGATGATGTGGTGCTTGAGCAAGTTAGTAAATAATCTTTGTGAAATGGGGATGATAATATCGGGTTGTCGGGAAAGTCACGATGTAGTTTTTCTACGTTTTTCATTGCAAAAAATGCATCATGACTTTTCCGACAACCCAATAGTAATGCCTACCATGGAGTTATTTTGAGAATCTAATGAATTAATATTTGTAATGTGCTCTGAATAGTACCTGGGTACATAATAAGTGCTATAGAAGTCTTAATAAATAGACAAAATTCACTCTCGCTACATTACAGGCTATGGCCGCTTCCATCTTTCTCCAGTCTTTCATTCCCTATAGTAACATAACATACTATTTCTCTATTTTGTCATACACAGAATTATGAAACATACTGCATTTCTCCACTGGGATTCTGCTCCCATTTGGCCTCCCAATCATCCAGAAGTAGTGATTTTCAATCCTTTCTTGATCCCCCATCATCTCAACAAAAGCTCCCTCTCCCCATGAATCCTCCTCACAGCCCTGCTGCCTGCTTTGCAGAATCATGGCTCGGGGGAGATCTCCACTAACTTATTTACATGTTGTTCCTTCCACAGGGCCTCCTGGGAAATAAGGCCTCCATTTTATGTATCTAGAATGGTGTGACACAGGACATCCGCCAGAGTGACGTTAACAAGCATGCCGAGAGAAAAGGTGTTCTGCACTCCTATAAAGTCAGAAAACGTGCTGGGTTTAGCAAAAACTAACTTATGCAATTCTGAAGACTCTATAATATGCTAATATGCATGTCCTCGTGGGGAGGACAAAGTATGCAGCATTTCCCAAACTTATTTGACTAGTTAAATCTTTTATTTTCTCTCTATATTCCTATTAAGTCCTGAGTTGACAGAATGCCTCTTTGAAAAATGCTGCCTTCCCTAAAAGGAGTGAAACTGTGGTTAAACACCCCCAGCCTTGTGGGAAAGAAACATTTCTGAAGGCACCATTCTCTGATTGTTCACTAGATTCTAATGATTTAGAGTACAAAAATCATTAAGACAAGGGTTTTTGTCCTTTTTAAAAAGTGCAATACTTACAGCTCCTAGAATAAGGCCTGACATACAGAAGGAGATCAATGAAATTTGGTTAAATGCATGTATTACTACTTTACAGATAAGAAAACTGAGGTTTATAAGAAGTCAGTAATTTGTTCAAGGTGACAGAAATTAGTCACAATTAGTGACAGAAAGCAACTAATGATAATGAGAGGGTGTTTTTAAAGCCTTTCTTTTATGGATATTTCTGTGACCTTGTATATAATTATTTGCATAGAGGTTTTAAATTCATCTTATTTTCATAGCAATCCTCTCCAGTTTGGTTACCTTTCTAGAATTTAGTTCAGATATACAGAGGGTGCCAATATATATATATATATATATATATATATATATATATATATATATATACGCATTTTAAGAAAGAACTGTATTGAAAGTGAAATATTCAATATATACCAATAACAAAAGATGAATACGTCATGTGCATACATTTTTTGGCACCACTGTATATGCTGGCTCCTCAACCTGACTACACAATGACCTAACCTTGGATGGCCACACTGCCATCTGGTGTGGGATATATGAATTGCAAGTTCAATGTCCCTGTAGTATAGGCCTTTAGGCCCATAATCATGGTTTTCTAAACTTTACATCCATTAACTCATTTACTTTTCATAACAACCCTAAAAAAAAAGGTACTATTTGTATATACATTTTACAAATCAATTTATACAATGGCAGGACCAGGATTTTATCCCAGGTTATCTAGCTACAAACCATACTATTATTATATTCTACTAATTCTCTAATGTAGGAACATTTAAGGCTTTCAGATCCAGGAACCCACTTCTGAGTAAGCCCCATAAACCATCATTAGATAGGAATGGTATGTATGAAAATAAATTTGATTAAAACATGAATCATGTACAAGCATATAGAAGAGTTATTTGTAACTATTTTCTTTTGTCCTTCCAAGGTCAAGTTGTTGGCAAGTTTGGTTTCTTCTAAGGCCTCTCTCCTTGGCTTATAAGTGAACGTCTTCTCACTGTGCCCTCAGTGGGTCTCCTCTTGGTCTGTGTATGGTCTGTATCCTAATTTCCTTTCCTTGTAAGATTAGTAGTCATATTGTATTAGGCTCCCCCATATGACTTCATTTTACCTTAATTACCTCTTTAAGGACCCTATCCAAATACAGATCACATTGTGAGGTCCTGGGGGTTAGGAGTTCAACATATGAATTTGTGAGGGGATACAAGTCAGTCCATAACAATTATATTTCGTTTCAAGGGAATATTATCTACCAACTCACTCTATTTCAGCAGCGCTAAATGTCTTAGGACCTCTGCTTTCTCACTCTTCTACAACCTGCTTATTGTCAATTTATGGGGTTATTAATGTCTCCACTAGCCACCTAGTTGATGTGACGAGGATGAAACACAAAATCATTTTATTATTTACTCATATAATTTTTCTTAGTGTTTTGCTGCTAATCCAAGTGAGAAAAAGATAGTATGGTACTTCAACCAACCATAATAAAGCCTACTCTTTAACATTTATCATCTCAAGTTCAATAAGCACTATGTGAGAATTCACAAATGTGATATTGTTATAAAATAATGAACCACATGGAAACATTGGTCTCAAGTAACTTTATAGTTATTTCTCCTAAAGTTAATATTTTACTACCTGAATGATTTGGAAGAGAACAACTCTCCTTTGTTGAATCAGGATATCTGATTATTACATGTCATTAATCTAATGTCAAAGCACATTTTAAAAAAAGCATGAGTAGGTCCAACTTCTTAGTGAGACAAACTTTTAATTCTGTACCCATTCTTTTCACAATGCTTATATCTTTAAAATGCCTTGTAATTTTCAGGGCATAGTCACAGATTTTTTTTTTTTTTAATTCTCACAATTGCTATTTGAAGTACGCATTCTTATACTCATTTATAGATGAGGAAATTGAGGCTCAGAAAGGCTTTTGTGACACATCTGTGGACATAGTTAATAAGTAGCAGAGCCAGGACTGGAACGCTGATTCTAATCCAGAGCCAGCCTGTATTAGAGACTTTTCTAATATCCATGCTAATGTCAATTTCTAAATTATCTTTCTTTCCCAAGAGATGCCTTCAGGAGAAAAGGATTGCATGATCAAATACATTTGGAGAATACTGTCTATTAAATTCTTCATTGGAAGAATCACAGGCTTGCTATCATTTCTAAAGGCTGTGAAGATTGCTGCATTAATGAGGCCCGCTTAACTTTGTGTAATCTAAGCTTATTCCCAGATTTAATTAATCATTGAACTTTTTCCCTCAAGTGATTGTTCCTAACGTTTAGAGGATCTGCATTAAGACCTATTCTAAATGAATAGTTTATTATCAACCATTTAAACAGGACTGAGTGCTGCTAGTACTTCACATGCACAGGCCATATTTCGATGAGAGTTCAGCAAAGATTAACACAAGAAGGTTGGCCTTAAAAGAACAAAAAGAAGTCCATACCTTTTTTTTTTTTGAGGGCAGTGTCATTGGCCCTCATATATGGGACCGAACCGGAGCCGCTGGCTTCCCAAGCCAGCGCTTAACCGCCGCGCCACTTGGCCGGCCTAGTACATACTTTTTTTTTTTTTAGTTCTTCTTGAGAAGGACTTGCTACACTATAAATGCCATGAAAGAACATTTCTAAACTTCTTTGTGAAACACATAATTCAATCCATTATCAAAACTATGTGTTTGATGGAGAAAAGTGGCATTAATTTCTCAAGTGAGTTTTATTAACATAAATAATTAATTAGACAATTGAACAAATTAAGCCTATTTTTCTACTTAGCAGGTGGCATAGCACTGAGGTATTCTGAAGTAGAAAGATCATTTGAAAAACTGCTATATGTTTAAAAGATTTTAATAGACTTCTCAACATCATCACTCAATGACTTGACCAATGCTGTCCCATATAGAATTTCCTTAAAAAGCCACGTTGATGCCAATAATACACTAGAGGGTCTTCAAATACTGTATATTACAAAATTAAGTTATCTTGCAATTGGAGAAAGGACTATTTTTTATGGTACTTTTTTGTATTACAAAATCAATTCTCTTTCCTCCCCCCCTTTCTATTCACTCTCATTCATCTACTCTTATCAATCCAAATTCCTTATGTCAGAACTATACAGTAAAGGAATTTCAAGTCAGGTGGAGTTGGTAGAAATGGGTAGGGTGATGTATATCTTCTTCAGTGCAACAAAAACACTGAGACATTTGGACAACCACAGATACAATCCACCAAATAGACGTATATTAATTTGGCAGATTCTGCTTCCTTCTCCCTCCACCAAAATGGAACATCTATTATACCACATTTCAGTCAGGTCTTTTACATGAGTAGTCTATGCTGGGCAGACTGTATTCTTAGCTCCATGAATCTTCCATGATTGATAAATCTGTTTGTGTCAAAAGGTCAAAAACAATTTTGAACAATTCAGTTTTTCCCTAAACATTATGTTCTTGTCTGAATGAGTGCCTATGTGTACACACACACACACACACACACACACACACACACACACACACTTTACTAAATTACTGTCTTTCAAAAAACGCTGTTGAAGCTCCACCTGGAGCTGGGCTGCTGTGAGTCCCTGGGAACGGCATAGCTGCAGCCCCTGCTGCAGTGGGCTGCCATAGGCTACAGTGAGTGGCTGGCTACCTATCTGTCTCATCCGGGAGGAACGCAATGATAATACCAACATGGGCCAGTGAAGTGACATCCTCCACAACTAGACTGAAGAACAAAAGGACAGAAACTTGTCTGCTCCCTTTCCCCGGTTCCCCAATGCTGTTCCCCTCCCCCAATTCCCTAATAAAATCTTTAAAAACAAAACAAAACAAAAAAAATGCTGTTCATTGTTAAGAGAATTTGAAAATTCCAAAACCACATAAAAAGTCTGAAAATAACTTGTATACTACTATGTCATAGTGAACTTGGGTTGAACCCTACAGCTTTCTCCCCAGCACTCTCACCCCTGAAGGCTAGGAATTTCATCTTGCTCTAACTGGTATACTTCTGTACTTTGGAAAGAGACCCCTTGCCTATTGTAAACTGCCACCCTGGAATTGCTTTCATAGTGGAAATTTTCACCAAAGGTCAACAACTTGTATCATTCATTAGAGCAAATAAATCCTCAGAACAGCTACGGCTGAAATGTCTTAAATGGACTTCCACTTTCTCCCTTATATTAGCATATGAGGTACCTCTTTACCTGGTCTGTGGTATTGGGGAAATAATAGTATCTTACGTTGGTGGTGTGCTTTACAACTTACCAAGCTTTCTCCCACATGTCATCTTACTGTTGCGTATCACAACAAGCCTGGTAAAGCAGGAAAAGCAGATGTTATTCTCAGTTTTACCTATCAGGCAAGTTAGAAGAGGCTGACCAATTTGCCCAGGGTCATGTACCAGTAGGGGACAGGGCTAAGACAGACAGTCATGCCAGATTTTCCTCCATTCTCTTCCCATAATCACACTACAATGAGTTGAGACATAGGCTGAATAAATAAAAGACAAAATTGAGCTATATATTTCTTAAATGAAGACTCCTGGAATCCAGTCAAGCTGCCAGAATTTCTATGCACTCACTGAAATACTTCTTTTAATTTGGAACATACATTTTCAATAACTGCATCATTAATTACAAAAAAACAAATTATATTCTTTGAGATCTACAGCTACTCAGCAGGGCTAGGAAGTAAGTAGTGAACAGTGAGAAAGTCAATCCTTGAGCGATGGTTCTGTGAGAAACAAACGAACAGGAGTTGGGACACTTGAATTCCTTGTCTAGCTTCATCACTGCCTTTCCTCTGGCAAATGCTAATGTCAACTTCCTTATCTGTCAAGTAAGAATATTAATACATGCTCTGCCTGCCTCCCAGGGCTCTTTGAAGAACTCAACAAGATAATTTATGATGAAGTTGAAAAGAAAATATCTCCATACACATGAAAGGCCTGCAGTTGAACTACTTGATTAGAACTTCAGCTGTTTAAAATTATGTGAATAATACATAGACTTAGCATGTTTTAATTGTGTATTTTATTTCTGGTAAAATGCATAACATTCAGAAAAATATAATTAAAGTATTTCATATTCCTTTCTCATGTCCTAATGACTACCTTCATCTACTCTGATTTCACTTATACTCCTTTTTTAAAAATAAAGGTACTGGCTGGCCGAGTGGCACGGTGGCTTGGGAAGCCAGTGGCCCCGGTTCGGTCCCACATATGAGGGCCAGTGACACTGTCCTCAAAAAATAAAATAAAATAAAATAAAGGTACCATAGAAAGTGAGATATATACTCAAGGGGCTATTTAATGGTTTATCTTTAGTTTGAGGGGAGTACAGCAGGAATCAAAAATTGGGCAAGATTCACTCCAAACAGATTTTGTAGTAAACCTGTGTTGTCAAACTGAAAACAGAAACAGAAACTCTAGGGGTCTATTCTGTGCAGTTTTTAGAATCACCTTTTTAGGAATACAAGTAGGACAAAAGGGCAAGGAGACCATCCTCCCATTAGTATTTGTTTAACGTTACCTAAAAGCTTGCAAGCTTCCAGAAAGATACAATAACGTCATATATGGATTACAAAAAATGGTTAGAGAACTTGTTTTTATTACAATAGCACTTGCTAAGCTCTAATTACGTGCAACCTTCAGATGTCTACCTAGAAAGGCTTTAGGGTGTGAACAGTGATGATACATAACATCCAGAAAATGTGATACAACGTAGAAGTGATTTGATACCTAGACATTTTCGAAACTAAGACTTTGTAAGGGTGGCAAATGGTAAATAATGAAACTAAATGTGTGACCCATGTTGTGGAGCAGAACATTAACACCAAGGGGGGTCTATTTTACTTTTTTTTATTTTTTATTTTTTATTTTTTTGAGGGCAGTGTCATTGGCCCTCATATGTGGGACCCGAACCGGGGCCGCTGGCTTTCCAAGCCAGCGCTTAACCACTGCGCCACTTGGCGGGCCCTACTTTTTATTTTTAAGCCATATTTATAGCTACTTTAAATTTTATTTATTTGCTTTTATTGCACTTTATTTACTTTGCAGATTATTTTGATTTTTGGAATAAAATTATGTCTCAATCTGAATCTGGGTATTGAGACTCAGATAGATCAAAAATAAGTAAATAAATTGATTCCCACACAGAATCAGGAGTTGAAATGTATACCAAAGGCCACGCTCTGTCTACCCCACATTGTATCGTTCTATGACTTTTGACCCCAGCATTCCACCTCTAGTAACTGGCTGCAAGAAAACAATTCATCAGAAGAAAACAAGCTGACAAGACAGGAAAAGAAGGAATTTAGTGCTCTGAAATAAGGGACATTTAAAGAAATTATGGTAGATCAACTAATAGACTATATTATACATATCTTAAAAACAATGAGATTTCCCATTAATGAAAGTTGAACTCATGCAATTTATGTACGCCTCCTACCCACACCACTCTAAAATGACAAGAAAGCAATAACCCAAAAAATAAACCACGAAGAGTATGAATGAAAAGGACATCAGAGGAGATGTGTCAACAGATATTTGTAGAAAGCACCAACATTGTGTCACTGGATTTAAAGAGCAGAGACAATTGCAGCTGAAGGCACTGAAGATGGGGACACTGAAGCAAAGCAAACCAGCCACCCGAGAAGCACAGAAGGCTTCGGGCATTTGGTACTAGGGGAGGCAGGACAGGAGGGGGTGCAGCAGGAGGTCAGGGGTGGGGGTGGGGATCCTGTGTAGCAGACACCAGTGGTTTTCTATTCAATATCTATTCCCCTTCCATGCTCACCCATCCTTTTCCTGGAAGAACACTGGATCCTTCTTCTCTGACTGACCTTGGCCATGTGATTCAGACAAGGATTTGAGCATAGACGGGGAAAGCTGAGCTAATAAGGCGGGGGCCAGTAGGCTGACCGAGCAGTAGCAGGCCCAGACTGGAGCCGAAGGGCAGGGGACCCTGTTACCATGAGTGCTGTGATGCCCTCAGGCAGCCTGGAGGCACACAAACAGTATTCAGAGAGCACTTTGGTTTCTAAAATGCTCCATTTAATAAAGTTACAAATTCAAAATTCCTAAGCACTTAGGTTGACTTAAAGATAACATTATATTTTATTGGTAAATCTAGCACATTTTAATTATTTTAAGTGGTCCTTTTATATGTAGTCCCATTCACAAGTTGTTTTTTAATTGCAAGATTGTCTTTAGTGTGACTTTCTATTGTGGGAGTGCCCTGTGTGTGCCCTGGATTGTGAAAGCGTCCCCATGGCATGTTCTGGCATATGCCTCTTTGTGGGGACCTCTGGGGATTATCAAGAGAATGAGCAGGCATGAGGTTTCACAGTTCTGGTTCCAGGTAATGCAGAGGCTTGGCGGCTCTTTCCCTCGTGAAGGGAGCCCAGCCACAGCAAGTTGCCACGCATACAGTCTGCAGCCCCGATCGGTACACCTCAAGAGCGGGTGTCCTTAGCTCACACCGACCAAATACATTATCCCTGAAAAACCAGGGATTGAGTTACCCTTCGAATCCCTTGGACTGAAAGACTTTAAGCTTTATTTAAAGCTGCAAGTTGATTTCTTTGATGGTTTTGATACCTTCTGATTTTAATTCCTTTGCTTTGAAGCTGTTACCTGTATTTCCAAAATTAATATTTTATCCAGAATTTTTAAGTGATTGGAATGGAAGAGTTTCTGTCATTTTGCCATGGACTCAGTGATTGTTGTAGAGCACTTGGTCCCTACGAGAAAATAAATTCCTTGAATGGAAGCAGGACTTTTCACATTTGTATGCCCAAGGCTTAGCACAGAGACTGGTTTATAAGCAGCACTCAGCACACATCTGCTGAGGGAATGGACTGTGAGAAAAGCATTTGATTAATTATGGGGCTTATGACCAGGTTAAGGAGGTAAGCCTTCCAAGGGCATTTGCATTTCAAAAGGGACTATTTATACCTTCTGACAGGGAGTTCTCTAAGGTTCCTTAAAGAGTTTCCACCCTTAGGATCTCCAATGTTGACATTTGAGACACTAGATCTAGCATGTAGGTGAGATATTTTGAGCAGCTAAATTCCTCCCAAATTCCACACCCGTATGACAACCAAGGTGTCTTACATAGTAGTCTCCTGGCCCAGCCCAGTAATATGAGGATTCCTATGGGTCACTCTGGTTTGCTAGGGATAATTTTTTTTTTTTGGTCAAAATGAGTTATAACCAATTGTTACTATAACATATCAGGCCTAATCTAACTCATAAAGCAAGATAAATACTTTTGGTTGCAGCATTGGTCAGAATGCAGAGGGCGGAAGGTAACAAGAAAAATAACTTTCTTAGAATCACAACATCATAGACTCTAAGAGAGGTCAGAACCCAGATGTTCAGTTTACAGATTAATTTTACAGCTGTTAATTTAAATAACCAAAGAGACAAGGGTAATAACGCATATGTGATAGGACTATGAAACATATTCTATACACTCAAAAATTTCTCCTTACGGTCAACTGCTTTTACACAAGTCTATAAGACTACATTACCCATATGGATACTGGGTATTAATAATTTTTCATTGCTGTAAAAACATTTTCATAACTATATTTCATTTTATTTATGCTAAATGTAAAATAGCTTACACTTACAATATCAACTAATATGCAGACATAAATACATTCTGGATAATAAAGCGAAGCTATTACATAAATATTCTTGTTGATAATTCTCAAAAGTACCATTCCAAATGTTGCAGCATTAACTGTATTAATGGTAAATTCCTCGACAGAGCCTGTGGAGAGCAAGAGGGAGTAGTACTGAGACTCAGGGCCACGGATCCTTTTTCAAGTTACGCTGTCTACCTACATTCATGTTCAAAAAGCACTTGTTGACTATAATGAAAGGAGCTAGTGATGTAAGGAGTGGTTATGGAATTCTAAGGAAAAAGGGAAGGAAAAGCAAGTTTATACAAATCTTGAGATGAAGTGGCCTGTGAAGGCAGAGATAAGGAAACTGGAGCCCTGCAAAGCCTGGAGCTTAGAGGTCTCTGAGACAGCCAGTAGCCGGACTGAAATTCAAATCCAGGTCTCCTTTCTCCCAGTCCCCTATTATGCCCTTTACAGCAATCACTTCACTTTTTCCTGAAGAGGCTTTGAAAAGTGTAGAGAAAACCATTATAATCATGCAGCTGAATATGCATGTTTTGACATGCACAAATTTAATTGCCACAAATGAAGTTAAGGTATCTATCTATTCAGTGCCCTATTCTCTTGCCCAGTCTGTGTAATAAGCACATGGTAGCATTTCAGTCACATTCCAAGCTGGACACTTACCGTTTCTTACAGGGCTTCTGAAATGGCTTCATGCTTCTCTGAAGCTGTGACTCATTCAATTTTTCCCAGTTTTAAAAGTGATTGCATTTCCAACAGGTGGAGCCGGCTGTTCTCTTCCAATATGAATACTACTGTGTGGCTAATTCTCTCTTTGTGGCTTTTCTGTCTTTCCCACTGGGAGGAAGGCATAGCACATAAGACTTTCAAAACTGTTTCTAAATGACCAATGAAGAGTCAGTTATAAAAAATTGTGGGTAAGGGCCGGCCAAGTGGCTCAGTTGGTTAAGAGCTTGCTCAAGAGTGCGAGCTGAGCTCTGAGCAACGGCGGTTCGATGCCAGCCCGAGCTGAGTTGCCGTTGAGCTGCCAACAGGTGGCAGGATGGCTCAGCTAAAAAAAAAAAAAAAATTGTGGGGTAAGTTAGAACATTTGCGTCTCCCAGGTCTCACTGTAGTGTCATGAATTTTGAGCCAGGCATTATAGGACAAATTAGGATTTCTGTGTGTAGTGAAAGAGACAGTCTAATTATTTGGCTTCTAATTTCTTCACATCAGCAATGATGGTGGTTTTGGGGTGTTTTTTTTGACAATACAATAGTAGAGCCTGTATTCTTTTATTTTCTCTGCCTCACCTCTTTCTTTCTTTTATCTTCATTTTTCCAACGATCCATCCATCCGCCTTTATCACCGAGCTTTCTAGTCAGCATTGACTAGCTTGAGAAAAATCTATGGTTTTTAAAAGCAGCAAAAACACTTTCAGAAGGCACATTGGTTTTTTTCTTTAAAAAAATCATCCTTCCATATACCAAGTACTCCTGAAGCACCTTACATAGAATGATAAAGAAAATAGCCCACTTTCCTCCTCAAGATACATTATTAAAAGTGCTTTAAAATGGCTATCTAAACTGTACATCCATTATCACACAACTGTGTCATTCACACCACACACAATGTGAGATGTATGGGTGGAAGGGCAGACATGATTTTGTTAAATATTGTGTTGTTGTTCTTTTTCTAACCCTATTTTAAGAAGTACTGTATTGCTTTTCTTTAAATTTGTTTTAAAGGAGAAAAATGCCAGAATAACCTTGATTTTTTTTTTTTTGGTTTGTCAGATTGTTACTAGGCAGGCTGTTCCCGTGGCAACAAGAGCAACCAAAAAAGAGTATTGGGAGCTGTCTCAAACATCCCTGACTGCAAAAATGCAGAACTGCCATTGAAAACAGAGGTCTTGTTGACATTTGAACTATCTACAACTTTATCCCAACAAAAGAATACAAATAATGCTTCAAATTTGTTCTTCCTTTTACAATTTACCAAATTATCACTTCATTGGATCCTAATGATATTTTACCGTAGGCAGGACTGGCGCTATTAACTTCATTCAAAAACAAGAACTGTGGAGAGAAACCTGGGCTTCTCCTTTCCTCTTTCTTCCTCCTCCTCTTCCTTCTTCTTGTCAAAACATAACAAAAAAGCTGATGCCCAGTATGAAAATGAAAGATAAATCATTTCTCAATAGAAAAATTAACCTAAAATATGAAACAAATATAAATTGTCTTCAACCAAACTAGAAGACACCTGTAACCTGAGCCACATTATCTGAGGAGCTCAAAATGGAGTAAAGGTCAGACACAGGAAGATTCCTGGAGTGAATGCTTACAGCTCCAGATCTGTCATTAGACCAAGACTCCAAAATGATAGCGAAATCTGAGGGGTAAAACCAATTCTTTGTCTGAAACAATGGAAGTGGGGTGAGTGCCAGCAGTAGTGGATACTGCCTGGTCTCAGAGTAGCACGGGTGGGGTGGGGGGCAAAGTCAAAGCAGTAAATGCAGATGGGTTACAAATACAATAAGCAGTCGGCAGATGACACAGAGGGAGGTGAGACTCCTTCATAGGTGAGCAGCTCTGCAGTTGCCAATCTTTGCTGGCTGGAGAGAATAATAGGATAAAACAGCTCTCTCAGACCCACAATCCTGTCATAAGTGGCTTCACTCTAACCCAGGAAGAACTGTGTTAGCCTGAAATGCTGCCTTACCCACCACATGAATTTATATCAAATAAGTGAGGCAGACAAACCTTTGCCTCCTTTAGAGTAATAATCGAGAATGAAACTGCATAACATTCATACAAAAATACTCCTAGAAAAAGAGAGCAGAAACAGGAGAAACAATAGCAGATAAAATCATTCAACAGAAAAAAATGAATCTACATACTGAGCACATGAAATGTGACCAAATATATGTCACAACTCAGAACTCAACAAAACAAACGCTCATACAGATAGATACACGTGATCAGAAACACCATGCTGAAACAACCAAAGGAAATGCATATGCCCAGAGTTCAGGGAAAAAATGGAAAAGAAAAAATAGTATCATCCCACAAATAAATGCCACATGGAATATAGAGATGATTAAACTAAGATATGGCAAAAAGAAGATAAAGTGGAATGATTTCTGCATCTCAAGAACCAGGGGTTCAAAATATATCATTTAAATTAATAAGCAGGTGATAAAAACATAAACATATAGGTATAAAGTTAAAACACGAGAAGAATCAAGGAAATAATACCACCAACTAAAACTGCAATAAAAGCAGGAGTATAAGTATACTTATTGGACACTGCTCCATTAGCAGGGATTCAATAGCATTTAAAAAATTTGATAATTCAAAATTATAGTTAAGAAACTACTAGTAGTGGAACAGAGAAAACTAAAGCAAACTCAGGTAATATAATGAAAGTATAGTGTACATTATTAATTACCTATCTGTCATCCATCTCCCCCGCCCTTCCTTCCTATAAGAATCCTAATTTTGGTCATAATATCCATCCTTTCTTCACACAATCATGCACTTTAGGGGATGGTTCTTAACAGGCGTGATTCTGCATCTCAGGAGACATTTGGTAATGTCCGAAGGCATTTCTTTAAATTAAATTTATTGGGGTGACAACGGTTAGTAAAATTACACAAGTTTCAAGTGTACATCCTCTATATATCACATTGTGTGCTCACCACTGAGTCATTTTTGACTCTCACAATTTTGGGGGATGCTACTGGCATTTAGGGTGGAGGCCAGGAGGACACTGGCGCCAGGTCGAAATCCCATGTGTGGTCTTTCAGACAGTACCATAGGCAGTTACAGTATTGCCTGGCAGTCCTCACGGGACAAAGCTCCCTCTCAAGCAGTTGCTAACTTTTTCCACTTCTCCCTACCCTTAGTCTCCTCGGTTCACAAAATGGCAGGAACTTTTTATTCAGTGCTCCTCAGCAGTGAGACAATTTCCTCCACCTGCATTGCATGCCATTTGATTGACCCTTGCCCACTGCCATTTCATGGGGGATCATGGCATAGTGAGGAGCCAGCACTGCTTATGTTTTTGGCCTCTTGCTTACAACAGTAAGTGTATCAAAACTTGTTCTTTTCACTTTGGCTCATTGTCTTGACTACCTCAGTCCATGCAGTTTGGCATAGGGAGACTGTCCAACATCCTACAAAGCACAGGACAGACTTAAACAATGAAGAATTATCTGGCCCCAAATACCAACAGTGCTGAGGGTTTGGGAGGAACCTCACTCCATCACCAGGGACAATAAGTTCATGGAATTCTCCTGGGGAATGTCCTTCACTCAACTCAATAGTAGACAGATGACCAAATAGCTTGGATCAATCACAATGAAGTGAAAGACTTACTAGTCCATAGTTGAGGGAGAATTTTCTTTTTCTTTTTTTTTTTTTTGAAGATTTTATTGGGTAATTGTGGGAGGGGAACAGCGTTGGGGAACCAGGGAAGGGGAATAGACAAGTTGTCCTTTTGTTCTTCAGTCTAGCTGTGGAGAACATTGCTTCACTGGCCCATTTTGGTATCATCATTGCGCTCTTCTCAGGTGAGGCAGATCGATCGCCTGCCTCTGGACGGCCACTCACAGTGGCTCTTGGCAGCTCACACCGGCTGCCCACTGCTCACACTGGCTGCCGGCCACTCACTATAGCCTATGGCAGCCCACTGCAGCAGGGGCTGCAGCCAACTCCGTCACCGGGGCAGGGGCTCGCACAACCCAGCTCCAGGTGGAGCTGTTGTTCATCATCTTAGCTGTAGAGGGCAGTGTCACTGGCCCTCATATGTGGGATCCGAACCGGGGCCGCTGGAGTCCCAAGCCAGCTCTTAACCAATGCGCCACTCGGCCGGTCCAAGAATTCCCCTTTTGTTATGTTGGACATGAACAGGGAAACACCCTGTCCTGACGGCCACTGGCAGCCATCTTGTGAACATGAGGGAAAACAACTTTGGGGTGAAGCTTATACTTTGCTAGTGAAGACAGAAGAAAACCTGGGTCCTTGATAGCATTATGACTGATGGAACTGTGGCTGGAGCCCACCCCACCTTTGGAACTTCAGAAAGATGAAATAAAAATTTTCCTTATGATTTTAAGCCAGACTCAACTGGAATTTTTCTTACTTGCAAAGTATTCTTTCACAAAAAAAGATTATAAAAAAACAAAACTAAAAAAAAAATCAATAAAAACAGAAATATAACCTAAGAGCAAAGATATATTACACATAAATATAAACTACACTAATATATGAAATAAGAGGACTCACAAAGCAAAACCCACTATATACTATATTAAAATACCTAAACAAAGTGACATAAATACTGTAAAAAAATAAAAGCATACTGCCACAAGTTCTCTGTCCCTTTATTGTCTCCTTTCTGCTTCCATTTCTTGCTCAAAGGGAACATGAGGTAAGGTGTTCAGCACACTTTCTACTTAACCCAAGACTAGTATAACACTCTGAAACATCTGATAATAGTAGTTGAGAATGGACTACGAGAACTCATTAGAGCCAGCGCAGCAGAATCCTGGTGTTAGACTTCAAGGACAAAGTAGGTTTTAGTTCAGGTGTAGGGTTCTTAGGTGGGAAAAGACTGAATAACGCACAGTGAAGATTAACATGCCCGGACAGCGTAATAGCTCAAGCTGGGCTTTCTCATCTCTTTGCAGGACAGAGAACTACGCCACAAGAAAAAGTATTTAAAACGAACAAAAAACCCCCCAAAATCACACCTTTAGAACCAGATGCTTCAGCCAAACTTCCACTAAATAGTGATGACAATAATTTCTTGTTCTGATAAAGAGGACTTTTTGTTATTTTGGAAAATGATAGTAAGATTTTTACAAACAAGATTGCCCAGTCTACAGAGCAATATTACTGAGTTTAGTAACTGCAGTGAAAACCTCATTCTTCTATAACAATTGAAAAAGTGAGTTGTGCTGAGCTTTCTAGATAATTTCTAGGAAATTAATATGTGATGTGTATAGCCAACAATAATACAGTTTATTTAATATACAAGGGTAAGCACTGTTTAATATTAAAAATATTCCTTACTCTTTCTACTTTGAAAACAAAAAGAAAAGAGATAAAGAATAGAAAAAAAATAATAATTGCCATTTAAGTCCCTCTGATTCTGGAAATAAAATCTTTTAATTTGGTTCCACTTAAAAAATTAAAGTAGTTTCCTCACTTCCATTATGAGCACATTAACTACATTTTCACATACAGATGGCGAAGGGACATTCAACGTTTGCAAGACATGTCTCCATATAGTACATTTACTTTCATGTGACGTATATGAACTTACATAATTGTATATATTTGTGACTTTCATCTGGTACCTTTTAAAACTAACATGTAATAAGCTTATTTTCTAAAAGTCAGTTTGTATATGATGATTTAAGGGTAGGAGAGTCTTTTTGAAGAGTTTTAATAGCTGTCTTCACATGAGAATTCAATACTTTTTTAAACATGAGCTTCAAACAAAAGCTTTAGCAACTTAAGTGATCTGACTGGCAATGCATGGAATTCTTATCAGGTTGTACTATTTGGTTTACAGTTTAAGTCATCTTGAGTGGTATACAAGTATTTATGCAGAGAAAAAAAAAAGCACCAAGGATAATGTTTTTCCATATAGAGTTGAAATCACAACACAATGATCTCAATTTCCCTTCAAAATAATCATCTGAAAAATGCATTTATTTCAAACATTGAATCTTTAAGCTTTCTTAGTGAGATCAACTGATACACTAGAGATGGAAATGGTAAAAACAGGTGCTATACATAACATCTACCCACTACAGAATTCAGATCCTCTCACAGTTATGATTTCTATTTTTGAATCGAGCTCCTTAGATCTAAAAACGAACTCTGAAAATAAGTGCTACATTTATAAACTTGTCAACTATATCTCTTAAAAAGAAACTCTAAGGATGCCTTTCTTGCCAATATACGAAGCAAAATTTTCCTGATGAACAAAAGCACCTTATGGTAAGGAAATATATAAAGAAAACATTTTCCACAGATTAATATACAAATTTATGTGCATAAAGGTAGTTATCCCAGCTGTACGAGTATATGTAATATTTTAAATAACACAATAAAAATTTTAAAGCACAGATTGAAAAAATAACCCATACACTGAAACTCCAGTTTTTAAATATGAAGCATATATGTAATTGTAACAATTGGTGGGGTGGAAGTTTCTCATCTAAACAGTCAATGATCTCTTTGGAAATACACTTTCACAAGACCCCAATATGTAATCCTGACCGTCAAATTTCAACCCAAGCTATAGGTTTTTACAGCCATGCTGCAATCTCGTGAAAATGAAAGTGTGTTACAGAGGCCACCTCACAGATTTTTCATTAAACAGCATTGTGTGACATTGGTACAGCCAGCTGGGCCTTTATGCTCCTGTTCTTTACTACAGACACACAGTAAACAACATCATAGGTTTTTGCTACTCATAAAACGCTAATAAACATTGTTTTAAACATTTCTAGATTGTGGCAAAGGTTCCTTACCTGAATACATACAAAGAATTTTCTAGACTTAACATATTTTTAGATGCATACAGGGATGAGTAAGGAGAAACATAAACTACTTGCTTTGACAGTTTCTAGCCAAGGCTTTTAATGTGTCTTTTTCTAATGAAGACATGATTTTCCTAAGTATACGGAGTTCCAGCTCCTGCTGAGAAGATTTCACTTCTTTTTCCCAGTGGTTTTTTTGTGTTCATGCATTTCTGTTTTGCTAGTTATAGTCTTTTTCCGAGATGAGGTATTTGGAACAGCTGTGCCAGAAGGCCCACTGGAAGCTACACAAAAAAAGAGAAACTATTGCTTAGATTTTTGCAAGCAAGCTGAGTTCAAAAAATACCGGTGAGTGACAAAATAATTCACTTTATGTTATTTGTGATGTAAATAAAACATAGTAAACATTTAATAGAGCATTTTTAACCTTTCACTTTTTAGAATTCAGCACCAATACAGAAAAGTGATGTCAATGAGCTGTGTCCATAAGGCAAATTTCTTTTTTCACTCTACACTCTTCCTGGGAAACTAACTTATTCCATCATTTTTAACTACCATTTATTGTGCTGACAACCTTCAAATATATGCTTCTGGCCCAGGCCTTTACCCTTACCTCAAGATCTGTATATCCTGTGCATCTTACTAGAAATCTCTATCTAGATATCTGACAGGAAACATAAACTTAACACGTTTAAATCTGAATTCATCATTTTCACTACAAACATCTATTTTCTCCTATATCTCCTATCTCATCACTATCTAAAAATCTAAAGGGTTAGAAAACTAGAAACATTCTTGACTTAATACTTGTCTTTCTACATCCAAGCGAACAACAAGCACTAATGGATTATCAAAGAGTCAGATTGGAAACCAAGTTGCACTTCAGGTATGGATGGGTAAGTGCTTGTCAGACCAGCCCTCCCCCACCTAACAAGTATTAACTCTAGGTACAGTGTGAAAACAACTGCCTGATGACACTGAAGAATGAACAAATGCAGGCATATGCTGGAAAAGAATCAACACTGAGAAGAAGGGGACAACATGCCATGAGTGTGTGTCCACCTACCCCAACACTTTGTTTGTTTTTTTAAGCTTTTCACCTAAGGACAGGATCCAGTCTGCACCAAGTGGAATGGCTAAAACTCCAACATAAAACTCAGTCTTATTAGCATAAAGAACCAAAAGACAAATACTGGGGCAACTATAGCCGTTGACGTTCGGTGGGAAATCCCAGTAAGAGAGAGCCCCCCAATTCTTTGTATAAACCCTGATCAGATTTATGGCATGAGTAAAGTAAGCTCCAAGAAGTCCAGCTAAGGCTAAAAGAAGTGAAGTGACAATTGAGCTGCCAACAACTTCAGAGGACACTGAAGTTTTACTCTCTGAGTACAGCCAAGGTTAACTATTTGCTTTAAAAAAAAACCCAAAACAGCCCAATACTCTTTGGAGGCACATAACAAATAACAAAGTCCAAAGTTTCTAAACATATCATTAATAATGTCTAGGATACAATCTAAAATTACTCAATATATGAAAAAACAGGTGAACATTTTTCTTCTTGAGAAGAGGTAAATTGATAGAGATTAATCCTGAGATCCGCTAGATTAATAGACAAGAACTTTAAGCAATTATTTTAACATGCTCAAGAACAAAGGAAAATATTCTTATAATGAATGAATAAAAATATAGCAAATCTCTGAAGGAAAAAAAACTACAAAGAAGAATCAAAACAAACGTCTAAAACTAAAAAATAAATATGTGAAATAAAAACTCACTGGATGGGTTTAAAAAAAAGAAAGAAAAGAAACCTTCATATAAATGATACCTAGGCTCAACAGAAAAGCAAAAGACAGTCCATAAATTAGTTTGGCGAAAAGTATGAGTATGAAATATATTTAATTAATAATTGTGGGAGAAGGAGGAGACAATTAACAGAGAAAAAAATACATCAGTAGGCTAAGTAACAGATTTTTAACTCTTAGGATCAAGTAACTTACTAGAGTGTAATGATCCTACTTGAAAATAGATTTCACATTTAAAAAGTGAACTGTCATTATTCTTCTAACTGCTATACAGAAAGCATGAATTCATACCCATTCCTAACCTGGTTTGCTTGCTTTAGTACCCTTTAAGGTAGCTGATGGTGTTGGGAGGATCTTTGCAGGTGTATATGTATTTAAAGATACTTTTCTTCTCATTACTGGGCTGGAACGTGAAGCTGCAGAAGCTGAAAAAAATATAAGCAAACATGGTAATTCAATAATTTCCTGCCAATTCTATCTTTACATTTTAGAAAATTTCTTATGACATATTTAGTGGTCCTCTGAATATACATAATAACAGGGGAAAATACGCAAGGCAAGGTTTGGAGAGTAAATTCGCCAAACCATCTTTCCTATAAAAAGTTCTCTCATGTTCTTAGCCAAACTGATGATGTTTATGTATAAACAATAAGCATTTAATGGTATTCACTAAAAGAATGCCAACAAGAATAAAGCACAGGCTTAATTTTTTCCTGCCCTAATACCAACACAGATTCTTAAGGGATGGCAGAGAGAAGATGGCATAGTTTTACTGCTTGGTAACAGAAGACAGAATCCCAAGCTGTTTTTTCTTACAAAAATATCAAGTAGAGATTCAGGGATAGTCCTTATATAAATGCAATGGCCTACTAAACTATCACATTTAAGAATAAACTAACTAGATTACAAGTAAATAAATCAGATTGTCTTCCTATATTACCCAGCCAAGATTTCTCTTCATGCAAGGGGATTTTAAAGATTTTTTTTTTTTCTCTTTCTAATGAAGGTGGGGAGATTGAGAGGTGTGAAAAGGAAAGATAGAGATAATTCTTAAGTATGGAGTCCTCTAGGGAAGGACAGGCCCAAGTTGGGGAGCTACTGGCATGAGCTTCTGGGTTTCTAAGCAAAGGGAGGTGTGGAGATAACCACAAAAAAGTTTGCTTATTTTTTCAATTTTGAGGAGAACTTGATAACAATAAACAGTTATGTCTCTGAAAAATCAGTATGTGGGCCAATTATAGCAATGGCGACTTTGTAGGTTGATACCTACACTGAGTAAATACAAATACCACTGGCAGAAATTCAAAGCAGTCACTAATGAAATAATATACAAGTGACATAAAATTCCCTAAAACAACATATAAAGCACTACACCATTAGTTAGCTCTTTTCTGCTTGAATTTTTTTATCCTTTCTGTTAACTTCCAGGTCTAGCTTATCTAGTTAGTATTCCCACACCTTTCCCCCCAAGCTGATATGGTCAATGCCCCATTATAAGCTATCTACTAATTACCACAAAATTAATTAATTTTGTCCTAGGTGAGGAAAAATAAACTTTTGAGATGACAGAAGATTAACTACATCTTCTACCTTGTACAACCACAAAATGAATGTAGTTCTATATTATGATGCTACTTCTTTGATAATTTAGGGTAATCAAATACAATGTAAATATACTGTGATTACTAAATAGTAATTCTGCTGTTACGCTATAAAACACAGGAGTCAGATATTTGTATCATAATTGGCACCCTATTTTCTTCTTTTGTTTTTAGCTGAGCCATCCTGCCACCTGTTGGCAGCTTGGCTTGGGCTGGGCATCGAACTGCTGTTGCTCAGAGCTCAGCTCGCATTCTTGAGCAGGCACCCTATTTTCTTTAATATTTAAAAAGAATAAATAATTCCCATACATTTTAGAATACCTGTGTTTGGCCTTTCTTGACCACTAACTAGTTGATTTCCTCGGCAGTGTCTTCCTAAGTTTTTTCTTTGCAACAGTAAACTTTTCTCAAATGAAATCTTAAATAAAGTGAATCAAAGCAAATAATCTGGTTGAAGCAGCTATGAAACACACAAGGCCTAGTCAGCACCCTTCTCTTCCTCTGGAATTTCCAAAAGCTCTTGGGAGTATATAGTTTAAGACCAATGAACTAGATTAATTCCAAGGTTCACCCAATTCTATGAACTGCATTAACTATATTTACTTTCTTATCTAGTTCCTTTAGTAAGTAATGGCATGAAATTTTAAGAGAGCCAGAGGGATTGAGGGATTGGGGTAAAATCTGTATCCATGATATAGAGAAGAGTTAATTAGAAGGAATTTAATATCCTTTGTTCCATTAATATACCTCAATAATACACTCAGGTGAACTGAATTCGCTAACCACAGAAACGAAGCCATCATAAAATAACAGCACCACAGATAAACCTTCAAAGATGATCTTTTTGTAAATATTCCACCAAAATTCTCTTTCCAAAACAAGTTATTACTGCTGCTATTAGCTTTCCATCATTCATAGAAAATCTTCTAAATTCTAAATAGCAATGATATCTACCCAAGGTTCTTAGTTATTAACTAGAATCTTTCTTTAATCTCTATATTAAGATTGCAAATCCTTGCACCAGGGAAGCGGTAAAACGTCAAGTATAAAGAAGAGGAAGTGAGAATTTATTCAGGCTCTCTATTGTATTCTGAGGAGCAGCACTGTCTATGTTTTTACCTAACAGAGAGCACAAAGGGAGAGGAATGTCTTTATTTTCCTGACTTTGACTTTATGGTTTGGAGAAGTTATTTCATTGGGAGTATTATTAATTCTCAGAATCAGACATACTCCATATGAAAAAATTTGAAACTAAAACCTACTTCCCAAAATCAGTCCTAAAGTGAAATATTTTACAACATTCACACCAAGATACAATTAATGATTGTATTACAAACAGCAATTGTATTACAATCATTAATTGTATTACTATCTATTATAATTAATGATTGGCCTCTAGAACCAGAAGTGGAAGAAACGGAAAAGGCTATTATACACTGCGGAAATGCAGGGGCCCCATTTTGACAGAATACAATGTGAATAGAACTCTCTTGAATTATACAATGTGTTTACCCAGGAAAGGAAAGAATAACAGCAAGACATAAAAGTGGTTTTCATTCCCAGACCTCCAGTTTTATTCTTGGGAGAAACATTTATAGCATTCTCTTTACAAAAAGGAGAATGTATATGCAGATAGTTTGTAGCTTTTCTAAGATATGCCGAGGACTAGCAAGACTGCTAACTCCAGGCAGAGCGCTCTCTACCGAAACGAATGCTTCCTAACCTGGAAATTCCAATGTGCCAAAGGATCTCAGAGAGCTGGAAATGACAACAGCCAGCAGACGTCTCACACCTAAAAAGGCAGCCCTGCACATTTCCCAGAATGATGTCCCTCAGAATAGTGTTTCATAATATTTAAATGTAGTACCAAAAAAATTGTTTCCTCAAAAAATAAGGTTTGGAAAATCTGGGTACAGAGCTTTTCTTACAAAACAATCTTAGCTGTTCATACGCTAATGTAACTATACCTCTTTAAAGGGAAGTAGGATATAACATAGTTTCCAAAACTTACTTAGCCATGAACCCCATTTCTTCACACACACAAATTAACCTCTTCAGACAATATTCTGAAGAACACAATTTGGACAACTGTTGTGCTAGAAAGAGCTTGAGAGCTTTTTCTGAATCAATGTGACTACCTACCAAACGGGAGGCGATGGGCTGGGGGCACGTGTGGGTTAATGTAGACAGTATTTTGAAATGTTTAAAGAGTTTACTATGAAATGACATACAACAGCAATGTGAAGAAAAGACCATGACTCCATAATTTTATATTATGTTGCTGACTTCTACTGCTAGGTCTCAGATTGCTTTTAACTTTTTGTAAAAAATAGATTTTCGGAGATGTTCAAGAAAAGTGGTACGTTACATATTAAACCAAATAATTCCAAATAATGTTCCTGTACACCTCTTTACCTCCTAAAATTCTATTCACTACTTGACTGTGTATTTTCATAATTCTTTTTAAATTCAGAAAATATCTACTATCTACTTTCCCCAAATCAAATAATAATAGTAATAATAATAATAATAATAATAATAATAATTTCCCTACAAATTTCAGGGGTCGTCTGTGGAGTTTCACTTGATGGAGAAGCAATGGAAGCAAGAAATTCATCCACCTGCTTTAAAGACAGGGCATTATGAAGAGTTTCTAGAGGACAAATAGATGGTACCATGGAATACAATTCAAAGCCTGGAAAACAAAAACAAAAACAAAAGTTGTATATTGAAAAAAAATCATTAATTAAAAAGGAAGGAGACCACTGCTTAGAACTGGACAATTTAGGTCTTTTTAATCTATCACATGCAAACACATGAGATCTCTGAAGTCATGACACCAGATGCTATGCAACATGGGGTTGGAACAAGATGTGACAAAGATTTCATTGTAAACGTAATTACCTAGTACTGCATGCACACAATTTCATTCTATATTTTTGTAAAATCTAAAAATAATATTTAAAAGGAAAAACCTAGGGAGAAAAAACAGAAATAAAATACAATTTTTCAGTTTTTGACTTTTGAAAATCAGGTCTATTTGATAGGTGAATAAGCTGATGTCATGTGTCCCTGATGCCAAGAAGCTACAGGTAACTTCTTGTTGAAAAACAATTATGTAATTTCTCACGAAGAGTGATTTTATATACTTTTCTAATCTCACCACGGCCAGCGGTACTTTCTAGTGTGATCCCAAAAGAACATTCATTCATTTATGCTGAAATTAAAATTCCAAAACATATTTCACCTACCTTTTTTGAATTAACACAATAATTCTATTGTTGGAAATTGCTAGCTGAGTAAAGTCAGGCCAAGTTAAAAGGAATACAAAATACATACATGTTTGCATTCAACAGTGGCACAGAAATACAAAAATTTCATGAAACAAACCATGCAGATATGTATTAATACCATCAGTGAAACAATATACATTTTAAAAGAAAACAAGATATAAGTTATTCATCTTTTATAAAAACAGATTGTTTATTTAAAGCTTATTCAACTGAATGGCTTTTAAAATTGCTATCATATACAATTAAACAAGTCTTTCTGCATCTACTCTTTCAAAAATTCGAATTAATTTTCCTCCAAAAATACTTTTAATACTTAAAGTTTTATACAAAGTCTAATATCATTAATTATAAAAGTAAAAATTAAACTCAAATAGACTGAAAAAAATGTCTGCTTTCAGTAGGAATATGCTCATTTTAACAATGAATTTATTTAATTTTGGGAGGAAATATTGACCCAAGAACTGTGTAATTCTTAGCATAATAGAAAAACTTTTGTTAAAAGGGAATATAATCTTCGTATGAAAATAACCAAAGGATTTATAAAACTGGTATGTTTGATTATCAGGTACAAACCAAAGCATGACAGAACATTACATATACTTACAAAGAAAAAAAGGAAAAACAACTGTAATACCACAATAGCAACTAAAGCACCTAAGCTAAGCACCAAAGAAATTAGGCTTGCATAGTATTACATTTTCTTAAAGTACAAGATTCATGCAAATAGGCGCAAACCCTTTCTTTGCAATACACTGAAATTAACAATGTGGTGTTTTCATCCTTCCTGTTTATAAGTCTTTGATAACAACTATTTTCTTGCATTTGCCTGTTAGACTTTATAATAGGCAAATGACAATATAATCAAGTTCCTTTGGACTACATTTTTCCCATTGATCTTCAAAAACATTTTCTTTAATGCACAATGAAAGGGTTAGCGCAGCAATTTAAAAAGCCACCCGGCTGTCATGTTTAGAAGCTATAAAAACATACCACTGGAGCCTAGATATTCCAGAGGAAACGGACCAGCACCTATAGAGGTGTAGGTGCTCTGCACAAAGGCCCAGAAAATAAGGTAAAGCACTGTCAGAAGATACTTGTTTCACCATGCTCCTCGAACTAAAGATGGAGGGAGGGGTAAGTCCATGATACGTATTAAGATGGAAATAACATGAAAGTCAGGGAAAAAAGTGAAAGAGTCAAATGACAATTCATAGGACAGATAAGACAACATAGTATAAAAAAGAAAAAAGACCCAAGAGAAATATTTCTAGAGTTGAAAGGAATACGTTTCATATGCATTGTTTCACAAAGTTTGGGAAAATTCACATTTTTAATATCCTAAACCAAAGAAATATAAAATTATTCTATTTTCTGTTAAATTTAATGAAAAATAAAATTTTTTTTTTTTTTAGCTTCAGTCAACATATCTTTTTTCATTTTTAGCTTCAGTAAACGTTTCTCCTATACAAAAATTGTCATACTGGCTATAATAAACACATAAGCATTCTGCACAAAAAAACTATAGTCAGTCTTAAACCTGCAATGTCTCTTAGAATTTTGTGATGTCTGTTTTTTCTTGTGACTTCGGCTCTTATTAAGCATGTGCATTCTTTAGAAGCTGCAGCTGTATCAAATGAGGATCTTTTTCTCCAAAAAGCAGCATTTAAACAGCTTCAATGGAGGAAAAGCACATTAAGCTTTAAGGCTTAATTTTCATTTGTTGAGGATGAGACCTTCTTACCCCACCTTCAAGAAGTGCACTGTTACATAGCTGTGCTATTAAAGGACCTGGCAGGGGGAGAATGACTATGAATTTGTGCTCAATCCTTTAGTTTCATAGACATTTCTGAAAGACCTGACTTGAGTTTTTGGAAGACTTACTTGCAGTGAAAAAAAAAAAAAAAGTTTCAGGAAAAAAACTACCTTCATTATAGATAACAGCAAAAACTTGTATGTTTTCTTTCAAATTCTTTGATCCAAAATTATTTCAAAATGATCAGTAAATACTCCTTTTTTTTTTTTTTTGAGGGCAGTGTCACTGGCCCTCATATGTGGCACCGAACTGGGGCCGCTGGCTTCCGAAGCCAGCGCTTAACTACCGTGCCACTCGGCCAACCCTGTAAATACTCCTACTTGCACCACAGAAAGCTCTATGTAAGAAAACTGTTGATAGTGTAACAATTCAGTTGACAAATGATGGCCACAAAATACTTCCCTGTTCAGCTCAAAAAATGAATTTAATCAAATTGACTTTTCTAGAGTTTTAGCTTAGTCTTCTTGCTATCAGAAGTCCTCCACATTACCAAAGGAGAACTGGCTGCTGGACAACTGCAAACCATACCATTACAGGAGGATGAAGTGAATGCTGGATGAAGTTTTCAGAGCGCTCCAGACCAAGTCAGGTTTTGCTTTAGACAGAGAGCCAGGGCTAACTGATGCCACACAGTGAAATCTGCATCCCCTGGTGACCAAGGACTTGTCAAAGACACGTATCATTTGGCTATTTGACGAGTATGGCTCAGTATTTTTATTAAATAGCTCAATAAAACAACCATGTGATCAGAAAAGAAATTCAGAACAAAAAAATTGAAATTAAGAATTAAGAAGATAATAAAGAATACTAATTGTTGTATTTTAAAAATTTGTTTAGACTGATCACTTGAGAAATTAGAAGGAATTTTCAGGTGCTAATTTAGTATTAAAACTCATCGTTGCTGTGTTCATTTAAAAGTGTGATGAGTAGTGTTAAATTACTGTGCAAATTACAGCTGTAAAAGGGAGCTAGACAGTATCAATACTTTGGATGAATTATAAGCTGGAATTGTATGCCAATTGAAATTAAGGATGGAGAAATGTATGATACTGTATACCCCAAAATTTGAAATAAAAGAAAAATAAAAAAGGATGAAGCAGGGGAGTATCTTTTAAAATAAAAGCAAAACGTACCATTGGTTGGGTGTCGAGCAAATGAGATAGAAAACCTTTTAACAGCAGAACCGCGTGTGGCGTCTGAGAAAGAGAAAAACAGGTACCTGAAATTCATAACAGCTACCAAAAGGACACTTAAAAAAGGGGGAAAAACAAATATAAAAGGGGAAAAACAAATACATAAGGACGTTAGTATTAGGTGACATGCAGAAGGGACAATGAGAGAGGGTAATAAGCCAAATACGGGTTAAAAGAAGTAAAATGGCCTGATGATAGAGGCAAAGTGTTTAATGAAATATACAAAAGAAAAAAAGCAGGATGAGCTGGCAATTCTCATAAATCCATGTTTTACTGACTAAAGTAAATTTGTGGATACACGAGAAAAAGTTTTAAATAAAGCTAATGCTGAAAAACTACTAAACACTATTAACAAAAGGGACAAGCTTCCATGAGCCTCAGAAGACATTCTAAATATTGAAACTTAAGGTACATTAACAATAGTGAGAGGATCTCCTCAACTAGGGATCCAAAAAAATATATATATATTTCTTTTTTTTTTTTAAAGGGCAGTGTCATTGGCCCTCATATGTGGGATCCAAACCGGGGCGGACCGCTGGCTTCCCAAGCCAGCTCTTAACCACTGCGCCACTCGGCTGGCCCCCCAAAATATTCTTGTCCTGTTTATTTTTATAAAAATATTGCCAATATGGTATTTTCTCCTATTCCATTTACTTTATGTTATTTAGATCCGTATCAGTAACATAAGGATTAACAATGAAGAACATTTAAAAGAGCAAAGAAACATTTCTTCTTTATAATATGGTTTATCAACTATCTAAAAGAGGAATACACATGATGCAGTTCTAAATTTCACACTTTAAGTATTCATCGAACAGGTACTGTGCATCTAACTGCAATGAACTGCATGATGAAACATGGATCCAAGCTGTGGATAACAGAGTATTGATAGTCATTTAGTGCTAGCGCTCCACTTGACGCAATCAGTGGCCTGAGGCTTGCCTTTGAGAAATGCTGTGTGCTCATGGGTGTGTGCGTGGGTGTGGGTATGAATCTGTGTGTGCATGTGTGCACATACCATCTATGCAGCCAGAAGAGGTCAGCTTTTTACGATGCGTACGAGCATAATCCTGTAGGTTAGGTGCGCTTGAAGAACCCCCGAGCACCGAGGTGCTAAACAGGCCCGCACAGTGAGACCCTGATGGGAGTTAGAGAAAATACATACAACAACGGGTGTTCCTCCATTCACATTGGGAATTCATGCAGCATGCAATAACATGGTTCTTACCACATGTATTGGCAGTGCCTTGAATAGGCTCACAATTCACTTGTCATGTCAAGGCTTTGATACAATCAACTACCACTATTTATCATATGTACAAATGAGGGTGTTTAACACTGGACAAAATGTGGTCTTTGAGGAAAATAATATGCCCACACAATTTTAAACATATACATATTAAAAGTATTAAAACACTATAATAAAAATTAATTTAGGATGATAAGAGATTCTGTCAATCAATTTGCATGAGTAGGCCATATGAAAAAAACCTCTCCTAGCAAAAATTAAGTCATGTTAAATCAATATTTTTGAATCTATGTCTGTAAATAATCTTTGCTGATGTCCCTAAATTAAAAATTATCAATATTTGTTACAAAATAAAGCAAATCAAATATTATTTATTTATGAGAAGACCACATGAAGACAATTTCTTCTGGGCTTAAATCAATTTAAATTCTAATACTTAAATGACTTAAGATCTTAATTAATAAGACTCCAATGAACCACATTATCAGCAAATACAACAAAGCCAATATAAATTGATGCTTAATTTGTAGCAAAAGCTTTTACATCCAACCAAAACTTTTACCACGGGTTAAGGATTAAATAAATTTCTATCTAATACATTATGATACATAAAAGAAAAGAGATATATATGTATATATATACATATATATTTATGGCAAGATACTATGGAAATACTAAAAGCTATAAACACTAGCTATATGTAATTAACTAAAAAAACATCTTCAAGTAGGTAGGCATCAACAGGTAGTTCCTATACTTAGTATAGAGATCATCGTACATACATAGTTGAAACCTATTTATGCTTTTATTAAACCTATTTAGACAACTATTTACAAAAAATAATAGGCCATTACCTCATATAGCTTATCAACAATGAACTTAAAACCAAGTAAGTTTAGAAAGGTCTTTTTCAACGTTGCTTTGCTTGAATGTTAGCAAAGAACTAATTATGTTCATAGGTCAATAAGTAACACTGCCACTGTGCATTAGTTCTGTTTTGTTTTTCAAGAGATGATCAAAAGAAAAATGAATACACCCAGATAGGGTTTGAAACATTCCGCATTTAAATTTTTTTTTTTTTTTAATCAGAAAAGTAGAAGGTTCTTGCTTGTATCCAACAACATATTTTCATCTTTATCAACTGGGAAAAATGAAGTTTCCTTCCTAAATTGAAACATGTTGGGATTTTAACTTATAGAATACAAGATTAAAAACTAGCATTGACAATTGGACTACATAGTTTAGATTGTGGGCATTCAAAAGGGTTATAAAACAAAATTAAAGGCATTTCTTGTTCATTTTATCAAAACTTTATTGTATATTTTGAGTAGTACAACTTAACATTTCTGAATTAGTATACATTAAATAAAAACTAAAGCATAGCATTTGGTCATGCTTTCACCACTGAAATGAGTTTTACATGTATGCAAAATAGTGAGTTTAAGGAGGTATGGGATGCAATTTTTTTAGACCACATACCTACAGTAGGGTTCTGCTTCTGTTCCACAAGAGTTCTTGGTGTTCGTAGGTAATTAGCATTTTCAGATACAACCTACACAAGGAAAGCAAAACAGATGAGGTAAAACAGTAAAATACATCCAGAAGTCCATACTTCATTTGCAGCCTGTTCCAGACAGACAAAGGTTAATAAGCTGTATGATAAATATTAGTAGAAGTACATAAAACATGAAAGATCATGCAAGATCCCCTTGGAAGGGAGTCCATTTCATATGAGGTCCTTGCAATGAAGTGCGAAGCAGGCATTCAGAATGAAATACCATGTATGAAGCAAGACAGATGAAAAGAAATAATTAATAGATTGATATAATTTCACTTTCTCTTAAAAGAAGCCAAATTCCCACTCTTACACAGCTCCTGTATTTGAAGGGGGGAAAAAAACAATCACAAACAAAAGAAAAGACAGACAGAGACTGTTGAGGTCACCATACAATTACTGATCCATGCACAGGCTTTATCAGAGTAACCTTTAAGTATTCACAGCCTTAATGGATACCATAATCCCTTTTCCTATAATCAAAAGCATTATATTTCCGAAAGGAAATTGCTGAAATTCTCGGAAAAGTCATGTGTAACAGCAGACCTTCCATTATTTAAAAAACAAAACAAAATAAAAATATAGTACTTTAAGTTTCCAAATGTCATCACAGAAAGTCCTTCTGAAGTCATTTTATTTGACCCATATAGATGATGGGCACATATACATTGCCCCCTCTTATCTTAAAGAGAGCATTAAAATATTATACAACTAAACAAAACATATTGCATGTATCCTTTAAATTAGATACTTCCAGATAATGGAATAATGAGGGAGAGAATGATCAGTATTAGATGTATCCTGCCAATCAACACAGGGCCACTTAAATTTTGATATTTAAAAAAATGCTTACATTCTTAGCAAATTCCAAACGGTATCTAATTTTTCAATTATGGGGAAAAAGTTATTTTCTTACCATCAAGTTATGTAATTTTGTTTCTGAGTGTTTTAAAGGACAACTGGGTCAAAAAAGATTACTTTCCTTTTTAAAAAAATTTTACTAACAAAGTACCAGGAGTGTAAAATTCATTAATTTTTAAATCCTGAATATTTAAAACCCTCCTAGTAAAAATGACAAACACATGCAATTTAAGTGTTTTTTTTCCCCTCAAATATTGTCAGCTATCACAAGCATTTTTAAATGAAATCAAAGTTAAAAAACAGAAGGATTTACTCTGATATAAAATATAAGGGATTAGATGTCCTCAAAGACAGTTGTTTGTTGCTCTGAATGCGGGGAGGAAAAATGTTTAATGAAGTAAAGTTTAAAAACCTGTTGCCATGAGCCAAAAATACTGGATGTGAAAGCCAATGATTTGGGGGAGACAGGGGAAGAAGTGATTTGTTCCCCTGATCTGCGTCTTCGACGCCCAGTACCCACACCACTGGTATAATGCAGCCAGGTACCAGTACCCTCTGGGCTAGACACACTCAGGGGGCTCTCTTCCTGGAAGTGAGAAAGGGGGCAATAAAAAAAAAAAAAAAAAAAAAAAAAAAAAAAGAAAAAAAAAAGCAGAGCATGCAAAGTTAGATACAACAGAGCCAATGATCAGAAAGAAAAAAAAATACAGTTTATTTGCATTTCCTTATCAATTTTTAAAAAACTATTCAACAGTAATTTGGGAGCCAAATATTGCAATATTTGAGAAATTGATAGAAATAACATAAATCTAATTATATGTATAACAATTATGAAAATTACTTATTATTTTAAATATGCAAAATATATTTCTACTGCTTAATAGTTATCCCTTCCCTCTTAACACTGGAGAGATTTTAAATAATTTTTTATCTTAGCAATTTTTAAAATACAAAAAGCATTCTACTTAATTTTAGATATTCAAGACGTTTTGTGCTATGTTGGGTACAGTTTTCAATTCAAAGCACAAAAGAATTGTGCAAAGGGTTGAAGAGATTTCAGTGTATATAATGTTAAAAAAAAAAAAAATCTGTCTGCCGGACTCTAAAAAAAGAAATAAAAATTAACCCTAAGATGGCTTCAAATTACATTTGTTTATTTATACTTTCAAGCTATCTATTTGTTTACACCCTCCAAAGATTATATATAGAGCTCAGGAGGCAAAACATGCAGAAAACATTCTCAGTTTACATGTTTGCATGTTTAGGTTCCAGACAGTGAGGACAGAATAAAATCTACTTGCACAAAATGAAGAGAATAGTCTTTTTCTCTGTGTGTCATTTGGAAGTACAAACTTCTGATATCCATGGAGATGGCAGACGCTGGAAAGAGTCTTCAAGGTTTTACTTGAATAATTTACCTTATGGAAGTAAAAGTTTAGCAGGGCATAGAAATAATTTCTTGAAAGCAATTATTTATTTATGAGAAAAAAGGTTTATAAATGTGTTCTGTGTTTTAAGAGTTAACAAAGGGCAGTAATTTTGTTGAAGATTTTATAAATATAGATGAACTGCTCTATCAGTGTTATAGGCTTTTTGGAGTGCCGGAGAAGATTTAATGGTGAAATTCTGAACAATCTGATTAATTACAGATTGCTTTGTTCAACAATATCAAAATCACTGCCCTCACACAAATGGTAATTTAGGTTATTTTCTGAAATTAAAGCTACCTAAACATAACTCCAGGTTTCATAATTTTTTAATTAAGCTATAATAAAACAAACAACCCAAGTTCTACAACTGTTAATCAGCCTCTTTTATAATTAACTTAAAATATCACATTTGCAGGAACCCTAACTAGTATACAATTTCCATTATAAAATTACAACAACCTATTTTATTGATTTTTTTTCTCTACATAATTGTCTAATTGAGGCATATATAGTTGAAATTTAAGACCATAAAGTACTTATTTTTAAACAATTTAGGGCTGTAGAATGAGCATAATTCTTTTTTGTTATTTTAGTATTACTCACCTACTGTTATACTCTTAAGACTTGGTATATTTAATTAGCAACAAAAAATATTTTCTAACTTGTAAGTTGATTTTTCCTGTCTTAAATTCTTGCTTTATATTTTTACTCAAGCATTTAGAAAATATAATCATTGATTTCAACCAGAAGAATCATCCTACGGAAACTACAGATAACCCAAAATAAAGGCATTTAAAATATAAAGTTGTTACATATTTACTTACTAAGCTTTATGCCAACTGTTCAACTTTCCTTTTAAATGTTATTTTAGTAGCTATTTAAAGGTTCTTCTATTAGTCAGCATAAGAATTAGCCTTAGTTATTTAATTGTAGATCTTAATACAAAGATACATTTTTAAACTATATCATCAAATTTTCAAATTCCTATATTGATTTCTGCAATCAGGCTAGCCATTTTGAATTTCATACCTTAATCTACAGTGTCATTAGAATCAGTTGTTCCTGAAGCATCTCTGGCAGTTCCTCTTTACTTTTAACCAAAAATTGTTCCTGATCCATTATTAAAAAATGTATATCCTGCTTCATAATTAAAGCTGTATTTTCTTTTCTGTTTTATTAAAATAGTTAGTATATGTTATGAATAACATGCTTTGACAGATGCACTTACTTCATTTGTAGCCATCTTCCTAGATCTTGGAAGTGGAGACTTCCTGTGTATATGAATTGGCTCTGATACCATAGGTTTGAACAATAGCACACCTCGATCAACCTCATCCTTTTTAGAAGTATGTGGTTCGTCATCATTATCAATTTTAAAAGATCGCCTGCCTTCACTCTGTGGGTAAAAAATACAACATATAAAATTCAGATAAAAACAACAATCTCTTCTGATGAACAAAATGAACCACCAATTGGTATAAGTCACTTAAAATACATATACACAAGTTTGTTTATACAAGTGAATCAGTATTAATTAAATTCTTAACAACATACTAGTATTATTCTGGGTATTATGAGACAGATGACTTCAAGAAATATATATATTCTATGGAGAAATTGAACAATAAAATGACAATAAAAAGCCATATATAAAACAAATTGCCTAATAAAATTTCATCAAATGCCTAAATAAATAAACAATAATGATAAATAGGGTAAAAAAGAGTAGAGATCAGTTTTGTTATAAAGAATGTCATCAACTGAAGCACATATTAAAACAGCATTTGAACTTAAAAATTTTAAAATATTTAAATTTTATTCCAAATATTTCCAAAAAATGTGATAATCGCATACATAAATAACAATCATGTGATGATTCACTAAATATTTACTGAGTGCGTACCATGTCCTAGGGCACAGATGAGTAAGTTACAGTCCCAGATTGTAAGAATCTCACAGTATAGTTTAGGAGAGAGACAAGTTAAAAAATTTATACCAAATACCCATCTATAATTGAATGGGTAAATTGGGGCACAGTCACAAAATAAAGCACATATTTTAAAGCAATAAGAATGGACAAACTAAAACTAAATACAATTACCTCAATGAATCTCATAAACACCATATTAGACAAAAGAAACAAAGCAGAAATACATAAAAGCCCTCATCAAATTAAGTGATACAGAAATTAAAGAGGAACTTCTTTAACTGGATAAGGGATGTCTAAAAACCTGAAACAAACAACATAGTTAATAATAAATCCCTGAGAGACAAACAACATAGTTAATAATAAATCCCTGAGAGACAAGAGTGCCACCATCCCTAAATCTATTCAATATTTTACTTGACATTTGTCATCATTCAGAGATACAGTCATACAGAAAATCCAAATGACTATGGATAAATGATCAGAATGAGTAACAGCATGTAGTAAGGTTGCTAGTTATACAATATTTGTACAAAAATAAGTTAAAATTCAATATGACAATAAAAACAGAAAATGAAATTTAAATAAGCCATTATGAAAGCATAAAAATATAAAGAATTTAGGGGTTAATCTGACAAAGAAGGTAAAACACATACAAAAAAATCATAATTTTATCAAAAAGATATAAAAAATATAGCTAAATAAATTCAGAGTCCACATCCTTGAACTAGAAGATCCAATACTATAAAAGTGTTCTTTCTTTCAAAACTGCTCTGCAAGGGCTGGCCTAGTGGCTCAGTTGGTTAAGAGGTCGCTCAAGAGTGCAAGCTGAGCTCTGAGCAACAGCTGTTCGAGGCCAGCCCGAGCTGAGTTGCCGTTGAGCTGCCAACAGGTGGCAGGATGGCTCAGCTAAAAAAACAAAACAACAAAACAAAAAACTGCTCTGCAGAGTTTATGTAAATCTCAACCAAAATCCCAGAAAGCTCTCTGGAACACCACCCTTCATTTTAGTCTAAGAATGAACAAGGATGTTTGGTATCAACACTTCTGTGCAACACCATAATGGTGATACTAGCCAGGAGCACTTCACCAAAAGCATATCCAGGTGGCCAGAATATATATGAAAAGGTGCTAATCCTTACTGGTCATGAAGATAATGTAAATTTAAACCACAGTGAGATGTCATTATGTGCCCCTCAAAACACCTACATTATAAATACTGATCGCCGACCAAGTGGCTCGGTTGGTTAAGAACTCGCGCAAGAGGCAAGCTCTGAGCAAAAGGGTCGCCGGTTCGATTCCCAGCTGCTGCTGAGCTGCCAACAGGTGGCAGGATGGCTCAGCTAAAAATAAATAAATAAGTAAATAAATAAATAAATAAATAAATAAATACTGATCATACCAAGTGCTGACAAGCATATGGCTGTATCTTGGGAAAACTATTTGGCTGTATCTTCCGAAGTTGAACATATACAAACCCAATGACCAGCAAATTTACTTCTAGATGTATATACAAAAGAAATGTGTACATATGTTCACCGAAAGGTCTGTAAAACAATGTTCATAAAAACATTCATCTTCATAGCCTGAACTGGAAACAAATCACATGATCATCAAAGTGGAATGGACCAACACATTCCAGTATTTATTTAATGGAATCCTATATGGCAACAAAAATGAAGAGCAGAATAGATGAATCTCACAAACATAATAAAAGAAAAACAGGCAAACCCACTCACCATGCAAAAAAAGCATATATTTTGTGATTTCATTTATATAAAGTTCAAAACTAGGCAAAATTAATCTATGATAGGAGATAGCTTTGGAGCAGATAGGGAGGTTGTAACAGAGAGGGGGCCCCTTGGATCTTCTGGGATAATGATATCGTTCTATTTATGACCTGGCTGGTTGTCTTACAACTGTGTTCATTTTATAATATATCACTAAGTTATACACTTATGTTTAGGTACTTTTATCAATATTATGATTTAGTAAAAAGGTTTTAAACAGTACATATTTAATTTTGTAAGGTTACTGTAAGGATTAAAACGCACTAATTCATGCCAAGTGCTTAGCACAGTGTTCAACATGGACTAATCCTCAAGTAAAACAACCAAAACCGAAACCAAAACAATAACTACATTTTTTCATCCATTCTAAATACTGGTCTTAAAAATCCAAAATAATCTAAAGAAAAGATAAAATTCTAATATGCCTAAAAATGTTGTCCACCTAAATCATACTTAAAAAAATGTAAACCATTTTGCTACTAAGTAGTTGAGATAAGAATTATAGTACATAATAGACAATTCTTACAGAAACCGCATGAAAAGCTAGAAGTGTAGTAACTAATAGTTTCATCGTTACTACCTCTCTTGAAGCTGGTCTGTATCCATAGCCGGACGGTAAATTTTTGTCTTCTTCACATCCTTTGGCTCCTGGACTAAAGTGTAATTCAACATGAAAGCGTTCCTCTGAGGTAAGATCCTAAAAAATATTACAGAACATTTTTAAAATAAGAAACTTCTAGCTATTTATTTACCTCTGTAAAACATGCAAATCAAGAACTCTTACCTTGTTAGGATCCTCATAAAGCATGATAACAATCTGAGTCATGTAGTTGAGTTCACTGACAATATTTAGATAATCCATAGCTCGTTTCCACTGTTCATCTTTTGATTCCTGAACAAAAAAATACATGGATAGCATTTTTCTCATATTGCATTACTTGAAAGTCACTTTATTTTCATTATGGTAGTATGCTTAATCCTGAGTCATACCACAAAGTAAGGTGAATATTTACATGCACAAATCTTTCAAAATAACTTGACTATATTTAAGTTTTAAATATTTAAGCTTAAGGAAATTATTTTAGAAATCTCTTACCAGTAGCATTATAAACTCTTGTGGTAACTTTAAAAAAAAAAAATGCTTATACAAGGTAAAAATAAAGAATCTCTTGAAATATGATACCCACAATTGAATTCTGAGGGTAAGGGGCAGTTGTTAACTTTAAGTCCCATAGTGCCCAGTATAGTTAGTTTCATGCTTCATAAATGGAATTCTATCCTATAAAAGTAGTGCTATTTTTCCCACCATCATATAGTTCATATTCATATATGTAAGACACGCCCATCAGGAAGTCAATGCAGTGGCTGTTTAGAAACAATCAGCAGGAAGAGACATATGAAGATTCTATTACTATAACCATATCCACCACTCTTCCACCTTTATTTAAAGAATCTCTGGTCTTTAAACATGTAATCACAGAGCATTAGAACTCAAAGCGATCTGAGAGAACATGTACAACAAGATTCAAAGCAGAAAATTCCATTTGAAAAGATAAAACTATTCAAAGTCTACAGTCAAAAGTCAACAGGGTTTCCTTAGAACGTATGTATATTGCAAATAACTTTTCTTCATCTATGTCATAAACATTACAAATATATAAAAGCATCCAAGCTTTGAGGGAAATGTTGGCGAAAGTTAAAGGGCCTCAAAAGGACGGTGTTAGTAAATGCTAACACGCATTGAGGAGGTTGCTGATGAGGGGTTACAAGAAGGAAAGAAAGGACTGGCCGAGTGACACGTAGGTTAAGAGCTGGCTTGGGATGCCAGAGGCCTCATTTTGGATTCCACATGAGGGCCAGTGACACTGCCCTCTACAGTTAAGATGATGAACAACAGCTCCACCTGGAGCTGGGCTGCTATGAGTTGCCGGCGACGGCATAACGGCAGCCCCTGCTGCAGTGGGCTGCCATAGGCTACAGTGAGCAGCCAGTGGCCAGTGTGAGCTGCCAAGAGCCGCGGTGAGCGGCCGTCCAGAGGCCAGTGACAAATCTGCCTCACCCAGGAAGAGCGCAATGATGATACCAACATGGGCCAGTGAAGCAATGTCCTCCACAACTAGACTGAAGAACAAAAGGACAGCAACTTGTCTGTTCCCCTTCCCCGGTTCCCTAACGCTGTTCCCCTCCCCCAATTCCCCAATAAAACCTTAAAAAAAAAAAAAAAAAAAGGTAAGAAAAATGTTATTGGACGCTATGGGGAAAAGAACCGTTTCTACGTAGGTGGTGTCAAGTGTAGAAAAACTGTAGCTTGCAGACAGGTGAAAAATAAGAAGTGTATCTAATGAACTCAATAAGCTAGCTACGAAGATTTCCAGGAAAAATACCAAAAATGCCACCAAGATTCCTCTCACTGACAGTGATAATCTATGAGAGGACAGAGATAAACCGCAGTCATTGTTAATTATAAAGGAGCAAAGACTTGCAGGGTTAAAAAATGAAACTGTTTCTCATTCCCAGCCTCTCCAGAGAGCAAACAATGCTATAATTAAAAAGTAGCTTCTAGGAAGAAAGGAAACACAGGAATCTGTCATGAAAACAAGGGTGTGATTGTAAAAACAGAGGATTTAAGGAGGTGCTCACAGAGGCTTCAGAGGCATAAGAGACTTTCTCAGGGTAGTCTGAGCATGTCTCTCAGAGGCTTACTATTTAAGCAATAAGCATGGCTGAGTGCTGTCCCCAGCAGCCACACAGGGAGCCCAATGTAGAAAAGGGCTTATCCTTCAGAAATTTGTGAGTGTGACTTGTTTAATGAAGTAGATTATAAATTACTCTATTTTTTTTTTATTTAATTTTACTTTTTTTTAGAGGGCAGTGTCTCTGGCCCTCCTATGTGGGATCCGAACCACCCGGGGCCGCTGGCATCCCAAGCCAACTCTTAACCACTGCGCCACTCGGCCGGTCCAAATTACTCTATTTTTTTAAATTACAGAATCTTGAACTAAAATTAAATCTCAAAATCTGGATCTCAAATTTCTCTGGGCAGGAAGCAGGCTGAAGAAAACTACTCAGCTGCAAATATGAGCTATTTTTATGAAAAAATGATGACCCAGATGAAGCAATTAAGAACCCAACGCATGAAGCCATGAATCACTGTATACACACAACTCTTTCCGTAGCAGAATGATAGAGCACTAATTAAAAAATGGCAACATGTACCTAGGGAGACTTCAAAACTGCTATGGACCAGTGACTGTGGTGTACCTTTTGTTTTCCCCTCTTGAAAAGGTTATCTACAGCAATTTTCCTATGCCTATCCCACAATCTTATGTTGGGTATTTAAAGGTCTTTGAATTAAGACTGAATGCTCTTGAGCATTCAAGGACCTGTGCCCAAGGAGCCCCATTCTCATCTGGACCTCATTTACATAATGAGATCCTGGGTATTCAAGTTTATGCTGTAATAGAATGAGACTGGGGGAATAAAGAAGAGGTTAAGTGAATTTTGCATGTGGGAGAAATATGGATTGTGTGGCCAATGGACATACTGTGATAGATTCTATTTTCCAAAGATGGGCACAATAGATCCAATCCCAGTTATTCCTCTTACAGTGTGACAGTGACACTCCATTCATCTAGCAATGTGGGTCTATTTCCCCTTCTCTTTAACCAGGGCGAAACTCTGGACTGCCTCAAATAACAAAGCTCTGCAGAAGTGATGCTATGTGACTTCATAAGTTAGGTCATAAAAAAGTCTTGCACTTTCACCTTGTTCTCTTAGGAAGCTCACTCTTGGAACTCAGCTGCCATGTTTTGAGGAAGCAGGTCACAAGAAGAGGCCAGATGTCAGCCAAGGTCCTAGCTGACAGCCAGCAGCAAGCACCAGACATGTGAGGAAAGCTCTGGGATGATTCGAGCCCCATCACTGTCTGACTGCAAATTCATGAGACCCAAAGTGAAACTGCCTAAGTGATCACAGTTAGCCCTTTAAACTGTGAGAGATAAAAATAAAATAATTATAGATGTTTTAAGCTAATAAGCTTTGGTATGATTCATTACATACAGTAGATAAGAGGCACAATATCCAACCAAACACCCAAGTCTTATCAATTCTAGCTCCTAAATAGATGAAATTCATCAGCCTTGTAAATTCTAATCCCTAAATACGTAACTTGAATTCATCATCTTCTCCTTATCTCACTGCCACCAGCCTATAACATCACCTGAAATATTGTATATTATTGTTTGCTTAAATGGATATTCTCCAAGGGAAGAGAACATATCTTTATCCCCAACATCTAGAGGCACAGTGCTTGGTATATAGTAGACCCTTGACAAATGATGGTAAATAACGAATTATTAAAATCGCACAGTAAAAACAGGTGTCATTGATTCGATTACTAATTCAAGGAAACATATTTGTTAAGCAGACTGGAATAATTTATGCCCCTTACATTGCATAAGGCACCATAGCGAAGAATGGAGAGTAAAGAATGCACATGACTTTCACTGGTGAAATACAATCTGGTTCGGACGTGACGTTCGGGAGACAGGACACCCCGGGAATACCTGAAGAAGCAGACAGCGTTAAAGCAGAACCATAGTCAAAGCGTATTAAATACTGAAGTTATTTTATAAAATGGAATTGAATCTTACTAGAAGTAAAAGACCATAATAAGCAAACCTATTCCAACCAAAACTGAGGAATCAGTAGATAGTCCTTCAAATTGAAGTAACTGGAACTAACTGGGGCCTCTAAGATTAGTCAAAGAAGAGTTAATATTAGTCAAGCTCACTGTTAATAGTTTGTTGTAACTCCTTCATTAACAGTGACAGAAGAAGCTCAGTTTATGATGCCGAATGGGGTACATGCTGAATAATGTGAATAATGGCACATATTATTCACCCTGGTTCTTCTCCAATTTGAAGCCAGAAAGAACCCTGGTTGGAAGTTAACTTAGGAATACTGATGTAATCCTGATTTCCACAGTGTGCCAAGTGACACACTCTTGATTTCTTCATAGGAACATTAAAAAGGAATTTAGATTTGAATCATGCAAAAATAGATGCCTATAAATTTAAATAACGATACAGTCTCTTACACAGGATGGAGTTTATTTACAGTGTCATCATCTTGCGTCCTCTGCAGGTCTGAGCGAATTTTTCTGACTAGAGGAGTACAATAGCCTTTGGCAATGTCCAGTTTTTCAGCTTTGGTTATACCATATTCCTGAGCAGAGAATACACGATATTATGAAAAGGATATAGTGCCAAAGAACTCTTAACAAATGCACCGCTAAAGAATTCTAGTAAGTCTTATTTGAACACATACAACTCCTAGTTTACATTTCTGCAACTGCAATTATACTATTCAAGTATATGCAGGTACGTTCAAGTACATTCAAGTAAAATAAGTATAGTTTTTGGTGGAATTGAAAGAGCAAGAGAGCCAGCCGAGTGGTTCAGTTGGTTAAAAGCTTGCTCAAGAGTGCGATCTGAGCTCTAAGCAACGGCGGTTCGAAGGCCAGCCCGAGCTAAGTTGCCGTTGAGCTGCCAACAAGTGGCAGGATGGCTCAGCTAAAAAAAAAAAAGAAAGAACAAGAAATTTCTGAAGAAGGAAGGATGATGGATAGTAGTTCGACTCAATTGATAGAAACAGTCCTAAAAAGAAAGATGGATTAAGGACATAAATACTAAAGCATAGAACAAACAGTAAATAAACATATGAAAAACAAAAATTCAAATCATGAGAGTTTTGTCTATTCAAATGTGAAAGATTACAAAGGCTAAGAAATTATTTTAAAGCATTTGGCTAATCCTTTCAAAGCTTTAATTAGTGGTGAGCAAATAATGCCATAAAATTATCTAATTTCATGATGTCTAAGATTATTATAAGTTAATTAATTTTATAATGAGAAATTACAATCTAAAGTATCAAGAAAACATATTGTAATGACAACTGCAATAAAAATTACAGTTCAAAGAGGTAGATAGAAAATAATCCTATATGAGAAGAGGAAAATCTGTGTTGTGTGCGTAGATGGAAAGGGGACAGTGTGGTAAAGAAACAGCAGAAAATGATGTGGGAAGGCAGGCATACCCTCTGTCTTGCCCAGTACCTTCTGGGATACCTGAATGAAAGGCTACTTCCTGATATCAGGTGTTTCCAGATGGTCAAACATGAGTGTGGATGACAGATCTCAAGACTGCCTAGTAAAGAAAAGGCTGATTGATTACAGATGGGAGACTTCTGAAAATGGAACTTCTTGGAGTCATTTACCTTATTCTAAAGCTTGGTTGGTTTAATTATCTTGCTAACATAGATAACTATGAATTAGATATGCAAAAGGGATATAAATGTAATTGTGCATGTGTGAATAAACAAAAGGAAAACGCTGTAATTAAACATCATCAGGGAAAATTTCTGTTAGCAGGGAGTGACAAAATACATACTCTCATACACTGCTCATTTGAAAGAAACCAGTAAAAGATTTCTGGAGCTACAGAAATAGTTTTGAGTGCATGTAAAGACATGTAGGTAAAGAGAGTAAAAAATATTAAAGGAGTCCAGATTTCCAAATGCAAGAAATTGATTAAATAAGTTATTATTACATCACACTATTCAGCCATCAGGAATAATGATGTATATATAGCTTTACTGACACGGAAAGAGATTCTTGATGCTAAGTGAAAGAAAAAAATCAGGTTATAAAACAGTACGCTTTTTCTGGTTCTATTTTTACAAAGAATAAAATAATTAACAATAAAGTAGAACACCTATAATAATTTAATAAAACTTATGTGAATGTGGTCTCTCTCCATCTCTAAGTATCTACTGGGTTGTCAGAAAAGTCATGACATATTTTTCCTGTTTTTTGTTGCAAAAATGTGTCACGACTTTTCCGACAACCCAACAATTGTACTGTACCCACCTTTTCACTTATAGGAAGCACTTCATGCTTCTCTGTGGCCCATCTGAATTGCCAGCATCACTATTCTCGTGCTTTGGGGCCATTGTTAGGTAAAATAAGGGCTGCTTGCACACAAGCACCGTTTACTACAACAGTCTATCTGATATCAGTATGGCTACTAAGTCACTCACGGGAGGGTAGTGTATATACAGTGTGCATGCTGGACAAAGGGGCGATTCATGCCCCACGCAGGAGGGAGGGGAGGGCATGAGATTTCATCCTGCTATTCAGAACACTGCACAACTTAAAACTTATGTATTGTTCATTTCAGAAATTTTCTGTTTAATATTTGCAGACTATGTTGACCATGGGTAATTGAAACCACAAAAAGCAAATCACAGGTTGGGGGGACTATGGTATGTAAAATTTTCATTTTTTCCATCAAAAACTACAGTTTCATTACAACTGTTACAAATGTGGTTGTGATTTTTTGTTATTTGTTCAGGGATTAAAAATGCCTAAATTTTGTACATCGTTTTGGATTTATGAAGGCTAAAGTAATGAAGCAAAATAATATTTACTGAACTGAATTCAATGCTCATTAAAAAAGAAGAAATCCCACGTTTTGGCTACAATAAGGAATATCAAATAAAACAGTTAGGAAGATAAATCCCAAATTGTCCTTGCCTCCCTTAATTTATAATCTGAAAACTCCAAGAAAGCATTTTAAAAAAAAACACCTCTGATTTTAAACATAAATTTACCAAAATTTAATTATGAATTCAACTAAAATAAGACTTTAATTTCTGGAAGTTTGGAATTAATGTTGTTTGAAGAGTCCCAAGAGTTCAAAGATAAACAATTTGTCCAAGATAGATCATTTTGGAGATATCTTCAAATAAGTTCTCTTAGGCTGTTATTGTGAAAAATCTAACCTAATTGCATCAAACAACAACTGTAATAGAGACTAAGAACAGCTGAGCATTATGAATTACTTTAAAAGATACAAATGATGTCTCAAATCTTTCCTAACCATTCTAATCTTTAGTGCTTCTTCTAATTATAATACTTTAAAAAATTCATTATAAATATTTAAGGAGATAGTGAGAAATTTCTTTGACTATGTAGGCAATAAATAAAATACACACACAAAAAGCAGGAGAAATTATCATCTAAAACCCTATTAACACTTGAGTGTGCTTTCAATCCCGACTCTTAGAAATCAACTTTTCTTTCCCAACTCTAAAATGTTTAGTGTACATAACTGAGAAAGAGGCATGAGATTAAGTATAACAAATCATTTCTATATTTATGAAGGTGCTGAGTAGAGGATACATTTAGATATATTGAAGGCCTACCTTGAAAAAAAGCATACAGCCAAATAAATACTTAAAAGGGTCTTATATTTACAGCTCATCTGTTAAAATATATACTTTTAAATAATCTCCATTGTAAGAATAAGTAACTAAAATGCTGTGAGTTTGGACTAATGTCAATGAAATCCAAAATAATGAAAAAAATCAGCATCTTATTTATGCTTCCAGTACAAACTAATAACATGTTTACCAGAATTAACAGTAACCATTCTTCTCAGAATCTTTAATAAGAAAAATGTAAATGAATTCTGTATCTTGGGTTTTATAACAAAGATGGATGCTGATTTAGTAACTTTACTAAATGTCACCCCAATAAGCTTTTTTTATAAAAGGTAATATTCTGCAGTGTATACATAAGTATCATTAGGAATTGTGAAAATGAATACAAACAATATTTAACAATAGGCAAATGGCTAAATATATTAAAGAATGTTTTTCAACCCTTAAAAATATATATATTCAAATTAGTATTAGCACAATGATCATCTGTCTGTACCTGTAGCTAAAACTGAGTTCTGCAGAATAGTGTATTTGCTTTAATGGTAATTTTAAAATATCTTAGCTATTATAAAAATAAAACTTTTTATTCTGTAAAATAAAGTATCTTTTGCAGAATAAAATTCTCTGTCTTTTAGTAAACAAAAGTTGCCAGTAAATAAAGTCCTTGTTTTCTAAGTCAGTGTTTCTTAAAGTAGGCTCAAAGACATATTCTTGAAGTCTGAGATATTTTTATCCTCTTTTTTAAAAATAATACATGTTTGCAAATCACTGATTCAAACAATATACCTAAAACTGTCTCTGCTATATATTTGACCAAACAAAGAGTTGCTTTCATGCTGAAAGAATAAGCTAATTTTAACATTTACACAAATAACTATAGGTAAGTTGCATGCTGTCTGAATTCCCAATTTTTCAGTCTTTAATTTTTTCTGGACTTTCTCTGAATATTAGGAAAGAAAAAATATTATTTTAATCATTTTTATATATGAGTATTTTTAAGTGAGGCTACCTTTGTTCATAATCTTTATACTTTTCATGTATTTCATTTTTTCTGCTTCTTAGCTTTGGTTCACAACTGGAATGACTGATCTACTCCAATTTTCCCTTTATAATATCCAAATAATCTTTTAGTAATTGAGTTGAAAAAAGGTCTAGAAAGGGCATCCCAAACTATTTTCTTCTAACATCCCTTATCTCAACTTGTCTTGTCACTATTTCTTTAGTATCAACCTGAGTCTCTGCTTAATTGCATTTCAGTTACTTGAATTCTTGGTTTTATCTTTAGTTTCCTATAATAAAAAAAAAAACCATGAACACTCTTCCCTATCAATAGTTACTTAAATATTGACCTCTAAATATTATTTGCAAAATACTTCCACATAAAATAAAAGGAATTGTAAAATCTATATTGGGCCACAATTACCTTTTTTCCCCACTCCCCACACATTTCCACAGCAAAGAGCCCATAGGTATACAAAGGGTGCCTGATAAATACTTAAGTAATTTAGTCCATCCTGTTTTCAGTTGTCTTGTTTTGTTAATATATTATTATTCTTTAGGAGTATCAATTTTTAAATTTTAAAGTCACAACAATCAAACTATGAGAAAATCAAATAATGATTAATATAACAAATAAAAAGTTTAAAATATAAATTCAAAATTACTTACTTTCTTTTTTAAAGTTATGAGTTTTATATGGACATGAAAACCAGCTACCTTTCATACACCAATAAACATTTGTAGTGTATCTATACAATATATAAGAAAACTGATTCCTAAGAATTACTTACCTGAGGGATAACAATGTCTGCTAATGCCTTCGAAAGCCGATATAATTCCATTGTGTTTTCTAACTTCAAGGAACCATTATGCTGGACATCATATTTTATACAGTCATATATGTCAGGGATTTTACTAATGTCATATCTTCCATTCTTTGTTTTAAAGTCTTTCTCCAACTTGGACCATCTACGTAGCATAAGCTCTAATGTCTCACTGTGGTACAGCTGAATATCTAAAACAACGTAATATTTAGTATATTAATTAAAAATCAAATTAAGACTATATATTAAAAAGTTAATAATTAGAACTTTTTAAAATGTCAAAGATAAAATTGTTAAGCTAGGAAATGTTACCATAGGCATACACTATTACTAACCATATGTTTTGTAGACTTAAATAAAGGTGTAAATACATAGGTTAGGAGCTGGGTTTATAAAAGATCTTTCCATGTTACATATTTCAATAATGAGAAAAAGAACAACAATAATTATAACAAAACCCTTTTAAGCTAACACATTTTCAATTCTGAATTTTAAACTACTTTGATTATACTATTACTTATTATTTTTATTAGATTCACATTACTAACAGGACAGTCATTACCAGAAAGGAACCTTAAAAATTAAACAGCTCGAAGGATCCATTTTTCCCAGTAAGCGATCCAAGATGTCAGTGTTGTCTAAGTCATTAACCAAGCTAGTCTCAGAATCAGAGCCCTGATCACTTTTGTATTGTTTGCTCTTACTTATTATTCTGCGTATTTGCTGCATAGCTATATGGCAATGCTACATAATTAATAAAATAAAAAGGTTGTATTATCTTTTACATGCTATCATGGAAAAAAGCAACTATAACTTAGCTATTTATTCTTTGGCTGGATATATATTAACTCATATTATACCTAAATATAGTAGGAGAGGGTTGATTTCTTAAGATTGGTGCATCTTATTTTAAAATATTTACAGTAATTGGATAGTAATTTTTATTTGTTTTATGCTATAAGAAAAACTTAATATTTACCTGATGATTTGGGATCTTCCATGCGATGTCTGATTTGAGAAGTCAAACTTTGTATCAAGGAATAAACTTTGTCACAAGTCTTCACAGGATTTTTAATTAAATGCATTGATTTGATAAGAGAATTGCTTCCAGATGGAGTAAGCTACAAATAAGTAAAGTACATATTTTATACCTGGTTATGCACAATTGCCCAAGAGAACAATACACAAAATTTTCCAGTAGATAGAGAATAATTTCACACCACAAATTAAGATGACCCCTAAAATATAGTAATAAAATCAAACAAGAAGTGAAAACCTCAGAATTTCATGGTAAAAAAACAACAGTAAACTTTACCTATCATTAGATTATTCACAGAGAAAATGTAGCAGAAGTAATTTATTTTACAAGGATTTTATTCTAACTTACAGTGAAAAGTTGCTGAATCACTACGTACAAATATGATTCTAATCATTTGACATATATTTACATGTAATAACCATAAGACTCTATTATTATCATCATTTTTTCTTTCCAGATGAAGTACTTAACAGATGTTAAGCAACCTACCCAAGATCGAACCACTAGCAAGTAGTCTGATTATAGCGCTGTGCTTTTAAACACCAGGCTAATCCCTTTGTGACCAGATATTTTCCAAGTCAACAAAAGCCATTAATGAGAACATAGTTTCAAATTCCAGTTTTGACACTTAGCTTGGCAAGTTATTTTAACCCCATCAAGTAAGTTCCTACAAACATAAAAAATGTAAAGTGGAATTACACTTCTTGTTATGGTAAACTAGATAGTTTGGATCAATCTAATCATTGAATATAAGTAAAAATCCTGGGCAAGCAACTTCTATACTTCTGCTTTAAGGTACATGAGTGATACAATAATAAATTATAGAACCAAAACTCATAGGTCAGTGAGGTAGAGTGATTCTGGCATTTTAGGATGTTTCTGCACTGGAGACATTTGTTGTTAGGTTACGGGACAAAAGTGAAGTCAGGGTTCTCAAAGGTGGAATGCTGGTAAACTCTCTGTACTTAGGGTTCAAAAAAGTGAGGATGAATCAGAAGCAAACCAACCCACTAACAAACTGCAGACCAAGTTCAGGTGAACTGTTGGTCCAGAAAGATCTGTTTTGAAACTGCATTAGGGCAATCCTAGATTGCTGTGTCCATAGGCACATAGCAGAAACAAATAAAAAATCTTATGGGAAGATGATAACATAATCTTAAGCGCAATTTATTTCCACAAATAAATAAAAAAATCCATCCATAATTAGAGATATTCAGGCACACAAGAAAATAGGACATTATAAATGCCAATCAGCAGACTAAAAAACACGAACAGAACCCAGGAGACTCCAGGTAATAAAATTATCAAATAGTAAAAAAATGAGACTTCCTTTGTCAAGAAGATAAAAGAAAACATTGAAAATCATCAAACAACTGCAAAGTATTGAAAAAAAATGACAACAAATTATATAAAAAAAGCAAAGGTAAATTTTGTAATTGGAAAATACACTGGCTGAATTTATAGCACATTAGATACAGCCAGAGATACATTTAATAAATTAGAGACAGAGTAGAAGATTTTATCCAGAATAAAACATAAGAGAAAAAAGTATGAAAGAAAAATCAAAAGAAGGGATAAGAGAAAACTCCAGCAAACATATTTAGAGATCCAGAAGGTAATAGAAGCAATATTTGAAAAACAAAACAAAACAGCTTTCCAAAACTGAAACCAAAGATCCAAGAATCCTAATAAACTACTAACAGAATAAGTTAAAAAGCAATTTACATCTAGAAACACAATAGAAAAACTGCTGAAAAGCAAATATAAAAATAAAACATTAAAACTGGCCAGAAGAAGTTATTAAGGAGAAATTATCTTCAAAGGTGCAATAAAAAGATCAATAGCTAATTTCTCAAAGTAAACACTGACAGCTAGAAGACAGTGAAACATCTTCCATGCAATGAAAGAAAGTGCCATCCTAGAATTCTACACCCAGTAAGAAATATCCAAGAGTAAAGTTAAAATGAAAACATCTTCAGACAAACAAAAAAGAATTCACAAGTAGACTGACTAACAGAATTATTATGTTGTTCTTCAAAAAGAAAGAAAATTACCTTAAATGGAAACTCTGAAATTCAGAAATAAAATATAATTAAAAAGGTAAATTTATAGATAAAGTTAAAAGAATACTGTTTGTATAAAAGAATAACAATGACATATTGTGGGATTTAAAACGTATAGAATAAAAACAAACAATGTTAATAGCATATAAATTGCAAGCAGGGCAAATGTTACAATGATTTTAGGCCTTGAACTAAATGTATAGGTCAAGGTCTAGCAGCAGTGGCATGAACTGGAAGCTTATTAAAAAATGCAGAATCATGGGCCCGCTGAGTGAGTAAACTGGTTAAGAGTTGGCTTGGGACACTGGCTCTGAACAGCAGGGTCACGGTTGGGATACCACATATGAGGGCCAGTGACACTGCCCTCTATAGCTAAGATGGTGAACAACAGCTCCACCTGGAGCTGAGCTGCTGTAAGTCGCAGGCTATGGAGTAACTGCAGCACCTGCTGCAGTGGGCTGCCATAAGCTACAGTGAGTGGCCGGCAGCCAGTGTGAGAGCCTTCGTGAGCGGCGTCCAGAGGCTGGTGACCAATCTGCCTGATCCGGGAAGAGCACAATGATAATATCAACATGGGCCAGGGAAGCAATGTCTTCCACAACTAGACTGAAGAACAAAAGGATGGCAACTTGTCTGTTCCCCTCCCCCAATTCCCCAATAAAACCTTAAAAAAAAATTTTTTTAAAAATGCAGAATCCCAGTCCCCACCCCAGATATGGTGAATCAGAATCTAAATTTTTTACAAAACCCCAGATGATTCTTGTGCAAGTTAAAGTTTGAAAAGCACCCTTCTCTCTTTTAGAGTCCTCGCATTGTCCAAGAAAAGGATAAAAGCATGATGTAAACATTCACATTTTAAAAGTCATAGAAGCCTATTGTTATCTCTGGGGTAATGACAAAACAAATAGTAAAATGTAATAAAAACTGCAAACTAACAGAGAAGCAAATAAATAAAGTATCATTTCCAACAAAGCAAGAAAGGAGAGAAAAACAGGCAGTACAGATATAAAGCACTTAGAGGGATAATAGATTTATATGTAAATTTACCAGTAATTGATAATATAAATGGAATAACTGCATTCAACAAAGATTTTCAAAATAATTGTTTAAGAAACAACTATATGCAGATTTTAAGAGAATCTAAGATATAGTTTCAGAAAGATTGAAACTAAAGATATACTATGCAAACAACAAAATAAAAATAAAAAGCACTGTTGTAGCTATATTAATCTCAGACAAAGTAAACTTAGAGGCAAAAAATGACTGATTGAAATATATCAATCCTAAATTTGTATGCAGCTAATAACATGGCATCAAAGTATGTAAAGCAAGGATTAAGGAAACTACAAAGACAAGAAAAATGCACAGTTATACTGGAAAATTTTAACACACAATAATACAGAAAGAAAAACAGATGAAAAAGATCAAGAATTTTTGTTTTAAATAAAATGATACACAGTTAGAAATAACAAAAGTATAAATTCAAAATGACATAGATTTAGAAATTTAAAAAATATACTTTTAAATAACCTATGATTCAAGAAGAAATCATAAAAGAAATTAGAAAATGCACCAAATTGTATCTATCTCAAAATTTATGTAAATCCTGTCAAAACAGTGCATAAAGGGAAATGTATGGCCTAGGGTATTTATTTTAGAAAAGAATGATGAGTTAATAAGCATTCATTTAGTGACATTAGTTTTTGAGAATTAGAAAAAAAGCAAAATAAAACTATAAAATAAAATACAAAACATTAAAAGTTAATCAAATGGAAGAGAAGTACATAATTCAGGAGATCAACAAATCTGACAAATTTCAAAGACAGTTCATTGAATGAATAAAACTGATCAGGAAAGAAATGATATAATGTTATGAAACAAAAAGGGATGTCTCTACAGATCCTAAAGACATTACAAAGAACTTCAAGAGAATATTATAAACAAACTTCTAGAAGAATGTAACAATATTGACACAAGACATAATAACTGCAAACTACTACATTACTCTGGAGTCCATAATTACAAACTTTCCCACAAAGAAAACGTCCACATAAGTTTCCAATAAATTTTACCAAACATTTAATGTAACATAAGTACCCAAACTATTCCCCCAAAAGAGGACTTCCTAACTAATTTTATGATACTAGCACAATCCTGGTATTGAAAGCTGACACACATAACAAGAATGAAAAGTCAATTTAACTCATGAACAGAGATTTAACTCCTAACAAAATAGTGGGAAACCCAAACCAGTCATATGTATATTTTAAAAATACATAAAAGGAGCTGACCTTATTCTAGGAACCAAGGTAGCCTCACATCCTAAAAAATCATATAATGCAACAGATGGAAAGAAAATATGATAAAGTTCAATAACTTTTCATGAGAAAAAATCTTAGCCAAATAGGAACAGAATAGAACTTTATATTTAAGAGTAGCTATAAAAAAAAAAAAATCTACAGAAAACATCATACTTAATGGACAAATATTAAAAGCTTTTCCTGGGCCGGTCGAGTGGCTCAGTTGGTTAAGGGCTCGCTCAAGAGTGCAAGCTGAGCTCTGAACAAAGGTGGTTTGACGCCAGCCCGAGCTGAGTTGCCTTTGAGCTGCCAACAGGTGGCAGGATGGCTCAGCTAAAAAAAAAAAAAAGAGATCATGGACAAGAAATGCCCCTTCTTTTTAACACTGTTTAGATGGTGCTAGCTATTAAAGTAAGGCAAGAAAAATATTAAAAAACATAAGGATTGGAAAGGAAGGAAAAAACCCTGTGTATTTGCTTTTTAAGGATCAAAAAAAAAATACAGATAAATTTTTAAATTAATAAATGAGTTCAATAAGTTGCACACAAAATCAATATTAAAAAATTATACATAGCAGCAACAATTAGAAAATAAAATTTTGAGGTACCATTTACAATTGCATGAAAAAATTTTAAAAGGATATAAATTTTCACAAACTACAGATTTAATGTAATCTAAATCAATATCCCAACAGGATTTTTGGCCAGTTATTTTAAATATGGAAATGTACGAAAAGCCAAGAAAAACTTGAAGAAAGAAACATGTAGGATCTGGGAGATCTTATTCAATGGCACAGGATTCACAAAAGAATATTGTCTAAAAACAGACCATACATATATGATAAAGACTACTAAAAAGTAGTGGGGAAAGGATGGTCTTTGCAGTATGTGGTACTGAGACACCAAGTTGTACATACAAGTGGGGAAAAAATACCAATTTTAACATCCTTACCTTATAGCCACACAAAAGCCAAGTTTAGCTGTGTTGCAGATAAATGTGAAGGGCAAAACAGTAAAGATATTATAAACAATATATTAAAACGCACTGACCATAAAGGGAAAAACTGAACTTAAAAATTCATGAAAAATAGGAATTTCTGCTTATCAAAAGACATCATTAAAGTTCAGAATAGGTGGTGGTATTTATGACACTTATATTGAGTTGTCAGAAAAGTCACGACACATTTTTGCAACGAAAACCAGAAAAAATACATCATGACTTTACTGACAACCCAATAAAAAAAGACTCATATCCTTAATATATAGAGAACTTCTACCACTCAAAAAGAAAAACAGGGGAATATAACCAATAATGTTGTAAAGATTTTGTAGGGTGTCAGATGGGCATTTCTTATTAGGGAGACCACTTCATGGACAGTGTAGATGCCGGACCACTGCATTGTACACCTGAAGCTGAAGCTGAATAATATTGTATGTCAACTATAATTTTATATATATATATATATATATATTTAGTCACAGAATATAGAGTACAACATAGAGACTAGAGTCAATAGAATTGTAACGTCAGAGGGGCAATAGATTGGGGGAGGGGGTTATCACTTTGTGAGGGGTGAAATGTCTAATATTACATTGTTTTGTACACCTGAAACTAATAATAAAAAAAAAGATAAAAACACAGACAACAAGTAGAAAGAAAGGACAGAGACTTGAAGAGAAGACCTCATGAAAGACAATTATCAATAAACATTACAACCACAACGAGGTACTACTATACATCTACCTTCAAAATGGCCAAAATTGAATAGTCTGAGAATAACATGAATAGAAACTACGTAGAACAATGACAATTCTCATGGTGAGAATGTGAAATGGTTCAATGACTTTGGAAAACAGTTAGACATTATCTACTGATACTCAAATATAAGCATACTGTGGGTCACAATAATTGCACTCCTAGAATATAACCAAGAGAAACACATGCTCATATGTACTAGGAGGCATCCAGGATATTCATAGTAGTATTAATCATAACAACCCCAAACTGTAACAACAGTAGAGGCATATATAAACTACAGTATGCTCAAAAAACAGAATATGGGTCAAAACCCAAACTATGGCCTGCAGTCCCAATTTGGCCTGTGGCACAGTCCACGAACTAGGGATGGTTTTTACATTTTTAAAAGATAGTTAAAAAAAGGTAGTGTGTGTATTTACACACAAACACACATATATAAAATTATATTACATATAATATAAATATATATATGCAATAAGAGATCATACCTAAAATATTTACTGTCTGGTTTTTACAGGAAAAGTTTGCCAACCGCTGAAATAAAATACTACAGAGCTGATTAGTAACTATCAAAATTCTCAAAAATATGGATGAATTTCATGAACATAATACTGAGCAAAAGAAGCCAGGCATAAAAGAAAACATATTCTATTATATGAGGCTTAAAAAATAGCCAAAACTTAGACTCTAGTAGTTAGAGATACATACTTATCGAAATAAATTGTGACATCATAAATAAGAGCCATGTCAAAAGTCAGTATAGTAGTTATTTCTAAGAGATAGGGAAGGGGTTGCAATTGGGGAGGGGTACACAGGGGCTGGAGTGGTTCCAGTGTTCTATTTCTCTATCTGGATGGTGATGATTGTATTAGTATTTGCTTTATAATACCATAAAGACGAAGTTTATGTTTTCTGCACTTTTCTGGTATGCATATTTTACATGTAAAAGAGTTTGCTAAGACCCACCTTTTCATAATCTTCTGCAGTAAAATCTCTGTCTTTCTGAAGTATTTCATGAAGCCTTGCCTTCACACGTTGCTGACAACTGCTCAAAGAGTCGCTATCACTATCCAAAAGACCATTCATATTTGCACTTTTTACCATCTGAACAAGAATGGGTGTAAGCTCTCCTTCTAGAGCCAATAGCCCCTAAACATAAAATAAAGCCATCACAGGTTTAAAAATTAGCACTTGAAACAACAGAAAGTATCACATGTTGAATTGCATAAGGTATAAGCTAACTATTTACAATAAATAAACTTTATTAATCATAGAGTTTAGCACTGCCATTTCAGGGTTTTAGTTGGAATTTTCAAATTTAGAATTTTAAAATATTGCTTTAGTAAAAATCTTTGTAAAATGGAATATTAGATGAAAATTCTAGTAATTCTAAAATCATTTATTTATACCTTTGCAAAAGCAGCTGCAGTCATCTGTACTCGTCCTTCATCAGAGGCATATATTTTGAGATCATGTCGGTAGGTACTATGCAATCTAAGTAAACCACAACCAGGAAATCCTGCATAATCTCCTGAAAATAAATCCTCAAATCACTTAAGCTATATTTTTAACTCGCTGTTTTTCTATAAATATTTAATAATGTCTCAAAATAAATGAGGATTTGAAAATGCGGTGTATAAATTTAACCAAATTAGAGAAACTCCAAGATTTACCTTGACCTCCAGGATACATACACCTGAAAGCTCTTCCAAGTTCTTCGGCTTGGACCCTGCCTGCAGGGGTTAGTTCTCCTCCCCATTTTAGAACCAAAAGTAAGGATGGTTCCTCTCTTCGGCTGTCTATGATACATGTGAATGGATAAAGGAAATGTCAAATTTGTTTCTTTTAAACAGACACGTTTCAAGATAATTTTTTTCTTTGTGCTCTTGTCTGCAGTAGAATATAGTCCTTATGTATTATTTTATGCCTTAAACATACCCATATCTATCTTTGTAGGCTGTTGCTTCTGTCAGGAATATCCCTTATTAAAATCTTACTAAAATGTCAAAATCTCCCCCATATTTTAGAAAGAAGGTTCTTTTCCAGTTTTCCGAAAGGAGGTACTGCTTCTCCCTTTGCTGCTTTCATAGTGGAATGAACAGCAATGGTATTTGCCCAATGCATTGAATTATGCTAAATAGGCGAGATTAAGAGCTTCTTGATGACAGGATCCAGATCTTGTCTTTATATCAAGAGCTCCTGCAGTGCTGTCACATAGAAGGTAATGTTAGCTGAAGTGAAGAAGATATATTATTTTTTTATGATTAGGAATTAGTGATTTGCATAATCTAGGAAGATGGGAGATGATAGAGCCTAATACACATTACAATTTAAATTTATGGGTGAGATACACAATAAAATGCAGCCAAGAACAGCTTTTAAAATTGGAACTGTGAAATGTCTAATCACTATGCTATACACCTGAAACTAATACAATATTGTATGTCAACTGCAATTAAAGTACATTAATAAATAAAACTTGGAATTGTGGAAACTTTGTATGTCCCAGACCAAGTGTTTTCTCAGACACAGGGGAGGTGAATGAGTTTCTGTACTCAATTCTGAGCTGCCCGTTAGCACATCCTAAGATCTGTACTGTGTTACAGAAACAAAGGTAATTTAAAAATAAGCAATATAAGTGCAAAAGAACTTAATGATGACTCATTAAATGTGATAGAAAATCATCCTGACCCCTAGGGCTACTTAGTAGATGCATGTGCTTCACTATGCAGACCAATATTAATTTATGGAAGGACAGTTAATTGACTTTTTCATTATAGTTATTTATAGAATGTTTTGATCATAAATATTAAAATATAGGAAATAAAGTGTGACAAGAGAGCAACACATCAAATTTTAAAATAAATATATAAAGATCAACAGAATCAAACTTGTGTTTGCATGTGGGATAATCATTACTTCAACTTTTGCTAGCATAAATAATGCCATTGTGAATTTTCTGACATATCAATTTTTCTGAATATCTGATTATTTCTTTGGGGTGGATTTGTATAAGTAGGATTACGATCAAAGCATGTGAACATTTTTTGAAGTTTCTGACATCCGTATATTGGCAAATAATTCTTCAAAGAGTTATGTCAATTTATACTCCTACCATTAGACTGAAGTCCTGCTGCACTACATTCAAATCAGCATTATTTATTACCAGTTTGAAAAAGAATAAAGTAAGAAAACCCCATCTGAAACTAATATAATAAAAAAAAATCAAAGAAAAGAAAATCCTTTGTCAGTATGACAGGGAAGAGTGATTATTACTAAATATTTATTATATTATTGGGCACCTGCATTTCTACATGAACTTGCTTCTCTAACGCCTGCACATTTTTCTTCAGAAAAGTAAATGAATTTAAGGACTTTTGAGCTGATGGCTCTCAGAAGACTGACCTTATTTAAATATTCTGATTTACTGGGTGAAGGAAAATACCTATTTTTAGAACATGTTGATTGCGTATTTTTTCAAATAGTCTTTTTACATTTTTTTGAACTTTCACCCAAAAGAGGAAGAAAGAGGCCCATTAAGTAACATTTGGTCAAAAATCAACAAGCTTTCTGAAATAACCCCAGAGTAAAAGGGGAGTCCTATGGAATTTTCAAAATAATAAAATCTACCCTTTATTTAAAAAGAATAAAATCAATACTTTAGATAGAAGGCACAATTAACGACACTCCACTGGATAACAAGGCAGTCCCAATACTATTAGACAGAGAGGGTCCAACGGTAATCAATCAAAAATGAGTAGTAAAGGGGGCCGGCCGAGTGGCGCATTGGTTAAGCGCTGGCTTGGGATGCCAGCGGCCCCGGTTTGGGTCCCACATATGAGGGCTAGTGACACTGCCCTCAAAAAAAAAGAAAAAACAACATAGTTAATTAAAAATGAGTAGTAAGTCCCTACGAATAATTAAAACACAATAGGCATTAACAACGACATACCTTCCTCTTCACTAGATGTTTTAGGACAACCATGAGGGAGATAGGTTAATTGGACCTTACGATTTATTCCAGAAAAATGGCCATACCTGAAAGAAAGAATGGCAAGCAGAATGGACAATATTCAGCAAGCATTCAATGTGACCTCCTAGAGAAAAATTTTAAATCCATCTAGAGAAAAACAAAACCTTACATATTGATGTAATTTGTAATTACATCTATTTGTAATTACCTTGTTGAATTCTTCAATGTATGCTAGTAGAAAATCTGTACCATAGGTAGTCATTCTAACCACATTAAAAATAAAAATACAAAACAGTTTCTCTACAAAAGTTAGACAATTCGAAGAGATGAAAATGTATAGAAACATATAAAAACATAAAACTATGTATGTCTTAAAAAATAAAGGAAATAATATTGTAAGTGTAAAAATTATAAACCTTATAATAGTAATATTGGTGTTACCAATTTTACTTGATTAAAACATAGTATAAAATTTTTTATTTAAACGGCATTGAGGCTATGGTCAAGTAAGCAATGTGGCCTTCATTCTTCAAACAAGATCCAAATTAGATGTCCTCTTTTGATCTCATAAAATTAAGGGGAAAGCTAAAACAATAACCTTCAATAGAACAATCCATTTTCTCACTGGTAAAAATAAAAATCTCATTAGACTTTCACCAATTTCGCCTCAGCCCCAGTGGTAAAAAGCAAAAGATCAAATTGTGAAGGAAGTTAACACGGAAAGTCACACATATTAAAGAGCATTATAAGTTGTTATCAAAATTAAGGGTTTCAAAAAAGATAACTCACATCTCTAACACTGTCTTGAGTTGTTCAAGTTTTGGCTTGTTTTCTTCAATGTCAGAATCATTATTTTGCCCCAGCTCCGTAAGAAGTTGCCGTGCAATATCCAGCACTTCCTATAAAATAAGAAGAAATTGAATTTTTTATGTTACTTTGCTATTAGCAACTTCAAACTCAACAAGAAATCAAATGCACTTGCCTGTAATTGTTTTGGCTTTTTGAGTTTTAATTTCCCGGATTTATATCCATCACACTTTTCAAAAAGATCAAAAAATCTTATAAAAAAGAAAGAGCACTATTAGTCACTCGCAATAATTAACATTACCACCATATACTTAAATCAATTATAATAAATAATAAATATGGAATTACAATGATAATAAATGATATAGAAATGGAACTTGTGGTCTTTGGATTTCAAATACGGTGTGTCCTCTTTCACTATACCATGTTACTTCTCTACTTTGATTGACAAAACTTCATATTTTCCTAAATCATATCAAACTAATAATCACTAGGTTATTTTTAAAAGTTTTCTCATGATGGAAACTGAACATATGATACAAAAATACCATATATTCTCTGAAGTCACTGTATAATATACATATTAAAGAAAACTTTCAACACACATTTAATGGCTTAAGTTTTCAAATTTTATTATCTCCAAATCAAATACTGAATGGAAAAAACATAAACTTTCTTCTACTAATTTTCTTCTAGAAGGTTGAGAGGTTAATGACCCTCACAAAGCAATATAAGAGAATAATAAATCAAAATTAAATAGAACACCTTTACAACAATAACTGAAAGCCTGCTCAGACTGATGGGCATTTATGGATATTGCCAAATTAATTTTCAGATGCAGATATATATAATTATTTTAAGTGGATTTTGTTTGCATCCCGGGGTTTAAATATTAATGGCCAAGAAATGATGGTATACTTTTTCTATATGATATATTAATCAAAACAGCTAATCACCTATCAAGAAACTTAAATTATCTCCTGTGTGTCAAATTATTTCCCTTAAAACGTACTTTTGATGCCTCACTTCCATTTTCATTTTTTGCTTTGGTGTTCGATCCCCATGACGTATGACAGCTATGACACATCTAAGTTCCATCCTAAAATTAAAAAAAAAAGTTATCAACTTTCTAACAAAGATTTGTGTTGTATAATGCAGAATAATACAACATCTAGTTATTTATTTAGAGCCATCTTTTACCATTTCAATATATTTCCTATGAGAATAGTGCTTCTAATGAGTCTTATTTTATCAAATCAAACCCTCAACAGACTAAGAAGCTAGAGGTGGAACAATATTAAGCTACAAAATCTGCTTCCTTGCTAGAGATGGCAATGCTGGGAAAAAAGTAAATGGAGTGTAATTCTAAGTTTATGCTTTCTTTTTTTTGCGGGCAGTGTCACTGGCCCTCATATGTGGGACCGAACCAGGGCCACTGGCTTCCTAAGCCAGCGTTTAACCACGGTGGCACTGGGCCGGCCCCAAAATGTAACAAGTAGAAATTGGCTTTAAATTTATGTTTGTTTTTTTTTGGAGTGTAATTCTAGAACTTCCTTACACACCTGCCCTAAAGCATAAGTCATTATAGACTGAGATTTCATTAAATCAAAACAAAATAAAGCTTTACTTGATAGCTGCTATATTTATTTTGCCTATGTAGAAGAATAACTTTTTCAAACTCAAATTACTGGATGATATAACTGTCTTAGGAAGAATGCTAGGGTACAAATTAGTGTTTGCCAAACTGTGAGCCACAGAACACAATCCTGTAGGATTTTAAGTTATCTGAAAAAATTCGGTGTTAAATAAGTTTGAAAATACAGGTCTAAAAGCAAAATTAAATATTTTTGTTTTTTTCACCCGAATCAGTATTTCTCAGAATATTTAATACACTAATATAAATCTCTAAGCTATGAATATGAAGAATTTTGTCAACTCACCTGAGTAACAGGTAAGTTTCAAGCAGTAACTTTCACTAGAATTTATGCAAATACTCTGGCAATATTGGTCTAATTAGTTTATCTCAAGATACAACTGTGTATTTTTTCTTTACATGCTGAGAGAATCAACATTGTATAACCACTGACTATAAACCTTTAATGCATCTGTGGGCACCTCCTTTATTTTTACATTCAATTCAACCGTTCTATAATTATCCAAACTTTTTTCAGGATTTTAATTGGTAACAATATAAAAGAGTTTTGGGGGGCTGGCCGAGTGGCGCGGTGGTTAAGCGCTGGCTTGGGAAGCCAGCAGCCCCGGTTCGGTCCCACATATGAGGGCCAGTGACACTGTCCTCAAAAAAAAAATTAAAAAAAAAAAAAAAAAAAGAAAGAAAAAAGAGTTTTGGTCTAGGTGGACCCTTGTAAAAGCATATAATCTACTTTTCCATCTGCAAAGTGAATCATATAAAAATATACACAGTATAGTGTCCAATAACCATTCAGAAATTGAATCTTTATTGCAATAACACAGACTGATAGGGAAAACCCAAGGAACTTCTAAATGAAAATATTCAAACTTACATAGTTCCAGATGTAGTTGGTACAATTGGGATATCTTCAGCTTCTAAAGGTATTGACCAAGGGATATGAAATTGTGGCGCAAGCTCTCGCATCACAATATTACTTTGAAACAAAGAAAAAAATAAAAAATTAGTTCACTTTAAGACAAACCTCGGTCCCTAATGATAAATAAGAGAATTAATCATGAGTTAAAGTCAAACGATCTAGTAATTGTGATAACAGCATATACTTGTAAAAAGTAACCCAAAGAATCAACCCTGATCCAGAAAAACTAGATCAGCAGTTCTAAAGTGCTGTATCAGAACACACTAATGATATGCCATGAATTTGGTATTACTTACATACTTTAGTTTTAAAAATATAAATCATAATAGATTCCAATAATTCACTATAACTGAAATCCAAGACTGTCTCTTCTGTGTGGCCACTAATTATTTGTCACCAGTTTATTGATCATCTATAAAGCTATTCTAAATACCGCTGCCTATTTTAAACCAAATTTCTGTCATTTTACTAATAGGGTTAACAATAGAAACATGTTTAAGTCATAAAATATTTTTGGTTTTGTTTAAATTTAGCGTTTATTCATTCTAAAATTTAGTAAGCTCTCCCAAATTTCACTTTAAGGGTAAATTCACAAATCTTTGAAATATCCAATCCTATGAAAGCTGACTCCAATTATTAAAATGCATTTTTTTTTTTTTTTTGAGGGCAGTGTCACTGGCTCTCATACATGGGATCTGAACCGGGGCCGCTGGCTTCCCAAGCCAGCACTTAACCACCGCGCCACTTGGCCAGCTCCTAAAATATATTTTAAATTGTAAGTTTTTTATGGCTTTATGTTATATAGTTTGAAATGGCTTAAAAAGTAGTTATTGTTGGGACTTGGGAAGGAGCAAAGATGGCGGAGTGAGGCGTTCCTTGGCATACCGGCCTTTGGGCCGGGGGTGGGCCGCCCCCAGGCGGTCAAGTGCTTCTGCTGGCTCGTGCAAGGAAGAACATTTTCCTTGACTTGTAGGTACTTTTATATTCATCTTGAAAAGAAAACAAAACTCTGAACTCAGGATTTGGCAAGTATTTCTGTGTCGTCTCCTAGAGTAGGTAGCCCTGCTTTGTTTATCCGGCCACTTTGTCTCATCTTGAAATATGGATGTCTCTTCTCTACACTTTACCTCCATGATTTGGATTGGAAAAAGCTGATTGTCATTTTTTTCCACTCAGAGAAGTTCCTAGGGTGCAGTCATCCTGCAGACTTCTCCAAGAAGAAAGAAGCAACTGACATGTGTCTTCTGCAGCTATCTGCTTAATTGTAAAGAAATAATCTTGCAAGCTGAAGGCTGATGTTTAATTTGAACAGGTGCTTTGGATGGTGGTATTTGTGAATTCTTTACGTTTTGGTTCCCAACAAGAAAGCTTATATATAAATAGCAAGTATAGATGATATTAGGGTTTTTTTTAATGTTTTCCAGTTTCAGCTACTATCATGATAGGCACAGTTGAGACTGCAGTAGCAAATTCCAAGTATGTGTTGAAATTTGAAATGAAAGAGATGCTAAAAAATTACATATGTATCTATTGATAAATCCTGGCTCATCCTGTGACATTAACTGGATAAGAACAAAGACTCAATTTTGCAGTAAAACCTTTTATGTGATAAACATAAAGACAAAATATCTCAAAGTTAATTTCATATGTGAATAAACCATCACAATCTCTGGAAAAAAAAAAAGTTATTGTCAAGACTATACTTTCACAGGTATCATTTCTATAGTTCGTTACTAGAGAAGTTTCTCTGATCGTGTAGAGAACCGTTTATTGCAGCGCTATTTACAATAGCCAAGACTTGGAAACAACCGAAATGCCCATCGGTAGATGACTGGATTAAGAAACTGTGGTAAATTTATAAAATGGAGTATTACTCCGCTATAAAGAAGAATGAAATTGTACTATTTGCAATGATATGGATGGACCTAGAGACTATTACGTTAAGTGAAATAAGTCAGTCAGAGAAAGACAAATACCATATGATCTCACTTATATGTGGAATCTGAAAAACTGAATGAATGAGCAAAGTAAACAGAAACAGTCTCATAGATATAGAAGAAAAACAGGGTTGCTGTGGTTGGGAGCGGGGTGGGGATAAGGGGGAAGGGGAAGGGATTAGACAGCATAAATAGGTAACTACAGTATTGTCACAGGGATATGAAAGACAGTATGGGGAATATAATAATGTTAAAATTTTGTGGGGTGTCAGATGGTCACATGTCTTGTTAGGGAGACCACTTCATGGATGGAGTAGAGGCTTGATCACTGCACTGTATACCTGAAATTGATGTTGTATAATATTGTATGTCAACTGTAATTGAATATATAGATAGTCACGGGATGTGGATTATATGGTGGAGGGAGTCAAAAGCATTGTAATAGATAGTATGATATGTGGGGGGAGGAATGGGGTGGAGAATTGGGGGAGGGCGGTTGTCACTTTGAAGGGTAAAAAGTATAACTACTGCACTGTGTTGTACACCTGAAGCTAATTAATAAAAAAAATAAATGAAAAAAAAAGTTATTGTCTTATGAGTCTTCAAACTCAAGTATAAGAAAACAGGTCAAAGAATATAAAAATGGCATTTTTGTATGTAATAATTTCTTTTATATTCACTTGATAATCTCATGAGATTATCTTTAAGGAACACATCTTGTAGAACGCAGCATCATTCAAAGGAATCCTGAATTCCAAATATTTCTATTTCACTTTGGTTTCTTTTTTCATGAATTCTAATTTTGTGCCATAAATAAGAGAATGAAACTACAGCATTTCTAAATCTATTCAGTTAAATTACCTTTAAGCTTTTATCTATACTGGTCATAAATTAATCTGTTTTTGATAACCCAATGTACAATTCATGATTTCACATGGTCACTGGGATGCCATTTAATGAACACTCATTTTTATTCTAAAGTGCTTACAAAATTCTAATCATTTGATGTTTATAGTTATTTAGTTTCTAAATAACTAGTATGTATTAGCTATAACAAAGATAAAATGGAAGAAATATGAAGGAAAAAATTCTTACCCAAGTATTTTTGCACAATCATCATAATACTTCATGGAATTCTTCACAAAACTGAAGCCATTGACATCACAGACATAGGATTGTCCATTGGCCCGTAACAAATCAAAGCCACAAACGGTTTGCTAATTAAAATAAATTATAAACTTTAAAGTTTGAATTGAATTCAGATTTTGTTTTCCAGAATTATTAGAACATATCAAACTTTATAAATGCCTAAAAGTGCATTATTAGTTTACTGTATAATAATTAAAAAAATAAAAGAAATTACTTACAGACATATAACATGGAAAGGCTATAAACAAAGGCATTCATTTATTATGTATTTTTATTATTGACACTACAAGAATCCCTTAAAAAATACATAAACCATTCAGATGTACCACTTTCATTTTCTCAGTTTACTTCTCTAATTATAAACCAAAATGACATCTCTTTGGCTCAAAAAAGAAAATTAGAATTCTTTTTATAAGGCTCTTTGTGGCCTGTATAACATCTCACCTTAAATGCAAGGCAGACTTTCCAAGCAATTAATTTTTCTCGTGCATTAAGAATAACAGGGTATCTTACTTCTTTTCCTTCACTATCTCGTTCCACCTTGCCATCGAGTGCTGGAGATTTTCGAGCTTCAGCATGGGCATAATCTGGACCCACTGTATAAACCTTTCATGAATGTTAAAGTAGAGATTTTATTTAAAAAACCACACACACACACACACACACACACACACACACGCGCGCGCGCGCAAGCAAACAACAAATTCGAAGAAAAAAATAACCAATAGAAAAGATTTCCGTCTCCAGACTGTTCTTTCACACATCTTTCCACTTACATGCCAAAATTTGTAATACAACGAAGAGGTTATAATTAATAATATGGCAGAACTGGTAAAGTGATGTTCTAGTCTCTATAGAAAAAGATTATACTGAGCATTGTGAGGGAATGAAAACTAGGACGTATGTGATGTGATCATTCTCAAATTGTTTTAGTTTAACAAACGAGAGGTACAAATAACTATAAAAATATTACAGAAGGAAGTAACTGCCCAGAGAAAGGTTTAAAAAGGGGAGAGGGGTGAGAGGGAGCATTAATTTGAAGGCACTCTTAAGAAAAGGCAATAGACATAGACAGAAGGCCAAGGCATGAAACAGCAATGATATAGTCACGTAAGAGTGAGTTATTTGGTATGGTTTATACAGTAAGAAATAAGGTTCACAGGGCACACAGAGGGCAGATTGTGACATGTCTTGTGTATCATATCAGCCTTATGAATCTGATTCTTCTCCTGTGGTCAATGAGGACCCACAAGAGAATTTTTAAGAAGTTCATGATTAGCTTTAAGAAAAAACACTCTGGTTAGGCAGAGACTGGCTGAAGGTAAAGTAATTAAGACCTTATTTGGACCACCAGAAAACACACATATTTTTATATCACAGTTGTCACAGATCTCAAAACACCACTTACATTAATCAGTGCTTGGAAACTGTGGTGGCTACTAGACCCTTGAACACTATATTTTGATCTAATGTCCACTTAAGGAAGCATACATATTATTGTATCACAAAGTTGGTTTTTAAATATTTTGATAACTACATTTCAGTAAAATTTGTCTCCTTTTTAATCCTGTATGTCTTATCTTAAGTATTTAAGATTTTTCTAAAAAATAATTAGTTTTTAAAAAGGTTCCACATGCTTCAGACCCCCAAAGGCATTCATAGCACAAAACAGATTAAGAATCCCTAATCAAAAAGAAAGAAAACAGAGGTTAGATATAGCTAATTACAGGGTAATCTATTTTTCTGATATCATTCACAAATTCTAAATACAAAATTAAATATACTTTAATCAATCCTACCTTAACATCAGTACCATCTGTGGGCATAAACTCTTCATATATATATGAGCCTGTTTTTCGTACATTGCTTTCTGGGGAATAAACACTACTTCTACTGCCAATCTGAAAACAAAAGATGTCCATCAATATAAAAACTAAATTATTCCCCTCATTTTTATAATATTATCCTTTTACCATTTATTTTCATCTAAGATATTTCCAAAATAATTTTTTAACCCACAAATACTTAACAACACTTACTAGGTAGGTGACATACTATTATTTTCTGCCATAACTGTATCTTACGGGTAAGTTAAATAACATTAAAAATACAATGAGGGCCGGCCTAGTGGCGCATTGGTTAGGAGCTGGCTTGGGATGCCAGCTCTGAGCCGCGGGGCCCCAGTTCGGATCCCACATATGAGGGCCAGTGACACTGCCCTCTATAGCTAAGATGGCCAGCGATGGTGTGGGCTGCAGCCCCTGCTGCAGTGGGCTGCCATAGACTACAGTGAGTGGCCGGCAGCCAGCATGAGTGGCCAAGAGCTACCGTGAGCGGCGGTCCAAAGGCCGGCGACCGAGCTGCCTCACCCGGAAAGAGCACAATATACCAACATGGGCCAGTGAAGCAATGTCCTCCACAACTAGACTGAAGAACAAAAAGTACAGCAACTTGTCTGCTCCCCTCCCCCAATTCCCCAATAAAAATCTTAAAAAAAAAAGATAAAAATACAATGAATACTAAGAATAATGTTTCTAAGATTCAACCATCTTGCTGCATTAACTCTAGTTTTTTTAATTTTACTACTATGGAATTTTCCACTGTATAAATAATTCATTCATTGTCCTATCAATGTATATTTAGGTCTTTTCCTAAGTTTTAGCTTGTACAACATTCTTGCAAGTGTCCCTGTGGCACATATGTGCAAAAGTGTTTCTAAGGTATATACTAGAAATGGAATTGCTAGGTGATAAAATATGTTCATATTCAACTTATAAAGATGATTTTGAAATCTATCTGATAACCTTTTTAACAATTTATAGTCTCTTCAGCAACGTATGAGTTTCCACTGCTCTGCATCCTTACCTACACTTGGGATCATCAGACTTCTTAAGATTTGTCACTCTAATGGATATAAAATACTATCTCACTATGTCCTTTCTTTGCATTTCCATTATTATAAGGGTATGTGAATTTTTAATCCAGATATGTTACTAAATTATGTTGCTAAGAGGCTACACTAAATGCATTCCTGCCAACAATGTTTGGACTTGTTTTCCATCTACCTCAATCCTTCTCATCTCTGACAATACAAAAAGTAATTCAGGGTGGCCTGTTAACACAGGTGGTTAGAGTGCAGTGCTCATAACACCAAGGTTGCTGGTTCGATTCCCACATGGGCCACAGAGCTGTGCCCTCCACAACTACATTGAAGACAATTACTTGACATGGAACTAATGAGTCCTGGAAAAACACAGTTACCCAATAAAATTTCTTAAAAAAAAAAAGGTAATTCAATGTCATTATATTTTATACTTGATTTGTACTTATTTTATTATGGGTGCAATTTTGAGAACACTTTTATGTATGTAAAAGTTAGTGGTGTTACTTTTTCTATGTACTATCCATTTTGGGGGCCATTTTTCTAAAAGACTGCTGATCTTTACCTAAACTTTTTATATGACCGATAGGTAAATGGAAGACAAGGAAAATCAAATAACTTCCTGGTATCCTGTAGGTAGAAATTTTGTATAAACAATGTTAAGTAACTAAAATAATGCCTTGCTTTTCTAACAAAGTATGGTATCAGTTTTATTAATTTATATCTAAATAATACATTCTTATTTAATCATAGTTTTATTAAGTACTTGATTACTCAGTAAAATTTATACAACGTATGAAGAACAGCATTGACTAGGATTAACAGTGGTTTACCTTTCGAAAAAGCCTTTGGCTTCCACCACCGGCAGATGTTGGATAATAAATGTAAACATTATGATCTTCTGCACTGACTGGCTTTTCTACAAATGGCTTTTGGAAAACTTCCCCATTCACTTCCACATGATCCTCCCCTTCAATCAGGCTGCATTCTATAAATCAAACGTAATAGCAAAAAAATTACATACTGTATACTATCTAGATATTATTGACAACTTTTTTTTCCTCAAATATAGATTACAAAGAAAAGTAACCTTGGATAAAGTACTGATTTGATTTTAGTTGTTTAATTAAAAACAACATATACTAACATTTATGATACATAGCATTAGGAACTATAGCTGTTTTTCAAAATCTTATGAACCTGCCATTTCACCCCATGGTCCCTTAGAATTCATAGATATGAAATGATGCCAACAAGAAAGATTGGGAAATAACTCCGGAATGCCAGCATGTATGGGATCATTCCTATCACAGAAGCCACAAAACATGAAATTATTTTAGTTAGAAAATTAGCCAATATACAGGATACATAAGTGATCCAATAAGAAAGTAAGTTTTCACCTCTACACAAACAAGCAAAATTCCCTCTTACAGATAATAAATGCTATAACTTGTTTTTAAAAATAAAAGTTGCTTTAAGGTACAATAAAGTTATCAGAATTCCCTAAAACACTGTTATCAGTATATTAAACCTTAAGACAGATAAACATTTATGTTACCTTTTTATACTAAGTTATGCATAGCTTCATGCTGTTTTAGATAACCAGGAAAATGAAGCAGAGTACTTCAAAATATTAAAAAATAGAAATATTTCAAAATTCTTAGCCATCAGAAATTTAATTGTGCTATCCTAGCATGAAATTTCTAATACTTCATTTAACAGTATAGATGAATCACTTGTGTATCCCTAATAAATACTAATTTATTAAAGCATGCAATTTAAAATTCTCCTCTATGATTCTGAGATATGTTGTTTATAGACCAAAGAAAAACAGGATCTATAATTCCTAAATTATTAGTTATTAGCCTTTTAGCTCATAGTGTCACATTTTAGCTGAATGTAATGCTTGTTTATTTGAATCATTAAAAAAATGAATAGAATACTATGAGTTTTTAAAATTCCTTCCACTTAACTATAGAAGAGAAGTGGCTCAAAAGTGTGCTGAGTGACAAATGGTAGCTTGCTTAAAATCTCTTACTCTACCTTTGGGATTATTTGGGTCACGGTTCAAAATTGCATAACGAGGAAGCAAAATGCCTTCAGCTTGAAGAATACTATATACTTCTCGCCTGAAGAAAAAGGAAAACATACTTATTGTTTTATAACTTCACAATGAGTATATTATTGTGCTGTTCACAAAGTTCTACTAAAAAAGGAACATATATCAAGTCTTTTTATTTTATTTATTTATTTGTTTTTTTGAGGGCAGTATCACTGGCCCTCATATGTGGGATCCGAACTGGGGCCGCTGGCATCCCAAGCCAGCTCTTAACCACCACACCACTCGGCCGGCCCAAGTCTTTTTATTTTTTAAATAAACAAATAAGTCATTTAAAATACAGAAAAAAATTATTTAAATATTCAGCAAATAGAAAATATTCATAATACTTTTTGTGGCATATTAAAATACTAATTTTTAAAATTGAGAATGTAAATGTAAGAAAAGAAATTGTTAAATAAAGTTGCTATATTGCAATGACAGAGTATTACCTAACCATTAAAAATTTTATACTCCATAAATGTAATGATGTGGAAAAATGTTCACAGTATTATAAGAGAACAGTGATATCAATTTTATAAACTGTGAGTGTATGTATGTATTGCTTTCTGTATGAACAAATATGGTAGATGTAGTAGCAGGGTAAAATGCTTTTCTTTTCCAAACTTCTTAAAATTAATTTGCATTTATACACACACACACACACACACACACACACACACACACATTTATAACATATAAACATTCATTAATATGTGAACCTAGGAAAAATATTTTAAAACTTTAGATATTAATGTGACTATCTGAAATAATAGGAAAAAACAAAAATACTATAAGGCCCTTATACTTTATAAAGTGTTTTCATATATATATAATCTCATATTGTAATGCAAACAAAAACGGAAATCGAATGCTAGTGAAACTATAAGAGTAGCCATCAGAGTGAAACACCAATTAAATGAAATACACAAATACATTCATATTTTACAATTTCTCTTAAAATCCATGCTTTTGGCCTGTTAAATGAATGCTAAGATATATTTTTTAAATGGTTACACTTTACCATTAAAAACAATCTAGTTATGAGTACAGCCCTAACTGATGAGTCACATGATAGAATCATTATTCATAATTTTCAATGGTCTAGTAGGCTTTGGAAATTAAACAAACCTGGTTTAAGTCCTTGTCACTTACTTGTCAAACTACTTGTGACTTTGAGCAAATTAATTGATATACTTGATTCTTAAGATTCTTCATCTAGAAAATTGGATATAAATACCCATTTCTAAGTATTATTTCAAGGATGCCAGAAATTAATGTATATGAAAACACCCGATACCATGTCTACTTATAGTAGATAATAAATAAATGTTAATTTGCCTTCCCTTAATTCAGCCAACTTCACCACTCACCTATCTTGTATGAGATACTGCATATTCAAGTCATTGATTACAAATGGGTTCCTGAGTTTTGCATAGGCAACTGCTTTGTCCAGTGGAAATCCTAAGAACACATATTATTAACATACTCTGTATAATCTCAAGATGTTGATATCTATTAACTTTATCAACTTGAATTTACGCCACTTCCCATAAAAGTTTAATTTCATTATGCATGTAACTGCTTTCTATATAAGGCATGGAGTACATAAAACTTGATTTAATGTGTAGTATTAAATAAATCTTATTTTTTCCTAGTGTATTTGATTGATAAGGCACAGCAAGCCAGGGGTTATATGTTAGTCATTGCCTGATTATTCAAAGTTACCTGATAAAAAAATCACCTCATATACAAATAGAAATCTACATATAAATAAGTATATGACCATCACCTGGTGATTTTTAAATATACACAGCTCTTTTTCTCACTTACAATATTTTCATGCTTTTTTTTTTTTTTTTTTTTTTTTTTGAAGGCAGTGTCACTGGCCCTCATATGTGGGACTGAACTGGGGCCACTGGCTTCCCAAGCCAGCGCTTAACCACCGCGCCACTCGGCCAGCCCTAATATTTTGATGTTTACATACATAAGTTAGTCGATTGTTCAAAGAAGTTATGCATCTTTTAAAAACAGCAGCAAAAACAAAAATTGATTCACATACAATAGATATGCTTGAAATGTGAAATATAATATATAAGCAGAATCATGCTTGCTGTTACTAGGTCAATGTTAAAATATCAGGTATTAACTCCCTAAAATTTTCCAAACTTTGCTAAAATTATTAATTACAATAAATCAAATGGCAGATATAGTAAGAAGTCTAAAAAGAAAATTTAATGAATTTTAATGATTATATTTCACTCTGTATTGGCAGTAAAACTCTGCATTTTTATTCATCAACACACATTATTAAGAGAGACAGTAAACCATTGAGATTAAGTGCATAAACCAGGGTTCAAACCCTGGTTCCATATTTCATTAGCTACGTGATCTTGGGCAAATTCATTTAACATCTCTTAGCCTCTTATTTCTGGCTGTCGATTCATATTACACCAGTCTTACTTAGTAGGGTTTTTGAGGAATTAAATAAGAGTGTATATCAGACACTTACTGCAATACCTGACGTAGCAAGTGCTCAATAAATGTTAACTATTATTATTCTTTAGATGACAATATTTTAATGAATATTTTATCTAAAGAAAAGGGTAAAAATCAGCAAACATGAAGAACTTTAACATTTCACTTTAGTATTATGACAGTATACCTGTATTTTGTGGAATTATCAGAATAGTTAGTAAAGGAAGGAAGTATTAAAGAATACGGAACTTAAAACAAGGAACTACAGTCTCAGTTTAAAGAAGACTTATTCCAAAATTCCTCAGTTTTTAAATTTTAAATAGAAGTACTCTACACCAAGATCCACGGGGCCACAAATTACAAACACTTCAAGTTTTAAGGACTCTCAGAAAAACTCTTCATTTGTTCCGATGTCTCAATGTCTATGGTTTGAAGTCTAACAGAATTCAGCGTCAGTTTCCTGCTTTTGTTGTTATTGTTAAAGAGGAACTCTTTGCTTAACAAAACACAGCATATGGGATATGACCTTAGATAGCACCTAGTTTTTACAGGCAAAAAGGTTTTGTAGAAACAACCATGTGGTAGTCAGGGAAGGACACTTTACCCTCAAGGATAAGCAAATTTTAAGATTCTCTGAAACGATGAATTTCAATCTATAGGGAAAATTTAATGAATTCTATAGAGAAGGTCAGAGCCTTGGCTTCTCTATGAAATAATGAAAATCAGTACACAGGCTTTGGGAGAACGAAAGGTCCCAACCGTGGTCCATCCCCTTCTGGCTGAAGGAGATGCTTCTGGAACACCTGACTAAAGTGAGATCATCTTCATAACACAGCTGGGGACTACATATTTGGTTAACAAAATCCATTTATATGAACACATTTATAACTGAGTGAACATTTTTTAAATTATAGTTCTTAGTGAGAAATTCACTTAATTCAGTCATAGGTTACAAAGTTTCAGATATACATTTAATAATAATTTTGATTTGCAGATTTTACTATGAAGTACTACTTTACTATGAAGTAACTCTAGGTTTAACTGACATTCCTGTTTGATTTATAAAAGACAAGTAAAATCTAAAACTGAAGTATTAAGTTCTTAAGAAATAAAGTATGAATATGTATATGAGGAGTGGCAGATCATTTCCTATATGGCAGAAGCACAGGGATTAAAATAGTAAATAATTCAATATACATTTGAGAAGTTCATCAAAACCTTATATTTAACAAGAGTGAGAGCTCTGAGCAACAGGGTCGCCGGTTTGATTCCCGGCCTGAGCTGAGCTGCTGCTGAGATGCCAACAGGTGGCAGGATGGCTCAGCTAAAAAAGAAAAAACAAACAAACAAACAAACAAATAAAAACCTTATATTTAATAGTGAAAACTGAAAACCATCTATTTGTTAGGATAATGGTTACATATGTTACATAACATCCACACGATGATACACTATAACACCATTTAAAATCTGGTTTTTGAAGAATGATATGAAGAAAAAAACTTTTGATATAATTAGTGAAAAAATTAAATATAAAATTACATATACACTATAATACCAAATGTTTCTAAAAATATACATAGAAAAAAAGGCTGGAAAGAAATATATTAAAGTGTTAACATCCCCTATCTGTGAGACTGGGTAAGTTTGATTTTATTTTTCTATTTTATCTAATATTCTAAAGTTAATATATATTAGTTTTATAATCAGAGGATAAAGGGGTTTCCTTCCCCGTTCTTTAATACCTTTAGAATGGAAAGAAATAAGACAATCACATAAAGGCCAGTTTTCCACTGGTTCATTCAAAATAACATCCTCTTCAAATACAACTACTGTGATATATTTAAATAAGGAGATCCGTTCAAGAATTTCCTTCATTGGTTTGGATTTGGATTTCTTAGCCATGGAACATATTCCAACCACAATCTGCCTTTCTGGTGGCTAAAAACAGAAAAGAAACAAAAAATCAGGTTGACTTAATAAGAACTCCAAAGTACACTGTGTGAACTCTTTTTCATAAGATGAGGCATGTGATGAGTCAATAAAAGTTACACAGTAACCAAAAACAGAATTTTTTCAGTTACATTGTTGTTATAATACATACTTAACAGAATATCAATAATAGTTTCCTACAAAGATCTGATAAAAATTTCTACAACAAAAACATCTCAGAACATTGTTTCTATTTTCATTCAGATTTTAAATTTAAACAAATACTACTTTAACTGACCCTAACATTTATTTACCTTCCTCATACCAGTGGGGCAAATAAAAGCCCAGACCTATCTAATCCAAATAGAAAGGCCAATGGGAGTGAGAAAAACAAATCTCTTGCCTAAAATAAAATGTTCTGACTACAAAACTATACAGTATTAAACTAATTTTGTGGATTGAACTTGAATATTTGCTGGCCACCTATGACAACTGGGAGGAAATTTTGGAGAAAATCACACAAAGGTATCGATGCTCTTTGAAACCCAACCTTCATACTCTAGAATCCTCTTTAATGGTGTTCATCTCTGCACCCTTGCTACATGTGGTTCAAAGGCCATGATTTGGCCTGAAACTTAACAAGCAGGATATGGAAATAATAACTTACAAGTAGCTCACGTTTATAAAATCACTCAAGATTCATTCTGAGGTCTTTGCATTCAGGTGCTTCGAGTTTTATCAAATATATAAAGCTGTGTCCAGTTTTTCATTTCAATTGTCTCTTCCATATTTTATATATTTCATATGACATTATAATTTGAACTCAAATTATATTACAGCTAGAAAGTTTTTCTAGACTTTTCCTTATTATAAATCTAACATCAGAAATACATTATAATTACTCTTTGACCTAGGATTATATTTCTTCATTGCCTCCTCTAACTCATATAAAATTCAAACTGGTATTGGATTTGATTGTAAATCCTAACGTCCCTGGGATCTGCTATCTTTCCTACTCTGATCATGCATTTTTATGTTTCTTTATTCAGTTTTTTCCTGATCAAAAGCCTCAACATAACTCATAATTCTAAAGTAAATTTCCTCAGGTAACAAAAGTACTCCACCTACCACTTCATACTGCTTTATAGCTAAAAACAAAACAAAACAAAACAAAAAAAACCACTAATATGCTAAGTTTTGTTTACTTGTTATAGATGTACTTAATGAATATCTGTTCATTGGTTAAGATGAACTGGTAACATTCAAGTTTAACATGTACAAATAAACCTATATTAAGACAAATTACAGAATTTTCCTATTAGGCAAAAACTTAGAAGCATGAAAATAATTTTTTAAACAGGTCTAAGCTATTTTGTTAGATTTAATGTCTAAATGACATGCACATCTTTGAAATCTTAAAAACTGAAGAATCATCTGGAAGAAATTGTTTTATCAATCGATAGGTTAAATGAACCGTATGTAACGGTTTGTGAATGTAAACTCAATTTACTTAGTACCAATATTCCAAGAACTACATTAAGTACTCAAGAGTCAGATATATAGAAATTACCTGTCCTTAAAGTGCTTTTGAGTCTAACAAGGAACACACTAATAATGCAGTGCGTTATGATACATGGATTAGAAGTATAAATGTCAAGGTATAGAAATAGTACTGAGGAAGTATTCCAGTTTCTCAAGGAGAAAAGAACAAGGGGAGTGAACAACATGACATCTGAACAGGGTTTGGAAGAACAAAAAATGTACAAGGTACTCCAAAATAAGGGTACTTAGTAGAGATAAAGGAGTGCACACAACAGCAAAGAGATGTGATATCACATGGAATATGTGGGAGATGAATATTTGATATGCATAAAAGGTAGAAGGGATAAGAGACAAGTACCGTTCTAGATACAGGTGAGAGAATAAAGTCCTTACATGTTAGAAGACTGGACTTGATCTATCAGTTGTGTTCAGTGTATTCAGAAGAACTAAAGTAAAAGGGTAAGGGTAAGAGAGGCCGAGTCAATAGTACTTTCTAGTCTATGCCAGCCAGAAAAGCTCTGCTTTTGTTTTAGTTCCTGAGCTTCTAGATAAGACTTGAGATGAAGAAAAATTTTGGCTGTAAAGAGAGGCTTGCAAGTCACTTTTTCTGGGGTGAAGTGGGGGTTAGAATAATAGTATTCATTCAACGTAACAGTGGTCAGCAAAAAGCTTATCCTGTATTGGTCTTCTCCCACCAGAAAAACAAACAACTTACAGACTCATCCTCCTCTTCATCATCTTCATCTGCATGGTGGAAGAAACGTCTATAACTTCCAGGGTTGATTTCTGTATCTTCAGGCCCAACAAAGAATCTGGGGACTTCACTCATTTTTATTTCATTTGGTATAGATTATAATTTAAATGTACTATACTAAAGCTGCTTCTAAATAAACATCATCAGAAGAAAGCATTCTCCCTATACTAGCTGACACAGGTCCGTTGCAGCTTTTTTCTGCTTCTTTAGTCACTTGAATTGTGATGACAGTTAGCTGGCAAATGTTCTTTTGTTCTCAGATATCATTGCTTCATGCTGATGCAGTTTAAAACACAAAGATAGTGAGGTTATTGCTTCAGTGAGGTGATACAGCAATCTTTTCACCTAAAATGCAATGAAAATATTAATTTTAGAGACTATATTTCAAAAACATTCAGGTAAAAATAATTTTAAGTGATTTTAAAATCAGTACCAATAACTTGATATATATCTTAAAAATGAAAAGACATTTTCTGTAGAATTAAGAAATTAAGACTCTGATTTTTAGTAATATATATCTTAGCAATTTGACAATCTGATACAAAATAACCAAAAGGCTAAACACTAAATTCCTCAAGTCCAAACTTGTCTAACAAATTAGAAGAAAATTACTCAAGTTATAACAAAATTACATTAAAAGTTAAATCCTTCCGCAGATAGTTCAGTAATACCTGCATGGAATGGAAAACAATAGATAAAATGTAATGTGGGTTTAAAAACCATTGACAACTATATATCAATCTGAAATTGCATTAACTGAATTTTTAAAAGCCTCCAATTTATAAAAGTTCAGTTTGTAAACAGCTTTTTTAGAGAACATAACCATTCTGGTCTCATATGTAACTCGACAAAACAAGACCAGAGTGGAAACAAGATTTCCTTATGACAGCGGCTCTTAAACTTTTAGAAGCCAAAAACTCTTTGGCAAATCTAATAAAATCTATGGATCCTCTCCTCAGGAAAAAAATGTACATGTGCAGTAAATTCTGTATGCAACTTGTATGTAAATGACATACCAACTCCTCCACATAAAAAGATGCCCATCAACATCGGTTTAAGATCATATATCAGTGACATAACCTCAAAGCTGTTTACATGTACTTGTTCCTTGGTACCAAGATGAAATAGGTCAAATCTTTATTTGATTACTGATAAGAAATTACTTGATCAAATATTCTTAAGAAGAGTTGAATATGCTAGATAGAAGTGCACAAAGCATAACTCTGAAAGTCCTACTCCTAAAGATCTATGAGTAACTCCAGTAAAATGGGGGGATACATCTCAGATTGTTTTGGAGACACCATAGCAATTAGCCTATGGTAAGCACTAAGTAAATGTTAGCTGTTTATGTATCTTGTTAGCTGTTGTTATGATTAAGACAGATTTCTGACCTAAACATAGCTAGCACAGAATACATACAATTCAACTTAGAAAGGTATCTATTTACCTCACGTGTAATGAAGCCACAGACACTCCTCTTTCCCCCTGCTGCTGTGGAGACCTCATTACTTCTTTTCCAGTCCTACCACACTGCTTGAGGCTATCATGAACACTACTGCCTGGAATAAACATCATCTTCTCATCTTCACTGGTCCTGGTCTGAGCTATCTAATCCTTAAGATGATACCTTGTATGGTCCATCACTCCCAGATAGCATTCAGAAACCCCAGTCACTTGAACTTAAATTCTTTCCAAGCCATTAATGTAGCCCTCTCTCTAGGTTCTCTCAAGGACCCTATCTATGAACCAGTAAATCTCTGTTACCCATATAGAGAAAATAGGAGCCCCAGCTCCTGCTGCTCAGCTTGAAGAGACACATAACCATTTTTCCTGAAACCCTAAAGGCAGTTTCCAATGGAAACACTGCTACAAATGGTGACTCGTTGCAGGGACTATTATTAAAGCTGCACAATCGGTTCTTAAATAGGCTTCTGCAGGTTGGCAAAGGCAGCCTAGTATCATTTATGAGATGACTTATACAAGTAACATGCCAAGTTCCACACAACCTTTACATTGATTTTTTTTCCTTCTTCAAATGTTCATTCAGTACCTTTTTGCTGAACTTGGCTTCTACTCTGCCTGGAATTCACTACTCTCCTTAAAAGTTCTATGTTTCCTTCAATACCAACTGGAAAGTTCTCAATTAATGCTTTTCTGACAACTCTCATGCCTCTGCTAGCCCTCAAATACATATGGGCATCCTCTCCCATCCTCTGTACTCCAAGACATTTAAGATCTATATTTACAATTACGTTTCCCAACAAGATAAGGGGTTAATATCTAAACTATATAAAGAACTCATACAACTCAACATCAAAAAAAAAATTCAATTAAGAAATGGGCAGAGAATCTGAACTGACACTTCTTTCAAGAAGCCATACAAAAGGCCAAGAGATATATGAAAAGATGCTCAACTTCATTAGCCTTTTCAAAATGCAAATCAAAACCACAATGAGATACCAGCCTACACCTGTTAGAATGGCTATTATCAATAAGACAGGTAATAACCAGTGTTGGAGAGGCTGTGTAGAAAAAGGAACCCTCATACACTGCCAGCGGGAATGTAAATCAGTACAGCACCAATGGAAAACAGCATGGAGTTTCCTCAAACAATTAAGAATAGTATTCCTATATGACCCAGCAATCCCTCTATTGGGTATCTACCCCAAAAATTTGAAAACATTTATTCATAAAGTTATATGTACCCCTATATTCATTGCAGCATTATTCACGATGGCCAAGGCATGAAAACAACCAAAGTGTCCTTTGATAGATGACTGGATAAAGAATATGTGGTACATATATACAATGGAATATTACTCAGCCATAAGAAAGGATGAAATACTGCCATCTGCAACAACATGGTTGAATCTTGAGATTATCATGCTAAGCAAAATAAGTCAGACAGAAAAAGGTCAAGAACCATATAATCTCACCATATAAAACTGAAATCAACAAACAAACAAGAAAAAAAAAACAAAATTCATAGACACAGACAAAAGTATGGTGGTTTCCAGTGGGTAAGGGGACGGTGGAGGAAGGCAGACAAGGGTATAGGGGTCAAATATATGGTGACAGAAGGAGATTTGATTTTGGATGGTGAACACACAATGAAATATACAGATGATTTATTATAGAACTGTACATTTCAAACCCACATAATTTTATTAACCAATGTCACCCCAATAAATTTAATAAAATAATGTTTCCATCAGAGTTAGGATTTTCCTCCCCAACTTTTTATTATGAAAAATTTCAAATATTGAAAAAAGTTAAAAGAATAGTTTACTACAAACACCCATATGTCCACCACTAGACTCAAAAATTGCTAACATTTTGCCATATTTACTTTCTATTTATATACTTACTGTACCATTTGAAAGTTGTACACATCAACACACTCACTTCACCTCTAAATATTTTAGTATGCATCTGCAAAAATAAGGACATCCTCTACATAACCACGATATCATTTCAACTTAAGAAAATTAACTGTTCCAGAATAATTATATAATATGTAGTTGTATGGGAGTTTTTGGAGAACAAGGTCTTCATCTATATTCTCTGTTGTTAATTGGTGCATAATACTTATTTAGGCAATCAATAAATGTCCTACCAATTGTCCAACCCTCACAACTATCGTCCAAGTAGTAGGAGTTTAAAGCTTAAATAGTAAGGTTTGATTGTACAACTCTGAACTTTCTGCACATCAGTTTAAGCACTGCTTTAAACAAGCCTAACCTACAGTAAGTATAGCATTTTGGTTTCTGAATTACTTAATTCTGCATCACAATATTGAAGCTTCATGAAGACAAATATAACGTCTATCTTTCATTAGACAAATAAGTAGGCATACCAAATATTTTTTTAGTGAACAAATACTTTCAGCCAATGCCAATAATAGTGAAAAAATAGGAAACAATGAAGTATAATGGTAGAACAGTAGCAGTATAATAGTTAAGAATACAGATTTTGGAGCCTGAAAAATCTGGTGTCTAATAAAGATGTGAATTCAAAAGTTTATTAGGGAGAGTCACGTGGCGTCTCTAAGCCTCAGTTCCTAGCGTCTGTAAAATGAGAATAATAATCTACTATATACCTCATGGGATTGCTGAGGAGTACAGGAGAAAAATATGCGAAGCACTTGGCACACAGAAGTCAGTCTATAGTAGCTACGGTTATTATTTTATCGGACTGAAACAAACACTTTATTTTTCATTGAAGAATGTTCAATAGTAAAACAAAAGCCTACCCCAGTGTAGAGCAAGGATGGTAGGCGCTCAAGTCAGCCATGCTTCTTACATTGCACAGCTAAGCCTTCTAGCACGCGAGAGCAAAACAAGTGTGAGCCGCAAGACTCCAAAGGTCGCAAGCCCCTAGGAAGTCGCCGAGAACCTAGTAAATAAGCGCCCATGGTCACCACCCTCGCTCCTCCTGCCTCAGCGCACGAGGATGCCACGCTCTCCAACTGATCAGGTGCGGCAGTGACCGGGAGGCAGCCTCGGTCCCCACTCGGGAAAGCTGCAAGGCGTGGAGCTTTTTGTTCTTTTGAAGTGCGGTAGTAGGCGGCGAGGAGCAAAGGTGATCAAGACCGAGGAATGAAAATAAAACCAGCCACCTCTACCCCCACAGCAGCAGTCCCCAAACTCGAGGCTGCCTCCTTTGGTGGAGCGAGACAGCCGCCTGGAGCACCAACGAGAAGCTCCAGCAGTTCCTTGCTGGTGGAGCTGCAACCTCTGGTATCTCAAACCCAAGAAATGAAAAGGGAAGCCATGGAGGATGAAATGAAGACGCGAAACGACCCACACCCATGCTGCTTTTGGCTCTTGCACCTGCCCCCCACCCCCACCCCACCCACCCCCACACACACTCCACCCTCCCCCGGAGGAGCGCGTGTTTCAAGCTCCGCAGAGCTCAGCAGGAGACAAAGCAATTGCCCAGACGCGGCCGCAAGCCTTCGGTGACCGGGTTCCGCATCCCGGTTCTCCTTTGGAACTGGGGCTCTCACCTGCCACGGCTGCGGGGGTCAGGCGAGCGGCTGGAGACAGCGGAGCCCATTCAGGTCTCGGTTTCCCCTGGTAATCCCGGGGCAGGAGTTAGGTGTTGGTCAAGAGACTCCAGCTGTGAGCGTGGACGTGGGTCTTCTCTCTTGAGTAGAAGCAGCAGAGCCACATAGAGGTACAGCCAGGCACTACTACACCCGCGAGTCTCGGCCACGCCTCCTCCGCGCCCGCCTCGGGTCTCACACGGAAATCTCCCCGGGCGGAACAATTTCCGGCAAGAACCAAACGATCCGCCCTCACTTTCTCTGACCGAGGCGCCCCGGACCATAAGCACCTTCTCTTAACGACACGGGTCTTTCCGCTTCCGGCAGCACCAGATAAGTCGCGAAAGGAAGCTTACATCCTATCGCTTCGGTGAGTGGTGGTTCTGGTGTGTGCTTCTCAGGTTTTTTAAAGCGAGGCGTGACCTGACAGTAATTTCAAAACCATTCGCGTTGACTAGCCGAGGAAGGGTATCACTGACGGTGGAGATTGCGCAGGCGCCCTCGGGGCGGGAGGGCTCGCCTTAGGCGTTGTGCTGTCCTGTGCCTGCTGGGCGCTTTCTATTGTCGGTTTGAAGGAGGTGCCTACTCCGTGTAACCGAGTTTTATTTAATGGTAGTTTTTCTGCTTCTACTAAATTGAGCTGGACCATGCCCTTAAGATTTAATGACGAGGTGTGTAACGCGCTGGACATGCGCCTTGGAGTTAAAGGAGCGTCCGAGATTCCGAGCACATTCAAAAGTTGAGTGCGGTACTTGGTTGACATTAAAGAATTCTCTCCCTTTATCATCGTTGTTATTGAATCAGAAATATTATCCTTTTGCCCCGAACTAAAATCTCTTGTGCGGGGAGAAACGCGAGCTCCAGGGAGAATCTTGTCCCTTAGTTTTAAAGAAAAAAAAATACACCGTTGATCTCAGGGTGGGATTTCCTTAAATGGGCGTTTCTGAGCTCGAGGGGAGAAATCATTTTCCTGATGGAAATTCATGTATCAGACGTGGCTTCGTGTATCACATGTGTGTGCATTTGCAGATAACGTTTCTGGTAAACGAATTTGTGCATTGAAATGGAGCAGATTTTACAGAAATGTCTGGTGTATTTAGATTTCCCAGTCTTTTGACGTTTCATAAAATCGTGCTCTTAACATTTTTCAGAGATTAAAATAGAATAATTCAGAAATAATATTCTGATCTCAACATGTTTATTGAAATATGACAGGTTTGAAGTTATCAAATTGGAACATATGCATAACAACCTTTAATTGGTAGCCATGATGAGTTTTCTTCTTGGTGAAACACTGAAATACTAATTTTATTTAAAGTGGTACTTAGTTGCCTTTATTACACACGCAAGATAAAATTATTAAAGTAATATAATAATAAATGGTTACACATGTATTTATTGATTTTATATGATGTTGTACAAGGGACATAGTGTAGAAGTTCAACCAAATAGGACCCTGACATTTCCTCTTGAAAAACGAAAAGTTGCAATGAAGCACCATCACTATCTTTTCTTATTCCTACATGTTTTAATACATAAGCAATTATTTTAACAAAAATTCTGTAAACTATGAGCATATCCAAAGAAGGCCTAATATTAAATTATTATTATTTTTAAATTAAAGTTTATTGGGGTGACAGTGGTTAGTAAAGTTACATAGCTTTCAAGTGTGCAATTCTGTAATAGGTCATCTATATATCACATTGTGTGTTCACCACCCAGAGTCACTTCTCCTTCCATCACCATATATTTGACCCCTTTTACCCTCATTTAGGACCCCTCTCCCCCCTTACTGTTTGGTAACCGCTGAACTGTATTGTCTGTATCTGTGAGTTTTTGTTTCTTTATTTGTTTGTCTTGTTCCTTTGTTGTTTTCAGTTTTATATACCACATATCAGTGAAATCATATAGTTCTTGACTTTTTCTGTGTGATTTCACTTAACATAATAATTTCAAGATCCATCCACGTTGTTACAAATGGCACTATTTCATCTTTTCTTATGTCAGAGTAGTATTCCATTGTATATATGTACCACATCTTCTTTAGCCAGTCATCTATCGAAGGACACTGGTTGTTTCCGTGTCTTGACCACTGTATATAAAGGTGCAGTGAACATCGGAGTACATATATCTTTATGGATAAATGTCTTCAGACTTTTTGGGAATTATATATTGTTATAACTCAGACGACTTAAGTCTCCCTTGTGTATAATACCTTTGTTTAGAAATATTTGGGCATTGGAAAAATGTTTGTTCTGAATATTACAGGTTAAAGCCATTTTCTCATTACTTAATCAAATGGATGATTTCTGGGGACCAAATTGTGAATATACTTTGAAAAGAACAACTACTGGTTCTTTAAGTATTCCTGTATGTAAACACCACATGTTAGCAGCAAACTTTTAACATTTACTTAAAACACTACTTTTTGTGAACTGCTTTTTCTTTCTTTTGCATTTTCTATTTGTCCTTGTCATCTGTCTTTGCTGTCAGAACTAGAAGCTTGTGAACCCCATTAGACTATAATCTCATTATAAAGCATACAGCTGTTTAGTCTTGTGAGTTTCATTATTAGTAAAACATTATAAACATTGCTAGAAAACATTAAACACCATTAACAAAAGGAATGAGATTTTAAAATCTTTTTTTTTAGATAAATATTTTGAAAAAAGTTTTCTGTTACTTTGAACAGCTTAAAATGGATGATAATAATACATAAATATTTTAACAATAATTATATATTGATTTACCATTTGCAAAGGACTTTTCAAATCCATTATCTCATTGATCCATAATTATGAAAAAGGAGGGGTGAGAATTATGTCCTTTTTCCAAATATGGATAATGAGGCTTCAGTAATGCACACACTAGAAATTGCCTCTGAAAAACCTTACCGTCTTAGACACACTCTACTTGCAGTGCCACATATATGCAAGTGAAGTATTGCTTTCCCCAAGTGAAATAATGGTCACCTTGGAACATGTGCCCTCTTAATTCAGTGATACCTCTCCAGTCAGGAAATGCTAGTAATTCTTTATTCATTCACAAATAACTGAATGTCCACTGTGCCCCACTGTTGTGAAACAATGTAAACATTAAGAATTAATAAGACCTTCTTATTTCTTATTTATAATCTAAATTATTTATTACAAAACCACTTTATAACTTTTCTAGCAGAGGCCTGAACCATGTATTATGAAAGCCAAGGATGACAAATAATTACTAGGGTAGCAGCGGATAAAAACAACATGAAATTTGAAGTAACAAAGACCAGGTTTCAAATGTCAGCACATGCACTCACTAACCATGTTGCCTTGAGTAAAATGGATAATCTCTCTGACCTCCATTTTTTTTATCTATAAGAAGGATATAAAACTATTATCTACTCCATAGGTTGTTGTCAGGATCACCACAGTAAAGTACCACATAAATGTTTGCAATTGTTTTTTTAAATTGCTGTTGTAATTGTTTAAAATTTCTTAAACATTATTTTCTCTATAGTTTGGATTTTTCCAGGTATATAAATCATAGCATATAGTAAGTATCCTTTGGCTTTCACTTAGCATAATGATTTTAAGATTCATCCATATTGTTAGGTATATTTATAGTTTGTTTCTTATCAACATTGAGTAGTATTCCACTGTGTGCATCTACCACAATTTGTTTATCCATTCACCAATTGATAAACATTTGGATTGTTTTCAGGTTTGGGTTGTTATAAATAAAGCTAGAAACATTCACATGTAGATTTTTGTGTGGACATATACCATTTCCCTTGGATTAAAACTGTTTTCTAGCATGTTTACACTATTTTGTATTCTCATCAGCAGTGATCTGCATCCTTGATAGTACTCAGTATTGGTAGGTTTGTTTTGTTGTTGTTCACCATTTTGGTGGATATGTAGTGGTATCTTATTATGGTTTTAATTTTCATTTTTCATTGTCTAATGGTGTTGAGTATTTTTCATGTGTTTATCTGCCACCCATATCTTAGAAGTGTCTGCTCAACTCTTTTGCCCAGTTTTTAAATTGGATTGTTTTTTTCTTATTGTGGAACTTTGAGAATGTTTTATAAATTCTGTACACAAGTTCTTTATTATATACATCGACTGCAGATATTTTCCCTGAACTGTGATTTCTCTTTCATTTTAATGGTATCTTTTTAAAAACAAATTTTTTAATTTTTTTCTTTTATAGATCATTCTTTTTGTTTGCTATCTGGGAACCTAAGCTCACAAAGATTTTCTTTTTTGTTATCATCTGGATCACAAAAGTTTCAGGTTTTACATTTAAGTCTATGACCCTTCCTGAGTTTATGTTTACAGATGGTGCAAGGTATGTGTTGAGGTTTACCTTTTTTTCATACGGATGTTTAGTTGTTCCAGCATCATTTCTTATAAATATTATTTATTCTATATTGAATTCCCTTGGCGCTTTTTGAAAAATCAATTTATTATTTCTGTGTGGCTCTGTTTCTGGACACACTATTCTGTCCCATAGACCAGTGGCTATCATTTTGTCAGTAACACACCATACAGTTGTGATTACTCCAGACATACCTCGAAGATATTGCCCTTTTGGTTCTAATAAAGTGAATCATTATAATAAAGCAAGTCACACAGATCTTTTGGTTTCTCAGTACATGTAAAAGTTATGATTATACTATACTGTAGTCTATGAAGTACAATAGCACTATGTCTAAAAAATGTACATAATTTAATGAAAAAATACTTTATTGCTAAAAAATGCTAGCCATCATCTGAGCCTTCAGCAAGACATAAACTTTTTGCTGGCAGAGGGTCTTGCCTTGATGTTGATGGCTGCTGATTGATTTAGGCTGGTGGTTGCTAAAGGTTGGGGTGGCTGTGGCAGTTTCTTCAAATGAGACAACAATGAAGTTTTCTGCATCAATTGACTCTTCCTGTCATGAACAATTTCTCTGTAGCATGTGATGCTATTTGATAGTATTTACCTACAGTAGAACTTCTGTCAAAATTGGAGTCATTCTGCTTAAACCCTGTCACTGCTTTACGCATTAAGTTGATGTAATATTCTAAATTCTTTGTCATTTCAATGGTCTTCATAGGTTCTTTACCAGGAGTAGATTCTATCTCAAGAAACCACTTTCTTTACTCATCCATGAAAAGCAACTCCTCATCCATTAAAATTTTATCAGGAGATTCTAGCAAATCAGTGACATCTTCAGGCTCCATTTCTAATTCTAGTTCTCTCAGTATTTCCACCACATCTGCAGTTACTTCCTCCACTGATGTCTGGAACGCCTCAAAGTCATCCCTGAGGGCTGGAATCAACTTCTTCAAATACCTGTTAATATTGACATTTTGACCTCTTGCCACGAATCATGAATATTTTTAATGGCATCTGGAATGGTGAATCCTTTCCAGAAGTTTTTCAGTTTACTTTATCCAGATCCATCAGAGGAGTAACTATGGCACCTATAGTCTTACAAAATATGAGGTGTGATAAAATCCAGTGACTGTTTAAATTTTTTAAAAATGTATTACAGTAAAAGACACATTGCCATTAATCCCCCTCAAATGCTCCCCCTCACTTCAGATACACTTATCCCATCATTTTTGCCACTTGCTGAAGTCCTCTTCTGAAAGGACTGGAAGTCCTCTTTCATGAGTGTCTTTAGTTGTGCTATTGTGGCCGCCTGGATGTCCCAAATCTATTCAAACTATTTACCTTTCATGATCATTTTTGACTTTGGGAAAGAGCCAGAAGTCTCATGGTGCTAGATCCAGTGAATAAGGTTGATGAGGACACACCATAATGTTTTTATTTGACAGAAATCACTGTACCGGAAGTTATGTATGGCATGGAGCCTTTCCATTGTGATCAAAACATATGATGAATGCTGCTGCCGAGTGCCATCGAACAGAATGGCAGGGATCTTCAATACGGAAAGCAGCATGTTGAACCTTTTAATAGTGTGTGTGACAAGTTTCAACTTGTTTGATGCAGTCAGTCAGGTGTGGAGCTGTGGTTGAGAGAAGGTGTGTTTTAAAGTGTGCTGTAAATCACCCTCCATCATGACAACACTCTGTGTCACATATCACTTGTCATATGGCAATTTCTGTAAAGTAAAAACATTACGGTGTGTCCTCATCTACTTTATTCACCAGATCTGGCACCATGTGACTTCTGGCTCTTCCCCAAAGTCAAAATGATTCAGGACATTGAGGCAGCCATGACAGAACAATTAAAGATACTCATGAAAGAGGACTTCCAGGACTGCTTTAGAAAGGGGCAAGAATGATGGGATAAGTGTGTTTGAAGTTAGGGGGAGTGTTTTGTGGGGGGTTAATGGCAATGTGTCTTTTACTGTAATAAATTTTTTATTTAAACATTTACCATATTGTTTGATTACACCTCATATATTTCTTAAATAACAGTCATGTGCCACAAAATGACTTTTTGATCAATGATGGACTACATATGACAGTGGTCCCATAAGGTTATAATGGAGCTGAAAAATTCCTGTCATCTAGTCATGTTGCAGCCATCCTGATATTCTTGTACAACGCATTACACATGTGTTTATGGTGATGCTGGTGTAAACAAACCTGCACTGCCAGTCATATAAAAGTAGAGCACATTATAATTATGTACAGTATATAATACTTGATAATTATAATAGATAACTGTCACTGGTCTTACTATACTTTTTACTGTTGTTTTAGAGTATACTCTTTCTACTTGTACAAAAAATGTTTACTGTTAAACAGTAAGCCATGTTACACCAACAGCTGCCTCATACATTTTGTGTTTACTGTGTTTCTTGATTGCATCATTTTCTCTTGTACTTGGTTTAATCTTGTTTTGTACAGTAACATGCTATACAGGCTTATAGCCTAGGAGCAATAGGCTGTTCCATATAGCTTAGGTGTGTAGTAGGCTGTACCATCTAGGTTTGTGCAAGTGCACTCTATGATGTTAGCACAACGATGAACAGTGTATTTCTCAAAATTGTCCCCATCGTTAAGTGACACATGTCTGTAATAAGACTTGAAGGTCAAAATTACTTTTTGATCCATAGGCTACAGAATGGATGTTGTGTTAGCAGGCATGAAAACAGCATTAATCTCATTGTACATCTCCATCAGAGCTCTTGGGTGACCAGGTGCATTGTCAGTAAGCAGTAATATTTTGAAAGGAATCTTTTTTTTTTTTCAATAGTTGGTCTGAACAGTGGGCTAAAAACATTCAGGGAACCCATGTTATAAAAAGATGTGCTGTTATCCAGGCTTTGTTGTTCCACTTATTAATGCAGGCACAGCAGATTTAGTCTAATTCTTAAGGGCTCTAGGATTTTTGGAATGGTAAATGAACATTGGCGTCACCTTAAAGTCAGCTGTCTTCACCAGCTGCATTAGCCCCTAACAAGAGAATCAGCCTGTCCTTTGGAGCTTTGAAACCAGGCATTGGCTTCTCTAGCTATGAAAGTGCTAGATGACATCTTTATCATCTTAGCTATTTTAAAGTGCACAGTTTAGTGGCATTAAGTACATTTACATTGTGCAACCATCATCACCATCCATCTCCAGGAATCTTTTTTTTTTTTTTGCAGCTGAAACTCTACCCTTTAAACAGTTACTCCCCTATTACTCCCAACCCCTACTCCAACAACTACCATTCTATTTTCTGTCTCTATAACTTTAACCTCATATGTGTGGAATCATACAGTATTTGTATTTTTTGTGACTGGCTATGTCATATAGCATAATGTCCTCAAGATTCTTCCATGTGTTAGTGTCAGAATTTCCTTCCTTTTTAAGGCTGAATAATTTTTCCATTGTATGCATATATCTCATTTTGTTTATTCATTCATCCAGCAATGGAAACTTGGGTTGTTTCCACCTCTTGGCTATTGTGAATAATGCTGCTATGAACATGGGTGTCAAAACAATCTTTTAACCCTAATAGAATGTGAACTCCATAAGGGTCAATAGGATATATATCTTGTCATTATTGTATCTCCAGGGTTGTGTCTGACACATAGCAGGTGCCCAATAATATTTTTCAATCAGTGAATGAACCTCATATTTGCCTCTAGCAAGTGTCTTGTAGTTACTTGCCTTCATAACAAAACTTAAGACTTCATAACTTCATAACAAAACATAACAAAACATAACATTACTAAATCCACTTACTCAGTGTCCATTCATTCCTTACGTGATTGCAGTCGGGTTTCCACCTGTCCCCTTCTACTGTAACTGTTACCAAAACTACCAGACACGGGGCCGGCCGAGTGGCACATTGGTTAAGAGCTGGTTTGGGATGCCAGCAGCCCCGGTTTGGATCCCACATATGAGGGCCAGTGACACTGCCCTCTACAGCTAAGGTGGTGAACAACAGCTTCACCTGGAGCTGGGCTGCGTGAGCGCTGGCAATGCTGTAGGCTGCAGCCCCTGCTGCAGTGGGCTGCCATAAGCTACAGTGAGTGGCCGGCAGCTAGCGTGAGTGGCTGGCAGCCAATGTGAGCTTCCAATAGTCTTGGTGAGCGACCATCCAGAGGCCAGCGACCGATTTGCCTCATCCGGGAAGAGCACAATGACGATACCAACATGGGCCAGTGAAGCAACGTCCTCTGCAACTAGACTGAAGAACAAAAAGACAGCAACTTGTCTGTTCCCTTTTCCTGATTCCCCAACGCTGTTCCCCTCCCCCAATTCCCCAATAAAATCTTTAAAAAAACAACAACTACCAGACACATTGTACTTCTGATATCACTTAACCTCTCCTCTATCTGGTGCTTAAGAACTCTTTATTCCCTAGGCTTCTATGACCAGAACATCTTCTGGCTTTTTTCGTATTTCTCTGGCTATTCTCATGCCCCTAAGGGATTTACAATATATTTAGGAGAGAAACATGTAAAGTAGTAAGTTCAATGAAGTGTTGCAGATTTTATAAAAGTTGATACCTGTGCTGTGGGTGTACCAAGGAAGGTGTGCACAATTCTACTTGAGAGGAAATAGACATGGTCAGTAAGGATTCATAGATGAGTAAACGCATTAATGTGAATGTTAAAGTATAAGGGCATGTGTACTGCTCTCCTTACTCAGTGCACTTTCCATGAAACCCTTCTTCCACTGCCTTAACTCCATCTGCCATACATGCTCAGATGAACTGAATACATGTTCAATGCTATCATCTTTCTTCCTAAGCCAGAACTTCAGAAGTGACCCCAGACATTTTTTATTCACTCCACATATCCAGTCAGTCTCAGTTCTTATAAAATGTATCTATCCATTTCCACTGACACTGCTTTGACTCAGAATTTTATCATTTTTCGCCTTAATAATGCAGTAGTCACTTAACTGACTGGTACTGACCTTCCTATCTTGCCACCTTAGTCTATCTTTTATATTGGTGCAGAAGGGACTTTGTGGGATAGAAAACTATAACTGTAGTCTGTAAGGGTTTGTCTCCTAGGACACAGCAGCAGGGAGAGAAAGGCCCACCTGGTTCTGAATGGGTAGGGATGGTGGCGAACAGAATAAGCAGCACAGGATAATTCCTTTCAACTGAAAGTATGAAAGAAGATGGGTTTTGTTTTGTTTTGTTTTGTTTTGTTTTTTAATGTAGTGGTTTCCCATATTATTTGGCATTTAAAATAGAGACGTTCTGCTTTGTTTTGGCCAGTGCAGCCAGATTATTTCTTTATAATTCAAAGAAGGTATGCACAGGACCAGAAATTATTTCTGTTTTAAAAAAGCAGCTTACATGTAGTTCAGAAGAGTGTGTGAGATCTAGCATAACAATATTTTTTCTTTCAGTTATCATTTGAACACTTTTAAAATATATCTTTCTCATAAATTATTTGAATGGGTTTTTTTTTTTTGCATTTTTCAATGACCATGAATATATTTAGAAGTAATAAAGAACTATATTTTTCTCCTTATAACCTATTATTTATTTAAATGTCTCATGACAGAACCATCCTATATAAGAAATATTTCAATTAATGATAATGAGAGACTTGAGCACCTTTTGTTTTTTGTTTTTTTTTGAGAGCAGTGTCACTGGCCCTCATATGTGGGACCGAACCAGGGCCACTGGCTTCCCAAGCCAGTGCTTAACCACCGCGCCACTCGGCCGGCCCTTGAGCAACTTTTTGAAGTGTACTTGTTCGTTTCCTTTTTTCCCAATATGTGAAAATTTCCAGCATTTCTTACCACATGGAAAGAGACAAGATAATGTGTCATGATGTATCTCAAAAGTAGCATTTGAATATTTTAGTTCATATACATCACACTGTTCCTTTTCTGTACTACAATTATCTGTCATAGAACATTCTGGGAATGTTCAATTCATATGTAAGCAGAAGCCTGAATTGAAATAGCAACTGAATTAGCTTATTTAAATTATATCTTAAATACCTTTTACCTAGGTTCACAATGGTACGTAGTGGAAAAAATGGTGAACTTCATCTTAAACAGATTGCATATTATAAACGAACTGGTGAATATCATCCAGCTACACTGCCCAGTGAGAGAAGTGGCATAAGAAGAGCGGCCAAAAAATTTGTCTTCAAAGGTAAAATGAAGGCCCCAAATCTTGAATATAGAATTAATATAGATGCTCCTCCATATGTGTTCTTTGTGGAGTCCTGAGAATTTATGTAGTAATTGGTTGTTGCTAAACAGTTACCAGTTGAATTGATGTTGGCACTCAGTCAAAAGCCAAGTGAAAATCACACTGAAGCTAACTGAAGGCCAGTAAGCATGAAAAGAACATGTAAAATCATGAAATGATTTAAAATTATTTCAATGATACCATGAAAAAAACAAAACTTACCTAAATTAACCTCTCCTGCTTTTTCCCTCAGGTGGTGCCTACTCTAACAGTGCATTTGGAAGCACTCATGTCACTGTCAATGATGAACTTATTTGATGCTTAACATGAAAATGTTAACAAAGTTAGCTTGTTTGTTTACTATATTTATTTCTGTGGTTCCCTCCTCCCACTGCCATTAAATAAATTCAGGATTACATTTATTTTTGGACCCCCAAATCATCCTAAATGGATTAAATATTTGAAAGGTGATAGAATATTTATCTTGAAAGATTATGATAATTTTTACTTCTTTCTCATCTTCCAAAGGGAAAGGGAAGAGAGTTTAGAATGAGATAAGCAAGAAGTAGTCACCGGATAACTAAATGAATGTTGGTGCTAATAATGGGAGTTTTGCCTGTAGGTACAGAATTAGGTTTTCTTCAAAACAAATAAATAATTTCTAAGATGATAAATAAATATCTGCTCATTTCTCTGTATGTATACCCCTTCCAGTAACTCCCTTACACTTAAGAATAGGCATACCTATTACCTCTTAGCTAAAGTGAGTATTCGTTGATTAACTTATTTAATCATTTATGCAACAAATGTTTACCAAGTTCGTACTATGTGCAAATCACCTGTTAGGTCTTTGAGATACATCAGTGAATAAGATAAGGATCCTGCTCTCAAATTGCTTACCTTCTAATTCAAGTAAGGACTGTTTGACTCAGATTAGTAGCTTAATGCTCTATTCTGGAGTTTGAACAGTTAACTCATCCACAGTGGAGAGGCGGTGGTTCTCTTGCTGCCCTGGTTGCTTCCTTGCTGTAGATTCTTCTCATGTGTCCTCCAGAGGAAAACAGAGAATGGTCTCAGGATTAAGGTTCTCCCACTTTCTGACTTTACCTGCCTTACTTCCTACTCAAATCCAGAAAAGCTTAAGAGAGGTGGTTGCTTATAAAAATGCAGTTATGATGAAATACTGTTTTGGAAAATTCTGTTCCTGAAATTGCTTATCTGTACATAATTCATTTGCTAATTCATGCCATTTTTAGGAGGTGCCTGTAAGCATTTTTCTAGTTTGAGTACTCCCATAGAAAGATAATTTCATACTCCCATAGTTATCATGTGCTTTGGTGAACAAGCTAGTTTTACTTGTATTGCTGAATACAAAATTATAGCAGCCAGTGCTCCTCTTATGCATCTGTTGGGTTGTCGGAAAAGTCATGACGCATTTTGTCTGTTTTTCAAAAGTCATTTGTTTATATAAAGAACAAAGATCAATCAGTGATATATTGCCCGTTTTGTTCGATAACCTTTTTCCATCTTTCAGTGAGCTTCATAATTCCTTCTTCATAGAAGGACCTGTCTTTATTTGTGAAAAACTGAACAAGGTGCTGATTTACAGCCTCAGCTGAACTGAATTTTAAACCACGCAAGGAGTTTTGAAGAGAGTGAAACAAGTGGAAGTCTGACGGTGCAAGGTCAGGCGAGTATGGTGGGTGTGGCAACACATCCCATCTAAGCTCCAATAATTTTTGACAGGTGATCAAACCTTTGTGTGGTCTTGCATTGTTGCGATGGAACACAACTCCTTTACAATTAACAAGCTCTGGACGTTTCTGGATGATGGATTCATTCAAACTGTCCAATTGCTGACAGTACACATTTGACTTGATTTTTTGGTTCCTTGGTAGGAGCTCAAAAAACAGGACACCCTTAAAATCCCACCATACTGATGCATAACCTTCCTCTGATGAATGTCTGCTTTCGATGTCGTTTGAGGCAAATCATCATGTTGGGACCAAGACCACTTGTGCACCACATTGTTGTAAACAATCCACTTCTCATCACCAGTTATCAGTCGCTTCAAAAAAGTATCGTTTTCCTCACATTTAATGAGCATATTGCAGATGTTTATACATGCTCTCAAATGAACTTCATTGAGTTCATGCAGAACCTAAATATCGAGCTTGCTTACATATCCCAACTTCTTCAGGTGGTCATGAACACTTGAATGATAGATGTTCAATGTTTCTGCAATCTCTCATGTCATGTAATGTGGGTTTGACTGGATCAATGCCTTTTTTTGTTGTCATCAACCTCAGTGGGCCTCCCTGACTGGAAAGCATCATTGAGATCAAAAATCACTGGCACAACGATATATCTGATAAGGGGTTAATATCCAAAATTTATAAAACACTCATGCACCTCAACACCAAAAAAACAAACAACCCAATAAGAAAATGGGCAGAAGATATGAGGAGACCTTTCTCTAAAGAGGACATACAGAAGGCCAACAGGCATATGAAAAAATGTTCAACCTCACTGGTCATTAGGGAAATGCAAATAAAAACCACCATGAGATACCACCTCACTCCGGTCGGAATGGCTATCATCAATAAATCAACAAACAACAAGTGCTGGCGGGGCTGTGGGGAAAAGGGAACCCTGCTGCACTGTTGGTGGGATTGCAGATTGGTGCAGCCACTATGGAAGTCAGTATGGAGGTATCTCAAAAATATGGAAATGGGATCTACCTTTTGACCCAGCAATTCCACTTCTAGGTATTTATCCTGAAAAACCCAAGACACTAATTCAAAAAAATATATGCATCCCTATGTTCATTGCAGCGCTATTTACAATAGCCAAGACTTGGAAACAACCGAAATGCCCATCGGTAGATGACTGGATTAAGAAACTGTGGTACATTTATACAATGGAATATTACTCCGCTATAAAGAAGAATGAAATCGTACCATTTGCAATGATGTGGATGGACCTAGAGACTATTATGTTAAGTGAAATAAGTCAGACAGAGAAAGACAAATACCATATGATCTCACTTATAAGTGGAATCTGAAAAACAAGAATGAGCAATGTAAACAGAAGTGACTCATAGATATAGAGGAAAAACAGCGTTGCTAGTTGGGAGGGGGGTGGGGATGAGGGAGAAGGGGAAGGGATTAGACAGCAAAAACAGGCAACTACAATATTGCCACAGGGATATGAAAGACAGTTCGGGGAATATAATTAATAATGGTGTAAATATTTTGTGGGGCATCAGATGGTCACATGTCTTGTTGGGGAGACCATTTCATGGATGGAGTAGAGGTTTGATCACTGCACTGTATACCTGAAGCGGAGGTTGTATACCAACTGTAATTGAATATATATAGATAGTCACGGGATGTGGATTATACTGTGGAAGAGAGTCAGAGGAAGAGTAATAGATATATATGATATGGGAGGGAAGAGTGGGGTGGCAAATTGGGGGTGAGGGGTTGTCACTTTGAAGGGTAAAATGTATAACTATTGCACTGTGTTGTACACCTGAAACTAATTAAAATAAATAAATAAAAAATAAATTTAAAAAAATAAAATAAAACAAAAACAAAATCACTGGCACAGAATTTCATGAACTATTGTTGGCACTGACGTTCTTGTAGAGCATTGTCACTGTAAACTTTATGCAACTGTTCACAAGCTTAACACGCGTTCTTTCCTTTATGGAAGTAAAACAGTAAAATATGGCAAAAATGAACAATTTGGTCTTCCATCTTGAACTTGTAAAATCTCCAAAACTCAACCAATTCGCTCAATTTTTTTTAAGAATGAAGCTAGAACTGTCAGCTGTCAAATGACATGCAATAACATAGATGCGAATGACTCTAGTACTCTCAAAAATTAACTAGTGCTGTCTGTCGCAAACAGGTGTCATCACTTTTTCAACAACCCAATAATAAGTATAACAGCTGACGACCTTTCAGATTGTATGGTAACATCATTACAAGTAAATATTCTCTCTTAGAAGGGTAAAAGGGTTTTAATTTTATAAAAACCTCATGATTTTAAGATAAAGGCTATGATTATTTTAAAACTATACAGATCTCTCTAAATTGCAATTATACCTTTTTGATATCATGTATTCCAGAAAAAAAGCTGTTTTATGTTGGAAAAGACCGAAAACAAAATCGTTTGGTAATTGTTTCAGAAGAAGAAAAAAATAAAGTTCTAAGAGAATGCCATGAAAATGACACTGGAGCCCATCATGGCATATCCAGAACCCTTACTCTAGTGGAATCCAGTTATTATTGGACTTCTGTGACCAATGATGTCAAACAGTGGGTATGGCTTATGTATTTAGAATATTTTGAATAATGTCTTTGTAATAGATATCCAAAATTCATTATTGCTCCAGATTTACTCTTAGTAGCACTTCTCATTATATGCTTTTTGTGTGCGTAGATTCTGTACAAAAACATTTAAAGGGAGTTTTATTTCCTTTCAAAATTTTTTGAAATCACTAAAGTATAATTTGAACTAGAAAAAAAGCATTATTTAAACATTATATTTAGATAGATTTTTGTTGTTGTTTACAACCAGATTTTCATCATTGAACTCTTGTATAGGCAGAATATAAATTGGACTGAAATTACCTTTGTGATGCCAGTCATCCAGTCTTTTCTTGAGGGGTGAATATATTCATAAGTCAGGCCCAGTATGTGCTCTCATCTCTTGTGCCTATTCTTGACAGAAAATGTCAAATATGAAAGAAACCCAAAACCAACTACAGTAAAACCTTGTATTGCGAGTGACTTGGTTTGTGAATGTTCTGCAAGGTGAGCAAACATTTCCAATACATTTTAACTTGATAAATAAGCAATGTCTTGCAATACGAGTAGTTTGTTTCTGGAACGAATTATACTTGCAAACCAAGGTATTACTGTAATTGCAAAATCAAGTTGTAAAGATAATAAAATTAGTCTGAATTTTGTAACTATAATCCACTGGGACCTTCAACTTATAATAGAAAATTCACCTAGGAATTCTGGGGTTCTTGCTGGTAGATTAACTGATTTCTACTTTTCCTACTGTACTCAATTTGCAAATGGTAGGAATTCCTTGGTATGTATGTGAGATCCCTGTAAGAATTATAATAATGAATCAAAAAGTCTGTCATTTCAGGCATAAAGAATTAAACCAACATTTAACAAAACATCATTTATGAGTTATGAGTTTATGAGTCTGTGCAGGTGTTCCAAAAACCTTGATATTTGTACACATTTGCCTTTAATACCTGCTACAAATTCCTTTACAAACATTTGTGGAAATTTTTGTCAAATCTTTATCATTTGAGAATACAAATGATTTTTGGAAATAACAACCAGAGGTTATTTGTGCATAAGTTGGAAAATAAAATTGTTGACCAAAAGGAACTAAGGTAATAAGATCGTTTTTAAAACTGTGTTCAGGAGTTGGTTTGAAAGTTTCTAAAGTGGAATTCCAGAAATATGTTGACAATGGCACCATCCATTAGTTGATTAATTGACCTCATCTCACTAAGTTGAAAGCCCCATGACAGTATGGACTTTATTTCTGTCCATTCTCTATTCTCAGGACCTAATGGAATTTCTGGCATCTATAAATATTGTTTGAATAAAATTATGTATAATAAATATTTGTTAGAATAGAAGAAAGAATGAACTTATTAGAGTGATAACTTTCAAAGAAAAAATCTTTTCTTATAGAAATTTTTATATATTTACATACTGATTTAAAAATTAGAGCAAACTTGTTTAAAGATCTTTTCACTTAATAAATATTTATTGAATGTAAACCGGAATTATGTTCCATGTGAGTAAGACTCCTTAAGATGGTCATTGAATAGCAGTAGCAATGGATACTCTTATTATCCTAAATAGGAGTTTTTATTATATTCTAGAATACTCCAAAATTTTTTTCTTCAAAACACAAATTACCTATTAACCATTTTAAAGTTCAGAATTATAAGACTGCTTTTGTTATGATGAACATATTAACATTTGTCTTTTCTTTATTGTGTGCCTCTTTTGTAGGTATATGCTTGTCGGCATTGTCAAGCGGCAAAAAATACAGTTATTCTAGCACCTAAACAGCACCTTCTCAAGGTGGAAAATCCATGGAGTATAGTTACTGTTGATCTGATGGGCCCATTTCATACAAGCAACAGAAGTCATGTATATGCTATAATCATGACAGATTTGTTCACAAAATGGGTTGTGATTTTGCCTCTGTGTGATGTTTCAACATCAGAAATTTCGAAAGCTATTATCAATATATTTTTTTTATATGGACCTCCTCAGAAAATAATAATGGACCAAAGAGAAGAGTTCATTCATCAGGTAAGACCAATAAGCTGCTTAGGCATGCCCAGCACACCTGTAGATTATAGGGTGCTTAATGAGTTTAGATAAATTGCTGCAGATATAGAGGTTTAATATTGCATAGTACAAAGGTAGTTGGACTGGAAATTAAGAGATCAGGATTTTAGTACTTATTGTGCCATGTAGTAATTGTAAATCTATCTTCAGGCGTCCTCAAACTAAAATGAGGTGGTTAGACCGAATAAACTTTGTTTATTTTTAGCTTAAAACTTCTGATTGAACATTTACAGGGAGAATTGACTAAATGATGGAATACATCATATACATGAATCAGAATATTCAATATTGAAAGGTATTGATTTTTCCCAAATCAAAGTTAATTTATGTAATTAGTGAATTTCCAGTCAGCCTTAAAAAGGCAGGCGCTTTCCCCTTATCCTGGCCTTTTTCCAGATTAAAGTTAATCTGAAAGAATAAGATAAGAATATACATGAAAATTCTAAAAAAGAATATAACTACTACCTTAAGGCATATTTAAAATCTTTTATAATTGACAGTGTACTGCCATAAGAAAAAGGTCAAAACTAGCCAGATTGTCTTGGTTCACAGCACCTTTGATCTCAGTCCAAAAGAAATACCTAAAGTTATATTTATTAAGGAGTTAGGTCCTGTGTCAGGGTCTCTAAGATTATCTCCAGGTTTTGTGGTTTACTGGGAAGACTTAGCAGATGGTCATACTTATGGCTCAGATTTATTATAACCAAAGGGTATGAAGTAAAATAAGCAGAGAAAAAGCTCATGGGGGAAGTCTAGGTGAAACCAGGTACAGGCTTCCACATTGTCCTCTCCCATTAGAATAACACAGAACATAAAATGTAATTCTCCCAGAAAGGTACTGTAGCAACACATGTAAAATGTTGTCTACTACGGAAGCTCGTTAGAGACTCAGTGCCTAAGATTTTTATTGCCAGCCTGTTACATAGGTACCCTCTGCTTGGCATGTGCCAAATTCTAGACTCCCAAAGAAAAGAAGGTGTTCAGCATAAACCACCTTATTTATATAAACAGGGTAGGCACATTGAACCACCTTTATCATTTAGGGAATGGTGGAAACCCTCCCCAAATCTAAGTTCTTATACACTAGCCAAAGGCCAACCCTGTAATCAGGCCTTTCAAAGGTCTGCTATATGTTAACTCTTTTCTGCACAGGTCCTAATCACTTAACCATTTAAAAGAAATACTCATAGATTGAAAGAAAGTATATTTTTATTTTTAAATAACTACAGTTGCTTGCTAAGTGTGTATCTATTGACCACTGCTCAACTTCTCAAACCTTGGAATCAGATTGGACAGCACCATCCTAATTTCCTGTTTCACATTGATTTTTACACAGTAATTGCTTTTTATCACAACATCTACACAAAACCCAGTTCTGTAAAGATATGACATCATTGAAAAGAATGTAGCCTTATCTAATGTTGAAACCATAAACTACCTTAAGCTAGTAGTTTTCAAAATGTCCAGCAAACCCCTTGGCATAGAGTTTGGTAACCATGGTTAAAATTATAGAGGTAGCATCACATGAATAGAATAGAGAAGGATTCTTTAATATTTAATTAACAGTATAGGTAACAATTTTCTAATTGTTTCTAATTATTTCTATAATATGATTTTAGAATTACCACGTACCAAAACTACCTTGTTTCAGATAAATTAAAGAATTTTTATTTTTTTAACTGAAACAAAAAAATACTACTAATCTCTAGAGATGGAGGTCATTTTCTAATCTTAGGAATAATGGTATAAATTTCAATGAAAAACATCACTGAATTTGGCTACATAAAAATTAGAAACTTACGTGTGGTAAAATAAGCAAAACATAAAGGCCAAGAAGTAGGCCAACAAAAATAAATCAAATTCATGCAGGAAAGGGCTAATGTCTTTGTTATAAGAGATTCAGACAAATTTAAAATAGTGGCAAAAACATAATTCACAAGAGGTAATAAAAATAATAAACATGGAAAAATGTACAAACTCAATATTAATGAATAATGCAAGTTAAGACCAGGTTCTGCTTATCTAATCAACAAAAAATAATAATAATGCCAAATAGACTCCAGGAAGAATGATATAGCCTTACATTACTGGTAGCTTCGCAACTTGAAACTAACTCTTTTATAAAGTAGTTTGTCAAAATTCCATTAAGAGCCATAGAATAGTTTTGTATTCTGGTTAGCAGTCCTGTTTCTAAGAATTTATTACAAGGCAATTATTTAAAGTATAGAAATGGCTCTTACTGTTTATTTATTTAATTTATTTATTATAAATACCATAATGCTTTTTATTTGAGTGAAAGTTGGGAAACAGCCTAAATATCTAAAATCAAATGTTTCAGAAAAATATATGTACTCACATGATGAAATATTTTGTAGCCATCAAAAATAGTGTTTATAGACTCACATTTAGAATTTTGTCAAAAAAATAAAATGCCTAGGAATAAATTTAACCAAAAAGGTAAAAGACTATACTTGGAAAATTATAAGACATTGAAGAAGATACAAACAAATGGAAGCATGTACCATGATCATGGATAGGAAGATTTAACATTGTTAAAAATGTCCATATTACCCAAGGCAATCTATAGAGTCAATGCAATTCCGATCAAAATACCAATAGCATGTTTCACAGAACTAGAAAAAAATATTCCTAAAATTTATTTGAAATGTAAAAGACCCGAAATAGCCACAGCAACCTTGGGAAAGAAGAACAAAGTTGGAGGGTATCACAATATCTATTATCAAAACTATATGGGCCAGCCGAGTGGCGTGGTGGTTGAGCACTGGCTTGGGAAGCCAACGGCCCCGGTTCGGGTCCCACATGTGAGGGCCAGTGACACTGCCCTCAAAAAAATAAATAAAACTATGCTACAAGCCCATATGCTACAAGCATGGTACTGGCATAAAACAGACACATAGATCAATGGAACAGAATAAAGAACCCAGAAATAAATCCATGCCTATATAGTCAGTCTTTGACAAAGGAGGCAAAACTACACAATGGGTTAAAGGTTGCTTATTTAATAAATAGTGTTGGGAAAACTGGACAGACACATGCCAAAGAATGAAACTGGACCACCTTCTTACACCATGTATAAGACTAAACTCAAAATGCATTAAAGACTGAAACACAAAACTCCTAAAAGAAAACATAGGCAGTAAACTCTCTGACACTGCTCTTAATAATGTTGTTTCTGATATATTGCCTTGGGCAAGTGAATCAAAAGAAAAGTAAACAAATGGAGCTAAATCAAAATAAAAGATTTGTGCACAGCATAGGAAATCATCAATAAAACGGAAACAACCAACTGAATGGGAGAAGTTAATTTGTCACTGATACATCCAATAAGGGGTTAATATCCAAAATTTATAAAGAACTCAATGCAACTTAACACACAAAAAACTAACAATCCAATTAAAAGTACAGAGGTCCTGAATAGACATTTCTCTAAAGATGACATACAGATGGCCAATAGACATATGAAAAGATGCTCAACCTCACATCAGAGAAATGCAAATTAAAAACCACAATGAAATATCACCTCACACTTGTCAGAATGGCTATCAATAAACCAACAAAAAAAAACGAGTTTTAGCTAGGATGTGGAGAAAAGGGAATCCTCATTGTACTGTTGTACTGTTGGTGGGATTGCAAATTGGCACAGCCACTATGGAAAACGGTATGGAGGTTCCTCAAAAATTAAAAATAGAACTACCTTATGATCCAGCAATTCCACTTCTGGGTATTTATCCAGAGAAACCCAAAATACTAATTCAAAGAGATATGTGCACCCTTTTGTTCACTGTAGCATTATTCACAATAGCAAAGATATGGAAGCAACCTAAATGCCCATCAATAGATGATTGGATAAGCAGGACATTGGCCATGGAAGGCGAAATCCGCTAAGGAATGTGTAACAACTCACCTGCCAAATCAAGTAGCCCTGAAAATGGATGGCGCTGGAGCGTCAGGCCCATACCCGGCCGTTGCTGGCAGTCAGTGACACTCATGAGAGGATAAAACATATTTTGAACATAAAGACAGAGATAAACAATAACACTATCGTAGTAGGGGACTTCAACACCCTGTTGTCACCAATGGACAGATCCTCCAGACAGAAATTCAACACGGACACAGTGGCCTTAAATTACACTTTAGACAAGCTGGATTTAATCGAAATTTTTAGAGCATTTCACCCAAAGCTACAGAATATACATTCTTATCAAGTGCACATAGGACAAGATACACCACATGTTAGGCCACAAAACAAGTCTCAACAAATTTAAGAAGACTAAATTCATATCAAGTGTCTTTTCTGACCAAAATGCTATGAAACTAGAAATCAATTAACAAGAAGAAACCTGGAAAGCACACAAATACATGGAGGCTGAATAACATGCTACTAAATAGCAAATGGGTCAAAAATGAGATCAAGAAGGAATTCAAAAGATACCTTGAGACAAACGAAAATGAAAACACCATGACCCCAAATCTCTGGGATGCAGTGAAAGCAGTCTTAAGAGGGAAGTTCATAGCAGTACAGGCCTACCTAAAGAGGGAAGAAAAATATCAAATCAACAGACTTATCTTTACACCTCAGGGAACTGGAAAAAGAACAGAAAAAGAAGCCCAAAAGGAGTAAAGACCAGAGCAGAAATAAACGATATAGAGAACAGAAAAACAATACAAAAGATCAATGAAATCAATAGTTGGTTTTTTGAAAAGATAAAATCGACAAACCCTTAACCAGACTCATCAAGAAAAAGAGAAAGAGGACCCAAATTAATAAAATTGGAAATGAAAGAGAAGTGACAACAGATACCACAGAAATACAGAAAAATTTAAGAAAATACTATGAGCAACTATATGCCAACAAATGCAACAATCTGGAAGAAATGGATAAGTTTCTAGAAGCATACAATCTACCAAGGCTGAACCAAAAAGAAACAGAAACTCTGACAGATTGATTACTACCAAACAAATTGAATCAGTAATCAACAAGCTACCAACAAACAAACGTTCTGGACCAGATGGCTTCACAGGTGAATTTTACAAAACGTTCAAAAAAGAATTAATACCTATTCTCCTCAAACTATTCCAAAAAATACAGAAAGAAGGAAGGCTCCCAAGCACATTTTTATGAGGCCACTATTACTCTGATCCCAAAATCAGACAAAGATATTACTAAAAAGGAAAACTACAAGCCAATATCCCTAATGAACATACATGCAAAATTCCTCAACAAAATACTAGCAAACCGAATTCAGCATTCCATTAAAAAGATCATACACCACGATCAAATGGGATTCATTCCTGGTATGCAATGTTGGTTCAATATCCACAAGTCAATTAATGTAACACATCACGTTAACAAAATGAAAAATAAAAATCATATGATCATATCAATAGATGCAGAAAAAGCATTTGACAAAATCCAGCAGTCATTTATGATAAAAACTCTTAGCAAAGTGGGAATAGTGGGATCATATCTCAACATAATAAAGGCCATATATGATAAGCCCACAGCAAACATTGTACTCAATGGGGAAAGGTTTAAAGCTTTCCCCTTAAGATCAGGAACAAGACAAGGCTGCCCACTTTCACCACTTCTATTCAACATAATTCTGGAAGTTCTAGCTACAGCAATCAGACAAGAAAATGAAATAACAGGCATCCAAATTGGGAAGGAGCAAGTAAAATTGTCATTATATGCAGATGACACTTTACTATATAGAAAGAATACCAAAGGCTCCACCAAAAAACTGTTAGAACTGATAAACGAATTTAGTAAGGTAGCAGGATACAAAATTAATATCAGTTGCATTTGTATACACCAGAAATCTGTTGCATTTGTATACACCAAAAATAAACTATCAGAAGAAGAAATCAGGAAATCAATCCCTTTTGCAATTGCTTCAAAAACAATAAAATATCTGGGAATAAATTTAACTAAAGAAATAAAAGACCTGTACTCAGAAATTTATGAGACACTAAAGAGAGAAATCAAAAAAGATACAAATACATGGAAATACATACCATGTTCATGGATAGGAAGAATTGATATAGTTAAAATGTCAATACTATCTAAGGCAATATATAGATTCAATGCAATTCCAAACTACCAAGGACATTTTTCTCAGAATATAGAATCCTAAAATTTATATGGAACCACAAAAGACCCCGAACAGCTACAACAGTCTTGAGAAATTAGAACAAAGTGGGAGGCATCACGCTACCTGACATCAAAACATATTACAAGACTGCAGTAATCAAAACAGTATGGTACTGGCATAAAAACAGACACATAGACCAATGGAACAGAGAGCCCAGGAATAAACCCATCCATAAACCATTTAATCTATGACAAATGGAAGCAAGAATTTGCACTGGAAGCAGGATATAAAATCAATGTTCAGAAATCAGTGGCATTTGCATATACCAATAATAAACTAACGGAAAGAGAAATTAAGAAAACTGTCCCATTTACAATTGCGTCAAGAACTATAAAATACCTAGGAATAAATTTAACCAAAGAAGTGAAAGATCTGTACTCAGAAAATTATAAGACACTGAAGAAAGAAATCATAGAAGATACAAATAAATGGAAAACACCTACCATGCTCATGGATAGGAAGAATTAATATAGTTAAAATGTCCATATTGCCTAAAGCAATATATAGATTCAGTGCAATTCCTATCAAACTACCAAGGGCATTTTTCACAGAAATAGAAAATATAATCCTAAAATTTATATGGAACCATAAAAGACGCCGAATAGCCTCGGCAATCCTGAGAAATAAGAACAAAGTCGGGAGGATCATGCTACCAGACATCAAAACCTACTACAAGGCTACAGTAATCAAGACGGTTTGGTATTGGCATAAAAACAGGCACATCGATCAGTGGAACAGAACAGAGAGCCCAGAAATAAATCCAGGCATTTACGGACAGTTAATCTATGACAAGGGAAGCAGGAATTTACACTGGAGTAAAGATAGTCTATTCAATAAATGGTGCTGGGAAAATTGGACTGACACATGCAAAAAAATGAAACTGGATCACCTCCTTACACCTTATACAAGAACAAATTCAAAATGGATTAAAGACTTAAATGTAAGACCTGAAACCATAAAACTCCTAGAAGAAAATACAGGGAGTATGTTTGCAGACATTACCCGGAGCAATATTTTTACTGATACATCCCTATGGGCAAGGGAAGTAAAAGACAAAATGAACATATGGGATTATATCAGACTTAAAAGTTTTTTCACAACAAAGGAAACCATTAATAAAACAAAAAGGAAGCCTACTGAATGGGAGAATATATTTGCCAACAATATATCTGATAAGGGGTTAATATCCAAAATTTCTAAAACACTCATGAAACTCAACACCAGAAAAACAAACAACCCAATTAAAAAATGGGCAGAAGATATGAAGAGACATTTCTCTAAAGGGACATACAGAAGGCCAACAGGCATATGAAAAAATGTTCAACCTCACTGGTCATTAGGGAAATGCAAATAAAAACCACCATGAGATACCACCTCACTCCAGTCAGAATGGCTATCATCAATAAATCAACAAACAAGTGCTGGCGGGGCTGTGGGGAAAAGGGAACCCTGCTGCACTGTTGGTGGGACTGCAGATTGGTGCAGCCACTATGGAAGTCAGTATGGAGGTATCTCAAAGAACTGGAAATAGAGCTACCTTTTGACCCAGCAATTCCACTCCTAGGTATTTATCCTGAAAAACCCAAGACACTTATTCAAAAAAATATATGCACCCCTATGTTCATAGCAGTGCTATTTACAATAGCTAAGACTTGGAAACAACCAAAATGCCCATCGGTAGATGACTGGATTAAGAAACTATGGTATATTTATACAATGGAGTATTACTCGGCTATAAAGAAGAATGAAATAGTACCATTTGCAATGATATGGATGGACCTAGAGACTATTTAATGTTAAGTGAAATAAGTCAGTCAGAGAAAGACAAATACCATATGATCTCACTCATATGTGGAATCTGAAAAACTATGAATGAGCAAAGTAAACAGAAACTGTCTCATAGATATAGTGGAAAAATCAGGGTTGCTAATTGGGACGGGGGTGGGGATGAGGGAGAAGGGGAAGGGATTAGACAGCAAAAACGGGCAACTACAATATTGCCACTGGGATATGAAAGACAGTTTGGGGAATATAATTAATAATGTTGTAAATATTTTGTGGCGGGTCAGATGGTCATATGTCTTGTTAGGGAGACCATTTCATGGATGGAGAAGAGGCTTGACCACTGCACTGTACACCTGAAGCTGAGGTTGTGTAATATTGTATACCAACTGTAATTAAATATATAGATAGTCACGGGATGTGGATTATAATGTGGAAGGGAGTCAGAGGAAGTGTAATAGATATATATGATATGGGGGGAGGAGTGGGGTGGCCAAATGGGGGATGGGGGTTGTCACTTTGAGGGGTAAAAAGTATAACTATTGCACTGTGTTGTACACCTGAAGCTAACTAAAAATAAATAAATATTAAAAATAAATAAATACATAAGCTTGCGAAAAAAAAAAAGAATTTGCACTGGAGTAAAGATAGTCTGTTTAATAAATGGTGCTGGGAAAATTAGACTGACACGTGCATAAAAATGAGAATGGACCACCTACTTACACCTTATATGAAAACAAACTCAAAATGGATTAAAGACTTAAATGTAAGACCTGAAACCATAAAACTCCTAGAAGAAAACATCGGGAGTAAATTTGCAGACATTACCCTCAGTAATATTTTTACTGATATATTGCCTTGGGCAAGGGAAATAAAAGAAAAAATGAACATATGGATTACATCAAACTTAAGTTTTTTACAGCAAAGGAAATAATCAGTAAAACAAAAAGGCAGCCTACTGAATGGGAGAAGGTATTTGCCAATGATATATCTGATAAGGGGTTGATATCCAAAATTTATAAAACACTCATGCAACTCAACACCAAGAAAACAAACAACCCAATTAAAAAACGGACAGAGGATATGAAGAAGCATTTCTCTAAAGAGGACATACAGATGGCCAACAGGCATATGAAAAAATGTTCAACCTCATAATCATTAGAGAAACGCAAATAAAAACCAAAATGAGATACCACCTTACTCCGGTCAGAATGGCTCTCATCAATAAATCAACAAACAACAAGTGCTGGCGAGGGTGTGAAGAAAAGGGAACCCTGGTGCACTGTTGGTGGGACTGCAAATTGGTGCAGCCGTTAAGGAAATCAGTATGGAGGTATCTCAAAAATTGGAAATGGAACTGCCGTTTGACCCAGCAATTCCACTCTTGGATATCTATCCAGAAGAATCCAAAATGTTAACTTGAAAAAATACATGCACCCCTACGGTTATTGCAGCGCTGTTTACAATAGCCAAGACTTGGAAGCAACCGAAATGCCCATCAGTAGACGACTGGATTAAGAAACTGGTACATTTATACAATGGAGTATTACTCTTCTATGAAGAAGAATGAAATCGTACCATTTTGCAACGATATGGATGGACTATTATTTTAAGTGAAATAAGTCAGAGAAAGACAAATACCTTATAATCTCACTTATATGTGGAATCTAAAGAACAAAATAAACTCATAGATACAGGGTAGAAACTAATGGTTGCCAGTGGGGAGTGAGGTTGGGGAGGGCGAAGTGAAAAAGGTGAAGGAATTAAGAAGTACAAATTGGTAGTTACAAAGTAGTCACAGGGATATAAAGTATAGTAAATAAGTCAATAATATGGTAATAACTTTGTATGGTGCCAGGTGGGTACTAGACAAGTCAGGCGATCACTTCATAATGTATATAAGTGTCTAACCACTATGCTGAACACCTGAAACTAATACAGAATAATATTGAATGTCAGCTGTAATTGAAAAGTTTTTAAAAGGAGGGAAAAGGTGAAGGAGAATAAGAGGTTCAGATTTCCAGATATAAAACAAGTAACTTATGGGGATGTAATTAAAGTACAGCATGGGGAATACAGTCAATAATATTGTGATAGTATGGTACAGTGTAAGATGATTGCTGGATTTCTCATGGTGATCACTTCTTAAGTATAGAATAACTGGTGTTGAATGGCTATGGTGTATACCTGAAACTAATATTGTATGTTAGCTATATTTTAATAAAAAATCTTTTAAAAATAATGTTTACAAAGAAAAGGAAATGAAATGGACAGTGTTTACAACATGTTAAATTAAAAACCTGAATAAATAATTTTGACACATAGATATTTGCATATTCATATATTTACAAGGTAATTATGTAAAAAAATAGGTATAAAAACAATAAAATTCTATAAGGTTAACTCATGGAGTTATTTTTTTTTTAAGTAATGAAATTTTATAGATTTTTTCCTTAATTTTTTAGTTTATTGTATTATGTTTTTATAATTTTTAGTGATTAAAATTTGTATAATTATATATTATTGTTTGGATATAAATTACTAGTGCTCAACAATAACTAGTTTTCCTAGTCTTTCCAACATAGACAGCTCCTTCTAGCTTCTTACAGGTAAGCAAGCCCAAGTAACTAGATCTGGCCAAAGAAATCGAGTGGATAGATGTGTGACAATTTCAGCCTGAAGTAGTGAAAACCTCATGCTCAACTCTTAAGTTTCCCAGTCTTACTCTTTCTCTGGAGAATTGACAGAATATTCCAGGTATTATAGGGTGGTGAAATTTCTGTCATCCAGAATTGCTGAGGTGCCTAGTGGAGAATAGTTATTTCAGAGAGACACTGATCTGCAGCTGACTTTGAGCAAGCAGCAAAACTGCTGAGTTAAGCCACTGAGACTTGACTGTGTTTTGCGGCTAGCATAACCTTGCCTACTTGGCTGACACAGCAGTGACCTGCAAAATTGTGTGTGTAAGACAATCCATTTTGTGGGACTACAGTGTTACAACTTCTGTTTATACTTCTTTTTATCTATTAAGAAAGAAATTAAGCTTTACTAATAATGTATACATTATTAGTATACAGATTGATAGTAGCATCCTGATTCAATAAGGCAGATGATTGTGTGTCATACCTGGGAATGCGATGGTAACCTAGAGAAAAGTGAATCCACAACATGTAGGAGTCTACAGTGGTTCCCTGACTCATTCTTTTGTTTTCAGCAATAATTGAATTTATGGCTATTGTCTAGTTTTCACCTAAATACTCTTCATAGAATAGCCAGGTGGCTTAAGTTTTTTTCAATAAAACAAGGTAATATTAATAATACAGTCACCTATCAACCATAAGAAAATAATAAAACGGACACTTCTACTTAACTTGTGGTACTAGCTCTTTCATAAGTCACATTAAAGAAATGGAAACAAATATAAACTAATCTGATCTAATAGGAAATTAGCCATCAAAATTCAAAATTATCAATAACATTTATTGATTTGCTTCCAGCTTTGTTGAAGAGCCTCACCCTAAGTGCCTACAATGCTTTAAGATATTAAATAATGACAGTGTAAAGCCAGAATGAATCACCAACAGTTATTCCATTCATGTTTAAAATCATGTGGTAATCAGTCCAGGACTTTATATACTTTTTTTATATACTCTTTTTGTTTGTTTGTTTAACTGAGCCATCCTGCCACCTGTTGGCAGCTCAGTGACAGCCCAGTTCGGGCTGGGCATTGAACTGATGTTGCTCAGAGCTCAGCTCGCACTCTTGAGCAAGCTCTTAACCAAGTGAGCCATTCGGCTGTCCTAGTCCAGGACTTTAAATTTACAAAATGTAACAAATGTGTTTACAAGCCTCTTTTTGTGAGATTTAATAACAAAAAACTAAATATTATTGGGAAAATGTGTTTTCTTTTTATTCCTGGGATTTAAATGGCTTAAATCTCATACAGAAAGAATAATGATGACAAAATAAATTTATTTTGTCAGCAAATACTGACAGAAAACACTGTTAAAGTGTTGAAATAAGATTAGAACATTATATACAAAGTGGGAAGTTTATTATACAATTGGATGAAAATACAGATATTTTTAACATAGGTTCGTCTAGAGTATTTGCTAAATTGTTTCAATAAATGTACAGAGAACTTTTTGTAAACCTCCGAAGGAAATAGAATAAGCATTTTCAAATGGAAAATTACTTCTTTAATTTTAAAAGTACATCTTGTGATAAACCAAAATTGCAACCACTAGTGGAATGTCTGGTTTGAGGGGGAGAAAAAAAGGCTATTGGGAAGGATATCAAGATAGCATCTCACATATGGATTCATTGGATCATTCCTAGGCAACTTCTTGAAACAAAGAAGTTGAAGCCTTTTCCAAAGGTCAGTCATTTTAAAACCATTGATTAGGGCCGGACGAGTGGCGCATTGGTTAAGAGCTGGTTTTGGGATGCCAGCAGCCCCGGTTCGGATCCCACATATGAGGGCCAGTGACACTGCCCTCTACAGCTAACAACAGCGCCACCTGGAGCTGAGCTGTGCGAGCCCCGGCGACAGTGTGGGCTGCAGCCCCTGCTGCAGTGGGCTGCCATGGGCTACAGTGAGTGGCCGGCAGCCAGCGTGAGCTGCCAATAGCCGCGATGAGCGACACCCAGAGGCTGGTGACCGATCTCCCTCATCCGGGAAGAGCGCAATGATGACACCAACATGGGCCAGTGAAGCAACGTCCTCCGCAACTAGACTGAAGAACAAAAAAGCAACTTGTCTGTTCCCCTTCCCCGATTCCCCAACGCTGTTCCCCTCCCCCAATTCCCCAATAAAAAAAATAAAATAAAAAAAAAACAAACAAAAAAAAAACCATTGATTATACCTCAGATTGAGGCTGACCCTAATATACCTATTCTCTGGAATTTCTTTTTAATTACTTTTGAATTAAAAGGAGACAGCTTAAATTAGTACGTATATTGAGTTGTCGGAAAAGTCATAATGCATTTTTGCAATGAAAAACCTAGAAAAAATACATCATGACTTTTCCAACAACCCAACATTAGCTAGGAATTGTATTCAGCTCCAAGTTACAGAGAACACCTCTTTTTCCCCCAGTATATAAATGCCAATATGAGTTTATTTTGTATTTAAGAAAAAGAAGGCCAGGCTGTTCAAGGTTGGAAGGGTGACTGAATGTCATTGGGAACTGATGCTTCTATTGGGTTGATGGAAAAGTTATGACACATGTTTACAACACATGACACTAGATCATTTTTGGAAGTACTGGAGTCATTCACAACTATATAATTGCTATGTCATTTGACAGCTGACAGTTCTAGCTTCATTCTAAAAATAAATTGAGCGATTCAGTTGAGTTTTGGAGATTTTACAACAAGTTGAAGCTGGAAGACCAAACTGCATTTTTGCCATATTTTACTGTTTTACTTCCATAAAGGTAAGAATATGCGTCAGGCTTGTGAAAAGTTGCATAAAGTTTACAGTGACAGTGCTCTACAAGAATGGAAGTGCCAACAATAGTTCACGAAAAATTCTGTGACGGTGATTTTGATCTCAACAACGCTCCTCGGTCAGGGTGGCCTACCGAGGTTGATGAAGACAAAATAAAGTCACTGATGGAGTCAAACCCACACTACATGACACGAAAGATTGCAGAAACATTGAACATTTATCATTCAAGCATTCATGACTGCCTGAAGAAGCTGGAATACATAAAAGCAAACTTGATATTTGGGTTCCGCGTGAACTCAAAGAAGTTATTTTGATGGCGCGAATAAACATCTGCAATATGCTCATTAAACGTAAGGAAAAGGATCCTTTTTTGAAGCAACTGATAACTGGTGATGAGAAGTGGATTGTATACAACAATGTGGTGTGCAAATGGTCTTGGTCCCGACATGATGATTCGCCTCAAACGACATCAAAAGCAGACATTCATCAGAGGAAGGTTATGCTTTCAGGGATTTTAAAGGTGTCGTGTTTTTCGAGCTCCTACCAAGAAACCAGACAATCAACTCAAATGTGTACTGTCGGCAATTGGACAGTTTGAACGAATCCATCATCCAGAAACATCCAGAGCTTGTTAATTGTAAAGGAGTTGTGTTCCATCGCAACAATGCGAGACCACACACAAATTTGATCACCAGTCAAAAATTATTGGAGCTTGGATGGGGTGTGTTGCCACACCCACCATACTCGCCTGACCTTGTGCCATCAGACTTCCACTTGTTTCACTCCAAAACTCCTTGCGTGGTATAATGTTCAATTCAGCTGAGGCTGTAAATCAGCACCTTGTTCAGTTTTTCACAAATAAAGACAGGTCCTTCTATGAAGAAGGAATTTTGAAGCTCACTGAAAGATGGCAAAAAGTTATCGAACAAAATGGGTAATATATCATTGATTGATCTTTGTTCCTTATATAAATAAATGACCTTTGAACAACAGACAAAATACGTCATTATTGTTCTGACAATCCAATTGCTTTCTGTTCCACCATCTTTAAGATGTGACTCTCAATCTTATGCTTACAATATGGCAGTCAGAGCCCATACCACAAAGTACATTTCAGACAGAAAGAAGTGGGAGGCAAGGGAACAAAGAGATGAGTCTGCCCAACAACTATTTAAAAGCCCAAGGTATAAGTTCTGCTTACATCTTTTTGACTGCACCATATGCAGGGGAGCTTGGAAACGTGGTTTTGTTTTGGTCAGGTTTTTCCTCATTTATTTGCTTCACCTTTTCAGTTACTCTAATACTGCTTTTCCTCTTACAATTAAGCAACAAAAAATATAATATTCTTCTTTAAAAAGAAAACAAGTTTACTAGCCAAAAGTTTACCCAATTAATAAGAAACGTAGTCCGAGGCGTAAGGCAGGAAAAATAAGTTATTTTACATGTAACAGGCTTACTGTTAGAAGTTTTTTTTGTTGTTGTTTTTTAAAGATTTTATTGGGGAATTGGCGGAGGGGAACAGCGTTGGGGAATCGGGGAAGGGGAACAGACAAGTTGCTGTCTTTTTGTTCTTCAGTTTAGTTACGGAGGATGTTGCTTCATTGTTGGTATCGTCATTGCGCTCTTCCTGGATGAGGCAGATCGGTCGCTGGCCTCTGGATGTCGCTCACCGCGGCTATTGGCAGCTCATACTTGGCTGCCAGCCGCTCACGCTGGCTGCGGGCCACTCACTGTAGCCTATGGCAGCCCACGGCAGCAGGGGCTGCAGCCCACACCATCACCGGGGCTCGCACAGCCCAGCTCCAGGTGGAGCTGTTGTTAGCTGTAGAGGGCAGTGTCACTGGCCCTCATGTGGGATCTGAACGGGGGGCCGCTGGCATCCCAAAACCAGTGCTTAACCAATGCGCCACTCGGCCGGCCCTGTTAGAAGTTTTCTAAACTCATTTTGGCTTCTTTTAGGTCCTGTATATAATGAATGTAACAATAATTATAGTAACATTGAGTTATAAAGTACTCACTACGTGCTAAAAACTGTGTTAAGTCTTTACAAATGTTTACTCATTTAATCATCAGAGTTCGTGTAGGATTTTCCTTATTTTACAGATGAGGAAACTGAGTACTTAGAGGTTGGGTGACTTTGCCAAGGTCACATAGCTGTTAATTGTATTATGTGACCTAGTGGTTTTTGGTTTTTTTTTTTTGTTTTTTTTTGAGGGCAGTGTCACCGGCCCTCATATGTGGGACCCGAACCAGGGCCGCTGGCTTCCCAGGCCAGCGCTTAACCACCATGCTACTTGGCCGGCCATGTTTTTTGTTTTTTTTGAGAAACTGTCTACTGAATGTTAGTTGAACTCAGAATTGATGTTCCATCCTGTTCTTTTACTTCCTTGCTGTATGTGTGTCTCTGGCAAGGCACTTAACTTCCCAAAGCTTTAGCTTCTTGTTTTTAAAATGGGGTTAATAATACCCTATCAGATTGTCAGAAGGTATAATGACAATAATGTAAAGCAGCTGGTGCGTTGCCGAGACTTACTAAGGATTCAATAAATGGTAGTTACTATTTTAAATAAAATAGATATGTTTTTCATATAGAATGGCTATGGTCAATGAAAAAGGCAAGATTCAAATTCTTTTGAAAACTTTTAGTGAAAGGAAAAATAAAATACAATTTTAAATTCAGCTTTGGTTTTTTTTCAGATCAATGTTGAACTGTGTGGATTGTTTGGCACAAAACAAATTGTAATTTCCCACGCCTCTCAGACTGCTAACCAAACTGAAAGTATACCTAACACGATCAAAACATTTCTTTCCAAACACTGTGCTGAGCACCCAAACAACTGGGATGATCACCTACCAGCTGTTTCACTTGCCTTCAATCTAACTCACTTGGTATGTGCCTGTTTGTGGTTCTATACTTTTGAGTTAGGGCTGTTTCTTGCCTAGATAAATGCTTTATTACACATTGTTGTTTATTTTCCTTCAAATAGGAGCCTTCTAAAAATACACCATACTTTCAAATGTTTAATCGAAGTCCTTATATGCCTGAGACTTCAGTTGTTCTCCATGAAGTGGATGGTGATAATACAAGTATGTTTGCCAAAATTCTGGGTGCAATTAAAGAAGCTGATAAAATAATGGAGAATAAGATAACTTCAGTGGACAAGGTGATTTATTTAATAGAAAACTCTATAATTGAACAATCTATAAAGTGATTTAAAAAAAATTTGTAGCATGTATACACATGGACACACACACACACACACACACATACACACATGATATACCCTTAAACCAAAATCTTTTTCTACCAAATTCCGCTTATCTTGATTAAACAATAGCTGTGAAATTCTGAGAGACAATTATGGGAAGGAAAAACATGCATTTTGGAATCAAGTATAGCAGAATTAAAATCCCTGGTCTTGTTGCTTTCCAGTTGTTTGACTTGGGCAAATTACTTAAGCTATCTCAATTTACCTTCTTTATAAAGTTGGGGTGATGCTGACTTAGAAATATTGTTTTCAGAATTAAATGAGATTCATGCCTACCTTTTAAGTGGCATCTCAATAAATAACCATTTTGTTACATTAGTATCTATTTACCTTCAAGAAACTGTAGCTCTTTCATCCCTTTGTTCTCACTCTCTCTTTTTTTTTGTACTTGTAGATGGAGAATAACAATGTTGATGAACTAAATAAAAGCAAAATCATTGTTAAAAAGAAACCAAAGCAATTAAATCCATTTCATCTAAAAGTGGGTCATGAAGTTTTAAGACAAAGGAAAAATTGGTGGAAGGATGGTCGTTTCCAGTCCGAATGGGTTGGTCCTTGTGTCATAGACTATATCACAGAAAGTGGATGTGCTGTTCTGAGAGACAACACTGGGACTCGACTTAAAAGACCTATCAAAATGTCCCACCTTAAGCCTTATGTAAGAGAACCCAGTGAACAAGGTAAGCATCTGTCACTTCTCTACATTTTTTTTTTTTTGAGTGAGGAGAGAAGTTAAAATTACAACTTCCTCCCCCTTGGTTAGGTTTTCTTTTCTGTAAAATTTGGTAGAGTATTAGATCCTAGGTAGTCTCTTTTATTAGAATGCCTCTTCTGGAACTGTCATGCTTATAAGAGATATTTCCTTTTTTTAATTTCTAGTGTACTTTTCGCACACTTTCTCACAGTTCAGGTAGGAGATACTAAACCTGTTTCACAGAAGGAAGAGCTATGTGTTCTGTTTTCACTTTTACAATATTTTATGTGTAACTTTGTGCCTCATTTTAGCATAAAAAAGCAGCAACTAAGATAATTAATGCCAAAAACAAATATACTGTCCAGAATCCTGTTGTGAGATAAACATATTAGGGAACTTAAAAATGTGATAAATTTTTAACATTGCATCGTAGTCCAATCATGGTGGGTGCAGGGGAGGGAGCAAAGTAAGTGGGGTGTATTCTGAACGTTATAAGGTGCTATAAGAAGAGGTGATTGCACCCTAAACAACGTTATACCTGCCCCCAATTATGGTTCTGAACAGTCAAGATAATCCTGATTTCTTTAGCCTGTCCTTTCATAGACTAGAGCTAAATTACATTTTTGCTATGGCTTTCAATTAAATCCCACTGTTATTGAGATGGTTTTATTTTGTCCTGGTATATCTGCTCCCTAGAGTTTCTCTGGGGTGGATAACTGGGAATTCGTACCTTAGCCAATTAATTTTGCTTTTTCTATAAAGAAACATAAAGTATCAATATTATTTGAGTGTGAATAACAACTAATGGGAGATACAATTTAATATATTTTTAAACAATGTAAACAACTGAGTTATTTAACAGGCTTAATAATAATTATAAGAGCACCGGCAACAGATAACCTACACTTTGTAGGATCTGAAGCCCTGGGGACTTCTGAGTAACAGCTCCGCTCTGCTTCTGATCCGGGTCACGTTAGAAGCTCTCAGTACCTTTCCATCTGCTTGTGACAGACCTAGTTGCTCTACCAGTAAACTTATCTTGGACTGTTCTAATTCTGAACAGTACCTCCATTCTTTCTATTAGCAGATAAGCACTCTATTTCTTGTGCCTCTTAATTCTGAACTACACTTTATGATTTCTCCCTTTGGCCATTTAAGTAGAGAAGATTATACAGGTACATGGTGTCCTTCCTTCTTCCACGTGATTTTCTCCTTAACCTTTGACATTCAGGACTTGCTCCCTTCTACTGTGTTAACCTTCCTTAGTTAATACAAAATTTAAGTTTAAAATATTGCTGTATCAGGATCTGTTTCAACATTTTGCCATTGGCTCTTGCCAAAGAAAGGAGGCCAACCATTTTGCTGCTCCTGAATATTTCAGAGTCCAACTGAGTAGAACGTTTTCTAAACAGAGGAAGTATACTTTTTGCCTCATGCTTGAATTCTCTGCAGATATTTCTTTCAGTAATATAAAGGAAATGGCAATTTTAGTACCACTGTACACATAAGGAACCTGAGATTGACAGGTAGACTTGTTTTTTCTTGTTAAGCAAGAAAGTGCTGATCTAGCCATCCTGGAATCTGGTTCTTGATTACTATTTGGTCCTTTTTTATGTGTTTTTCTTATTTGCAGAAATTCACAATGTGATTTCTACAATCTTTTTTTTTTCAGTATCACATATTTTCCTGAAAATCTTTACCTCAAAAGCTGATTTTAAAGAGTCCTAGAACTGAATTTAAAGCAAATAAAATGGCTTTGAATAAGCACCCTGTTCTTTTATTTGACACAAATTTGGATGAGCTGTAGCCAAAAGAACTATGACTTTGTCTTACTGTACTTGGCATTGCTATTTTTACCAGCCTTGAGATTTCGTAGCTGAATTAAAGACTCATTGTCCAAAGCAGATACCCTTCTGTTGCCAACTTCTTATCCCTTCTTATCTAGAACATAGTGTAGAGAGAACACATTCCATACTAGGTCTACAATATTTCTCACTGCTATTTTCAGCACGCCTATTTGTCATTTTGTCTAGTTCAATGTCAGGTGCCTTTTGGGACTAATTATTTTAATAAGAAATGTTATGATATACCATCGTGTCTCTGAAATCATAATGTTGCCCTTTGAAATGAAAAATGTTATTGACCCATTATTTTATCCAATATAGATTTTAAGTACTTTCATTTGTTTTGTTTTGGGTAGGAGTTATTGTGATAGATTTGTGTCTGCCCCCTCCAAAGGTTTTAGTGTGATTGCCCTTCACATTGTGAAATGGTTTCCATTATATTGTAAATGTCCTATTGCTGCCACAACTAATTACCATAAATTTAGTGGCGTAAAACAACACAAGTTTATGATCTTACAGTTCAGTAACTTTAAAGTCCATCATCAATACTAAAAATCAGTGGGCTAAAATCAGTGCATTAGCAGAGCTCTAGACAAGTTTGTTGCCTTCCATTTTCCACCTTCTATCCACATTGTTTGGTTTATGGCTCTCTTCCTGTATCTTCAAAGCCAGCAATGACAGGTGGTACTTCACATCACATCACTCCAACCTCCTGTTCTTCCATTTTTAAGGACGCTAGTCCTTGGAGCCACCCACATACTCCAGGATAATCTCCTATTTTAAGATCAGCTGGGTTTTAACTTTAATCCCATCATTATCCCGATTCTCCTTTGCCATGTAAGGTGACATATTCACATGTCCTAAAGATTGTGGACATCTTTAGGGACACAGTATTCTGCCCACCACACCATGGTCTACACTCGTGAAACAAAACGAAGCTTAGTCCCTATACTATCAAGCCCATGATCTTGACTTTATTATTTCTGCAAAGAGCCTCTAAAGGTTATGTAATCTCTAAACTCAGACTACTCGGGTTCTCTGTTGTTAGTATAAGTGATTTATTATAATAACAATTATGAGAAGATGTACTTGTGTGGCAACACATTTTAATAGCTTTAGGATTATTAGGCCATATATGGATTAATCTAGTCAACTCTCTTCAGAATAAGAAAATTAAGTAATCTGACACCTTGTACTTTTCTTTCTATTTGAAGAAATAAATTAATCCAAATCACTTGGACTTTTTTAAGGTTTTGATTTTCTCTTATTTTTCTCCTTTCTCTTTTAAAAGAAAAAGTGTGTACATATATATCACTTACATGTAGAACCTCTCTTAGAAAGAGATGTTTGATAAAGTCCATTTGTTTCTAAGGCTAGTATAACTAGGATATACTTAAGCTCAAGATCTATGAATGTATTTCTAGCAAATCAAACTGTTATGAGCTTACATCTATGCATATTTTCCCTGTTGATACATGTTTACTAGACCTATTCTTCTAAATAGACCTATTTCATCTCTATGGGAAAAAATTTTTGAGACAGAAAACTTCCTTCATCAAAGATGTCTCCAAGTATCTTTGAAAATACCTTCAATGCTGTGGTTTCTTTTGTGGTTTCACTGATACTTTGCAGCGTTGTATCGGCCTTAAACCTATGGAGTTCTCCATGGCTTATTAGGAAAATTTCATCATTAATACTTTTATCATACCTAATCTTTATAAGTTCTCTTATAAACCACTACCTAGCCTTCTCCAATATTAACAGGCTAATACTGAAATTTGATGTTAAACCTCTAAGTAACATATTCTAAAAATGTTTCAGTTTCACTGATCATTTTTTCTTCTTTCTTGCTGTTGTCGAACAAAGCACTTCTCATGGGTTGCATGATTCTTTTTTTTTTTTTTTTTTCCTTTTTTTGAGGGCAGTGTCACTGGCCCTCATATGTGGGATCGAACACTGGCCGCTGGTTTCCCAAGCCAGCACTTAACCCCCATGACACTCGGCCGGCCCGTATGGTTCTTTTTTTATCTTTCATAATTGTTCCTCTGTCCAGCAGTTCATCCCCTACTAACTACAAAAGTCATTTCTTGCTGCCTCCAATTATCCATGCTTTTTTTCTATCATAAATATGTATATCTTCTTAATGGCATTTTCAGTCTAAATACTACTTTTGTATGAAGAATTGGTGGGGTTAAACTTGGAAAATCTCTAAAAACTAAAATACCAAGTACATTTTGCCTAATGAAGAACTAAATGGGCAAAACTAAATGTCCATACAAACCCAAGACCACGTATGCCATCTCTTAGATTTGTTTGATCTATTGAAGTTTGTAAATTGAACGTTCTTAATATATCAACTTATGGAGTTGGAATAGGGCCCGTGAGCTTTTCACATATTAATATGAGAATGGGTAGAGGGGGATTGTGTTCCACGCTATACTAGCAACTTTGTCTGCTCTGAGAAACTTTCATTGATCTCTAATCTAAACGGGCAATTAATCTTCCTTTTGCTATTTCTCAAACTTAAAATTTGAAGACTCTTTAAAATATTAAAACCTTCAAGAGAATCTGTTATGTTTTGGGAGAAAATCCAGAAAAGAAGGCAGGGGCCCAGGAAGTTTATCACCTACAGTGTAAGAATTCCTTGTTGTAATGAATTAAAATATGAAGTGGGGAGGAATACTTTTATATATATTAACCTTTATTTATAAGGATGCTACTGCTCTGCCATCAGTTGGACATTCACTGTAAACATCTTTTTTTCCTGATAGAGATGATAGAAATAGAATAAAATGCTAACAAGGAAAATTCATTGTCAATATTTCAATATGGATTTAGCAACATCTTAAAAGTTCATGAGCATTTTGGTCTTCAGTTAGATTTAAGCTAAGCTTTCTAAACTACGGTATTGCCGCCTGTCTGCTTATACATTCCTATCACATAAGCCCAATTCTAAGAACTTTAACTTCATTTTCATTTATAACTTCATAATGTAATAATTTGATATTACTGTCCTAATATAGGTTTTATAAAGATTGGAGAATTATCTAAAGTAAGGATTTAACAATTTTTAAAAATATCTTTCAAAACCACATGAATTCACTTGGAAATGTTTTGCAGAAATATATTAAGGATATTATCAACATCAAAAATATAGTTTAATAACTTTGGCTTTAATTTATACCATAATCCCCAGACTTTTCCACCTCCTAGCCCACACCTACTAAAGACAACTCAAAGGAACAGAAAAACTTGGCTCTTTTTAAATCCTTTGTCTTTCATGAACTCAATATGAACTGTCAAATTTATATATTATTTTATTCATTCTGTGACATATCTATTTATTTAGTAGATAGGGGAACCCACCAGAAATTAATCTTGATAGTTATTATTTGGGATTTTGTTCCTTATTTAACATTGTTTAATTTAAAAATGATGTTTAATTATAATTCTAAAAGGCAAACTTGTCTTGTTTCTTCTTTCAGACAGCTTTTATCTCTTACAAGGCTCAGTAGTTGCAGATCACGACTACATTGGATTGCCTGACATTCCAGTTGGAGAATACCAAGCAAACATTCTGGTGGAAGATGCAGCCATTGGTGTGGTCGATAATGAATTACTGACACCAAGCAAGGATCGTGACCTATTAGACTATAGGAATGCCAAAATCTCTCCATTGATAGAAGATAATAGTACTCTTGAAAAGCAGACTTTCAGCCTGTTGGACTCTTCAAACCAAGTCCTTGAGTATTTAAGTTAGTAAATACCAAAGTTCATTTAAAGTGCTTGTTTAGAATGTAGAACTCATTGAATCTTGCTCTTTCCCATAAAAAAAAGGTTGCATAGAAGGTGTCTTAACTCCCTCTTAAAGACTAAACTCTGAAGATTTATTTTATAACTATTTATTTATCTAAAATTGTACCATGTTTGAATGTCAGTACATGCATATAAAGGAAAAGGAAGCATATAATATATAGAATTCACTTTTTCTTCTAAAACGAGAACAGGTAAAGAATGCTTGTTTCTTAGGAAGTAAACTAAAATTCCAGCTCAAAACCCTCAAATCTTTGTCTGGTGTGGTACCATCTTTTCAGTTTTAATTTTTTAAAACTATTTCATCTTTAAAAAAATAAATTTGAGGGACAGCTGAGTGGCACATTGGTTAAAAGCTGGCTTGGGACATCAGCAGCCTCTGTTCAGATCCCACATATGAGGGTCAGTGACACTGCCCTCTACAGCTAAGATGGTGAACAACAGCTCCACCTGGTGCTGGGCTGCTGTGAGTCCCCAGGACGGCATAGCTGCAGCCCCTGCTGCAGTGGGCTGCCATAGGCTACAGTGAGTGGCCAGACACCAGCATGAGCGGCTGGCAGCAGGTGTGAGCTGCCAAGAGCCGCTGTGAGCAGCTATCCAGAGGCCGGCGATCAATCTGCCTGACCTGAGAAGAGCGCAATGATGACACCAACATAGGCCAGTGAAGCAATGTCCTCTACAACTAGACTGAAGAACAAAAGGACATCAACTTGTTTGTTCCCCTTCCCCGGTTCCCCAATGCTGTTCCCCTCCCCCAATTCCCCAATAAAAAATCTAAAGAATAAAAATTAAAAATCTAAAAAATAAAAATAAAAAAATAAAATAAATAAATTTGAACTACCTAGAATGGGATTAATACCTATTTATTCAACCATAAGAATAAATTAAGTGAAACTTCTTTCTGTGTAAATGGAACTTCTAAAAACAATATTGTAGGAAAATATTTAGAGTTATTTATTAGGCTCTTATAGGATATTGGTAATTTCACCTTGTTAGACAGACTCAGAATTAGGATCTGAAACTATATATGTTGGTTTGAAATCATTTGTACACTTTATAATGTATATTAAAGCTAAAGTCATTCATTAATAAGATTTTTTTTGCAATCTTAAGCAAATAATAATGATAAAACAATCGCTATCAGATTTTAAATATAATTTCTATGGTATTTATAACTTCATTCAACACCTATTTGTTATGAAGCACTTTGAAGAATGCTGTGGAAAAATCAGAAGATGAGTCAAGCAGGTATGTGCCTGGCCCTCATACAGATTCACAGACTGGTAATAGTTATATATGACGTACACTTCATACAGCACAAGCACTAGCTCTGGGATTTGCTGTGAAGTTACATGCGTGCTTCCTACTCACGTTACAGTGGTCACACCTGGTGACACACTGCTAATGGTTATGGTTTTCTTTTTGTGGTGATGACAGTGTTCTAAAGTTAGTAGTGTTGGTTGCATAACTGAAAATACTAAAATTCATAAAATTGTACACTTTAAAGGGGTGAATTTTATGGTATGAGAATTCTATCTCAATAAATTGTAGAGTCTAAACCAAAGTTGAAACAAAAATCCTTAACCACAACATCTAATAGCAAAAGATAGGTTAAGCACAGTCCAGCTGAGTCCCTGGAAGGAGGAGAACCAGAATATTGGTGTATTGATGCAGAGCTATAATGGCTGCCATCCTCATCTTTGTTTGCAGATTCTATTATAGGCCATTTATGATGAGAGTTATTTTTACTTCTTGATAAATACCCAATACAAATTATTGAATACAAGCTATTCAAATAAAATGCTAATTTTATTACTAAAATCTCCAGATTCTGATATAGAGATTCTATGTATAGATTTTAAGTAAGCAAATATACACCAGCCGAGTGGTGCATTGGTTAAGAACTGGCTTGGGACGACGGCTCTGAGCCTCAGGATCCCGGTGCGGATCCCACATATGAGGGCCAGTGACACTGCTCTCCACAGCTAAGATGGTGAAAAACAACTCCACCTGGAGCTGGGCTGCTGCAAATCACCATGGGAGGCGTAACTGCAGTGGGCTGCCATAGGATACAGTGAGTGGCTAGCAGCCAGCGTGAGCAGCCAGCAGCCAGTGTGAACTGCCAAGAGCCACCGTGAGCGGCTCTCCAGAGGCCAGCCACCAATCTGCCTCACCCGGGAAGAGCACAATGGCAATACCAATGAAGCAATGTCCTCCACACTAGACTGAAGAACAAAAGGACAGCAACTTGTCTGTTCCTCTCCCCCAATTCCCTAATAAAATCTTAAAAAAAAAAATACACAAAATATCCACAAATTAGATACACACATAGTCTAATGTTTGCAAGGTCCTGTCAAGAGTGAAAATAGAGGTCCACACACCATATACCTAAATAGAAGTTATTCGTCCAGCTAACAGACTGTTCCTACCTTATCAAATACACCTTGCTAAGGTTCCTAGAATTCTTAGACTCTATGAGCCCCGCACTGAGTAGCAAAGGAAGGGAAGCTGGTCTCCAAGCTGTCTTTGTCCCAACCCCATCTCCCAAGGAAAACCCACCCTGGCTTCTGCAGACACGCCCATTGAACAGCCAGAACTTTGGAAGGTGCTCTCCAGCTATCCATCCACCTTCCTGGAACAGACCAGGAAGGCCTGGGAAGAGGGAGGAGAGGCACGTCTCTAAGCCCTGTGGTCTCACCCTCAGGGAGGGACATACACTCGAGCACAGCAGAACAGCCCTCAAGCTAAGGGCCCAGAGCGGGGTCCCTCTCATCTGGATCTAGCAAGGTTTTCTGTAGAAGGAGTATATAGTAAAATTTTAACCAAAAAAATCCAGAAATATCTTTATGAGGCTTTGTATGCCACCTTGTGGTATTTTCATGAACATTTAAAAACACAATATAGAAGGAACTGGAGATGCTGAGCTAAAATAAAGGAGAAATATATTCTGAATGAGAATAATTGCCTGGTTTGAAAAGTGATTTTTAAATATGATTAACTTTTCAAGTGTAAAATTCTCTTACATTGCCATCTAAAAAAACATTAAGGCATAAAAGAAAGCTTACTACATGTTTCGCTATGGGATTCATTTAAAGACTCAAAAAATATATATATTAAATGCCTACCATGTTCTACGTACTGTTCTGGCAGTGAGATTATATCAGTGAGAAACAAATGTCCCTGTCCTCCTCCAGTTTACATTCCAGTAGGGCAGTGAAATACTGACCAGCAGTTCTTAATATATTTCTTTACTTAGAGCCAATCTTAAAAACTTGATAGCCTATTGTGCAGACATCTTGTTGGGATCCCTACCTTAAGCCTTAAAAAGCATTAAGTGCCCAGTTCCACTTATTTGGGATTGTGTAGTAAGTTGTAAGAATATTTTGTTAGAGGCCTAAAAGGACAGTGCCTTATATTGGAAAGAAAAGTTCAAAATTAATGAGCTATGCATGGAATTTAATGTGATATAAAAAGGAAAAGTGAATAAATCTAAAGAAAATAGAAGGGTTGAAATCATGAATAGAAATTAATAGAAAAGAAAATAAACATCTAATGCGAGGATGAGCTGAGCCAAACGTTGCTTCTTTGAAAACACTAATAGAGACACATTTAGCAAGCCTAATGAATAAACCTACAGGATTTATAAATCCACAATATTGTGTTGTAAAAAGGTCAGAGCCCCATTATGATGCAAATATCTAAAAGGATATTACAACTTTATTCCAATAAATTTGAAACCTTAATAAAATGGACAAATTTTAGAGAACTTTAACTTGCAAAAGTGGTTCAAAAAATAGTGTCAGATGGCACAAACATTTATAATTAAATTTAAGGAGCATGTAATTTTTATCTTACACAAATTATTCAGAGTGTAGAAACAGAAGGAACACTCCTTATCTTGGCATGAGGGTGGCATAATCTTGAAAAGGACATATTGTGAAAGGAAAATAACAGGTCATTCTGTCATGAACACAAATACAAAGACCTAAAAAAATGTACAAAACTGAACCCAGTGACCTCTAGCAATATGCATTATGACCAAATTGAATAGATCCCCAAAATGCAAGGTTAATGTTAAGGCAATTTATACAATGAATGGCAGCATTTCTAAGAGACCTGGCAGGAAAGAGATGAAATGCACAAAATGGCTTAACAGCAAGAAACTATTTAATGAAGTATGAATGAAACACAAGTGACAGTGGTACATTTTGTGGCCAGCAATAGCCAGAAACAGCCAGAAACCTTGTGGTCTGAAAGGGCAAGGAGAGGAGATGCCCAGGGAGAGATGGATAATAGAAGAGGATTTAAACATCAGCATTTGTAGCCATGGAGGAATGCCAGAACCAGAACAACTCAGAACCATGACAACCATTGTCAAAACTGATAATTACTCTGGAAGGTGAATCAGAATGGATCGAGAAAGGGCAATGAAGGACTAGTGGGGAGTCGGTTGCAATAATTTAGATGAGAGATGATGATGGCATTGGAAGTTGTGAGACGTGGTTAGTATCTGTTATATTTTGAAGCTAAACAATTTGCTGATATTGGATGTAGGTGTTTAGAGGAAGAGAAAAGTCTATGATGATTCTAAACTTTTTAGGCTTGCATAACTAGAAGAATGAAATTGCTGCTAACAGAGATGGGGAAGACTAGGAAGAGCAGGTTTAGGGAAGAAAAGTTCAGTTTTGAACATGTTGATGTTGAGATGCATGTTATACATGCAAGTGACTCTGTTAGATAAGACATTTAGATACAAGCATCTGGAGTTCAGTGGATAGGAATTCAGCATTCATTTATGCGCAGTTCAGAACTCCCCAGAATAAAACTAATTAATATGTGTCTTTGGGGAGGCCAAGACATTCTCTTTGCTGCAGAGATGTGCACTTGCTAGATGTGAACTTACTGTTGACCTGCCACACTTCTTGTTAATCATTGCTGAGGCAGCGATCCAAAGCATCTGCTGATTGATTATACATACTCTGTGGCATTATTTATATTACCTGGCAGAGCAAGCTGATGCTCAAGCAAGTTTCCTCGGTTTATGAATTATGGTGGCAGACATTCAGCTTCCTTTCTCCTTTTGATGGATCTAGCTGATGCTAATACCATATTTAAGGGACTACGAATAATTCAGGCAAGTTCTCAAGAATCTCATTCTCATTTTACAGTGGAAACTGAATGAGGCAATACATTAATAACATATTATTTTGCAATCACATAGTACTTTGGCTTTGCTAAGGAATTTACAATCCAATGTAATTTATAGATTGGGTTGTTGGAAAAGTCATGACGTATTTTTGCAATGAAAAACGTAGAAAAAATATGTCATGACTTTTCTGACAACCCAAAAGAATTTCTGAGGTGGTTCTAATATCACTTTTCTATTTTAATCTCCATTTGCAACTTAAAAACTGGAGAGAGGAGAACTTTTCTTTCCAGAATAAGAATTAGAAATTCTTTTGTTTTTGAGGGCAGTGTCACTGGCCTTCATATGTGGGACTGAACGGGGGCCGCTGGCTTCCCAAGCCAGCGCTTAACCACCGCGCCATTCTGCCGGCCCAAGAATTAGAAATTCTTTAGAATCTCTTCTATTCCACCTCACAAACATGAAGTTACTACCCTTTAATTCTAAATCTTCCTTTGAATTCCTGTCAGCAAAGAGGATAACCTAAAAGTCTTAGCATTGTACATAATTTTACTAAGATACCTAAATTATCTAGGTCATTGGGATACAGGGCTTTGCTGAAACAATATGATATTTCAGTTCTCTCAGAGGAGGAAGCTGTGTTTGGCTCCAGTGGTAAAGAGTTTTATTTCAACTGTGATAAATGACTAGAAGGTCATGTGTAATTGAGGAAGACAGAGTGAGCATTGAAGGCAGCAAAGAAGCAGAAAGCTGAATGCTCTCTGTTCTCCCCACACACAATTTCAGCTCTTCCTATAGCTAGTTTCCATCTCTCCCCTCTCGGAGGCCTTCAGTCCTTAAGATTTTGAATCTCATAGGCTGAGGCTCACTTAGCTGAGGAAGCTAAAGTAGGGAGTAGACCTACCTAATGGTGGGCGTGAGGGGGTGAGGAGAGTGTTACAAAGCACGGAGATTCTTCTGTGGGACACAGAGTTCCACATACAACAAAAATTTCCTCCTGTCAGTGGGTTTCTCCCTAAATAAGAAACACAGCATTGCAGGACACGTTGAGGGAGGGGATAGACTTGGCCTAAGCAGGCCAGCTGCAGTGTTTTCACAGTGTGAAGCTGGGGAGGTAGTTAGGCTTTTGGTAGGAGTAGAATGATTCAGTATTTGAAGGAGCCATGATTCAATTTTGGAAGCCATGAGTTCATTTCTACATGGCCTAACTGTCACTGGGAGTTTTCAGGCCTTGGGGATGGATGATGGTTTACCAGGCTTGAAGATGATTGTACAGAATTTTTTTTTCCTTAAGAGTTTTATTGAGATACAATTCACACCCATAAAGTTCACTCATTTAAAGTGAAAATTCAAGGGAGTTTTGGTCAAGATGGCAGAGTAGGTAAATGCTGTGCTTGCCCCCTCTCACAAGTACATTAAAATGACAAGTAAACTATAAAACAGCCATCATTGAGAATCACCAGAAATCTTGCTGAACTGAAGTGCTACAACTAAGGACATATAGAAAAAACCACCTCGAGACTCGTAGGAGGGGCAGAGACGCAGAATGGGCTGGTCCCACCCCTGCATGTGACCATTAAAAATCTGGAAGGATATCTCAGCTGTGGAGTTTCCTCCATGCCCCCGAAGGAGCAAGGGGTCCCAGAGCCACATCAAGTTCCCCAGCCCAGGGTTCCAGTGCTAAGAAGAAAAATTTCCATGATTTCTGGTTGTGAAAACCAGTGGAGATTGTGGCTGTGAGACGAGGGCAGCTACACTCCCAGGTGCTACTATTAAAGGGACCAAACATGGACTTACCAACAGAATCATTGGCTCTGAGCTCCAGCACTGGGGCAGCAGTTTGGAAAGGCGACAGGGACATACACTGGGAAACTGAGTGGTCTGGTTTCAGGATGTAGGCTGGAGCAGCAGTTTTTTCTGGGACAGAGGAGCTGGTGGAGGCCGTTGCTTCTTTGTTGAGCCTTCCCCCTTGCCGGTGTGCAGACACAGGTGCTCTGCAGTATCTGAATCTCCATCGAGCTGGTTAATGCTTTTCGTTCGCCACACCTGGTGATTCGAGACCCCACCCTGCCCAACTTTTGGGCACACTCAAGCTGTGTCCAGTGGCTTTTTCATATAAACCGCTTTCCTTGGCTCATGCTGCAGACTTTTCTAGGGTCTCTCAAATGTTCATGGAACCCAGAGAAGCAGCACCTGGCAAGAGCATGTCCATATCTCTTCATACTAAGCAGCCCTAAGCCTGGAACTAGCAGCACCCAGCATTGGTTCACGGCTTGGCCTCTCAAGGCACTTCCAAGAACAGCACAGGCAGTGGCCATCTCTGGGTTGCTTTGTGGCTCCTGGGTGGCCCTGGGCCGAGCACGGGCTACAGCTGAACTTGGTCTGCAGTGGGTTACCTCCCAGGTGGCCCCAGGGTTGGTGTGCACAGTGGCCAGCTTGGAAATGAGCTGGAGTATCACCCAGTCACCTCCAAGGATGACACACCCAAGGGGCAAATTGGGCAGACACCAGATACCTGCTGAGACAAATCATATTCAGTTGGTTCAGCCCCTGCACCATAAGTCTTCCACTGTAGTCATGGCCAGTCCGCACAACCAATAAGCCTGAGGGTCAACCCCTTCCATACAAACAGCAGCCAAGGCTCAACTACAACAGGAGGGCACACACAACCCCACACAAGGGACACACATGGAGTGCGTGGCTCAGGTGGCCAGAAAGACTGTGTCACTAGCCCCACGCACACCTACTATGTATGACCACTTTACTAAGACCGGGAGACATAACAGCCCTACCTAATTCTTAGAAACAAACACAGGGAGGCAGCCAAAAAGGGAGATGAAGAAACATGTTCCAAATAAAAGAACAGAACAACACTCCAGTAAAAGAACTAAACAAAATGGAGATGAGCAATCCATCAGACACAGAATTGAAAACTGGTTATAAGTATGCTCAGTGATCTCAAGGAGAACCTCAATAAAGAGATAGGAAACAGAAAAATGGAGATAGAAAACATAAAAAAGAACCAGTCAGAATAAAGAATACCATAACAGATGTGAAGAATACATTACAGGGAATCAACAGTAGATTAGATGAAACAGAGGATCAAACCAGCAATTTATAAGGTAAGGTAGCAGAAACTACCCAATCAGAATAGCAAAAAGAAAAAAGGTTCCAAAAAAATAAGGACAGTTTAAGGGCCTCTGGGACAATATTAAGCACACCAACAATTGCATCATAGGGGTACCAGAAGGAGAAAAGAGAGAGCAAGGAATTGAAAACCTATTTCAAGAAATAATGAGAGAGGGCCTGCCAAGTGGCGTATTGGTTAGGAGCTGGTTTTGAAATGCCAGCAGTCCCAGTTCAGATCCCACATACGGGGGCCGGTGATGCTGCCCTCTACAGCTAACAACAGCTCCACCTGGAGCTGGGCTGCACGAGCCCCGGCGACGGTGTAGGCTGCAGCCCCTGCTGCAGTGGGCTGCCAAGGCTACAGTGAGTGGCCAGCAGCCAGGGTGAGTGGCTGGCAGCCAGCGTGAGCTGCCAATAGCTGTGGTTAGCAACCATCCAGAGGCTGGCGACCAATCTGCCTCATACAGTAGGAACGCAGTGACAATGCCAATGTGGGCCGGTGGGGTTGCATTCTCCGCAGCTAGACTGGGGAACGGAGGGACAGCAGCTTGTCTGTTTCCCTTCCCCGATTCCCCAGCGCTCTTCCCCTTTCCCAATTCCCCAATAAAATCTTTAAAAAAAAAAGAAAAAAGAAAAAAGAAATAATGAGAGAAATATCCCTAATCTGGTGAAGGAAACAGATATTCAAGCCCAGTGAGTACAGAGTCCCAAACAAGATTAACCCAAAGAGGTCCACATCAAGACACATCATAATTAAAATGCCAAATGTTAAAGAAACAGAGAACCTGAAAAGCAGTTAGTTACCTACAAGAGAGCTCTCATAAGACTGGCAGCTGATTTCTCAATAGAACCCCAGAAGGTTGGCAGGAAATATCAAAGTGATGAAAAGCAAGGAGATACAACCAAAATTACTCTACCCAGCAATGCTATTATTTAGATTTGAAGGACAAATAAAGGTCTTCACAGACAAGAAAAAACTGAAGGAGTTCATGAGTATCAAACCAGTATTACAAGTAATCTTAGAGGGGCCCGAGAAAAAAAAAATCAAATATATGAATAATAAAATGGCACAAATTAAATACTTATCAACAATTACTTCAATGTAAATGGATTAAATGCTCCAATCAAAAGGTAGGTGGGATGACTGGATAAGAAAACATATGCTTACATATGCTCCCTACAAGAGACTTCAGATCGAAAGACACACACAGACTGAATGTAAAGGGATGGAAAAAGATATTTCATGAAAATGGAAACAAACAAACAGAAAAGGCTGGGATAGCAATACTTATACCAGAGAAACTAGACTTTAAAACCAAGACTGTAACAAGAGATAAAGAAGGACCTAGTAAGCCCACTTCTCGATATTCATCTGAAGAAACCCAAAACAGTACTTTGAGAGGACATGTTCATCCATGTGTTCATTGCAGCTATTATTTACAATAGCCAGGATGTGAGGGCAGCGTGGGTGTCCCTGAATGGATGAATGGATAATGAAGAGGTGGTACCAAGGGAATATTACTCAGCCATAAAAAAGGATGAAATCTTGTCTCCTGAGACAACATGGATGGACCTAGAGGATATTGTGCTGAGTGTAGTAAGCCAGACAGAGAAAATCAATTGTCATATGATTTCACTTATAAGAGGAATCTAAAGAACAAAATAAATGAACAAAACAGAAACAAACTCATAGATACAGAGAACATTTTGATGGTTGCCAGATATCGTTGGGGGTGAGTGAGAAAGGAGAAGGGATAAAGTACAAATTGGTTGTTAGATAGTAGTCATGGGGATGTAGGGTATAGCCTAAGGAATATAGTTAATAATACTGTAATAACTATGTATGGTGTCAGATAGGTACTAGACCTATCAAGGTGATAGATGGGAGTGGGGTTGAGGGCCAGGTAAAAAAATGTGAAGGGATTAAGAAATACAAATTAGTAGTTACAAAATAGTCATGGGGATGTAAAGTAAATCATAGGGAATATAATCAAAGATATGGTAATAAATGTGGAGTGTCAGATGGGTACTAGGCTAGTTAGGGGGATCACTCCGTAAATTATATAAATGTCTAACCATACACTGTACACCTGAAATTAATATAAAATAATATTAAATGCCAACTGTAATTGAAAATTTAAAAAGGAGGGGGAAAAGGTGCAGGTCAATAAATGGTCCAAATTTCCACACATAAAACAAATGTCATGGGATATAATATACAGCATGGGGAATAGTCAATAATATTGTGATAGCATGGTACAGTGTAAGATGGTTGCTGGACTTATCATGGTGATCACTTCTTTAGCATAGGGAATATAATCAATAATATGGTAATAACTATAGTGTCAGGTGGGTACTGTTGAATAATTATGATGTACACCTGAAAGTAATATAATATTTTATGCCAGCTATATTTTAACAAACATCTTTGAAATCTAAAGTGAAAATTCACTGGGTTTTAGTATCCACATTGTTGTGATTTTAAATCACATAATATAGAAACTTTCATTATGAACAGCTTGAAACCAGCAGTGCTGACTGGGATGGCAGGAAAGAGTGGGAGAGAGGAACGCCTGCCAGCTGCTCTCTCCTGTTTAGTATCTACCCTCCTTCCACTTGTTTCCACAGCATCCATGTCAGGATGGGGTTGTAGGGCCCCATCATGGCTGTGGAAACCTGGCAGCTGGGTCAGTGACAAAGTTAAGCCTGGATTTCTTGCTGTAGTCCACCGAGAGCAGCTCCATGAGCAGAAATGCAAACGCAGAGCCATTGCTGCCCCCGAAGCCCCATCACAGAGTGGATCCTGCTGAGGACCAGGTCAGTGATCTCTTCCAGAAGGAGGAATGGCCACTGGTATAATTACTGGCGGCATCTTCCTTCCCAGTGATCATCTACTCCAGATGGAAGGGCTACCCCACCTCCTCTCAGTCCAACAGCAAGCATCCAACTGTTTTGTTTGTTTGTTTGTTTGTTTGTTTGTTTTTAGTTGGACCTAATTGTTATTTACTCTTATTTCTTAAAATGGCACTGGATTAACAAAATATGTAAATGATTTTGAATGACATTATTTTTGCCTCTTTAAGTGCTGGTGGATAAAACATAGCTGAACAATTTCATGACATTTTGTTCTCTGGTTAGAGAGTAGTGACTCTTAGCAAAGAGGACATGGATACTGTTGGTATCTGTGTGACCTCTGACAGTCCAGATATTTTCAAATATTTGGATGCTTGGAATGATGTAGACATAAAAACGGGATGATTAGCAGCAGTTTAAATTATTCTCATTGAAGACAGAGCCATCATTCACTGAATAGCATCTCTTTTATGAGAGCACAAATCCGCGCAAATTTTTTTACTAAGTTTTACCACCAGATGTCAGCCATTCACTGCACTGGTAATAACTGAAGAACTTTATGAGGACTCTGTGGATGTCTCCTTCATTTCTCCTTCCCTCTATCCCTCTTTCACTCCTTCCTGTGAAGACTGTCAGTCTATCTACCAATTAATCATTTATTGATTTATCATCTATTGACATGAATAGATATGAATAGCACATATCTATTCTAATATATCTAAATAATGAAAGCAAGTATTTTAAGGAAAATAGCATATAAAGAGTTTCTATATACAAGTGTAAAATGACACTAAAATAGTTTCTTTGATCTGGAATTCAAGTTCCTTTTAAGCCCAGTAACTTTGGGATCAATGCAGTATTTTTAGCCTTTGTTTCAGAGCATACTTTCAATTGTCAACCAGAACCTTTGGTTTTTGGAACTTTTATTATATTCTTGTTCTTACTCTGGAATTTTATTCTTATTAGAAGAATATCAACAACATTGAGAAAACTATGCAATATTTGGTTTTTAGAAAGGCTTTAGGGTGATTAAAAAGCTAACTATTGGAGAACTATGCAGAGAATTTTCCCCTACTAACAACTACCAACAACTCCTATTTTAATTTTTTTCCATTAAATGCCATTTTGAACATTAACATGTATCTTCCATGATTCCTCACTCCAAACTTTGTCAGGTGCCTGGTTCTGCTTCTATCACTGAACTTCACACAATGGCTTACGCTTTTTTTCCCCCTCTATATTGTGAGTGACTTGAGGTTTGGGAGCTTAGTAGGTATCTATTGATAAATAAATTTTATTCTATAAACATGGACTACAGCCAGCCTATAGTGGATTGTTGGTTACCTACTCAGCAACCATTTTCCTCTATCTTTTCTTCCTATTCAATTTTATTTACGTGTCTAGCACTTCTCTTGTGGAACCATAGAACTCAGGGGAAATTGATCCCACCCAAGCTTCCTGCATGGGCCTGAGTGGTCTAAAATAATCCCATTCCCTTTGCTAAGGATTAGTTCAGAAATGACCGCGTGATGCATGTAAGGAAAAAATTTTTTAGAATTTAAGGAAAACTTTCCCTTCTATGAAAGAGTGAACTACAAGAGAATTAGTGTATAAACTTTTGCAAATCCATTGTCATTTCTGAAAAAGAAAACACTATTGTTCTTGTGTTTCTGAATCTCTTTTGGGGGTGTTGATATAGATATGGGGAGAGTAGAGAAATCTCTCTCAAGACACCTACTAGAAACATCTTTCATATCACATAGAAAGAACATTCTAGAGAATGAAACCAACATGGAGGAAAACAGCATTGTGAGAGAGGTAAGGAGGGAGGGAGAGAGAGAAAAGTTTGTAAGCTGACATTATCCTTTGTGTTCCTAGATCCTCTTACTCTAGAATTTTTGAGTCAATGAGCCAATAAATGTGTCTCACTTTTTCTCTTATTTTACAAATGTACACAGCTCAATGAGATTAGTGTTTTGATTGGGGAAGTCTGTCTAGGAAGCCGGAAAAACGTCTAGAAGCTAGGAGGGCAGCGAGGGCATGGCCATTTCAGAAATAAATTGAACGTGGCCTCTTGGAGTGAGAATGGTGGGGAGAGTTGGGGGTGAGTGTAGGATCCTGGGGGTGAAATGAGGCTGGAGAGTTAAGCAGGCAGCTGGGGCATGAAGTCTTCTTGGTGTTCACCTCTCTTTTCTGAATTGAAACAGAAAATTCAGAGTCTTAGTGAAATTTTTAAGATTTCTGTGAACCTTATGAATGTTGGGAAATATAATAAATGTTGACTTCATCCAAATTAAAAACTTTCGTTTGAAAAACAGGTTGAGAGAATGAAAAGATAACTCACATTACTGGGATAAAATATTTGCAAATCAAATATCTGATAAATGACTTTTATCCTATAAATAAAGAACAACACTGCATTTCCTAAGAATTTGGACTAACTTGAGTTAGGCCATACAATTAATTTATTTTCTTTGTCCTGTTCAATAAAGTAAATATTTTTTACTTTTACTAGACCTCAGTAAAACACACACACACAAACACACACACACACACACACACACACACACGCAAACACATGATAAAATCAAATATGTATATCAATTAAATATTTCTTTTAGGAAAACTCAATGTTCTTCAATCAGTAGTTTGGTAGCATTTTGCATGTGCTCCTTATATGCTTTATACTGTAATCATTTATAGGGTTTAGTTCCCTTGATAGATTAAAACCCCTCCAAGGGTAAAACTGCCTTTTTAAATCTTTGTTATTTTATACTTCATGAAGCTCAATCAATGTCTGTTGAATGAATCCTTTGACTTTCAATTTATTTAATTTTTATTGGATTACTCGGGGACATAATTTATTAGAGATGTGAGAATTATGGTTGCTTTTAAAAGAAAGGAGCACTTCCTTTTTAATGGAGAACAGACAAGACTTAGAACAAGGCCCCAGAAATTTGAAACTCTTAAAAGATTTCTGTGAATTCTATGATGTCTGGGAAATATAAAAATATAAGAGGAAATAAATTGAAAAATCAAAGTGCCAGAAACTAAATCAACCTAAAGAAGCATTGGGATTAGTATAACTAGTCAATTCCTTTCTGTGGGTCTCATTTTAAAAAACCTATTCATGTATGTTACGGGGTACCCAGCCAGGGATTACATTTCTATTTTTCTCTTAATAAGAAAGAGAAAAAATGTCTACACTACTGGAATGTAAATCCCAGTAAAGTTGGAATATTGCCTTTCAGCACTGCATCCTCAGGACTTAGAGTTTTTTTGCTTGTTAGACACTCAGAAATGTTTATTAAATGACAGGGAGTCTCTCTTAGAAAGGGATAGAGGGGAAAACAGCTAGCCCCATCTCTGGTAAGGAAAGGCTGATGGATTATACATAAGAGCCAAGAAGTGGGAACAAACTAAATGTCCATTGACTGATGAAGGGGATAAAGAAAATGTATAATGTATTAATATACAATGAAATATTATTCAGCCTTAAAAAGTGGGAAATCCTGCTATATATGAAAACATAAATGAACCAGGAGTACATTATGCTAAGTGAAATAAGCCGGTCACAGGACAAATAAATGAAATCATAATGATTTCACTTATATGAGGTTCTTAAAATAGTCAAAGTCACAGAAGCAGTGAATAGAATGGTGGTTGGGGGATGCGGTGGGGTTAGGGAAAAGTGGGGAGTTGCTATTCAGCAGGGAAAGTTTCGGTTATGGAGGATTAATTTCTAGAGATCTGCTATACAACATTGTGCCCACAGATAACACTACTGTATTGTCCACTTAAAATTTTAAGAAGGTAGTGCTCACGTTAAGAGTTATTACCACGATACAAAAAGGAGGCTAATGGAAGTAGGTATGTTTTGAGAGATTAAGAGGGAAAACTATAGGGAGAAGACACGTTTGAAGAGCAGCCCTGACCCAGGACTCCTGGGCCTAAAAGCATCCGAGAACGGGGCTGTGAGCATAAACTAAGTGCCCAGCCCTAAAACCTTTGGCCTTCAGAAGCCAAGTACAGCACTGTGGGAGAGCGGTCTAAATTCCAGCAATCTCCAGGCTCCAGAGAGGCAACAGCTCTCTGAAGGACTAGTATAGAGAACGATTTTCAACAGCGACATCATGAGGCAGCAAGCCGCAACTGCAGCATGGACGAATGAGAAGTATGCCCCTGCGTCCCATGCCCCCTACTCTTCTTTTGGGATCTGACAATTTCAGAGAAGGAAAGGAGGGCAAAGTCAACCATCAAAAGGCTGGTAATTGGCTCTTTGCCAATAAGAAAGGTAAAGACTTGAGCAATTAACTAGGAAAATAAAAGGTATTTGATCATATTTGTACCATGGATTTGGGGAACATGTCATACTAGTTACAAATAAAATGAAGGGACTATTTAATGCTCTTAAGTATATGCTGCCAGTATCTCCTGGGGTGAGTCAGTAAGACTGTCGTTTACAGAAGAATGCCAGGTAATAATTGAAGATGAAATGACAGAATTAGAAAATCATCATTATTTACATATTTTCCACTGATGAGGTAAGAGGGGGGCATACATGATTAGTCAATTAAATTTCTAATATCCCAACTACTAAGATTCCTGAATTAAAGAAAGGGTTCCAGATTCTGATTATTCCAAAAAGAAAAATGATCAGCTTCTTACTAAATTGCATTGATGGAGTATGAAAAAGATGTTTTAAAATTAATTTGTAGTCACTGTGAGAGGAATATTCCTATGAATACATGGGCATGAGTGAAATTATTCTTTAAAAAGAAAACTATTAGTAACCTACACTAATGGATTCATTTAATATGTAATCTGAGACACAGTTTTCCTCTTAGCTATGATCACCTTTTATTGAAGTATTGACCTTATGATTGACACACAGGCAAAACTCTCTTTGAATTTTGAAAGAGAGCCTGGTTTTACACATGTATGTAAACTCTTAGGCTGCTTTTTAATTTATATTGGCTACATCACAAAATATCTTTTTTAATTTTAATACAGTATAACACATTTCCTTTGGTTGAAGACATTGAGTAGGTTTCACTGTATCTGCGGCTTGTGTAATTAATACAAAAGTAGTATACAAAACCCTGCAAATGTGCAAAAACTGCAAAATACACTCTGACAGCTAATGCTCTGAAAACACTTTATTACACAAATTACATTCAGATTCTGAAAATAGTGTTCTAACAGTGTAACCATCTAAAAATAAGACATCCCAAGAACACACCAATCAAAGAAGAAAATTCAAAAAGAATTTAAATAGAGACTTTTTTTTCTTTCCCTCATTGCAATATAATGCTAGTGATTTTAAAAAAATAGGAGATTTAGCAGCTTTGTCATCATGTAGCATCGAGTTTCTCTTTACTGCCACAGGCTGAGAATGCTGAACAGGAAAGGCACCAAAGAAAGACATTGGCAATGGAAGCGCTATTGGGAAAATATTGTGTCAAAGCAGAAAGTGGGGTTATTTACATCTACAGAAAAGTCTCAAAAATGTGAATGAGCAAACCTTCCATCATGAAGTTAGTAGTGTGATGGAAGAAGAGGACTGTTTCTCTATTCTATGTTCATATAAAGACAATGGCACTGTTATGAATGTTTAGGAAACACTTCAACTAGAAACAGAAGCCAACTAAACCAAATGAAGTAAATAAAATGTGTATAATCCCACATAGAGTAGTACAGTTTACAATTAAATACACAAAACTCTAAACGTGCTAAAGGGAAAGGATTCGGGCATTCCTGGATAATCTTATCAGCCTAATCAAAGCCCAGCTTTCAGGATGAGGAAGTTGTGGGTACAGGTAGAGGAGCGGAATACTCCTCTTCTGATTCACTCCCATCATCTTCATCTTTCTCTTGGTCGCTTCCCTCGGTGCTAAGGCGGTCGAACCCTTTTCGACTGTAGCCTTTACGACTTGCAAAGAAATTTCCAAGGTTTAAGCCTCCACTTCCCTTTCCTGAAGAAAGCAAACAAGAACACAGAATTGAGGTCAAGTTTACACAAATGACTCTGAGTATCTTAGAAAATTCTTAAATGGTAAACAAACAAGTTGGGGATGGGAAAGGGTAGATATGAACACAATGGGGGGAAAAAAAGGTTGACCTATAGAGATACTTATCCTAAAAAATCAGAAAGACACTACTTCACACATTTATTAATGTAAGAAAAAAAAAAAAGCTCCCCAGGATTTTGTGTTTCTGCAGGATTATTTTGTGTTTCTGCAGGATTATTTCAGATTCACTTTTCACCTCCTGCTTTTTCCGGGCTCTGGGAGAACTGGCATCCCACGAGCAGCTCTTCATTTCAACGGCTTTATGAAAAGGTCATCTTCACTGTGACAAGCCCTGACATGCCGACAGGAGTGACAGGAAATTAACTGGAGACAAATGAAGTCAGATAAAAGGTAGGGGAAGGGGATTAGGTAACATAGAACAGCAAGGTGGACCAAAAAGAACTGGGAAATCTGCCAACAGAGCCACACACATTGGTTTAGTTTATGATCTGCTTTCTGCATCTGACGCTGGGGGGGGGGTGCTGTGCAGCACACGAGGGACATTTTTAGAGAGAAAATAAGAAATATCTCCTTGCTTTTTAAAAGGCATCAGCTTGTTGACTTTGAACCAGACACAAAGGATTCTGAAAGATCACAGGCATACCTCTAAATTTTCCCAGCACTCTTCCTGAACTTGCCTCGAGTTTGTGTTCAGAATCTGCTAGAAAAAGAGGGCACATTTCAAAATGATTCCCCATCACCCTCCTCAATCCATGGGCTCAACTTTCAATACAAAATTGGGAATTCATAAATGATTAACAAGGCCTGGCTCTTCTCTGTATGCAGTTCCAAGGAAAAAAAGATAATATATTATTATGATGTATATAAGGGCCAGAGCTGGCTTAGACTCCTGCCTGTGCCTCTTACTGGTTGTGTGATCTCGATAAATTACTTCTCTGAGCCTCAGTTCATTCCTCTGAGAAAGGAGGGATCAATGACCATCTCTACCTATCTTTAAGGTTTAGATAGGTAGAGATGTGACCTGCATGTGACAGTGCCTTGTACGTAGACAATAAGTGCTCAATATTAATTTTTATTAGGACAAAATTAAATTCCCAATAATTTATAAAAAGTTGGAAGTTTTGGTTATTACAATTTAGGAATATCTGTTTTAGACTTTAGTCTTTCTATGAAGAACAGTACATGTCCTGCTTAGGAAAGCTTTGGACCTGTATATATCATTTCCCCTTTTTATATAAGACTTAAGTGAAGACAAAGGACCTGAAACCCTGACTATTTTTAATCATACAAGGTGACCACGCAGATGCTGCCCCTGGGCCTTCCCATCTCCACGAAGGATGAACTTTCTTTCCTAATGGGCAGGCAGAACTTCCACTGGACTTCAGTTTTCCAGTTGCTGTGTACCTCGCTGCCTGCTGTGCCCTGGCTTCCACCACTCCGTAAAGGCTGTGGTCAGGGAAGCGAGGCTGGGAGGTTCTATGCCATCTCCAAGCAGGAGTGGAGGCAGCATCATGGAGAAAATTAGCAGGCAGATGACAGAGGAAAGGTAGAATCATGGGTGAGGAGAGAATAGACAACAAGGGCAGAAGGGTCTGATAAGACTATTAGAAAGTCAACAAACTAGATTATAAATTCTGCAAGGATGCGGGATAGTCCTTAATTGGTTTTGATTCCCCTGAGCCTAGCAAAGTGTCTGGTGTGGAGCTGCCATGCAATTAGGGTGTACTGAATAAATGGAAGGTCCTTTATAAGGGTTGCTAAAAACCCTCATGGATTGGTTAAAATCTATCAAAGACAAATGTTGAAAAAAATGTGAGAGGCTGATCTCCATTTTAGAATTAAAAATGTATTAGGTTGAACCTTATTAAACTGCAATTTTTCTAAATAAAGTGTGATTGAACAATCATCATTTCATTTGATGGAACTGGGCTCTGCCTTCCCGACATATTCCTGTGGACTTAGCATCCATGCCAGGGCCATGTTACACATGCTTCGCAGCAATCAGGTGAGAGACCAGACCTTCTTACCTCCCCACCCATTCCTTCCTCCAGGGTGGGCTGACCACCAACATTCCTGCTACCTACCCCTCCTGATACTCCTGGTAAGTATTTATCACTGCACCTCCTACCCTTGATTATTACTTTCATGTGTCATCTCTTTCTTATATGTCATCATTTTTATGTGTCATCTATTCTGTGAGCTCCATTTATTTTTTCAATCATTCTTCCAACAATTCTTTATTGAACTCCTAGTGCCAGGAACTGTTATTTGTGGGGGATATATCAGTAAACAAGTAAACATACAAGACTCTAGGTCTTTTTTTTTTTTTTTTTTTTTTTTTAGCTGAGCTATCCTGCCACCTGTTGGCAGCTTAGCAGCAGCTCAGCTCGGGCTGGGCATCAAACTGCTGTTGCTCAGAGCTCAGCTCGCACTCTTGAGCGTCCTCTTAACCAACTCAGCCACTCGGCCGGCCCACGACTCTCAGTCTTTTAAAGCTACCATCTAACTCCATGAAGACAATGACCAAGTTGATTGATCTTTGCCCCCACATACCACAGTTCCCTACCCAGAATAGGGGCACAACAGAAGTCTTTTGTAGAAAGAGTTAACTGTATTTGTGCAGAACTTTATTGATTGCAGATGAAAAGTAAAAAAGTCCTAGAAAAATCCTCTTTCATAGCCTATTAAATGGAATCCTCTGGTATTGGTTTCTGTGTCAGGGCTCTGCCATGGGCATGGACTTCCTGCCATGGCTGCCTTGGCTTCCAACAGAATCAGGTGCTGTTTCTTGATCAAATGCTGCCTCCCACCCTGGTCCATGGATTTCTTCCCAGACGTGCCTATAGATTCTTACCTTAGGACCTGGGACCCAACCAAGGGACTGCTTTTGAGAGCTGAGAATCACAGGTGGGATGATTTATTTCTTGGGATGTCCTAAAAGGAACCCAGCTCCTGGGTTCTTTACTATGATAATGATTTGATAGAATACTGACTCCAGTATTGAACCCTGCCTTGTTAGTTTAGGGGTGGCCTATATTCTGACTATTTAAAAACTACCACATAGTTCGTTATTGAAATAGCTGGTTTCCTGAGAATGCTAAGGTTTAAAACAACTATCTTTTTTGACTTCTTATCACCTTTATTTCTTTATCACCAATGATTATTCCTCATAATCACTGGTGGGATGAACAACAAGCACTTACGAGATACTAGGTACTGTGATAAATGCTCCATGTACATTATTTCATTTAATCCTTACAAAATCTTGTCTTTTATTCCCACTTTATAAATGAGTAAACTGTTGTTTAGAGATATTAAGTAACTTGCCCAAGGTCATGCAGCTTAGAGAAGAGCCAGGACTGAGGGGGAAAATACAACTCCCAAATAACCGACTGCACTATTTTGGAGACTGGGTCTGTTTCTAACAGCAGGGGTCTTCTTCCTGACTCTTCAGCTAATTTACCTTGACTCTGTTTCTCTATCTAGTTTCATATGGAGACATTAATTGGGCTTAAGCCAGTTGCTGTAAGGCAATATTAAAGATTATATTTTTAACTACCCAAATTTCTGAGGCTGCAGATATATTTTCTACTGTGAAATTAACTACAGACAATATTTGGGACATAGACAATATTATTGAAAAAGGTAGTGAGCACTAACAAAACAAAATTGAAAAAAAAAAATCACAACCCAACATTGAGGATAAAAAGGCCAAGCACTCTTTCAAAAGTAGGTTCCAAGTTCAAGGGGCTCATTTTACTTGCCTCCAAAGGCCCTTGATTTTTTCCACCGAATAAATATGGCAATGGCCAACAGGGCAACCACCGGAATAACCAGGAGGGTTGTAATGAGAACCACAGGCACTCCGGAGTCTGGCTCTCTGATCAGTTTCTGTTTCCTTTGTATCTTCTGCAATTCTGAGGAGGCGGGATTGTTCTCCATTTTGGTGTCAACAACTGCCTTGGATTCTTCAGGGAGAGAAGAGTTCACAACATTCAACTGACTCAAAGATTCCAAAACGCTCCCACCCACCCCGACCCAGTCAAATCAACAACGGCTCACAAAGAACTTGTTGAGTCCAATGCACGTGGGCTTCATGTCTCAATGTCTGAATCTCCCAAGCTGGCAGCACATATTGTGATTAGTAATTTCCATTGAGTGGTTTTTCGCCTTTACATTGGTTTTCTTTGGTTCTATGCTTTATTCCCTCTTCAGCTATAATTCCAGAAAAATATATCCTCCTTTTGCATTTTTTTTTTCAAAAATAAAATTACCAGACAGCTTGGTGTAGGGGACAGAACTTGTTTGCAGACCAGAGTCAAATGAATCTAGGCTCCAGTCCCAGGGCCCCATGTAACTAGCTGTGTAACTTTGGGCAAGTTACTTAAATGATCTGGTCTATAGTAACTTCATCTGTAAAACTGTGGTGATAATGCCTCCTTCATAAAACTACTGAGTGTAAATGTTATCAAGAAGGTATTTAATAAGTATTTGTTTCCTTGTATCTTTAGTTTATGAATCTCTTTCATGTTCAATGAATTCTTGGTACATTATATGCATAGCTGCACATATTAATTCTAGGATTACAAACTGGGAAGAGGACTATGTCCTTTTCTAGTTCTTTTCTACAGTTCCCAGCCAACTGTAAGTGCACACAGATGCACTGTACATCCTTTTGCTGTTGATGAAAATAACTTATACAACCATTCTGTGATATGGGCAGGTATTGGGTAGATATCAGGCCTAAAGTTGTGTTTGGGAAACTGATGCAATAAAACTATATAAGCTGCTGCAAGGATCTTAATAACTACTGACCTAAAAATGAGCCTTTGACATTCTTACTCCCAAGAAGTACATATGTGTTGGTATAAAAGCCCTAGTGTGCAAAGCCCAGAAGTTACAGCCATGTTTGCTAAAATGATCACAAGATTTCTGGAACTTCAATTTCTTGGTGTGCCCTCTGCCCTATGACACAGAGTGAATCATATGGCCTTATGAAAATTTTGACAAAATGGCAGGGATAGGTGATTTAACATTATCAGGAAAATCTTGGGTTCATATTTAAAATGTATAGACACAGCTTAATAGCTGTTGGACACTTCTCCGAGGAAGATTTCTCAAATTACTTAAGACACTGTAAACACAATTTATGATATACACAAATGGCAGGTTCCAGCTGTTTGTTTCAATTTTCTGAGCCAGCCTCTTTCAGTCTCTGAAATAGTCTCAATGATATCTGTTGAGCACTTAACACTATATCAGGCATTGTTCTCATTTAACCATCACACCAAGCCTATGAGTAAGCACTGGTATTATCACCATTTTACAGATGGCCTGTCATAGACCTCATTTCCTTCCCTGTGCTATGGTTAAGGGTAGACCACTATTTCTCTTCCTTTGTCAAATAGAGTGGCTCTTGAAACTTCAGTGGGAGAGAAGGAAAGAGATTGGTTCATACATTTAGATGATTCAAACTTAACCTTTCTAAGTCTCAGTTTCAGAGAGGAACATTAGTGTAATTCTCACTCTTCCTGGCCACTGTTTTTGCCTTCTTCTATAGTATTGTAGAAAAGGTATAAAGGTTGTTTAATATTTCATCTTCTTCTATATTTAAGCAGGAAAATAACAACAAATATCTGATAGGATTTTAAAACATAGGCCAAAGATGTAGATTGGTAGTCAAGAACTTACTGTCATGGGAGAAGGGTTTGTTTCTATGTGAAGGCAAACATAAACAGAGAAGTTACCTAGCGTTTTCTGCCTATTATTTACTAGGTTTATGTATATCTAAGACAATGGCTGGAGCGGCTCCTATCTAGTTTCTTTTATAAGGCAGAGCTAGGATTGGGCTCCATTCAGCAAAAGAACTATGGATAAAGCAGGTGACAGACTAAAAGAATCAGTTTAGCCTTCATAGAAAGTGTGCTGAGATGAGGTAATAAACTTGCTAAGATACACACAATGCATTTTAGAAAGTCTTGATTTCACACTTCTTCTGGTACTTTGAGTGTAGACTACTAAAAATGCTTGAACGCTCTAACTTTTGGAACAAGAAATATGTTTAGATTTCAAAAGATGCTCTACATTTTAAAGAGCAGGATGAAAATTTTAAAATTTCCAGTCTAAAAAAAAAAAAAAGCAATTTGCTGTTGTTCTCTGGAACTTTTTTGTAAGTGGAGAAAAAGCCTTAAGCAAGAGTTACCACTTAAGATTCTAATAATTCCATTCAAAACATAAAGGACAATTCAAATTCTGCCACTTTCACGCTTTATCCTCAGTTCTTTTTTTGAAAAACCTAAGAAATCTGGAGTATCCCTGGTGCAGGAAGACTGGTGTGCTCTGAGGCTAGCCAGGACCTGGGGCTTTTGGCAGGTGGGGGTTACCTAGTTATGACATTCTTCTGTCATAAAAGATACCTGGTGCATTTCATCTAGAACAAAAATGTCTTCAAACAAGCTCCTCTGGCATCTCTAGGAATACTTGGAAATAAACATAACGTTTCTAAGCTGATGTATAAGAAGTTTCTTTTTCCTTCTTCTCTAATGTAATCATTGAGAAAGGGAGACTTTGTGTGTCCTTATGTGAACTCAGGTACAAGCATGTGCATGTCTCTCTCCCCTGGACAGAAGGGGAGAAGCCCCGAGGCCATTTGGAAATGGATTAAATGGGTCAGGAAAGGAGGGACAGTCTTAATACAGCAGCACAGTGATTATTACCCAGTTCATTGCACACAGCACTGAAGACGGAAGGTTTTCAGATGGCGTACGAGCAAGTAACACTTTAGAAAACATGAAAAGTGCGTTCAGCCCCAATGAGATAATTTTCTTTCATGCAATGTGCTTCCTCTCCAATGTGTTCTCCATAAGGCTCAAAACACTAAATATACCAGGAAGCTTATTAGTTTCAGGTGTCTTTTTGTTTTCTTGAGACCAAGTCACCATCACCGTATTTTATTGTGGGGGGAGGAAGGGGTGAAAGGCTATGCTTTTGGTGGGATACTGGTGTATTGGTTTTATCCTTGGTAACTTTGCTTGAAAATTTAAAGCACTTTCCCAAGTTTCTTATCATCACAAATTCTCTTATCCCTGCAGCTCCCTGATAGCACAACACTGGTTCTGAAACTCTGCTATTGCTGATCAGTTATATGACCATTTACAGTGGGGATGGGTGTCATCAAAAGTTATTTTGGAAGTTTATAATGAACATGTATCTATAGGACTATTAAATATGGGATGCTGTTTCTCCCTCTCTTTTGTAAGGGGTGGTTTAAATTAAGCTTCCAGACTTTGATAAGAGACAAATTCTTGGAGATTCAGCATGGTTTATATTTCTTTTCATAAAAAGAAAATAATCATAAAAAAAAAAGAGGTTTAATGAGAGTCATAAGGGTTCAAAGGGGAATCAACAACTTCATTTGAGTTTGGGTATTCCAAACTATTAAAATGGAACTGTGATGACAAGACATTTCAATAAAATTTACTATTCTAACCGCTGCATTCTGCCTCAAGGCTGGGAGGTTTCCATCCCAATGGACTCAGGGAGAGAGACACTGAACTATGGGGCAGCACTGGCTGGGCAAGATGAGGTCAGTGTGGCTGGATTACTCTCAACAGGCCACCCAGTACAAATCAGGATATTTTTGGTGGGATCTAATTAAACAGAAATGGTTTGAGGCCACTTTAACATCCCAGAGATTTAGAATAAACTATAACCCTCCCTAACCTGTAGTTCTCCAAAGCATTTATGGTGAATGAATTGGTATTTATCTGTCCTCAGTCGTATAGTCATAGTGGTTAAGTGCATAGGCTTTGGTATCAAACAGACTTTGACTAAAATCTGGCTTTCTCACTTACTATCACAGTAGGAATTCTCATTCTCAATTATCACATGGTTGATGTAAGGATTAAACTTGTTGATTTTTTGTATAGCCCACTCTTTGTGCTCCGTAAGGGATAGCTATTATTAATAATGATATAGTTCCCAAGATCTTTATTCTAGGGCAAACAGAACTTATCAATAATTCTATATATAATGATAAAAAATAGGGGATCAGGAACTTCTTCATTATAGGAGTGTGGTATAAATGCCACTCACTAGGGTCAGCTGGGTAGAATCTCTACAAATGCTAAACAATTGCTACTTATTTATTTTATAATGGTATCTTACCCCTTTCAACCTTGAGCCGGCTATATTTTCTGATCTGCCTACATAAAATCCCTAAACTCCCTCTTGGTTCTTGCTTCTTTCATCTCTTTTCCACCTGCTTTTATGAGAAAGGAAAACAAGTAAGCCTAGGGTTAGTCTGAATATCTGGGTAAATCATTTGTAAAGCAACTAATAAAGAAATCATTTTGCTGCTTAAACATTAGGAGCACCTCTAGTGAGTTTTTAACTGTACATGACGATGTGAAATGCCTAGAGATAGTAGAAAATGTACAAATATAAACTGATCCTAGGTAAGAGAGAAAATAATTTGACTGGGATTCCATATGAACTGGTTACCAGTGACTAAACCTGATTCCCCCATTCCTGATACTCTGTACCAATGATATACTTACTTGTATATATGCATATGTATGTTTTTTTTCTCTCTCTCTTTCTCTCTCTTCTTTCCCCTGCCCCTCTTTCCTCCTTATGGGCTATAAGTCTCTGGAAGTCAGGCACAGTTTCATTTCCCTTAAACCTGCTCTAGTGCCTTACACATAGATGAACCCCAGTAAATGTTGAGAGCTGAATGGTACTAAGATAAGAGTGTAGGGAGCAGCTAACCTTTTCAGGCCCTTGTAATATTAACTCACCAAATATATTTTTCACTTCTTTAGATTGGAGCCTGTTAAGAAATGGCCTTTTCCAGTACACTGAATGGTATTTTTCTGCTTGCCCAAGGTTGTTAACGTACTTACAAAAATTACTAACCTACTTTTTTTTCTCCCTGAATGTTTCTGGACCATTCATTATAGATTTCTTACATCCCCAATCACTTTCCATCACTCGAAAACAGTGAATTTGAGCTCATTATTACTATTCCATTTATCTGGAAAAGCAGTAGCAACATGCAGGTTGAAAGGCTCAGCACACAACAGAAGTTTATCAGATTATATTTTTAGCTTGACAATTTTTAAAGTGCACTCAAGAGCCATAAAATGATACAACACAGCCTTAGGCTTTACAGTCATAAGAGGAACCTGACCAACCTTTGATGTCCTGGGCCTCAATGCCAGCCTTTTTAACTGATCGATGTTCCATTTCTGTAACAGCACAGCAAAGAGAGAGAGAATCAGAATCTCCAAAAAGAACATTTGAAAACTGAATTTTGATATTAATTTTACTCAGTAGAAAACATTTCCTTAATTCATTAAAGGCATCATCGTATTAGAAAAAAGTTTAATACAAACCACTAATTAGGTGCCAGGTCCGTGGATCCTGGTTAAAATTTCCCAGGAAAAGATGAAATAATATTTTTAAGGTCTTCATCCTTCAAATGAGATTTACCCTATAGAGTTCAAAATACTATTTTATTTCTAAAATATCAGGTAGTTCTGTCTTCATGTGGACATCTTAGAGCTAACTAGTTCTGCCATGTGCAACTGCTAGTCTTCTAACTAACATACGAGTAAATGGATTTGACTAATTAAATACTAGAATCAAAATATGTGAGATGCTTATTTAGCCTCTGATAACAGTCTTACTGTTCCAAAGGTACAATTATCCCGATTTATTATTTAGTTACATTCTGAACTGTGCAGAGGGCTTTTTTATTTCAAAGCTGAAAGTTACATTGCCATGCTTCTCATCAGGGGATGTATCAAAACCACTTGGGAAGCCTTGCCAAGATATACACGTTATCATTCTTGTTTCTATTGATCTTAAGTAGGGTTTGGTCATATGTATTTTGAAAATCCTCCCCAGGTGACTTGGATATGCATCTCTGTTGAGTATCAACCACGAGGGTGGTATAAAGAACCTAAGACTGAAATCTTAATGAGTTCAAGTATCATATTCCTATCTGCAAAATGAAGATACTGGCTAGATTTCTGAAGTCTTTTTCAGTCTTGAAAGGTATGCACTCATTTTTTTTCATTCTGAGAAGCCTGGGTTTAGTCATGCAATTGGGAATTATCCACCTATCTTTGCTTTCCTGTCTGCCCACACCTCGTGTTCCTCTTTGAGGAGGCGGGTGGTGGGAGAGCCACACTTGCGAGGGGGATCTACTGCTGGAGTGGAATGGTCCACAGGCACCTGTGTGCACTCAACCCTAACTGGGTGCTTATTACAAAAACAGCAAAAGTTACACAAAGGATAATTTTGAAGACAGCCATTATCAGATTTACTTGGGCTACAAGACCTGTATAATATCTGGTTTCTTTGTTATAACTTGTACTTTTTTCCTTGTGATAATTTGCACTTTTTCCTTGTTACCGTATTTTCTATATTTTTCAAGTCCACATGTCCTTATTATTTCTCTAAAACTGCCTGTTGCCGCTCCTGATACCTCAAATTAATCAGTCTCACTTCTTTTCCTTAACCCCATCTTCTCCTGTTTTAAAAGCACCTCTGGACATTGAGGTTTCTGGCTTGCTAAGCATTAAGTGCTCTTGAATTAAAAAAACTTACGTTTTTCAGTCTAATATCAGAGGCTAGATTAGTATAATTTTTTTTTTTTTTTGTTTGTTTTTAGCTGAGCCATCCTGCCACCTGTTGGCAGCTCAGCGGCAGCTCGGCTGATGCCAGGAATCGAACGGGCGAACCTGTTGCTCAGAGTTCACACCCTTGAGCGAGCTCTTAACCAACTGATGAGCCACTCGGCTGACCCTAGTCAGTATACTTTTAAAGAACGAGAAATGATGTCTAAATTGCAATTAGAAACCCCCCAAATTAGCTAGCTTGATCCCAGTAGAGAAACTCTTCTGTCCCCATACATAGTTTTGAGTTAAATGACAGTATAGCAGTTCAGTATTTGGAATACGCTGAAGCCTAAAGGAAAAACGCAGAGTGCCTCCTGTTAGGGATAATACGCCTCTGACACAGATGCTAGCATTCACAGATATGCAGCAGCTACTGAGAGCAGAAGAGTCACACGGGAGGTGATGCCTGTGAAGAAACCAGTCAGCCCCTCTGCCTTGCCAAAGCCATCTCCTCCCCCTGGAACTGAGCTGGAATTAGATTGGCTTTCAATACAGCAGACATCACTTCAGGCATCAAGAATTTCTTGTGGAATATCTATGAAAACAAAGGGATAACTGCCAGAAAAAAAAAAAAAAAAAGAAAAAAAAAGTTTCTCTCCATTTAAAAAGTTTTAATTTAAGGGCCGGCCGAGTGGCGCGGTGGTTAAGTGCTGGCTTGGGAAGCCAGCGGCCCCGGTTCGGTCCCACATATGAGGGCCAGTGACACTGCCCTCAGAAAAAAAAAAAATAAAATAAAAAAAATAAAAAGTTTTAATTTAATGCCTGAATTGAATACCAAACAGGTCTTTTAACAACTACTCATTATACCTTGATTTCCCACTCCTAGCAATAAAAAAGGGAAGGAAATGCAATTTTTTCACATGTTTTTAATCAATGTGGCTGAGGAAAAGTGTGGACCACAAGGCTGTAAAGACCTTACTTTCAGCTGAGGTGAACTTCCACACGGTATTGGTGTGAGCATCTCCCACATACACGGTCCCATCTTCAGAGGCAGTGATGTCATGAGGCATATCAAAGTGCTGCCAAGATAAGAAGCACACATTAAATTAGGTGCTGAGCCTATACTTGAACTCTTCATAAAAGGGCAGAAAAACAAAGCAAAGCACGCCACAAAATAAGCATATTACTCAAACCAAAAACAACAACAACAACAATTCCCATCAAAACAACTCTAGGTCAAAGAGAGTCATTCATTCATTCATTCATTCATTCATTCTCTGGGCACTGACTCTGCCAGGCATAATTTTATGCATGAGGAGATGCTATGGGACTCTCACCACTGATTTTCAAGTCTTTTAAAATATGAACATTTACAAGTAGATTATCTTTTTACAGTGTTGTTCTCTTGGTGTTGCATTATCTATGTATTCATTTATTTTGCCTTCATGTTTCTTCTACCTTTTCATCACTAAATTTGCCTGTTTTAATCGATATAAGTAAAAAAGACCAGGTATTAATTTTGGTTATTATCCCCATCAAGCGATCATGTGCTAGCTTAAAAACTGTTTATACATTACTGATAAGAGGAGTCATTTCAGAGATTTAGAGCTTTCAAATTATTTCTGAAACGGACACTCGGAGACAGGCAACAATGTGAGGTGTTATTCTCTGAAGCCCCACATTTGCGATATTTTCAGCCAGCACAGGAAATTCATTGAGAATTACCTCCAAGTACTTCCTCAGCTTTTGTATCTACTTAGATGCTCGGTATCTCACTGTGTCTTTCTTCATGACATATTTCCATTTCGAGTCATCATCCTCTCCATTCGAGGACACAGGGGACAGGGGAGCCCTTTAGGTGACACAGGAAGCTAGTTCCTGGAAGAGCAGCCTTACAATGTGGTGCTGCTGCCATTCCCAGCTGTCCACTGAAGCCTGCAAAGGTGCTGCGTGTCTGCCAGTTGGCGGCACATGGATGATGTTTTTGCCTCTGAGGCCTGTAGATAACATGACTACACCATTTTAAAAAATATGACCAAGGGAGTAGGAACAGGAGCAGTCTCCCAGCTGTGGGCTTATCAGCTGCCCACTCTGGTTTGCTGAGCACAAAGGGTGCTCAAGAGGCAATCTGCAGTGCTCAGCTCACTTGAGGAGTGGTGCAACTCACGCTTCGGAGATACTATCGTGATTTAAAAATCAGCACCAATTTGTCCCATGAAAGGAAAACTGGGACAGCAGTGACAAGGAAGCTGTTCCTTTCTAACATAAAGCAAGCTGTGACAAATGTACACAAGAAAGACAGAGAGCCAGAAATCAAATTGTTGCCTTACTGACATCTTGCAAGCCTGTCGTTAAATGTTCATCTTTATTTGGGGTTCAGCTATGGGTGGTGACTGACTTACAAGTTCTAGGCAGTTCCTCTTCTATACCAAAATGTGTTCTTAAAAGCTGCTTTCAAAAATATGTATTGGTGAAGAGCTTCATATCTTCCAATAGGAGAAATATTGTAATAGGTGGCAGAATAAAGGCAAGAGGGGAATGGGTGAACTATTCATCTGTAAATCACAATGTACCGTCAGTTCAAGGCTCCAATAACAATAAAACTCTATCTGTGATGCTCCAACTGGTCCAGGGAGCTAAGGGCTCTATGGGAAACGCTTTGGGGCCACTGGAGGACTTGGGGGAAGGCTTAGTGCATGGGACTTGGGGATGTCTATCCCTACTGCAATCTGGGACACTCAACTGGAATCTTTTTAATGAACTATTCTATTGCTCTGAGTCATTTGAAAGAGAAAATTATGTTGTAAGATTTAGGATTTCAGAGTGGAACGGATTTAAACATCTTCTAAGGTAGGCTTTGTAAACTGTTCTTTTGAAGTACCTCTCCTTAGCAAAATAAAGTAGAAAGAATGACAGCATCCTTCTGGGCCATCTGGTAACATAGCCCAGGGAAACCTGCCCTCAAAATGTGATATTTAGTCTTAAAAATTCATAAGGAATTTGTGTTTCTCCATATCATAACTTGTTTCCTTTCATACAAGATAATGTTCAAACTTACTTAATATTAAGTAAAACAGCTCTCTAAGAAGTTGCAGCAAGTTTATGTTGTGGCTTAAAATACCCCTTGGCATACCAATGTGTACTTCAGGGGGTCAAAAGGTTAAACACATTTTAGTCATAAAGACCTGAGTTTGAGATCCAGGTATGTTATTTACTATGTAGCTTTGGGTAAGTAATTTAACTTAGGGGAAACTTTCAGCTCATGTATAACTAAATATTGTCATTTTCATCTCTATCATTAGGCTTGGAAAAATAATATGAATCTGGACTCTTGGTTTTTATGACGTCTTTGTTTTGGTATGGAAGGGTGGAGATCATTTTCTTCCTTTTCCACATGAGCTACCTTGCAGAAGAAAGAAGACAAAAAATGCCAGCCTGAAGAGTATGTGTGAAAGTAGATGATAAGGACCATAGTCTTTCCTGTAATTATGGGGTGGGGGGAGAGTTTGGGGGACAACTATGTGTCTTTTGACCTCGTAGCTTATTATTATTATTTTTTTTTTTTTGACAGCAGTGTCACTGGCCCTCATATGTGGGACCCGAACCGGGGCCTCCGGCTTCCCAAGCCAGCGCTTAACCACCGTGCCACTCGGCCGGCCTGATGTTGTAGCTTCTTGACACCATTTGATAGAACCATCTTCTTTATTGTCCTACTGCCTCAGCTTCCTTACACAGACATAAAGATGAATATCATATATTCAAGACAAAAACATTCCTAAAGAATGTCATGAATGTAAAGAATGTAGTGAGTAGGTATAGAGGCACAGATGTATTATGTAAAACTTGACTTTTGACTTGAAAGAAGAATCTCCTTTTATATAGAAGCTGATATACCGTATTATTTCCTTCACCCAAACTTAATCTTTGTGGTGATAATCTAATTAAATGAAAATTCTGAGAGATGCATAAACTGATTTCAGTTTACTGAATCAACACAGAACAAATTTCAATGTTCTTGTGTAATAGCAAGTGCTGTTTACTGAAGGGAAAAGCAAATTTCACCCTCAAGTTAGATGCTCTCTTCAAGTTTGCTGTGTTGACCCTATATATCACGACTCATTCATCACCAAATGTCTGATGAATGCTGATGTATAGGCACAATGCTTTCTGAAATTTTAATTCAGGCTGTTCACATTTTTACAAAAGTAAGTTTATTTTGAATCTAGCCTTTTGCTTAGCACTTAGTTTTAATTTCCAGATACATATTTGAATTAAGAGTTAATATCCTGGTTGACACAGTGCATGATAATTAAACAATAACCAATACACTACACTAATGTAAAGTGAAGATGTGAAAGTTAGTATCTTGCTTTCTTTACCAACAGATGTGAGGGAGTTAGCTCAAAGGGGCAAAACAACAACGATCAGATAATCCATAAGAAATCTGAAACACCACGTTAGTAAAATATATATTATCAATGTAATGAATTCCTTTCTGAAGGGTTACTATGATTGGGTTTTTTAAAAGAAATTTTATTGGGGAACAGTGTGTTTCTCCAGGACACATCAGCTCCATATCAAGTAGTTGTCTTCAATCTAGTTGTGGAGGGCGCAGCTCCTTGGCCCATGAGGGGATAGAACCAGCAACCTTGGTGTTAAGAGCATTGTGCTCTGCCCACTTGAGCTAACCGGCCATCCTACGATTGGATATTTGATTGTTTCTGGTTTTTCAGGTGAAATACTTCTGTGAAAAGTCTTATTTCCTATATATGAATAGAAACCCAAAGAGGGAAATTATACTGCAATCTTTAGTTCAGATTCAGTTTGCTTTAACTCAGATCCTGTAACTTTTGCTAGAACTCCATTTGAGGGAGAGATTGTGTCCTGTTTTGTTCAATATCATATCCTTAATATCTAGCATAATGCCCAACACAGAGTAGATGCTTAAGAATATCTCAAGAATGAATTCTGATAAATCCCAGATTTGCAGTCAGTATTCTAACAGATATGTTTCTAAAATACTGAGGCATTTTAAAGGTTTTTAATATAGCAAATTTGGTATCTTCAAGAATACTATAAGAGTTATAAGTATGGAGATATAGTTTGTCCAGTGGCTTATGATAGCTGTATTCTGATCCAAGTAAAGGCAATAAATCTTTATATATTTTGAGAAAGAACTTATTTACAGCATTTTAGCAAGCTCAATTTTCTAAAGTTGAAGTTCCATAAGCACATTCAGGCAGTGTACGAGAACACTGACTATTTTGGTAATCATACTGCAAGAAAGTAAACTCTGGAGATAGAGGGATATAGGCAACACTGGACCAGTCATGGTAAAAGACACTGTTAGAATAAAGAGTGGTAAAGCATTTGTGAAGTCTACACTAGCTTTTAGTTTCTTCACCTAAACCAAGGCTTTAGGACTTGAATTAGTTCCAGGGAAGTGCTATTTTCAAGTCTGATTACTCAGTCTAGTCATAGCATCAAAAACGCAAACAAGATTTCTGTTGGAACTAAGCGAACTACAAAATACAGTTTAACATATTGTAGTATCTTTTCTACTAGGATGAAACCAGAAAAGACATTATTATTATTTTTTGGTATTCTAACTACAATAAATTTAAACCTGCCATTGTACGGAAAGTCTACTAAGACTCTTAGAAATGCACTCTGTGTTCATTTGCATCTGAAGAAATTGATAGGAACAGAGGACATTTATTCTAAATAAAATGTTGCAATAGAACACTACCATCAACCTAAGAAAGTTATCACATATCCTTCAAGTTTTTGAAAGATTATTTGAGTACAAATCGAATGCCAAGGTTCGTATTTTAGTTTTCTCTCACAAGAACAGGCATTGCATGTGAATACCTTGCGCACTGGCTTGAAGACATCTATAATTTCCCCGTTGGAAAAGTTCATCACAAATCCTTGTACAGGTTCTTGGTCCCCAAAGTAAGGCTTCCCATTCACCGCAAAGAGCAAACCTATGACATGATATACAGTTAACAATTCTTTAAAATATGGATAACACTGGCTTTCAAATACATGCATACACCTTACACAAGCAATAAATACAGGGTCAATCTGGTGTCCACAATCACAATTGGCAACAAAGGTAGAAAATAAAACACTTAGCAAATGTCTCCTTCTGAGTAACAAAATCAGAGGCAAACAGGTTAGGAGACTAACCTCTTTGTAATAGGAAAACCAGAAAAGGCTAGGCCTGTTCCATGTAGGAAGCCAATAGAAATCAGGAATATATAGATATAGATATACATATAGATAACAGGAATATATAAATATAAACAAGTATTAATATAAATATAGATATATATGAATGTGCATTATATATCATAGGTACTGGGAAGAGCCAGGTTATACAAGCAAATCATTTTGGGGTAGCAGATCTTATTAAAAAGTATATAATATCTGCTATAATTAAGAGGAGAATCAGCTAAAAATATGCTAGGGGATATACCAGTAAAAATATTACTAAAGATAATGTCTGAGAGTTTACTGTCTCTGTTTTTCATGGTTTCAGGTCTTACATTTACATCTTTATTTTGAGTTTATTCTTGTATATGGAATAAGAATGTGGTCCAGTTTCATTTTTTTACATGTGTCTGTCATTTTCCCAGCACCATTTATTGAATAGGCTGTCTTTACTCCAATGTATGTTCTTGCTTCCTCTGTCACAGATTAAAAGACCATATAGTCATACATTTATTTCTGGGCTCTCTATTGTGTACCATTGATCTATGTGTCTGTTTTTATGCTAATACTAAGCTGTTTTGATTACTATGGCTTTGTAGTATAGTTTGATATCAGGTAGCGTGATACCTCCAGCTATGTTCTTTCTCAAGAACGCTGTGGTTATTTGAGGTCTTTTATGGTTCCATATAAATTTTAGGATTGTTTTTTTCTAGTTCTATGAAAAATGTCATTGGTATTTTGATAGGGATTGCACTGAATGTACAGATGCTTTGGGTAGTATGGACATTTCAACTATATTAACTCTTCCTAACTATAAGCATGGTATATGCTTCCATTTATTTGTAGCTTCTTTAATTTCTCGCTTTAGTGTCATAATTTTCTGAGTACAGGTCTTTTACCTCCTCGGTTAAATTTTTTCCTAGGTATTTTATTATTTTTTTTGATGCAATTGTAAATGGATTGTTTTCTTAACTTCTCTTTCTGATAGTTCACTATTGATGTATGAGGTCTGACAATTAAGTTCACAAACTTAGCCGAGAAAAAGTGCTACATACCCTCATAGCTGAATATCACTACGGTCACCTATGAAGTACTCCCCTTGGGAAGATGTGCACTGACGCCAGTGCCTAATCCACCCTTCAAAGCAATTTTGGAACTCTTTTTCTGGAACAGCCATCAGAGCTGTCATCCTATTACCCTTGATGTCCTGAATTTCATAAAAATGTCTTCCTTTCAATATTTCCTTTATCTTCAGGTAAAGAAAGAAGTCACTGGGGCCAGATCAGGTGAGTATGGAGGGTGTTCCAATATAGTTACTTGTTTGCTGGCTAAAAATTCCCTCACAGAGAGTGCTGTGTGAGCTGGTGCATTGTTGTGATGCAAGAGCCATGAATGGTTTGCAAAAAGTTCAGGTTGTCTAACTTTTTCATGCAGTATTTTCAGCGTTTCCAAATAGTGAACTTGGTTAACTGTTTGTTCAGTTGGTACAAATGCATAATCAATAATGTGTCTGAGATCAAGAAAAGATAACAAGATCGTTGCAAGGTGTTCGCAAACTTAATTGTCAGAACTTGTATAAAAATGCAACTGATTTCTGAATATTAATTTTGTATCCTGCTACTTTACTGAGTTCATTTTTCAGTTTAATGGTTTTTTTGGTGAAATCTTTAGGGTTCTCTCTATATAGTGGAAATAATGACAGTTTTACTTCTATCTGTCCAATTTGCATACCTTTTATTTCTTTCTTTTTTTTTTTTTTTTTGTTTGATTGTTGTGGCTAGGAGGCTAGGACATCTGGTACTATGTTGAATAAAAGTGGTGAAAATGTGCAACCTTGTCTTATTCCTGATCTTAAGGAGAATGCTTTAAGCTTCCGCCCCTTAAGTATGATGTTCTGGGTTTATCATATTATGATTATTATGATATACGAGTAGAGGTTCTGTTCAGCTAGTCTTCAGATGATTCTCGAAGTTGACTGTTCTATAATTTAATTGTAATTTTAATGTGATCCTCGGAGACATCAGGCATAGCATTTACCTATTCCTCCATCTTTGGGAACAATTTTTTAACCCATTACAAATTGTTAAATCTTTGAGTTTTTCATTATTTCCATATAAAGAACAGTAACATTTGAGTTGAAATGGATTTGCAATGCACTAATAGTTTTAAAATTATTTTAAGGTTTGATATATAAGGCATTTTTAATCCCTTAATAGGAAAAAAATTATAAAAAGGCATGTTAAGATAAGACAAATAACTTTTAAGGATACAGTATGACAAAACACATAAAAGTAAATTAAGATGAAGTACCTGATACGTATGAAATTGCAAATACATTTCTTCCAAATGACGCATGCTTAATCTCTTGCACAAATTCTTTGGTGTCAGTTTTGAAACACTGGATCCGACCATTTTCCCTGTCTGCCACACATAACTGACCCAAATGAGGCACAAGGGCCAAACTGTGAGGAACACTGAACTGGCCTGGTTTAGGATTTATCCCTGAAGACTCTGCAAAACAAGGAGAAATCTCAGATATATAATTTGTAACATTCAAAAGTTCTGAAGTTTTCTAATTTTCCAAATTCATGATAGTAAACCATTAAATACCTAGAACCAGGGGAAAAAAGGGAAAGCAGTTTATAAGTTTATTCCATTAATACCTCTTACCCATAAAAAAAAAACCCATTACAGATTTTCTGCCTATTTGGACAAAATTTGGGGGTATTCATTTTCTCTTATAAGATGTGTGCACATATGTGTGTGTATACAAGCCAACTGGATGCATATGGAGCCCCTGTTTTCCCCAATTACACCTTAAAGGATGTGAAGGGCAGCCAATCTCCTATTCCTATTGATACTGACTAAAAATTACACTTAGAGATCAAGAGTCTTAATGAGTACCTTCTCCCCACTGTGTGATGTAATGTCCACTTGGTGAAAACTGCATAATCCGACTGTTGCAGTAGCCATCTGATACAAAGATAGTTCCAGTGTCTGGGTCCACAGCCACATCGGTGGGTTGACAGAAGTGATTCTGGTCACTGCCTGGTTGCATGCGTCTTCCCAGGATTAACAGAGGGCCTTCTTTACTGTTTGGATCCAGTTTGAACACCTTTTTCAAAAGGAACGAAAGCCTTACCCACTTTGCATGATCATTATTGACACACCCCCATATGGCTAAGACCACTTGCATAGGAAATTAAGAGTGTAAGCTCCTGGAGGCTTATTTAAAAGAAGATACATTTTAGAACTGGATGGGACTCTAGAAATTATCTGGTCTGATTCCTTCATTTGATAAATGAGGATTACAGAGATGAAGTGATCTACTCAAGGTCATCCAGGTAACTGTGGCGAGTGGAGACTAATTAGATGTCCTGTTCTACCTACAACTGCACTTCTTTTTTATCTTTCCTTAGCTAACAGTACAATGCTCTCCAGATAATACCAGACCAATAAATGTTTACTGAGATTATGTTTAAAGACCCTTGTAGCTATGTCTTGAGTTCTAATTTCTTTTTTTTTTCTAGTGTTCCTAGTTCTTTGCAATCTACTCATAAAACAAGTATCAAATGTAAGTTTATCTTTTGAGCAAGAGTCCTTGTGACTATTTTGTAATTGAAATACAACTTCTTTTAAAAAGGACAAAAATTTGATGTTTTATACATAAATATGTATGTATGGTCTAAATTTGTGGAAGATTAAGGTAGCTTAGGAAACAAGTGATGAAATAAACTAAGACCTGGGGACAGAGGAAAGAAAAGCAGATGTGTAAAGCCAGGAAGGAGGTTGGCCCTACATTCCTGCCAGTTTAACAAAGAACGGTGACGTGATCATTGACATATTAGCTTTTCCTAGCACTGATTTCTGAGATAAACATTTCAGATGTGGCTGTTGCTTTTTCTTGGTATACACTTACTGGGTCACAGAAAAACACCCAGATTAATGCCTGTGCATTTGGAAAGTATAACTTCATTAACTTCTATTGGAATAACTGCCAAGGAAGATTACCTGATGCAGAGCCACGTCTGTGACCCAGTAATTTCCATCTTTATCGACACTCAAGCCATGTGGCAAATAAAACCTGCAAAATAAAAATAATTGTCTTCAATATATACTTATTCCTGAAGCATACTTGAGGATTTTTTTTTGCTAATTAAGCTGTAACAGCAATTTAAACTTATAAATTGATAAATGTATACATGCATTACTATAGAAAAAAACAAAATGAACTGTTAAATGAAAATACCTGTTGTAATAGAGACCTCCTTGTGACAAATCTTAATCCATATTTAATCATTTAAAAACCTATAAATGGACTACATATACATTACAAATTATGAAGTATGGAATATTAAATACAAATAACATCAATTTAAAAATAAGTTCTAAGATCATAAATATGAACACCTTAGAAATGTATATAAACAGGTTTGTTTAGAGAAATACAAATGGATTTCCATAGCTTGAATTGTTTACATGTACTGCAAGGTACTATAATTCTGTATTAATACAAAATATCAAATATATGACTCAAACGCCTTAAGAAAGCCTCCGAAAGACAGTAATACCCAAAGAAAGGACCTTTCAGCAGACAGGGGCTGTGCTTATCTAAGCAAAGGCAAGTGGTGTGCTGGATAACCATTAGAGAAGGTTAATCTATTTAACATATCCATTGGGGTGATCTGGGGAAGAGAGCTGTAAACAAATGCAGACAGAGGCTCACAGGCTTAAGGACCCTGGACAGAATCAAGAAACACATGGACAATATCTTAAGATGGTTGTGGTCAAAGAACATCTGACAATCAGCATGCTATGTTTGTCAGCTTCTAGCCTTAGCATGATGCTGGCATGACAGATTTTTTTTTTTTTTCATGAGCCAAGACTGTGACACCCTGAACTTGACTAATTAACTGAACTAGATCTCTGTTTTGGTGATGGAATGGGAGGGCTAGGATTTGCTTTTGACACAGACTCCCACAATTGGCCACCTTAATTTAAAAGCAGTTGCCCTGCCTTCCTCTGTAATTCTTTTCTGGAATGAGAATGCTTCTGATTAATGGGTAGAGCACTGGAGACACAGGTTCAAACACACTGAGTGGAGGAGCCTGTATTAGAATTTGGCCCCTGACTCACCATCTTAGAATCCTATGAAAAAATCTAATTATTACCATCTCCATAGCAGCTGCATTCAAAGTGGATGATGGCTCCCTGCCTTTCTAAGAAGCTGGCTTTCCCTGTGCCCAAGCAGATGGAGTGCAGTCCCTGAAACTGCCAGGTTCAAATGGTTGAGGACATTCTGTAAGCAGGTGCCCCTTTCTTTCAATGACCATGAATGTCAGCCAACTTTCTTTTTGGCTGCCAAATGCCATCTAGGAATAAGATCAAATAATCAGTGGCTCTCAAAGCCAAATTACCTATGCATGCTTAAGGAACACAAAAAATGATATTTGTTCAGTCTTCATTTTGAGGTGGGAAGGGAGAAGGCTTTTTTCTTAGCAGTGATTACTTGATGGGTTTGGTTGTATAACTTTTCTGCTGAAGGATTTTAAAAAATCTTCAGATCTAGCTGACCACCACTCACTTCACTAGCTATATGTATTAATGGCTCTCTCAAGCTTGACTACCTATGAGAATAACAGAGGGAGCTTTAAAAGTCCTATTTTGATGCCTGGGCCTCATCACAGACTAAATCTAAATCTAATTTTTTTGAAGCTCCCAGGCCTGGGCCTCATCACAGACTAAATCTAAATCTAATTTTTTTGAAGCTCCCAGGTGATTCTAACATTTAGTCACAGTTTAGAACCATCTATTTAGAAAATAAAAGACAGGATGGCCCAATCCTGTCTTTCTTAAGCTATGCTTTCTCACCACTGCTGTACAACACACACTTTCTAAGAGCAGACCCAATGACACATTTTATACTCAATACTCTATGTAGTTCGAGCCTTAATAACAACATATGTAATTTAACTCACAGGTTTTTCCCACTGGACTGCAGTACTGTAGCATTATTTGGATCTATGACAAGAATCGTGTCTTCTTCAATTGGTCCAAGTCCTCTTTGCTGGTAAACAAACTTGCTGTCAAAAGAGCTAAAATGGAAAAAAAAAAAAAAGCATTAGAATGAAAAATAAACCAAGTCAATGAACTTCAGAAATGCAGACCATTTACTTGGGATTCTAAATACAGAATCAAGAGAAGAGCTCAGATGTATCTGACTTCACTCTTTGTCCCTGATGGTTCAGTGTCTTGGATGCCATAACACCATTAGCCTGCAGAACTCTGCTGCTCAGAGCGCTCATACAGCAGCAGCCTAGGAAGTGTCTGGAGATGCAAGGTCTCAGGTCCAGCGGAATCTGCATCAAATCTGCAGTCTCACAAGATCCCCAGGTGATTTACACTCACAGGTGAGTTTCAGAAACCCTACCTAGAACTCCTTCATAATAACTTTTTTAAAAGGTCCCTCACACATTTTAATTCAGTGGTTATTTTTTTTTTCAAGCAAAAAAAGAAGACATAACTTATTTTAACTTTCTCTGTAATGATAAAGAAAATGCAAATGATAGCAGGATGATCAAAAATATGTTTGCTTTTGTACTTGCCAGAGATACAACATGCAAATCGTATTATAAGGATAGAGAACAGAATGTCCACAATTTTTCAAAAATATAAAATATAATTGAGCCTTGAAGGATAAGTACGCTTAGCAACATAAAACATTTTTCATACAACAGCTTTTTTGTAAGTACAAAAAGAACAACTATGTAATAATTAATATAAAAACTAAAACCAATGTCACAATTTCTGCTTTTTAATTCTTTACCATCCAGGTTATTATTATAAAATATTACAAGCATATGTTTATATATCTACTTTTTCTATTTATATTTCTATCTGAATTGTTAGTAATATCTTTCCTTAAGTTGAAATAAAGTTGTACTTTATTTCGATTCTTGTTTAGGAAATTATTTGGGATAAATGACAAAGATAAACTTTTCTCGTGTAAGCTTATGTAACAGAGAGGTAAATATACGAATCACGAGGGCCAGCCGAATGGCGCGGTGGTTAAGTGCTGGTTTGGGAAGCCAGTGGCCCTGGTTCGGGTCCCACATATGAGGGCCACTGACACTGTCCTCAAAAAAAAAAAATAAATAAATAAAATATACGAATCACTGAGACCAAGTTGTATTTTCAAAACCGAAGAACTGGATCAGTACATAGTTGAAGTGTGTGTGTGTATGTGTGTATAAAAAATATGTGTATTTTTTCAGATGAAAGTCAATGGATGATCAATGAATATTTCTGTAAAATAAGATTTTCTTTATAGAATCTGACAAGGCTGTAAAAAAATTAATATCTGTAGTTCAGCTGTATGAGCTAAAGAATCTGAATAACATTAAACATTTATGGAGATACATCTGCAATTTGGAAAGGCAACAGACTGCTCAAATTTGTCATACACCTATTGATTAGTTGGTTGATATTTTTATGGAACTTATACAGAGTCCCAGTATGAGAACAAAAATTTCAAATTACATTTTCTTGCCATTAAAAATATACATCAGACAATTATTTGAACTTCTTGACTGATATAGCCTTTGGTTATATATTTTCTGAAAGATAACAATAAGTCTCTGAGGTAGTTCTTATGAATGATGCATTCAATTGTGCATGAAATACTGATTTAGCTTTGTCAACCTAAAACTGAAGTAATACTATTTACATATGCTATTATGTATAGTGAAACCCCCAGCAGTATGTAGAAAAATATACATAAGTTTATGAAATGGAAGCCACATCACAACGCAGATTTTATAATATTCGTGGGATCATTATTAAATTAAAATGATAATTTTTTTTTAGACAGAATCAATGTAAGAGGTGTTGTTAAATCAGGGGAGAATGGTAAAGGGCAAACACAGGATCACTCTTTATTGCTACTGTGAAACACAAAAAGTTTGTGCTGCATCTGAAACTATTTCAAATATGAATTTCTGTACTGAAAACATCATAACTAATCCAAGAAACAGAAGTATCATTTGATCATCAATGGTCTTTTTTCCAACTTGACTATGATATTGATAACAGAAGCTCAGCACATCTATGACTGATAGTCACATTCATGTGTAATAGGACAAAGTCTCTTCATTTATTATTTCTTTCACGGTTTATGTCTTATCTTCTTTATTATTTACAAACATTTCAATGAGCTGAAATAGTACAACAACAATGTAAATTATGTGACAATTATGCTTTCCCTGACTATAAAGAGTTAAAAGCTGTTTTCCCTTTTTTTTTAACTGAAATGTTGAGACCATTGTAGAGTTACGTGCAGTTGTAAGAAATCATAGAGATTCCTTATACATGTCACCCAGTTTTCCCAATGGTAGCATTTTGCACAACTCTAGTACATATCATAACCAGGAGACTGATACTGAGAAAATCCACTGATCACATTTAGATTTCCCTTTCCCTTTTGTATTTCCTAGATTTTTAAATTTATTCTTGGAGTTTATTTGCTTGGGCATGGAATACACTATTATAGTACATTATTTGTTTACTCTGCTCCCACCTAGGAGTTAGTAATATGGAAAGTTACCATTTCCTCATAATTCTTACCAACTGCTATCCATTTCATACGTAGTGTTCTGACCCACCATTCATTCACAACTAATAATAGTGGCAATCCAGTTGTATATCCTGATAAAACGGGGGCATATTAGACTTCAGCATACCTAATTTCATATTGCTTCTTCTTTGCAAAATGATGAACCATACTGGAAGCCTGAGATACATACTTGTTCCTGATTTCCCTAAGAAATCGGTTGCAGTAATTCTAGAAGATAATTGCCCCTTTGGTCTGTCTTGTCATTCACTTAAATATTTGCCATCAGTCCTAAATCTCTGGTCCTACACTTTTAGGAAATTGCATTCCTACAACTTATAGATGGGGAGAAAGTAGAAAGGAGACCCTCCAATCCACTCTCACGAACACACACTGAACTTCTATAACTTAAAGCATGTTTCTTTTTTTTTATAGCTCCAGCTTATTTATCCAGGCACTCCAATATTTCAAAATGTAAACTCTTATTTAAATTACTCACTGGCAGCCACATAAGCTCAGAGTTAAGGACCTGAAATGTTGGACTTGGCTTCCAAGAAAACAAGCTATGTTAAAGCAGAAATGTACGTAACGCAGACCCACAGTCCTTATTCCAGTCAGATTGAATGAAATGTTGTAGCTGTTAAGTAGGTAAGTGAAAAACATCCTTTATCAACGTTACTGTTCTATACTGCCCAGAAATACAGGAAAAAATGTATCAAGTAGTTGATGCTTTGCTGTCACAAACACAATTTGTGTGTGGGCATCTATACTTACAATCTACAAATGTCAACTTTCTAGTGGTGGTAATAAATAGCAAAAATAACTAATATGAGGATCATATTAGTTAGTGACTGTTTCTATTTTACTATCCACTTTTTGTTACTGTTATAGTAAATTGTGAAATAGCATATGAAGGAGCCAACAGAAAAATAAGTACCAAACTAAACAAGCTACAGAGTAAATAAATCAGATTTTTAACATAGAAAATTAAACACACAGAAAATATGAAATCCCTCAACTTATCAAGATGTCTTTCTCAGTATCTTCTTACAATGTTAACAACAAATAATTTGGTTTGCTTTCCAGGGTTTTTTTTTGCTACCACAAATGACCCACATGCTATTAGTGTGCATAGAAAGCATTTTATGTGATGCTTAGAACAGCCACTTTTCCTGTGGGATACAGCTTTATGATTATTGTTCATAATATTACTACAATTCCCCTGTACTCACTGAGGATCTCACTCAGTAGGTAAGTTCTTGAATTTTCTGATCTTAGAATCTGTTAATTTAACCATCCCTCAAAACGGAGGGAAAAAAATAACACAAAGTAAACATAACAAAACCCAAAAATTACATGCTACTTATTTTAGCATCATTTAAATACATTAATTTATGTTAGTAACATAAAATAACAAAAAATCAAATTCTAGAATGCTTAGGAAAATTATAGTTTTAAAGGAATTAACCACAACACAAGAGGCCTGATCGTTACACTGAAAACCTTTTGTGATAGATACCCTTTAACAGACAGCTGTTTAAACTGGTAGCATCAAGGGACATTCAATCACTCAATTGATTGGTTGGCCAATCCTAATCTTTCACTTGGGACGGCTGGAGCTTCAAGCAACTAACAGTTGGACCCTTGTAGTTATTCAACACAAGTAATAAAATAAATTGATGCTTTTCCTTAAATGTTAAAATAAAAATCAACCTCTCTCTCTCTCTCTCTCTCTCTCTCTCTCTCTCTCTCACACACACACACACACACACACACACACACACACATCTACCAAATAAAGTAGTTTATAAACTATTTTTTAATTCAAAGAAAGGTAATCCTTGAATAGTTCACAAATGGATGTCAGATTATAGAGCTGGTTACACTGTTGCCATAGGAAACTGCGTATTTAGTGTTCTAAAGCAGCTACCCTACATTATATGCTGCAGAGATGTCTTTATTTCAACCACATTTAACTTTTTACAGAATATAATAATACCCTGCACATTTCACACAGTGCCGGGAGCACTGCTGATTTTTGTTTGCTTCTCTGAAAAAGCATTCAGCCGAAAAGACTGAACTGTGGCCTATGGGCCTGAATTCATCAGTTCTTTATTTCAGCAGTTTGAATCCCCCAACAATGATTTTGCACATTAGCAGCTAATCCAACAGTTTAGATAAGACCAAGAAGAAATGTGTTGCTATAGTCACACAAAGAAAGAACGAGAATAAGGAGAAAATAAACTTCATTGCTATCAATCAAAATTAAGGGAATGCAAAAGACATAATAGTAACTGAAGAGAAAAATAAAATATAATGTTGTAATTATATAAATTAAGAAGCTGAAGAAATAACCACTGATTTTCAGGTGAGAAAATACATGGAAAATGTACTCTCAATATTAGGAAAGCAAAGACATACCTTACAAAGGCCAGAGACTTTCAATGGAATATAATTCAATACTATGTCAAAAACACTTACTTCTGAATACATGCAGATAGCAAAAAAAATCCCTGCAAGGAGGAAAAGGGGTGGGCAGACAAAGATACCCATGTGACTATTTAGTGCCCTGATGGACAGAGCACAAGAGACATCACAACCAGGGAGGGAAAAAACAAAGAATTAGGTATCATGGCACTGGGCTGCTTGGTGAGCAAGGCCACTTGGGGACGAGTCAATTAACACAGTGTTTTTTGTTACTTGACAGAATGAGGCACTTATTAAAGCCCTCATTTTTTGGACTGGGGAACTGAGAGTTAGAACGAGCTCAAATGTCTTGATGCGGGTCTCAAAGCTGGGAAATGGTAACCAAGATTCAAACCCAGGTCTCCTGTTTAAAAAAAGAAAATGTGATTTTTCTCTTACTAGGACTGACTTCAGTGGACTGGAAAATCTGCCCGCCAGTTATCAGATTTAATGTGTATATGTAGAAGCAATGAAGAAACTCACATAACCAAGAAGAATTCGAGAAAGTGGCATAAAACTGGACGGAAGCGGCTAAAATGGGAAAGGGCAATATGAGAGGGAAGGATAGAGAATGGAAACACTGTTTTTATAGAATTCCTTATAATTTTCTCTCAGATACAGATGCTAAGGTACTACTCAGTCACTATGAATTGTTTTTCAGGCCCAATTAATTCTTATGGTATGGAAGGGTTTGCATATGTAGAAGCAGAACCTCAAGCAGATATCTTCAGTGAGACTCCAGAAAACCAGTGAGGCAAATCTTGAACTGATTTTTCTGAAAATTAGATCTCTGAAACAATAGACCTTGGCAAAATCCCATAAAGCATTGATGAAGAGGGGGTTTGTGAGCTGTTTGGGGGACAAGTGGGAGAAGATTCCCAGCAGACCACATCTCTAAGAACAATACCTCCTTCAGCAACCATTTGACTATTCAAATTTTATAAACAACATTTATGAAAATACAAAAGGCATGCTCATCAAACAGGCTGGGAAGGATAGCTCATTCTCTGGTTACTTAAGAATAAAATGGTATCTGAAAATTGAAGCAATGCAAATCTAATGAAGTGAAATGTCATTGGAATAAAGTCTAGAATTCAATATTTTAAAAAACACTGCATGAGTATAAATTTCTGGTAAAAACTTGAACCTAATTTTATGAAATGCATTTGGAGATCTTAGTAGACTACAAATTCAATACAAGGCAACAAGGTGATATGACTACTGAAGAAAAGTCAATAGAAGCCTCTTCTACTATGACATACCTAGAATATACATCAAGGAAAGTAACCGCACTGCTGACCAGATAATACCTGAGATATGGTGGGCACTTCTCAACTAAATACTTTAAAGGTCAGAGAAACCACAGCATCTTCAGATGAAAGTATCATGTCAGCATGAAAATTGTTTGAGGGTCTGGGGGATATTTAGTCTGAAGAAGATAAGACTTTCTTCTAAAGAACAAATAATTGACATGGACAAATGGGAATCAATTCATTCCACATTAGGTTATCATGAAGTTGGAATTACAGGACTAGGATTTGAGATTAACATAATGAAGAACTTCATAACTTCTAGATGAGTCCCGTAATGGGAAAGTATGTCTCATCTAGGGAATTTCGTGGCACTGAAAGAATTCATGCACTGGATGACTGTGGAAGCCTTTAAAAAGAAATGTCGGCATTAGGTGGGAAGTTGGAGATGAGCTCTCTCTGGTGGACACTTGCTGTTCTGGATGCCACACAATGAGTAATGCTCTATTTTGAGCTAATGAACCTTCAATTTTTAACAGAACCAAACTTCTGAGCTTCACTCTCAGCCCATTTGCTTCTGATGATGTCAATTCTACTCCTACATTCCAAGGGTAGAATGAAAAACTTAGGCTAAGTCAGAGTGGATTTCATCTGTCTGCCCACATGATTAACTCCAGAATGGAGGAGACATGACCTCAGTCAGATGGAAGAATGCTAGAAGACAGGATTTGCTGTTGATTTTTCAGGGACCTTGACTATCTCTTCTGTGAGACTAATATGACGATGGATTCTGAAGCTGCAAGGGGAGAGGGAGATGAATCAGGGTCTGAGAATGGTGCCAACCAGGAGAAAATGTGTTAAAATCGATGCTGGTGATCTTGTTTGGGCTGCCACAGCCTTGAAGTTTTCATTTATACAAACTAAGAAATGTCCTCTTTTCCTAAGCTAGTGTGTTGCCTTTTCTTATTGGTAAAGGAAAGAATCCCAAGTGATACAACTTCCAAGATCCCTTTTCACTCCGTGTGCAGCAATGATAAAAGATATAAAGGAAACAACTTTTAACAGCTAAAAATTGGGAGTAAAATCCATGGTTTGGTGAAGTGGGTGTGTGATGTGAGTCCTGCATAGCAGAACCTCAACCCAAGCTGAGATACATCAAAAAAGAAAAGCCAAGAAGTGAACCTTTGACGGTGGAGGTATTTTTTTAAAATTTTTATTATTATTAATAGTTACAGATGTACAAAACGATGTAATAGTTATCTTTTTCACTCCTTACAAAGTGACAATCCCCCTCTCCCATCCACTACCCCCCACCCCTGATATCACACGTCTATTACGATTCCATTGACTACATCCCCACACTATAATTTATCACATATATAGTCATGGGACAGTGGTGGTATTTGAAGACAGGGACCCAGGAATAGCTGTTACTGAGCCAGAAGCTGCCCAGTTCCTGCTTGGAGGCATTTAAACTTTAAAGAGTTCTAGCTGCCACGCTGCCCTAACACTTGGGAAGACAAGTTTAAAGTTTCATTACACCCTGCTGGGACTAGGCATTACCTATTTCAGCTAGAAGAACCTTCTTACAGTAGCGACATTGCATTAAGGGACAAAGAGGAAGGAAAATGGAAATCAAATTGAGAAAGGGAGTGACGATCATCTTTCAGGAGGTTAATTGATTTATTATTATTATTATTATTACTATTATTATTGCCACACTTATTGAACATGGTTAAGTAGAAGAGTAAGGGTTGATCAGGGCTATCAGGTAAGAACAAAGAGTAACAGTACTTATAACAAAAGTTGATGTGATGACATCAAAAGAGCTTTGGGTACTAAGTATAATTAGAGATTATTTTTTAGTATCAGATAAGCACTATCTGATAGTTAAAGAATAATCACCTAAAAATTAGGGGATATAGAGTGCTTCTGATTTAGAGCAAACTTTGGCCTTATGGAACCTATAATTTTGTGACCATGAGAAATATCAGGATGGGAAAGATTCCAGGAAAAAAGAATACAGATTTCTCACTACTCTATCCAACGAGTGGTAGCTACAAGAATGCAATTTCCACACACTCTTTAATTTCCATTGTCTCTCACCAGCACATCATAAATTTTACAGGAAGGTGCTTTTTTCTTTGTACAATCCTTGGATACTTAATGAGAGAGAAGAAAAACTATGTACTCCGTTTATTTTATATAATGTGACTTATGTATGTAGATAGGATGGTCATGCATGGCTGTTCAAAGAACAAAGCCCACAAATCCAAATCTGTTTTCCTAAAGAATAACTAACAGAGCAATTCACTTGTAATTCTCCTCAAGAATAATAAAGCAGACAGTTGCTGAAAGCAGAGACCTGAGTGCTAGAAGAGACTTGCCTCACAACCAAGGGTGCTGGGGGCCAACTGGTGACACAGCAGAGGCAGAAGAAAGACAAATAACAAATATTTTTACATTTGAAAGATAAAGAAGAAGAAAGAAGAAACAGATTTAATGAGTTAAATCAGCACAGCTGCTCTGAAGAAGTATTGCATTTTTAACAACACCCCTTTGGTTGGTGCCATTTATCAGGGTAAACTCGCCAGGGCTTGGCAATGAAAGTGGAATCTATTTACACATGAACTGGTTATCTAGATGAAAGCTAGATGCCAGGAAAAAAACAGTTTTTCAGTTAGGCCTGCCATATAAGTCACAGAAAATGTTCTTATGTGGCTCTTGTTTTGTAGTCTTGTGTCATCTTATTCCATGAGCTGCCTTTTACTGATCCCTTTTCTGTTAAACTATTCCAGCCTCTGCTGTTTACTTGGAATGAATATCACATTAAAATGGGAAATTGGACTTTGTCCAATTTAGCTTTAGCCAGCTGAAACTGTATCAATGGGAGAAAATGATGCTGCAATTTTCTTGTCTGGTAAAATGTAGCTAGAAATCCATGCAGAAAATGTAGCAATATTCATTAAAATGAAGAATATGTTGCAATGAATAGTAATAGTTTGCTTTTAAAAGCACTTGTTAAAATACCATTAGATGTTCAATAATGACCAAGACCATGTAACAGAGATATATGACTATGGATATTGAGTTCGATTGTTTGCTTTGAACTCTGATGTGATCGCTGTCTCTGATTCCATTTTCAAATGTGACAACTGGAAAGGACAATTAAACAGTAACAAAGCTACCAATCTATTTTAAAATGCTGATTGAATTCCACCTTCCACAAAGAAAACTACATACGTGTACATGCTACATATACACATATACACATACAGAGTAGGTTTAGCATAAGTTTAATGAGCATCTCTGAAAATGGGGGGGGGAACAATTAAAAAAATATATCTGTATCTATATCTATATGTATCTTCAATTTTTCCGACCCTATCCCTGTATATTTGAAAGGAGAAGACTGATTACACTTAATTGATAAAATATTTTTAAGTGTACTTCATATGTAAATTTGTGATAAAACAAATGAATAAATGGATATTCATTATTCTGGAGAATTAAAACAAACTGCTGGGCTGGCCGAGTGGCGCAGTGGTTAAGCGCTGGCTTGGGACGCCAGCGGCCCCGGTTCGGGTCCCACATATGAGGATCAGTGACACTGCCCTCAAAAAACAAACCAACAAACAAAAAACCAACTGCTAAATGCTGGAACAAGCTTTTAAAAATACAATTATGTAAATGTGTTTATAACCCTATAAAAAGCACTATCTCAAAGTGGGTAAGTAGGCCAGCTCTGGTGTCAGTTGGAAGGAACAAAGAAGCCTGGTTTCCCACTTGAAACTGAGACTTGTGGCAGAATACTTCTCTCGGTTTCTTCATCTGTAAAGTGTGAATCATGGTTCTGAGAAACGGGTGGGGTGGGGGAGTGGATAAAAAGGTGAAGGGGAATAGAGTCGATAATATTGTGATAAACTGACACAGTGACGGATGATTACTAGAATAAGTGGGGTGATCACATTGTCGGGAATAAAAATGTTGAATCACTATACGGTACACCCGAACCAATATAACCCATATAAGAGTGTATACAAATTATACTTAAGGAAAAATAATAAAATAAAAAATAAATGTGATGATGAAAATAATTTGAAAAGCATTTTCAATAAACAGCGCTCGCTGTTGTGAGATAATTTACGTAAACATTTAAAAAAGTGACAGGCCCACAGTAAACACTCAATAAATGTTAAACATTTTACAAAAAATCCCTGCAAGAAAGTAGAGGGAGACAGATTGAAAGGCTGGAAAGAGAAATGCAGAGGGACCAGCAGGGATATTGAGTAGGCCTAGCATGATGAAGTCTGTGGCGCTCATAAAAAGAGCACATCTGAGTAATGAAACTAATCTATACGAAAACATGAAGGCCAAGGTACTGACCAGTTCTCCACCTGTGGTGGCCCAACTGCTCCAGCCACAGTCCCCAGATGGCTGGTAGCTATCACCACCATGGAGGCCTGCAGGAAAGGAGAAGAATGGCCTAGACTAGTCTGCATCCAGCACATGGCAATAAAGTGCTTTATTATAGTCAACCAATAGCTTTCTTCGTTGATCATTTATCATGATGCACTTCCTTTGAAGTCTTGAAATCCCTCAGCCAATTCCTTAGCTATCTTTAATATTATTCTCCTGATGAATGAATGTGGAGGTAGCTTGAAGGAGGAGGCAGCAAAATGATAAGTAGGCAGCATCACAGATTGTTATTGCCTTTTTTTCCTATACTAGTTGGTAAAACTATTTTGTTGTAACATGCACAAGACTTCCTTTCTACTACTTGTCACAGTCATACATTAAAAGAATAAATATATTTTGCTCAAAAAAAATCAAGTTCAAAACGTACCTTGATCATTCTCTCACTACTTACTTTTAGTTTAATGAAAAGTGATGTATGCTTTTTTTTATTATATTTACCCCTTGAAGGAAAAATATTACTTACTTTCCATCCCAGACATGGTCACCTCTGTGGAAAATCACCAGGTTATTCTTAAGGTCCAGAGCCACCCCAGAGACCTGGCCTGGTAGCAAGTATATTCCAGGCCAATCCAGTGCCTCTTCTACATGGAAATCTAAAAGAGAAATCCATACATTCGGTATAAACAAGAAAGCGAGTATAACCTCATGAAGATTCACATTGGTTATAAGACACTCATGCAGTAATGTCACTAGATGTGAAAAAAAACAAACCCAAGCCATGCTCTACATATAATATACCACATGCACATGCCAAGTAGCTTCCTGAGCCATGACATAAAGTAAGTGGCTGTGAACTTTGGGAATTACATGCTTTCTTTTCCTGCTGATAAGATGTCTGTAAAACTAGCTTATTCTTAAGTCATTAAACAGCAAATCTGAGACTACCTTCTTCTTAACAAGATGCTTATTTTAAATTACTATCTTTGGACAATATGGCAACATGGATGGCATCATTTTAATACGAAGCTTTTAAATGTTGTCAATAAAGACCAAGCATAGCCAATAAGTCTGTCTGTCTGTCTGTTTCTCTCTCCTTCAGTTAACTCTTGTGTAAATTGTGGATGTTCAATATACATTAGACACTACAATAAACCATTAATTATCCTTTGTATAAGAAACTATATAAGATATCGGTCTCATTTTTCCTAATTTCAGTGTTTTTATAACACTGAATGGGAATGGAGAGACACTCTTTTGCTACTTATATTTCACTGTTTCCTAACATAAGAGCAAGTAAAAATCACAGAAACTCTGTGACCAAATGACTTCCAAATCATTCTCATTTCTGATAGAATACATTTATAGAGAATGCCTGGGCTCTTTCGTGTTAATCCCTTTTCTAAACATGCTCACGAAGAAAGAGGTATGATGTATGGAGTAGCTCCACTAACTGAGGATATAACGTTATGAAGATACTATGAAATCTGTTCTATCGGTGTTAATATTTCTTTCTCTCTCAAATGCTTCAATAGAGATGCTGAGAAGTAGAAAATAAGCAATTCGAGTCTCATTTATCCTCCTCACTCTCTGGAGGACACGCAGTAAAATCTCAAAGATAGGCATTAAAGATGAGGACGAAAGGGAAGCACAGGGCTTGTATGACTCGCTTCTGAAAACTTGAGAGGATGCCACTGTGAGAATAAACACTTTAAAATAATTCTCTCAACGAGACAAAAAGAAATAGTCCTTTTCCACTCAAAATGCTTTTACCTTTGCCCATTTAATTATTTTCTTTAATAGAAATGAACAAAACAGCACAGCCAATAGGATGCTGGAGCAGTTTGGCCCATGACTTTGCTGAAGTGTCTTGAACAAATAAATGTTCCCTAAGTGTACTGTCTATGAGAGGCATGATGCTAGATTCTGGGAACACAAAGAGCAAACACTGTTGTTGGCCTTGAGGAACTCGTAGGATAAAAAGAAAAAATGGAAACCAAACACTTAATGACACAGTGTAGGGCGGGAACACAGGAAAGGACCCATAATCCTTCCCCAGGCTTGGCTGGAATAGCTCAGGGTTAAGGTCAGCCTGGGAGGTTTCCCAGAGGAAGAAACATGTGTGTTTGCACTTAAAGGTAAGTGGGGGTTCACTGAGTATAAAAGTGGGCAGAGAATACTTAGGACAGAAAGATCAAAGGAGAGATGTACTTCCAGATCAAGTGACAGAGAAAGGATACTTGAGTATGTCAGGTATGGGCAGTGGGGCAGGAAGCAGGGTTATCAGACCCTGGGATCTAGTGTAGACTGGAAAATGTGTTGCATACCACATGAAGGAATATGGATTTAAAAATGAATGAATGCAGTTCTCAGCTGTGGTGTCTGACTCTATACCATGATTAATTTTGAGGCATGCTGTGCAAACTTTACTAGTAGCAGTAAAGCACAGAGTTCGGGAATAATGTACTTTTGAAATATGTTAGGGCACATGAGAATGGCATTCTCACTCCCGTGTGCTTCGATATGCCTTCCTGAGTTGGAGAGGAGTGGGGCAGAGTTACAGCTGGCATTTCTAAATTTGCCAATAGTTCTGGGCACAACAGTGGATGTGAATGGGGCTGCTAAGATGAATAGCATCCATCATCTATCACGCATGTCATACTAGGCAAAAAGGGCACAAATTGCTGCTACAGGTGACTGGGAGCCACTGAAGGTTTTTGAGCATGGGGTGACATAATTAAAACTGTGTTTATGAAAGTAAACTCTGGAAATAGGGCATATGCATAATAATTTGAGATGTCTAGATGGATCAGCAGATGGATAAATCATACCACAAAGAAAATGGTTTAAATTATTTTAAAGTTGCTTGAATCTCAGGTTGAACTCATTCATTCTACACTCATTCACCTGCTTCTGAAGATGCTGGGTGGGCTTCAAGAGAACCTCGAACCTCAGGACAATATAGATATTTAGTTGCTTTCATCAGATCCTCAGAGCCCAGAACCACTACAACTAGATGGAATTTCTCGAAGGCAGGGGTCATGCTATATTCACCATTTTGTCACCAGGGCTTGCACAGGGCCTGGCCCACTGCAATGGCCGCATAAATGCACTGACCTGAACTCTATGCTCTTCGTCTTTCTTGTTTATGTTGTCAACTAGCATTTAAACAGCCTCATAATCTTTTAATTCACTGTACTACCTCTTTTTACCCTTAGCTCTGTACTGAAGGCCTTGTGAAGAGACTCAATAAAAATGCTAATTGACTAATTGCTTTCCTTACTGACAATAATACTATGGCTCCAACCCATCTATTCAGTGACCTACCAATAGGTACTGGAAGCTAGGTGCTCATGAAAGTGCAGAGATACTAATTTTCATAGAAAATATGCAATGTCCAAAATTAATATTTTCTGGGATCAAATCTGATGTTCACAAAATATTGGAAGTACTGTGTAAAGAACTTTAACCTAACTATGAATGATCCCAATTATCACTGATCTTAGATTGATAAACGCTTGAAAGTCTGCAAAACGCACTGACTAATATTAGGTTGTTAACTATTTGTCACATATAAGAATACTTTTTGGTTGCAAATTTTCAAGAAGGAAACCCAATGTAAATATGTAGAACACATTTATTAAAACATACTTTTTGTGAATTTTCAAAAGAGCAAAGGTAGTATGTAAGGAAGTATCTAAGAGGGCTAACACTGAGCAAACTGTCTATTTTAATAAATGTAAAAGAGGGCTGTTTTGTGCATGGCAAGAATGTTTGGAGAAAATATAATTGCACATTTATTAAGATTACCTAGCCAAGACCTCAAAACCTTCAGGACCTATGTCTCTGTGTTAACCAGAAATTCTAAGACAAATTCTAAGGAAAACTAAGTTCGTGTTCTCATCTGTGAACATCAGCCCAGTTAATTGATGTTTTTGCTTCCAGTGTCACCATCTTTTTCATTATTAGGTAGTTAAAGGCTGTTTTAAGATTAAATGATCAAGAGCCAAGGCAGTCATTTAGGATGAGTGGTGTCTGTGTTTGGAATGAATACTGATGTTTTTCCAATCCCTGTCCATCTCTACATGGGAATCATAGAATGCTAGAACATACAATCTCATCCTAGGTCATTTTATCATTTCATAGGAAATGAACTGTTGGCTTGGGCCAGACTTCAGGCATCAATATCAAGGATGGTTATTTTCTAATAATTATCTATTAATAATAATATTTTTTTCCAACAAAGAAAAATCTCAAATGCTTACTAAAGAAATTATATGATAAAATAAATTTGGGTTCTAACTTAAACTTTACACTATCAAATCATGGAGAAGTTAAAATTCTGAGTTCAAATTTCTCTTAGCTTTTATTTAAAAAGTGACTCAATACATGATTAGTTCATTCTGTAGAATTACAGTTTTAATTTGAAAATAAATACAGATTTTTTTACATATGACCTTGGGGAAGCTATTATCAACTTCAAGTGTCAGCTGCTCTAAATTCAAATGTCAAATAACAGTATTATTGCAGAAGAACCCTTGCTATAAATGAAGGTAAATGTGCAGCTTCATATGCCACCAGATATTCAGAAAAAAAGTTACTACTTTCAGAAAAAGAATGAAATGTTATTATTAAAGCAGTATCAATAAATAACTAAAAGGATTAATGAATTAACCTTTCCAAGAAAGAGATTAATGCTAGCGATCAATGCTGCTTTCATATGAAATTATTAATAAGCATTTAAAAGGGCATTCATTTATCTGTGCTACATAAGGACTAATAGATAAAGTTGATAAAAAAATATGATTTCAAGCCCAGAACTATGACTTAATGTCGGTATAACTAGGCTCTTCGTATTTAATCTTAAGGGAAAAACCCAGATGAAATCACTCGAAGACCCAAGGCAGCACCAACAAGAACAAAAGGTAGTGGTTGTTTTTCCTGCACTTGCAAATTCTCATCTGGTGAGGAAAAGATGCCTTATTTTGGTCAGGAGTTGTTATTCATAAGAAGTGTCAGCAATAACTATAATTAACTCAAACTATAGGAGAAATACTTACACCCACTTCAGGAAGAAAACAAGAATTAATTATAATGTTTCATTTAGTGGGAGTGAAGTGAGGAAGAGAATTAAGACATAACTAGGGGCTCAAAATCATTAGTAGGATTTCTTTTCTTTTTAAATATAATTGCAAATAAGATCATCTTGGTCATCTTGTTTGGAGAGTGACCGAGA